>OY728160.1:1933079270-1934475520 GCA_963277665.1 Viscum album
ACTAAAATTGGTATTTGAGAAGACCAAAACCTCTAGGATTTTGATATGGTAGTGGAGAGGATAATTTGGAAGGGTTTGGCCGAGCTTGAAGGCTCAAAGTTGTGTGAGGAAGAGAGGGAGGAGGTGCCCTTTTATAAGGGAGGAGAGGGGCACCTATGGAAATTTTAAAAATATTAATTTATAATAAATCTAACCCCACTTAAAAACCTCCAAAAATGACTAATATTCTAATATTAGATGAGATAGGGTTTTAATCTCATCAACCAATCAAATTTAGGCATGTTTGGATCTTATTTTAAACCTTATCATTTTGATTTATCCTTATTTAATCTATTTAAGTTTATTTGTGGTAATAAAATTATAAATTTTATATTATAACAAATAATTACTTATTTGTTGTGAATTTTCCATAATTGTTTAATTTATAACATTATAAAACATATAAATTTAAATTTATAATTTTTAAATATTTATGTGATTTTTAAACAATTTTATAATATGTTATTTTTATAAAATAACAATAGTGGCAATTTTGAAACTATTCATTTATTTGAATTTAAATAAAATATATACAGAAGATATGTTCGAAATAAAAGCTTTAATATATTAATAAAAGGTCATATGTATCTATAAAATTAGTGGATAACATTAAATAGTTCATATAATATTTATTTTATTATTTTTAAAACCATTTATTTGGTTTATCTCTTAATAAAATAATTACTACATCATTTTTGTATAATTATTTGATATACTTATGTGTTGCATAAAAATTTAATATAAAATCCTATGATGAAGATAAATACATTACCTTTCACAATAATATTTTTACTCGAATTTATCATCATAAAATCACAATATTTAAATTTTTATATTTATTAAATTATGAAGGTGACAACTTTGGCATCATTTAAAATAAAATAATATAAGTGTCATAATTGCTTGTATAAGACTCCAAATTGTCATATATTCGACCATTTTATGATTATCGTTTACATTTACATGACCAATAAGTTTTGGTCAGGGTTTTGTGCCTTTTATGGTCACTAATAGTTTAATAAAAACTATATTCTTAATTTTTCACAAGATTAATAATTTCTGCATCACTATTGTGTCATAATTTATGATATTTATTTAATGACAAAAAATTATAGATAAATACTCATGATGTAGATAATTTTGTTAGATTTCTGGAGACTATTCATATTCGATGTTTTATGATGTTTATCACTAAGTTAAAATTATTATACTTATAAGATTTAAGAAAGTGACATGTTGTCACTTTCTTTGGTTTTAATAATAATTAAATTATTTTCATGGTCAAAAGTACATAAAATGAATCTAATCCGACCCTCAGTTGATATGGGTTTACTTGTAGCCGTCAAATAGAATTTTGGAATGTGTTAGTGTAATTTTATAATATTATATTTACCCTTAATTACCCGATTTACCTTTAACTATGGTAAATAAAATGTACCGTAGTTACTATTCATAATGTCCAAAAATAAAAAGTAGCCTATTAACTTAGTTTTGACCCACTGATTCCTAATATGGAATCCATTATTTAAAATTCAATACATAGAAGTTTCAGAAATTAAATTAAAACTAATCTCGTTGTCGAATAAAAACGAGTTTTTGTTTAAAACATTGCAAAAGATTGAATTGATTTATCCTACAAATTCAAGGTAAAATCAATGATAATTAAATTCATTATATTAAATGGTAAAAATATATTCTATTTATACTTTAAAACCATTCAATATTATAATTTAACCACAAAATATATTACGATGAAAAAAGTTGTTTTTAATTAAAATATAGCGTGTTTTTACTATTCTTTAAAATATGAAAGTTATCGGAAAAAAATCAAAACATTATCTAATGTAAATTTTTATATCCTGATTCAAAAGAATAATTTTATTTTGTCAAATTGAACATATAAACATTTCAAAAACTAGATTTAAAGTGGGTGTGCCATCAAAAGGCCGCAAAACTGCATTTTTAGAAAAATACTTATTTTACTGGAAAAATTTATTTTGTTCTTATACCATGTTCTAGAAAATGTGTAAGATGAATAATAATGTTATAAAATTCAAAATTTAGTTAATACTATTCATAAAGGCTAGTTCATGACAATATTATAATAATATATCATTGTTTATTAAAACCTGGTATTGCGTAAAACACACGCTATCAAGGAAGGTCGTGATTGCGTGTAATGCAAGCCAAGTCGGGGTTGCATGTTGTGAAATAATCCTTCGTTGTTTCGTATAACATAATCCAAACATATTTCATTTATACATTCTGTAACAGCCCAAGATTTTATGAAAAATATTCTTTTTTATTTTACTAATGTCTTGTGTTATACGCTACACCAAAAGGAGCTTGCATAACACGCATCCTTGACTTGCCTTGCATTACACGCAATCGCAACCTTCCTCGATAGCGTGTGTGGTACGTAATCCTGAGTTTCACGAAACAATGATATGCTATTAAAATATTATTAAAACTAGCCGTTATGAATAGTAATAACCACTTTTTAAAATTCTGTAAATCTTATATTTCAAAATGAACTTCATTTTTGGATTCGGAGTATCGAATTTAGCCTAAGGTGAAATTTTGGTACATTTCGGATAACTTTCATATTCTGATGAATAGTGAAAATTACTAAATTATAATTAAAAAACAACTTTTTTAATCGAAATAATTAATAGTGAAAAATTATTAATTTGAGTAGTTTTAAAGTATATTTAGAATATATTTTTACAATTTAATACAATGTTGGTCATTGGATGTAATTTCACATTTAAACTAGACATAAACAAGTGTCAATCTTTTGATAGATATTGTTTCTTAAAAACACGCTATTTGTTTTAACAGCGGGATTTAATTATAAAATTAATTAATGCAACTTTTATGTTATTAATTTGGTAAAATAGACTTCATTTTTGAATTCGGAATATGAAATATAGCTTGGGATGAAATTTTGGCATTGTTCTGAAAAACATCAATTTTTGATGAATAGTGAAACTACTAAGTGGTAGGTTAAAAACTGAATTTTGCATAAAACTTAATTTTACCGCTTCTGTGAATGGAATTTCGAAAATCCTAGAGACACGGTTAATATCAAGGACTAAAATGTGATTCAATGAGATGAAAATAATTTTTTGGTGAATAGTAACTTTTTACTTTTTTTTACCACGGTAAATAGTAAATAGGGTAACTAAGGGTAAATATGATATTAATATTACCCTAACACATGTCCTAATTCTATTGGACAAGTGTAATTCGACCAAAAACAAACTTAGGAATAAAATATGACCATTTAGGCCCACTTGGATTAGATTAGGACATTTATTATTAATTTATTTAAAGAAGGGTTAAAATAGTTAAAATCAAAGTTTAATAAGTAAATCATTTTTAATATGGGGTTATACATAAGATAAATTCGACTATAAATTTCATTAGAAAGCTAAAAAGATTTCCTACATGATGGTATTTTATTTGTAATTTTTAGACATCAAATAATATAATTTATTTATGACACAAAGATGATGCAGTAATTATCTTATTTATGAAATATTGACATAATTGATAATATAAATACCAAAATAAATGTAATTTAAGACTTTTTATGAATTCCACTAATTTTCTAGGTTACTATGATATATTATTGTTGATTTAATCAACTTGGTTCGAACATATAATTCTGTTATGACTTTCAAAAAAATCATATATCAAATAGTGTCAAAATTGACACAAAAGAGTTTTTAAATCAAATATTATATTATTAATTGTTATTTTATTCCTAAAAATCTAAGGTTCGCCCAAATGACTTAGATAAGGATATATGTATTAATAATATACAATTTGGGGTTCGTTTGGCATGTTATAGTAAGTGTATTAACCATATAGTGAAAGAAAACAAAAAGACACGGTAAAAGTTAAATTATTTAACTTAGAGTTAAATCTAATTGATAAGGTTAAAATAAGAACCTAAACTTGTCTAAATCTTATTGGTTGATAGGATTTCGACCCATCCCCACATTAGCTTCGAAATAAGACCCTTTGGAACCATTATAAACCGATTTTGACTTTAATATAAAATAATATTTTGAGATATTCCTAAGGTGCCCCTCTCCTCCCCTATAAAAGGACACCTCCTCCCCCTCCTCCTCACACCAATTTGAGCACTCAAGCTCGGCCAACCCCTGCCAATTTCTCCTCTCCACTTCCCTAGCAACATCCTAGAGGTTCTGGTCTTCCTCAAAGTCCAATTTTAGTGCCCTAAGAGGAGGTCTCAAAGAGGCACTTCAAAGAAGAGGTAATTACCGTTACCAATTCTTTCATCTTTATTTCTTCTTCCACTTCTTCTTCTTAGGTTGTTTCATTATGAAGTAATAACATCAGTATCACTCATATACTGATATGTTATTATAAGTATGAAACAACCCTATTTCACCATCTATCCATCCTACGGAAAAAGAAATCACCGCGCGTGCGTACGTACGGAATACCGTCTCCACGCCGTGGTGTAATCTATTTTCCACCACCACCTTACATGGATGGGTATAATGGTGTAAAGAATAACTATAAATAGTTATTACAACATCATATTGATTCTGATATATTGTATGATCCACTCCAATTCAATTCAATATTTATAGAAATGATATCATCGCTCGTGCGTACGTACGGAATACCGTCTCCACGACGCGATGAGATTCATTCTCCATGTTAACCATTTAAGAATGATTATAATGTATATATAAGAAATAATAATGAAATATATGACATTATAAAGCTACTGGATTTATGTATATATATACATATGTATGTCATCTACTTACTTCCATTTCAAGACAATAAGGAAAGGAAAACAACGTTCATGCGTACGTACGGACTACCGTCTCCATAAACGGTGTTTTTCATTTTATTTATCTACCTATTATATATATATATATACTGAATATATATGATATATAAATCATATTTTATATTCTGGATGTAAGTAAATCATGATATAAGTAATAATGATGTCAAGAACAACAAGTCAAAACACCTACAATAAATGAAACGATTTTACCCAAAACGCTTCTTTAACATGGAATTTACAAAAGAACGGGTAATATAATGTCATAAGTGAACCATATATGATATCATAACAATGAATATGATTCTTTAATAAGTCAATAACATGATTTAAATCATTATACAGGAGGTTCGGACACTTACAAAGCAAGTCGGACCTAAGGTAAGGGAAATATCACAATCTCATTTTTATCCGAGATTGTTTATTCGTAAGTATTTACTGGGGTGCATTTTATCATGAACATCCATGTTTTATCAATATGTAATATTATTTCCATCCAACTAAAATTGTTTAAATCCATTTTTACCCTTCGGTGAGTTTTTAGTAATACGTATGAAAGGAATCTTTTGTCGTTTTTCGTACGAGGTACTTTTTGACTTTTCCGAAAAAAGTACGAAGAATGTTTTTTTTAACTTATACGGCACGAACGGATTTCTACTGTTTTATAAAGCCTTATTTTCATGAAGCTTCCTCTAAAAGATTTCATGACTATTTTCAATAAAATCTCTTTCTTTTAAAATTTCATGATGTTTTGTGAAAAGAAATTCATTTTGAAGAAGAAAGGATATTTTCCTCAAGAATTCAATTCAAGTGTTTTATCAAAATTATTTTCCATCTAAGATAATAAAGAGTTCTGTTTATATCCATAGTTTTACATTGATTTGACTATGTTGTGATGGAATTATGTTTATGAATTCCTTTATCTTATATGAATTGATTTATGATGTCATGATGTTTCAAGAATCCCATTTTTGTTACATGTGTTATGCGATGATGTATGTTTTATGATTATGTGGCACACATAAGAAAGGATTCATTATAAGATGGGTGGGACCTATATCTCCCTCCAATGCATTGGGTAATGATTTTATATCTCATGAGATAGACATGGCTGGAACGGAAGGTTATTTCGGTTCAGTGATACAGGACTGAAACGAGGAGTGAACTCGGTTCAGAAAGGGACTTTGTCCACTAAGATAGTCTTGGCTATGAGTCATGACAAACAAGAAATGATTTTCCATGATTATGTGTGCATGCCACAAAGTTTCAAGTTTTATGTTATGATTATGGGGATCTCATTTTCACTTCTATGATTTATCCCATGTTATGATATTATGAGCTCTTTTGCAGGTTAAGATTTCCAAAAAAGCTATGTTCTTTTGTATATGATGTGACTGATATTTATTTTGTTTACCCTTACTGAGCATTTGAGCTCACCCTTTTATGTTTTCTTTTCCCCAGGATATAAAGAAAGGTTTATAGGTAAAAAAAAAGGGAAGATCTTTATGGGAGATATTGAAGATCTTTCACCACGATTAGAAGATTACGTTCCGAGTTTCCAAAGACACTAAACTATTACGATCCTTGTGTGTGTGTTTTTGTTATGTACTAAGTATTCCGCAAAAGTAATGTAATGTCCATGTACGATAAGCTTCGGGTCTCTACAGTTGGTATCAGAGGAAAGGTTTAGTCAAACTTTGGAAACTAGGATGCGAAAACGTTAGTGAGATCCCTAGAGATATTTCTAAGGTATGTCTAGGGATGTCCCTAGGGATAAGTATACGTATAGGTTATAGTAATAGAATTACGCTAACGATCATAGAATTAAACCTAAGATGTTGGATATTGAAGGCACTCCCCCTTTATTATGTTGTTTTCCCTATCATGATTTTTGCCTCTCACACTATTCTTTTTGGGTTTTAGACGATGGCTGGAACCCGAAGGAACCGTGTTGATCAATGCAATGGACAATGCAATGATTGCCCTCCTGAACAAACAAATGTTATGGGAGATGGAGTGAAAAATCTTATTTCTATACTTACACAAGCTATGAATCATTCTGGACTTCCAAATGAGCAGAGAAGGGAACAATATTCTATTGAGTCCTTCATGAGGCAACGTCCACCCTCTTTCAGTGGGTCTTCTGATCCACTTGTGGCTGAACAATGGATCAGTACTACTGAAAAGATATTTTCAGTTCTTCAATGTTCTGATCATGATAAAGTCATCTTAGCAGTATATCGTTTGGAAGGTGAAGCTGATCAATGGTGGAATCTTATCAAGAATACGAGGCCAAGAGATGAAATTGAGTCCATGGAATGGGACGAGTTCAAGAACTTGTTTTTCAGTAAGTACTTCCCTCGTATTCTTCGAACAAAGATGGAGAAAGAGTTTCTTGAACTGAAGCAAAGGGACGATGAATCTGTTGGTACCTATGAAGCAAATTTTACAAGACTTGCAAGGTATGCTTCTGGAATTATCATCCAACCTGAAAGTAAAGTTGATCGATTTTTCAGTGGCTTAAAACCAAGTCTTCGAAGGGCATTAGCTATAAGAAACTTCAGTAGCTATGAAGAAATTGTGCGTTGTTCTATCAAGGTAGAAATGGAAGTTGGTGTTACATATCC
The DNA here is from genome assembly GCA_963277665.1 of Viscum album. Lineage (NCBI taxonomy): Eukaryota > Viridiplantae > Streptophyta > Magnoliopsida > Santalales > Viscaceae > Viscum > Viscum album. The sequence goes on from OY728160.1 coordinate 1,933,086,771, forward strand.
ATCTCATGGTTTTGACAAGAAACGAAAGATGGAGTTCAAGGAGAAATCTCAGAATAATGGTGAAAAGAAGATGAATGTTTCCTTATGCACAAAGTGTGGAAAGAAGCATGGTGGAGATTGTCTTAAAGGGACTAGAAAATGTTTTAAGTGTGGAAAAGAAGGTCATCGAGCAGCTGAGTGTCGAAGTAATGGAAAAAGGGTTTCTAATGATGTGAATAAAGCAAACACTGTAGAGAACGCACCGCCAACACTTCAATGCTTCAAGTGCAAGGAAATGGGGCATTATGCTAATAATTGCCCTAATCCAAGGGTTAGTGATGATCAACATGAGCAACCACTGAAGGCAAAGGACAAAGGGAAATCACATGAGATCACTATTGGCAATGTTGAATATGACAACGATGTGGTGGAATGATTAAGTGTTTATGTAATGGGATAATGTTGTATCATTGAGTATTGCAATATTTATTGATGTGGTATTCAAAGTGATTGAGATATTTTTTGGAAATAAGATGATATGCGCATAATGAAGATGAGAAAATGAAATGTTTAATTGTATTCATGAGCTCATGATTGATATAAGGACTAAGTGATATCATGGTTTGAGTATATAGAATTTTGAGGATTTTGGTATGTGGAAAGTGTTAACTTTTAACTGCACTCATGTTTTCACTAAGGTATTCAAGAGAATACACGATTAAGGACTTTGAATGTTTGGAATGTGACCAACAAGACATATCTTATGATATGTGGGGATCAACGATAGTATTAAATCTCTGGTAATCGATGTCACTATATTATGAGAGTGGACTGCAGTATTATGTATAAGCCTAAAGATTAGACTGGATTATGTTGGACATAAGTTAGTATTGTTTAAGGATAGAAGATTTTCGATATTATTGATGGGATGTTATAGTAACGTAGTTTTAGAAAAAGGGACAACCTGCAGGACGGGCGACAACCCATCGTTTCGGACAAGGCTGTAGGAATCAAACCCACAACCAAAGTGCGACTGGCCTTTATCGCCTACCACTGGCCTACAGGAAGTCCCTGTTTAGTAGAAACTAGTTTTATTAAGAAGTATTATATATGAATTATAAGTCAATTTTAGGAACTATATATGATTAATCTCACTATAGAATGACTTATGTATATTTAATAACTTTTGCTTACCTTTTGTTTGAGACAGATGGAATGACCCGTCATTCTATCACATGATCTGCTAACACTTCACGAATAACAAATTCAACTTCATTTATTTAAGAGATGAAGTAGAAATTGTTCAAGGCACGATCAAAAGTGAGATTGTACCAAAATAAAGTAAGTATTTATTCTAAGCAAATTTTCAACTTTAGGGAAATGATCTTGAAAACCAAAAAAAATGTTGTCCTACTGATCTTATACCTGATGAATCAGATGGTACCTTATATCATCACAAATCTATAGATTTGTGATTACTGGCTTTTCCATAGCCATGTTCTCTACCACTCTCCATCAGAACATGATGGTTAGATTTCTCTTCCATATCCATATTTTCACCTATGTGGAAACCCAGTGATTAGTTTATTTGGGTAATCGTTACATTTCATACTTTAGTTTTTAAAGCCAAGTTTTGGTATTCCCTTTTACGATGTGGGTTTCTATTAAAGAAACTTTCGAATAGTAAACCATTTATAACCCCGACGAATTTCTAGGGCGAAATTCATTTTAAGGGGGGTAGAATGTAACAGCCCAAGATTTTATGAAAAATATTCTTTTTTATTTTACTAATGTCTTGTGTTATACGCTACACCAAAAGGAGCTTGCATAACACGCATCCTTGACTTGCCTTGCATTACACGCAATCGCAACCTTCCTCGATAGCGTGTGTGGTACGTAATCCTGAGTTTCACGAAACAATGATATGCTATTAAAATATTATTAAAACTAGCCGTTATGAATAGTAATAACCACTTTTTAAAATTCTGTAAATCTTATATTTCAAAATGAACTTCATTTTTGGATTCGGAGTATCGAATTTAGCCTAAGGTGAAATTTTGGTACATTTTGGATAACTTTCATATTCTGATGAATAGTGAAAATTACTAAATTATAATTAAAAAACAACTTTTTTAATCGAAATAATTAATAGTGATAAATTATTAATTTGAGTAGTTTTAAAGTATATTTAGAATATATTTTTACAATTTAATACAATGTTGGTCATTGGATGTAATTTCACATTTAAACTATACATAAACAAGTGTCAATCTTTTGATAGATATTGTTTCTTAAAAACACGCTATTTGTTTTAACAGCGGGATTTAATTATAAAATTAATTAATGCAACTTTTATGTTATGAATTTGGTAAAATAGACTTCATTTTTGAATTCGGAATATGAAATATAGCTTGGGATGAAATTTTGGCATTGTTCTGAAAAACATCAATTTTTGATGAATAGTGAAACTACTAAGTGGTAGGTTAAAAACTGAATTTTGCATAAAACTTAATTTTACCGCTTCTGTGAATGGAATTTCGAAAATCCGAGAGACACGGTTAATATCAAGGACTAAAATGTGATTCAATGAGATGAAAATAATTTTTTGGTGAATAGTAACTTTTTACTTTTTTTACCACGGTAAATAGTAAATAGGGTAACTAAGGGTAAATATGATATTAATATTACCCTAACACATGTCCTAATTCTATTGGACAAGTGTAATTCGACCAAAAACAAACTTAGGAATAAAATATGACCATTTAGGCCCACTTGGATTAGATTAGGACATTTATTATTAATTTATTTAAAGAAGGGTTAAAATAGTTAAAATCAAAGTTTAATAAGTAAATCATTTTTAATATGGGGTTATACATAAGATAAATTCGACTATAAATATTAATTAGAAAGCTAAAAATATTTCCTACATGATGGTATTTTATTTGTAATTTTTAGACATTAAATAATATAATTTATTTATGACACAAATATGATGCAGTAATTATCTTATTTATGAAATATTGACATAATTGATAATATAAATACCAAAATAAATGTAATTTAAGACTTTTTATGAATTCCACTAATTTTCTAGGTTACTATAATATATTATTGTTGATTTAATCAACTTGGTTCGAACATATAATTCTGTTATGACTTTCAAAAAAATCATATATCAAATTGTGTCAAAATTGACACAAAAGAGTTTTTAAATCAAATATTATATTATTAATTGTTATTTTATTCCTAAAAATCTAAGGTTCGCCCAAATGACTTAGATAAGGATATATGTATTAATAATATACAATTTGGGGTTCGTTTGGCATGTTATAGTAAGTAATTAACCATATAGTGAAAGAAAACAAAAAGACACGGTAAAAGTTAAATTATTTAACTTAGAGTTAAATCTAATTGATAAGGTTAAAATAAGAACCTAAACTTGTCTAAATCTTATTGGTTGATAGGAATTCGACCCATCCCCACTTTAGCTTCGAAATAAGTCCCTTTGGAACCATTATAAACTGATTTTGACTTTAATATAAAATAATATTTTGAGATATTCCTAAGGTGCCCCTCTCCTCCCCTATAAAAGGACACCTCCTCCCCCTCCTCCTCACACCAATTTGAGCACTCAAGCTCGGCCAACCCCTGACAATTTCTCCTCTCCACTTCCCTAGCAACATCCTAGAGGTTCTGGTCTTCCTCAAAGTCCAATTTTAGTGCCCTTAGAGGAGGTCTCAAAGAGGCACTTCAAAGAAGAGGTAATTACCGTTACCAATTCTTTCATCTTTATTTCTTCTTCCACTTCTTCTTCTTAGGTTGTTTCATTATGAAGTAATAACATCAGTATCACTCATATACTGATATGTTATTATAAGTATGAAACAACCCTATTTCACCATCTATCCATCCTACGGAAAAAGAAATCACCGCGCGTGCGTACGTACGGAATACCGTCTCCACGCCGTGGTGTAATCTATTTTCCACCACCACCTTACATGGATGGGTATAATGGTGTAAAGAATAACTATAAATAGTTATTACAACATCATATTGATTCTGATATATTGTATGATCCACTCCAATTCAATTCAATATTTATAGAAATGATATCATCGCTCGTGCGTACGTACGGAATACCGTCTCCACGACGCGATGAGATTCATTCTCCATGTTAACCATTTAAGAATGATTATAATGTATATATAAGAAATAATAATGAAATATATGACATTATAAAGCTACTGGATTTATGTATATATATACATATGTATGTCATCTACTTACTTCCATTTCAAGACAATAAGGAAAGGAAAACAGCGTTCATGCGTACGTACGGACTACCGTCTCCATGAACGGTGTTTTTCATTTTATTTATCTACCTATTATATATATATATATACTGAATATATATGATATATAAATCATATTTTATATTCTGGAAGTAAGTAAATCATGATATAAGTAATAATGATGTCAAGAACAACAAGTCAAAACACCTACAATAAATGAAACGATTTTACCCAAAACGCTTCTTTAACATGGAATTTACAAAAGAACGGGTAATATAATGTCATAAGTGAACCATATATGATATCATAACAATGAATATGATTCTTTAATAAGTCAATAACATGATTTAAATCATTATACAGGAGGTTCGGACACTTACAAAGCAAGTCGGACCTAAGGTAAGGGAAATATCACAATCTCATTTTTATCCGAGATTGTTTATTCGTAAGTATTTACTGGGGTGCATTTTATCATGAACATCCATGTTTTATCAATATGTAATATTATTTCCATCCACCTAAAATTGTTTAAATCCATTTTTACCCTTCGGTGAGTTTTTAGTAATACGTATGAAAGGAATCTTTTGTCGTTTTTCGTACGAGGTACTTTTTGACTTTTCCGAAAAAAGTACGAAGAATGTTTTTTTTATCTTATACGGCACGAACGGATTTCTACTGTTTTATAAAGCCTTATTTTCATGAAGCTTCCTCTAAAAGATTTCATGACTATTTTCAATAAAATCTCTTTCTTTTAAAATTGCATGATGTTTTGTGAAAAGAAATTCATTTTGAAGAAGAAAGGATATTTTCCTCAAGAATTCAATTCAAGTGTTTTATCAAAATTATTTTCCATCTAAGATAATAAAGAGTTCTGTTTATATCCATAATTTTACATTGATTTGACTATGTTGTGATGGAATTATGTTTATGAATTCCTTTATCTTATATGAATTGATTTATGATGTCATGATGTTTCAAGAATCCCATTTTTGTTACATGTGTTATGCGATGATGTATGTTTTATGATTATGTGGCACACATAAGAAAGGATTCATTATAAGATGGGGGGGACCTATATCTCCCTCCAATGCATTGGGTAATGATTTTATATCTCATGAGATAGACATGGCTGGAACGGAAGTTTATTTCGGTTCAGTGATACAGGACTGAAACGAGGAGTGAACTCGGTTCAGAAAGGGACTTTGTCCACTAAGATAGTCTTGGCAATGAGTCATGACTAACAAGAAATGATTTTCCATGATTATCTGTGCATGCCACAAAGTTTCAAGTTTTATGTTATGATTATGGGGATCTCATTTTCACTTCTATGATTTATCCCATGTTATGATATTATGAGCTCTTTTGCAGGTTAAGATTTCCAAAAAAAGCTATGTTCTTTTGTATATGATGTGATTGATATTTCTTTTGTTTACCCTTACTGAGCATTTGAGCTCACCCTTTTATGTTTTCTTTTCCCCAGGATATAAAGAAAGGTTTATAGGTAAAATAAAAGGGAAGATCTTTATGGGAGATATTGAAGATCTTTCACCACGATTAGAAGATTACGTTCCGAGTTTCCAAAGACACTAAACTATTACGATCCTTGTGTGTGTGTTTTTGTTATGTACTAAGTATTCCGCAAAAGTAATGTAATGTCCATGTACGATAAGCTTCGGGTCTCTACACATTCAATATATATATATATATATATACTCAATTTTGCGTAGAATAACTATTATCAAAATTGTGTGTAACACGATCCAAGAATAGTGTTGCGTATACTGCAAGCTAATACGGTGTTGTGTATAGCACAAGGTAATCTTGGTGTAGAATACAACACAATACATTAATGAAATTAAAAGAATATTTTTCATAAAATCTCAGTGTGTTACATTCTAACCCCCTTAAAATGAATTTCGCCCTCGAAATTCGTCAGGGTTATAAATGGTTTACTACTCGAAAGTTGGTTTAATAGAAACCCACATCGTAAAAAGGAATACCAAAACATGTCTTTAAAAACTAAAGTATGAAATGTAACGGTTACCCCAATTAACTCATCACTGGGTTTCCACATAGGAGAACATAGGTGAAAATATGGATATGGAAGAAAAATCTAACCATCATGTTCTGATGGAGAGTGGTAGAGAACATGGCTATGAAAAAGCCAACAATCACAAAGCTATTGATTTGTGATGATCTAGGGTACCATCTGATTCATCAGATATAAGATCACTAGGACAACATTTTTGGTTTTCAATATCATTTCCCTAAACTTGAAAATTTTGAATTAGATGAAATACTCACTTGATTTTGGTACAATCTCACTGTTGTTCGTGAATTGAACAATTTCCACTTCATCCATTAAGGAAATGAAGTTGAATTTGTTATTCGTGATGTGTTAGCAGATCATGTGATAGAAGGATGGGTCATTCCATCTCTTTCAAACTAAAGGTTAGCAAAAGTTATAAGTCCATCTTATGGTTAGATTACCCGTATATGGTTCCAAAAATGAACTTATACTTCATACATCATACCACTTAATAAAATAAAACTAGTTTATACTAACCAGGGACTTCCTGTAGGCCAGTGGTAGGCGATAAAGGCTAGTCGCACTTCGGTTGTGGGTTCGATTCCCACAGCCTTGTCCGACGCGATGGGCTGTCGCCCGTCCTGCAGGTTGTCCTTTTTCTAAAACTATATTACTATAACATTCCATCAATAATATCGAAAAACAAACAATACTAACTTATGTCCAACATAATCCATTCCAATCATTAGGCTTATCCATAATACTGCAGTCCACTCTCAGAGATTTAATACTATCGTTTATACCCATATATCATAAGATATATCTTGTTGGTCACATTCCAAACATTCAAAGACCTTAATAATGTACTCTCTTGAATACCCATTGAACCTTATTGAAAACATGAGTGTTGTTAAAAGTTAACTCTTTCCACATACCAAAATCCTCAAAATTCTATATACTCAAACTATGATATAACCTTCTCCTTATATCAGTCATGAGCTCATGAATACTATCAAACATTTAATTTTCTCCTTATCCCTTCATTATGTGCATATCATCTACATTCCAAAAATATCTGAATAACCTTTCATGGATACTGGTAACATTAATCATACACTTTCAAAACTCAAGGAAAGGCAACAGTGTAACAATCCTTAGATGTCTCTTTATTCCATAGTACCATGATATTACTTATACAACATTACACATGATAAACATGTAATCATTCCACTACATTCTTAAACCATTGACCGAGCTTCAACATTTCATTCATCTCAAATATCATTTATAGTCTCTTCATCATCCTTAACATAAATACTACCCATACGACCATACTGATTCTCTTCATGAGACTTTACCTTAGGGCATTGGTTTTCATATTGCCCGTACATTCCACATTTAAAACATTTAACCATTGTGGATGTCGTAGCAATACCATTATCCTCATCCCTGGTGTTAACTGATCCTTTTCCTTTGCACTTACTGGCTTTGTGTCCTTCTTTTCCACACCCAAATCATCTTCCAGTTCCTTTGAAACATTATCCTTGATCCCTCTTCCCACATGATTTACATAGGGGAATTGAACTTTATTTCCTCTATGATCATCATGAAACTCCATCTTTCTCTTATTAACCGAGTCAGGAAACTTACCAAATTTTACTTTATTGATCATATTATGAGATTTCTAATTCGGCATAATAATTATGTTTGGACTTCCAAATCCGATTTCATTTGATTTCTCATGAATAATATCAATCCATTGTCCATCATATCCTCCATTATCGTGAATCATCTTGTTTCCAGCCATTTTCTAAAATCCAAAAAGAATAGTGTGAGATGCAAAAATCATGATAGGGGAAACAACATAATAAAAGAGGGAGTAACCTTAATATATAACATCTTAGGTTAAATTCTAATATCTTTAGCGCAATTCTAGGACTATAACCTTTACGTATACTTAACCTTAGAGACATCCCTAGACATACCTTAGAAATATCTCTAGGGATCTCACTAACGTTTTCGCATCCTAGTTTCCAAAGGTTGACTAAACCTTTCCTCTAATACCAACTGTAGATACCCGAAGCTTAACGTATAAGGATATTACATTAATTTTGTGAAATACTTATTACATAACAAAAACACACACACAAGGACCGTAATAGTTTAGTGTCTTTGGAAACTCGAAATATAATCTCCTAATCGTGGTGAAAGAACTTCAAAACCTCCCATAAAGATCTTTTTTTTACCTGAACCCTTTCTTTATATCCTGGGGAAAAGAAAACCTAAAAGGGTGAGCTCAAATGCTCAGTAAGGGTAAACAAAATAAATATCAATCACATCATATACATAAGCACACAACTTATGGAAATCTTAACCTGAAAAAGAGATCATAATTTCATAACATGGGATAAATCATGGCAGTGAAATGTAGTCACGATAATCATAACGTAAAACATGAAACTTTGTGGCATACACACATAATCATAGAGAATAATATCTTATTAGTCAAGACTCATTGCCCAGACTATCTTAGTGGACAATGTCCCTTTCTGAACCGAGTCACCCTCATTTCAGTCCTGTTTTACTGAATCGGTATAACCTACCATTCCATCCATGTCTATCTCATGAGATATAAAATCTTTACCCAATGCATTGGAGGTAGATATAGGTACCACCCATCTCATAATGATACCATTCTTATGTGTGCCACAAAATCATAATCCATACATCATAGCATAACCCGTGTAATAAAAATGGGATTCTTAAACATCATGACATCATAAAACAATTCATATAAGATAAAGAAATTCATAAAAAATATTTCCATCACAACATGATAAAATCCATGTAATAATAGGGATAGAAACAGAACCCTTTATTATCTTGGATGGAAAATAATTTTGATAAAACACTTGAACTCCATTCTGGAGGAAAATATCCTTTCTCCTTCAAAAACACTTTTCATTTCTAAACATGTCATAAAATTATAACTAAAAGAAGTTGATTAAAAATAAACATGAAAACTTGTAAAGGAAGCTTCTTGGAAATAATGTTTTAAAAATCCATTCATGCCATATAAGTTAAAAAACATTCTTCTCGTACTTTTTTCGGAAAAGTCAAAAAAGTACCTCGTACGAAAAACGACAAAAGATTCCTTTCATATCTTTTACTAAAAACACACCGAAGGGTAAAATTGGATTTAAACTATTGTAGGTGGATGTAAATAGTATTTCATATCGAGGAAACATGAATGTGGATGATAAAATGCACCCCAGTAAATGCCAATGTATAAACAATCTCGGATAAAAATGAGATTGTGATATTTCCCTTACCTTAGGTCCGATTTGCTTCGTAAGTGTCCGAACCTCCTGTATAATGGTTTAAATAATTTCATTGAATTAATAAAGAATCATATTCATTGTTATTATATCATATATGGTTCACTTATGACTTTATATTACCTGTTCTTTTGTAAATTCATGTTAAAGTAGCGTTTTGGGTGAAATCGTCTCATTTGTCGTTCGTGTTTTAACTTGTAATTATTCATATGATTACTTAGATCATTATTACATAACTATAGAATATAAAACATGATTTATATATAATATATATTCAGAATATACATATATATAATGGATCGATAAATGGAAAGAAATACACCGTTCATGGAGACGGTAGGCCGTACGTACGCATGAACGCTGTTTTCGTTTCCTTATTGAATTGAGTGGAATTAAGTAGATGACATACATATATATACACATAAATCCAGTATATTTATAATGACATATATTTCATTATTATTTATTATATATACTTTATAATCATTCATAAATGGTTAACATGGAGAATGAATTCTCATCGCGTCGTGGAGACGGTAGTCCGTACGTACGCACGAGCGATGATATCATTTCCATAATTATTGAATTGCATTGGATTGGATGATACAATATATCAGAATCATTATGATGTTATAATAACTTTGTATAGTTATTCTTTACACCATAATACCCATCCATGTAAGGTGTTAGTGGGAAAACTAATTACACCACGGCGTGGAGACGGTATTCCGTACGTACGCACGTGCGGTGATTTTGTTTTCCGTAGGAAGGATAGATAGTGAAATAGGGTTATTTCATACTTATAATAATATATCAGTATATGAGTGATACTGATGTTATTACTTCATAATGAAACAACCTAAGAAGAAGAAGTGGAAGAAGAAATAAAGTTGAAAGAATCGGTAACGGAAATTACCTCTTCTTTGAAGCACCTCTTTGAGACCTCCTCTTAGGGCACTAAAATTGGTCATTGAGGAAGACCAGAACCTCTAGGATGTTGCTAGGGAAGTGGAGAGGAGAATTTGTCTGGGGTTTCCCGAGCATGAAGGCTCAATGTTGTGTGTGGAAGAGAGGGAGGAGGTGCCCTTTTATAAGGGAGGAGAGGGGCACCTTTGGAATTCTTAAAAATATTAATTTATAATAAATCTAAAACCACTTAAAAACCTCCAAAAATGACTCATATTCGAATATTAGATTAGATAGGGTTGTTATCTCATCAACCAATCAAATTTAGACATGTTTGGATCTTATTTTAAACCTTATCATTTTGATTTATCCTTATTTAATCTATTTAAGTTTATTTGTGGTAATAAAATTATAAATTATAAATTATAACAAATAATTACTTATTTGTTGTGAATTTTCCATAATTGTTTAATTTATAACATTATAGACCATATAAATTTAAATTTATAATTTTTAAATTTTTATGTGATTTTTAAACAATTTTATAATATGTTATTTTTATAAAATATCAATAGTGTCAATTTTGACACTATTCATTTATTTGAATTTAAATAAAATATATACAGAAGATATGTTCGAACTAAAATCATTAATATATTAATAAATGGTCATATGTATCTATAAAATTAGTTGATAACATTAAATAGTTCATATATTATTTATTTTATTATTTTTAAAACTATTTATTTGGTTTGTCTCTTAATAAAATAATTACTAAATCATTTTTGTATAATTATTTAATATACTTATTTGTTGCATAAAAATTTAAAATAAAATCCTATAATGAATATAAATACATTACCTTTCACAATAATACTTTTACTCGAATTTATCATCTTAAAATCACAATATTTAAATTGTTATATTTATTAAATTATGAAGGTGACAACTTTGGCATCATTTAAAATAAAATAATATAAGTGTCATAATAGCTTGTATCAGACTCCAAATGGTCAAATATTCGACCGTTTGATGATTATAGTTTACATTTACATGACCAATAAGTTTTCTTCAGGGTTTTACGCCTTTTATGGTCACTATTAGTTTAATAAAAACTATATTCTTAATTTTCCACTAGATAAATAATTTCTTCATCACAATTGTGTCACAATTAATGATATTTATTTAATCCCAAAAAATTCTAGATAAATTCACATGATGTATATAATTTTGTTAGCTTTCTGGAGACTATTCATGTTTGAAGTTTTATGATGTTTATCACTAAGTTAAAATTATTATACATATAAGATTTAAGAAAGTGACATGTTGTCACTTTCTATGGTTTTAATAATAATTAAATTATTTTCATGGTCAAAAGTCCATAAAATGAATCTAATCCGACCCTTAGTTGATATGGGTTTACTTCTAGCCGTCAAATAGAATTTTGGCATGTGTTAGGGTAATTTTATAATATTATATTTACCATTAATTACCTGATTTACCTTTAACTATGGTAAATAAAATTTACCGTAGTTACTATTCATAATTCCCAAAAATAAAACGTAACCTATTAACATAGTTTTGACCCACTGATTCCAAATATGGAATCCATTTTTTAAAATTAAATACACAGAAGTTTCAGAAATTAAATTAAAATTAATCCCGTTATCGAATAAAAAAGGGTTTTTGTTTAAAACATTGCAAAAGATTGAATTGATTTGACCTACGAATTCAATCTAAAATCAATGATAATGACATTCATTATATTAAATGGTGAAAATATATTATATTTATACTTTAAAACCATTAAATATTATAATTTAACCACATATGATATTACGATGAAAAAAGTTGTTTTTAATTAAAATATAGCGTGTTTTTACTATTCATTAAAATATGAATGTTATCGGAAAAATATCAAAACATTATCTAATGTAAATTTTTATATCCTGATTCAAAAGGAGAATTTTATTTTTTCAAATTGAACATATAAACACTTCAAAAACTAGATTTAAAGTGGGTGTGCCATCAAAAGGCTGCAAAACTGCATTTTTTTAAAAATACGTATTTTACTGGAAAAATTTATTTTGTTCTTATACCATGTTCTAGAAAATGTGTAAGATGAATAATAATGTTATAAAATTCAAAATTTAGTTAATACTATTCATAACAGCTAGTTCATGACAATATTATAATAATATATCGTTGTTTATTAAAACTCGGTATTGCGTACAACACACGCTATCGAGGAAGGTCGCGATTGCGTGTAATGCAAGCCACGTCAGGGTTACGTGTTGTGAAAGAATCCTTCGTTGTTTCGTATAACATAATCCAACAATATTTAATTTATACATTGAATATATATATATATACTCAATGTTGCGTAGAATAACTATTATCAAAATTGTGGGTAACACGATCCAAGAATAGTGTTGCGTATACTGCAAGCTAATATGGTGTTGCGTATAGCACAAGGTAATCTTGGTGTAGAATACAACACAAGACATTAATGAAATTAAAAGAATATTTTTCATAAAATCTTGGGTTGTTACATTCTACCCCACTTAAAATGAATTTTTCCATCGAAATTCGTTGGGGTTATAAATGGTTTACTACTCGAAAGTTTGTTTAATAGAATCCCACATCGTAAAAAGGAATACCAAAACATGGCTTAAAAAACTAAAGTATGAAATGTAATGGTTACCACAATTAACTCATCACTAGGTTTCCACATAGGAGAACATAGGTGAAAATATGGATATGGAAGAAAAATCTAACCATCAAGTTATGATGGAGAGTGGTAGAGAACATGGCTATGAAAAATCCAACAATCACAAAGCTATTGATTTTTGATGATCTAGGGTACCACCCGATTCATCAGATATAAGATCACTAGGACAACATTTTTTTTTAATATTCATTTCCCTAAAGTTGAAAATTTTGAATTAGAAGAAATACTTACTTTATTTTGGTACAATCTCACTGTTGTTCGTGAATTGAACAATTTCCACTTCATCCCTTAAAGAAATGAAGTTGAATTTGTTATTCGTGATGTGTTAGCAGATCATGTGATAGAATGATGGGTCATTCCATCTCTTTCAAAAAAAAGGTTAGCAAAAGTTATAAGTCCATCTTAGGGTTAGATTAACCGTATATAGTTCCAAAAATAAACTTATACTTCATATATCATACCGCTTAATAAAATAAAACGAGTTTATACTGAACATGGACTTCCTGTAGGCCAGTGGTAGGCGATAAAAGCCAGTCTCACTTCGGTTGTGGGTTCGATTCCCACAGCCTTGTCCGACGCGATGGGTTGTCGCCCGTCCTGCAGGTTGTCCTTTTTTCTAAAACTATAATACTATAACATCCCATTAATATTATCGAAAAACAAACAATATTATCTTATGTCCAACATAATCCATTCCAATCTTTAGGCTTATCCATAATACTGCAGTCCACTATCTAAGATTTAATACCATCGTTTATCCCCATATATCATAAGATATATCTTGTTGGTCACATTCCAAACATTCAAAGGCCTTAATCATGTACTCTCTTGAATACCCATTGAACCTTATTGAAAACATTAGTGCTGTTAAAAGTTAACTCTTTCAACATACCAAAATCCTCAAAATTCTATATACTCAATCTATGATATAACCTTCTCCTTATATCAGTCATGATCTCATGAATACTATCAAACATTTAATTTTCTCCTTATCCCTTCATTATGTCCATATCATCTACATTCCAAAAATATCTGAATAACCTTTCATGGATACTGGTAACATTAATCATACACTTTCAAAACTCAAGGAAAGGCAACAGTGTAACAATCCTTAGATGTCTCTTTATTCCATAGTACCATGCGATTACTTATACAACATTACACATGATAAACATGTAATCATTCCACTTCATTCTTAAACCATTGACCGAGCTTCAACAATTCTTTCATCTCAAATATCATTTGTAGTCTCTTCATCATCATCAACATAAATACTACCCATACGACCATAATGATTCTCTTCATGAGACATTACCTTAGGGCATTGGTTTTCATAATGCCCGTACATTCCACATTTAAAACATTTAACCATTGTTGATGTCGTCGCAATACCATTATCCTTATCCCTGGTGTTAACTGAACCTTTTCCTTAGCACTTACTGGCTTTGTGTCCTTCTTTTCCACACCCAAAGCATCTTCCAGTTCCTTTGAAACATTCTCAATGATGCCTCTTCCCACATGATTTACATAGGGGAAATTGAACTTTATTTCCTCTATGATCATCATGAAACTCCATCTTTCTCTTATTAGCCGAGTCAGGAAACTTACCAAATTTTACTTTATTGATCATATTATGAGATTTATAATTCGGCATACTAATTATGTTTGGACTTCCAAATCCCATTTCATTTGATTTCTCATGAAGAATACCATTCCATTGTCCATCATATCCTCCATTATCGTGAATCATCTTGTTTCTAGCCATTTTCTAAAACCCAAAAAGAATAGTGTGAGATGCAAAAATCATGCTAGGGAAAACAACATAATAAAAAGAGGGAGTAACCATAATATATAACATATTAGGTTGAATTCTAATATCTTTAGAGCAATTCTAGGACTATAACCTATACGTATACTTAACCTTAGAGACATCCCTAGACAAACCTTTGAAATATCTCTACGGATCTCACTAACGTTTTCGCATCCTAGTTTCCAAAGGTTGACTAAACCTTACCTCTGATACCAACTGTAGAGACCCAAAGCTTAACGTACAAGGATATTACATTAATTTTACGGAATACTTATTACATAACAAAAACACACACACAAGGACCGTAATAGTTTAGTGTCTTTGGAAACTCGGAATATAATCTCCTAATCGTGGTGAAAGAACTTCAAAACCTCCCATAAAGATCTTCTTTTTTTTACCTAAAACCTTTCTTTATATACTGGGGAAAAGAAAACATAAAAGTGTGAGCTAAAATGCTCTGTAAGGGTGAAAAAAATAAATATCAATCACATCATATACATAAGCACATAACTTTTGGCAATCTTAACATGCAAAAGAGATCATAATTTCATAACATGGGATAAATCATGGCAGTGAAATGTAGTCACAATAATCATAACGTAAAACATGAAACTTTGTGGCATACACACATAATTATAGAGAATCATATCTTATTAGTCAAGACTCATTGCCAAGACTATCTTAGTGGACAATGTCCCTTTCTGAACCGAGTCACCCTCATTTCAGTCCTATTTTACTGAACCGGTATAACCTACCATTCCATCCATGTCTATCTCATGAGATATAAAAACTTTACCCAATGCATTTGAGGGAGATATAGGTCCCACACATCTCATAATGATATCATTCTTATGTGTTCCACAAAATCATAAACCATACATCATAGCATAACCCATGTAATAAAAATGGGATTCTTAAACATCATGACATCATAAAACAATTCATATAAGATAAAGCAATTCATAAAAAATATTTCCATCACAAAATAATCAAATCCATGTAATAATAGGGATAGAAACAGAACCTTTTATTATTTTAGATGGAAAATAATTTTGAAAAAACACTTGAACTCCATTCTTGAGGAAAATATCCTTTCTACTTCAAAAACACTTCTCATTTCTTAACATGTCATAAAATTATAACTAAAATAAGTTGATTAAAAATAAACTTGAAAAATTGTAAAGGAATCTTCTTGGAAATAATGATTTAGAAATCCATTCATGCCGTATAAGTTAAAAAAACATTTTTCTCTTACTTTTGTCGGAAAAGTCAAAAAAGTACCTCGTACGAAAAACGACAAAACATTCCTTTCATATCTTTTACTAAAAACACACTGAAGGGTAAAATTGGATTTAAACCATTGTAGGTGGATGTAAATAATATGTCATATCGAGGAAACATGAATGTGGGTGATAAAATGCACCCCAGTAAATGCCAATGTATAAACAATCTCGGATAAATATGAGATTGTGATATTTCCCTTACCTTAGGTCTGATTTGCTTCGTAACTGTCCGAACCTCCTGTATAATGATTTAAATAATGTCACTGACTTATTAAAGAATCATATTCATTGTTATTATATCATATATGGTTCACTTATGACTTTATATTACCCGTTCTTTTGTAAATTCATGTTAAAGTAGCGTTTTTGGTAAAATCGTCTCATTTGTCGTTCGTGTTTTAACTTGTAATTATTCATATGATTACTTAGATCATTATTACTTTATTATAGAATATAAAACATGATTTATATATAATATATATTGAGAATATACATATATATAATGGATTGATAAATGGAAAGAAATACACCGTTCATGGAGACGGTAGGCCGTACGTGCGCATGAACGCTGTTTTCGTTTCCTTATTGAATTGAGTGGAATTAAGTAGATGAAATACATATATATACACATAAATCCAGTATCTTTATAATGTCATATATTTCATTATTATTTCTTATATATACTTTATAATCAATCATAAATGGTTAACATGGAGAATGAATTCTCATCGCGTCGTGGAAACGGTAGTCTGTACGTACGCACGAGCGATGATATCATTTCCATAATTATTGAATTGAATTGGAGTGGATGATAAAATATATCAGAATAATTATGAAGTTATAATAACTATGTATAGTTATTCTTTACACCATAATACCCATCCATGTAAGGTGTTGGTGGGAAAACAGATTACACCACGGCGTGGAGACGGTATTCCGTACGTACGCACGCGCGGTGATTTGGTTTTCCATAGGATGAATATATGGTGAAATAGGGTTGTTTCATACTTATAATAACATATCAGTATATGAGTGATACTTATGTTATTACTTCATAATGAAACAACCTAAGAATAAGAAGTGGAAGAAGAAATAATGTTGAAAGAATCGGTAATGGAAATTACCTCTTCTTTGAAGCACCTCTTTCAGAGCTCCTCTTAGGGCACTAAAATTGGTCTTTGAGGAAGACCATAACCGCTAGGATGTTGCTAGGGAAGTGGAGAGGAGAATTTGTCAGGGGTTGGGCGATCTTGAAGGCTCAAAGTTGTGTGAGGAAGAGAGGGAGGAGGCGCCCTTTTATATGGGAGGAGAGGGGCACCTTTGGAATTCTTAAAAATATTAATTTATAAAAAATCTAACCCCACTTAAAAACCTCAAAAAATGACTCATATTCGAAGATTAGATGAGATAGGGTTGTAATATCATCAACCAATAAAATTTAGACATGTTTGGATCTTATTTTAAACCTTATCATTTTGATTTATCCTTATTTAATATATTTAAGTTTATTTGTGGTAATAAAATTCTAAATTATAAATTATAACAAATAATTACTTATTTGTTGTGAATTTTCCATAATTGTTTAATTTATAACATTATAGACCATATAAATTTAAATTTATAATTTTTAAATATTTATGTGATTTTTAAACAATTTTATAATATGTTATTTTTATAAAATAACAATAGTGTCAATTTTGACACTATTCATTTATTTGAATTTAAATAAAATATATACAGAAGATATTTTCGAAATAAAAGCTTTAATATATTAATAAAAGGACATATGTATCTATAAAATTAGTGGATAACATTAAATATTTCATATATTATTTATTTTATTATTTTTAAAACAATTTATTTTGTTTATCTCTTAATAAAGTAATTACTACATCATTTTTGTATAATTATTTAATTTACATATTTGTTGAATAAAAATTTCAAATAAAATTCTATGATGAAGATAAATAAATTAACTTTCAAAATAATACATTTAATATAATTTATCATCTTAAAATCACAATATTTAAATTGTTATATTTATTAAATTATGAAGGTGACATCTTTGGCATCATTTAAAATAAAATAATATAAGTGTCATAATTTCTTGTATAAGACTCCAAATGGTAAAATATTCTACCATATGATGATTATAGTTTACATTTACATGACCAATAAGTTTTTGTCAGGGTTTTGTGCCTTTTATGGTTACTATTAATTTAATAAAAACTATATTCTTAATTTTTCACTAGATAAATAATTTCTGCAACACTATTGTGTCACAATTAATGATAATTATTTAATCCCAAAAAAATTCTAGATAATTTCTCATGATGTAGATAATTTTGTTATATTTCTGGAGACTATTCGTGTCTTATGTTTTATGATGTTTATCCCTAGGTTAAAATTATTATACTTA
This sequence comes from Viscum album, assembly GCA_963277665.1. Taxonomy (NCBI): domain Eukaryota; kingdom Viridiplantae; phylum Streptophyta; class Magnoliopsida; order Santalales; family Viscaceae; genus Viscum; species Viscum album. The sequence goes on from OY728160.1 coordinate 1,933,105,558, forward strand.
TAAGATTGAAGAAAGTGACATGTTGTCACTTTCTTTGGTTTTAATAATAATTAAATTATTTTCATGGTCAAAAGTCCATAAAATGAATCTAATCCGACTCTTAGTTGATATGGGTTAACTTGTAGCCGTCAAATAGAATTTTGGCATGTTTTAGGGTAATTTTATAATATTATATTTACCCTTAATTACCGATTTACCTTTAACTATGGTAAATAAAATTTACCGTAGTTACTATTCATAATTCCCAAAAATAAAAAGTAACCTATTAACATAATTTTGACCCACTGATTCCAAATATGGAATCCATTTTTTAAAATTCAATACACAAAAGTTGCAGAAATTAAATTAAAATTAATCCTGTTGTCGAAGAAAAACGGGTTTTTGTTTAAAACATTGAAAAAGATTGAATTGATTTAACCTACGAATTCAAGGTAAAATCAATGCTAATGACATTCATTATATTAAATGGTAAAAATAAATTCTATTTATACTTTAAAACCATTCAATATTATAATTTAACCACATAAGATATTACGATGAAAAAAGTTTTTTTTAATTAAAATATAGCATGTTTTTACTATTTATTAAAATATGAAAGTTATCGGAAAAATATCAAAACTTTATCTAATGTAAATTTTTATATCCTGATTCAAAATACGAATTTTATTTTGTCAAATTGAACATATAAACATTTCAAAAACTATATTTAAATTGGGTGTGTCATCAAAAGGCCGCAAAACTGCATTTTTTTAAAAATACTTATTTTACCAAAAAAATTTATTTTGTTCTTATACCATGTTCTAGAAAATGTGTAAGATGAATAATAATGTTATAAAATTCAAAATTTAGTTAATAATATTCATAACGGCTAGTTAATGACAATAGTATAATAATATATCGTTGTTTATTAAAACCTGGTATTGCGTACAACACATGCTATCGAGGAAGGTCGCGATTGCCTATAATGCAAGCCAAGTCAGGGTTGCGTGTTGTGAAAGAATATTTTGTTGTTTCATATAACATAATCCAACCATATTTCATTTATACATTGAATATATATATATACTCAATGTTGCGTAGAATAACTATTATCAATATTGTGTGTAACACGATCCAAGAATAGTGTTGCGTATACTGCAAGCTAATACGGTGTTGCGTATAGCGCAAGGTAATCTTGGTGTAGAATACAACACAAGACATTAATGAAATTAAAAGAATATTTTTCATAAAATCTTGGGGTGTTACAGAATCCATCTCATAGGATACGTTATAAATATGAAAAATTTATTGAAATCCTGGACATATAAAAATGAATTCCTCGATCTGAATGAAAAATCTAATTTAACAAAATAGTTCATCTTAACCATGTTAATGAAGCCCAAGTTTCAATGGAGAAATAATTCTATATATAAAAATAATTTCTTTATTTTTAAGGTAGTATAAAAAATTATTATATAAACAATTTTTTACATGTTAAAATGGAATTAGTAATATCAAACTAAATCAATAGTGTCTTTTTTCTTATAATGATGCATGAAACATGTTCAATTTTATAGTTATATTGTGAAATATTCCACATTGTCGCTAAAAAAATTCAATTAATGAATTTTTTTGAAGAATTCTCAATGTACAAGAGACACGGTATGATTATCCACATAGAAGAAATTAGGAATCATCAAACCACCATGCTGAGCAATATGAGTAAATTTCAGATTACTATTTGATTGGATGACCATTATATATTTCGCAAGGATGGACCTAAGTTGTAGCGCTAATCTAAGAATGTTAATTTTAAGATAATATATTAGAAAAAAATTAATGTAATAAATAAATGAAATTATAAGCATGATGATTCTCAAATTCTATTATGAATGATAATGATGAAATATAAAATATTAACAATTAAATGGGATGTGAAACTTTATCCATATGATGAAAATAATAATTAAATAAATATAATCAAAAAAAAACCATGGAAACAAATTGATATTTTACAAAAAATATGGTTTAATAAAGTATGTCTACGTTGCTGAAAAATCATATAAACATAAATTCAATCTCATTCTTGAAAAAATGGCCATAAATATATGATAAATATCATTTTATTTTGTCTTATCATGTTCATTGAATTTTTAAAAATGAATATTTATTAATTCCATATTATTAAAATAACATTATATAATTATAAAAAGAAATTTATAAAGTTAATTAATCCAAAACATATAGTAAATTTTTTTGGATACATGTTACATTAAATAAAAATAAAATATTATTCGAAAAAAATTAATAATATCGTTTTATTTTCATATTCATATTTTGAAAAGTGAATAAATATTTGTTAAATAAAAAACTATGAGAATATTTTAATGGATTAAAATGATATAATAAATAAAATAAGGGTTGTTTCAAAAAATAATATGTGTTTACTTCTTCCCGAAATTTTTGGTCATTAATTATAATTATAAGAAAACTTACAAAAATGTGGGGTAATTTAAATATAATTTGTATTATATATTCTCTACAAAATCAATGACTTAATGTCTAATGAGGATATAGACGATGGAAAAAAATCATGTCACATTTTATCCACTATGGTTGATCTTGAATAAAAATAATCTACCAAAACTTATTTCTATATAATTTTTAATACATACTATGATTAATCTATTTTGACTATTTCTTTAATTTCATATTTAATATAGTATATTTCTATACAATTAGTTTATTCCCCCATAATAGTTTGTAGACTCTATCAATTTGGAATAATGCTCTTGAATTTGGGGTGGTAATGCCATTATCTTAAACAATATTAACGTGAGTTGGCCCAATTTGTTTCAAATATAATCAAACTATTTAATTTTTTATATGTGTTTTATATGTAAAATATAAATATGGGTGATTTGAACATAGCTAGGACACCCGACTTGTTTATCGTGAATATATTCCTAATTGAAAATCCATATTATAATCATTATGGATATTATATTATATTATGTCTCTATTACAATGGAGATAATTAATTAAACGTGAAGTGGTGGGTTTTTCAATTGAGTTATTTTTTAAATATTTTCCTATGAGTTAAGTGGGTTCTTATTTTTGAATAATGTAAATAGTGTATGTAAAATTTATATTTACGTGAATTAATATGGGTGGAATATAAAGTCCCGCACTTATTTTATTCATAATCTTGAATTTAATCAAGAGAAAACTTCATTTTACATTGAGGATCTTTTCATGTTTAGAGATTTATAGAATGAAGACAAAACACTCATAACATTACATATTGTTACATAATGGATACCAAAAAATCAGTTTCCATTTTCCTCAGAATATAAAACATTAAAACATAAAACAAGACTCCTTGACAATTCTTCACCATTTAACATGTCTTTCTTCCTTGTATTACTCATCATTAACCTGTGAAAAATCATTTAAAAACTTGGGATGAGCACAAAAGCTCAGTATGGTATGAAAAAGAAGGAAAAATCACATTAGTCCATGAATACGCATGACGTATGAAACCATTTTCAAAAGACATTATTTCCACACATAAAATCTTACATTGCGTAACATGATATTTACATAAGATCCACACAAACATAATTATAATCATAGAGGTATATTGGGGCATTACATGTATAATCTTGTAACCATCTTGGCTACCATAAATTTTGTAACCCTCATGGCTACCATACTTTGTGTAACCATCCCAGTTACACTTGGAGTAACCATACGGCCGACCTCCATCTTACTCATACCCAATGCATTGGAGGGAAATATAGGTCCCACCCTTCATCATAAAAAATTCCCAATAACCAAAACATAATCATACAACATAAACAATAGCATAAAAACATTGCCTTTGAATCTTATAAAACAGAATTTTAAAAGAGGATTTTAGAAGAAAAGTCCCTTATAAACAACATATAATTGAAGTGAGGCTTAATAGAGTGGATTTAATATGTATATACTCTGTAAATACACATAATGAAACATAATTTAAACAAAACCCATCACACAAACAATTTAAATAGCACATAAATTATAAAGTAGAATGTTAACCCAAAGAATGGAAATCGGGTTGAGAATTATCTTACCTTGGGCTTGTCTAACCTCAAAATTGTTTAAACCTCCTGTATAATGGTTAAAAGAGTGTTATTAGTATTTTACAGAAACATTTTCATGTTTATAAAATCTTATATGGTCATTTCATAACCTCATTTCACCCCTTAATTGTTAGTATTTTGTTCCTTGCATTATTTTCGGTGAGTTCTTTTGTGATTTTCACGATCGGTTCATGATGAATCATTCTTGTTGATTGGAAGTGAAACTCCAGAATTGGAATGGAGTAGTATCTAAATATTTCCAGTACCATAATTTATACCATTTATCACTTTGATGCTTTATATGATGATGATTAATAAGTTAAAACATTAATTATGTTTGTTTAGATCATTTTAGTGGTTCTTTGAAAATTACAACTTCATTTAGTCTTATAAATTTGAATCATGAGTACAAAATAATTCCAGAACCTTATATGAGTCATAAAACATATCTTATAACCTTGTTCAAACATATAAATGTTTTCACGACCAGACTTGAAATAATTAATGGAAATTGAAAATTCATCGTCCACGATATCGGTAATTCGACACAAATGGACAATGTTTTTTTGATTATTTAAATAGGTGAGAGAGGAGAGGAATAATAATTTGTAATTTTTCATAAACATGAAAACATCCATAATATACATGATTTTGGATATTTCATGCCTCTTGGATAAGAGGGGGTGAAGAAAGAAGAGAAAGGAATCATGAAATGAAGAAAACATGAGAAATTTCTTACAAAAATTCGGCAGCCTAACAGCGTCTCTTAAAATTTCATAAAAACAAGATTGATGAGAGGAATGGAATATCTCATCATCATACAATATTTGTACAGTAAGGGGAAATATTTAATGAAATATCCCAAAAATAGACAAAGGTTAAGGAAGAGAATAAAATAAAATGGAAGAAAAGAAAGAAAATAAAAGAGGTTGTTTACCTCTTGATCTCTTCTCCTTGAGATCCTTCTTAAGGTCTTTGATTTTGGTCTTTTGGTGAGACCAGCAGCTCTATGAAGTGGGGAAGAAGATTGGGGAGGGAATTTGGCAGAAATTACACAATTCTCAAGGCTTGAGAGGTGTGGGTGGAAGAGGGGAGTGATGGTGATATTTATAGTGGAGGAGGGGAGGTTTTTTAGATTATTTTAATCATTATTATAATATTTTTATCAAGACTATGAATAATCTCAAAACAAGTGGCCCTAAATTAGTGAAAATATCACGTGAGTTCACATCAAGTGGCATTGAGTCACTTATGATGTCATAAATAGTGCATTTTTACTGATAAATTGATTATACGGTATTTTACCGTATTTCACTATTCACCGAAAATTCAAGAGTTTTAGAAAAATACCAAAAATTTACCCCAACCATTTTTCGATGTGTAGAATTTAAAAATGAACTCAATTTTTAAAAAATAATTTTCTAAATATTATTAATTTAATTATTAAATAAGGTCACAGTTAATTCGAAAAATAACAATATTGAAGTGTAATTAGTTTAATGTGACATTGGAAAATTAATTAAGATCCCATTATCCTATTTTCATGGGAAAATAAAATATTATTATTATTTACTATTCATGAGGTCATATTACTATTCATATTACTATTCATATTACTATTCATAAGTACATGTTACTATTCACCAAAATAACAAGTTTGTTCCATCAGACAATATATAACATACTGGACACAATTGTAGATGACATTTTCTTGAAATTCAAAACATAGAATAAATAAAATGATGTTTAAAGGATACTTATAATTATATACCTTAAACAAAATTTCAAGCATTTTCAATTTATTTTTAGAAAACCTTGGGATGTTACATTATCCCCACCTTCTTGAAATTGCGTCCTCGCAATTTTATTTACTTATTAAACAACTAAGGGTATTTTTCCCTCATAGAATTTTCAGACTCCCATGTTGCTTCATCAACCATGTGGTTTCTCCACAAAACCTTTACCTGGTGGATTACCATATTCCGGAATACATGTTCTCTTCGATCAAGAATCTAAACCAGTTTTTCTTCATAAGAAAGGTTCTCTGCCAGCTGAACTGCTTCCGGCCTCAAGACATGTGATGAATCTGGAACATACTTTCTCAACATCGAAACATGAAAAACATTTTTTACCTGAAATAAGCTCGGAGGCAAAGCTACGCGGTATGCAACAGTTCCAACTTTATCCAAGATTTAAAAAGGACCGATGAACCGTGGACTTATTTTCCCTTTCTTACCGAAACACATCACACTTTTCCAAGGAGAGATTTTAAGGAAAACATGGTCACCTACGTTGAAAGAGAAGTCTTTCTTTCTGTTATCTGCATAACTTTTCTGCCTGCTCTGAGTTGTCCTCATATGTTTCTGGATCATCCCCACTTTCTCAGCAACTTCTTCTACTAATTCTGGCCCCATCAACTTTCTTTCACCGACTTCATCCCAAAACGCAGGAGTCCGACACCGCTTTCCATAAAAGGCCTCAAAAGGTGTCATCTGAATACTGGAATGAAAACTGTTATTATAAGAAAACTCAACTATTGAATGATTCTGATCCCAACTTCCCTGATAGTCTATTGAACAAGCTCGAAGAATATCCTCCAACGTTTGAATCGTTCGTTATGACTGCCCATCTGATTTAGGATGAAAAGCTATACTGAAATTCAACTATGTGCCCAAAGAATTCTGAAGTCCCTTCCAAAATTTAGTAGTGAACCTGGGATCTCGGTCAGACACAATGGAAATAGGAACTCCATGTAACCTGACAATCTCTTTGAGGTATAATCGAGAAATCTGATCTAATGTCATTGTATCTCGAATAGAAAGAAAATGAGCAGACTTTGTTTGCCGATCAACAATAACCCATATCACATTGTTACCTCGAGAATTCTTTGGTAGTCCCACCACAAAATCCATGGATATATTCTCCCATTTCCATTCTGGCGCTGGAAAAGCCTGAAGCATCCCCTTCGATAACTGACGCTCTGATTTAACCTGCTGACATGTCAAACATTTAATTGTAAAATCAGCAATATCTTTTTTCATCCCATTCCACCAGTAATACTCCCAAAGGTCTTTGTACATCTCAGTACTTCCAGGATGAACAGAAAATAGAGAACTATGAGCTTCACAGAACAATTATTTCTTCAGCTGGGAACCACAAGGCACACACAACCTTTTTCCAAACCTTAAAACACAATCTTTATCAAGATTAAATTCTGGAAACTTACCCATTTTAACCAATTATACCTTTTTTGTAGCTCACGGTCTTCCCTCTGCACTTTCATAATTATGTTTGACGACGAAGACTGCACTAAAACCTGAAACAAAACAGATATATTCCATGCACCAACAACTACTAAGCCAAAATTTATCAAATCATTAATCAAGGGATCATGTTCCAAATGTAGCATGGTTAATGATGCATTAATTTTACGACTTAAGGAATCCACTACATTGTTTTCTTTTCTAGGATGGTAATTAATCGTGCAGTCATAATCCTTTACCAGTTCTAGCCATCTTCTCTGCCTCATGTTTAATTCCCTCTGAGTGAATATATACTTAAGACTTTTATGGTCAGTATATATTTGGCATTTGGTTCCGTATAGATGATGCCTCCATATTTTCAAAGCAAAAACCACAGCTGCCAATTCCAAATCATGTGTGGGATAATTCATCTCATGAGGTTTAAGTTGTATCAAAGCATAGGAAATTACCTGATCATTCTGCATCAAAACACAACCAAGTCCCTTCAAAGAAGCATCACTATAGATGAAAAACTCACCATTCCGGGAATGTAAGGCCAAAACTGGAGCATTCACCAATCTCTTCTTTAGTTCATGAAAACAAACATCACATTCCTCTGTCCAAACGAATTTAACCCCTTTACAGGATAACTTAGTTATTGGGCTAGATAACCGTGCAATGTTCTTAACAAAGCGTCGGTAATAACTTGCTAAGCCCAGAAAACTACGAATATCTGTAACATTTGTGGGTCTTGGCCATTCATTAACTACTTTTGTTTTGGCAGGATCAACTGTTATTCCATCCTTATTTACAATGTGCCCAAGAAGAGAAATCTGTTGCAACCAAAAATCACAGTTGCTGAATTTTCCATATAGTTTCTTTTCTTTTAATGTTTGTAAAACAACCCTTAGATGTTTTTCATGCTCCTATTTATTTTTAGAAAAAACCAGAATGTCATCATTAAATACAACCACAAGCTTATCCAAGAACTCATGAAATAATCTATTCATAAGATTCATGAATACAGAAGGTGCATTAGTTAACCCAAATGGCATAACAACAAATTCATAATGCCCATATCTAGTACGAAAGGCTCTTTTCGGGATGTCATCCTCCTTCACCTTCAGCTGATGGTATCTAGATCTCAAGTCAATCTTGGAAAAGTACTGAGCTCCCTGGAGCTGATCAAACAAGTAATCAATATGAGGCAAAGGATACTTGTTTTTAACAGTGATGTTATTCAAAGCTCTATAATGAATGAAACATCTCATGGAACCATCTTTCATTTTAACAAACAAAACAGGGGCTCCCCATGGTGAAGTACTGGGACGAATGAAGCCTTTGATAAGCAAATCCTGCAACTGATTTTTAAATTCAAGAAGTTCTATTGGAGCCATACAATATGGGGGGTTTGAAATTGGCTTAGCATCAGGAACTAAGTCAATTGTGAATTCGACTTCTCGTTTAGGTATGACACTGGGTAACTCCTCAGGAAAAACATCAAGGTATTAATTTACCACTCGCACATCATTAATTTGAATAGTTACCTTGTTTTCAACAATATGATCCAGATAATATTCATTTCCTTCTTTCAGTAGTTTCTCATCTTCTTGATATGTTATCAATTGTATGGGTTCAATCTTGTATACATACTGAAACACTTTCTGAATAAAAAACTTCTTTAGCTCTACAGTCAATCTTAGCATGATAATCAGAAAGCCAGTCCATCCCCAGAATAAAATCAAACTCGATTAAGGGTAAAACAACAAGGTTTTCAGGTAAAGTCTTTCCACATACCACAATAGAAATATTCTCATATTTCCTCTTTTCTATAACATTTCCCCCTAGTGTTTTAACAACAAGTTTGGGTATCAATTGTTGTGGTGATATTTCCAATTTACTAGAAAATTTCTCAGAGATGAAGGAATGTGTAGACCCCGTATCAAACAACACTTTAGAAAAATCTGAGTGAACAAACAAAGTACCTGATACAACTTCATTGGATGGCCCAACATCAGCTGACGTAGTCGCAAAGGATCTCACAACACCTTTATGCTTGTAGTCTAGCTTCTTTGCATCATTTGGATCCCTCTTTGGACATGAATTTGAATAGTGACCCATCTCACCACATTTAAAACACTTTATAGTTTTCTTATCAGGATTATTCTTTGGATCATTTTCATTGCAATCTCGGGCCATATGTCCAATCTTACCACATTTAAAACACTTCTCAGTTTTGATAAGACATTCCCCAGGGTACTTCTTACCACACTTTTCACAAACTGGAAACTGGATTTTCTTACCATCAGATTTCATTGGTTGATTCTTTCCCATTGATTTCCAATTGGACCTCTTCTTCTCTTTGTTTCCAAATTGCATGTGATCGTCAGCAAACTCCATCTCTACCCTCTCAGCACATCGGACAAGTTTCTAGTAACTTTTGAATTCACGGGAGGCCAACGCCCTTCGATACCTTGGCTTTAATCCTGATTAAAGCAGTTGATTTTTCTATCGAGATCCAGAATAAGATTTGGAGCATACCTTGCCAGGCGGGTGATGTTCGACTCATACATAGCCACTGAATCTTCCTCCTTTTGTATCAATTCAAGGAATTGTTTCTCCATTCTAAGTCGCACCACCTTAGGAAAATATTTTTCAAGAAAAAGACTTTTAAATTCATCCCACACTAAGGCATCAAAATCATCTCTACCCCTGATATTCCTTACCATTGACCATCACTGATCAGCTTCCCCTTCAAAATGATAAATGGTAAGACTTACCATTTGATTGTCCGAACATCCCATAACATCAAATATCTTTTCAAGGTCTTTAATCCATCCTTCTACTGCCACTGTGTCAGAAGATCCATTGAATGCAGGAGGATGTTGTCTCATAAAATGTTCCACCACTATCATGTTCCATTGGGGTACCTCTATTTGTCCTCTTTCATGGATGCCACCACCATTTATTGCCTGCATTAGCTGAGCCATTACTGTCACAAACTGCTCGGTTCCAATCCCTACCATTTCGGGCTGTTGATCAGGAAGGATGTCATTCTGTCGGTTCCTATCCTCTTCAGAATCCATGTTCCTTATACAGACAACCATTATAAACAAACATTTCTTAGATGAAGCAACATGGTAATCTTTAAATGTTATAACAAATTAAACATAGAGTGAAAATTATTTATGGTATTCTATTAGCATCACCTTAACCCCTAAAGTTATCTAAACCATCCTCTAATACCAACTATAAAGTCCCACACTTATTTCATACATAATCTTGAATTTAATCATGAAAAAACTTCATTTTACATTGAGGATCTTTTCAAGTTTATATCTTTAGAGAATTAAGACAAAACATCATAACATTACACATTGTTACATAGTGGATACCAAAAAATCAGTTTCCATTTTCCTCAGAATATAAAACATTAAAACATAAAACAAGAGTCCTTGGCAATTCTTCAATATTTAACATGTCTTCCTTCCTTGTATTACTCATCATTAACCTGTGAAAAATCATTTAAAAACTTGGGATGATCACAAAAGCTCAGTAAGGTAAGAAAAAGAAGGAAAAATCACATTAGTCCATGAATACACATGACCTATGAAAACATTTTCAAAAGACATGCTTTCCACCCATAAAATCTTACTTTGTGTTACATGAGATTTACACAAGATCCACACAAACATAATTATAAACATAGAGGTATATTGGGGCGTTACATGTATAATCTTGTAACCATCTTGGCTACCTTAAAATTTGTAACCCTCACGGCTACCTTACTTTGTGTAACCATCACAGTTACACTTGGAGTAACCATACGACCGACCTCCAACTTACTCATAACCAATGAATTGGAAAGAAGTATAGGTCCCAAAATTCATCATAAACAATGCCCAATAACCAAAACATAATCATACAACATAAAAAATAGCATAAAAGCATTGCCTTTGAATCTTATAAAACAGAATTTTAAAAGAGGATTTTAGAAGAAAGGTCCCTTATAAACATCATATACTTGAAGTGAGGCTTAATAGAGTGGATGTAATATGTTTATACTCTGTAAATACACATAATGAAACATAATATAAACAAAACCCATCAAACAAACAATTTAAATAGCACATAAATTATAATGTAGAATGTTAACCCAAAGAATGGAAATCGGGTTAAGAATTCCCTTACTATGGGCTTGTCTTACTTAAAAATTGTTTAAACCTCATGTATAATGGTTAAAAGAGTGTTATTAGTATTTTATAGAAACAGTTTCATGTTTATAACATCTTATATGGTCATTTCATAACCTCATTTCACCCCTTAATTGTTAGTATTTTGGTCCTTACATTATTTTGGGTGAGTTCTTTTGTAATTTTCACAATCGGTTCATGATGAATCGTTCTTGATGATTGGAAGTGAAACTCCAGAATTGGAATGGAGTAGTATCTATATATTTACATTACCATAATTTATACCATTTATCACTTTGATTCTTTATATGATGATGATTAATAAGTTAAAACATTAATTATGTTTGTTTAGATCATTTAAGTGGTTCTTTGATAATTACAACTTCATTTATTCATATAAATTTGAATCGTGAGTACAAAAGAATTCCAGAACCTTATAGGAGTCATAAAACATATCTTATAACCTGGTTCAACCATACAAGTGGTTTCACGACCAGTCTTGAAATAATTAATGGAAATTGAAAATACATCGTCCACGATATCGGTAATTCGACACAAATGGACAATGTTTTTTTATTCATTAAATAAGTGAGAGAGGAGAGGAATAATGATTTGTTATTTTCCATAAACATGAAAACATCTAGAATATACATGATTCTGTAGATTTAATTCCTCTTGGATAAGAGGGGGAGAAGAAAGAAAAGAAAGTAATCATGAAATGAAGAAAACATGAGAAATTTCTTACAAAAATTCCGTAGCCTAACGGCATCTCTTAAAATTTCATAAAAATAAGATTGATGAGAGGAATGGAATATCTCATCATCATACAAACATTGGACAGTAAGGGGAAATATTTAATGAAATATCCCAACAATAGAAAAAGGGAAAGGAAGAGAATAACATAAAATGGCAGAAAAGAAGGAAAATAAAAGAGGTTGTTTGCCTCTTGATCTCTTTTCCTTGAGATCCTTCTTAAGGGATTCGATTTTGGTCTTTTGGTGAGACCAGAAGCTCTAGGACGTGGGGAAGAAGATTTGGGAGGGAATTTGGTAGAAATTAGACAATTCTCAAGGCTTGAGAGGTGTGGGAGGAAGAGGGGAGTGAGGGTGATATTTATAGTGGAGGAGGGGAGGTTTCTTAGATTATTTTAATCATTATTATAATATTTTTATCAAGACAATGAATAATCTCAAAACAAGTGGCCCTAAATTAGTGAAAATATCAAGTGAGGTCGAAGAAAGTGGCCATGCATCACTTATGATGTCATAAATAGTGCATTTTTACTGATAAATTGATTATACTGTATTTTACCGTAATTCAAGAGTTTCATAAAAATACCAAAAATTTACCCCAACAATTTTTCGATGTGTAGAATTCAAAAATGAACTCCATTTTTCAAAAATAAGTTTCTCAATATTATTAATTTAATTTTTAAATAAGGTCACAGTTAATTCGAAAAATAACAATATTGAAGTGCAATTAGGTTAACGTGACATGGGAAAATTAATTAAGATCCCATTATCCTATTACCATGGGAAAATAAAATAATAATATTATTTACTATTCATGAGGTCATATTACTATTCATACTAATATTCATAAGGGAATGTTACTATTCACCAAAAAAACATGTTTGTTCCATCAGACTCTAAATAACATACTGAACACAATTGTAGATGACAGTTTAATGAAATTAAAAAAATAGAAGAAATAAAATTATGTTTAAAAGATACTTATAATTATATACCTTAAACAAAATTTCAAGAATTTTCAATTTATTTTTGAAAACTTTGGGATGTCACATGGAAAATAATTATTAAATTGAATGAATATGATGAAAATATATTTCTTATTGGAATATTTTATGAAATACATACTATGGGTTTTTTTATAAAAAAAGAAATAATAATTTTTTTTATTTTCATTAATAACCTATTATGGGGTTCTAAATTACTAAAATTTAGATAGGATTTCTTTATGTTAAGGAATTGAAATTATAAAAATATTCATATAACTACAACTTATATGATAATTATATTATAGAATAATTTTCAATTAGATGCCCAAAATATGGAATGGATTAGGAAATAAGTTAGTGCATTATTGAAGTGGATTTTCATTGGGCGCTATATTGGATTGAAGATCCTTGTTTAGGAAACAATATAGGTGATATTTCAATAAAACAACGAGATAAAGCTCCCTATTAAATAGAATGAATTTGAAGAAGAGACAATTTTTTTTCCTACCAATTTAGGGTATTTCAATCATATTATGAATATAATGGCTAAATAGTTTTATATTCACATTATATAAAATGATTATTCATGATTTTTCCATGTTTGGAACTACGAATAGAATTAATAGAAATTAAAATTGTAAAATTTTCATGGATTTTGTTCGTTTATAAATGTTGTAATAATTCTTAGTATATGAGGATATTTTTTTCTAGATTATATTATTATAGGACATGTTTTTATTTATTAATTGAATGGGTTATGAAATTTATGGGTTATTAACGAATTTCAATCATATTTTTTTTATAATATATCTTATTAATTCCTAATTGAAAAACAACAATGGAATTTCGGTAAAATCATTAAAATTTCAAAACAATAATTGATATTACCTTAAGAAAATTAATTGTGTTTTCCATTGGATCAATTAAAAATAGATTTCTTAATGGTAAATTTATAGTCTCGTATTCTATTAAGAAGTTTGATACAAATAATTTTTTACTTATTATGAAGTAAAAGGGTCTTTGAATGAATAAAACATATTAGAGAGTATTTATTTCAATTTTTAGAAGATTTAACAGAATGATTAATTATTGTTAAAATATTAATTTATAACACTATATTTTATGATATTTGATAGTAGAAAAACCTTGGTATTAATTTAAAAAATAATTGGAAATCATGGATGAAATTTTATTGCCTTTTTTATGAGATATAGAGTAACAATTTTTCATAAAAAGATAATGTAGACTATTATAATTCTATGAATGTAAGGAATATTTTAAAAGGGGAATACTAATGATATTAAAGGGAGGATCCAATTCTTGTATCCTTGTAAATGATATGATTTCTTTATTATATATTTTAATGAGATTCAACTTATATACAGATTATTTTTAAATTAATTTATTTTCAATCACCTAACAATGATGGTATTATAATGATAGGAACACTATAGTTCTTCCCAAATTATCAATGCGGGGGGGGGGGGGGGACTATGCTTCTCCACAGTTCATTCATTCCCATTGACTGTTGTAATGTATCTCATATTTTTTCCACAATTACAATGAAAAAAAATATAATCCCCATTAATTATTTACTCGATAATTGAATTAATATTCTACCACTCTTCATTAAATAGTTCATATAGGCTTATTCCTTGACTTATCTCTCTATAGTAGTTAATTATCTCCCATAATTTTCCTCAGGGGACTTCTTCACCCTACCAATATCATAATTGTCTTTTAAAAAGAATAAGATATGATTTTTTTCTTATTCATTTACCCATTGTTTCATAAATTAATTATATATCTCATGTGTTTAATGGTATGTTGACATTCAACTAATATGTGATCCTCCAACCGGAAACATCATGTCAATTCATCCTATTTTATGTAACACCCTATGATATTATGATTTTTTTCAAATTAATTGAATCATGTTGAAATTTTTATTTACATGATACACCATGTTTATATTTTTCTATACGCAACAACTATTTTATCTTGTGATACATGCAACATTATGGTTTAATGAAACATGACATTTAAGTAAAATATCATTATTCAACATTATTGTTTTAACCTAGATATTTTAGTGGTTGGTATGAATAAAAGTATCTAAATTAGGAAAATATAAGCCCCACATATCTATATAAAATTAATAATTTGGTGAAAAATTAATTAGAAATTTATCTAAAAACAATTATAAAATATAGGAAATCCTCTTCTAAAATACTATTTTTGTGGCCACAAATTCATTTTACCTAAAAAAATAAACAAATCACTTTTTTTATGATATGAATGATATATATATATATATATTCAAAACAATTAATAAAATTAATATTATGTTTTTTCTATCCAAGAGAATTGAATTAATCAAATTTTTCAGTAAAAAACAATAATTTTCTAAAAAGAGATTTTGTTTCCTTTTTTGCAGTTGTTAGAAAAATAATATTTTATTCATGTATAATATTTTTCAGAAAATTAATTTTTTTATTATAATTTCAACCTTATATTATTTTTAATTTATAATAATTTTCTTAATAGATAAATCATTTATTTAATGATAGAAAATACTGGTTTTTAAAACTGCCTTTTCTAAAGAAATTATTATAAAAAATGGATTTTATATTATTATTATATCAAATATATTTAAATTTTTCAAATTTTCATCATTATAAAAATTTATATATATAATTTTTCTATAAAAGCGTTTTGAACATTTGAACATTTTCTCTTTGAAAACCCACTTTCTTATCACGTATATGATATTAATTTTAAATTTATAATTTTCTATTATGTGTATTTAACAGTTAAAATTTGATTAGATATTTTGAATAAGAGAATTTTGTATTATATATTTATGTAAAATTAATTTTTCACTATAATTAATAGTAAAAATTAGAAAAAACTATTTACCATAGATTATGTAAATTTTTGTTTTCCAAGGCGGAAAACAAAAATGCTAATAGTTAAAATATAACCAAAAAATTTACAATAACCTATTCATAAATATATTACCAATTTATCTCTAATAGTATATATAATGGCCCATTTTGTTTCATTTTTTAATGAGATAAATTTTGTGTACAACTTTATTTTTTCCAAAATAAAAGGGATTCCAGTCACCTCCCATATAAAAGGACATCCATTCTCCTATCATCATTATTCGTAAAAAAAATATTTTATAGTAAAATTTATTCCTCATATAAAATAATTAATTCCATCATAAAATTCTATTATCCATACTTTATTAAAAAAACATATAACATATGAATCATTTTGGTGAAATCCTAAATTTGAAATTTAAAAAAAAGATACCTTCCCAAAGATATTGTTTTGTATTATTTCATTGTTGACCTAATTTAATTATTATTATACATTTATGATACAATAAACTAAAAATATTACCCACAATTAGATGTTTTCATGTTCAATTCATGACCTATAATAATCTCCACTTATATAAAATGTGAACAAAATCAGTGGGAATACGACAGACTACTTCCACACGAACTGATGATATTATTTTTCCATCACACACTCTTATTAATATATATAATGATATATTTTTTATTTATGATATTAATGATATTATTTTGTTTTTGAATAATTAAAACACATGTATCTTCGTAATTTTCATTCAGTTGAAATATCATATCGCCATTCGTGTTTACGACGGACTACCACCTTGCGAAGTGATGTAATTTGTCAACAATATACATATATGATATTAAATATGGATTTAATGGAATAATGTGATATATATTACATAAATTTAATTCTTCTATGGTAAAATATTATATACTTATATTTTTTTTATTCATTGGTAAAATTGAAGAAATATTCTTCCGTACGAAGTACCTACCATCTTCATCAACTGTGTATTTAATTTTCTAATTTAAACTATTTTTGGATATCTCTACAAAAAATTATACCAATATATAATAGATTTATATCATGTTTAATGTTTTTAATTATATTTAAACATGATGTATTTAATATTACAAAAAAAATTAAAAATTATGAGAATGAAAAGAAGTTATTGTTTGAGACTTGAAATTAACATGGAATTGCTAAAAAGAAGGTAATAATAGGTCTTGAAAAAATAATATAACATATATCACATATATATATATATATATAATTTTCATTATTATATGTATAATGAAATTATATATCTAATACAGATGGTTTTGAATTTTATGATGGAAGGTGAGTCTTCAGGTAAGAGATTTATATTCTCTCTTTTATCTCAAGGAGATAATTTAAAATTCACCACTCATTTCTTTGACATGTTTTTTATAATTACCATTTTATATTTTATATAATTAATCACCTTATTTAATTTATATATAATTTTAAATTTCATTTTATTGATTATTGGGGATTAAAATTCAATAGAATATTAAATTGCAATGTGATTTCAATTAAAAGTTTTCTTTTATGAGAAACATGTCATATTCACTATATATTGAATTTATAGGGAGTATATAATTTCAATGAATTATTTTTGGTGGTTCTAAATAATATTTTTATTCTTATATATCAATTTAAAGATATGGATTTCTAGGGGATTATGTTTCAAATATTACTAAATCATTAAGGTATTCTTGTCCCAATATCCTTTCCTTCTAACATATGTTTTTTTATGAACCTATCTTATTTTATAAGATGTATATGTAAACCCTTTTACATGTAATATCATTTAAAAAAAATTTATGAAATTTTATCTTTTATTAAATTTTATTCTATAACACATCAATATTTTATGTAATTTCTTCAAATTAATTAAATATCATTGTTTCCTTTCATTATTTGATACTCGAAGTTACGATTGTGCTATTTGTAGAACCAGCTTAGCTTGGGTTTCCCAAAACATTCATTTTATATAAAAATTTGTTATTATTATTTCTATTATTATTATTATTATTATCAAGAGGATATACAGATAATATAGTTGTTATACATGGTTATATGAATAGTAGTAAATAATTTATAAATATATATTAAAATTGTTTTAAATAAATATAATAGTTTGATAATTCAAAATATAATATTTCCAAATGTATTTATAAGTTTGAAAATACAATTTTCATAGAAGAACATATTATTATTCCATTCTATAAATAATAATGAAATTAATTTTTAATTCATTTATAAATTTTAATTGATATAATAAAATTAATATTATGATTAATATTGTAGAAAATTTCCCTACGTTTATATGTATGGAATTTTCTAAAAACCATCATTTTAAGGTGAATTTTTAAAAACTATGAATTTTATTTCAAAACTGTTTTTTCATCAAATTAATTTATATTTTTATATTTTTTCATTTTTTTATTAATGTACTGTTAGATAAACTAAAAATAAATTAATCCAATTTTTGTCATTTGAACTAATTCAAAATATAAACTTGTTGTTAAAAAAATTCAAACTATTGGAAAATTTCACGTTAAAAATCTTTCATGACTTCCAATAAACAATATTATTTTTAAATTAATTTGGCCACATATATGAAATGAATTTGAAAAATTGGACCAATATTGTAACTCTACATTATTTTTAATTTAAAATAAGTTCCAAGTAGTTTTCTAAAAAATTTTGAATGTAATTAAAATTACTTAATGAGATTGTGGTAAAATAAATGATAATTAATGGATAAACCTAGAATATAAAGTGAAAAAATTTGCTTACTCTTGTATAATATTCATTTTATGACAATATTTTTACCATCTCCCCAATAAGAATATCTAATGGTACATTGTGAACATGTGGGGGACAAGTAAAACTTAAGGAGGACTAAAATCATTTCCTGGATATCCAATGTGTCATTTTCGCCACTAATAAAGTCATCCCCGCCTCCCCCTCTCTTCACATGTCTCAATACACTTTTTAGGGAAATGTTCCTCTAAAATTTCTTACCTGCATCCCTCCCTTATTTATAGAATCATCCCAATGGAAGGAAATCCAACGATGGAATCCCATAAGTACAATCCAAACAGAGTAACCCAAAAAAGAGGTATCACAAATTAATAAGAAATTTGTTAAAATTTCTTTCTCCACCACTAAAATAGTATCATCAAATGATTATATAACAACCAAAATTATCATTTATATAATTATATTATCATATATTAATGTTCTTATCTATATAAACACTTCCATCAAATGGGATATATGATCATTGTTCATGTGTAGAGTGTGTGACCACCTAACGAACCAATGTCATTCTTTATTCCATTTCCATATTTCATTGCTAGGAATAATTATGGACATTCTACTTTTATTAGATATATATTATTTATATTATTTATTTCTGATTATCTAATTATTATAGTGCACATAACTCCATATTTTATAGTTTTATAATATTATTACTTTATTTGTTGATGTTTGGACTACCGCCTCTTCAAAGTGGTGTGATTCATTCTCTCATTACAAGGAATTTATTAAATATGGATTTTGTAAAAATATATTATATATATAACATAACTAAAATATTATAATTTTATTATATATAGAAATATATTTCATTTAATTTTCTTTCATTAAATATTATAAGAAAATGGTAACAACATTTATGAATAAAAATATTGACATTTGGAAATTTAGAAAAATTTTGATTGACCCATTGTGTACTCAATATAATCTCAGGGTTCTGATCATGTATATATAATTTCCTCAAATAAATAAAAATACCATCTATGAATATATATATTACGTATTTAAAAAATGGAATTTAAATTAGAACCATTAAATCTATAGAAATCACAAGATAATTATTTTACCAAATAGGAATGAAAATAGATGCATAAGACTGATATATCATTTCCTATATAATATATGGGGAATATCCCTTTGTTGAATACAATGTTTATGTTAACCTAAACTAAGATGAATATTGTAAAATAAATAAATTCCATGTAAATTTTCAATCATATCATATAACTTTTATAATAGGTACATGTTCTTCATCATTACCCTATTTAGTTTCTATATTGTTGTATTATTCTATTCCATCTTGGAAAAAAATAGTAGACTATAACAAGGAGATACTCCCAACATAATAAATTAATTCACCTATATATATCCTAAACTATACATTAAATATTTTTACTGAGGTAGTTAAAATTATATTAAAAAATAAATATGATTTCACCCTAGAAACAGTATCAATATCAATATAAATTCCAATGGTTAGAGGAATAGATGCGAAGTAATCGAGAATGACATCTTTATAACAATCCACCACTAGAGGGAAGATAGATTGGAATAATACGGATTCTTCTATAAGATCCAAAACATATATTTGACCCATGATATAACTAACCTAACTTTTGTCTAGTCCTATCATAACAAATCTATACTTCTACTCACATTTCAACATGAACCCCATCAATAATTAATTGTAAAAAATAATTATTTTTATGTTAGTTAATATAAGCTAAATAACTATTCAAGCCATACTTTATGAAAATCATAATGAAGCTATCATCTTTAATTCATAAAATATCACATATTTACATAATTATATACTATAATAGGAAATTTATGAAATCAATAGAGATTGTATTTTCTCACTTCTATATTCATGAGAAGAGACATAAGGTCATAAGATAGATAAAATAGTTGATCGAATCCTACAATGATATGAGAAGATCTAAAATAATGATAAACTAATGTGTTAATCAAAATTGAATATAGTATATAAAAAATAAATACACTACATATATAATAAGAAGTTACAAGTTCAATAGTCAAAAAAAGAAAATCCATTGAATAAGTAATTTAAATCTCTGACGGTAGACCATACCCTCATGGACTATGTATCACCCGATTCAACAATATTTTTGATTCATGGTATGTAACTAAGGACCCATTTTTAGACATTGAAATTTTCACAAAAATATGGAAATAAAAATCATCAAAAATGGGGAAAAGTATCCAATCATGACTCATTTGTGGTACTCCTAAGATTACATCATTAAGGATGTAATAAAATTTATATCTTATCAACATCAGTTGTCACATTCTTGAGACTACACCAACTATGGTAGGAATTAATGCCCATATATACTCTACACGACTTACACCATAAATTTCCCCATACATATTCATAATAATACAAAACAAGTAGCTGTTATTGATATAAAAATCATGTTTTTTAGATAACTATATATTTTTATAAAATATCTAATCTTTCCTACTCTATGCATCTCATTCTCATAAAAATGAAGATTAAAGCACAGTAACTCCTAGAGGAATCATGAGTATGAATCAAAAAACATTATCCCCTAATAAAGCTCAATACATTATTTAGCTCAATATAATATTAAATTTTTATGATGGAAATCCTTGAAAATGATTCATTAGAGGCCTCTTTTGTATGACCATCAATCATTCCAAAATGAAACATGATATCTTAGAACATTCTTGAAGGTCCCTAAATCCCAAAATATTTTGGTTGCCCCTTTTATCCCTAAGAGTTTCCAACATGTTAATGATACCTGCAACAATCTCAATACATTTCATATAATATTGAAGACCCCTATAGACCTGGATTACTACTGGATAATTGAAATTAAAATTCATGGGATAGTTTACCATCATCCTCTATGCCCCACCCAATTTTTTTTGAAAAATATAGAAGACAATGGGTAGGGGAAATATTAATACAGATTTCACCTATTCAAGTAAAAGATCATTCAATGGTGATTACACATAGATATCATGTGGTGGATTAGTATTTTCATTTTTTTAAAAAGCATTATATAATTTTTAACGAGGTATTTATATGTAATTCTAAATGAATGTTTAAAATTCCAATAAAAAGTTTTTCAAAATATCAATTTATGTTGTTATAAGACACATGTAAATAATTTATATTAGTTTTCCTTTCCTAGTACATACCAACAATAATGGTACATCCCTCCTTGTTTTACTAACAAATCAATAATTTTCTTCTATAATTAAATTTTAGTTGCAATCATATATAAAACCAAATAATATTATTCTGATTTTCAACTAACTAATTCCAAAAAAACACAATATTATAGTCTGAAAATATATCAGGGAATATACAAAGAAAAAAAATGTTTAATCAGTGATAAACATCAATCATCACATTGTGTATGGAACACATGTGATCCTAAAAACCAACTCATGATGCCTAAACCAACACAAATATAATAATTCTATGAAAATTATATCATCACCCATTAATTAGAGATAATTTACATATGAATTGGCCAGGAATGTGGATATTTCACTACATAAGATCAATATAACCTATATACATTCGACCATAACCATAGATGAAATATATAGAAAAATAATTCAACATAATTTATTTTGAAAAAATTTGACAAAATACTTCAGGTCTAAGCCGATGTGGCACAAATACTTCCCCATGACACCGTATATAATGAGGATATTGATTTGAGATGAGGGTCCAATATTACCTTCTGAGAATATACCTTCGATAATCACATCCATCAATGTAAATAATGTGATAAATAAAATCAAAATAAGAATCACAACACTAGATAGTATAGATAAACGTTTAGAAAATTCTCACATAATGTCACGCATGTTTAGTCTCTTAGAACCCTAACGTGGAAGGTAAATAACTAAAGAAGTGAGACAAGAAAATAAATTAGAAAACTATGATATTAAAATAGTTCAAAATGTTCCATGTTACCATATTAATCTTCAAACTCAAAGATAAAAATCAAACTACCATATGACACCTAACATTTTCTATATTAATTATCATGAAGTCTTGAGAAGCCCAATAATACTCATGTTGTATGAGATTATAATCCTAATAGAATAGATCCAATTAATCCTTATCATTATATCATATATATATATATATATATATATATTTATAAGATAATTTAATGAATAATTTTAAATCAATAAAAAAACATATCCTATTTTGGGTGGTCATCAACTGACCATACATACAAGAAAATCAAAATTATTCAATATTCACCATACAATATTTATATCATATGTTGTCAAATAAATGGCTTATATAATAATATGCAACTCCTAAAACACTCAATAAAAATATATGTTCCACCTATACAAAAAAGATTTACACTAGCTGTTATGGGAAAGTCATATACCTGACTTATAAATAACTACTCACCTATGATGGTATAAACACTTGGGAGTACCAAAAATTATTCATCTCCCATATTCAAGGATGTTACCAATTGGTAGATCATACAAATATATCTAGGGAGTCTCCCAATGTTGTAGATAAATCTATATTAGTATATTCAATTCAATGGATCTATCCATCCAATGTAGATCCAACACTATTTAGTTAATTCATCTATGATTCCCATCAAAGGAGTCGACTAATTTCTTTTGGTCCACCTAACAACCTGGATACTAAACTAAATAAACCACCATCTCTATACAAAACCATAAATAAGTCAAAAAACATAAAGTCAAAATGACAAAACAAAATATTACAACATAAATGAAATTCTACATAATTAATTAGTGGAACAGCATGGAATATATAATGAATATTCAATCAAAGATAACATAGGCCAACTTATTCATGTAAAATCTATATATTGTGTAAGGGTATCTAAAGTATGGATATACAAAGAAAAAAAATGATAAATTTCATGTCCCATTATGGTATGAAATTTCAACATTTTTCACAACAATGGTAACATCCAAGATCCGTCAATGGGTGACAATATATTCACTCCCACACACAAATATTCTCTAGAAAATAAAATAATAAAAAAATGGTGTCCGTTGAGTTGGAATTACTATAATGAATAATGTTAAGGGTTGAAGTTCATATAAACATAACAAAATGGAATTTCCCTAAAGTGTAGATCTGGATTGGTAAAATATAAGCCAACATGTATCATCATACAATATGGATATATTAACTTATCACGAGTTCATTATTAGATCTAGGTGGGGACTCATCGACGTATCAATCATGAATATGATAAATGATCAATTAAAATAAAGGAGAGAGTTGTAAGGTTAGAGAGGATAAATATAACATTATTTGATTCCATATTTTGATATAGACATCAATAATATAAGTGTAGAGGAATATGATTCTAAGATAACCCAATGAGAGATATTGACATGTTCGGTTCACATTATATTAAAATTTTGTTATTCGTTAGATTAAAAATTATGCTAGAAAAAAATACAATAATCCCTTCATGATACCTGACTTCATGATCCACTAACTGACTAGGGCCTATCCTTCAAATGGATAGTATGTCATGGGAGAACATGAGCATTATACCCCTTCCACAGGTTTTTCCATGAGACCCACTAGCTACATGTTCGGTTTAATGAAAATGCAGATCCCCCTACTAGAACAATATGTTGGCTACTTCACCCTAATTGAAAGCCAATTTCACTATTTGATCAATAGAAGAACCTACTAATTTCATCCACCTTGATAGATCATCTTTTATACCCTATTACCAATTCAAAATACCTCTAATGAAGAATATTAGGAAATGATACATTGAATATCATGGTTGTTACAATGATTGTCTCAAAATTACATGAAAATGAAAATATATGTGGATGTTCCTTTTGAAAAAACAATGTATAATTATTTATACGTACTAATATGGATGATAAATAGTATTCATGAAATTATTCAGTGTTTTTTATATGTCTTAAGGAATATATACATATGATTTGGGGGAAATTTTTTTGGTTTTCTATAGTATGCTGAAATTTTATCACAAATTTGAGTACGATGTGTTTAGATTTTGATCCATTAGATGTTTTATAAAAATAAATATGAATGTAAGGAATTGTCAGTAACTAATATAATATACATGGGTTATATCAATCGATTATTATTATAACTACTCTAAAAAACAATATCCTGTTCCTGAGGGATGCACTATTCATAGTTCTGAGGTAATACATAAGAGGTAATTTTTTCCCAAGATTATCTGTTTATATAAAATAATGATTCTATGTGTTTTGTTGTATTAGTTTATTATAATTACCTATATAAACAAACCCAATATGTAATTTTGTATATTTATATGATTTGTTAAATCCATTATATCATTGTTTTAATGGGACATTCATTGTAAATAATTCACATACTTATATTTAATTATTTATTAAGGCTAGTTATGTTTCTCATATACATGGAATTATAACATTATCAATGAGAATGATTGTGAAATTCCTCTATTTGATGTGGTTTTGATATGAGAGTCCACCTCTTATAAACTATATAATTATTTGTCATATAGTTGTTATAGACATGATTCATATGATTTGTTATGTTTCTAATGTATATTGTTTTGGATATATGGTTTTTATAGGTCGATAAACCATGATTAAATGATCAATAAGTGTATTAAATTTGATAAATTCACATGCATAAATATTGTTGATATATTACTGTATATAATAGGATTCCCAATAAGGTATCCAACATTGTATTACACCCATTCTCAACACATTAACAATGGATGATAAGGGATTTTTAGGGTTGGTATATAAGAATATGTACACAAATTATATGTATTAATGATATTATAAGATGATGAGTAATGGAGATTGGAATAAAGATAGATTCATGCATTTTAGTCACATCTTGTTTTCTATTTTGTTTCATGGTTTATTTTTCTCTTCGATCAATTATTTATACTATACAAATTTGATATGTCATTTTATAATTTTCATTTATATATATAATTATAGATATTTCTATATATATAAATATATATATTGTACTAAGTTAATAGAATTATATTTGATACATAATTATGTTTTTCATCTATAATTATAAAATCACATATTTTTAAAATATTTTATTTTATAATAGATAGAGTATAGAACCGTGAGTATTTTTTAGTCTATTATCACTATTTAGTTGCCTCATGTATATAGGGATTTTATACAAAGGACAAATAAAACCATCACCATGATCATTTATAACCAAGACATTATGGTTCAGAGTAGTTTTCAATGAAATGTTAATGTCATGGTAATTATAGTCCTTAATAGTCTGTATATTAAAAAAAGATAATTATATTTTATACAATTTTTTCAATAGAAAGGGTAATATATTCTGATACATGTTATATAATTGTAGTATATATAATGTGTAGAGCACTCATGTAATATTATAAAAGAAAATTTGATACCTAAATCAATGTGACAAATACTATAGTGGAAGCCATTCTCTAATATAACTAACAAGAATGTTGATGTTTCAATGTACTTAATTGTAAGATGGGAATGATAATACTTATAAAGATATATATTTGTGAAAAAATAAAAATGACAATTTTTTTAAAATGTTATGTTGATTTGAGAACACAACCAATAATATATTTTCACTCATTCTTTGAAATTGATCATGTTCTTGTTGAGGACAGGAAAAGAAGTTCAATGAATATTTTGTGAAAACCGGGTCCCAGTGACAGCACAACCACCCTTTCTTAACAAGGCCGTTGGGTCCTGGCCCACTAGGTAGCACCAGTTTCCCCACAGACATGTGGGTCCCACCCTAGGGTCCACCCACATTCCGGAACGGGTCATCTGACTAATCATTGTCCCCACAGGACAACAGTTGTCCTTTCTAGTGTGCTTTGTCCTCACTCACACACACCCTAGGAAACTTTCCTGAAGGTCACCCATCCTGATCACTACTTCAGGCCAAGCATGCTTAACTGTGGAGTTCTAATCAGATAGGATAATGAAAAGGAGTGTTCAGTTTGTTAACATGAGTCATATCATTTAGTCATTTAACCCGTTATCATTTGGGGATGTTACAATCACCCCCCCCCCATTTAGAGCACAACGCCCTCGTTGTGGGCCCTACATCTCAACCCAGGTAGTGCACCGCGCTTAAGACCGGGTTCCTCCTCTGATACCAAATGTGACAACTACGTCCCAGTGACAACACAACCACCCCGCCTTAACATGGCCGTCAGGTCCTAGCCCACTAGGTACCACCAGTTGCCCCACAGACACCTGGGGCCCACCAACATGCCTGAACGAGTCATCTGACTAATGATTGTCCCCAGAGTCCAACAATTTTCCTTTCTAGTGTGCTTTTCCCTCACTCACACACACCCCAAGAAACTTCCCAGAAGTTTACCCATCATGATCACCACTCCAGCCCAAGCATGCTTAACTATGGAGTTCTAATCACAGAGGCTACTGAAAAGGAAGGTGCACCTTATTTACATGAGTCATATCATTTAGTTATTGAACCCTTTATCATTTTGGGATGTTACATATTTAGATTTGAAATATATCAAAGTACATAATCTAAAATCCAGGTAATCAATTAAATCCAATTTTTTTTATTGAGGAATGATATCACATGATTATCTCTATAAAATTTATTTGAATAAATCATCTATAATTTTTTATTTTGAATAATAAATAAGGATTTATAACCAAGGGGTGTCCTGGAGAAGTTGTATTAGTGATAGTATAAATTCACACTATAGATGATGTTACTAAAGTTGTGGAATTATATGGCGAGATAGTCATGACTACATTTAAAATTTTTTCATCATGTTTTATTGATGTAAATTTCAAATTTTTATTATAAATCAATAAAAATAATAATAATTAAATTAAACTGATGTTCCATAATACTATAATTTATTTCAATTAGAGAAACTATTGATTTTGAATACAGTAATTTCATTTTCAATAATAATCGAAAATTATTTTATAGGATTATGATTTGATAATGTTTTGATATGAAAAAAAATCAGAGGTTATGGAAGAACTGGAGAGATGTTCTTGTACTATTATAGTACAATTAAAAAAAATATTCTCAATATTTATGTAAAATAAATTTCTAATAAATAATTCATTCCACCATAGAATTATACCCATTAAAATGTATATATGATATATGGTTAGTCAACATAATACCATAGACACCTCATTAGTGAATTTTTAATGATGAACTGTTAACATACAATAATTGATAAATATGAGAATAAATTAAAGGGAAAGATCCTTTTTAGAATTTTGTTGCATTTTCTAAATTAGATGTCATACTAAAATATGGAATAGTTATTTAATGTGATATATTCTTGATCAATATACCAATATTATAAGGATTGGTAAAATTATAGTAGTCAAAGTGGATTCAAAATATTTAAAAATAGTATCATAGTGGAGGAGTAATGGATGAATACAATGATTTATCAAATTTTAATCGTTTCTCTCCTTCCTCTAAATCTTTAATGGATTATACTCATTAGTGGATATATAGGGGGATTAAAGGAACATATAATTTGATTTAACCCTCATCCCATCCTTCATCTTCAAATAATTTTTTCATCCACAGGACCTCTTTCCATTATTATGGTTAACTAACAGTCTTCCAACATTTTATTAGTTTATTTCATCTTAGGATTCTTCATTGTTTTCTTTGATGGAAGTGAAAATCCATGCTTATATTTCCCTTATATATTATTACATATTTGTGTTTTCTTTCAAATTCCTAGTAGTTCTTGTCTACTATATAATGAATACCCCACCTTTGTAATGAAATTTTAATAATTATCCCAAACCTTTCAACCACCTTTCATTATCAATGAGGTGGTTTATTAGAATTGAACCATCATAATTCGTGTTATATTCGATTGATTTTATAGTCCTCAACATGTTAATTTCAATCCATCACACTCGAAATCATTTTATAATGATATATTTTTTTTTCTATTAATATAATGGTGTTATAAGTAGACTACTAATATTATTAGTCATTTTTTTATTTTTTTATAATTTTTTTAGTTTGAATTTGTTGGTCTCAAGTTTTCAGATTCCTCTATTGGAAAAAAGATGGATGAATTTTAGTTACCACTCGTAGAATCATATTTTTATGGCTCATCATATATAATTTGAATTTTAATTTCGGTTGTTTTTTCTTTTTTTATTCAATTATTACAGGGTATTCATTTGTATTCATTTTTTATTTTTTATTTTTTTATTTTTTTCATTGAAAATGTGGTGTGCTTTTGTATTTGGGGTTATTATAGTACATATATTTCTAATTATACTTCTAGGGAGTTACCTCTTATATTC
This sequence comes from Viscum album, assembly GCA_963277665.1. Lineage (NCBI taxonomy): Eukaryota > Viridiplantae > Streptophyta > Magnoliopsida > Santalales > Viscaceae > Viscum > Viscum album. The sequence goes on from OY728160.1 coordinate 1,933,134,938, forward strand.
ATTTCAACATATCTTTTCTGATGTAAGAAAATTAATAAGAATAAGTCTTGGTCAAAATTAACAATAATTTAAAGAAATATAGGCTTATTAGTGATAGAAATAATATCATTATGTATTACTCTATTTTGATTTATTTTTAGGATAACTCTTTATAAATGTTCTTTCTAGTTCCTAGAGATCATTGTTTAATTGGTTTGATGTTGGCCATTTGGTGTTAGTTTGCAAAATAAGTCACATGGTTGAAAATGGATATATCATTTCATTTTTTTCATGTTGTTGGATAATTAAAATATGATGGGTTATTTTCATCACCAATGCAGATACTAAAGTTTTTTTCTTTTATGTTTCTATGTTTAATTCATTGTGTTTTTTGGTGTGTTTTAGTGACATGTTCATCAGTTTAAAATTTAAAATTTTATACTTACATTATAGTGTTTTATTTTAAATCATTAGTGATATTTGATATATAATTTATACTAGTTTAACATTATATTTTATTACGAAAATATCATTTCTAGAATTTTTTTGATGTGAATAAATATATACTTGCATAACTGGAAACCAAAAGAATTTTTTGAATTATTTTTTTAGTCATCATATCAAATAATTGACTATATTGGTGGTATGATGACGTGGGATGGAAATGTGGTTTTATGAATCATAATCTGAAAACAAACTATATAATTTTTGTATTTTTAAAATTTATTATTTATGGGGTATATAAGAAAAAATACTAATCCACCCCCAAGACCGAATACATAAACAAGAAACTCACAAACACTGTGGTATGGGAACATTGATAAATTATAAATTATAACACGTAAAGGTAAACAACATATTATTTTAAAAATTATAAATAACAACCTCTATATTGTATCAGTGTTTATTTTTTTTTGATACTCGATTATATTAGTAAAATAATTAAATTTTTAAATTCCAACCACATAAAATGGTAGAAGAATATGGTTCATGATATTGATAGATAATATCATTCGTTTTATATGGAAAACATTCATTGAGATTGCCTAAAAATAATTATATTTATTTATTTAAAGTAATACCAGTCATAGTATATTATTATAAAACATGGATTCAATGATACATCTAAAATAATGAATAATAATATTTCTAGGTGATCTTCAGAAATATTTTTGCAGTATATGTGTGCATTATAATATAGTTAGCTATGAAATTCCATGTCACTATGTCTCATCTATAGAAAATCCTTAGTTACAACCTACATTATATTTATTTATCTTATATCATATGTTACTTATCTTATCACATAGTGATTAACTATTTTAAATATATGAATATATATATATATTTTTATATAAAAACAAATGACCTATGGGAATATCTATGTGGGGAAAAATAAATAGGTTTTATTTGTATTTATAATAATGGGTTTATAATCTTTTTTTTGGAAAATAATATGAATGTTTTCTTACAATAATGTTTTCTTATCGAAAATTGATGATATTTATATTAAAATACTTAAAGTGATGCCTCATTTAGTGATAATTGAAAATCATGACCCATAGTTGAATTAGCATTTATATTAATTATTGTTTTATAACTACACAAAATTTTGATATCTACAACCCTCAAATAATTGTTCATGGGATCTTATTCCAACTCATGGATAACTAATATAAATTTAATAGAATATTTTTATTGATTTTTAGGATATCCATTCATATATAATTATATATATCTATGTCTACTAAATAAGTATAAAAAGTATATACAATGATAAAAATATATTTATATTTTATTTTTAAAAATATGAAATATTTTATGGTTTCACTATTTTGTAATCATTAGTGTAATCTAAGGATTATATTTTGAGAAATTATTTTTGGGAATATTAAATAAAATTAGGTTGAATCAAAATGGATTGCATGTATAAAAAAATCAACAAAAACCTCTCACATTGAACTCACCTAATTCCCATGATGTGTCCATAAGTACACATTTTATCTCTATAATATTGATTAAATCGCCATAAAAATGGTGTAATCTATTATGTGATTCCATTTAAATATATATTTCAATTTATAATGATTATTTGGAATTAATCTTCTATGTCTTCCAAGGGGGATTACCCTAATAATACTATTGAACTGCAACCAATTGATGATTTTGTAAAAATTCAGTAATTATTTTTGGTTTTATTTATCTATAATTATTCACATATTGAGGAAAATAAATACATGACATTATTTCATTTCTTCATCGTATTATTTTATATTATTATAATATTATTTAAAAACTTTATTCCTCACTCATCACCATAGACATTAATAAAACAAATACTATGTAGAGTTGTGGATTTTTTAAAATATTTAAATAGGGATCTGGATTACATAGTGAAGGTTAATAAAGGGCACATAGTGGTAATTTAATAAGTTTATATGATCAAAATATAACAAGTGTTGAGTGAGTAGACTTAGGTCTCTTACATATAATGGTTATGAATGTTAATATATTATTTTATGGATCATGATTGTGTATTTAGGATGAATATTTGTTTGTTAGTTCATAGTATAACATTAGTTTTAAACTCACATATAGAGGTTCCAATTTATCAACAATCAAAGGACCCCAACTATTAAAAATAAATATAAAAATAAAATTTACACCTCATCCATCACACATAAGTTAGAAACCTATATTACATTCCTACACAATAAAAATCAGGAGTTTAACAATGATACTGGTAAGATTTCATATCCTAAAAAGATGAAAATTTTAATTTTTTTTTTGAATTTTAATTTATTATAGGGTTATAAATATGAATCAAGACATGGAATGAAATATTAATAGATATATTTACATAAAGTGATGTTTTTAAATGTGGAATTATGCTAGAAAGGAAATGTGTTTTCTTTAGTTAGCTTCTTTGGCTTTGGGATAGGTTCTAGGATGTTTCAGTCTATTTTATCATGATACATAGTTTTATGTGAATAGCCTAAATGAAATCATGCATCATCTTTATAATCAGGGTGTTTTTATAAAATTTCGAATAGAGTGTGTTTATGATTCATGGTTAACACATGGTTTCGGGGGGAATGTGGGGGACCCTATGGAGAAAGTGTACGCATGTCGGTTAATGGGATCTAGATCATGGTTGGTGAAAATCATCAGTATGTTTTTTGACATACCACATGAGGTCTTTGAAAAGCTGAATGGGTTGATTTTATTCATGGCACACTTTTGGTCAACCAGTGGTGTGTTGTCATATATAAAATATTTGGGTATACATAAAATAGAACATAGTAAATGTATGGGTTGGAAAACAATATGTGTGAGTTGTATGACTACTAGGAATTTCAATAACTGAGGGATTTTATGAAAAATGCCATTATGATATTTTCATCCCCCCAACATTGTTCCCCGTTTTTGACATTCTATTTAACAGTGTATCTATATCTATTTCACTCCATCCCATTGATTTTTTGGTTATTTTAGACAATTTAATTAGAATTTGGGGTACTTTTAACTCCTCTAATAGTTTAGTTTCAACACCATCATCATATAATCTAATTTTATTTTCCTCAAGTTTATGATGTTTTCATGATTCTGTTGGGGAATAATATAATTCCATGTTCCCCATAATGATTTTGGTTAGCTTGCATAGAAGATATCCTATAATTAATATGGAATTTAGTTTCTTGGTGTTTCAATATTATATAAGATATAATGATTTATCAAATTTTTACATAAAATTAAATTTTTTAAACTTATTAAATGGTGTCATGACTTAGGGAATTTTCCTATAATGTGATTCATGTTAATCCATGGTTTTTTTATAGGTACGACCTTGGTTTTGCTGTGGAATGAGATTCTGGTAACTGATATGCATTTACAAATAGATTAATATTAATTTTTGTGTTATTTATTATTGTCACAAAGATATGATTATTATTTTAATGTAATGAAAAAAATATATTATGTTACTTATTAGATATCTTTGTACATAAAGGTGTTTCAGTGGTGCTTGTATGGGAAATAGAAGATCCTATAGACCTTGTCAATGTTTGGTAAGTATTTTTCAATGAGGTAGGTGGCTGAATATTTTTTCCCATACAAATTAATAATTATATTACAATGTAATTTATATGTGTAATAAATAAATTATGTTATCAGGGGTTCCGCTGGTAAAACAAATAATTCAAAAATTTCCTTACAATGTCCATAGATCACATCAAATTTATTGGTGATTAAGAGACTGAAACTATGTCCGCTAATGTGGTGTGTCATCCCCTAAAAATAGAGTGATTTATGTGATGATTTTTTTGAAATTATATTTAGGAATTTTGTAGTGGTTATTATTTTGAAAGATATATTTTCATCTAGTTATGAGTTTAAATTATTGAAAATATGGCTTTAATTTGGATTTTGTTTTAATGTGTGATGTTTTACTCCATGTAATTTTTATAGTGGAATTAAAATTAAATTCAAAAATTTATTTCAAATGATGGTGTGTTCACAACTTTTATGAAATTAATTTATGTATCTTTTAATGGTATTTGGGGCATGACAGACATTTCCCATGTTATGGATGTTTAATTTAAAGACCCATGTTTTAAAATTATCATCCAAATGATTTAAAATATATGTTTGTTACCATAATATTACATTTTTAGTATTGAATGTTGACTCAATTTGTTATATGGGATTTTAATTATAATCCATATTTTATTCTTATAGGACCGTTGCGACCGTAGTAGATTATAAATTCTTAAAAGGAATTGATTTTTTGTTTTCTAATACTGTAATAGGTCATGATGAATTAAATTTTTTTTGAGAGATGATGTAAAGATTAATTTGGGAATATGATTCTAGGTACCAATGTTATTCAATATAGATTAGTAATTTGCATATAAAGCTCAAAATATGTGTTTTAGTTTAATTTAAATCATGGTATGGGTACCAATATCATGCTATATGGATTTCAGTATGGGACATTGGGCTCTGCATCCCTTTATTGGGTATAGCAAATGAATTTTCATATATCTAGTTCTGGTTATAGGATATGAAAAAACACATCCCTAGTTAATTGTGTCAGACATGACTCTTTAATTCCATGTTTTTTATGACAGACTAAGGCATCAATACATTTTTATTTTAATTAATGGATTTTATTAAAGGGTGAGGCTCTAGGAATTGGTGTATTTAATCATGGTTTCAGTGACATCGACTGACGCGTCAAGGTATGAGGTAATTGATGAATTATGAAAACCAATCTATTTTTTAATGAATGTATCACCATTACACTTTTGTCCTAGATACCAATTTTGTGTGAGGTATGTTATGTTATCCCACAGGTCATATTATAACTTTAGGGACACCAAGTTATTAAATAAATGGATGTTATAAGTTATACCTTATTTTATGTACTTATAGTTGTTATCTTATATATCGGTAGAAGGTTGTGTCAGACTGGATATTTCATTAAAACTCATTTATGGTGTCTTACTAATTTTTAGTCACTATATACATTATAAACCACTACACATTAGTTCCAAGGAAAGAATAATTATTATTCTTGAAACAAGTTTGGGGGTTGAGGTCCATGTTTTCAGTTCCATGGCCATTTAGGAAAAATCAAATATTACTATGAGGTCAAATGCAGTTTGGATCAGAGACACACTAAAGCCTTTGATGGGTTTATTTTCGTGGCATGGTTATGTAACTTTCCATGTGGTTGGATGGTTTTATAGTTGGCCAAACTATTCACATGCCTTCTCATATTCCATGATGTCTAGTCCTAATTTTCTTTTTTTATCAAATACATATTTTTTACTTTTAGATGGTGATATTTATTTATTCATTCACAAAATGATCCTTATCATCGGTATATGATGCATGATTTTTTTAATAGTAAGTATGCACATTAATATGGAGGTATAGTCTCCCCATATTAATACCCTACACCATTATTTCTAGTTGATATCATCTATTGAAACATCTTAACCTAGGATCCAGTAAAATGGTGCATCATGATGGTTCACCACATTACCTCGAGTGCACCTCCCTGTAATTTAGATGCTTATAAATAGTAGTGTGATGTAATTTTGGTATGGTGGAGAGACTATACCCTCATTATCATAGTGTATTTGTGCTACATGATAAATTAAAAAAAACATGATCACAAATATTTAATGCATATAATAATGTAACAATGACTGAAAATTAATATTAAATGAATAAATAGCCATGAATGAACTACTAGGGCCCAACATACAAAGAAACCATTATATTAAGGGTACTACATGCATAATGACAATAATTAACAGGTTCTCCTCAATAAAAGACACATATATTAGAATGATTCAAAGGTACATTTTTAGTTTCTACATCCCTTCAATGTCCTAGTCCATATGATACCATAAATAGAATGTACAAATATATAATATTTATCTTACAATAATGGGGTCTATATGTGTTTCAATTTATGATATATATATGATTTTGGATAAACTCATTACTACACTAAAAAATTTATTTAAAACATCATTTCAATGCATATCATCTTTCTTTTTGTGAAGGAATAGAAATAAAAACGATGTATATGAAAATGTATAAAAATAATGATCAATAGCCACTTGTTATCTAAATAGAAGGATATTAATGGAATGTAACTATATAACAATGTAATAAATATTCCATTTAATGAAATTGATGAAACATGTAACTAACCAATTAGGTCCATGACACAAATACATTGACCAAGTCATCCTTATCCATACCACATAGATCATCAATATAAAACCAATCATAATCTGGACTGACATGTTCCATGAATCAAACGATATTTAATATGGAAACCTCATCATGTTCATATATATCATTATAATAAAACAATATAAATATGTATGTTGAGCCTATGGTGAATTATTGATTCATTCTAAGTAATCATGATCCAAATCAATTATCTAAGGATCCCAAATAAATGAATTTTTGTGGCACACTATGATGTTTGTTACAAATCAGATTATCCAGCATTAAAATATTCATATAATATATCATGGATCCATGTTAGTTTATATTCCATTTTAATTAGTTTAATTTATCATAATATTATTGTTTATAATTTCATAAACATGTTATAAAAAGAAGGTCCACGTTATATTCTATGACACCTTACCATACATTTACATTAATATCCCAAAGGAAAGAGAACATCCATCCCATTTTAAGTTTATATTTATTTAATAATTGTTATAAATCTATAAGGGAATGATATATTAAAAATTTTACATCCCAATTCATGTTACGTATGGATTCCACAAATGGGTGGTAATGTCACCACACCTAATGAGATGTCATTATGATAGGAATTCAAATAAACCTACTTTAAGGGAGATTTTATTTAACATTAGTGACCTCTAACCATGTTCAATAGGGGTAAAAGAATATCCAAAACAGGATTAAAAAATTTATATTTTAGGAATTTAACCTTATTAAATAAACACGTGAATGGTATATCATGTGACACTATACCATGAGTAATAAACCTCTATAATTTAGGATTAATGGTATAGACTATGGGAAAAATATCAATGATGATTCAATTGTCAATTCCCTAGCTCAGATTTGAGAAACAAGGAGATAAATATTTCAGGTAGAGAAAAACACAAAATACATAATATGATATTTCTTCAGGAAATAATTCAAAGAAAATTTAAATAAAAAAATGGGCAATATGATCTAAAACCTTATAAATTTTGATCAAACACTACTAAGAGGGAGAGATTATAAGCCTGAATAAAGGAGATACATTGATTCTTATGTGAGGCTAAAATGGGTAATAAAATTAAATAAATTATTGGAGAAAGGAGGGAGGAGGATGTGAGAAGTTGTATTAAAGTATCAAATGAAAAAATGGTAAATTAGAACTCTTTAATGATACTTAATGTTTGACACAAATTTGGATAACTGAGTGCCAACCATGTCATTCCATTATCCATGGTCATCGACACCTCACACAGTTTTGGTATATGGTTAGAAAAACCTTGTTCCAACCTTGTGTCCTACTTATTCACAGATACACTATATCTCAATATTTACTATTTGGTTCTTTATTATTTTATTATATTTTTTTGCATTACAAATTCTATTTTCTATCTAGGATGTACTCCTAGCTCTGACCATGAACCATCCACACTCCCCTATAAATTTTTCCCAAATTTTATGATTAATAATTTGATGATTCCTAAAAACATAAAAACTATTCATAAAAGATGAATTTCATAAACATCATCTAATATATCACCTTTATGTTTTTTAACTCTTTGAATCATAATTTAATGATTCCTAAAAACATTATGTTTTTCTAGCACACCATTAGACATCACATTAAAAACAATATACTTATTCATCCAACACTCAAGCTGACTCAATTAAATACCAACAAAACATTTATATGGTGAATATTCAATGCCCTATATTATAACACATGATTACTAATTTATCACATTCATAATCATCCCATGGCACTCCCAACTATTTGTCATATCCATAAATGACCAATACCAAGTCAAGGACTCCAATAATCAGAAATGACTAGTAACTTCAATAAATTGAATAATAATGATTCCCTTGGTATTATAATTAAAATTATATGACTTATAAGACATGTTGAAATTACCATTAAGCATAAATATTATCAAAATAGTAGGACACTAATGAACCTTATTAATGTATGTGGAACTCACTATTCCATGAAAGGAATCGACAATATATTAGATGGAACATTAATCATCAAGATGAAATTACTAATATGGTTGCCCCTAGATGACATAGTGCTACTAAAATTGAACTATGTATAATTTCTATTTTAAAACCATATATAATAGTGATTAGCTTCAAATGCGAAAAATACCCAAGATACATTCCAATTCTAATAATCCATAGTTCATCAGGATGACATTCTGCATGCTCAATGATGTTCATAATTGACTTCCAGTGAAATATTTGGGCCTATCCGCTACATCATCCATTCTACATCATGAATATGAATATATACTAAGTCTATTACCATTGGATATTCACCCTCTAATAATCATATCATCTCGAATTTGTGTTTTAAGTAACCACATAATCTAACTAATTAAGTCCAAAGAACACATTAGAGGTAATCCATACCCTCGAGTGCACAAGGGAATAATATATATAAATATGAGACATAAACATGTCAAAACCATTGACTGAGCCTAATTGTGGTATCTCACCACGAAGTCGAACCAAATGGTTAGTTGGTGTCTATGAGTTCGTCAAATTCTTTCCAACATGGGAACGTTAATATCACACCGAATATCCACACTAAAAAATAAATCTAGGCATGTGAACATAATTGATCATAATGTAACAACTAGATAACATGAATGTTTCCAAAAAATCATCGTGGGTATTGATATATTTAATCATTACAATACCAATGCCGAAAAAACTATCTAATGATAGATCCTAAAACAGCAAGACCTTTCAAAAAAATAAGGTTTTCAACTAGAATCCAATTCCCATATACCCACCCTTAGATAATTAATAACTTCTTACCATGGAATGAAAATTTTGATTATGAATTTCCATGAATCATCCATCTATAGACATAACCACATGCGTGGTAAAGAACCAACATTTCCTGGAGAATTAAAAAAAAATTCATTCATCACACTATAATGATTCCCATGAATTTTTCCGTTGTAATTTTATAAATTTCATGTCACAATGTGGTCCACCTCACTCAAATGGACAATGGTGTACTACGAGCCTTCTAATATAATTTAACTAAAATATGAGTAAAACATCCAATCAGTCCTATCGTATAACCATATAAATGACAAAGCTAAGTAGCTATACATAATGAATATTATTATATATGATACTCAATATGATTTAAATATAGGGGAATTCTCACATCAAAATTAGTAGTTCAGTATGATCCCATCAATATGCAGGTACCACTCTCCCCAAGCCATGAATATTGAAAATCGACTATACATGACATTAATCAGCTCCTAGCATAATGATATATTGATTATATGTGTTATGTCCCATCTGTAGGTCTTCCTTATCATGACACCTTATCCATTACTAATATATCCCTCATAACTAGAAACTTCCTTAGAATTTTACTATGATCTCTATCCCCATGCACGTATGAATAACATTATGAATATATTCACTCCACGACTATCTCCCTATATCTCATTTATATTCAATAATATATATTTATGATGCACATGTGATATATAAATTTTTTAAATACATAGGTGGTGTATATCATATACCACTTGATTCAAGGAATGACCCACACAACCTTCATTATTATAATAGCATGTACGACCTAACCATGGTACATGGACCATCATTGTTAACATGTGAGAAGATCCCTTATAAAACCTATTCCAAAGAAGAGGAATTCCTACACCATTATTTCACAAGCTAAGAAAATCCATAAAATATTTTTATAGGAATTATATAATTAACCAAATAATAACTTGTCAACTTGGGATTGGAACCTGAATAGTGATACCCATAAAATTCTAGTCTTGATATTAGAAAAACCAATAGACATTATTGAAATCAATAGTAATAACCCTAACATATTATAAAATTAATACATTTTCGTGAATTTATCATGTTATGAAGGAATAACCAAGATCTCTTCCATTAAGGTGAATGTAATGACTAGGAAATCCTCTCTCACATGTTTTTGTTGATAAAAAAAGGTCCAATGTCCCACTTGGGATTGTGGAAAAAATCATGGCTCTTATGCCTACCATCCATACCTATATATAAAAATGGTCTACCATACCCATCCAAATATCCATAATGTGTCTAAAATGGGGAACATGTCCTACATAAGGGGAATTATAACATTTACTATAACATTATTGTAAAATATCTCTCTAATGTATGGATACATAAATCAAGTCAAAGAGATAATTGACATACCCAGGTCAAACTGGTCACCATAAGTGTAACAAAACCATCTGTAAAGCACTGGGTTATGTGGTTCAGACTCTCTCCATGAATACTCATATGGGAGTGATCCCTTGAAGACCACAATTTAAACATATAAAGGATAGTTTATTTAAACATAACTATTATATACATATGGCAATCCCCCTCAAGGTTCAACTTCCAGGAAAACCACACACATACCATAGTGCTTCTGTTCATCTACTAAGAGTCATATGAAGACAATGAAAAAATGTAAATCATATACCATGTTCAGAATCTCATATCCATACCCTATCAATTTCCAATCCATATTAGCATTACCAATATTGAGAACACCTCCCTGAACATAATTTTTCGACATTTAAAATAGTTTCTTATAAAATTCCATTAAACTTTTCCAAAGAAATTGTAGTTCAAATATAAAGAATAAAAAAAACTAAGACCTACAGGAAATCAACATGTCCCTTACCAAGACAACTCTTAAGGAAAACATAATACTAACCCTTACCTAATGTCTCATTATTACCAGTATAACCCAAATTTTTTAAGAAACCAATTTAATTAAATAACATACATTTTAAAAAGCTAAAGTGGATAATACATAAGAAACATCATGCACTAATTATAATTTTTTAAAAAAATATTTCTTATTCCTTTGTTTAGATGATTCAATTTATCATTTGGAAATTTTTTCATTATTTCATTCAAATCATTATTTTTTCAAGGATAACACAATTTGTTTAGGTGAATGAAAATATCAATTCGATGCTATTGTGAAAAATAGTTTTCTTAATGTAATTTTCTTCTTACTAAACTAAAAACTCATAAAAATAATCTCATTATCATAACAATTTCTTAATAATTTAATGGGGATCTGTTTTGTAAAATATCAGTATACCATTATAAATAACACCATATAAAAAGAAAATTATAATTTAAATAAACATTCCATTAATAATTTTGATACTGGGACATAGTTAGGTAGAAATGAATAAAAAATAATAAGGAGACCTATAAGGGTATGATCAATCCAATCATGGTCCATAAATATATTTATATATTCTATATTTAACTATTAAAATCAATATAAATTATAATTGGCCTCCCGTTTTTTGAAACCCATAAAAGAAAAATTATCATGTTTCCAGAACATACCTAGTGGTATTGTTTCATTAGAGTATAATGATTAAACTCAATTATAATGGTTGAGCCTAGAATATAAGAAAAATAATGCACTTTTAATCATGCCAAATTCATTGATGTACAATCCCTTGAAAGATTAAATTTAGTCTTAATATATTGAAAAAAATTTATATGAATTAGAAATCATCATATATCATTGATTAATTAGATTCCTTATCATTCTAATAATTTAATTGTACATTCCATTTTTTTTACAATTGGAATTTATTTAAGTGAATCCTTGTTTCTGTCTTCATTCATAAAAAAATTTGATATTTAATAATTTCATTATATGTGTCATAAACATCAAATTTAAAAATTCCCATAAAAATATTAAATTATATATTTTGTGACCATTTAATCAGAACCACTAATGATTAATACAATTTAATTACCAGTCCATTTCTCAATCATGTCACAATATGTTAATTAAGGATCCACTACCCTGATATATGGGATAACATCTTTTAGGATGATGATGAAAATTTAATAACAAATCATATATCATAATTTTTAGAAGGAATTACGTTAATGATAAATGAATAATAGTTGGATATTTATGATAATATATTTTTTGAAAATATTAATAAATATATATAAAATATCCATTGTAGGGAATAATGTAAGCATGCTTAATTTTAATACATCATGGAATGAAGACATTTACTATTTATAATTATATATGGTGTACATATATTTTATTAGGAATTCATGAAATGATATCTAGATACCATGGAATATTCATGGAATGTGAATATCTAAATGCCTATAATGATGCAAGTAATAATAAAAGTTTTATATATCCATCCAATGATAAATATCCACACACTAATAACCAGCTGACGCATCTGAATCAGTCAGAGAGAAATAATAATCTTATGTGAGAAAAAGCAATATGAACAATGATCCCATCCTTGGAAACATGATCTTTAGCTCATGTGGGGGTGGTTGGAAACATAAATGATCTATTTACCGATTTCCATAAATTTCAATTCCCCCATTATACCATCCCAAAATCATGAGTCAATAGGAATGTAAAATATTTGATACCACCTTGTAATGTGAGGACCCAAGAACCTCTAAATTGGATCCCTAATCAAATTCACCACATATCATGTATTGTACCACACCATACTACATACTATACCACATATAAGAGAGGTTCTAATGATGGTGTGATGGGGAGACTATTCCTTGGTAATTAGAGCGGAACTGTGTCACATGTTAAATGAAAATAATTTTTTATGTATAAATATATGAATAGAAACAAAAGGTAAAAATAATATATAATAAAAAATAAATGAAGGAATAAACGTTCGCTTTTTTTAATCATATATGCATAAGGGAATTATCAAACATCAGGTAATGCATACATAATGGGTAAATAGAAAAGGAACTGATAAATAAATTCTCCTACACCCAACAAAATCCATGGTAAAATCCTTATTTATACTTCCCTACAATGTACTAGCCCATGTTATATGATAACAACAATTTCCCAATCCATAATTCTGATCAGGAAACCATGAGATATGTCCAGGTATAAATTGTTGTCCTGAAATGTGTGTGAGATAAACACATTACATCTCCACATTAGTTTATTTAAAAATTCATGTTAATTAATATATGCAATATGACAGTGTATTTATAAAATAACCATGTTCTAAATGAAAAAGTAAATTAATCATGATCAATAGGCACTAGTTGTGTCATAAAGAGTATATTAATGCAATGTAAATGTATACTAGTGCTATGAAACTTCCATGACATGCACTAAAGGTATCATGTATTATACCTATGAGGTCTAGGACACATGGGAATATAACCAAAGATCCTCATCGAGCATAAAAAGCTAATCCAAAACAAATTATAGTATAATGTATACCTCCCTGTGCTAAAAACACAAGGATATTGACCAAGGATGATCGATGATACTAGAGAAATCATATATACATACATGATAATGTCCTTGGTGGAAAACCAAGAGTGTGTTCAAGGTGGTTCAAAAAACCAGATCAATGTTAATACTCTATTTAATCCAATATAAATGAATATTTATTTCCATACAATGATATCTATTCCCTACCAAAGTATTCATAATTGATCATTTTATATAAGGGATTAATTTTCCTTTTTAGATTCCTCAACCATTTATAAATTTAATTCATAAAATTAATTCTTTAAATCAAATATCTCACAAGATAAAAAAGATGGTCCTTGTTATTGTGTTTGACACTATACTAACTGTTTATATTAACATTCATATACCAAGAGACCAAAAATACCATTTCTAATTTATATTTATTTAATTTTATGTATATATACACATGGTCCAAGAGGTGTTTAATCATAAACATCACAAGTAATGTTACATATAGATTCCATTCGGGTGTGGAAATCTAAACACTCCAAAATGGGTGGAATTTTCATATGTAGTCTAATAACCAACCACTTTGGGTTTTTATGGTTTTTTTTGGATACCTCAAGTTTATCAAAATGGAAAAATAGAATATCCAAAATATGATTACAACATTTTGATTTATGGTAATAATTGTTTATAATGAATCATATGGAGGGTATAGTGTAAGAACCTATTACATTATATACAAACATTATGTACTTATGTTAAAAAAAATAGACTACTACCCTTGTTCCAAGGACAGTTTACATGTCCATTATTGAGATTTGATTTGAGATAAAATTAGAGAAATTTATTACAATTTAAAAATCCATATAAATAAATAATATGAGGTGAAATTTAGGTAGTATTTAATAAAAAATGAAAAAATATGATTAATTTTAATGGTACTAATAGACATAAAATGCATGATCAATGCAAAATCAAAAAATCGATTCAAATCGCAGTAAGATGAGATAAATCAAATGAAATGAGAATACAAGGGGGGAATGAGAAGCTTCTAGCATGATACAAATGAGGGAGGATAATACAAGAAATAATTTTAATTTATGGAAGTAAAAATTTTAGATCCTTTACCTATAATGATCTTTATTGTTTGGTTGCATGGTTTGGAAATGTTCACTAGTTGTATGGTGCCGCTCTCCAAGGATGCCCACACCTCACATGGTTATAGAACACTATTATAAAAACAATTCAGAATCAATTCATGGTATATATAGACATATACACTATGGAACAAAGTTCCTACTTGGGTTTTATATTGTTTTATAATAATATAGCCATATATAAATATGCCACAAATTTCTGGTTGTATGGTTAGCTCTAACCATGCACTGACTATGTTCTGCTATTGTTATCTCCAAAAAATGAATTCCTAGAGAACCATAATTTTGAAACATATCTAAACTCCCAAGAAACATATCAAGTATTCATCCCAATAAGAAACACTTTTATGAGTTCTAAATATTGGAATTATATTCTAATTCTCTATTTATGGTTTTCCCAATCCACGAAATGAAAATATCAAAATCCTTTTTAATATTCCACTGGCTTAAAATGTTATCTGACATTTGGAATATGGGGATGTGACCCTAAAGTCATGTGTTAAACGATTGTAAGTATTATTATTGAGTAAACCAGAGTGGGACAATAAAATTTTTGTGTGGGGAATTTTTATTCTATGACTAATAGTATTAGGATTTTGTAGACTTGATATATATGAATCATTCATAACCTATACTGAGTATTATAAAAGTGAGTTGATAACACTTATAATGGTAAGAACTAAATTTTATGTGGTCTATGATTCAAAATCATAGTTATTGATCATTATTTATTATTTAGTTTTCACCTTGGGATACCAATTTGTGGTGTAGATGTTTTGATTTAAAATATATTTTTTATCTTTTTTGAAATAAAAGATGAAAGGGATTTGAGAAATAGAACAACTGGGCTTTTTCTTCATCCTTATGATTTGTTTCTATAGTTATTTTCTTATTTACGATCCATGAATAGGTAACATTCATTATGGTGATATGTTCATGGTAGTTATTAGTAGCATCAGGTGCATTGATCGTTTTTGATGGTATAAGATTGTTGGAATAAAGTGTTTATTTGGGTATCAAATTCATCAATGAGGTTTTTAAAGAACATTAAAATTTGGATGAAAATGTGTTTCTATTGGATTATGACACCCATAAAAATGATTTTGGTATAAGGAATGTTATTATCCCTAGTTTCCTTATGTTGAATTGAACTTATAGTGGAGATCCATCAATAACAGATGCAGTTTCAGAGGGTCAGAATGGCTATTTTTTTCCTAGTATTCTTTGAATGTATCTTTAGGATCATGGGGAATGAATAAGTTGACCATGTTGAAGTTATAAAAAATTATGAGGTCTTTAGTTCCAGTTCTTGTTGTTATTCATTAGTGAAATTTTTTTGGTGTTGGGAATAATTATTGGTATTGTATAGGGAATTAGATGGTCACGTGAGAAATGTATGATTGATGGATTGTTCTATGATAAAATGATTCTTGGGATATGACTCACTAGTGTAGGAAATTGTGATGTAGATTTTAAAGGAGTGTGTAATGGTTAATCATTAATTTTACCATACAAGAATAGATATTTGGTGACACACTATGATGTTTACCTATGAAGTGGGATTTATGGATCCATAAACCATTATAGAAAAATATATATTTTTATGTGAGTTGGATTAGAAATATTTATTATATTTTTAGAGTATAATGAGTTTGGTGGTATGAGTCTAGTAGGGGAGAATCATTATTTTTTATAAATAGTGATAAAAACATTTAAATATCAGGTGAGAAATAATGATAGGACTGAGTTGATATTCACCGAGAGAATTGACATGTGATGAGTCATGTATAGAATCCTAGCATGGATGAAGTGAATCACATGCAATTTTAGTGAGACTAGTCAATGTTAATTTTCAGTATAGAAATTAAGGACGAATCAAGTAGTATGGATTAAAGCATCATTTATTTAATAAATTAAAAATAATTATTTCAGGGATTTATGAAGGTAATTCAATGTGAATTTCTCATGAAGTATTAGTGGAATATATTTTTCATTTTGGAGAGAAACTTATTGATGAGTGGTCTTAGCCTTTAATATTAGTTATATTTTTTTTATGGGGTTTGAGCATAGAGCTGGATAATGCAGAATTAATGAGACGATATTGATGCTGATATAGTGGGGAGTGTGTTCCATGGATTGTAATATGACCTATGAGTGAGGGAAATAAAAAAATAAGAATGATTTAATAGTAGTCATTATGTAATTATGATAGTGAAAAATTAGTTGTTCTAAGAACAATATGATTTCATAGTGAATTTAATGTTATTACTCTGATGTTTTACCATATGGAATTAGTTATTCAGTCTCCAGAAAATATATTTTAAGGTAATATTAATTTTATTAAATTTATTTTGTATCATTTTTTGATATGTGGAATGATAGTTTAAATCAATGAATGGTGGATGATCTAATGAAAGGTCACTAAAAGTTATGTACATATTTTTGTTACTGTTATTTATTTTTAGTATGTTCCTCCATGTGAGAAGACACCATGATCTTGTTTGTTGGTTATAAAATAAGTTTGAGGTAGTAATTTGTGGGGAATGCCGACTGGTGATGGACAGAATTTGGTTTTAATATGTGATTGATGTGTTATGATTCAAACTGCATATGATCTATCATTTATTAAATCATGGGTGTGCTTCAAAAAATAATCTAGGATTTTGAGGAAAATATGGTTTGTGGGATGAATGTTTTAGGGTAAATATTGATCTTAGGGATACATGGAAGATTACATAATTTGGGTTTTTTGGATTAATTTAATCAGGTAAGAATGTTTTTGGTGATCCATTTTTTATAATTGTGGTTGGATGTGGGCTTTTCCAGTTATGGAAAAGAGGTTAGAGTATATTCCATGGAGATGTTTGGGGAGATTTTGAATCGTACAGGGGTGTTTTCCATTATGTAGTAAGACTCGTGATTGGGAGATGGAAATGGTTGAATACCATGACTTTTTAAGAACGAGTAGATCCATGGTGCGATGATAAATGTATTGTCTTTATATAGGTTGTAAATTTGGGAAGGGTATTGAAATTTCATTTACTATATGGGTTGAATTTTTAATTGAGACATACAGTGACATTATTATACATTGAATTACGAAAATTATTTCATTACCTATTGAATTTGGATCAGGAATTATCATCTGTCATTGGGTTAGATTTTGAGAATTTGGTTCATGTATCATAATTTCTATGTATATTTTACCAATATACACAGTTCAGTGTTGATTGATAAAAGAAATAATGTGACACATTTATCCTCAGGGTGTTTTAAGTTTATTATGAACTAGTAATGGTTATAGTTCAGTCATACCACATTATTAAGGGGAGAATATTTACGGTCCTGGGAGAATCATGTGAACATGGAACTGACTAGGGAGATTGTTCATGGCTGGTGTATGACTTATGCATTATTTCAGAAAAACCATGTGAGGATATATATATTTATTAACTAATAAAATCATATTGTGTGTATAGTTATTCTAACAATGGGGCCTAAATATTCGAGGATTTTTCGGATAGCTAGTCTTGGGTGAATTGTTGGCACATGGTATATAACACAATTTTTCAAATCAATGATTGTTCACATAATTTAACAAAAATTCATATGTAATGAATTTATCCTATTGGTATATATAGTTCCAACACCACTCATCCTCACATGGGTTCATGTAGACAATAAGTGCCTCCTCATTACATTTGGTCATTCTATTGTTCAATTTTTTGAGTGGTCATCACTCATTACAACATAATTTTGTGTATGTTCTTATCTACGTTTAGTCTCCCTTCCCCATAATTTTAGTCATATATTATTTTGGAGTTATAATAATTGATTTATTAATGGTGAGTGTACTAGATCATTGTGAAATTTCATACTTATCAAGGGGAATTATCTTATTTAGCATATACGAGAACTAAATATGGCTTATTTAGCACATTGATTGGTGTTTAATTATTTTATGAAAATATAATGTATACTAAATGGTTCTCAATCATGTTAGATTTAATTAACCTTGAAATGATGTCCTCCCTTATGGATTTATGCAGTAATGAGTTCAAGGGGTATCCCATATATATTAATAAAGTGATTGGTTTTAGATCCTAGGTGGAATGTGATTTTTGTGGTTTTTATTTTCTTTCCTTGATTTGAAAATTAATTAATAATTTAATAATCAATATTATTAATTAATAATTGGTTGTATTGTATGAGGTTATATATCTGGTAGTTAAATTAAACTTGTTAGATGATGAAGTTTTTCTATGATTCTTGGTTGGGCCTTCAAACGTTAGCCATACCATGGTAATATTTAGTAAAAATACATCAATGTGCTTGATGGCATATGAATTTCACCCATGTATTAATGAATACATTCAAATGTTTTTTGTTTGTGTAATTACACCATTTCATGGTGGGTATTATATAATGGATATAAAATAGTTTCAATCTATAGTTTGGATCCTTATACCTTCCACAAATCCAATTTTATATATTTCTATGTATATGACCCCACGTAAGGCCAACAATGGTGTGTAAACACCATTGAATGTGCGATTTTATATTTCATGATGTTTTTGAAATCCCTAAGAGGGTGTTGGATGTGTTTATAAAATTTTGAGTTGGATTTGGATCCAGTGGTAGTTTATATAACTTTATATAAGTTATAGAGTGGATTATTACTCAAAAGAATGTGTTGAACAATAAGTAATTTTATGAGGGATCACTAATTAAATTTCCAATACAGATTTGAGACAAGTGTATGGTTACCCAATTGATGGAAATACATTATGGGTATTTTAAGTGTTACAAATGTATGGATGGATTTTCAATTATTTTTTGGTTAAAAATGATGACATATGTTATAAGGGTATCAATATTTCTTTTTAAATTCATGGTTGATATCGATAATTTTCTAATGATAATTTTGATTAGTGTGTTTGATTTGTGAAAAGGGATAAAAATTGTAAGTGATTTTTTCTATTATATTTATTTTCAAACAACAGTAAATTAAATGGGATTAAAATGCAGTGTTGTGATTTCTAAATAATTTAACTTGTCAAGAAGTTTTACCTTAGTATTTGAGACATGATCGAATGGATAGATGTTGGAAATAGGTTTCCTGAAACTGAGGTATTTTTTGTGGTTTAGTATCATGGTCTTGATTCTATAAATTAAAATTTTAGTTTTTTTGTTAATTATAAGAATATATATCCCAATTATTTACTCATTGTATGTTTAATGGAACTTTTCATCAATGGTTTATGTTTTGGGACATAGTTCTCTTCCAAGTTGGAATAAAGTATTTTACATGGAACAACACATCCGTCTTTTGGATCATCGAACATGATTATATGTGTTCATTGTATATGTGATTAACTATGTCTCTAAGAAAAATTATATTTTCATGCATGTTTTCGATTCCAGACTAACGATTTAAGAATATGATGTATTTAAACTCAGTTTGTGCAATTGGAATGGATGTGCCTATTTATTATAAAAGTGATCATCAATGATAAAAATTATTAATCTAATGTATATCAATAATACCACTTTTGTTTCTATCGAATGGAGTTAGTTTATATATGTTTGGATTACCATGGGATCACATAATAACCCAAAGGTAAATAGTTTATTTAGAAAACGTGTTTTTCACAATGTATATTTTTTATATACAATTTATTTTCCTATGTATATTATTATACATGTTTCACATAATGGATATTTTTAACAAATCATTTCTTGTCACTTAATGAGTTTTAATCAAACCCTTCTTAGGTTGTGATTTCACAAGCGTTCATTAGATTGTCACATATGGGTTGTATTCACTTATATGGGGTAGGGGACTGTGATTTGTTTTCAAGATAAACAAGGATAACTCAAATTGTTTCAGGTGACTATATGAGGATTGGATTGATGATGTTGTGGTTCCTTTTATGGATTTATTTTAAATTAGTATTTCATTGCAAATATCATAGTGGGTGTTATGTTGTATGAATAACATGGTTATTTGGGACACTATTTCATTTATTTAGTTCATTTGTCATCTTTAAATTTATCATCTTATATTTTTGATTATTTTGAGATGAATAAATATATGAATTGCAGCATTCTCTAATGCTTAAAATTAGTATGTGATAAAAGGTTATTTTTATATTATTTCACCCTCAGTTTAGGAATTATAGCATCCCCATAGTACTATCATATATCTATGCTACCAGTCAAGAACCTCTAGTGTTTAGGGAGGTGTGACTACGTTCATGTGGTTAACAGATCCAATTATTGTTATATAGTGACCCAGGCTAGTGAAGTATAATACTACATTAATTATTTGGTTATATTCATTTTTTTCAAAAATAATATTGTATAATTAAGGGATTCAATAAATTCACACAAACCCAAAAATAAGAATAGATATGTTTTTTAAATAAATTCACCAGAATTTATATAATAATTGATTAACTAATAATATTATAAATAACAATAATTTGATATTAATATATAATAATATAGATGATCCACTAATAATGATATAATATTGTTATTTAAAAAAGGATATAAATATTTATAATTTAAATAATAATATATTTTCTATATGATGTATAGGTTTATATAGAATTATAATTTTTTGATATTTATTATTTCAATGATGATAGTATACATTTTTTGTCAATTTCTATGATAACCCACAATTTATATTGATTATTAATTTTTTATAAACTACGTATGAGTAATTTCAATAGAATTAAAGAAATATAATTTACACAAGAATTTATATAAATATATATACGGTATGATATATTAGTGAAATATAAGTTATTAGTGCAATAATATAGTATTAATATATTGTAACAATATATGATGATTTATTAGTTGAATGTTTAGGAAGAAACAACACATGTTAATCCACATAACATAATTAATATCATTGAAAAATTATTTGAAATTGAATTAGGGTCTAAATAAATCCCTGATAAAATTAATATTTTAATTTTTTTGTGTGAAAAGATTAATTAATTAATACAAAACGATGTCAAATTGAGGTGAAAGATTGACGAACAATGTAGTTTGAAAAATCAAAATATGTCTCTATATAGGGATCACACATAAGAATTTGATAACATCAATAATAAAAAATAAAACCCATTATTGAAGAATGTGTTGGAAACTAAATAATAAAGAAAATATAATTAATTTAATGGAGGATTAATAGAATATACAAGACAATAATATCACATGTGAAGTTTGAAAATAGTGCACCACTTCATGGTTGTAAATTTATTTTGGTTAAAAATGAATAAATAATCATTGAGAATATTGGAAATAAAGAAAAAATTAAACGTGTTAGTTATTAAAAAAATAAGGCACCTAAAAGTCATGTATTTCAATGAAAAGTGTATTTAATGAACAATAGAAACATATAGATACTAGTATAAGAACGTAATATATGTTATAATATTATTGAAACTATTTTTCATTTGATGCCTTTGGGAATAAATCATTTCATTCATCATCTTGAGTGAAATTATTTTTTTCATGAATGATGAAATTTATCATAATATAATTAGAAAAATTAATGAGTGTATGAAAAAAATAAAAATTAATATATCATTAAAAATTTTTAATGATCAACCAAAAATTTAATGGATTCACATTAAATAATTAATAAAATACATTATGTACCATTTTAGAAAAATAGATGAAATTTCTTAAAATGAAAACAATTTTAATGATTCCACCTAACATAAAATAACAAAATATATTATATATTCATGATATCATATATTCATACACAATATAGTAAAATGATATTATTGAATAAAATCAATTAATATAGGGATAAATATATAATATGTTCGAATGATAAAATATAAAACATTATTCAATCCATAAAAACAAAAAAATTAACAAATCATGCGAAAAGGTCTATTTCTAGTTATTATTTTCATTTTCACAACCACATTTGTGTACCATATTTTTTGGACACGTGATTTTTTTAACTATTAGGAAGGCATCAATTATGAAATGCAGTGAATTTGAGATCATTATTTATGAAACGTGGATGGATGGTAAAGAATATTTTATTATAGAATAATAACTTTTGTTATATTATGTGTAATAAATAAAATCTATGGTAAAAATTATTATTCCCTAAAAAATAAAAACTGTATGATGACCATATAAAACATGAGTGTTCATAAAATATTCCAAGAATAAAACAATTTCATTATCATAATTATATGTTTCTCTATATGGGAATGATTATTTTATAGTAATTGAATGTAATGGTAATAAAGTTGATTTCACATAAATTTGATCATTTGAGTCTTTTTTGAGAATAAAACTTTGATCCATTAGTGGATGATGTTATTATATTAACAATATCAGTGTATATAATTTGATGAAAGGAGTCCTGATGTGGTCTCATTAATAATTTTAGATTAATTTAATAATAAAAATTTAATAGTGAAATAATAAGATTAGTTGAAAGGATATTATGGTCCATTAAAAATATAATAACATAGATTCTTAAATTATATATTTAAAAGATTATCTTGTGGAAAATTTGATAATGGGATATTTTTTTATTTATGGATGTCTAATAAAATGATGTAGTTCATAATAGAATGTAAATAATTAATTATATGTATTGAATGATTCTCACTAAAAATGACTATCTAGAGTTTTGATTAGGAGGAAATCCAGAAAAATACTATATGATAAAAGATGCATTAATATTTTATTATGATGTAATAAAAACCTGTGAGATTATAAATTATAAAATTAAATAATTAAATATTTCATAATAATTTTATGTAATTACCACATTACTATTAAAATAAAAAACAATTGTTTGGATAATTTTTGTAATATAGAATATTTATTTCTAATAATTCAATTGTAATGTCCAAGAAATGTAATAGAAAATGATTGAATTTTTTTAACATGTATCTATTGTAAAAAAGGAATAATAGTAGATAAGGGATTATGTTTTAGACAGTAGTTCTATCATGGTTAGCAGTTCAAAAGAATTAAAAGATCATAATAGTGATATAAATTTATATAATGAGAACCATTATACAATATTAGGTCTTTTATTATCAATGAATCGATTAGTATAGATAAAAATGACGAAAATCCTTTTTCTCTTATAAATATAATAATGTTTCCAAAGTACTTATTAGTTTTTAAAACAAAAAATTATCTTATCTAATGTACATACTAACAATTTTAATGTGGGAAGTGACGATGAAATTTTCATAAAGGCCATGAATGTAATTATTTATCAGAATGGTGAAAAATACATATGGGAATATATTCCATGTTTATAAGATATTAAAATCTTAAAAAAATATTTGGTATTTTAAATAAAATAAAATAAATAAAATAGATTAATTAATAACTTATCATTTTTATTTTTCAATTCATTCCCCAAAATAAAAATTATTGTCTTATATGAAGCATTTTTTCAAACATAACATATTAATAATTTTTAGTGTTTTTGGAAATTTGAGTTTAAATTAAATTCAATGTATTATAAATAAACATATAAATATCATTTAAATATGATTTTCTATATTAATATGTATATATTTAATACAAATTGAATTCTCATAAATTATAAGAATTGAAATTTTTTTAGATTGATGAAGGGACATAATATTTTTGTAAATGTACTATAAACAAGTTACTGTAAAATTTATCATTGACAATAAAATTCTAGATTATAATGTAAACAAGAATACCATAGTATTTTTGTGATTAATGATCATGGTCAAAGGATTGTTATTTAAATTTATACCAAAGTCATAATAAACAAATTCTATGATAAATTTTAATGTTTATAATTTAATTAATTAGAAACCATAATATTTTAAATTCTTATGGTTCGTTATGAAATATTTTTTATTATATTTTATGTTACATATAAAATATAGTATATTATAATTATAAATATAAATATTAAAATAAAATTTTCAAATGAAATATAGTAATGGAATAATAACATTAATAAAATGTACATGTAACAAAAAAAATTAATACTTTATAGAGATATTATGATGCTGGATATCATTAATTATTGTTACATCATGTGGTGCCTATATGACATAGTAATATAATGGAAAAAAACTATATTATTATTAGTGTAATTTAACTAAAATTTATCAATTAAAGTGAATTTTATATGGTAGTGATGAAAATGGAATGTTCAGTACATTATGGATGTAAGGTATTAATGAATTTAAAATATAGATACAACTTATTGTGAGTTATGGGGATTTCTTTAGTGGACTATATGATAAATTGTTTGAGGGTGTATAATTTATTGGGTTTTTTATTTAATAAATAGGAAATATAAATTTTTATATATCATTGAACACATATACATATGAAAATATTTTTTTAATGCAATTCAGAAAAAACAAATATGTTTTTTTGACTACATGATGATATTATTATTGAGGAATATATTATAATTATGATAAAATTCTAATAAAACTGGGACAAATATATTCTATGATTAAATTATTATATTTATTGAAATTTAAATACATAAAGCAGGAATAACTTTATAAGCTATTGATTTTACTTTTATATGTTCCCTTATAATAACATGTTACAAATATCATGATTAATGAACTATCCGCGAGGAATTTACAAAAGGGACTACTATCTATATGTTTTTAACAATTTCTACCCACATTTTGGTTTTAGTTAAATACCCAAAAACATTTATTGATTTTTATATAGGCTTAGAGATTTAAAAAATATTTTATATTATCTCAAAATGATCTTTAAAACTGTCATTTCATAAAGAACATTTCAATAGGTTGTATTATTTAACATGTAACTTATAAAATGATTTATTTCCACAAAAGATGGAATTATTAATGTCTGAATTACTTGACTGAAACATATAGAAATTTTTTACTGTTAGTTCAAAATATGGAAGAAATACATAAGATAGTTTTTCAGGATGATAATAGACACATGTTATTTGGTGGTGATATAATGTAGTGGTTACACATATTGAGGAGATTTTACATTATTGAAATAGGTTATAACTGTGGGTTTCATTTTCTATTTTATCATCAGGAATAAGATATTATAAATTTTTATGTTCATATAAATGTTTCTCCAAATTATTTATGATACTGAATTATTTGAGGAAATAATTTCATTCATTCATATAACTCCCCATTGGAATGGAATATGTCGGATAAAGTTTAATATTTTTCAAATCACTATCTTTAATTTCATAAAAAATCCAATAATTCGTATGCTTTATTTTAAAATGAATATTGTTTATATTATTAATGTGCTATAGATAATTATTTTATAAAAAAAATATAATGTGGTAGAGTGTTATCAAAATTCCATTACACATTCTTTCTATTTTTATAATAATTGTTTTTAAGAGTGAAAAATATTATTTATATTTCGCTAAAAAATAAATATTTATATATTTTATAATGTTACAATGTTTTTTAATAAATTTTCATTTATGAATGATATTTCATATCAATGTTACTAATGTTACATCGATGATTTGAATAACTATAATGGTAAATTTGTGTAGGTTATTTGGTGGAATTTGAAAATATTGATCAAAGAAAGTTGATGTCACTTGATTCCATAAGTTAGATAACTATGTTATGGATTACAGATTTATGATATGAATTGAATAAATCATTCATTTTTTTATCATTTTCAAGAATATAGTATTATGATGTATCTAGATTACATTATATTAGAAAAAAACACTATGGTGTTAAGTAAAATCATTATATCATAATAGAAAATTAAAAAATATAAAGAAATCATGTAGTAGTCAATGTCAAGTTCAAATTTTTTTCATATAAAATTTATAGGTCAAAATTTTATTTATTGATATATTATTTTTCTATTGAATAAAAAATGTTAATATAGGGATATTGGTAATGGTTTCACTTATTATGACATGGATTGGTGAATTTTATTACATTTAAATGATTTTATATAATTATTTGATCTTGAATTTTGTGTGTACTTATTCAGAGATATTAACATGGTTTTTCATGTGGAATAATGATGGTTCTAAAAAATAAATTATTTAATAATGATAATTTTACATTGTAGATAAAATTTTTATGTTTATTTAAGACTATTAAAAATGGAAGTAGTTGGTTTGAAATATTGTAAATAATGATATTAAGGATATTATAAGAGAATTTTTTCACATACTAGCATTGGTACTTCACCACTATACTCGATTTTACAAGACACAAATATGAATATCTACGTTAGGCTTCCAATAGGTTCCAGATATATCCCATGGTATATAAGAAATTTTTTCATGTTCCACCATTTTTTGTATATGAAGAATAGAATGCAATAGAAAAACAAATAAATTGTACATCAAATGAATTACAATAGAAAATTAATTATATAATAGATAAATGAAAATTTAAATTTTATATTAAAATACCACAAACTCATAAAGAAACAATTAAAAAATTAATTACTCTCACAATATAAGAACTATTCATATACTACCTCATCAACATCACCAAGCCTACGATGGTTGTATAATAAATAAAAATGAAAAAAACAACACATGATAAATATATCATTGGAAAGTACATTTATATTTACACTAAAGGTATTATGATGATTGGTATATTAGTAGGACCAGATGTAACCCACTATGTACTATATGCATGGCCAATATAAAAAAAATTACATGATGGTAGTTTAAACAAAAAATACACGAATAATAAATTTAGATTTTTAAAAAAATAAATAGAATGCCATATTTTTTTCTGTCAAAAACTAATAACTGATATAATAATATTTTATCTCTAAAAACATTAATTATGGTAATGAACCCTAAGGTAACTAGGTCTAGGATCCCATATTTAATTTCATTTTTTGTTATGTAGTGGAATATATACTATAACATCACTAGTCAATACGGGTGGCACCAAAATTATATTACTAGTTAGTGAAATACCGTAACTTGTATAATAGACTGCATTTAGTTAGGGTTTTCTTTATTATGTTATAGAGTTTCCCCTTGAGTTTTGAAAAATATTTAAAACCTTATTGTTGTCAAATTTTTCATAAAATAATTCACAATTGTCAAAAATATTCATATAAAACATTCATTTGAAGCTATTAATGAGTTAAAACATAACAATGTAATTCATAGGGAGAAATTGAACATTTTTATTAAAAAAACATCTCCTTAATATTTTATATTTTTTATAAAATCGTGAGAGTAATTAATTATATTTCACATGAAATTTTTCATGAACTTTTAAATTTGTAATTTAAAAAAATTATTGGTTCATAATGGAAAATGTAAATTTATAGAGACTAAAACGTGGTTTTGTCTTTCATAATCATAATAGAAATATAGTACAAATTATTTGAATTGATAATTTTATTCCATATGAATGAATGAAAAATTTTCTTGTGGTAATTGATTGAATCATTTTGACCACAAGGTTTTTTCATTATACAAAAACTTCTAGTTTTTGAAAATATAATGCTTTTTTGAAAAAAGTAGACTAGAAATTATAAATAGAATATAATGATAATAACACAGTTTTCTTTGTATAAATCAAATCACTCTATAATGAGATTAATAAAACACCATGTAAATGAAGGCTCACTATATATATTAGTCAAATATTTTCGAAAAACTGTTATTGTCAAGAATATATTTATAGAATAAATATTAAAAAAAATAATTCATCATGGCCTTCTTAAACAATAATACATAATATATATAAAAATATTTGTGATTGTGAAAATTTTGAAATCACATTGGAACAATTATCAGGAATGTGTGAGGTTACCAATTAACTACTTATGTGGTATGCTGAAAATTAATCTAATATGTGAGGTCCTCTAAATCAAAACAATATCATTTTGTGGTTTTAAGATGCTCTAGTGAAATCATTAATCATAAATCCATAAATAAAATTTTTATATATATAAATTTGAAAAACAAAGATAAGAATAAATAGGTGTGGGGAAATTAAATGAATATAGAAATAATTGAATGATCAAACATCCATTATTTATAGAATATGGGAATATGGTGATGATAATTTTATTATCTGAATTTCTCTACATACCACATCTCACAATGAACAAAAACAAATTTGGCTTACATTATCCATATTTCATATATTAATATATTTTATAATGATAAAAGTAATTATAATAATAAGAAAATTATTCCATATCAATAATGATGATAATGATAAAAAATTAACATTAATAATTATTTTTATATAAATAATTCAATGTTGTGATAATTTCAGTAATATCCAATATTATTTTTTACAATTATTCAAAAAAATTCTATAAAATATTTATAAATGGAATATCATATTTCTCCCCTTCATAAGAACATTTCCAAATGAATATACAACTAAATGAATCTATTTAAAAAATATCCTTAATGAAATCAAAAACTACACCAATTAAAAAATAGTTATTAATCAAAAATCATTAAAAATAATACGATATACCTCTATTGTAAAAACATACGAGCATCCTTTTCAATGGGGACACTCAATACAGAAACAACATTTTGTGCGATTAATTTCATAATAAGATATAAATTCACATTTAAATTCCAATTCTAATTTAATCATATAATTAATCTATTAAACTATGGGTGATTTATTAATAGAGAACACATATATAATATTAAAATGAAAACATAAATCCAATTTTAGAAATAATGTATGAGAAACTATCGCATAATTAATTGAAAAGTAAACCATATTGATGTAATATAGAAAATTTCACATTATTTTACATGATCCAAACATGTCACGGGAAAATATTTTATCACACATAGTTAAATAAATTTTAATATAAAAACACCTCACATAATCATTTAATTTTATAACAATATATAATCTAAATAAATTAATAATTAAAATTCAATTTGATTAACATCTATATTTTTATATAAATAGGAAAATTGGTATAAATTAACATAACAAATATTCATATCAATATAACGTATATTATATGAAAACTCACAACGAGGTTTCAAAATTTATTTTTTGTTATTAGAAAAATAAAATTAAGGTCATTAAAATGCATAAATATCTGAATATAATTGGTTTTGATACACATTTAAAATTAATAAACAAATATATGACATATACATTAAAACCAAAAATAGTAACCCATCTTGAAAATTGTGTACATTTTTTAATGATTACTAGAAAATGAAAATACTTCACGATTATATTCACTATAATAGATTTTAAAACAAAATTAATGTTTTCAAATTAAATTCATAGAAAAAAATATCTAATACCTATTAATGAAATAATTCATCATTGAGTTCATGTTACTTAATATATAAGCCAATTAAAATATATACAATTTAAATAAAAATGTACATTATTATCAGTTATATTTATTTAAAAAACTATTTTATCGTATAGAAATATTTCAAAGAATATTTCATAATGGAACACCATTTATAATTATATTTATCCATGTTCCATGTTTTTAACCACATAATATCCTATAAAATAATATATCAGAATGAGGGGGATAATATTTCGTATATTGAAAACCCATTGGTAAATTGAATTTTATAGTAATGTCCTAATGAAAAAAAAGATTAAATTTTTTTTATAATGAGTTTCAATAAAATAATTATGGAAACAATAAAAATTCCATTTCTCCAACTGGTTCTGAATCAAAAATACTGAAAAAATGAAAAATTGTTATCATTAGTGAAAAAATAATGATTCGAATCATTTTGTACCAATTTTTTTATGAGATTATATTATTCTAAAAAAAATCATAAAATTAAATTTATAAACGACTAAATAAGACTCTAAATAATAATAAAATATCTAATTTTTAATAAAATATTACATTTATAATCTTGTTTACCCAAAAATATATATATCCAATTTTAAAATAAAAAATATATATCATATTATTTAAAGATTAACCATAAAATTTATCTTCTCGTCAAACAATTTTTTCAAAATAATATCGAATATATACATGGATAAAATTCTGAATCATATAAAAATACATGATTTTATAAATTACAATACATTGCATATAATTTCTTATAAACTCCACCATTACATCATTCCTAAAAATGAAGATATAAAAATAATTTTAATTATATATTTATTCCATATATACTACACCCAAACATGACATTATATAATATGTCATATGAGACTATTATATGACATTCCTCTTGAAAACAATAACTATTAAAAATATTACCTTGAAAGAATTATTTTCTTATTTTTGACCATGAAAAAAACATTAAAATCATTTTAAATCCTCCAATCATATTATTTATTACAATGGAAAATTTCACAATCATTAACATTATTTGCATATGGAAATCAACCAACATGAATAGTACATGAAAAGTATGTTATTTATTGAATTTTATCAAAGAGAGTCTATTTTTATAACTATTAATATAAAATTATTATAAATAAGACACTCATATAAATCTCTAAAATGAATCTATATTAATTTTATATTAAAAGAACATTTTGAATGAATTTAATCTAAACAAAAAAGTAAAATTTTAAAAATAGATATGAAATTTGATTCTGTATAATCAAAATCGCCATAAAATTATCGTTTACATAAAATATCAATAATGAAATTTTATTTATGAGTGAAAATAATTCAATCAATTGGGAACATAAAATGAATTTTCACGATTAATAAAATACAATAATAATTTAATATCAATATTGATTCCCAAAAATATTCAAATGTATATGTTAAGATACAAATAGATTATCATAACTAAAAATAAAATAACACAATAAGTATATTACAAATTAATTTTAATTATTTTACAATATTTATCAAATAATTTTGATAATATACAAATAAAATTATAAATTGAAAAATATTTCAAAAACACCATATACCAATGTCATGTTTTTAATCAAGATAATCACATTCATTATTATAGAAACTCATTGAAATTAAATAAATACAAAATCCCTTCCTAATAAAATCCATTAATATATAAAAAAAAATCGCAAAAAAATATAATTAAATACATTTATTAATTAATTAAATTATGTAATAAATCACACAAATTCTCCATCACAGAGTGAAATATTATCATGTGTATTTAATTACTAAAATAATAACTAGTTACCATTTGAGAATTCATTAACTACATAGAATATTCCACAAATTGAATAAATTAATTCAGGGGATTGCAATCATAAAATTATATCTTTTTAATCAATCCATAAGGATCAAGGGGCTATGTTAAGATAATATGAATGTAATGAAATCACATCAAAAAGTACTCAAACATCACCCAATCATATTCCATTTATGGTAAGTTTATTCTTCAATATAAATTTGTTAATCTATTATATTTATGAACTTAATATTATTTTATGATATTCCTTACTCCACATAAAATATTTCCAAATACAATAACCATGCATCGATTAATTTTTTTTAAATAAAACCCTTAGTACATGGCCACTATACCCAAGAACATATTTTAAAAATCCCAGAGCACACTATCTATGTCAATGCTCCAAAAAATTGAACCATGATTATCACAAAATAATGAGAGAGTATTATCCATTATAATAATAAAATTAATCAATCATAGAAGGAAATAGAATAAATAAATGAATAATCCACAACACCACTAAATAAATCACATAATAAATAAATCAGATATTATTGTAATGAGAAAAAAGTAAACACAAGACCACCTGAGAACTAAAATATTAATTTCTATTAGGTCCCCAAACCCATTGAATTATGAATTCTCCATTTTTCCAAGCATGATAAAATAGTCTAGTTCTTTTAAATCAAATACTTAATTCCACATACAGATTATATATCATGAAAATTTTATCTACATACTCCCTAATGCGTTCTAGTACGGTGGTATAAATATAAGAGTAGGTGGATCCCTACAACTATAAACCCATTTAAAATAAATCATAAAATACTTGATTGAATATAAGGATATGTAAATAAAAATTTCATATTCTTATATAAAAGGATCAATATATCGTAAATTAATCAATTAAAAAAGATTTCACATACCATAAATGTGTATCACTAAATACATCATTCATTGTGGTTCACCCAATGGTCACAATGTATATGATTAGATAATGAATAAAATCTATAGACATCAAGATGATAAAGAAAAAAGCCACACGAAATAGTGGGATTTCCAATTAAATGGCTTCGTTAGTCATCATTGTATCATTACTAGATGAATATACCTCACCTACTCTAGGATAAGCTGCCTATTTACCATAGGCTCATAATGAGGTTTTATATACTTTAACATCCATTCGTTAGTCAAATAATACATTAAAAATATCAATGAAATTGATAAATTCTATTATAAAACATGACATCAATACTAATTTTTTTTTATAAATGTAAAATTATATTTTCGTGGATAGTGTCCACTTTATGATAACTATGAAATTTAGTAATCATTACAGTTTTTGAAAAAGGATTATCTAAATTCATCATAATTCAAAAAAAATGAATAATTATCACTGATTATTTAATAATAAAATATGTATTTGGTTGGTAGAAGGAGGAAAAACATGTTTTAATTGACCAAATGTTTCCATGGTTCAGGAAAACATAAATAAATACATCACTATGAGTAATTATATTTCATAGTTATTTCAAATATAAAATAATTAATAGTTTTTCTGGGAAATTTCATTGATAAAATTCATACAATATATTATTCAAAATATATTATAAACCTAGAGAGGGGAGAATGATTTTATGACAGAATGAAATAATTTTTCAATTTAGATCTTGTTTCATCTTTACTCAAAAATCACTTCCTTCTCCTCCCTAATAAAAAGTAATTATAAAAATTAATACATGTACACAACCAAAAAATTTTACAGGGTTTACCCAGACTAGGATAAATCCAATATGTATATAAATGAATTGTGTTGATATTGTAAATCAACATTAGCTCTATATAGTTACAATTCATGGAACATACAAAAAGTCCTAATTCGTTTACAACAATTCACATTTTGAAGTTTCACTCCTCTCAATTTGTTGAAGTAAATGTACAAAACCTATAGTAATAATTTCTAACAATTAGTTATAAGAAGATTCACAATGATGTGCATATTTATAATAAATTTTTATCAATTATATTAAAAATTAAAATTTTGAATGTGTAGTAAGAACCCTATATGATAACCCACTACATGTCACCCTTTAGATCATGAGGATTGTGTTACTCCACTATGAGAATTTTTTAAACATCTCAAGATCTCATGTATATTATCAGTATATTTATGACATAGTTCATAACACCCTTTGCAACACCGTTTTGTGAGGCCTTATCACAAGATCCCTTAGTGAGACCCTTTATCAGGAACTCTTCATGACAACCTATTCTATTCTGGTAGATCACATGACACTATCATGATAAATTTTTTATGTTAAATGGATTGTGTTACATCAATGAATATTTTTATGAAATCGAACATCCTCTCCATATATCACTTCACATGACTGATTCATAAGATATGTTGTGGTGAACTTCCTATGGGTACATGGATCTCGTGATTTTGGAATCTAAAATTCCAAAACCCATGCCAAATATATTTCCATTGATAAAAATAGATAAGTATACTATATAATTATTAAGAAAGGGTTAGGTTTTACTTATGAGTTTAAATACACCACATTATCTCAAAAAAAATTATTGTACATATGTTCCAATACATCATCCATCAACATCATGATAGTAATAAGATCACACCATTAAATTCAAATACGAAGATGTGGAGACAATATTTTTCATAACCATTTGATATCTCAATCATTTATAGATTCATTATCGTCATGCACTCCACATGATCTATTCATGAGATCCATTGAAAATCATGTGATGTCTTCGGCTAGATCACATGATCAAAGTATAAAAGGTTCTACTAATCATGTATATCTTTATATGACACATTCGCATGATCAGTTTCGATATTCAACTGTAGTGTGATGAGTCTTCTAATTATCACTCCACATGATCAGTTATATCATTTTCACTATGTGTGATCTCTTCTAAAATTCTCACATCATGAGATATGTTGTTATATTTTCACTCCACAATATCAGTTTTTACATTCATTCTTCATGAGATCAGTTAAAAAATTTATGCACACTCTTAATGACTACATTGATAACCAATCTTCATCGACAACCTAAAACCATGTCAACTGAAACAGTAAACCAAAAACCTCTATCTAGTGTGATTAATTATAAAAATACCCCCCATTGATATTGAGGAAAACACTTATCGTCTTCAATAACAACCTATTTAAATTACATGCGCATATATTACCATTTTCTTTTTGTAACCCCATATAGTGATCATGGACATCTTGGACATGTTCTTTATGTAGAAATGAGTATCATTTAGTGTAAGAAAAAATATTTGAGTGATAATTTAATTATTTACTAACTTCATTATTGAATCATCAATTGTCAGTATTTTCATGATTCTTCTTCAT
Source organism: Viscum album (assembly GCA_963277665.1). Taxonomy (NCBI): domain Eukaryota; kingdom Viridiplantae; phylum Streptophyta; class Magnoliopsida; order Santalales; family Viscaceae; genus Viscum; species Viscum album. The sequence goes on from OY728160.1 coordinate 1,933,170,679, forward strand.
ATAATGACTGGATTAAGGATAACTCTATTTGACAGCTAACTACATTGGTACTCCCCCAATAAGCATATCCACATTCATGATGAACATATTTTCTCCAAAATTTTCAATGAAACCAAATTTCAAACATTTATATTCTGAAACAAGTACATGAATAAAAATCATAACATAAGAAAAAAACACAGTATCTCTCAAATAGAAAGGGTTCTATATCCACACTGCTCTTGTTTTCAAATTTTACAGAACTCCCAGAGAAAATGAATACTATTCAAATTATTCTTTAAGATATGAATTATCTGCGATTTCAAAATCCTAATGACTAGTGGGATAATAATCAACAATTTCAAGGTCACACATCACTTTATCTTTGATAAGGTGATATATATTTTTTTCATTGAATGATATACTAGATTGTTTTTTGTTTTATTGAATTTTAGTTATCACATTGGATTCTGATCAGATACCTCACCTAAACACCAATATCCTTAAGATTTTAATTCATCTATAGTATCATTTTGAATGATTTAGTATCCAAAATATATTCATATTCAGTAATCATCAAATATATTCAATATTTTTTCCTACCATTCCAAGATATATATATCCCTATAAGGTAAAACACACCAAAAAATGTTCACTTTTTACCATCTAAAATGCGAGCCCTATATACATATGTAATTTCCATAAATCTATTACTGAAATTTTCCATTGTATTTTAAACTAAAATCCACTATTCATTTGATGTATTTAAGTATAAATTTTATACTTCAATAAAGTGTATTTATTTGGGATTATACTGTTACGAACCTATCTAGAATGTGGTAAAAACAATATCAGTTCATGAAACTATTACATACAATATCCATCCAATGTTCTATCATTATTTAATAATTTTTAAACATTTTAATCATCATCCTTTGATATTTTCAACTATAAATCATATATTGTTGTCAATTCATCATAATTTTCTATCCTAAATCTATTGATATCACACTTGTAATATTATCATTGAGAAATAAATGTTCAATTTCATCTTTACATTACCTATATACAATGGAAAAGTTTTTTCTCACCAATCAATGACTGTTCGAATTCACATTTCCAAAAATAGAAAGTAATTTTTCCCTTCCCTTCATTGAATCCACCAAATATTATATCACCAATATATATTGGCATAACAAAACTTTTAGTAATCTCATTATTTACATGATTTTTATTACCAACTATCCCGTTATGTAAATCGTGATTCTGCAAATGTTGTTCAATTCAGGAAAATCATGCTCTTGGTGCATATTTTAACCCATATAGATCATTCAGTAATTGAGAATAATTTTTCTAATATTGATGAATAATAAAGCAATCAATTTATCTTATATAATCTTATTATTATTGACTCACAATCAGAATCATTGACATGGAATTCAACAGGAAAACATTGAATTTACATTTCACTATAATATCCATGAATATTCGAATTGTCTCCATCCTCGAAATAGCTAAAAATTATTCATCATCATCAAGAACATATATCTTGTATTATCCCTTTAACATTACTCATAAATTATTCATAATTATTATTTCATCATCATTCATCATTTTATGGAAACACCATTTGATCTCAGTGACATTTTTTAGTCTTTTTCATTGAAAGAATATTCTAAGAATGATTCTATTCTATTTTCTAGGTTCGTTATTCATTTCATGATGAGAATTATATAATAATAAATCTTACTAAAAAAACAATTAATCCCACATTGATATGAATGAGTCTTGATGTATAGTCATCATCCTCATTTTTTTATTGAGCTTTCTAAACCATAATGTTATTATACCTATAAAGTTCCACTCAACTCATTGGTTTCCATATAGTCTTGTGAATTTCATTGTATTTTTATTATTCTAAATATGTCTCAGGTACATAAACTCCTAATAATATTCTTACCTCTTAATCAATATCCTCATGGTAATCTTTGTAGATTTCTTAATGATTATACTCATTTTCCACCACAACCACATCATTGATCTCTATAACTTTTACAAGCCTCTTATTAAAGAATTTATATGATTTTATTTTTCTTCAGTATACATGAAATAAACATTTATATCCATAGGATTCGAATATCCCATATTTCTCCACATTGAATAAATACAATTACATTTGAATATTAAATATTTATTAAATGGTAGATTTATTCAATAACAAAAACCATATAGAGTATCTTAATCCATTAGGAACAATAAGTCTAAATTAGAAATGCACACTAATTGCAACCCATATTCTTTCCAATACATCTATGGAAGTATTTTATCGATAAGAATTATTTGGGCCTTAATTTTTATTATTTTATTTCTTATCTAAACCACTCCATTATACTATGCAATCCATTCTGGTGAAATTATGTTCCTTATCCAATGTTTCTCAGGAAAAAACTCCAACAAAATATTTTGGAATTTTATATTCTTATATATTTGGACATCAGGATAAATTGATCTAGAACATCTGCAACTTCCATTCGATAATGTGTCATGAAAAAAAAATAAGGACTTCTGAGAGATAGTAGAAACAAATTCCATTTTTCTAATAAAATAAATGAAAAGGGGATAATATCTCATCCCATTTGTAGTTCATGGTGAAATAGGTCCACATCCATTAATATACACTAGTAAAAAAACTCATATGAACCATTGATATTTTTCATATATGTAATTTGAGTAATCATACCTTGATGAAATGATTGGAATGAATGATTATGATCAAGTGATAACATAGGGAGATCCTAAAAAGCATTATATTTTACCACTACTTGCAATTTCCTTAAAATGTTTTTCCATATATTCAGTTTATGATAAAAAACCTTTTTGTAATCTAAATAACATAACCAAGGAAACATAATTGATTAAAAGTTTATATGTTTCGAATAAGACCACTAATAAACAAAGAATCTACACATCTTATATCCACCCACATATACTGTATTTTCTCCATAAAAAACACCAAGTATTCAATATTACCAAATCATATGAAGCCCTCCTTATTTTAACCAATTATTGTAACCATTATCAAATTTCATGTCATCCGGTTGGTGCATCCATTATTTATGATCCATGTTCTTGTTTCATCTGATGCTTTAGAGCCAATCTCTTTAACTATTTCAATATCATATCATTTCATTTGAATCTATTTCTTTCATTTCATACATGATGTTGAATGATATTATTTTTCATCCTTAGAGTATGATAGTAAAACAACTTCTTTTCGAAATTCAAACTTATTTCTATTCTTATCACGTTCAATGATCCTTTTAACTAAATCTTGAAAATACGTTATTTCTTCTTTTCTAAACTCCATATCATTGTTAACAACAAATATATGACCATTTTCATGAATACCCCAAAATAGTAAAATGATAAAAAAATCATTCTACTATTATTTAACTATGATTGGATTCCTATATTTAACTGACCCATATTTGTACATTCATATACAAAAAATTCATTTTGAGAATGATACATTTTTTTCAAAACCATAACATTACATATGAGGTTTATTATTTTCTTTCATTAATTTGTCACTGCATATCCCTTAGGATCTCTGAATCATTTGATTTTGATTCCTACAGAATTGTTTTTCAAATTTAGAGTGTTTTCTAGTTCTTGACACTAAACTTACTTATTTCTATTTCTAATCAATACCTAATTGAGAAATCTAATTTTTATATTTATTTTTCTTCTCCAAAAATTTATTTTAAAAATATGATGGACCCAAAAATTGTACTTTAATTTCTTTCATTTTAGGAGAAAACCATTATCTTGAAATTAGATCATCATTCATCAGTTTATTCATATTCATTAGCTTTCTTATTTTGATGAAAACATCATTCTCATGTTGTTATAGACATTTCTATTTATAGCATACTTTTTTGGTGAGGAAATAGATACATCTAGTCAGTTATTAAACCATGATATTTAATTTGATGAATTTCATTGAGTTTTCAGGATTTTGTAATCTGATGTTTTAAATTTCAGTCTCTAGCTATGACTTCTCTTCAACCCACTTCAATATATAGTGTTTCAAATCCGAAACCATTGTATTGGATTTTATCCTTTTATCTCTCCAAACGTCTATCTCTACAAGATAAGCTTATAAATCTACCTAGAGGTCAAATAAACCGTTGAATTTTCTATTGTCATCAATAGTTTCTTCCTATTTCTGGGATATTCTACATTATTTAGCATATAATCTTCTCAAACTTCCTTACATATGACCATTTATTCTTCCTTATATTCAAATGAACATTCATATTCCTGTGAAATTATATTCAATGTTATGATGAAATTTCTCTTTGTTATCTTTCATCATTTTATAGTATCTGAAAAATTCATCATGAGATATTCATCATCATCTTCAAACATCATGAAACAATTTAATATATGATGTCTAAAAATTCAAAAACGAAATCACTCAAGTGTAATTTTCCTTTATGATTTCTTTTCCCCCTTGGATGATGTGAACATAACATCATCCACAATTTCTTCTTTGAGAAAAAAATGTTTATAAATAACATAATCATGCTACTGAATTTTACCTATTTATACCTTCCACTTTCCAAATATTCATTATCATAATTTCTAATCTTAAAATGGACCGGAATACTATGTTAGATAACCATATTTAGCTCCATTAAATCGTTGTCCAATATTAAAAATTCTTTCCTATAGAATCAAAGTGGATGACTTCTCAAAACATTCTTAGGGAACTTTAGACATTCAATAATTTAAATGAGGCCACATATTTCTCCCTCAATAATATCCACTTCATCAATGAATTCATCTATATACTCATTATGTTATATAATAATCTCCTCATATTAATTAAATTGGGAATTTCGTTTAACTTATCACAATTTTGAAACCCTTCTATTCATATTAATAATCATTTATCATATTGTCTGAAATGAAATTTATGACATCGCACTATCTATATTATGTTGGATAAAGCCCCTTAAAATTAATTTATTCAATTTTTATCAACAAAAAATTACAAATCGATTTCTTCTATTAAAACTCAGCATTCCATACTAGTTGAAATACCATGTAATTAATTTCTAAACACATCCATACTAATTGATATGAACTAGTGTTTCATTAAATTATTAAACGATGATAGCTATTTCCATGGATGTGTGGAAATATTTTATGATTTTCAATATCCATTTCATATTCTTAAGAAGAAACTGAAAATATATCCATTTTCTCTAACACGAATTGTTATCCAACCCAATTTAATTAAGTTATTATATGGGGTGAATCTAGTTATAAATAATTGAAAAAATATCTTTTCGGATCTCGTAATTTCATTAGACCAAAATATCATCTCTCTGTATTTCGTTAGATAGTATAAATTGAAATTAATTGATACACAATACATAGTGAATTAACTTGGTTTACACTCACAAGGAAATGTCCAAGTATAAAAAAAATAATGCTTCTGATGTAAATAATAAAATATGTCTCACTACTATAAAAAATATCATAGTGGACTCATTGTCCCTCATTCTTTTCATACATTAACATATTGATAACTCACCACCCTTACTCTATTGATGTGATCACAGTACTCCTCTAGTTTAATCTACTAATAATTAGTTATGCGATTATTCAAATTTTTTGTGTCCCTATGATATTATTTCACAAATATTATGAAAACAACCATTGTATAACTCCTCTATAAAACGCTTCAATGATACCAATTCCTGGGACTCCATAAAAATAACATGGATTATATTTATCCGGCATGATATTATTATTTTTTCTTGATGATTCCATAACATTTACATAAGACATTATTTTTTTGTGGTGATTATGTGTATTTGTTCAACACATGCATATTGTGTGACTATGGTCATTCTTCACATCCCCAAAAAATAACACCCTTTATAAGATGAATTCATGAGACCCCATTGTGATACCCCTTAATGAGACCCCCTTGTGAGATGATAGTTTATACAATAAGATATGATTATTATATATGGAGGCCTTTTTTACATTACGTCGATCGTGTAATATTAGTGGGTCTGTCAGTTTTCATAGATATGCAAAGTAATACATCAATTCATATGATTCATTCACAATAACACTTTACAAGATCATCTTATGGTTACACAAATCATATTATTCTAGATCAATACATTATTTAGCATAAGAAAATACATTTTTAGATCCAACCACTGATGAAAATTAGATGATTTTTAGGGGTAATTTTTGGTTATTTATAGACATAGATACACAAATTTAATAACCCAATTCATGGTTGGAGATCTATTCCACCGCATCTTCCATCAACATCATGTGATTATATTAATACCATTGTGAGATCCAACGATAATCATGTGGTTTCATTATTTTGAATGAAAATGTGATATATCATCCATTTTAAACTTTTTTTATACTCTCAGTGTGATGTCTTCATGAGATCCCTATATGACCGTGGGATGACATAAGGATCTCAATACAAGACCATCTTACAATATTTTAATTCATCATATGAATCAATTTGATGATAATTTCTAATATTCATTCTCTTTGTGATCTCTTTTTTCATTAACACTCTGTGTGGTTATTTCTAATTGTCACATAATGTGTGATTAGTATGGACATTCACTCTATGTGATATATTTTTTTTAAATTCTTTCTCTTTGAGATTAGTGTTTACAATATGAATCTATGCAATAAGTTTATGTATTTCTTATCACAATTAATTCCTCCTTTTGAAACCAACTTTTTTCAATAACATCAATGCTTTTCAACATACACACTCCACGAAAAATCACCATCTAGATGGATTTTTTACAACACTAAAACAGTGTGTGAATCACATAAATTTTTTTGATATATATATTTAATGATTTTATAAATAAAAAACCTTAATAATAGATCATTTACAGAACTATAATCGTTAATAGTTGATATAAGAAACAGAAAAAACATAAACCTATTTATATAGATTAAAAATAACCTATGACAATAAAGAATTGCAAAATATTGAAAGCACACATAGTCCAATACCTCACCATTATAGACCCACCTTCAATGAATCGGGAATAATCTTAGTTCCCTTTATAAGTAAATATTTTAAAAATATCCCATCATAATGTAACATCCCAGATAAATAAAGAATAATAAATTTTCATATTTATTAATATTTTCGAATTAAATATTAATTTTACTTTAAAATGGTTGTTATGTGCGATAGCGTACCCGATACGCAACAAAGAGTTTCTTTGAAATCGTACATTTCACACTTGTAATAAAATAATTTTATTTTAAATGTTAGTTAACACGAAGTCATTGTACTTGCGGGAATGGATAGAAATAACTAAAATATGATTATATATGTTTGTTAAATGTTTTTACATTTATCTAATAGAGGATAAAGGCTTAAACTACGAAAAGAATTCAATTTTAGGCTTATATACTCAAATTTTCACGAAATGTCCACTTATCAACATTTGATGGAGAACCGTCATTAAATATAGTTTTGGTCACTCTTATACATTCTATTGGACCAAATAAAACTCTTCTTTAGAATCATGACACCAAATATTACTTTGTGTAATTTTTTGGTATTTTTCCGATAAAGTTCATTTTTTAATGAATAGTGTAAAATATTGTATTTTAATTCAAAACCTCTTTTTAATCTAATTTATTTATATGACTAGATTATATTTTCAATTGTTTTTAAATTGAAATTAGAATATATTTTTACCATTTAATCCAATTGTTGTCATTGGAATCAATTTCACTTTGAAATTGGACTTAAACTAGTGTCAATATTTTGATACTTATTGTTTCATAAAAACACGCTATTTGTCATGACAGCGAGAATTAATTATAAAATTAATTAATGTGACTTATATGATTAGAATTTTGTAAAATAGACATCATTTTTGAATTCAGAATATCAAATATATCTTCGAGAGAAGTATTGTTTTTTTTCTGAAAAACTTCAATTTTCGAGGAATAGTGAAACCACAAAGTGGTGGTTACAAAATTTGATTTTTCGTTTAAATGGGACTTTACCACTTCTGTGTATTGAATCTCAAAAATCAAATTTAAATTATTTTCATTATTATGTAAAATGTGGCTCAATGGGATTAAAATAAATTTTGGTGAATAGTAACTTTTATGTTTTATTAATCACGATTAAAGGTAATTAGTGTAATTTAAGGTAAAAATGATATAATAATAAAATGAAAATATCATGAAACTTTTCCTAACCCTATTGGATGAGTTATGGCCGACCAAGACAACCCATGGGTTTATTTTTGGTACCCCATGGATCCACTTGGGTATGATAATGACATTTATGCCTTTTATTTAAAGTTAAAGTAAAAATGACACAAACATGAGATGTTTTACTAATCAAATTTTTATATGGGGTTATACAAGTCATATTTCTTACTATTATTATTAATTAGAAAGCTATAAAAATTTCCTACATAATTATTTTTTTTTATAATTTTTAGACATTAAATAAATTAAATTATTTTTGACACCATGATGATTCAGCGATTACCTCATTATTTAATGATTTAAATAAAATAGAAAGATAATGTAAAATCTAAGACCTACACATGTCCAAAACCTATTTTATGGGTATATTTCGAACCCTTATCACCTTATCCTCGAAACAGATCAATGTGGGACCATTAATAACCGAAAATCATTCTAAAATAAAATAACATTTCCTTACTTTCCAAGAGTGTCCCTCCTCTCCTCTTATAAAAGGCCCCCACCTCTACCTCATTACCCACACTTCAAAAGCCTTTGGCTCGACCAAAACATGCTCATTTTGTCTCTCCACATCTCTCTATTACTCATTGAAGCCTCAATTTGGGAAGAAGTCTTCCCAAGGAAGCTGTTGATCTCAAACCAAAGGGAGTTACCCAATTATATGGTAGTGTCTTCACTTGAGTCCTTTTGTTTTATTTTTCTTCTCCAACCCCCTAAACTCTTTTTATTCATTTATTTTGTAAAAAATCCAGTATCTTTCATATAATATGATTTTTTTATATGATGGATTCGAGCTACACTTACACACACCTACATCTAATGATTAAAGAACATACTGTTTCCGTGGATGGCGAATTTCTGCCTCATGAAACGATGATTGTTCGATATTCTTCTAACACCTTCAAAGGTCGACATTAAGATGTCACTATATTTATATATGATATATAATATGTTTATTTTTTCCTTAAGCTTCTGTATGTTTCATTTTAGGCATACCATTATGGTTTCCATTATGGGTAAATGTGATATCTTCAGTTAAGGAAGTGCGGACTACCGCCCCCTCAAAGTGATGTGATTCGTTAATGCCATATGTGGGATGTATAAAGGATGGATTTAGAGTTATTATATATGATGTTTTACAAGAATTATAATATACCTCTATATCATTATTATTTCTTTCCATTAAAGTATGATATAGAAATGAAAGTAGCGTTCATGCGTATGTACGGCTTACCGTCTCCATGAACGGTGCATTTCATTTCTTATCCCCAAATGAAATGTACAATTATAATTACATATATATAATGGATATATATGATGTATGTTACATCTAAATGATTAATATAATTCTGGAATTAAAATATACATACCTCTCATTTAGTTTTATTTCCATTAATATGACAAAGAAATGAAAGTAGCGTTCATGCGTACGTATGGCTTACCATCTCCATGAACGGTGTATTTCATTTCTTACCTATAAATGATTATATAATATTATAAATACATGAATATTCAGGATATATATGATATATATGATATCCAAATCAGGAATATCATTCTGGATATAAAGAACCTTTGACCACACGAAAAACATGAAATTTTAAGAAGTCCACTTTCGACTTAAGAACCAAATATCGACAAACCAAACATTATTAACTTAAATGGTTACATAATGTTTATAAAAAGGTAATAAGTGAACTAAAAGGAATAATGAACTTGAAAAAGGATCTTAAGAAAATAGAAATTAACTTATGTTTATTATTCAGGATGTTAAAGAACGATCGAGTCATGTCGGATCCGATGTAAGGGACTTCATCTCAATCTCCATTCATTGAGGCATATTTCGTTTTATACACAACATTATTTTATACAGTGTATAAATCCCTTTTAATTTTACTTTTATACAAAAGGAATATTTTTCTACGAAGCGTTTTACTAATCGACAAAAAGAAATGTTTCTTCTAACATACGTGGTGACAACGACCTTTTCCGCCGCCGCGAGTATTATTTGGTCTTTGGCTTCCTCAACAAGACGTGATGTTTCTAAAATGAAATAAATATTATATTCTCTTTTATGTATTTTGGTATTGAAAATGGTTTTTATAATGGATTTTTTATGTCAATATATTTGAGTGATATATTGTGATCAAAGTGTAGAAATGCTATCTTTCCATTATATCTGTTTTATGTCATATGATTTTATTATGGTACTTGAACATTTAACGGGTGGTTACGTGATAAACCATATGACAGGTGGTGCCGTGAATACCAGGATGGGTGGTTATGTTATAACCTCTAATGCATTGGGTATGGAAGTCGGCCGTATGGATATTCCATTAAGTATGTATGGAAGTTGGCTGTATGGCTATTCCATTAAGTGATATGTGTGGAAGTCGACCGTATGGTTATTCCACTTAAGTATGTTTATGTCCCAAGATACCTTTATATGTTATGTGATCTTTTTATGGGTTTTATGGTAATGTTTTGGTTACAAAAGGGTAAGTAATGATATTTTATTCAGTGAAGAGTTTTTACTACTTCATAAAGGTGAAATGTATTACTTTGATTAAGTATACATGGTTTACTTTTTGTTTTGATAAACTAACAGTTTTTATTGATTGTGTATCCCTTACTGAGCTTTTTATGCTCACCCCAAGTTTCTTTGAAATGTTTTTCACAGGACATAATGTGGAATAGGGTCAAGGATGGGATCAAGGGAATGTCATGCTATATAAAACATGGAACTTGACATGTTTCTTTTTAAGAGTTTTTATTTTATGGAATCATAGTAGAAGTGTCTACTTTGTAATATTTTGAGATGTAATAGTTATGTCCTAATTCTATAAAACTCTAAACCTGAAAAGATCATCAATGTGAATTATTCATTTAATTCAATATTAAGTAATGTTTAAGGCCGGGGCCTTATAGTTGGTATCAAAGGTCGGTTTAGACAACATTAGGAGTTAGGAAATTGTTAAATTATAATTTAATTTATGGTATGACTGAAATGATATAGCATTTAAAGATTACCATGTTTCTTCGCCTAAGATATTTCTATGTTCAGAATGGTTTTCCGCAGAGGAAACAAAGTAGCTATGTTGGGATGAAAACAGGAGGAAGACAACCTTCCAAATCAGCAACCTGAGATGGTTGGAATCGGAACTGAACAGTTTGTTGTAGTGATGGCACAGTTGACTCAGGCTATAAATGGTGGTGGTATCCATGCACGAGATCAGCCAGATCAACCGTAGAGGAACATTTCAGTGGTGGAACATTTCATGAGACAACATCCCCCATCATTCAGAGGATCATCTGACCCCGTACAAGCTGAAGGGTGGATTAAAGCACTGGATAAGATTTTTGATGTCATGGGGTGTTCAGAACATCAAAAGGTTAGTCTTATTGTTTACCGTTTTGAAGGTGAAGCTGATCAGTGGTGGTCGATGGTAAAAATTATCTGGGATAGTGATGATATTGAGGATCTTCACTGGGACGAATTCAAAGGTATGTTTCTTGAGAAGTATTTTCCTAAGGCGGTTCGACTTAGGATGGAAAAACAATTCTTGGAATTGAGGCAAGAGAAAGACTCAGTGGCTGCCTATGAAGCAAAGTTCACTCGATTGGCATGGTATGCTCCAAAATTCATATGAGATCTTGATAGTAAAATAAATCGTTTTTACTCAGGGTTAAATCCAATGAATTGAATGGATTTAGCTTCTCGTGAGTTCAAATGTTATGAAAAACTTGTTCGATGTGCGGAGAAGGTGGAAATGAAGTTTGCTGATGATCAGGTGTTCTATGACAAACAACAGAATAAGAGGTCCAGTTGGAAAGCAAAGGGGAATAATTCACCAATGAAGCAAGGAGGTAAGAAAACCAAATATCCAACCAGTGAGAAGTGTGGTAAAATGCATCCTAGATAATGTTTATCCAAGTCTGGTAAGTGCTTTCGGTGTGGTAAGTCTGGTCATATTTCTCGTAACTGTAAGGAAGATGATCAAGCATGCAATGAAAAGCCAGCGGTAAGATGTTTTAAGTGTAATGAAATGGGTCATTATTAAAATTAGTGTCTAACGAAGAACTAAACTGGGGGAAAGCAGTTAGACTACAAGCAGAAAGGGGTGGTGAAATCCTTTGCAACAACCTCAGTAGATGTTGGGCCATCGAATGAAGTGGTATCAGGTACACTGTTTGTTTGTTAAGATTATGCCAATGTGTTGTTTGTTTCAGGGTCTACACACTCTTTCATTTCTGAGAATTTTTCTACTAAATTGGAAATTCCATCTCAAGATATGAACCCTAAACATATGGTAAAAACACCCGGATGGAACATTGAGACAAAAAATAATTATAAGAACTTTCCTATCCTTGTGTGTGGAAAGAATCTACCGGAAAACCTTATCGTTTTGCCTCTAGTAGAATTTGATTTTATTTTCGGCATGGATTGGCTTTCTGTTTATCATGCAAAGATTGACTGCAGATCTAAAATGGATTATTTTTAGAAAGATTTTCAGTTTGTGTACAAGAATGAACCCTTGCTTTTGATAAAATATCAGGAAGTTGAGAAACTAGTAAAAGATGGAAATGAATGTTACCTTGCAAATATTGTAGAAAATAAAAGAACTGTTCAGATTAATGAAGTGCCAGGGGTAAATGAGTATCTTGATGTTTTTTCTTGATGAGTTTCCTGGTATTATTCATGATCAGGAAGTTGAATTTACTGTTGACTTAGTTTCGGATTCTAATCCAATTTCAAAACCCACTTATAAAATGGCTCAAGTTGAACTTTTAGAGTTAAAGAAACAATTACAGGAGTTATTAGATAAAGGTTTCATTCGACTTAGCACATCACCATGGGGTGCTCCTGTCTTGTTTGTTAAAAAGAAAGATGGCTCAATGATACATTTCATTGATTATAGTGCCTTGAATAATATTACTGTTAAGAACAATTATCCTTTGCCTCATATCGATTATTTGTTTGATCTGCTCCAGGGAGCTCAGTATTTTTCGAATATTGACATGAGGTTGGGGTACCATCAGTTGAAAGTAAAAGAAGCACACATTCCGAAGACTGTGTTCCGTACTAGATATGGCCATTATGAATTTGTAGTTATGCATTTTGGGTTAACTAATGCACCTGCTGTATTCATGGACCTTATGAATAGCATATTCCCTGAGTTCTTGGATAAGTTTGTGGATGTTTTCATCGATGATATTTTGGTGTTTTCTAAAAGTAAATATGAGAATGAAGGTCATTTAAGGGTTATCTTGCATACCTTAAAATAAAAGAAACTATATGAAAAATTCATCAAGGGTGAGTTTTGGTTACAACAAATTTCTTTCCTAGGTCACATTGTTTCAAAAGATGGCATAACTGTTGATCCTACTAAAACAAAAGTTTTTGAAGAATGGCCAAGACCCACAAATGTAACTGAGATCTGTAGTTTTCTTGGTTTGTTAGGTTACTACCGAAGGTTTGTTGAAAATTTTTCACGGTTATCTAGTCCAATGACTAAGCTAACTCGTAAGTGTGTTAAGTTCATCTGGACAAGATAATGTGATGATTCTTTTCTGGAGTTGAAAAGAAGATTGGTGAATGCTCCAGTTTTGGAACTTCCTTCCAGGAATGGTGAGTTTGTTATATACAGTGATGCTTCATTGAAGGGACTTGGATGTGTCCTTATGCATAATGATCAGGTAATTGCTTATGATTCACGTCAGTTGAAAACTCATGAGGTAAATGACCCTACACATGATTTGGAATTAGTTTCTGTTGTTTTTTCATTAAAAATCTGGAGGCATCATTTCTATGGAGTAAAGTGTGGATTATATACTGATCAAAAAAGTTTAAAGTATATATTCACTCAGAAATTATTGAACATGAGACAGAGGAGATGGCTGGAATTAATCAAGGATTATGATTGTACAATTCACTACCATCTGGGAAAAGAAAATAAAGTGGCTGATGCTTTGAGTCAAAAAAGTAATGCTTCATTAACCATGCTACATTTGGAACGAGATCCTATGGTTTTTGATTTGATGAACATTGTAATAGAAGTTGTTGGTGCAGGAAGTTCTTCTGTTTTTTTCAGGTATCAATGAGATCATCCCTATCAGACAGAATTAAGCAAGCACAGAGGGAAGACCATGAGTTGCAGAAAATTGTAGAGCTGGTTCAGAAGTGTAAGTTGCCTGAATTCAACACTGATAATGATTGTGTTTTGAGGTTTGGGAAGAGATTATGTGTCTCTTGTGATTCACAGTTGAAGAATGAGTTGTTATGTGAGGCTCATAGTTCCCTGTTTTCAGTTCATCCTGGCAGTACTAAGATTTACAGAGATCTGTGGGAGTATTATTGGTGGGATGGAATGACAAGGGATATTGCTGATTTTACAATGAAGTGTTTGACTTGTCAGCAGGTTATAGCAGAGCGACAGTTACCGACAGGGATGCTTCAGCATTTACCAGTGCTAGAGCGGAAATGGGAGAATATATCCATGGACTTCGTTGTGGGATTACAGAGGACATCTCGAGGTAATAATGAAATCTGGGTTATTGTTGATCGCTTGACTAAATCAACTCATTTCCTTGCCATACAAGAGAATTTTTCCCTAGATCAACTTTCATGTTTGTATCTTAAAGAGATATTCAGGTTATATGGATTTCCTCTCTCCATTATATCTGACCGTGATCCTAGGTTTACTTCTAACTTTTGGAAAGTCCTTTAGTAGTCGTTGGGTACTGAATTAAATTTTAGTACATCTTTTCATCCTCAATCAGATGGGCAGTCAGAACGAACAATTCAGACCTTGGAGGATATGCTACGAGCTTGTTCGATGGATTATTAGGGAAGTTGGGACCAACATCTTTCTTTGGTTGAATTTTCATATAGTAACAGTTTTCATTCCAGTATACAAATGGAACCATTTGAGGAATTATATGGGAAGCGGTGTCGAACTCCAGGATTTTGGGATGAAGTCGGTGAAAGGAAGCTGATGGGACCAGAATTGGTAGAAGAGACGGCAGAAAAAGTTCAGTTGATTCAGAAACACATGAGAACAGCTCAGAGCTGGAAGAAGAGTTATGTGGATAACCGGAGGAAGGATCTATCTTTCGAGGTAGGTGATCATGTTTTTCTCAAGGTTTCTCCATGGAAAAGTGTGATGAGATTTGGTAAGAAAGGAAAGCTGAGTCCATGGTTCATTGGACCATATGAAATTCTAGAGAGAGTTGGATCAGTTGCATACAGAGTGGCATTACCTCCGAGTTTATCTTAGGTACACAATGTTTTTCATGTTTTGATGCTGAGAAAGTATATGCCAGATCCATCTCATGTTTTGAGTCCAGAGGTAGTTTAGCTGGAAGAGAACATATCTTATGAGGAACAACTGGTCTAGATTCTTGACCATAGGGAGCAGGTGTTACGGAATAAGGTGATTCATCAGGTAAAGGTTTTGTGGAAAAACCATATGATTGAAGAGGCAACATGGGAATCTGAAAATGCTATGAGGGATAAATACCCCCACTTATTTTGATAAGTGAATAAAATTGTGAGGACACAATTCCCAAAAGGGGGGAAGGATGTAACATCCCTGGTAAATAAAGAATAATACATTTTCGTATTTATTAATAGTTTCTAATTAAATATTAATTTCACTTTAAAAGGGTTGCTATGTGCAATAGCGTACCCGATACGCAACAAAGAGTTTCTTTTAAATCGTACATGGAAAACTTGTAATAAAATAATATTATTTTAAATGTTAGTTAACACGTAGCCGTTGTATTGGCGGGAATGGATAGAAATAACTAAAATATGTTTATATATGTTTGTTAAATGTTTTTACATTTATCTAATAAAGGATAAAGGCTTAAAATATGAAAATAATTCAATTTTAGGCTTGTATACTCTAATTTTCACGAAAGGTCCACTTATCAACATTTGATGGAGAAACGTCATTAAATATAGTTTTGGTCACTCTTATAAATTCTATTGGACCAAATAAAACTCTTCTTTAGAATCAGGACATCAAATATTACTTTGTGTAATTTTTTGGTATTTTTCCGATAAAGTTCATTTTTTATGAATAGTGTAAGATGTTGTATTTTAATTCAAAACCAATTTTTAATCTAATTCATTTATATGATTATATTATCATTTATATTGTTTTTAAAGTGAAATTAGAATATATTTTTACCATTTAATCCGATGGTTGTCATTGGAATCAATTTCACTTAGAAATTGGACTTAAACTAGTCTCAATCTTTGGATACTTATTATTTCATAAAAACACAATATTTGTCATGACATCGGAAATTACTTATTAAATTAATTAATGTGACTTATATGATTTTAATTTTGTAAAATAGACATCATTTTTGAATTCAGAATATCAAATATAGCTTAGGGAGAAGTTTTGGTATTTTTCTGAAAAACTTCAATTTTCAATGAATAGTGAAACCGCAAAGTTGTGGTTACAAAATTTGATTTTTCATTTAAATGGGACATTACCACTTCTGTGTTTTGAATCTCAAAAATACAATTTAAATTATTTTCATTATTAAGTAAAATGTAGTTCAATGGGATTAAAATAAATTTTGGTGAATAGTAACTTTTATGTTTTATTAATCACGAATAAAGGTAATTAGTGTAATTTAAGGTAAAAATGATATTATAATAAAATGAAAATATCTTGAAACTTGTCCTAAACCTATTGGATGAGTAATGGCCGACCAAGACAACCCATGGGTCGATTTTGGGTACCCCATGGAGCCACTTGGGTATGATAATGACATTTATGCCTTTTATTTAAAGTTAAAGTAAAAATGACACAAACATGAAATGTTTTAGTAAACCAATTTTTACATGAGGTTATACAAGTCAAATTTCTTACTATAAATATTAATTAGAAATATAAAAAGATTTCCTACATCATGATAGTTTCTTTGTAATTTTTAGACATTAAATAAATTAAATTATTTATTACACCATGATGATGCAGTGATTACCTCATTATTTAACGATTTAAATAAAATGGAAAGATAATGTAAAATCTAAGACCTACACATGTACAAAACCTATTTTATGGGTAGATTTATAACCCTTATCACCTTATCCTCAAAAAACTTCAACGTGGGACCATTAATAACCGAAACCCATTCTAAAATAAAATAACATTTCCTTACTTTCCAAGAGTGCCCCTCCTCTGTTCTTATAAAAGGGCCCCACCTCTACCTCATTAACCACAATTAAAAAGCCTTTGGCTCGACCAAACCATGCCCATTTTGTCTCTCCACATCCCTCTATTACTCCTTGAAGCCTCACTTTGGGCAGAAGTCTTCCCAAGGAAGCCTTGGAGCTCAAACCAAAGGGAGTTACATGATTATAAGGTAGTGTCTTCACTTGAGTCCTTTTGATTTATTTTGCTTCTCCAACCCCCTAAAGTCTTTTTATTCATTTATTTTGTAACAACTACAGTATATTAAATATACTAGGATGTTGTTATAAGAAGGATTTGAGCTACACTTACACACACCTACGTCTAATGGTTAAAGAACATACTGCTTCCGTGGATGGCGAATTTCTACCTCACGAAACGATGATTGTTCGATATTCTTCTAACACCTTCAAAGGTGGCCATTAATATGTCACTATATTTATATATGATATATAATATGTTTATTTTTTCCTTAAGGTTCTTTATTTTTTATTTTAGGAATTCCTTTAGGGTTTCCATTATGGGTAAATGCGATATCATCATTTAAGGAAGTGCGGACTACCACCCCCTCAAAGTGATGTGATTCGATAATGCCATATGTGGGATGTATAAAGAATGGATTTAAAGTTATTATATATGATGTTATATAGGAATTATAATATATCTCTATATAATTATTATTTCTTTCCACTAAAGTAGGAGATAGAAATGAAAGTAGCGTTAATGCATACGTACGGCTTACCATCTCCATGAATAGTGCATTTCATTTCTTATCCCCAAATGTAATGTACTATTTTATGTACATATATATAATGGATATATATGATGTATGTTACATATAAATGATTAATATAATTCTGGAATTAAAATATACATACCTCTCATTTAGTTTTAATTCCATTAATATGAAAAACAAATGAAAGTAGCTTTCATGCGTACGTACGGCTTACCGTCTCCATGAATGGTGCATTTCATTTCTTACCTATAAATGATTATCTAATATTATAAATACATGAGTATTCTGGATATATATGATATATATGATATCCAAATCAGGAATGTCATTCTGGATATAAAGAACCTTTAACCACACGAACAACATGTAATTGTAAGAAGTCCACTTTCGACTTAAGAACCAAATATCGACAAAACAAACATTATTAACTTAAATGGTTACATAATGTTTATAACTAGGCAATAAGTGAAATAAAAGGAATAATGAACTTGAAAAAGGTTCTTAAGAAAATTGAAATTAACTCAAGTTTATTATTCAGGACGTTAAAGAACGATCGACTCAAGTCGGACACGAGGTAAGTGACTTCATCTCAATCTCCTTTCATTGAGGCATATTTCGTTTTATACACAACTTTCTTTTATACGGTGTATAAAAAACTATTAATTTTACTTTTATACAAAAGGAATCTTTTTCTACGAAGCGTTTTACTAAATGACAAAAATGAATGTTTCTTTTAATGTACGCGGTGACAACGACCTTTTCCGCCGCCGCGAGTATTTTTTGGTCTTTGGCTTCCTCAACAAGCCGTGATGTTTTTAAAATGAAATAAATATTATATACTCTTTTATGTATTCTTGTATTGAAAATGGTTTTTATAATGGATTTGTTATGTCAATATATTTGAGTGATATATTGTGATCAAAGTGTCGAAATGTTTTCTTTCCATTTTATTTGTTTTATGTGTTATGATTTTATTATGGTTCTTGGACATTTAATGGGTGGTTACGTGATAAACCATATGACGGGTGGTGCCGTGAATACCAGGACGGGTGGTTACGTCATAACCTCTAATGCATTGGGTATGGAAGTCGGCCGTATGGCTATTCCATTATGTATGTATGGAAGTTGGCCGTATGGCTATTCCATTAAGTGATATGTGTGGAAGTAGACTATATGGTTATTCCACATAAGTATGTTTATGTCCCAAGTTACCTTTATATGTTATGTGATCTTTTTATGGGTTTTATGGTAATGTTTTGGTTACAAAAGGGTAAGTAATGATCTTATATTCAATGAAGAGTTTTTACTACTTCGTAAAGGTGAAAAGTATTACTTTGATTAAGTATACATGGGTTATTTTATGTTTTGATTAACTAACAGATTTTATTCTTTGAGTATCCCTTACTGAGCTTTTTATGCTCACCCCTGGATTCTTTGAAATGTTTTTCACAGGAATTAATGTGTAATAGGGTCAAGGATGGGATCAAGGGAATGTCATGCTATATAAAACATGGAACTAGACATGTTTATTTTTAAGAGTTTTTATTTTATGGAATCATAGTAGATGTGTCTACTTTGTAATATTTTGAGATGTAATAGTTATGTCCTAATTCTCTAAAACTCTAAACCTGAAAAGATCCTCAATGTGAATTATTCATTTAATTCAATATTAAGTAATGTTTAAGGCTGGGGCCTTATACATAAACCTTTAAAAATAAACATTTAGATAATGCATGAAATTTATAAATGACATTAGTAGACATACTTACCATTTGTGTTGTAAAGAAAATAATCTAATTGGGTGTGATTTATATAAATTGACACCCCAATTACTTGTAAATAAAATTTGTGTACTTTTAGGGGTTATCCTTTCTCTGTAGAATCACCAACTCCCAACATACTTATAAAAATTTATCCATATTTGTAGATTTCTCAAATTAGTATTATATGGTGGAGGATGGAAATTGAGAAAAGAAGATTAGGATACGTAGAGTAATATACAACCATATTCAATCGATTATGAGGAGGATATGAGTAAAAGTATCATTTCCCCCTCAACATTGTGTGTTATAGATTGATCCTAAAAAATTGGGGTTTCATTTCTCCCTTATTAAATTTTTAACATATTCATTAATAGTAATTTTTAATAATAATGTATGTATATATTCTCACTAATAATAATTATAATAATAATAGCTGAAATTAAAATTACATTTATTAACACATAATAAATTTATATTCATAATAACATCATTAATGTTTCACTTATATTTAATAAATCATTTTTTAAAAAATATTTTTGAAATTAATTGTTTATAATGATGATGATTATTGACCTTTTCCTATCAAGAATAATTTTTTATTATATATTTTTGCAATATTAGTTTGATCATACACTATTAAGTCTATTGAAATTGATTTGTCTTTTTATAAAAACACGAATTAAATGTTTATGTCACATTAAATGAGGATATATTTTTTATCAAATGGAAATAAAGAATTAAATTTAACCAAATATATTTTTTACATATTAATATTTTTATAGACCTTGTTTTTTATTATATGAAATTTAAATATTTCAACATAAATTATTAGAGACCGGCACTGGGAAGGACTATGTTTGCAAAGCATGATATTCCCATGAATTTAATTTATAATAATATTTAATATATTTTACATTATGAGAGAATAGATTGTAAAATAAAATATTGTTACAATTAAAAATAATCTCTAATATGGAATTTGAGAAACTAGATTAATCTATAATGCTTTTTTTACCCATTGTTTAGCATACAATTGGTTGGTGCTGGGAAATTAGATATCTTTCCCATTGT
This sequence comes from Viscum album, assembly GCA_963277665.1. NCBI lineage: Eukaryota > Viridiplantae > Streptophyta > Magnoliopsida > Santalales > Viscaceae > Viscum > Viscum album. The sequence goes on from OY728160.1 coordinate 1,933,191,753, forward strand.
GGATACATTCATTAAATTAAATATTTTTTAAAATTAAAGATATTGAATATTATTTTTATTAATATATTTTAAATGCATCATCATTGTTCACTTTAGAAGGGTTATCTTCATAACCCTGTGACCATAGAGAGATTACATTTCTTCTCCTTCTATTGTCATATTATAGTGGATGATGATAAAACACTAGATTAGAGAAAATAGGGACATATCAAATGTAAAAACATATTCCATTCATTGGAAAGGGCATTCTACGATGATGAACATTCCAATATCTAGATATGAATCATCATTGTTTGTATTAAACCCATTTTCCATAAAATGATAGAATATTTCAATCCTCTCCATTCATATATGGAAATTAGGGACCATTCATGGACTTTTGTACATATTTATTTTATTAATCATTTGTTTTATAAACCTAGAGATCTGTGTTCCTGGTTGTAGACCATGAAATCTAGTAAAATATAGATATAAATATGTTTTTGGATTCCTCAGTCAATTCCTTCCATTTCCTCACTGAATTGACCCCACTGTCCTAGTTCAACGTAGTCGGGAGGTACCGATCATGATCAGACATATGTAATCCAAGTAAATTCTCATATGAGGACATATAAGAAAATAAGGGATATTTATCTGATGGATATGTGTCATGGGTGATTGTTTTGATGATGAAATACCCATCCATTGAGGACTTAAGTTTCATAGGTGTGCAGGACATGTGAAAAGATTCTAAAGACCAATGAAAACTGATTCCTAGGCCCTAGATGGATGAAAATGATATATTTGGACAAGATCGACTAATTGTAGATGGTGTGGAGGAACAATTTGTGGTGTATGTCCAGATTTCAGACACATATAAAGTATATGGATTTCTATAATGACTAGGGTTTTGTGAATTTACAAGGATGACATGATGTGTAGACACTCTACATTACTTATATGACATCTTTTCGTAGAAGATCTATGAGGGTAATCACAAGGGTAAGAACCCATGTGTAATTACACTACCAAATACTAAATTACATGGATAATGTATACGTAAACAACATGGATTAAAATACTGGTCCAAGCCTATAGGTGGGACCTGGGTCGAATGGTCATGCCATATATATCCCATACATGACATGTATCCCTACACAGTTGGACCTATATCAACGTATATAGACACAACCATTTTATGGAAAGAGGCAACACACCATGTGGGTCCACTCACATCCCTTAAATCCCTTGGTTTGTTTTTATAAAAATTAAACCTCCCATATCACCATTTTTTGGACACATATTTTGGCATGTGAGTACCCTATCATGAGTGTTTTTCTTTATAAAACATGATGGTTTCCTTTATTGGGGAATTTAGATTAATATGTGAGATGTTTCATGGAATTGAAGTATATAGTGGAACCCTCTAGTGGCACCCCATGTGTACCCGTCCAGCTATGCTGGCCAAGGAACATCAATGACTAGAGTGGAAGCCCCTTGAAGGGTTGGGCATGTGTCATGTACTGACGTATAAAGTAGAACCCTCTAGCTGTGTTGGACATGGGTCATCTACCGTTAGAGTAGAATACTCACAGTGACACATGAAATTGATCCTTTATCAACTTCTAGAGAAGAACCGACCAGTCAAGATTGACATCCCCAAATAAACTATGTAAATAATTTATCACCATATTTCTAATTGATAAAGTTATATTGAACTAATTCCTTTCAATGTAATTCAGTCATAAGGGAGTTCCCAACTATGAATTTTCCTCCCACTGTTAAAGGATTACTTTACTACATTATGCTCATTATACCACTTTTGTTATAACATAATTGGTACATGTATAGATTATGATAGATAATGTATTCTAATAACTATACCTGAATCAACCTCCTCAAAACCCTAATTCAAAAAAGTAAAAACCCATAATACACACCTACTATTTTTCTTCCTTGATGGCCAGAGAAGGATATTTCCAACCTTGATCAAAAACAGTATCATTCCTCTACACTAGGGTGAAGTATTTGTTCATGTCAAACAACTAGAATTACTCCAACCATCACTAATTCAATATGTTCATGTCATTATGAGAAAATATAAAACATAAAATATTGTGACAATAAGTTACTATGAACCTATCGCAGAAAATATCTTCTATCTAACAGTAGAGGGAATGGATATTAGTAGTTATCTCCATGTCATGAGTAAAAAAAATATTTTAATCCAGAATAAGAATATAATTATCATATTACACAACACGATCCACCAAGAAATGAATTCTTCTCATTCTATCAACAAAATCATCTCAATAAAAAAATCCGTTATCAAAGTATAACAAAATCAGAATAGGTAGTGATGTATGATGTCAATTATATTAATTAAAATATATTTGAACCTTATATTTCCATGATATTTTCCCCACTTATGTTGTAGAAGTTTTCCATAATTATTCCTTGTATAAATATAATTAAAATACCACTAACAATACATAGAAAAATGAAGTATTTTCATTTTCATTATTACATTCTATTGTTCATCCCATGATAGGGATACCTCTCCACCTTATGTATTCTATTGAGGGTTTGAGCTCTTAAATAAAATTTCCAATGAACATCACCACTTATATCTAAAAAAATCAGATTAATAAATCATTGTTAATATAGTGAGACCATAATTTTCCCAAAACAAAATTAAAATTTTACTCATGATTTTTATTATTTCATGAATCGACAAGAATATCATTAAAGAATGACATATAAAAGGTAATCTTTTATGAGTGTAGTATCTTTTATATCAAATCCATAAATAGTTTAATGGATTTATTAACGCCAAAATAAGTATAAATTATTCATAGTGGGAATCCAAAATCTTGATATTATACATTAATGTATACGACTCCATAACCCGGAGATTATGATATTCTAAATGATTATCAAATTTCACAAACAAATTTCATTCTATAAACTAATAAAACAAATCACCACACATGATAAATGATTCATTTTCATTAATTATAGGAGATTTAGTTTTCAATAATTTAAATATAGATAATGAGAAAAATAAGCCTTCTTATAAAATATAACTAATGTTACCATTGAAAAATAATAATAATAAAAATGAATTTCTATAAAAGGGATTACACCAATATTTTATACTCATTAAAATGACCACCTTCTAGATAATAATATGGTTTTGAAATAAAATATTTACTAGAATCCTTATATATGTTTAGCTCTACATCCAATTATAGAGGAAAACTAGATAAGTCATCTAATATATCCTCATAAAATCTATGAGAAACCATGACATGATTAATAAAAAACAGTAAATCATTATGATCAACCACTGTAAAAAACCCAATATTTTACAAAATTAATCACTTTTAAATAACTTTTATCTCTTCAAAAGGTAACATTTAATATAACACTACGAAAAACCCAACCCCAAAATATTATTATTTTAAGTTGACCATTATATACTACACATTATTTTATTGGGAAATATTATTATCAAAAAAATTATTTAATATATAATTTCTAACTCATTTTTATTTTATTAATTATTTCATTGTGAATATGCTCATAATTTATATTAAAGAAATTTTGTTACTCAAATATATGATTTTATCAAAAACATATATTTCTTTCCTTCTATAAAAATATAAATATAAATGATTTTCGAAAGATCAATAACATTTATCTGATCATATTCACGTAATTTCCTCATTCATCATGTCAAAATGAGCATAGTTATTATTTTTTAGAATTTATTGAAATGATGAATATCTCAATGAACAAATAAAAATCAATTATTTTTATAAATCCATCATTTTCTGTATATTTAAAAGAAAATTATTGATTATCAATTAAAATCAATGTAATAAAAATAACCTTCTAAAAATATATAATCTAACCAATTCTATTAAGAATATAACTACTTACTGTATGATAAAATTTTGGATTAAAAATAAATTTTTCCAAAAAGCTATTTCTTGTCTAATATTGATGGTTCAAATTTTCTTGTAATTTTGAATCCTATATATTATGAATTTTTTTAAAAAGATTCAATATTTTGAATCATGAGTTTTCTATTATGTTATATGTTCATTTATATTTTTATCCATAAAAAATTCCATGGTAAAAAAATATTGCAGTTTAAGTAAAAAAAATTAGGGGGTTAAAGTAAAAATGTAAAATCATAAAATTAATAAAACACTATATTTAAATGGGTGTTTTATGTGTTAGTAAACCTTAAAAATCCATTGAATCATTAATTATAAGCATAGATATTTTTAATTAATTCCACCCAAATGAGGTTGGCAATAAATATTTAGTAATCATTATTTAGTAAATAAAAACCTCACCTCCTCAAGTATTTACACCACTCTCACCAACCCATTTGATTCCACAAGCCTTGATGCTTTTTAAATCTCTAAAAAATTATATCCTTTTAACTCTTCAAAAAACTTATGTTCTTCTAGTATCACCCAAAAACAAATTCTACATTCCTTAATGGGTCAATCCATGTGGTGATTTTGAAGAAGAAACATTATAAAAAAATCTCTCCTAATTTTATTTCTTATTTTATGTTCTTCCCACTTCCATCATAAAATTAGGAATAATAAGGCATTTTTTGAATATATACTATAATATTTAATTTATAATCGATGATATTATATCCATCCCTTTTATTTTGTTTTATTATTCATATAATGGACACCATTTTCAAAATTATTGTAGTTAACTATCTTTGTGAAAATGGAATTATTGTTTTCCATTATTACCATAAAATATTGGGAAAAAAAGTAGTGTTATTGTAAAAAATGATTTATAAGATTTATTATAAACAATTAAATGTTCCCAAACCGATATAAAAGAAATATTAAATAAAAAATCATGTTCATGATGGTCGGAAAAAACACCAAAATTAATTAAACAATTATCACTTACTTATTATCAAATTTATCATCCTCATGTTATAACTAAAAATGTTAGGTGGAACCATTTTATCTTTTAATATACATTATTACCATATCATACCATTTATATAGTTTTTATTACATTATATATGAAAATCCATAATTATACACCAATAAACTGACCATGAGACCCTAAAACAAATGCACCCGAAATATTAAAAATAATGAAATATTATTAGTGAATAGGTTGTATGATGTTATAGAAGTATCATAAACTATATTATGAACTATAATATTAATCTTTAATGAGTTGATAATATTCATTCTTTATTCATAAATGTGGTTTAAGTAAACATATTGAATGGGATTCATGACGTATGGTTTTCTCATTTCACTTTTAGTTGTGTGTGATATATGCACTATTAATCATTTATATCATGTCTTTCATGTGTATAAAATAAATTTGATATATTATATCATTAATATCACTGTATTAATGGATATAAATGTTTCATTTGATATTTTTTACTTTTGTGTGGCATACTATTAAACTGATTACAATGTGGTGTCGTAATTAATTACATGGTTTCTATTCATCGGGTTAAACATATAATTACTTGATAATGTTTCACTAAGATTTATTTTGAATTTAATTTTCAACATCAGATATATTATTTTAAAAAAATTTAGGAATATATTCAATGTATACTCTTTTTAAATTCTTTAAATTAATGCCCACATTAATGATATGAAATTTATTATGGTCTTTTTTTTAAAAAAAAATTATTATTATAAATTATCCCATAAAACACATTTGTATATAGTGTCCATATTTTCAGAAATTGCCTGAAAATATTTTTTTTCATTATTTAATGATTATTAAATGAATTTAAAGTCATGGTTTCCTTTTTAAATGTTTATTTTAGAGGATTTTTTAAATGATGTAATATGTGGTTTTTATGACAAAATAGGGAGGAATGATTCATTAATAAACATTTAATGACAAGTTACTGCCTCATTCATGATTAATTATAGATTATAAGTATCCATTAAATGATTAAATGTATATTTTAAATTTAAATGCTTTCATATGTAATTTTTTTGTACTTTAAAAAGAAATTATTTGAAAAAATAAAATGTTTTATATTTCATTTCAAGAGTTATTTCAAATGATATGTAAAAATTAATTTTACATTAATGATTTCATTTTTAGATATTATATATGATTTTATGGGGATATTATTCATTTATTATATCCTTATTATCATTAATGTTGGACAATATTTTAGATAAAATGATATTTATGAACCATGTTTCTTTTTAATGTGTTATGTTATGATTTCATTACATGGGTTCTGATACGAGGGATAAATTATGATACAATTTAACATGTATGTTTTCTTATCATTATGTAAAAGTAGTTAAATTTTAACCAAGGATGTTGGTTACATATTAAAAAATTCAATTAGGAAACATATGTCCCACTAATTCATTGGGTATTGATTTTATATATTATAATATAGACCAGAATAGAACATGACATAAAATTGATTCCGTAAAAGAATTCATATTATAAAATACTCATGGGAGTGAACATTGCCTACTTGGATAGTATGGGGACTGAATACAAAACCCAGTCATTGTGTTTTTAATGTTTATTAAAAATTAACGAAATGATTTTCTAAGCTTAATTGTATTCCAGAATCCATTTTCCAATGATAATTTTATTCCTTCATAGATCATGTTCACTTTTGAATCATGTCTTCTGAATATCTTATATTTCATCTGTGACTCAAGAGTTTGTTCTTCGATATGAAGGATATAATTTTAAAATCTTATATTCAAGATCTTTAGACTATATTCTCATTTTATGATTGATATCACCCATGTTTACCCTTAAAGAGAAGTTGAGATCACCCTTTATTATGTTTCATTTTCATGATATGAAATTATTTATTTCTGATATTCCAATATGGGTATTGTTATTAATTATTACATGGTATGTTATGTAAATGTTTTAAGAACTAGTTGTTTATGTTTCTATGTTTTCAAATACAATGAACCCTTACAGTTCATGCATTGTTTTTCTATGTCATGTAATGAATATTCATATATTTAGATACAACATCTATGTATGAAATGTATGGGTTATTGGATTTATTATAAAACAATGGTTTAGTTATCCATTCATAACAAGAAAGAGATAATGTTATCTCATATCCCTAATGATGAGTCTATGTATAGTTTGAAATCCTATAATTTTGGTAACGATCATGAATTACCAATGATTAATCATATGGTGTCATAGATTAAAATTTGAAAACTAATTTCCATTGATAGTGTGGTGTTTTAACTTTTATTAGTGTCTATAAAAATATTATTTTGGGGTATTAGAAAAATTGATTGAACATGGGGGATCCATGTTAACGGTGAATGTGTTGGACAATGTAATGATCTACCTTATGAGAAGAAAAATCAAATGGGTGTAAGAATGGGAATACCTTTTAATTCCTTTTTAATAATCTCATATTATGATCAATAAAATCAACATTCATGACTTTCCTGGACCACCTAATAAGATAATGATGGAGTTTTATATTTTCCACAGAAGAACGAAATCTCAATTTTCCTCATGTGAAGAATTTCGAAAGAGGGATCCATGAAACTTTTTCAAATGATCATGAAAATGATTTGGGTATTAAATGAAGGATAAAATATAATTAATTAAAAAATATAACCTAATGTTCTAGTTAATGCGATAGACATGAATGTAGTTATTTTTATTGGATCATCAATATTAGAATATTTCAAATGTTGAATTTATGGGAAATATGAAAATTAATTCCCTAGGGGGAATTATTTAGAGGATAATAGGAATGGTTGTATGAGTGATTGTTATATTACTGAAGATTAAGTGAGTACAAATGTTATCTCAAATACAAAAAGTGTTAATAAATAAAATGATAAATCCTAGTTAATGGTTTAATACTAAAGTGGAATGATTGGTTGTTTTTGTATTGTAATTGAAGAATTATATTTTATATAAAACGTTATTGTACTATGGAATAATTAAATGACTTAGTATTGTTCCACTATAGATATTACATTAGTATTTTAATGTATATGAGAAAAGAAACAGGCAACCATTTGATGTGATTTAGGTGGTAAGGTGATATTTTTTTTAGAAGGGAAGTATATTACATAATATGTTCATTATTCTGGGATAATAATGAGATAAATATATGTTTGTTTTTATCAAAAAAATGTAATTTTTTTATTATCTTATAACTAATTATTAATATAATGATAATGTGGATTTAGTTTATAAAATTTCTTTTATTTATGGTATGTGGAAAGAGTTCATTTTTGAAATAATTGTTTTATTTAATATGTTCTTATGATTATGCTTTAAATTACCATGTTTCAATAGAATACATGATAATGGTATTAACATGGGTGTTTTGTGACAATTATGTGAAACATCAAATTGATTAGGTGAGAATTGGCATGTTAATTTTGAAAATTTTGTTACCTACATTAGAAATTTTTTCATTATAATTTTTATGAATGTTCATAAGGGTAAAAATAAATATAATTATATAGATTTATATTTGGTATATGTTATATATATAATTTCATTAGTTTAAAATATGAATATTAATGCATGTTGGATAATCAATGATAACTATTTTTTAAGGATTACTAGAGGCAGAAGGAATGAATTATTTTCCCGTTATGGATCTTATGCTCTGCTAGTTCATCAAGAATTAAAATATCATGTTTATTTATTAGAGGAAAAAATGATGCATAAATTAATCATTTAAAATACAAAGAACAGAATAGTACTTAAATAAATAAATCAAGATTTTATATCTTCCCAAATTATTTTGAAATAAAATTTTATCCTATTATCATTATTTATGATGATATCAATGCATTTTTTAGAAATATTTTGTTTAAGGTTATGGGGTAATTATCTACCTAATGAAAATTTTCTATATCAATATTTATTAGAACTTTTGAGATTTAATTCTCTTTCGGGTACATATGTTCACTTTCTAATAATATTTTAAAAAAATTTATCCTAGTTTTGGGGTGATCATCACATTTTAATTTCCATACTTTTATCAAGGTTGTTTTATTGATCATTTTTACAATATGGGTTTCTCATAAAAGAATTTTCAAATATCTTCTTCATATTTATGAAGTGAAATATCAATTTTTGTGGAATTTTTTTTAAAATAAAATTATTATTCATATTGGAAACAGATATTATTCATTAAAGCATATACTTAATCTATATCAGCCACATGATGCTTCAAATGTATCTCACCTATGAAAGTACATATTAGATATTTCACATTTACTAAACTCAATGGTAATACAACTTGATCAAGATCATTCTTATAAATAATAACCAGTAGAGATTCTAGACTATAAAAATATATTTCAATGAAAGAAGCCCATTAACCTAGTTTTAGAATTGTGGTGAAACAACATATTTAAAGAAGGTATATTGGAAGCTAATGATGTGATGATACATAGTTATCCTCTTCTATATGTACACTATTGATGGATTTCTAGGGAGAAATTAATTTTAATGAGTTTTATAATGTATGAACCTGATATTTAATAGTATATCTGTATTTCTAATATAAATATAGTCTAATAAAAATCATACATTTCACAAAACACCATTCTTAAATGTACTCCAAATATTATTATTTTAAAAGGACCATTGTATCCATGAATATAAATATACTGTAATGATTACTATTAACCACATTGTGAAATATATAATTATATTACTAAATGTAAATATATTAATTAATGCATTGTGAATATTCTCATAATTTATATTAATGTTATTTTATTCATTAAATATATATTTTCATAAAAACTGATAATTATTACATTCTATGAAAAAATAAATATAATTAATTTTTAAAATTTTTAGAAAATTTATTTTATTTAATAAACCTCATATTCGGATTCATCATTTCAAAATTAACAAACGTTGTATTTCTATGAATTAAATGAAAAGATTAATTTTTCAGTGAACAATAAAAATATAATGATTTGGATTCAGGGTATTGGAATAGTGTAATGGGAAAACCATAATACTACATCGTATAATGGATGAAATTATTGTTTCCTTCCTTTATGGAGATAAATTCAGGGATTCATGTTTGGGGGAAGATCTTTTTATGGAGTTGGTGTGTAGTTGGGTAGAATGAGAGGAGCATTCCTTCAAGAATATTACAAAAAGAGGTTCCCTTGATGATGGTGGAGTTAGGGTATATGGGATACTAGGGTAACTTCAGTAGAATCTAATAGATATTAGGAGCCGTTTGTGACAATGAGTATCAGCAGATCACAGTAGTGGTACTTTTGCGAAGTCAGTTTCCAAGGAGTGGTAACAACCATAAGGTGATGGAAGCACACTGATTGGTATAAAGAGAAAAATTTTATGGAACCATGTGAGATAAGGGTAATGGATTGCCTCATTAGCTGATAATTGTATCAATACACTTTGGAGTCCCATTGATGGGAGAAGTTATTTATCGTGTCTTTTGTGTGTGATAAAATGGTTGACTACCGGAGGTGAAGTTGAGGTTCTATGCATGTATATTATTAGAGAAAGACCTTTGTCATATTTTATAGTAGTTTTATTCCCAAGTAGTTCAACAATGACCTATATATTTGATCTCTATTCCTAGTATAACAATTGGCTTCATTTTTTAATAAAAATAATCGGACTTCCCTTTTACATGTAATTAAGAAATACAAATTTTAAAAAATAAAATAATTATATATATATTTAAATTTTATTTCATAATTTAAAATTTATTAAACATTATAATTATCAATTTTTATTTTTATAAAATAAAATTAATTAAATTTAAGCAATCTTTGTAACTCATTTTTCTTTAAGTACATTTTTTGGAATAGAATTTTTTTTCAAAATTACATATTTTTCTTTCACAGTAATAGTTTAATTTCATCTATGATACTTAAAAAATAAAATAATTGAATTTTAAAATTCCATTCCATATTTGGTATAAAGATTTTAAATTTATTTTATAAGGTTATTTATTATTTAGAAATAAAAATTTTCATGTCAAAAAAAATTATCAGAGTATTGATAAAATAATTTAGACTTTTAAAGGTAAAATTATAAATATTAAAATACATAAAATGTAAATATTTAATTTAGCGGGGTATTCAATTCTAGAAAATAATAATATATTAAAAAATTATTTTAATCCAAATTATCTTTAATTATTTCCATCCTAATGTTTTTTTAAAAAAAATATAAATTAATCATTATTAAATCACTTAAAACCAACCCTCATCAAGTGTAAATACCACTATGTACCAGACCTTTTGTCCTCAAAAGACATCAAAAAATATAAATCTATACCAAATCCTGTACTACCCACACTCCCCATGTTGAAGTGATTTTGGTGTCAACTAAAAACCAATTACATTTTCCTTAACTGGGTTTTCACTGAGGTGATATTCAATAGGTTACATTCTGAAACAACCACATAATATTGTTTAATTTTTATCCTTCTCATCACCCATTTCATCTATAAATAGATAATAAATAAAGTATCATATATATATATATATATATATATTAATTATGTGATAATAATTTAATATCTGGTATCCATCCCTTTTCTAATTACATCTTATTAATTGAAATAAATTCACTGACCAAATTTAGGCAGTTTACTATCTCCATGAATAAGAAATTTTTTTCCATTAATTCCTTTTAGATTGATAAAATAATTATTATATTGGTAAATTAAGATTGTGATAGTTATATTGTAACTAATTTAATGTTATGTAACTAATATATTGTCCAAATATTTAATAACAAACTAGTTTGTGATGGTTCGAAAAACAGCCAAAATAAACTGAACATTTGCCTTTAGTATTTTATCATTTGAATCATCCTCATTTTAGAATAAAAAATAATTTATGGTACAATTTAATGTTAAGGATTTTCTTTTTTTCATTTCATTTCACTTCTATAGTTTTTTTACATTTCAAAAAAAAGTATATAATCATACAATAATGATCAAACCAAGAATCCATGAAACAGATGCACAAGAATCATTAAAAATTATGAAATATTGTTTATAAACTAGTGATAATACATTATTAATGTGTCACATAAGGTAATATAAAAGTTAATATGGGTTCTTAATGAATTAATAACATAATTTAAAATTTTAAATAGGATTATAATGTATTTAAAACTATATGGAACCGTTGGGTAAGGGTTTCTCGTATCACTCTAACTTCTACATCATATATTCTTCAATCAACACTTATTAATTATTTCATGGGTACATATACTTCCCTTGGATATATACTAATATTAAAATAATTAAATTCATTGTAATTAATCTTTCATTTGATAATTGTTACTTTCATGGGGAATATAATTCAACTTATTACATAGTAGTTTGGGAACTCCTAACAAATTTTTCTTTCATTTGGTTAATATTATACATCCATGATAATGGTGCACTAAGATTAATTGTGAACACATTTTTAAATATATAATGATATTTTCTATATTTTTATACATCTTTACCATTGATACACATAATTTATTCAGTTGATTGATTCACAATTCAATGATATTATATGTATAAGGTACATTCTTTTAAAAAAATTAAAATTTTCCATTATAACAATATCTTTCTTCTATATCCATGCCTTCACAAATTGGTTAAAAAATAGTTTTATCTATTCAATTACGATTCTTTCGAGTCATTTTTACTCCTATTTTACTTTTTACATGTGATTGGAAAGATTATTGTATTCATTTTCTAAATGAATTTTAGGAATTTTTTCCTGAAAATACACAAAAGAAATGTTTTTATTATAAATATCTTGATTGGTTATTCCCAAAATCATAGTGATTTAATAAATTGATGACTCTTTTATAATATTACAAGGAATAGTAAAATAAAATGTTCTCCTTTATTATTGTGTGGCTATTTAGAATGACATGATTTTAAAATAGAAATGATTATTTTTATTTCAAGAGTTATTTCTAAATTTATTTCAAATTACATTTTATATATAATATAAAATTATTTGATGTTATGTATTCACTACTAGGGATATTATTCAAGGATATTATCCTTATTCACTTCATGTTTGTTTAATGTTTTTTATTTAATGATATTTGTGAACACAATTATTTTCCAAGAGTTATTTTATGATTTTATTAAATGGGTTATGATACGATGATTGAAATATGTTTTTGTAGAACACATATGCATGGGTTTAATTATGTGATGATATTTACTTCATAACCATGTTCTGTGATTCGGTTATAACTAATTATATGTGGGACTTGTATCTCCCACTAGTTCAATAGATAATGATATTATCTCTCATAAGATAGACAATACTCAAATGGGAAGTTAAACCAATTCATTAAAAGAAGTCACCCTATATGATAGATGTGTGACTGGATACAGATTAATATATTGGTTTGGGGGTGTGAACCCATTCCACTATGATAGTACTGTAAAAAAACTTTCACTACTGAGGAAACAATTTTCTATTCTTATGTGTATTCTATATTATTATGTCTTATGGTAATGTTATTCTCTCATAGATCATGTTCTCTTATAATTATTTTATTAGGAACTTCTATGATTTCTTCCATTACTCAATATTAAGAACATTAATATTCATGTTATAAATTTCAATTGTTTTGTTCATGTTATTGTGACCTTATTCTCATGTTATGACTGACTCAAGCCATCATTTCATTTACTGATCATCTAAGCACACCCATTCTGGTGTTTCTCTTCCTAGGATAAGAATAATGGTTTTAAGTATGATATTCCAAAAGTGGTGAGGTTATGAAGGAATAAGTATGAAAAGATGTATATGTTTTATGAACTAATTATCTATGTTATAGTATTTCAAATTACACTAAACCCATATGGTTATAGAATTTTTTGTGATCATACATAATGAATATTTATCTATTTAAATGAATTATCTTCGGATGAAAAATATGCTCCATCATAACCACTATAATATAAACCTGATTTCTATGCTCACTTTGAGAAGCTTATTCATGACTAGGCCACAAATCCCGCCATATTGGAAACACTCATGAGCTTCCTACCTAATTAATTAATTTAACTAAAAAATGGAAATAATAAACCTTATCTTTATGAAGAACCATCCAATCCATAATTGATGAATATATCAAACATAACCAGATCAAGAACAAGAGTGTCCTAGACTAACTCATCATTAAGGAATAAATGATAACTCGAATTTCTTGATAACCCATATTCTTATAAGTCATTAAGATGAATATCCTGCTTTGTTAAATAGGATATTATCTTAAATTTATGTCTCCACACATAAAAAATGGTGGAGGAGAAAAATTAATTAATAGAACCATTCTCTAATATAATTTCCAATATTATATTCTATAATAATTGTATTTATTAATGTAGAAGAACTAGAATCAACTTCCTCGGACAGATCCTCTGTATCGTGATAATATATCACACTAAATTCATTTGGTTAAATTCAATTTACATTAAATATTATGATTGTGTTGTAGTTCCATTAATATGTAATGCATATCATAGAAGAATATCTATTGATAACCTAAATTACCAGATGCTTTGGAAGTGTTTATAGGGGACTGAAAAGAACATAAATGTTCCCTACCATTATAAACCTGTAAAAGGTTATGGTTACATAGGTATTTATCATAGATGCAATGGTTAGATCACACTACATAGAGATACCTCAACCGATTTTTCAATTATCATTCTACTTCCCCTTTTTAGCATTTGATGCACTAATTTTTCAAATGTGTGGAAGTGAAAATCCAATAAATACATATTTTACCACAAATTTAAACTCTACAATCAAATATGTATTATCCATATCAACAATGGCATTGATATTCGACAAATACTCCCACAATATGAAATATAATCGAAATATTTGTAATAATAGATGATAATTCACCATTTCAATAATCAACACCTTTTAAGAAAAATACAAAAAATCTTAAAATACTCATTAAACTACATAAAAAAATACCTCCATGATGGAAGGAGGTAAACCACATTAACACCACCATTATCAACGATTCAACTTGAAACAACTAAATAGATAACTCTATATTGTGCTTCCACTCAGAGAACTTGTGTCAATCATCATTAATCCAAAAGTCCAACCACCTCTTGTATGGACTTTTTACCATAAAAATCTTACACATCCCATCGATTGATTATGTTGACTCTATATAGATAAATATAGATACCCTAATTTTTATTACATGAATATTACATCTTTTTAAAAATATGAAACATAATAGAATAACTAATCCATGATTTAAAGGATTAGTTCCTTTAGAAATTTAGGATCATACATAAATTTTACATAATAAAACATAAAAAAATTAATATTATATCATAACTAACATTTTATTCATGAGACAAATATCATGTGAAGCCTATAGGTTTTCGTATTCTTCCACCCTTTAAAATTTTCATACCTAAAAATTCACATCATTTTCTCAGTTGAGGGTAAAAAATGGTTTCGTTGTTTTCTTATTTCCAACGATTCCCATGTCACATATTCATAATTTTGATTTCTCTAGAATATTTTGACAATGTGAGTTGTATTATATCATAGAAAATTATCTATATAGTCAATGATCTTCTAAATATTCTCTGCATGCGAGAGGGCATTCCCATGTTGTACAACATTAGAATTCGTTACATATAAGGGATCAGGCATGTACTTCTTCTGTAGTGATACGTACAACAATTCATGACCATTATCCATAATTGGTAGATGTTCATGATGATACTCCATTGTTCTAATGTGATCAAGGATCACAAAGTGGACAATTTTCCTTAGGAAGAGCTGCTCTTTGTTTCCAAATTGCATGAATCTCATCCACAGTGATATTCAATGAATTTTTTTTCTCTAACATCAAAATCCATGTCCCTTTAAATATTATCAATATATTTTTATTCTTTTGATAGTATGATTCTCTCATAAGTTATTTGGATGTATTGAACCATATCTATCATCTCTTAGGCAATATCAGATCCAAGTTACATTCATTCCTATACTCCATTCCCTGAATTTAGTGTTATGTATCACTTCCCATATAGATCTTAACAACATGAAGTTTATAAATGATATTTATCTCTTAAAGTAGCTACTTTTTATAATATACTATATAGTATTCTACATAAATGAAAGCAAAAATAATTTATTTCCTTAATAAGTACTCTTAAAATAATATGCAATAAAATCAATTAAAATTCAAAACATTACAACTTCCAAAAAATATAATATAAAAAATATAAAATGGGAAAATATGGATCTCCCCAATCAACTAGAATCCTCTTCCCCATTTCCATCCTTATAGAAATGAAATAAAATGATCATAAACTGATCACTCTAACAGACAATAGAACCTTGCAACCTTTATAGAAATGTAGTATTATATTCAATGAATCTATGCAGTGATATATATATGTGGTAATGTGACTATTGGAACAATTT
The DNA here is from genome assembly GCA_963277665.1 of Viscum album. Taxonomy (NCBI): domain Eukaryota; kingdom Viridiplantae; phylum Streptophyta; class Magnoliopsida; order Santalales; family Viscaceae; genus Viscum; species Viscum album. Next base: position 1,933,208,249 of record OY728160.1, read on the forward strand.
TTTGTCTGTTGGATTAGTAACATGACCATTTGTAATAGGATCTATACCGTTGTGAAAAGTAACATGCCCATTTGGAATAGTAAAATGATTGTTGGAATAATATTTTTACCCCGTAAATATAAATTATGATATAAATAATATTTTTCATTATTAATTATTATAAATGTAATGATTAAAATGAACATTTTTTTATAAACTATGTTTCAATGTATTTTTTTTAAAATATTATTATTATGATAAAAATTATAAAATACATATTTCCAAACACTCCAAGCATTCATGTTACATTTCTCTTTAAATAATAAAATATCTTGCGTTGTACAAATTATCGAGTTCTAGCACACCACGACCTACCAAACTATCTGTTATGAATAGTAATACCAACTTTTTTAAATTTTATAAATATTATTTTTCAAAATTGAATTCATTTTTTTATTCATAATATCAAACTAATCTTATGGTAAATTTTTGGTATTTTTCTGAAAACATTAAATTTTTTATGAATAGTGAAAAACACTACTTTATTGTTAAAAACTGACATTCTATATAAATTGTTTTTTATTTTAATTAAATTTATTTTATGAAAAAATAGATACATAAAGCCTATATTAGTTCTATGTAATTAGTTGGATTCATTTTATAATAAGACTAGATGTATAAAATTCTATTGATCTTTTCAAGGTCTTTTACCCACATACTAGCCACATTTTCAAATTTGAATAAACCATAATTTTTCCACTTCAATGAATTGAATTTCAAAAATATGAGTGACACGGTTTATATCAATAAGTAAAATTTTGTTCAATAAGATGATTTTTTTATTAATAGTTACTTTTGACTTACCCTGAATAAAAGTAAATACAATATGTAAAGATAAACATGATATTATTATTACCCTAACAAAAATTTTAATTCAATTGGACAAGGGTATTTCGACAATAATAATCATTAGGAATATAATATTATCTTTTTGGTCCACATTGAATAAATTAGGACTTTCATTATTATTTTATTTATAAAAGAGTTAAATGTGATAAATTCAAATTTTCATAACTAAAATATTTATAATATAAAAATATATATAAGATAAATTCGACTATAAATATTCATTATAAATATAAAAAGATTCCCTAGATTATGGTTATTTATTTATAATTTTTATATATTAAAAAAATAAATTTAATTTTGACAAATTGATGATGCATTAATTCATTTATAATGAATGGTAAAAATAATTGAAGTCATAAATATCCAAATAAATGTAAAATGAGTCTTTTGATGACATAAATTAATTTTCTAGATTAATAAGACATGTTAGGTTTGAATCAAGGAATTTTTTTGAAGTAATGATGTTTTTAATACTTTCACAAATACAGAATACTAAAAAGTGTCAAAATTGACATAATTGAGTTTTTAAAACTAATACTAAATTATTTAATGATTTAATATTCCTAAAAATCTATCATTCAGGGAATGGACTTATATAATGATGAATATTTCATTAATGACTCATTTGAGGATTTCTTGGATTTTTGTAGTATGTTTTTTAAACATATAATATAAAAATAAAAGGAGTAAATGATAAACTATTTAACAAAGTGTTAAATCTATATGATAAGGATAATATGACGACCTAAACATGTCTAAAACCTATTGGTTGAGAATATATCGACCCATATACACCATATCCTCGAAATAAATCCCTCTTAAGCCATTATAAACCGAAAATGATTTTATAATAAAAAAATATTTCAATCCATTCCTAAGGTTCCCCTCACCACTCTTTTAAAAGGGGACTTCCCATTATTTAAATTTCAAACCTTCAAAGCCATTTGGATTGGCCAAATAATACCTAAATATCCTCCCAACTATCCTCAAATCATCCTATATGCCTTAAATTGTTCGTAAATCCACCAGTGGAGCCCTTTTGTTCAAATCAAAAGGAAGAACATGAAGAAGAGGTTATAATTCCATCGCAACATTCAATTTCCTGTCTTCATCCACTTATTCTTTCATTCTTGTTTACATAAATAAATAATAACTCCAGTACCTTCGTAATAATTTTATGTTATTACAAATATGGTACAACCATATTCATTATTCTATCCATCCTATGAATGACAAAGTCACCATACGTGCGCACGTATGGATTACGGTCTCCACGTCGTGTAGTAGTTTGTTATTCCATAATTCACTATTTTAATAGGTATAATAATGAGTATAATTTATTTAAATTAAAATATAACTTTTATTTATTCTTTATATATGATATACCATCCAATTACATAAGATTCCACCATTAATAGGATGATATTGTCACTCGTGCGTACGTACAGATTATCATCTACACGAACGTGATGAGATTCATTCCCCATCATAACCATTCAAGAATAGTTTTCATTTTATGTTTAAAAATAATGTTTGAGAACATAATATCATTAGGGATATGAATAAAATACATCAAATCCATAAAAAACATGACTTATGTAACAAAACATATAAAGGAAAATGAGTCAGTTAACACATGAAATAATGATACTACTGAAATATTGTTAACAAAGAAATATTGGAAGATCATATATGATATCATATTTTTGTTTGTGGTTCTTTTATATTTTAATAACAATTATTTTATTATTATACAAGAGGTTAACTTACCCTCAACCTAGGAAAATTACAATGTAAGGGTTAATTTTACACTCTCTATATTATCCAAGGTTTTTTATACGTGAGTATCTTCAGGGACATATTTATCATCCTCATCTATGTTTCTTAAAAAATTATTTAAAAACATTTTTACTATTTACTAGTCTATGGGATAAAAACCTTTATACCCTTGTTTAAATTTTTATAAATTTTAGTGAAAGAAATCATTTCTTTCTTCTCGAAAGAAAGTACTTTATGGCATCATCAACAAATTAAGGAAATAATATTTTTTTAACATATACGACATGTGCGGTTATTCATAATTGTTATAACACCTTTGAAGATTTAATTACAAGATCATGAAAATATATACCAAATAAATGTTTACTTTTATAGTTATGTGACTTTTTATCAAAAACCCCAGTATAATATGGCAAATATAAATCAAAATAATTCCATTTACATATTCATATAGATATTCAAATAGTCGAATAATCACAAGTAATATCAGTAGATAATTTCATAATGATGGAATAGATAATGCCAAACATCTTATCCACATAGTCAAGGCTTCATGACAAGAATACAAATAAGATTTTTTCATTGCCTTATGCCCAGACACTAGTTTTTCTCATGAGACCTACTAATACATCGAGGAGCTCTAGCGGGCTCCACCGGTCACTTACTACGTCCAATGCATTCCTCATATGCAATGATTTCATACATAACATAAACATTAGTATTAATACTATATTAAAAAATGTTCATACATTTACCATAAACCATGAATGGTATAAAAATTACACATCCACAGACAAACCTATCATGAAACCATCAATACAATATAACAGATTTTATCATAATAAATCGACTTCAAACAAGTGTAAAATCCTTCAAAGGATGTTGAGTCATGAAATCCTCTTCTCATTCCTGAGTGTAAATGGGAGGATATGATGATGGATATTTCCATGGGGCTATAAAATACTCCTAGAAGGAACAATAAAATATGGGTCATTATCGATCGTCTTAACAAGTCAGCACATTTTCCTGCTATAAGATAATATTTAGCACTTGATTTTTTAGTGAGAATATATATTAATAAAGTTTTAGGACATTACTGACTACCCATATCGATTGTTTCTTATCCTAACCACCATTTTACATCATCATTCTAGAAAATTCTTCATAAGGTACTAAATATTGAATATTGTTTTAGCACTGCCAACCAACCTCAAACTGATGGAAAATAAGAACATACTATTGAAACCTTATAAGACATGTTGAGATATTTCTAACTAGACATTCAAGGTATGTTGGGATAAATATTTTCCTCTTCTAGAAGATTACTATAATAATTGATTCCATTCAAATATTTCCATGCACCATATGAAGTGTTATATGGAAAGAGATGTCACACACCACCTTGTTAGGATGATGCTGGTGAAAGAAAACTCATAGGCCCAAAACATGTTGATGAAATATTGGATAAGATGAAGGTTATCCAAACCCATATCAAATAAGATCAAAGTAGGAAAAAGAACTATTCTGATAACCAAAGGAAGGATTTGTACTTTCAAGTAGGTGATCATTTTTTCATGAATGTATCTCCATGGATGGGTGGTATATGATTCAGTAAGAAGGGAAAATTAATTCACAGGTATAACAGACCTTTCGAAATTGTAGAAAGATTTGGATTTGTAGCTTATCATTTTGTAATGTTGTGAAGTCACTCCATTATTAATGATGTGTTCCATATATCACTGTTTAGAAAAAAAATTCCTGACCCAACTCTTGTACTCACCTATGAATAAATAAAACTGGAACCTTACTTATCTTATTGTTAAGAGCTGATCAAAATTCTTGATACCAAAGAACAAGTGTTGACAAAATGGATGACTCGTCTGTTGAATGTTCTATGGAGAAATTAAAAGTTGTAAGAGGGAATGTGGTAACCTGAGGAACTTATGATGAAGAACAACCTGAATCTTTTTATGAAGTAGTTTTATAGAAATTTTGAGGTCAAAATTATATTACGTAGGGAAGAAAATAACACCCCAATCTTCCTCTAAATGATTCCCTTGCATTAAAACAAAATCATATACTGTATGAAACTTCAAGTTCTAGCACACTACAACAAATCAAACTGGCTGTAATTAATAGTAACACCCAATTTTTGAAATTTTATAAATATTATTTTTTAAAATGGACTTCATTTTTGGATTCGGAATATAAAAATTATCTTAGGGAGATGTTTTTAGTATTTTTCATAAAACATTAAATTTTTTATGAATAGTGAAAAACAAAATGTTATTTTTTAAAACCGAGTTTTTATTTAAATAAATATTTATTTTATGAAAATTTATTTTATGTCAAAATATATAAAAAATACCTATATTAGTTCAATGAAATTCATTGGAGTAATTTTATAATAAGACTAGATGTATAAATTTTTATTGAACTTTTTAACCTCTTTTACCCACCTACTAGACACATTTGAAAATTTGCATAAATTTTTTTTTACCACATCTATGAATTGAATTTCAGAAATACTAGTGACACGGTTAATATTAGTGACTTAAATTTTGTCTAATATAATCAAAATAATTATTGGGGAATAGTAACTTTTGACTCTTTCTTACCACGGTTAAATGTATATATGGTAATTAAAGGTAAATATTATATTATTATTAACCTAATACAAGTCCTGGTTATATTTGATAATTTTAGTTCGACAATAATCAACCTTTGGAATACAATATATTCCTTTTGGTCCAATTGATTAAATTTGGACATTTATTTTTATTTTATTTAAAGAAGAGTTAAATGTGTAAAATTAAAATTATCATAAATAATTTTTTTTAATATAGGTCTATAAATAATAAAATTCTTTCTATATATATTTATTAGAAATAGAAAAATCTTTCCTACTGAATGGTATTTTATTTATAATTTTTAGACTTTATATAATAATATTTATTTTTGACACAATGATGATACAGTAATTACCTTTTTAATGATTGGTTAAAATAATTTATGTCATAAATATCCAAAAAAAAAGTAAATTGAGACATTTGATGCTAACCATTAATTTTATACGTTAATATTACATGTTAGTGATGATTCAAAGATATTTTTTCAATGTAATCATACTGTTAAAACTTTCACAAATGTCTAATACTATATAGTTCCTCAATTGACATAAAAGAGTTTTAAAACAATTAAGAGATTATTAAATGATATAATATTCATAAAAATATACGGTTCTACAACAAGACTTATATAATGATATATGTTTAATTAGTGAACCACATTGGGTTCTATTTTATTTTTATAGAATTTTTATTAACCAGATAATATAAAAAATAAGGATACATGGTAAATGTTAAACTATTTAACCAAGAGTTAAATTTAAACGATAAGATTAATATAGTGTCATAAACTTGTCTAAAAATTATTCATTGAGAATATTTCAACCCATATCCACATTATCCTATATATAAATCCATTTTGAGAAATTAGAAACTGATAATTATTTTATAATAAAATAATATTTCACTCTTTTCTAAAGGTTCCCCTCACCAATATTTTAAAAAGGCACCCCCAATTCTCTTAATTTCACTCTTCAAAACCCATTTTCTGTGGCCTAACCCTTCACAAATATCCTCAAAACTATCCTCACATAAACCAAGAGGCATTAAATTTATCATTAATCCATCCAATGGCGCCCTTTTATTCAAAATAAAAGGAAAAACCCAATGAAGAGGTAACAATTCTATCACCTCATTCAAATTCTTTTCTTTTTCCACTTCATCTTTCTTTGATGTTTCCATAATAAAATAATAACTACAGTAACTTCAACATACATTGACGTTATTATATTTTTGGTACAACAATATTCATTATTCTATCCATCCTACTGATGACAAAGTCACCATACGTGCATACGTATGACTTACTGTCTCAACATCATGGTGTAGTTTGTTATTCAACACTTCACTGTTTGGATTAGTACAATAATAAGTATAATTGATGTAAATAATAAATATAACATGTTTATGATTCTGAATATTTTATTAACTATCCAATTACATACAATTTCACCATCAATAAAATGGTATTGTCGCTCATGCATACGTACGAATTATCGTTTCCACGAACGCGATGAGATTATTCGTAACCATACCAGAATAATTTTCATTTTATGATTAAAAATAATGTTAACGAACTTAATATCATTCTAGATATCAATCAATTAAATCCTATCAAAAATAGACATGACTTACGTAACAAAATATATAAAATAAAATGAATCAGTTAATACCTAAAATAAGGATACTACTAAAATATTTTTAACAAATAAATATTATAAGATCATATATGATATCATATTTCTATATGTTGTTCTTTTATAATTTAATAACAATTATTTAACTTTTATATTAGAGTTTAACATAACTTCAACCAAGAAAAAGTACAAGGTAAGGGAAAATTTCACAATCTCTTTATTATCTGTGGTTGTTCATATGTGAGTATATTCTGGCACATCTTTATCATCCACATCTAGGTTATTTTAAATTGTATTTCAAAAAAAATTAATATTTACAAGACTATGGGTTAATTTCATTTATACACTTGTTTAATTTTTTGTAAAAGTTTTTTAAAGATATATTTCCATCGTTTTCCAAATAAGGTACTTCATAACAATTTTTACAAATTAAGGAAAGAATGATTCATTTAACTTATATGGAAGGTGTGGTTATTATCCACTTTTATAACACCTTTGAATTATCCCTTAAAATATTATATGAACATTTCCAAAATAAATGTTTTCTTTTATAATTACATGACTTATAAATGATTTCAAAATTTCTCTAAAATAATATTGATTTCATCTATGTCAATATCGTTTTATGGATTTTAAACATGTTTCAAGTCAATTTACTATGATGAAATCATCCATATTATATTGATGGTTTTATGATATGATTGACTGTGGATGTGTTATTTTTACACCATTCATGGTTTATGATTAAAGTAGTAACATTTTGTAATCTAGTTTTAATATGAATGTTTATGTTATGTTTCAATTCATTTCATATGAGGAAGGAATTGGACATATTATGTGATGGGTGGAGCCAACAATAGCTCCCCGATTAATCAGTAGGTCTAATGAGGCAAACTAGGGTCTTGGAACAAGGCCTTGAGAAAATCTTATGTGTAGTCTTCTACCTAGGCCCTGACTATGTTACTATGATGCTCGACATTATGCATTCCATCATTATGAAATTGGATATTAATATAACATGTGATTATTTGACTAGTAGAATATCAATGTGAATAAATAAATTTTTTCATTTTGATTTATATTTTCAATATTATCCTGATTTTTAAGTTTAAAATGGATTTTTTATTAGTCTTATACATTTCCTTAAATATTTACGCTTATTTATAAATGTTTCTTCTATATTGTAATCCTTACCAAGTGTATGATCTCACCCCATGAAATGTTTCATTTTTCCTAGGATGTGAAGATGTATTTTATGGTCGACCTATTGGGATAGACTCTGGGATTAATGTTAGTTCAATGATGACAAAATCTTATTCTGGTTTTTATTTCATGATATAATGTAGAACATATTTACATAACTAGTAATTCCAAAGCTATAAACCTAATCGGTCTTCCGATACGTGATCTCTTGTGATCCTGACAATGTTATGTTATAATGCACCACCTCTTGGAAACATGGTTCGGGGTATTACAGTTTGTATCATAGGATGTTTAGTACAATCCATCGAAGCTAGAGTTAGAAAAAAAACTGATTAGAGAACATTACCTTAATATAGACTGTGAGTATTAGTATAGAAGAACTTCCTAGAATGTTGGTAATGTAAATATTTAGTCAGACTTCTATGTAATACATCTCTTTCTAAATACGACAAGGTAGAGGTAGCTCTGTCACAAATATACATATAAGTGAAAACTCTAACAAAGAGTTTTGGGCTTGACATAGGATATCCTGCTACCCGACAATGAGCTTTGCTTCACTCTTGGTTTTATACTCCCAGGGGATATGCTTAGGATTATTCAAATATTCATTACAAACCATTATGAAGGATTTATAAGTATATACATCCTCAAAGAAATCATTTTTTTATGATTATGGATTAGATGCATAAACTATTCAATTAATATTTATTATATTTCTATTTTAGAATTATGTATTTTGATTCAATAACTAATCTACTGTATTCCATTTTATAGAAATAGATCATAGTCTAAGTAATGTAAACTGTACCAACAGACTTATGATATATAGGGATTTCCCCCTAATCAAGATAATTATAGTGGAGATGGTGATGCAACAATTACTAGTCAACTTATGACCATATTGGGGCAGCTCACTCAGGATATGAATAATAACATTACCTATTAGAGCACCCAGATCTGCTACATGGAGGTTCAATGTTAGACCGCTTCTTGAGGAAACAACCACCAAAATTGAGTGGGAATACAAATCATTATTCTGTTGAGCGATGAATATGTTCGATAGAGAAAATAGTTCATGCTTTGGGGTATAGAGAAAAGGAAAATTTTTTCATTCTAGTTTATCACCTTACAGGAGATTCATATCAATGGTGGTCATTATTACAAAAAATAAACAAGTTAGGATAAATAAGTATCACATATTAAATAGAGGGAGTTTAAAGAGATTTTCAAATAAAAATACCTTCCTCGTGACCATCGAGCGTATATTGAAAGACAATATCTATTTCTAAAGAAAATAGAGTATGAGAATGTCACAAATTTCTAGGCTGTCTTTACAAGGATTGAAACGCATGCCACAGATTATATATGTAACCAAAAGGGTAATATTGATTGATTATTTGATGATTTAAAACCATTTCTCCATTGAGATTTTGTCTCAAAATCTTTCTATTCATAAAAAGATATTGTCTCATGTGCTGTAAAGATAGAAAATGAATTCTCTATGTCTTAAGACTTTAATTCAATGCAAGTGAAGAAGAGATATGATGAACAATCTGGAAATGGAAATAAGGGAATGCAGGGAAAGGATTATTTTTTATCCTTCATTAAATGTATGAAGAAACGCCCTGGTACTTTCCTGAAGGGAATGTGAGTCTGTTACATGTTTGGTGAAAAAATACCCCCAATCTTGTGATTATAAGGGAAAGAAAGAGGTTGTTAATGTGTAATGAAACAACTGAAGAGAAATGGGGAATTATGAAAATAAATGTACCAAGATCAAAGAAAAATTAGCTCAGAAAAGGATAAGGATAAAGGCAATATTTATGCGATCACTACTTTTGAGGTTTAAGCTCCAAAAGACATAGTGGAATGTAATTTAATGGATTCATCATATTTAGCCAATTCGTTTTTTTGATTCTAGATCATCGCATTATTTCATATCATCCCAGTTTGATAAGAAAATTATATATTTCCAATTTTATTTAACAAGGGAGTTGTCAGTCAAAACTCCTAAGGGAAGAATCATTACAACAAGGTTTTGTGACACTGTTCCCATTAGGGAATATAAACATTATTATTCTTCTGATCTCATCATCATTACCATTATTAAATTTGACATAATTCTCAGTATGGATTAGATTTTGGAACATGATGCAAAAAATTATTGTAAGAAGAAGGAGGGTACAAATTTTTATGATGTTAAGGAGTACCTTGTCTTTAGAGAAGAAACTTTACCATGTGATTCTTATTAAGATCCACACATAGTAGCTCTATTGAATTAAATTATTGGGGAGGAAGACTGCGAAATAACTATGGTAAAGGAAAGGAATGTTCAAATAGATAAAAAATGTATTGTAAAAGAATATGTTGATGTGTTTCCAAATGATTTACCTTAAATCCTCTAGAATATGAAATTGAATTTTTATTGATTTAATTATTGTTACAAGGCCCATATCGAAGACCCCTTATATAATGACCATAATTGAATTTCTGGAACTAAAGAAAAAACTGGAGGATTGAAGTAATAAAGGATTTATTTTCCCTAGTGTTTCTATATGGGGAGCCCCTATCCCTTTAATTATAAAGAATCATGTATCTATGAGGTTGAGCAATAACTACACGGAGATCAATGTTATAACAATAAAGAACACATATCTCCAACCTCAAATTGATGATTTATTTGATCAAATTCATGGAGCTCAATATTTTTGGAATATTGAGTTTTGATCTGCATATCATCTGTTCTGTGTGAAGAAGGAAAACATTCCAAATATAGCATTTTGAACCAGGTATGGGCATTAAAAGTTTATAGTAATGCCTTTTGAACTTACTAATGCACCCTCTGTTGTCATGGATCTAATGAATAGAGTTTTGAAAGAAAATCTTGATGAATTTCTTATGATATTTATTGATGATATATTGGTATACTCCAGAAGCTATGTAGATCATTAAAATCCCTTTTTTAATTATTCTAATGACACATAGATGAAATAAATTATATGGAGAGTTTAGAAAATGTGAATTCTGGATTCAAGAGATTTATTTTCTCGGCCATATTCTCGCTATGGATGGAATCTATATTGATCATTCAATGGTCAAGGAAATCCAATAATGGCTAGAACTGATGAAAATAATTAGGGTATGTTGTTTTAGTGTTTTAGTAGGTTATTATCTATGTTTCATCCAAAATTTTTCCAAATTGGATAACCCATTAACCAAGCCCAAAAGAAAATGGGTTTTTTGGACAAAATATTGTGAAGAATATTTTAAATAATTGAAGAAAAGATTAATAAATGTTCTGTAATAGATTCTACCATCGGGGAATGATGGGTTCGTTATATAGTGATGCTTCAAAGAAAGGACTTTGTTCTATCCTTTTCTTGAATGATAGATATAATTCATATGTATCACAACTACTAAAAATTAATGAAAAAAATATCCCAGTCATGATCTTGAGTTTTCAACTATAATATTTTCTTTGAGGATATGGAGACACTATCCATATGGTAAAAAATTTGAGATATACACTTATCACTAGTGTTTTGGAGTATATTTTTTATAGAAATAACTCAACATGATACAAAGATGATGGATTCATGTACTCAAAGATTATGATTTCACTATATACTGCCACCCACAGAAGACAAATAATGTGGTAGATGCTTTTAGTAGAAAGGATCACAGAATTTGGAACTTGATGTGATTTTAAAGATATCTTATGTACATGGATCTAGTAAAAAGGGATATGTTAATAATCATAAAAGGTGAAAAATCGATACTTTTTCAAATAGATTCCAATCCATCTTTATTAGAAAGGATAAAAAGTTATCAAACTAATGGTGAGAAGTTTTTAAATAAAACTAATGCTGTGAATGATGGGATAATATCAACATCATATATAAAGATGGAATTTTGAAATTTGGGAAGACAATATGTGTTCACGGCATAACGGGTCTAAAATTTGAATTAGTGGATGATTCTCATTGCTACAATTTTTCTGTACACCCTAGTAGCAGTGAGAATAACAGATATTTGAAGGAACATTTTTGGTGGGCAAACATAAAGAATGAGATTGATAATTATGTCTCATAGTGTATGGTTTTTCAAAAGGTGAAGGCTAGAAGACAACATCCTAGATGAGTTAGGAAACCTCTTCACATTCTTGTGTAGAAATGGGATGTTATTACGATGGACATTATCATTGGTATACCAATGAATGATAGATGGAAAGATGAAATATGTGTCATTATTGATCATCTTACCAAGTCATCAAAATTTCATGCTAAAATTGATGATTTACCACTTCAATGTTTATCAAAACTATGTACTAATGAATTTTTAAGACACAATGGAGTAACCATTTTGATTGTTTCTTTTCATGATCCCCATTTTACATCATGATTCTAGAAAAGTTATCAAAAGGCCCTGGATACTGATCATAGTTTGAGAAATTCCTACCACCCTCAAACTGATGTGCAATCAGAATGGACTATTCAAACCATAGAAGAATTGTTGATATCTTTCTCAATTGACTTTCAAGGTATGTGGGATAAATATTAACCTCTGGTATAATTTTCCTATAACAACAACTTCCATTCAAGAATTTATATGGCACCATATAAAGCAATATATGGAAAGGGTTGTCACACACCAACTTGTTGGGATAGTGTCGGTGAAAAAACATTTAGGCCAAAAACATGTTGATAAAAAATTGAAAATGTGAAGTTTATCCAAACTCGCATCAATGAAGCTCAAAGTAGGAAAAAGATGTATTCTGATAACTTAATAAAGGATTTGTAATTTCATGTAGGTGATCATGTTTTCTTAAAGGTATCTCCATGGAATGGTGTTATACGATTCAGAAAGAAGGGAAAATTAAGTCACAGGTACATCAGACCTTTCGAAATTCTAGATCGAATTGGAGTTGTAGCTTATAATTTGGAAGTTCCTCCTAGTCACTCCAAATTTCATGTTGTTTTCTATGTATCACTATTAAGAAAATACACCCCTGAACTAACTCATGTACTCACCTTTAAAGAAATAGAACTGGAACCTAACCTGTCTTATTGAAAAGAGCCGATCAGAATTCTCGATATCATAGAACACGTTTTGAGAAACTGGATTACTCGTCCATTGAATGTTCTATGGAGAAACCATATAGTGGAAGAGGAAACCTGGGAACATGAGGAACATATGATGATGAACCACCTGAATTTTTATATATAGTAGTATTCTAGTAATTTCACGGACGAAATGGTTTTAGGGAGGGAAGAATATACCCCCCAAAGCATAAATTTTATGTTTCTCTTTGATAAACACAATATCTTGCACTGTACACAACATCAAGTTCTATCACACCACAACCAATCAAACTAGCCATTATGAATAGAAATACACAATTTTTGAAATCTTATAAAATTTAGAAATATCTAAATATAAAAGATTAGGTTAATTTTAATGATCTAAACATTTCTTCAACAAATGTTCTGAAACATTTAGACCTATATTCATATTATACTCAAAATTAATCAATTTTGAGCTTTAAAAAACTGAAAATTATGTTATAATAAATTAATATTTTAGGCTTTTCCAAATGTTCCTCTAAACTCTCTTATAAATGTGTAGTTATAGTTCTCTTAAATTTCCCCCTCCAAATACATTTTTCAACACCAAAACCTAATCTAATATATATCAAAGTACCCTCATTTCAACATAGAGGCCTTATGTTGCTCACAAATCCAACCTATGGGGCCCTTTTGTTCCAATCAAATGGAAGAACCCGAAATAGAGGTAATTATTTTATCACCTCAGTCAATGTTATTTTCTTCTTCTACATACTCATTAACTATTGTTTCAATAGTAAAATAATAATGCTAATAGATTCTACATGGTAACCCAGTATTATAATTATAAAACAAATATATTCCTTATTCAATCTATAATTTGAATAATAATTTTATCATGCATGCATACGTATGACTTTCCGTCTCCACGCCATGGGGTAATTTTTTATTCAAAATTATTTAATTTCGATGGTTATAATGATGAGAATTATTTATATAAATAATGAACATATAATTATAATTTTTTTCTATATTTAATATACCAACCATTTCCATACCATTTTTTCATAAAGGAAATGATATTTTCATTCGTATGTACGTACGGTTTACCGTCTCAACGACACGATGAGATTTATTTCCTAGTTCACCATTCAATGATGATTAGAAAAATATATATTATTAAAAATTATGTAATATATGAAATAATATTTCTATTAGAAATATATATATATATATACATATATCTCATCCACTGTATGACATTCAATCTGATATGAAAATGGAAACAACGTTCATGCATACATAAAACCTACTATCAACATGAATAGTGTATTCAATTTTATATATAGACCCATTATATATATTTATATAATGAATATATATGATATATAAATCATATTATATTTCCTATAAGTATGTATATCACGGTCTGTGTAATATGGTCATGAATAAAAAGTCAAACCACATATGATAAACAAAACAATATTACCTGAAATGTTGCATTAAATTATTATTAGTAATAAATGGGTAATATAAAATCATTAATTAATTATATAGGATATCATAATTATTTTTATAATTATAATATAATTTAATAATATTTTTAAAAACATTATACAGGAGATTCAAACTCGTATAGAGATGATCATACCTAAGCTACGGGTTAATTCCAAAATCACATAATATACGAGATTTTTTTTGTCTAAATATTTACTGGGAAATATTTATCATCCATGAAAATGTTTCAAAAAATAAAATTCAAATGGAATATATTATGGTATTTTGGAAGGTACCCTTTATCATGATAATTATTGTTAATGTTTTATTGATTTATTTTTCTAAATATGTATAATCAATGTCCATTTTTTCAAAATTATTTTAATGATTTATTTATTTTTACATGATTGTTTTAAAATGTAAATAAATTTCAAAATATTCAATGTGGTATGGTACACATTTCTTTAAAATCCAATTTTAAATGAATTCCTTTATAAATAGTGCAACTCTTAAATGATTTCCTGAAACATGTAAATTTTTATCAAAGATTTTTACTAATTATTTTCAAATATGTCAACATCCTTTATTGGATATTATTCTTAATTGTGTTTCATTTATTATAATAAAATCTTCTATATTATCTTGAATGAGTATTGATATGATTGATTATAGATGTTCTATTTTGAAACCATTCATTATTATGGTTAATGTATAGACATTTCGTATGCTAGTTTTAATATGAATGTTTATGTTATGTTTTTCCCTTTTCATATGAACAATTCATTGGACTTAGTAAGTGATGATCAGGACCTGATATATCGTTATGATGCATTGGAAGGTATCATGAGACATACTAAGGCCTTTTTAGAAGGCGTTGACAAAATATTTATGAATGTTATTGGCACATTTCCTTAACAATTTGGTTATTATGTCTAAAATTAAACAATCATTCATTATGAAATTAGTTATTACATGTGGTTATTTTAGTAGTAGAATATCCATAAGAATTTTTATATGGTAATTTTGGCTTATTTTTACCATATTTTGTTTTGGTTTTATGTTTTAAGGAATACTATTTTTATTATATATCTTCCCTTAAACATTTATAGCTTTCACTAAATTGTTTACCCTCAATGAGAATCTGAGATCACCCCTTTATTATGTGGTATTTCCCAGGATTCCAAAATGTGTATTATGATTGATATGTATTGTTAATCTAGAAGAATAATGGCATTATCAATGGATTATTTATGGTGTGTTTTATGTAAGAAAATTTAATGTAACATTCATGTATGTAATCTGTTTTCCATTACTACTAAATAGATAGGACATTCCAGACTTCATTCCTTGTAATCATACTAAAATTTTAAATTAATGCACCGGCTCTGGGTATCTGGGGTTGGGGAGTTCCACATCATGACAATTGGTTAATCCAAATTAAATTATAAGATTTTCATAAAGACCATTCCTTCTCCAAAATGAGGTTTTCTAAATGTCATATTCTTTTTTTCTCAAAAGGATGAAACAAAATTAGAGATCAATCTACATGTACATCTTCACCACTTTCATTGGGTAAAAAATATCATTAATATGTGGTAAGGGATACTTATTCATTACCAGAACACACTTTAGATTAATATAATAAAACGGTGAAGTTTTATATCATTACACTTTGAAATGAGAATAGGTTCCACCCACGTTCAGAAACTCAAGAATATGAATCCCTTTTCATGAATGATGTCCAACAAATTGTTCAAATCGTTAAATTGAGAAGGTGACATAAAGTAAGATGGAATTGATATCTATGTAGTATTAGTCACTAAATCAACCGATATTTCTACCACAATTACTGGTGGAAATCTTGATAAATCTAAAAGGAATATGTCGGGAAACATGAAAAAAAACTAGAGAGATATCATGAATCAATGAGTATTAATTCATTTCAAAATAAAAATATTGATACAATTTTTTAAAATTCTATATAATAAGGTATGACTCTAATTGACCTTGGGTACAATTCTTTGTAAAAGATACAGAAAACCCTAAAAAGAATACTAATTAATACCTTCCAAATATACTATCCAATTTGATCGTTATTGAAAATTATCTAATGCATCACGAAAATAAATTCAACATGGTATATGTTGAGATATAGATAATCCCCAAAATTTTCAATCTCAGCTAATGGAAAGATACAAATAGGTCAATAGTGACCAATATCTCTCTTCATTATAGGGGGTATTCAAATATACAACACTGACGAAAAATGACGTATTTGAAGGATCAACTTGTTCAGAATACATGTAAATAAAAAAATTAGATTCATTAATATCAAATAATGAAGTCACTAGATAAAAATATATATATATATAGTACCCATCTCAATCGTTTGACCTATTTTTTTCATATGGAGACTAATAAAATGCATGATAGGGCTCTTTTCTAGATTCCTATGGATGGAAACCATTAGCTAACAAAAAAAAATCATATTAAACCATAGTAATTTTGAGAGATATAGATCATATTCCATTATACCAAGTTGAAATAAAATTTAAAATTGTCTATAAGTATGATGAGAGACCACATGAACTGTAGATATTTGGAATCTAAATAAAAACCCCTATTCAATTACTAAATCAACTAAATTAGCATTAAATCATAGTGAATCTTCCATATATTATTGGGGATCTAATGGATGCATGATGTCAAGATCAAGCATAAGACTTATTAGACTTCCAATATCATTTATTGGAAAAAATTAAACATCCATTGGGATAAAAAGGACCTCTCATTAATAAATTATTATTAAACATGACAATATAATCCATAAAATCTAGTTTAGGCACATCAACATAAAAATATGGATTCCATAAGGAAACCAATCAATAAATATCATGTAAAAGGAACAACTTTAACTACCATTTCCTATTCTTCTCCCTTGATACTGTCTTAAGTAAAATTTTCACATGATTATAAAAAAATTTCTCTTAATCTATTACGGTATTTTCATCCTAATAGATGTTTAGAAAATTCATATCCATTTATAGAACAATTTATTATAAATAAATCACATTGGTGAAAAAAATATATTCTCATTACAATATAAACCATCATGCTTCAAAAATAGTGCCATCAAATCCCACCATATCCATCAACTTCATTCAATCTTGTTGTTGGAACATTTCTACATAATTGTGTTTGGAATTTCCCAGAAATTAAGTTGAATCTCGATCTCTGTTAAACATTGCTCAAAATTTTGAGGATCATTGGGACCTTGGAACATTGTCTCAATCTAGAAAAGAACACTTGATCATGGTTCCAGTATTGATCCCTATAATGATTCATAGATGGATCATGATGTGGAATAGTTATATTTTACTATCCTGGTGCATTAAAAACTTGCACAAAATAATCAAAATGATTGTAGTCCAAATGAAGAACCACACATTTTGGTTCACTAAAATCTTCTTCTTACATCCAATTTAAAATTATTTTTAGAGGCACATTGTTATACAACTTATATAGAAAACACTAAACACATAATAATATTAATCAGATCAAAAACACAAATAAGGGAAATGGGAAAATAAATTCAATTTGATAAGATGTCATTATATTGATAGGAATATTTCTAAATATTAAGAATGGTAAAGACTATAATCATATCAAATTTCACTTCAAAATGTATTTCCCCAAAAATAATGGAAACTAAATGATTGTTAAAAAGATAGCTATAGTGACCCTCAATCGTAACTACCTGTTATGCCTAAAAATGACATCATAAACATCATACTGATTAGAAGGAAATATTATTAACCTGAACCTATAAAAACACTTTTTCATGAACAATACTTGATACCGAGACCCTTTATACAAGAGTCAAATCTGACATAGGCTAAAGGGAATTTCTAATCACAATGGGGTGGAGAATGGCACCAATCATCCTGAATGATAAAAGAGTGAATTTTTTTTTCATAAAATATTTCATGAAAATGGTACATATCAATAATATCTACACACCAAAAAGTAGAATGATTGAGAAAAATATGGAATAACAAAACCAATATCTTCCCATCATTAATGTACATAGAAACTAACTAGATGAAAACACCTATATCGATCGTAAAATGTATGTAACGTCATCACCATACACCTCTTACTCTCCATGGTCCCAACGATCAATATCATCAAAAAACTCTTATTTCCGCATTCCCAATTCTCGAACCATTGAAAATAAAATATACATACTCTGATTGGAAAATGTAGGGTACTGTCTATAAATAATTGCTTAGTGTCCCATACTGTTTTGTATAAAATATCAATTCCATATTCGAATTATTATTTAAATTAAAATAAAACATTTCATAGAATGTAATTTATATATTTTAAAAAACATGATTTAAAAATAAAAAAAGGAAGAATTGAAATATTATCCTTCAAAAGAATAAAATTTTTAATACATATAAAATTGATTATATAAATCCACTAGAATGGGTTAAACAGTTTATAATAATATGCATGTATATCAAATAAAAGGACGCATTGAACCATGTTAAACACCATTTTGTATGATAGTTAGTAGAGATAATATCATCTCATATTTCATCTATTATCATGACAAAATATCCACTCCCACTTAAAGAAAATTACAATCATCCATTCCCATTTCAGTTTGAATTTTTAAGACAAACAATTTTTAGTTAGTGTTGTCATCTTAGTCTTGTACAATGGGATCAAGACCCTCATGTACATGACCCAAAAAAATAATAACTACCCAATATCCCTTGTTCCTAAATCAATTAACCAATAAATATTATTGTCAATTAATCATTTCAAATAACATGTAATATAAATTCCAAATTTTTGGTTTTCAATATTCTTGTTTCATTTTAAAAACAAATCATAGGTTTTTATCAATTTATTCTATTTGGAAACATCATTCAATTAAATCCATTATTGAATGAACAAAAATAATATAATTTAATCTGTCATAATTTATTAAAAACCATCATTTTTCATTAAGTCTCCCGTAATTTTAATTCCATTTAAATTGTTTGTTTCTGTCAAATTATTTAAGAATTTAAAATAAAAGATCTTATCATTCAAGTACATGATTATAAAAATCATTTCAAACTACTTTTTAATCATTATATCAAGATATAAATTCAATTAAATGTAAAAATCTTAAGGAATTGACTAAATTTAATAAAAAATCAAGAAATCCACACCCATAATAGGACTAACTAGTGAAGACCCATGGTGTTGAACGTCTAGGGTCACAATATAGAATCAAGCTCCAAAAAATAGTTTATAACCATATATTACATTTTGATCTATAAAAAATCTACTGAGGATAGAAATTTAGATTAAAATAAACATATAAAGTATATGCACATACCAAGGGGAGATCTAACAAGATCATTGCTGCATCAATAAACAATAAAATGCAGTTTGAGGAGCCAAAACATATTTTTTAGATACTCCAAAGAAAAAGAAGTTATATTAGGGAATAATTTATCAATTAGTGGCCTTAAATGTTGGATTAAATAGTTTTAAATAAAATTTAAGTGGAATAAATACATGTTAAAAAAAATTCAATGATGGGAAACATGATTAGGGAAAACATAAACCCTAATGATGAGACTTACTCTATGAGCGGGGCATTGATTGTTATTGGATGTTTCATGGTTTATCAAAACATGCACCAATTTTGTAGACCCTAAATACCTATGGTTGCTTGGATTTCATTTAATTGAAACATTGTCTGCAAAAACCTTCACCACCAATCATATCTGTATAAAAGAGACCCTAGTCTTCATGGCCAAGATGCATTGTTTTTTCTAACCATGATCCAACCATGCCAACCGATTGGGAATCCAAAATTTCCAAAATTTCACTAAAACCCACCCAATAAAAGACATGAATAATGTATGAAAAAACAAGGTTGTGGAGACTTTGAAAACAATTAATGGGATTTTATACTAATAATAATCTACAATAACGAGACACCATGAATAGAGGAACTACCCAAGAGTTAAACCCCTATAGTGTGTCTAAATAACATTTCCTATATAAAAAATCTATAACAGTAGAGTAAAACAAAATGATTGAACTCTCTAAGATCTATAAATATAATTTACATAGAATAACATTTATACATACTAGTGGAACACACCATTATTGAACAACTTGAATGAAACATGCAGACAACCTGTGACTAAAACCTCCTCCAAAGTACCAAAAGCACCCATGAAAAGTATATGACAACAAATTTCAAAGGGATAATGTTAATAAAAAATTAGTTTTTATTCAGTTATATTTCCATCAATATAACAGTTTCTAAACAAATTTTAAGAATCATAATATTATGAAATTTGTATTTACATTACCAAAATATGGGAGTATAGCTTTTTTAATTGGCTTACCGAAACATATCAAAATAGAATTTAACGTGGAAATAATTATTCATAGAATATGTTATAAAATTAATTCATATTTGATTCACCAAAAATATGATAGTGACAAAACCAACTCCCTCACACATGGGTTCATATACCAAGTTTATTGAAATCCAAAAATAATTATTTAGATGTGACAAATAACATTTATAAGAAGAAGGAAAATACATATCTCACATCCTCAAATAAGAAAAAAATCCACTATTTCATAGGATACAAGTGTATTTACCTAATAAAATGGAAATTGTATGAAAAAAATGAATTACGATGACTATCTCTAATGCACTAGTCTCTTAATAAGGAATAAAAATCACTTCACTGAGATGAACCAATATATGAATTAACAACTAGAACTGATCCATTAAAATACATATCCTAATGAAGAACAAATTTAATCTATCCTACATAAATCATTCGACTAAAAACTAAAGATCTGTAATGAAAATGGAATTCATAACAAATTAAAATATATTTAAATACACATTAAAATACCCCAATTGAAGATCCTCTTTGTTTCCATAAATGAGTGTAATTTTACCTAATAAAAAAACATATAAATTTATTGATTAAAATTTTTAATAAAGAAACACCCTGACATTATGTGTGTTCACAAAATGAAATGTGGCTATCGTCTCCCCTCTAAAGGTCCCCAATACACATGGTGACAGGGGCATGGACATGAGGCCATGGCCCTTGGGAAGAGACCTTTGTTTTAACCATGTTTGTGGTAGGGATTTGTGTTTATGTCATAATAGGTGATGATAAAATGGACATGCAATGAAAAATGGCTCTATCTAGGTGTTATGGATCAAGATATCAGAAAAAAATGAATAACGGGAACACCATGACCTCCAATAGGGTCATAATCATATATGTAGTGCCCTGAATCCCCAAAAGAACAATTTTAATCCACCAACCATACTAATTCTCCCTGGACCTATATGGAAAAATTGCAATAGTCAAAAAGTCATTCCTCTAGATGAGATGTTTTAAAATTAAATCAACTTCAAATCGATGATCTTATTGGATAAAAAATATTCACATGAAATTATGTACCATATAAATGGATTTATTTAATTTCAAATTTGATTTTGATTTTGTAATAAAATAAAATTCTAATGTGTAAATATTTCATTATTCCTATTTACATCAAGAGAGTGATATGTAAATTATACCGAAAAACAGAAATTTTGATCTCTAATATGTTCAATTATAATAATATAGTCAAATAACAAAAATTAAATTACACCACCTAATACAGAAAAATGATGACAGACACCATTGAATGATAATTATATTTTGAAAATTCAACATAAATTCCTAAAACCATTCAATAATACAATAGAATAACTATAAAATATTGACACCCAAAAAATTAAAATCATGAAAAAAGAAATCAATTACCTCATGGAATGAGAAAACTACTCAAACTAATTCATAGAATGTATATTAAGAAAATATATATGTGTATCAACAAATATCTAATATTCCCCTATAATGTGTAAGTTTAATCCCTCGTTGATATATTTCATCAAAAGAATCATCACATCATAAAAACATCATCCGCATCATGAAAACTATGACATAAGATGATATTTATGGGTTACATATATTATATTAACTAAAATTACACCGTATGACTGTCAGAAAACTCTCTATGCAGAGACCAAATCAGGTGAATTAATTTCTTGACTACACACATAGAAACTATAATAATACTATGAAACAATGAGTAACGGGAGTATCATAGTTTATAACCCCAAGAGATGATTTATACTAGAACATTAAAATAAAATATAAAAAACATTAATAGACCATTTAAAAAGAGGAATAACATTTAGTATAACATCCCCCTCATAAGAAAACCACTGATGGTGTAACACCCATGGAAATGCTATGGAATTCCATATCCATCAAGAATCTCATATCTCAGTGAATATCAAATTATTTATCCTTATTTAAGCACCTAAAATAATTGAGAAAAAATTCACAGTTCGGAAATTATGAATGATTAAATTGGATAACTCTCAAAATATAACAAATCATGAATGTCAATACCATATGTTAAATAAGATCAATAACCACCGAAAAGGAATTTTTTTGTGATATTCCATTTGAAATTCCTGATCTACATCCACAATAAAAATGGTCTATATATATAATTATAAAAAGACTGTATAAGGTCTTCTTCCACCTTCATCTTCATTTTAATCATCAATACATCTTTAAGCACGATATGAAGCACATCATGTCCATTTATTTATTTTTACCATAACTCTTTGAAATTCAATAGAGAACTTCAGTGCCTCCAATAAGCATTCATTAGTAAATTCATGAAATGTGAATAATGAAATATATTAATATAAGGAAATTCACCTAGTGGTATATTCAACGCCCAAGATGAATTTTTTTTCTTAACATAGTCTTAAAATAGGTCATATAATGCCTTAATTTTCATTTATACATATTTTTCAATCAAATGATAGATTAACCTGGGAATATATAACTGAGAAATCAATGTAAGTTTTTTTCCACCCCAGACTCATGTGTTAAAATTAGGATCCCAAATAGATATTTAATTCCTTGAAACCCCATAATGATTCACTAAGTCATCCACATAATATCTCACCAAATTATCCAAAAGTCTCTGAGTATAACTATCCATAAAATTAGACAACATTAAAAATTATACCAAATTAACTTAAATAATTTTACTTTGTCTCTATGATTGAGGAATAACAATAATGATTTCCATTATTATTTTGTTCTATTCAAAGTTAGACATGTGTTAGTAGTAAAAAAATACATGGAACAGAATTCACTACCTTCATATAAAGATAGACCCAACATCAAATGAAAAGAACCATCCAGGATCACTTCATCACTAACCATATAAAATAATCGATCAAAGGATAATATATCATAGATATAACAAGAACCACATCCATGGATGAGCTATGTAATTCTTGATGAATTATCCCTACCAAAACTAATGGAATAATAAACCCCTCTCAAAACAATACATGTTGTTGATCATCCACTAACCTTCCCTAAAGAGAATCACTTCGCCATATTTGATAAAATATCAACACTAAATCTAATTCTCTAACTATAAATCTTAAAACTATTTCTAAGAGGATAATTAAACTATTATCTAGATCAGATAACCTCTACCTATGACCTCCCATATATTAATATTCATTAATTAACTCTCTAATATTAGTCCCGATGGATATCTATTTTATGGAAAACTATATCCTTATTGTATCCTAATATTTACCTAATAATCTATATAAATTACTCCTAGTGTATGAGATATTGATGTAATAGTACAATTGAGAATCAATATAATTCTACATAAATATATTAACATCTCATAGAGAGAAAATATGAATAAAACACTTATGATATGGTAATATAACAAAGTGTTTAGTAATGATGTTGTTTTTATATATAAATAATTTAAAAACCAATAATGTCAACTCAATATAATAGAATGCCAATATACACTCATGGTGATTAATTTTATTTCTCGCATTGGAGGCTAAACACTATTTTTCATCCATTTAAAAGCAATATTTTGATAATATGGGAATTATTCCATTTTTCATAAAAACCACAACTCAAAATTTCAGATCATGATAATCCAACATTATCTCGTTTAATTTGTCAAATGAATCATTATATTAATTAGTATATATGAATTCATGGTCCCAGATATTCTATGATGCTTTTGTAATTGTAGTACAATGTAAATTAGACTTGATCCCTCAATAATAGATTGTTATTCCCATGACTCTATGGTACTAGGTAACATTTGTGGAACCCAATGATTTTAGAATATATTTTTCTTTACTAAATACATTTATACGAAACATATAACCTATAAATTTGTAAATGAAAATGAATAACATTATTCCCAAAATTATATTAACAAATACTAATTTCTAATAAAATATCATAAAAATGTTTTAATTTTTTTATTTTTCATGTTGAAATTAAAATATTTTTCTTTAATTTTATTATTTAATGGGGTAATTCATATTCTTGAATTAATAGTTATGTTTAATAATATTAAAAAATTTATTAATAAAAAAAATCTCTTCTTGATTGTATATTTTCATATAATGTTTTCTAGAATATTATAATTTTTTGAATGTATTTAATTTATTATGAATTGTAAAAAATAAATGTTTTACAAATAATTTGTCATATATTAAACTAGTATGATATAATAGTAAAATAAAAAATTTAAATCATTTTTATATTCCTATTTTTATTTAATATGTTAAGGTAGCATTAAAAAATATTATTCTCAACCTGAAACCCTATATTGAAATATTTTAGAATGTAATTTATATTTTCCAAAACTATATTGATGCATTTAATAATTATTATTTTGAAATTAATTTATAATTTTTTTTTAAATTTAATATTATTAAATGATATAAATATTATGAATTATGATATTAATATAATATAATATGAATAATATTATGTTTAATTATAGAGATAAATTTCCCAGGCTAAAAAATAATTTACCATAGTAAAAGTAAATTCTTGTATAATGTCAAAATATTGGTAAAAGTTAAAAAAATATGATAAGAACATTTATCAAAATGTGTGGATTAGATATAGAATGTCTAGTAATCTAATTTTATCCATTAATTTATAATTTGGGATCCACATGAATTTGAAATTAACATGTCATTAATGTGAACTGATGAATATTTAAAAATGTGTAACTTGATCCACATGTAAAACGATCCCTTCACCACTAGTCTTCTCCAAAATCCATAATCAATTTAGATAAAATAAAATATAGACAATAAAATACCCAAAACTCTTGAATATACTCAACATGTGACTCCCTCATCAATGGACCACCCTCCAAACCATTAATCCATTTTGAAAAGGGGATATTCCAATGATTAAGGTTAATATTCATAATAAAAAATTTGACATTTTAAATCATTTATTTATTCCTTTAACTAATACAAATATATTACATCCATTCCAATATAAATAAAAATATTTCATATATGTAAAAACATCTTAATATCTTAATGGAATAATAATTCTTTACTTTCCCCCAATAGTTATAAATATAAAAACACTTTTTAGCCATATGTGTAGATATCCACCACTATGAAATATATATTTTTTCATCACCGAAAAAAATAAATTATTATTAGAATTTATTTAATTAATATAAATATATATATATAATAGAAAAAATATTCCTATGAGTAAAATAATTACATATCATTTTTTCATCCATTCATTGACAAATGAAAACATCAGCTTTCTGTACATGTAAACTACTACCCCCAGGAAGTGTGTTACATAATTTTCCATCAACAACATACATGGATTTAGATAAAATTATATTTAGTAGTTGAATATGACACTAATTACATCAATAAAGTTTTCGAATCAAGAATAAGGTGAAAATATCATAATCATATAAGAAAATAATTCACTGAATATGGAATAAATAACTCACATATATTTATTATAATGGTGGATAATTAAAAAATGGGTAATTATAAATTTTAAGTGAGTGATATGTATTACTGAAATTATGAATTATATTAAAATTTATATTTATAATAAAATTAAATTTAATAAATTAGGTTTTAAACAAAATATGAAATAATTTGGGGCTTTTGGAATGATTTTATTTCAAATATCACATTAAAATTGGGATTAGTATAAATGAATTTCCATATATGGGATTTGTTGGGAAAATCTATCCCAAAACTAAATCATTTTTTCTATCTTATATTTATTGTTGTAATTTTTTTATTCTCACCGAGTTCCGTTTCTCATTGTGAATAATTTACTCAATTTGGCGTCTATATGATAAACTGAGATCACTTCTTTATATATATCTAAATTGATCCTATTTTATGTAAATATTCATTTTATATATGACCGTATATATTATTACATAATTTTTTTAATTTTTTTAATAGTTTTTGATTCTATATAATATTTTCATAATAAAGTTTCAAAATTTTCAACAAATGATAATTATAAAAAGGGTTGTTTTCTAAAATTTCTAATGTGAGGACATTATTTCTCCATAATTATAATTCATATATGAAAATATTACCTTCCAGGTTTTAATAATGATTTTATAAATTATATTAGTTCTTTATGTTTTTTTAAGTAAAACATATATTGAATATTATATTAAAATGTGATATATTTAAACAATTGGATGGTGTTTTATTCTATGTCAACATTATTCTTGGATCTTTATATAAAACATGGGATATGTGCATTTAAAACCATTAAACATCATTCTCTATATATTATATAAAATAAAATATAACAATATTCATGAAACTCAGCACTCTACCAAAGGTCTATTTTGTAATATTGAAATATTAATGTTTTTTTTGTTCTCACGAATCTCATATACATAGTTTCCATTATAATATGAGTGTTCATAAAATTATATACCTATCTAATTAATTGGTTAGTTTTTTATATTATTAGATAAGCTAGAATACTGTGTTACAATAAAACCCTATTGAAATATGTATAACTTATGTTTTCTATGGTAATGATAATACATACATATAATGTATTGGATCATTAAGTAAATACTGTAAACATATTTTCTATGGATTTGGATGTGAACCAGATATGTTACTGGAATTTTTCTACAATATGATGATGGCATCTACTTTGACAAATAAAAAGTGACAATAATTTTTCCTTATATGACTTCCATAATCTTGTATTTTACATTATTTACATTTATTAGGACTCCTACATCATTTTAATATGATGTATTTATTACTAAATTTTATATTTATGATCCTTTTTCTATGTGAATGATTTTATAATGGCATATTCTTGGACATTGACTGTTCTCTAATACTCATTTTATTATCTTATTCTAACATATGATCACATTTATTTATCTCTTATGTTTTTACCAAACTAAGTAGCACATCACACTTTTTTATCATTTTTCTATTTCCTAGGTTATGAATAAATTTATTATGCATGAATATTATAGAATGGAACCATATGAAAAGATTTTATATGTTAAAATATACATTTTTCTTTAAAATATGATTTTTATGTATCTTGTATCCAAATACTATGAAATAGTATATTTGATTTTAATTTATTATTTAAATAAATAAGTTATATTTATTTAATATTATATAATATTTATCTATCAATATTGTGTCCACTTTGGTGGCATCAAAGGACGGATTTTTTATGTTCTATGATTATTACCATAAATACTTATTGAGAACCTAATGGAAAAATCTAAAAATAATAAGAATCAATAATTTTTTGTAATATATTTATTTCATTTTATATAATAACTAAATCAATATAAGGATATAAAAAAGTTCATATCACCACTTTTATAGGTAAACATATGGGGAATAACACCAAAATGTCCAGTTTTGTATTAACATGATCATTACTCAGTCCACGACATATAGACTTAATAACACATAAATTTTAACAATCAAATATGATATGAAATAATAATTTCAAATTACCTTTATGAACCATTATTAGTTATTTGAAAACATTTTAGAATCAAATACTGAATTTCATGGGTTGATAAAAAAGTGTCATTATATTAAGAGTCTTTGTAGTAACCATTATTGTTATATAACTTCATAATATTATTATTCATACATGATACTCAAAAATTTGTTATTCGTTTTTATTAATTTCTGAACTCGGACAGTAATATCATATTTAATGTCATTATGGCGATTTTACAAATGGGAACCCCAATGGGATGAGGGATGGAGTGTAAATTCACAATGTAAAGATCACCAAAATTTATAAACATGTTATTAATAATATTATCCATTTTGAGGAGTTGAACATAACAAGTAAGGTAATATATTCTATTCAACCATTTATGATAAAATTACACTCTTTTATCAGGGGTTCATCTGATACAAACTAATTATGATCAGTGGATCACTGCTACATAAGTCAAACATTACATTCTCTATATTTTAGACTAGGATAATGTTTTATGGGTTATGTACCTCTAAAATAGATAATATAAAATATGGAGAACTAATTTATAGAATATGTATCATGAAGATAAAAATAATTCAATTATCAATGATGATTTTAAGAAGGTAATTTTTAATTATTATTTTCCTAGAACACTTCAAACAATAATAAAGGGGGAATTACTAGAAATGAAACGGCATGATTATGAATCCAATTTAAATCATGGAGGAGTCTTAACTAGAAATTCATGGTAGGATTTTAGTGTATTTGAAGATCTAAAAATGAAAATTGATCAATTATTTAGTGTATATAGACAAAGTACCAAAAATAAATATTCTATTTGAGACTTTGATATCTATAAAGAATTCATTTGATTTACTCTCAATATATAAATTGATATTATTGTTTTTAATTATTAATGTTATTTTGGGGATATAATGTGTAAAAATGATTTTCATCAAAATTTACAAAAAACCATTTGTGTTTGAAAATTAATCTACCTTTATTCAAAAAATAAGGATCACATTATCGAAAAAAATTTCATAATGTAAAAGGTAAATAATTGATTTTTTAAAAATATGTCCTTGAAAAAATAGAATGATAATGTAACTTTTTGATGAAGATAAATAATTATAATATGTTTTATGAAAAACCACCAACCTCACTCCAATGATAAAATTTGATAGAGTATGAAAATTATGAAAATCATTTCACAAATAAATGGGTTAATGATTACCATCCGCATATCAAAACTCTTTATCCTAATAAAAAATGAATATATTATAAAATATAAAATAATAAATGGTTCATGTGAATTATTTTTTAAAAGGAAAACATATCATACACTCTATAACTCTGGATTTATTATCAGATATAGGTTCAACACAATATTCATCATCTAATGAATTTTACATGGAATCACTTGAAAGCATCTATGATTATTCATTGAAATAAAAATTAATGTTTTCAATGTTATATGGATTTAAAAAAATGAATATAACTCCTCTACATTATATGTTTGTGGATATTTTCTTCTATAATATCATATCATTCTCCCAATAGTAGATTTTTTAAGGATTTTGGGATTGGTTTGACTTTTTTAATATAGATCACATATCAATTACATTTGAAGGGATGTCACATCTGATATCTTAAATCAACATATGAATAAATATTAACTCAATAATAAACATGAACATTAAATTTAAATTACAACAACTATAGGTTCCATAACACAAATTAAAGAGGTTAATATATATCAAATTATTTGGGAGAAAAAAAATATTTAATATTTATAAATTTTTAGATATCATACCAATATATTTCTTGAAGTGTTTAGTAGAAATTCTCAAAATCATAAGGTTGATTTTTCAGTAGAACACATAACATGGTTTAGGAATATTTCAATTTGTCATCACATATTCATCCTAGTTGGTTTATATAAACATTTGATGAAACTAAATGAAAATATATAGAATTTATTTATAAACCCTAGTCAATCACCTTGGGTTTCACCTGTTATTTTTTAATGATTATATATGGTTCAATGCATGTTTTCATTTATTATTCTGAAATTAACTAGATCACTACCATGAAAATTTACCTACATTATTGAAATGATAAATATTTTTTTCAAATGAATGGAACACAATTATTATAAATGTTTGATCATTGATCTAGATATAAAATATTACTGGTCAAGAAGTAGTATATTTTTAAGTCATTATTTTTTATAAGGAATCAACATTATGAATTTCTATTATTTCATCTATAATTTATAATTATATATATATTTTCATGAAAATTATGAATATATTCATTAATTATTACCTTAGTTTATTTTAAATAGTCTGTATATATAAACGTATAACAAAAATAATGATCATGGATGTGCAAAATGATCATTTTTTTATTCTGATAATGACCACTGGAAATAATAAAAAATCAGGAAAATTTAAAAAATGATAATATTTTGTATTCATAATCATATTTGTAAGTAATTTTTTTAATATTGAGGGGAAAGAAGTGTATAAGACTAATAAAGAATGTTATTAACCAATGGTCCAAACCAACTATTATGACTAATATCTATAGTTTTTATTGATTTGATTGGATAATATGTATAAACTTTGAGAAATTTATTATGGTTATAAAATCATCTAAACAGTTTTTCTCAAATGAGTGGTGAGGTCTTTAGTAAATTTTATTTTAAAATAAATTTATGTTATATTTTAAAAATGAAGGTATATACACCAATGCATACATTATATTATAGATGAATTGGTTTTCTATATATAGTTATTATTCCATGATTTTATTTTGATCTATTCATATGAAAAATAACAATATGTTATCATATGAATCCTGATAATTGATAAATCAAAAGAAAAATTTCCCAAACACTTAATTTTAGGAGTGTCAGGTAAATTTACCCCCGAAAATATTAATACATTAACAATATAGTAAATTTTGTTGTTAATATAATTATTATTTGATCATCATGTCCATATTGACAAAATAATGGCTAAATATGTTCGAAATGGAATGATATGACTTCACGAATTTTAATGAATACTAAATAAATGACTTCCCATTGAAGGATAAAAAGAATGTTAGTTATGTTAGACATATGAATCAAATTACCATGTCCCTGATTATAAAAGAACATTATCCTATACAAAATTATTTTTCAAATGCATAACATAATATCCTAATGAATGGGGAAGAATCCTATCACTATAAAATTACTATTAATCAATCCATCCACATGAAGATTTAAAATCGATAGATGGAAGATGTCATGTAAAAAAATAAGGTATGGAATTTTACATTGTCAAACCATGTAATTAAAGTAATGATAAGATTGAGTACCCAAATATGTGTCCCCACCTTTCAATAATTATATATGAATATGGTAAATTATACATATAACTCAACATTATCTCCAATTGTGGGAATTACAATGATTTATTGATATATAAAATTTTATTTGTAGTCGTATAACAATAAAAAGGATGAAATGGAGTATATATCTATATTATTGTTATATAATCATGTTATAGAATAATATATTAAATATAAGATATGGTACAAAATTTACATATTATTATATATAAATGTGAAAAAATAACAATAGTATTCATCATAGGATTACAAATAACAATATTTTTTATAATTCTATTTTTTTGTAGTTGACCAAATAAAGTATATATCACATTTAATTTTAATTTGAAAATATTTCCCACAAAAACAGATTAGAATTATTTATATTAAGGAAGTGTAAATGATATATGGATTAAAAATCTTAATATTTCATGTTTGGGATCTATGTATTATCTAAATGTTTATGAGAATACATAATAATGAATTGAATATCAAGCCTAATATTAGCATCACAGAGCATCCCATAAAATGGACTTTCAGATAGAACTATCAAAACCAATGATGATATGACGGGACCAATATTTATAAATTTCTATGTTTTTTGTTATCAAAATCTTCTTTAACTCAATTATATTGTACTAATAAATTTTACTCAATCTTTAAGATATATCCTTATAAAGCTCTATAAAGAAAAAAATTTATAACTCATATATAACTAGATGAAACTTATAATACAAGATATTGGTACCTTATAATGATGAGTAATTGGTATAGAAATTTCAAGCCATTCACAAGAAAATCATCGTATACCAAGGTCCACATAATATTTATGTAAAAAATAATCAGTGATATCTATAGCTAAATTCTAGCAATAATTTATTATTCTAGTTATATCTTTTGATGTATGTTATGATTTTTGAACATAAGGGATATAGAATACCTATATACATATATCATGTTTAGATTCAAGATTATATTACGGGGACATCATATCACTTATCCCTTCCAAATAAACTATCAAATGTTCATGATGTGTTAAATCATTCACTACCAATTAATTAAAAATCACACCATTAAAATATTCTAAATATAAAGGTTTTACATCCAGTTCATGATAATTCTTATAAGGAGAAACAGGTTCTATTTCATGATATTAGTGATGAACTTTTGAAAATAGATACCACTCACATTGATTATGTGTTACGGTGAAGTCATAATGTCTAGGATTCTATGTGGGATCTTATATACATAAGGAGGATGAATTAACCTCCTATATTTATATCCTAATTATGAAATTTCATTCGAGATTTTATTTTATGGGGGTATTATATAACACTCCATGTCTTTAGAATATATTATTTTTTGATAAATTAAATATCATCGATAAATTTTATTGACTCAAAAAAAAATATATTAATCCATATTATAATTCTATATAATCATTGATATATTATATAAATACCACATAAATGTATAAATAATATATTTAAAAAAAGATTAACAACACAATATAGATAGAAAAATATATTAATTCGTTATTATAAAAATACATATTATATATCATTGCTTATTATTATTACCTGAACAGTTAAATGTATTTTTGATAATAAATAGATAATTAATAATTAACATCTATTAATTAATTTAATAACACTACAGAATGTTAAAATATTTATTTACTTTTAAAAATTAATGTTTTATTTTCTAATAGTAACTTTAATATATATTATATGAATTTCAACCAAAATAAATTACTAAAAATATTAAAACATTCATTTTATTAAATTAAATTCATTTTTAGATTCATCATAACATCCTAATTGATGTATGAATTTTTAGGATTTTTATAAAATGATTTTTTAGGTGAATACAATGAAATAGTATATTTACACATATAATGATTTTATTTAATCATTGGGATATAAATATAAAATGATAATTTATCAAACCATTTTTTCATATAAAATATATATTTATTATGTAAAATAATTCTGTTAATTATACTATATATAGTTTAAAAATAAATATTTTCTAATTTAGAACCAGTGTAATATTCTCTAAAATTTTATTTATGTTTTGTAAACATTTTATTTTAGAAATATTTGTTATCATTTCTAGATATTTTATATTATTAAATTATTTTAATATTTGGAATTATAATATATAATTTATCTAATCTGGGTAATTTTAACTTTAGTTTTAAAAAAATATTGATGATTTTAAAAGGAATTTTCCACGGTAAAATTAAATTATGTTATAAAGTTAAAGGAAAGTGTAATATACCCTTATATAGATTAAAAACATCATCTATAGTTGTGGATGTTATATGGATAAATAAGTACAAATAAAACATCAATTATTGTCTTAATTTAGGGCCATATTCCTTCAAAATTTACATGAAATTTATATTATGTTATGAATATTTACAAAATTACATCACCTTTAACTAAAAAAAGAGACCTTCGCCACTCAACTACTCATCCAACAACAAGACATTTAGATTAAATGATCTTATATTGAAAATTTATGAAAATGTATTTATTTTTAATCATATCAGTAGGATGAAAATTACAGAAAACAATTTTTGTAAAATCCAAGGAACTGATGTTTTAATATCATTGTTGGTCATCAAATATCAAAATTTATGTTATGATACATATGGGCATATATAGAAAATATAATAAAAATAAACACCCTTCTAGAATACTGATAAGTTATAATAATATCGATAACCTAGGTATATGAAATATAAGAAATGGGGGAGCTTATATCTTCAAAAAGGTAAATAACCATCAAATATCAAACGTGATGAAAATAGGATTAGAATAGTATAACTATGAAAAATAAAAAAATATTACCTTAAAATAATAGATCCAAATCAAGTAATATGTAATATATTATAACAATAAATCTTTATAATGTTGGGTATCACTTAGAAAATGAACAATTATTTAATATTATAAATATAATAAGACGAGGTAAATTATAAAATTTTGGATAACAAAAATATTCATGATTTATGTTTTGAATCAAATTCTGATGGTTTATTTTTTTAATATTAAAATTATCAAACTACATATTTTGATCAATAAAAAAGTCTAGGATTTATGTTTTTAATTAAAACAATTTTCCAGGATTTTTGTGGTGAATACAAAAAATTGCAATTCTTCATACTGTTAACCAAAACAATTCTCATGGTTTATGTTATGTATAATGAAATTAGAAATACTGATATCCACTAATCATGAGATATAAAACATTATATAATTTATTTTAGGGTGATATGGGACCCCACCCATGGAAGAATAATCATCCATACACAAATGGTCACTTAGAACACGAATGCATTCATCCATAAAACATCACATAATTAACTAATGTAATAGGGTTGGGTTCTAGGAATAAAATTACTCAAATATATCTTAAAACATATTGAAAATTAATTTCCATAGTGGATTAATATAATCATGTCTATCATAAATATCTTTAACGGATATATATATATATATATATATAAATACTACCCTTTGATATTATTATGTAAATAATATTGAAAAACATGAATAAAAAATCCTTTTGGAAATTGTTGAATACTTCTCTTGTATAATATTTTAAATTAACATATATGAATTTGACAACAACAATTTTAAAAATAAATTTAAAAATAATTTATTTCCCTAATACATATATATTAAATATTTGTGCATTAATGATCATGGAATTATTAATACTTAAAAAACATTATTTTACATTCAAATTATAAAATTAAAAATGTTCTAAAAAATATAATTTATATATTAATAAGATATAAAAATATTTAATTTCCTTTTTAAAATCATCATGATATAAAAAGTGTTATAAAATCATTAAAAAATGTATAATGAATCATTCCAATGAAAATTTACTGTATGATGAGAAATACCATATTAGTATTTTTGGAAACAATTATTACCACACAAATAATTTAATATGTCTTTAATCAAAGCCAAAATAAATTAACCCAGAAGGTGATTTTATAAAATATTATATCATTTAAATTTAAAAATATTCTCAATAAAAGAGAATTTTAATTTAATTAATGGTACTTATAATAAATTATGTTTCAGGTATAAAACGTTGATTGTTATAATGAGGGAAACATATTTTAATTTTATGAAATTAAATTTTTAATAACGCAACATGTTTAAATAGATAATAATATAAAAATTAAAAATTTTCATAATAGAATTATTAATATTACATTTTAAATCAGATAATTAGTTTTCTAAATATAAATAATAACATTAGTGAAAAGGGAAACTTTTTATATAGTGGAGAGACCCACATTATGGATGATGGGAATTCTTATATATAATGATATAAAATAATGAATTAAATTATTCAATGTAATATCATTGTATTTAATATCCATTATTCTATAATTTCAAACAAAATTTATTATTATGTAAAATATTTGGATGGTATAAATAAATCATAGAAGAAATAAGTTCAATACGAACTATCTTAACTCAACAAGTGGATTTGAGGTAACAAACACCCTCATTGTAATGATAAACCAAAACTCTTGGAAAATTAAATGTGACGCAATGAATATTTATAAAAAT
The DNA here is from genome assembly GCA_963277665.1 of Viscum album. Lineage (NCBI taxonomy): Eukaryota > Viridiplantae > Streptophyta > Magnoliopsida > Santalales > Viscaceae > Viscum > Viscum album. Next base: position 1,933,244,904 of record OY728160.1, read on the forward strand.
TTAATATAATAAATGATATGTATTTTTTATAGAAGAAATTGTATAGTGAATAGACCATATAACAACAATGAATGTGCATAATATCAAACGCTTCTAATGGAATTGAAGAAGAAATGATGAAATCCACACATTGTATTATCACTTATGTGAATAAATTTTTTATAGTAGGGTGAGAAACATAACTATATTAGAAATAATAATTTGAGGCTATGTTAATATCTATGACCAATAAAAAAATTCAATTATAATTGATTATTATATATTTTTGACTTAGGTACGTGTTATTTTTATCATCAGATGTTTTTAATTCTAATTTGTTCAAGTGTGATTTATAGTGTCAATGTTTTTATTTATTCCATTATAATATTTTTTATTTACATGATAATTTAAGGTAATCTATTTCAAAATTTATACTAATTCATAAGTCTCTAATTTCATTCAATTATAATTTTGGTTATATTATGGGAAAATTAAATTAGAGTTGATATATTTCAAGATTTTATTAAAATGAAAATGATATTTTAAGAATATGATAGTGAAAAAATATATAATTTCTTGAAATATTATACCATGAATATTTTTAAATCATATTTTTACAATATTATTATTTTTGTTCCCATATTCATCAGCGATTAAGTTTTGTAACATTGTTCATGTAGGAGGTCAAAGAGATCCAAAAAGTACATGATATGACTAGAAAATATTGTGTGGTTATGGAAGTGTATAATATGAATCAATAATTTTAATAATTACATTAAATTTATACTATTATTTTGGGGATGAATATTATAATATGATATGAAAAATGGTTAGAACTTATATGAAAAATGAAAAATGTTATTTCATGGATGTTGTATTATTTAGAACTCATATTAAATGTTTTCACATTCCAATGAAAAAGAGGTAATGAATTTGGTTTATAATAGGGATATCAATTATATTTATTCTATTATATATTTAAAATATACTCTTTTATTCTATCATTATTTCCAGTGTGGTGTAGAGGTGTTGAAAAATGGATGGAATCTCTTCATGGAGATGTTAGTTTGCCGAAACACACGATCGAAATTGATTTTATTTTCCTAAGATGATAGGAAATAATTGATTGTATTTTAAAAATATATATAATCAAGTGATAATATAGAATTAATATTTAATACAATATATAAATATATTTTAAATAGTTTTGGAACTAATAATTTGATATTAAATTGTTATGGTTTTATAAATACTCTCATTGGGACCTTGAACATTATCATCAATCTCTCCCTAGAGAATGAGGGGCAGGATAAATAATTCCTAGAATAGGATTGTTAATATGATATATGATTCAATGGGATGAAATTTAAAAGTCTTAAGGAAATAAATTTAAAGGAATAATGGTTTTTTAAGGGGATAAACATTTCCCCTTCATTAATTTATGAAAATAGGCCTTTAATCATAAATAGTTAATTTTAAATAATAGAGTGCACTATTAAAGGTTTAATTGTTCTAGAAATTATAAATAATATTATATATGTGCGATATATGGTTTATATATCATATACCACACATTTACAAACATTTTTTTAATAATGATTGAATACCTATTAAAATTTTATTTTACATTATATAATTTTTTTACTTGGATAATTATTTATTACACTTTTAATTTATATTATATAATAAATATGATGACTCCCATAATAAAATTTTTTATATTTAATAACCTAAGTGAAATCCACATGTAATATAATATGATTAATGAAAACAAGAAAATTATCTTCTAAATGATCATATATAATATATAGAATAACTCATTATAGAAAACATTATTTAGAAAATACTAATTAAGGGAAAAGTGGGACCCCTGGAAATATTTTATTCATCACTAAATATTAAACTACAAACGATACCAACAAATAATTAGTGAAAATTTTACATGTGTTTAAATACTTCACCATATATAAGATCCATTTATTTAAGGTTTCCTTCAGCCTTAGATAATCCTTGGTGGGATCCATAAAATAATATGCTACATTGTCCCAATTATAAATATCCTCATCTTGGACTATTCATACCTCATTGAATCAAAATGTGACAATATGATCATATTTCCCAATCTACAAATCCTTCTCTTTATTATGTTTAACTAATATAATTATCGAGGAAATATTTTCAACATCCTCTAATTTTTTTATATTTAATCCATCATCCAATATCACTTCTTTAGAGTGTACTAGTAGCTACAAGGCATTTTATTTTTAACCTTCCTAAATTAAAAAAAACATTTAAATGATATAAATTATTTCTTATTCCATGAAAATTAATTTTTTTGTATTCCCTCTTGAAGATTCATTTTACAGTGGCTATTAGGCTCTCAAGATTCAAACTATATTTTTCAAAATCTAGTCAAGATTTTACTTTCTATCTGCTTGAGATTCCTCTAACTCATTAAAATGAATTTATTATTTGACATCAATATTTTCAATCTCTTATAAAACTCTATCTCTATGTACTAATGAAATTTACCATATATATTCTACAATCATCATTAATTTACTAGTAGATGAGGTGGAATTTTTTATGGTAATTTTAAATAATGATAGTATTTCAAGATATTATCCCCAATATGAATTGGAAAATTCCTAGAGTCATGGTTTCATTTCTTCTATTCCCTCAACCATTACCTAAAGGGAAATATGAATTTATGATTGTTCTCATAGTCCAATGAAAATCACTTGAATCAACTACTTCATGCATCATTGAAAAATTATTTTTTATTTCCTAACTATGAATTATTATATGCCTCATTTTTTTGATATTTATCTCTACATTTTCAATAATTTATTTGAATTGGTAGTGAAGATGGATTGAGATAGGGGATGGAATCACTAATCTCAAAAAGTAACTAGTGCAGAAATTTTTTAACATCAGTTTTAATTTTTTTTACATTGGTTATTCTCAACTTTTATTAATGGGGACATTGTAAATACTTCTTTAACATTGTTTAAAAATCATATAATGTAAATGTAACTTGGTACATGTTTTCACATATTTTTTCTATGAAGTGACATAATAAACTACCATGGTAAGGTGTTATTTTGCATCATTTATTTAATAACCCATTTAATAAAAGAATCAAACTCATCAGTTTCTATATAACTGATGTGCAAATGCTTCAATGTGAAGACTTTTTTACATTGATAATTAAATATCCAAGGTCAAATACCCTATTTCATAAAGGTTTCTACATAACTAATATGAAAAATTCTTGAGATGAATGGAATTTTACATTATTTATTTTATATAAAACATAAAAACACATTTTTAACATCAATAATAATGAAAACTACAGAAAAAATAATAACATATTATTTGATTATTTGTTATAAAATCATCAATGTATATTTTAAAAAAAAATTATTTCAATTAAACCTTTCTCTTTACTACTAACCAAAACCACAAGCAAACATTGACATGCAGAAATAGAAAAAACAGTAAAATATTAGAAGATGCAAATTTAAAATTAAAACCGTAAAAATTATTATGTTCACTAAAAAACAAAAAACCAACTAATATAACTATTAAATACACATTTACAATTAAAATATTCAGAATGACAACATAAAATAAAAAACATATAAAAAAACAAATAAAATGATTTTACCTTTCAACTTTTATGTTTGAAAGCTCTTGTGCACAATAAACTATAGGGACATCAAACAAATACACATTAAAAAGGAACATATTTAAAAAATTTAATGAAAAAAGTTGAAATATTAAGGAATAGTTTATAAATAAATCTAACCTAATTGAGCATCTTAATTGTTCCAGTTTTTACTAATTCATATATACATTTTAACATATAATATCCTCATCCTTTGACACCATCTTGTTTATGAAAACTATTCAGAACGTCATATTTCAATTAACAATTACATTTTATGTAATATATCAAATATATACTTATATTGAATGAAAATTCACCATATTATTCATATATTTAATCTTGGTGTTTTTTTATTTATAATCTCTAAAATTAAATTGATAGCCTCTAAAATTAAATTCTAACACATAATATAAAATAATACGAATCATATAAATTGAATATTCGTTAAAATATTAAAAAAATATTAAAAAATTGAAATGTATAGTTCGAATAAATTCATAAATTTACATCACACATCACCATAGATAGTGCACAACATGTAATGTGTGTTATCCATTAGACAAAAAACACCTAACATCCAATAGAAAATTATATAAAATAATATTTTATGTTAATGGCTATTATGTTAATTGGAAAATAACTCATTGTGAGATATATGATTCATACGTCCCAAGATTGGTAAATATTGAGCATTGAGTAATTTTATTTTAGGAAAATGTTTCAGAAATATTAACTGTTCTATCTTCTTCAATCATTTTTTTTCACTTCCTCTTATATGAACTATGGGTCTATAAATCCAAATACTACTATATTTTCAATATATTCACATATTTCATAATGAAATGTACTACAAAATAAACAAAAGAATAAATATTCAAATAATTTAATACATGAGAAGAATATATATTAATAATAAAATTGAAAAAACATGTACGGAATTGATGCACAAATTATCATAATTTATAAGATCCATGGTATAATTTTTAAAACCCTAATATCATTGTTAGGACACTTATATAATCTTCCATTGGAAACTCATAAATACCCAACAACAAATTTGAATACCACCATAATCTGTCAAGATAACTAGAATTGGTATATGAAGACATACCCCTTTGTACTTTTTGCTGGATATACATTATTTCTTAACCTTTAATATATTCATATAAATAAATAGATTAATATATGAACATTTATTTTAAAAAAATAATAAAATAAAAGGTAAAATAAACACATAAATTTATGATAATATGTTGAATAAGACAAGATGTCCAATATAAAATGTGTCTAAAACTTTTTCCAACTATCCTCACATCATCTGTAAGAAATAATACTCTTATTGATATATCTATAATATCTTTTATAGTGACCCATTGATGCTCTATCTCTAAATATTGATGGTTAATGGTATCTCCAATATAATATATCATCCCTTATGCAATAATATGATAGTAGTGATCATTAACATATAACTCACTATATTGGGGAAGCTGAAAGGGTTGGGGTGTAGGACTTCTATAAAATGTGGGGATTGTTGGATGATGTAGAGGAGTGGGAGTAGTTGTAAAAGGTGTAGCAGTGAAATATACACTATGAAATTGTCTCTTCATGTCTGCAAACATGGAATGTGCCGACACTCTGATCATATCCTTTATCATTACATTAATATTCAAATCATTTTCCTCCAATGATTCTATTTTTTTTAAATATCAACTATTGTAGAAGATAGTGAATGTGGTAACACTTTTATCCTTGATACGCCTTTAGATATTCCTCATAAATGAGTTTAGTGTTCATGCTTTCACAATGTTTTACATAAAATATCATTCCTTTCCTGAGTTACAAATACACCTTATGTTAACTACTCATAAATAGAATCATATATGAATTATTTGAAAAATTATATAATGATTCATAATATAAAAATAATTTCATTAAAATAAATAAATAAATAATGTTAAAAAATTTACAATACTTGTAGCTAAAACACAAGATTCTTCAATAATATATTACCCATTTGTGATCATTTGATCCCTCTTCAGTTTTCATGTCTTGTAGGTGGAGGTCCAGGGTAAAATTCATCGATCCTTTAAGACTCATCTCTTAGTTTTTGAAATTTTTCTACCATCATTTTATCTTCCTATACATTATACCCTATATATGATTGTGTATGATGGAATATATTTATAGATTGGATCTCCTGACGAGATCTCCTCAATTTCTATAAATTATGAATAAGAATTCAATAATAAGATCATTAATATATGAAAACATTTAAATTATTACATTCTGATGACCATAAAAACTACTTGCCTTCTAGTTTCAAAAAATTTATTTCCATTTGTATTCATGTATAAAATGGATATATATCAAAATGATTATTATGTAATCTATTCCAAAAAAATGAAATCAGTTGTGATTGTTGATTTGAAATCACTACATCTCCCAGAATCCAATGATAAATATTTCCTCCTAAATATTCTAGTGTCAGGTATATCATATGTCATCTGACAAGAATTGAAAAACATATATTACTATAAATATTTCATTATTAGAAAACATTAACAAATGATCATACAAAATTGGACTCCCACAACTAAGATAGTGTTACATTGTCAAAACGTTTGCAATAAATAATCAAAATGGTGACACTAAATTTAAAATTAACTGATATAGTACTCATGAATGGTTTTGAATTAGGAACTCTTGTAATATAATTATTATCAATTTCTACCATTACCCTCTTGTCATGTCCATTAGAAACTTATAAATTTGGTAAATGTGTTCCACCACTTTTTCTAACCCTCAAACTCTTCTCGAGCTCTTTGGGAGTATACGGAACTTGTAAAGAAGGTTGGGGATCATCAAGATGAGAATGTGCACTTTTCTCCCTATAGGTATGAGTAAACTCATCTCTATAAGTATGTTGTAGTTAAGATGATCGATCTATCATTAACAATCTAATAAAAGAAAAAAAATGTAACCCAAATATAAAATATTAACAATTACAAAACTAATGTAAATAGAAAATGATAAAATATGAAACATAAAAGTAAACAAAAATAGTCATAAAAAATTATTGTTCATAGTTTTTATAGATAATTAAATTCTAACAATTGTAATCATATATGAAATTTCAAGTAAATGTGTGAAAAAAATTCAAAAATGGTGTAGGAATATTATAAATAGTCCAACCTAATAATTATTATTTTTCACAAAAGAGCATATTTTTTCAATCTACTCTTATAAAATATTTTATTATTTAACATTTTATTTATAAAATAATTGTATTTAGAAAACTTTATACATAGATAAGTTAAATAACAGTAAACATGTCATAATAAAGAAAACAAAACTAATATAAATAAAACATTTAACATATAAGTTTAAATAAGTTCTTTAATAAAAAAACTAATATATCTAATTTTTTTGGAATTAATAAAAGATTTTGAGAAATAAAGATATATTACCTGTAATATTAAGAATGTACTAAAGTATTATTTTCCCTAATTCCATCATTGTGATCATTCCATACGATAGAAAACATGTCTATAACATATTCAAGATTATTATATATTAATATTTCAATGGAAGTTGGCATCTCACAAAAATCAACATCTTCATCAAGTTGATCATCACCAATATATTGTTTTTTCCATTTAAAAAATATAACATTTCTTTTTGGATTGATCTTGAACAAATATATTTTTATGTGTTTACATTATAAAAGGATCGTCTTGTTGTAATCAATTTAGATAAACAAGCATCATTTCCAATTCATCATGTTTGAAACTGTTGTTTTAGATAAACCATTTGCAGATAAACAGTGGAAGAATAATATTTTTGTAATAATTGTAACATATTTTTTTAAGAAAACTATAATATTCACTGGATGAATAAATTGTGTTTTTTCATTAGAACTTTAAAAATGAATTAATTTTGAGAACACTAACATAGTACATTTTTAAAATTCACGTTTGTTTTCATAATATTTTATTTAAAATATATATGTATTAATGAAATACTCGAACTGTGTAAACACATTTTAACAAGGACCACCTACTAAACATCTTAATATTCTCGATTCAACTGATCAACCAAGCACATTATTTTAAAACTATGGGAAAAACGTTTTTGTTATACTCATTCAGAATCAATATATATTTATTCTTCGAATTTCATTGTTTAAATACATTAATAAGAAATGTTATATAGGGTTGAGCATCATCTATGTTATTCAAGATGTATAAATGTATCTTCAGTATCTGTTCACTTTAAAAGGATTTTACCTTCATGACACAAATTTCCTTTCCACCTTAATTATCTTATTCATGTTGTGATGAAGGTAATACAATATGACACACTATAGTGAAGTAGCATTACAAATCACTAAAACCTATTCAGAAATACACTTTTCAACAAAAGAGGCTTCAGTTTGGTATGGATTTTTAACATAAAAAAATTCAGTAAAATCACATTCCATTCAAAATAATACAACTAAGCTAAATATATAATCATACATATCATTTTTCTCATACCAAACAAATGATTAAATGCACAATAATATAAAAAATGGGGTAAAATTCATTTCCAATTTCTTAAGTATATAAATTTTACCATTTTCCAAATCTTCCAAACATTTAGATCAATCATATTTTTAAAAATTGAATTGAAATAATAAAAAACATTCATGATAGTCATTATGACATGGATAGAAAAAATCCCATGCAATGAAACCAGTATAAGTTGTTTTAAAATAATGTTAAAATCATGAGATTTCATACTAATCAGAATTAGATCCTTTAAAGAAACAAAATTTTAAACATTTGATGAATAAAAATGGTGATCTTTGATATCATGAAGACACTAAACGAAGATAATTTTCTCCCTTATAGATAATTTATGAAATTTAATGGGAAGTAATGTTTTTCTTCCATAAGGTGTGGGTTCTAAATTAGAATTTATTCCCACTAAAATTAAGTGCATTAAATAATTCAACACGTCATTATTTTTTAATTGAACATCTATGAGTGGTCAAATAAATAAATCATATATATTCTTCTCCAAAATCATGAATGTAATTTTATATGTCACATAATGATGTATCCAATATTATAAATCAAAATTTGTTGACAATTTCTCCCAAATTTGACTATCATTACCTGATTTATTTCCCTTTCCAATTGTCTAATTTTTTTCACCCTCTCAAAATACTGATCAGTGTATAATGGTTTTGGAGAAATATCAAATCCCTTTGAGACATTGAATGCCTTTATAAATATTCTATAAGAGTTTTCCATAGTCAAAAATATTATATAACCCATGTATATTGTTTTCCTCACATGATTCAATTGATGGTATGATGCTTATTGTTTGCAAATTGGACAAGATTTCTGCCCCATCACACTATATCATGTAATATTTCAATATATTAGGAAGTTATTTATGTTGAATACAATCATTGGATTAATATAGAAATTGTAAAATTTATAGGAATCAACCACATTCATTCCATCCTACTATAAGAATTTCAAATCATCAATTAATTCTGAGAAGAAAACATAAATGTCATTTCTAGGTTGTTTTGGTCTTGAGATCATTTAATTGAACATGAAATATTTTCACTTCATACTAAATTGAAGAGATAAGCTGTAAATTGACAATAAAATTGGCCATTAACTATATGTGATGCATATTATTTGATATGGATTCATTATATCAATGCATAGTCCAAGTATGAGATTTTTAAATTCATTTCCAAATATAGATTATTTTTATCAATTTTCAACGATGGTAGATAATTAGATGGATGTCATAATTTTCCACAAATATCAATTCATATTCATACCATATTATCCTTTTTCGTTATGTGAATTTTAAAATAATTGTTTCGAATGAGGAATTATTTGATGATACCAGATTTCCTTGGTATGTGTCTCTATAACTGGTAACCCAGTATGTAATTTTTCATTCATCTTATATCGTGGTGACCCTATTTTGGGAAATATTAATAGAAATTAAAATTCCTTCATATATATCACACAATAATTCATGAAACCATGTAATATTTTTACAGTAATCCCATTAGACATACTATTTTATTCGATTTATAATTTGATTCATGAAGATAGTTATCTTTAATAAGTGAAACTTTCAACAATTGTAGGAAATTAGTAAGACACTTATCACTCCAAACATGTTTTTACATAATGTTAATCAATCATAACTCCAAGGATAAAACCTTAATTTCATACATATCAGATAAAATGGTTTTTCCGAATCACCATATAGATATCAAATTTTCAGTTCTTTCTCAATTTCCTAAACATAAATATAAAGTATCATTTCTCTAATTTTATTTGGGTTATCAACCTGGAATGAATCATCATCATTAGATCTGAAAATTTTCCCAGTTTCAACAAGCCATATCCAAGGTCTATTACTTAAATTTAACCCATGAACAATTAATTGATAATTGATATTTCTAATTTTAAACTAATTCATATTTAAAAATTTCAATCATGAAAAACAAAAAATACCATCTTTCAGAATATTTAATTTCACAAATGAAAAAAGAATCAACACCTTCCATTTATTCCTATCTTATTCAAAGATCTATAATCCAATATCGACTAATTATTATTTACAAAAAAATTAGAAAAAATAGATTGTTAAATGAATATAGTGGTGATAAAAGTTAGAATAAATTAATAAATTCAAACCAAGTTTATATTTATATTTTAGATTTCATTACTTGAATATAAAAACTATTTGAAAATTAATATATATAGATATATGTATGTATGTATGTATGTGTGAATATTTTAAAAGTATAATAATAAATTTTACACTATAATTTAATATAAGTTTAAAATTAACTGATAAATATGATGAAAAACACTAATTAAAATATAAAAAATTAAAAAAGTGAGTCTAATTAATTACTTAACATATAATAAGGCTTGTAGAATAATTGTGAAGACTTATTGAGTTTTTATTTAATATATCATGGAAATTCATATATAAAAGATATTCTATAGAATGAATTCAGATAAAAATTGTTTCACAAATTATATAATGTATGATTAGTCACTAACCTTTTCCCCAAGTTGTTCTATGATTTCAATTAGTACACAAGTAAGATTATCAATGAGAGAAATCTATCATTATATAATACATCCTAAAGCCTTACATATCTATGATACAATATGTTTTGAAAAAAATCATTTATTCTATCTATAACATATAAATAAAATAAATATAATATTTTTTCAACAACGATGTTATGAATTGTTATATTAGTTAAATAACAAGAAGGGTTTTTTAATATTTCATAACAATACACATTCATAATGAAAATAAATATAATCAGCTAAGGGATAAAAAATAATTTACATTATACTAAACTAAAAAAATGTTTTCTTTATGAATATAATATTTAATACTACATCTTATTTCAATAAACATATGTCATGAAATTATGTGCAAACACACTTAAATATAGTAGAAACACCTAAACATTAAGATAAATTCTCAAATTTTTTACCAATCATATAACATTATAATGCATTGAAATACAGACCTATCCACTTAAATTAAGGGATAACTATGGTATATAAAGACTTTAATCCAATATTAGTGAGAAGAGGATCTATATACTAGCTTGAAACATTGTGGCCAATGAAATAAATGTAGTAAATTGAGATTTGAGGAAATGTAATAAAATAAATGAGAGATAGGGATCCCATAACTTTGAACTATTGAAATCGAGAGAGAATCTATGTGTGAGACTTGTTTGAGAGTTCATATATAATTTGATCGAATGAATATAATGAATCAATGAAACATGAGGAAAATTAATGAAGGAAATCATCGATTTTAGATCACTATTTCAAAATAATGATCCTAGGATTTTGGTACTTGAGAGAGGTGAGTTTTCATTTTCCTGATCGTATAAAATGTATATCAATTGAATCCTAAATATATAAATTGATAAAATGTTTATCATGTCAATTATATTATAAATTATGTTATAATTTTTTTTTATATTTTTCACATCAGTTATGAAATAACTGTGGTGAAAATGAGATTTAACACATTAGTAAAAAAATTTACTCATGTTGGAAAGAAAATCTCAAATATTGATAAGATTTTTTATTGAATACCCAACGTGATAAATCTGGATACTATATTTTTTCACATTATTTTTATCATAACTGATGTTATGAAGATGATTTGAAAAATATATTTTATACTAGTGAGGACTCATGAGAAACCTACATAGGAGATCATCTTTCAAATATAATAGAAGGATCCTATGGATTCATCTAGGGACTGGTATGGGAATATCAAGGTCTCAATGCCACCTCATTTCTCATGAAAATAAGAGTTTTATTTATACTATTATAGTTGACGTGAAATACATAATTCTAATTTAGATTTTTTGGAATTTAATAAATAAAATATTCTTCATTCTATCAGTACTGATCAGACTAACACTGATATCCAACTCCATCACATTGTACCCCTTTATAGAAACCAAGGCAAAATCACAGACATTGTGGTCATGAGTAGAAATAAATGTATAATATAATGGACCATAATCACTCAAAAACATCACAATAGTCTTTGATCCATCCATGTATCTCCACAAACTAGCAATAATACCTAGGACACTTGGTTTTGGATTTGGTGACCTTTCCCCCCATCTCTTATGAATCCACTTTTTCAATGAAATCTTTATTTGGATTACATAATGAGAGGTCTATATAAGTATAAAAAATATCCTATTTCCATCAGTTGGATAGATAGTGAATCAATAATATATTTCATTAAAAAAAATATACACAGGTTTAAATGGTGGCATGTTATTTCCAATAATGAAGATCATCAATCATAATGAAAAAAACTAATGGTGGTTTTGAAACATTTTCATCATCCAAAATTCAAGATGAAACAATGTGAAGGATTTTTTATTATTATTATTAGTTAAAAATAATCTTCCCACCAATGTAAAAATAAATAGAATAATATCAAAATTATACTATAGGTGAGTTAATCCAGGAAGGGAAATCCTAATCTATATGAATCAATGATCTAGTTTCATGTGAAATTTTAGATACTATTGAAAAATTTATAAGTGAAATCCACTAAAACAAAACTGATATTTTCCCTATATTTATAAAAGGATATCATGAGTCAAAATTTGAATAAAAATATTTTATAAAACTAGAATCCTTAAAATTTCCCATTCATTAATATCTCGTTTATAAAAAACATATATATAAAAAGAATCCACCGATGGGAGAATCATGAAATTTTTTTCCCCATTACTGAGGTCCTTAATGGAATAAAAAAATTCATTAATTCTAGGGAGGAATGAAAAATATTTAGTAAGTCATCACATAAAAATGGAATATTAGAGAAATCTTTAATTTTTTGAATATTGGGGAGATGACAAGGATAGGTGAATGGGTAGAATGGTTGAATCTAATTATATAAAGGATATGGGATGATTCCCTCCCCACATGGAAAGTGTAAGCCATATGGGAAACTATAATATGTAAACCATTATCTTCATAATACTACTCAAGATCGATATCTCTCTCTTGATGACTTATTATCATATATAAACACTAAGGGTGTACAGAAACATTTTCATTCACCATTAATTATTCTTATTCTACATTTCTATGAAAAAACTCAATGAGAGAAAATGTTACTTGTTATAAGATTATTAATACATTTAAATTTATTTTTCGTAGAGAATTATTTATTTGATTAGAAAAATTTTAAAAATTAATTATAAAAATATTCAATAAAAATTACATTTTCACCTTTAAAATTGTCAAAAACATTAATGATAGTAATAAAAAATTTATTCATACAAATTAAATCATACCAATGATATATTTAGAACATGGTTAAATAAAATATGAAAAAAATATAATTAATTTCTATTAATATTGATAATAATTTGTTAATTTAAGTGAATTAACAGTGTATTTAGAGTAAAATATTATATAAATTTACATAATGTTTAAAATATTATTAATAAACTAAATAACATTTTTTAAAATTTTTTACTTTTCATTAAAATAAAAATTATTTTTATTGAATATGGTTACAAAATAAATTAATTCAATATTATATTATTATAATTTCATTAATCTGAATGTATTTGAAACCCGAAATTTTACTATTCTCCTAAAAATATAATTGGGGGGGGGGTTATATTAAAATACACCATAAAATAATTATAACATGTTGAATTGAAATGAATTTCATTACAAAAAATCTATATTCTAAAAATTAAAAATTCAACAACTCAATTAAAATTTAATATATAATTAAAATCTACATTTAAAAAATCACTTTTGAAAAAATAATTTTTCATAATCAAATTATTTATGAATGTATAATGTATTAAAATCAACTTTTTAATTTTTGTCACATTATTCTTATATTGTATTAAAAAAATTATATAATATGTTATGTTTCATTCTTATTTCACATTTCTTTTTGATCATGCAATCCAATATATTATATGTTTATAGAAACAAATTTTTCAAATATCTCATGTTATTTCATTCTCCCCCTCATAAATAAATTACAACCTCATAATTTTAATTATCAGTTAGTAATGAATATATCAATGTGTATCATTGCGATTGGAATTAGTCATGATATAACTTCTATAGTTTTATTAAGAGTTATAAGAAACATAAATGTTCCGTCAAATTTTTATATTCTCATCTGTTCAAGCCAACTATGTCTTTATCATTTTGTCTTAGAAGTTTATAAGGACATAACATTCATATATTTATATTTATAATATTTTGTACAAAAAAAATATTCAAATAAAATAGAATATTCTAATGTCTAAAAACTAAATTATATTATATTATGAATTCTAATAAAATAACGGAATACTATTTTAAAAAGGACACATTATTTGATAGTAAATAAGACAAATGTAATGTCATGACCCTAGTTTCTTATATTCGGTAACTTGTCTTATTAAATATTCATATTAAAGAGGGATACCCATCTCGTGGGACCCAATAGTTTTGTATTTTTGGAAAATAAGATACATACATTATCTCTACATTACAACATGAAATTAATTACAACATATAAATTCTTTTGTAATCTTCAACTAGTCCTAGATTATCTAATAATGTCACTCTTAATATACATCTTTTTATCCTGGGTGAAAATGTACCATTATAAAGGGGTATGATCATATGATTTTTAAGGGTGACTAATACAGTATAATTAATCATTGACATAAAAAATAGGAATGGTGAGAAACAGAAAACATATGCCTTTAAACAAATACATGAGCATAATATGGCAGAAATAAAAAGGTTAATTAATAATTCCCTCAAAAACATAACCAGGGTTATTATACTAGTAGAATAATCACATGTACTAACATTAACTTGTTTCGGGGTTAGTGAATGTATAATTGGGGACATCATTAACATTTGTTCAAGGCCTTGTGCCAATACCAAACATAAACAGGTGACAACTCACACTGGTTTTTCTCATGAGACCTACCAATGCCCCTTGGGGATATAGCAGGCCCCACCCAACACTAAATAATTCCAATGAATTCCACATATGAAATGGTTGAATCATAAACAACATTTATATTCATATTAAATTTATCATATAAAATATAAATCACTTTCCACTATCATTACACATAACGTGAACCATTCAGAGTAATATTGTGACTGGTTTCAAGATAGAACATCCATATTCAATCTAATGATAAACCATTAAATAAAAACTTTTAGATGATATAATAAAATATTTAACCCAATTAAACATAATAATCCACAAAAGCGTTGAAAAAGATGAAAATAATCTTATAAAAACATCAAGTAATTCATGTTAGAAATACTATTTTACTTTGAAAAGAAGATTTATATGGGAAAAATTTATATAAAACTAGAAGTGAATTAAGGTACTTTTTTCATAATAAAATCAGTGTTTTAATAAATGTTATGTTGTATTAAATCGTATTATAAACATGATTTGAAAATACGTAAGAAATCAAGATGTTCTTTTAAAATGGGATGATTATCAAGAAGAATTTTTTAAATGACCCTCCTAAAACATGTGCGTCCCCCTGTCATAAAGTGGGATTATGATAGGTATATGTATATAAAAAATTAAAACGTAATTTAAATTGAGTATATAAAAAAATTGATAATTTTTTGTGTTAAATAGATAATAAAAGTAACCTAAATGAAAATAGAGGTTTGGTTAGAAAACCAATACATTATATTTGAATGAATTTTTCAAATGACCATAATGTCTTTGAATATGAAATTAAACCCATTAAAAATTCAATTAATAACCAATTACACATTTATATAATTTATAAAAATTTTATTACGTTAATTTATGGCCTTTTTATATGTTATAATATTGAATTTTATTATTCTGAAGTGTTCGTTTCTTGATATTCATGACCGGTTCGCTAGATTATATGTATGTAAGATCAAGTAGAGTTGATATATATTTCTAAGATAGAAACTATAAATTATTAATTAACATCCAAAATGTAAATTTTTATATATATCATATTATAAAATGGTATGTGGATGAATCGTTAGATATGTCATTTAGTGAAAATGATATAGATATTCATAGTGGTTTTTCAATCTCAACAAAATAGTTTTGCTATATTATTTATCAACCTATAATAATTATAGTTCTATAAGCATTAAATAAGATATATTTTTGTCCTATTATTTAATTATAATTTATCATGATCTTAGTTAATTTTTTACGATGTGATAAAATCTATTTTAGTTTTAAAAAATTTATTTTTTTGAGTAAATGAGGTCTTTATGTTATAATTAAACATCACTTCATTATAAAATTATTATGATAAAATGGAGTCCATTTATTATTTCTATAAATCAATAATTGTATGTGTTTTTCTGTGATTCTTCTAAAATATTTGAAATATTAGTGAATATAAAAATTGAGTAATTTATCATATAAATACTTTATAAGATATATACATTATTCCTTACATCATGGTTGTTGTAAGAAACCTATAAAATGAACTCAGATGAACTTATTACAATTTTTGGACACAATAGTAAACTTTATTTATTATCTTGTGAAAAATAATAAAATACAGAATAAGATATTCAAAAATCACCCATCTCCTCAACTACTGAACCACCCTCACTACATCTTTTTCTCACATCCCTAAGACATGATTCTTGTCAATGTTTTTCCAGAATACACTTCCCTAGACTCTCCCCACACCGAGGATCTCCTGTTATTTGAAATAGTCTAAAATCAATCCTCTTATGGATATTCTCATGGAGGAGTATCAAAGCGGTAAAATTATCTTCTATTTCCTTTTATTTTATTTTCAGGTTCATTCTTTATATATCATTATCTCCTCACCCCCTATATCCAAATGACCATTGATAACTCCAGTAGCATATATATACAAGAATTATATCATGATAATGGGAGATTCTTCATCAATCTCTTTTCTCTCTTTCAATTTTATTTTAAAAAAATTAATTGTAGGTATGGTGCCAATTTACAACCATCGTTGATGAAGAACCTTATTTATTCAATTTACCCATAAAGTATGGTCAATAAATAATTTCTATGGATGAACCAAATTATAATGGTAATGTTATTATTCCTCAAAAATGTATGTTGATCCTATAATACTCTTAAAATATTACATATTTCAACTATGTATGTCAGTTTTTTGAAACCCAAAACATAGAAGGGGAAAAATATATTTAAGGGAATGGTAATAAAAATATATTATAACAATATGTTTGTTTGATAGAGACTTATTGTTTCATGTGTTTTACAATAATTTTAATATTAAATTCCTGGGGTGTTACATTCTTCCACCATTAGAAAAATTTCATCACCAAAATTACCAGAATGATACATCATAAAACGATCGGTTTATTTCATTATCCGAAGATCCTCAGCCTCTGATATTGCCTCTTCAATTTTATGATTTTTTCAAAGTAGCATTACTAGATAAGTCATATGATTCCTCAACACATGTTATTTATTGTCCATGGTTCATATAGGCTCCTCATAGTATGATAAGTCATTTTCCAATTCTATATCGTCAGAAGTGAGGTCATGCATTGGGTTTGACAGGAACATTCTCAACAATGAGACATGTAACAAATTTTTTACCCTAAAAATCCTAAGTGTCATCACCAAAAAATAATCCACTACTCCAAATCTCTCCATAATATTAAAAGCACCAATTTATGTAGGGATTAGTTTCCCTTTGTTACCATATACTTTAACACCCTTCCATTGAGATAATTTTAAGAAAACATTATCACACATATAAAATTGTAAATCCTTATTTATATTATCATCAATGGTATATTTTCGTACATTGATATACATTGATATTTTTTTTGGATATTCATTAACTACTCCATCGTTTCCTCCACAATCTCTGGGGCCCCTAGATTCGTTTCATCAAGTTCATCCAAACATGTTTGTGTACGACATCTCTTTCTGTACAATGCTTTATATAGTTCTATTCAAATTCTAGAATGAAACTATTACTATAGGAAAACTAGACAAAAGGTAAATACTGATCCCACAAACCCTAAATCACCAGTGAACATGATATCAACATGTCATCTAAATTTTGTATCATCCTTTCTAATTTCCAGTCAGTTTTATGGTGATATGCAGTACTCAATCAAAGAATTGTATCCAAATATATTTTAATACTTTTCTATAATTTCTATTCTAATCATGGATCATGATAAGACATAATTGAGATAGTATCTCCATTAATTCACACAACAACATTGATATAGAGTCTTGCAAGGCACTCTACTGGACATTCCACCATTATAGTGAGGAAATGTGATGATTTCGTAAGATAATAAACAATTACCCATATTCCATCATTATTTCATGGAGTTTTGGGTAATCAAGTAAAAAATAATTATTGATGTCGTCACATTTCCATGTAGGAATAGGTATAGGTAGTATGAAACATCTTTGTTGTTGTCTTCTAGACTTCACCTATTGATATACTAATTCTCTTGATACAAAATCATCCATTTTTATCTTCACTGATTCAATTATGCATTTTAGTCCTCCCAAATTATATGGACCATCATTTTCTTATTGTCTAACAAATTATTATTTTTTAAAACAAATTATTAATTTATTTCAAGGGAAATTATTTTACTCTTAAATGATGTATTTCCCTATGAATTCAAAAATTTATCATCATTAAATTATATTTAATTTCATTTTACTTTAGAATATAAATAATATAAATATTATTCAATCATTGGAATCCCCGTTTCTAAATTTTGTTAAAAATAACATTTAATTGAAGGTCTTACATTTAATTTATTATAGATAATCGTTAAATTATCAAGTAAAGTATTAAAATGGGTTTAATGTGATATATCTAGATGATAAGTCATAAAATGTATCCATAATATATCAAAACATCCTTGGATGAATTCTGTTTTACAATATAACATATTATCATGAAATATGGGGTACCTTGGGTTTATTATTTCCTTTATTATGACATTTTTATTATTTTAATAGCTGAATAAATACAAAATAAGTGTCTACGGACATTAATATCTATAAATTATATTCATGGGGATAAAATAAGGAAAATATAATTTTTCAATTTTCATTTAAAATATAAATTAATATTAATCCATTTAAATTAAATTTTATGTTTTAGTTATTGAAAAATTTCCATAAATTCATACACAACACCAACACTATATTTATTAAATTTATAAAAAAATAAAATAATTGTAAGAACCCGGTTTTTTCTTTGAATGAATTTGGAATATTTTTGATGATATTCCAGGGAAACACCTTCAGACGGCGTGCGATTCCGAGCCCCGGAGTGGCCAAAATTAAATTTCCAATGTGTTCACACTAGAAACACCAAATAAATGTGATAAATCCTAAAAGATGATCTGGATCAGAGATCCGAGTGTACGGATGGGTCTGGAATGGGGTGTTTACCCTAGGAATGACATAAAACTTGTCGGCGTGGGATGTTTGGACCCCTTGCTCGCTTTCAGAATGTTAAACAGATAAATTAATTAATTACTTCATTCGTTTAATGTTGAAACACATGTATCTCTTAAACGATGGATCGGATTGGAAAACCGAGGCCATCGTTGAGTTTGGAGTGTATCATTTACCCTAGAAGGGGTATAAGATTTGCGGGCGCGGGTCGTCTGTGAAAAATGGCCCCATGTGCGTTTTCGTAAATTGGCAGCCTCGGGTGCTAAGTTTAATATCTTTCGAATGGGGTTTCAGATTAAAATTTCGAGACAACAGTTGTGCTTGGGAGGTGAAGATTACCCTAGGGGGAGCATAGTCTTGATGGCGCCAGAAGGTTTGGACGTGGGTGTTTTAGGGGTCGTGACTTTTAATTAAAGAGTTTATTTATTTAAAATCTCCCCTCCTCCCCTTCCTCCCCATTTGAACCCCATAACGAAACCCCTCCCCTCCCCTCCTCCATCTCCGGCGAGGAAGCTCTGGCAAGGAGACAGCGTGGTGGCGGATCGTCCGTGAAGCGTCGGGCGAAGCCCAACAAGGTAGGATCGTGTGTTTCATTTTTAATTTCACATACATAATTTGAGCTCAATTTTCATTGTCGATTCCCTGTCAAAACTTCAATCAAATCCCCTATTTTCATAGTACTCATCCTGAGCACCCCAATGAAAATTTCGGATTTAAAATTCGAGTCCCTAAATGTTCATAAACATCTGGCGAAGTTTGCGGGTTTTTGGTTTTTCTCGCGGTCCGAGGAGCGGCGGCGCAGGGTTGTGGCGGAGTCGGCCCCTCTTGGTGGCGGCGTCTCATTTTCCAGGAGATGGTGGCGAGGTGGGCCTTAGCGGAGTGTTCGGGGGAGCGTGGGCGTACGACGGTCGTCGGCTGCAGGCACCGCGGGGCGCGGAGCCCGGAGGAGGACCGTCCGCGGCCGGTCATCACGACACGCATACCCGGGGTCTTCGTGACCCCGTCCCGTAGACAAGGGACATGCACCTCGCAGGTCCCGTGGGGAGGCAGCCGAACCGGCTCAGCCGGTCTGGGTGATGCGGGCCGGCCGAACCGGCCCGGCCCCCGCTTCGGTTCAATAAAAAATTAAAATGCCACTAAAAGGCAGCACAAGTGTCGGATTCATGCGCCTCAGCGGCGACGCATTCCTTGAGGTATGTCGAGTATTTTGGGATGGTTTCGGGGAATTTTATTTCCAGAAACGATGGGATCAGAGACGCGACATGTCTTTATGTGAGTTGACGATTTATTCGGGGGATCTTGTTTTGGACGGCGCGGATGCGTTCGTCATCCTTTTTGAGCGCCGTCAGTGAAATTGAAACCCTGGCACCGAGGAGGGGCTTTCCATAGTGGTTTCTGGCATTGAGGCCAAAGATGAGGCACAGGCCACACAGCCTGTCTTTTGTACTGTGTGCAGCGTTTCACGACACTTTCATCGGACATCCGTTCGGGGCGTCTGAGCAGTCATTTCTGGATCTTTTTTCGAGGGGATTTGCAATGGTGCAATCCACCCACTATAATTCATCATGATGGTGTGGGGCCCACGAGGGTCGTTTTGGAGTCGATGGTGATTTTCCCTCTTTATCACCAGATGACCATTTTGGAAAAATGAATAGTCCATCTTGTGTGCTTTTTCGAGAGGATCGCAACGGCGCGATCTGTTCGTTGAGTTTCGGGACCGGGTTGTGGGTTCAACGAAGCACTGCTCGTGTGTGGTGTGCCGGAATGCACCTTTTTCACCGGATATCAATTTCACTCATATGGGAAGTTCTTTTGATGTGTTTTCCCAAGGGGATCGCATTGGTACGATGCGCCAGACTGTTTTCGTGGCCGAGGCACAAGATCACAGGACGCCATGTGGGTGTGAGGCAGTGTTGGCAAATTTTCCGTCAGATATCCGTTTGAGGTGAGTGAGTAGTCTATCTCGCAGGTTTTTCTGTGAGGATTACAATGGTGTGATCTGTTTTGTTTTGCGGAGCCTTATACGCAATCTTATTAAATTTAGAATTGTGGAGGTTCCCCATGGGAGGTTCTTCTACTATTTTTGTAGCGGACCCTTGGCGTGTGATAGTGTGCACTCCCGTGCGAGTGAAGTAATTCTTAAATAGATGTGGTGGGTCATTCCCCAGTCGTTGAGGTGGAAAGTTGCAGATGTTGTGTCATTCCTTCGCGTTGACATTGGGTGCCAGGTTCACGATAGCCCTTGGGATGAAAGTGACGTATACTCTGGGAGTATACTGGAGCACTTGGAGGTATGTGTTGTTTTTACCTGAGACGTTCATGCGCTTGGTTGGGGTTAACATGGGGCCACACGTCATGCGGTACCCAAGTGCGTGTCAAGCTCTGATTTGCGTACTATGACCTCTCGCGATGTAGAGGGTCCCTCTGTGCTTGTTTGTTTGACCAGCAGGGTTGAGTGGTCTCCCCCTAGTTCTGTTCTCGATGTATCGGCAAGTAGCGGTGCTAGTGACACCCAGTGATGAAACAGGCGCTGAACCTCTTTTGGATGATTTGTTCAGGAGTTGGGTGGTTTCCCGATACCCACTTCGTGTTCTGTTGTCCAGTGTTGTACCCTCAAATGGATATGGCCAAAGCAGTTCTGAGTTCTACCCGCCAGTAGAGACTGGGAAGTGGGTCACCCGACACACTTAGGGTCTACCCTCCAGCAGGTACTGGGCAGTGGGTCGCTCGACGACCTCTTAGGGTCTACCCTCCAGCAGGACTGGGTAGTGGGTCGCCCATCGTCTAGTTCCAGGTCTACCCTAAATAAAGGCTGGGCAGTGGGACACCTGTCGACTTATTCCAGGTCTACCCTCCAGCAGATCTAGTCAGTGGGTCGCATGATGATGTATTAAGGTCTACCCTCCTGTAGGGCTGGGCAATGGGTCTCCTGATGATGTATTAAGGTCTACCCACCAGCGGGGCTTGGCAGTGGGTTTCCTGATGATGTATTAGGGTTTACCCTCCAGCGGGGCTAGGCAGTGGGTTACCTGATGATGTATTAGGGTTTACCCTCTAGGGGGGCTGGGAAGTGGGTCGCCTGATTATGTATTATGGTTTACCCTCCAGTAGGGCTGGGCAATGGGTCATCCATTGGTATTCCATGCTCATTCTTTTCTACTAGGCTAGCCTATGTCTTTCCTCCATGATTACCGGAGTGGGACCCTTGGTTATACTGGTCAGTTTTGTGACGACTTTGACTTTGAGGAGACCTCTCGACTGTGGGGCAGTGGCGAGGTGTGGTTTGACTTAACCCGGAACTCTCAAGTACGAGGGGCGCTTTCCCCCACTGAGACATGTCCTTGTGATGAGAACTAAAATCGTGAGGGCAAGTCAGTTCCGCCCAATGTGGATAGTGTTGAAGTGTGGTGATTGAGACCCTTGCCTTGTAGTTTGGGGCAGGAGTGTCGGATGGTGGGCATCGATGGTGTTTTCTTCTGGGACTATTGGCTACTCATTTTCTTGGGCTAAGCTATGGGACAAAGATCCCCTTAAGACGTTGTTCGGGCTTCTTACTGAGCATAAGGATATGTATATACAATGTTCTAGTACCCACTTCTTGGGTTTGGTTACTCTCCTTCCCGGAGAGGCGAAGACGCGCGGGGTATGCCACGTGCTTTCCGTGTCTAGATTCTCATGGTTGGACGAGTATACTCTACTGCTATAGGTAGCGAAGACTCGACGGGAAGTTCATCTTATCACCATTTCCAACTCCTTGTGTCTGGATGAGTCTACCTCCTTTCCACTTATTTGGTTGAGCTGGACTCTCTACTGTTACTCTTACAGCACATTAAGTTGTGCTCCTCTACTTTTCCTGTTAGCTCTACTACTCACCCTTTGGTACCTCCTTTGTTGCTCCCTCGAGCCTTCAGGATATCCTACTGAGTATTTTTATACTCACCCTTGCATGGGCTTTGCCCGCACTTGGTGTGTCCTTGCAGATGACGGACAGGTTGGTCGTGACGTCAGAGGAGCTTAGGAGTCGGGAGCTTGGACCGCATGTGGTGGTCGTTGTCGGGTTCCAGGTGTGGGACCCTCCCAGCTGTTGGCTATTGTTTTACCTGTTATCGGGTTGTGGCATTTTTGGTTGGGTGCATGTTTTTTCCCTTTTCTATTCAGTTTACTTTCATCTTCTACTTTGTACTGTTTAGAGGTCAATGCACATTTGTGGTTTTTATATAGCTGTTGGTCTTTTACTCTGCGTGTCATTACTTTTACTCTGCACTTTTTCATTGAGTGTGCTATGTGTGTGTGTGTACAAGTGATTAGGCAAAGGCCTCCCCGAGATGTTGTGCCTTCGGCGCTGGTCGCCATCCCCTGTCCTATGGAGGCGGGCTTGGGGTAGTTGTGGCTCAAGGCCAGGTAGGGTCGATTCATGAAAAATTGGTATCAGAGGGGGATTCATCCCTTGGGACGTTGTGCGGATGTCCCTAAAAGAGGAATTGGTTGGGATTTAGGGCAACAATGTTAACGTATCTCGAGAGTGGCTCTCAGGCTAGGGAGTCCAGTGATGGTGTTTCGGCCGACGTATCCATTCACCAGGACCTTGATAACCCGCTTGTCGAATCGGCATGCTGAGACACTGGTTGTAGGGAAAATTGGAGTGTGCGTCACATAGGATCGAGTCTTTGACTGTCCTTCTTGAGTCATCTCCCCATCGTTTTTATTGGTATATACACATATGCTAATCTGACCACGGCACTCCTTGATAATATTCAGGATGTCTCCGTGAAGACAGCCAGCCAGGATACCAGCTTTGGTTCGTGACGACGACCCTGTGGTCTACAAGGTCACAGTCCAGAACCCATCATGAGAGCCCTTTTATTCGGGTGGGCTGGTAGCATCACCCCCACCTGTTGAGTAGCAGGGAGTTTCAGCAGAGCAGGATGATCTTGAGCGCAGGTTTAGCATGCTCCGAGAGTTCCAGCGGTAGAGACCGTTGAGGTTCAGTGGTGAGCAAAACCCTCAGGCAGCGGAGGTTTGTCTAGAGACAGTGGTTCGCCTTTCAGGCTTGTGCAGACACCGGTAGATCAGAGAGTGGCTTTGGCAGCCAACCTTTCTCGTGGAGCATCTTGGCATTGGTGGATTATAGTGACTCAGTTTCTTGATGAGTCGTTTCTTTCGTGGGGAGACTTCCAGTTGTTGTTCTTTGAGGAGTTTTTACCCTCCTACTTCCGCTCCATTCGGATTCAGGAGCTCCTGAAGTTTCATCCGGGAGGGATGATAGTGGCTGAGTACTCGACTAGTTTTGTAGACTGTGCACACTTTTACCCTAACTTGGTCCATGACGACAACCTCCGAACGCGGAGGTTTGAGCAGGGTCTCCGCTGAGAGATTCATGCTGTCATAGTACCCTTGGGTATTTCAACATATGTTGGGGTGCTAGAGCAGGCGCTATTGAAAGAGAGCTTCCTGTCACGTTCTAGAGTTGGTGGTGGCAGCAGACCCGTTGGAGTCGAGAAGTCTGTCGCAGCTAGTAGGCACTAGCAATCAGGACCTCGACGCAGGTGGCTTTCTGAAAACTAGGCTCAGGGGTGTGGTCGTACACCACAGTGGCGCCGGAGGGCACCAGTGCAGCCCAGAAAGATTCAGTGCTACTCTTGCGATGGGCGAGGTCACTTGGCACGAGATTGCCCAACCAGGCATGTGGAGAGCATCGGGCAGGCTGCAGGTGCACCACAATGATAGAGGCAGTGTCGTGATCAGAGTATAGCCTTTGGAGGTGGTTCTATCATAGGAGAGGGAGAGCTGGTAGTGGGGGACGACGTTACGAGGTCTTCTCACCAATACGAGGCGGTCCACATCAGGCTCCAGGAGCTAACAGTTGGGACCATGGATAGCCCTGAGCTTTGGATGTCTACGATCCTACAAAGCATGAGGTGATAAGAGTTACACCCTAGAACTCTTCTACTTTTTGTAGTAGAATTTTTAGGCTCTACGTGTGAAATTATTTTCACCCTTCTCTTTGGTTGAGGTGTTACCGGGGTGACGTGGGGCGTCGGTGTAACCCTGTGTTGGTAAGGTAAAAAGCATGGGACCTTTTTCTATTGTTGATGGTGTTGAATCCATCGCTCTCCGAGCATGTAAGAGAGCCTCAGTTGTGGAATATTGCATGATCGGGTATCCTTGGGTTTCCACCATATGGATATTCTGAAGTAGGGAATCACCGGCCCTTGTTCCAGGTGTGGGCGGTGATTCCAGTTGTGGCGTGTGACACAGTGGTTCAACCTGAAAGGTGAGCTACCCCTGAGGGCCTTTGGGCTGTTTGAGACCGTGCAAAGGGATGTTGAGGTACCCTACCACCTTGCCCTAACCCCAAAGTCTGGAGTGGGTACGCGATGTCAGCAAGGGCCAACCTCTCGTGAACGGATCTATCCTTGGGTCTGTGTGCGGGGACGCAGAGTTGTGCGTGGGTTATTCATGGTATGGGAAAGCCAGGTGTGGGCTTAGTACCTTGTGTTGCACCATAGTTTTTCTTTTCTGGTACGATAATATTGAAGGAGGGAATGATGTAAGAACCTGGTATTTCCTGTGAAAGACTTTGGAATATTCTTGATGATATTCCAGAGCAGCGCATTCAGACGGTGTGCTATTCTGATCCCTAGAGTGTCCAGAATTAAATTTTCAGTGCGTTCACACTAGAAACGACAAATAAATGGGATAACTCTTAAACGGTGATCCGGATCAGATATCCGAGTGTATGGATGTGTTTGGAATGAGGTGTTTACCCTAGGAACGACATAAAACTTGTCGGTGTGGGATGTTTGGACCCCTCGCTCTCTTTCGGAACGTTAAATGGATAAACTAATTAATTAATTTATACGTTTAATGTTGAAATGCATGTATATCTTAAACGGTGGCTCAGATTGGAAAACTGAGTGCACCGTTGAGTTTGGAGCATGCCTTTTACCATAGGAGGGGTATAAGTTTTGCAGGAACAGGCCGTCTGTGAAATATGGCCCCAGCTGCATTTTTGTAATTTGGAGACCTCGAGAGCTATGTTTAATAACTTTCGAACGGGGTCTCGGATTAAAATTACGAGACTGCTGTTGTGCTCGGGAGGTGGTGTTTACCCATGGGGGAGATTAATCTTGACCGTGCCAGATGTTTTGGACATGGGAGTTTTAGGGGTCGGGACTTTTAATTAAAGAGTTTATTTATTTAAATTCTCTCATCATCCTCTTCCTCCCCATTGAACCCCCTGGTGAAACCCCTCCGCTCTCATCCTCTATCTCTGGCAAGGATGCTCTGGCAAGGTGACGATGCAGTGACGGATCGTCCGTGAAGCGTCGGGCGAAGCCCAACAAGGTAGGATTGTGCGTTTTGTTTTTAATTTCCCGCACCAACATTGAGATCGATTTGCATTGTTGATTCCCTATAAAAACATCTATCAAATCCCTTATTTACGTAGTAATCATCATGATCTCCTCAATGAAATTTTCGGATCTAATATCTGATTCCCAACGTGTTCGCAAACTTTCGGTGATGTTTGCGGGTTTTTGGTTTTTCCGGCTGTCTGAGGAGCGGCGGCGCAGGGTTGTGGCGGCGGCAGCCCCTCTTGGAGACGACTCCTTTTCCTGCCGACGGCGGAGAGGTTAGCCTCGGTGGAGTGTCTGGAGGAGCGTGGGCAAGCGGCGGTTGTCGGCTGCAGGCACCGAGGGGCGCGAAGCGCGGGGGAGGACCGGCCTCGGCCGGTCGTCGCGGCACGCAGACCCGGAGTCTTCATTACCCCGACCATCAGACAAAGGACACGCGCTTCACGGGTCCCATGCAGAGACATCTGGACCGGCTCAGCCAGTCCGGGAAATGCGGGCCGCCCTACGCGGCGGACAGCGGGCCGGCTCAGGCAGTGAGGGGGCCGGCCGAACCGGCCCGACCCACCCTTTGGTCCGGAAAAAAATTAAAACGCCTCTAAAAGGCAGCTCAGGTGTCGGATTCGTGCGCCACCAGCAGTCACACATTACATGAGTTAAGAAGAGTATTTTGAGATGGTTTCATGGAATTTTAATATTCAAAACAAGGGTCTCGGAGGCGCTACACGTCTTTATGTGAGTTGATGATTTCTTCGGGGGATCTTGTTTTGGACGGCACGGACGCGTCCGATGTCCGTTTTGAGCGCCGTCAGTGGTGTTAGAACCCTGGAACCATGGCGGGGCTTTCCAGGGTGGTTTCAGGCATTGAGGCCGAAGTTGAAGTGTGGTCCCCACGGCCTATCTTTTGAGCTGCGTGGAGCATTTCAAGACTCTTTCATCTGATGTTCGTTCGGGGCGTGCGAGAAGTCGTTTCTAGATATTTTTTCGAGGGAATTTCAATAGTTCAATCCGCCCACTCTAATTCATCACGATGGTGCGGGGCCCACGAGGGTCGTTTGGGAGTCGACGGTGATTTTCCATCTTTATCACCGGACGACCATTTTGGACAAGTGAATAGTCTATCTTGTGTGATTTTTTGAGAGGATCGCAACGGTGTGATCCATTCGTTGAGTTTCGGGACAGGGTTGCGGGTTCCACGAAGCACCGCTCATGTACGGTGCGTCAGAATGCACCTTTTTCTCTGGATATCCATTACACTCATATAGGTAGTTATTTTGACGTGTTTTCCCGAGGGGATCACATTGGTGTGATGCACCCAAATGTTTTCAGGGCTGAGGCTCGGGATCACAAGACGTCGTGCAGGCGTGAGGCTGTACTGGTGACTTTTTAATCAGATATCCATTTGAGGCGAGTGAGTAGTCTATCTCGCATGTTTTTCCACGAGTATTAAAATGGTGAGATCCGTTTGGTTGTGGAGAACCTTATACACGATCTTATTAAATGTGGAAATGTGAAGGAGCCCTGGGGGCAGTTCTTCTACATTGTTTGTAGCGGACCCTTGGTGTGTGATCGCGTGCACTCCCGTTCGAGTGAATTAATGCTTGAATAAATGTGGTGGTCCATGCCCCAGTCATTGAGGCAAAAATATGGAGATGTTACATCATGCCTTCGCGTTGAAGTTGGGTGTCGGGTGCACGATAGCCCTTGGGTTGAAAGTGAGGTATACTATGGGAGTATACGGGAGTGCTTGGAGGTACGCGTGTTTTGTACCTGAGAAGTTCGTGCGCTTGGATGGGGTTAACGTGGGGCCACACGTCTTGTGGGCCCCAGGTACGTGCCGAGCACTGCTTTGCATACTATGACCTCCCACGATGTAGAGGGTCCCTATGTGCTCATTTGTTTGACCAGCAGGGTTGAGTGGTCTCCCCCAGGTTCTGTTCTCGATGGATCGGCCGGTAGCGGTGCTAGTGACACCCAGTGATGGAGCAGGCGCTGAACCTCATTTGGGTTAGTTTTTCTGGAGTTGGGAGGTTGTGCGATAGCCACTCTGTGTTCGGTTGGCCAGTGTTGTACCCTCTAGTGGATATGGCCAGAGCGGTTCTGAGTTCTACCCTCCAGCAGAGACTGGGCAGTGGGTCATTCGACGCAAGTAGGGTCTACCCTCTATTAGAAACTGGGCAGTGGGTCACCCGATGACCTCTTAGGGTATACCCTCTAGCAGGGCTGGGCAGTGGGTCACTCGTCGTCTAGTTCCATGTCTACCCTCCAGTAAGGCTGGGCAGTGGGTCGCCTGTCGGCTTATTTCAGGTCTAACCTCCAGCGGGGCTGGGCAGTGGGTCGCCTGATGATGTATTAAGGTCTACTCTACAGCTGGGATGGGCAGTGGGTCACCGGATGATGTATTAAGGTCTACCCTCTAGCGGGGCTGGGCAGTGGGTCGCCTGATGATGTATTAAGTTCTACCCTCTAGCGAGGCTGGGCAGTGGGTCACCTGATGATGTATTAGGGTTTATCCTCCAGTGGGGCTGGGCAGTAGGTTGTATGATGATGTATTAGGGTTTACCCTTCAGCGGGGCTGGGCAGTGGGTCACCTGATTATGTATTATGGTTTACCCTCCCTTGGGGCTGGGCAATGGGTCATCCGTTGGCATTCTAGGATCAATCCTTTCTACTAGCCTAGCATGTGGATTTCCTTCGTGATTACCGGAGTGGGACCCTTGGTTATACGGGTCATTGTTGTGACGACTTTGACTTTGAGCAGACCTCTCGACTGCGGGGAAGTGAAGAGGTGTGGTTTGACTTAACCCGAAACTCTGAAGTACGAGTGGCGCTTTCCCCCACCGAGACGCGTCCTTGTGATGTGACCTAAAACCATGCGGGCGAGTCAGTGCCGCCCAAAGCGGATAGTGTCGAAGTGTGGTGATTGAGCCCCTTGGGTTGTAGTTTAAGGTAGGTGTGCAGGATCCTGGGCATCGATGGTGTTTTCTTCTGGGACTTTGGCTACTCATTTTCTTAGGCTGAACTACGGGACGAAGATCCCCATACGACATTGTTCGGGCTTCTTTCTAAGCATAAGGATATGTATATACCTTGTTTAAGTACCCACTTCTTGGGTTTGGTTACTCTCCATCCAGGAGAGGCGAAGACGCGTGGGGTATGCCACATGATTTCCATGTCTAGTTTCTCATGGTTGGACGAGTCTACTCTCCTGCTATAGGTAGTGAAGACTCGATGGGAATTTCATCTTCTCACCACTTTTAACTCTGTGTGTTTAGACGAGTCTACCTACTTTCCTCTTGTTGGGTTGAGCTGGACTCTCTACTATTACTCTTACAGCACTTTCAGTTGTGCTCCTCTACTTTTCCATGTGGTGATAACATGGATAGAAGGGTTTGGAAATGGAGGAAACGCCTATAAATAGGCATAAACCCCATTCAAAAAAGAAGAGAGACTGAATAGATATCTTAAGGCTCTAGAATCCCGAATGTGTTTTGCAAACGGTGGTTTGTGAAGTTGATATGAAATGAATTTTCTAAAGGATGTAAAATCCAACCAAATGTTCTTAGCATCTCCAAAGTATGGAAATTTGAGAAGGATATATAACTTTCTCGAATGGAAGAAACATCATGAAGGCTAGTTGATCTTCATTAAAGAAGTGTGCTTCGCAAAGGCAAAAGATGCTTCATGAAAGAAAGGTGAGAATGAAAAATTACAAGTGAACTTCACAAATGGTATGTTCTTCTTGAAAGACTATTTGAGCTTCATGAATGAAAAAGCATCAGGAAGGTATTCAACATCGTGAAATATGTTCAAATGTAATTTCAGAAAACATCTATGTTAAAGTGCTATTCAACTATTGGATTAATATGGATGTTCAAAAGAGCATACATATACCAGAGAGGATGTATTAAATAGAGATAATGAAGGTTCCTAGAAGTCCATAACCTATTGCTGAATCCCATCTAAGATCAGTAATTGATGGAATTAGAATAAGGGGATACATTCCACTAATAGTGAGAAATAGAAACATAAAGAGGGAGTGACACTTGGGAATGGGGTGTGAAAAACCTATTCATTGTAAAGGTGGTGATCATGGGTATAGACGAGATTTATCCAGAATCATCATTATTGGTTGTTATCCTTAGTGAATTTAGTACATTCGGTATATTGACGTTGTATGCTCCTTAGATATAGTCCAATGAGGTTGATCGAATTAAAAATCATTGTGTCCTTGTACTTGAATTTCTACATTACATTTTATGGAACATCATCTGATAATGAATGAAATAATAAGATCAACATTCAAACATAATGTAAAAAAAGTGACCCTTATAATAAAGAAGTCAAGATATAGTGGGGTAAGAAGTATTTCGAATATAATATCCATACCCTAATTCCCCCCTATAGTG
This sequence comes from Viscum album, assembly GCA_963277665.1. Taxonomy (NCBI): domain Eukaryota; kingdom Viridiplantae; phylum Streptophyta; class Magnoliopsida; order Santalales; family Viscaceae; genus Viscum; species Viscum album. The sequence continues at coordinate 1,933,276,373 of OY728160.1, forward strand.
CGTCAAGGACCCTTTTTAACCTTAAAAAATCATGGGTTTTAAGAATATAAATAAAATCATAAATGATATTGTGAATGATTATTATTTAAATAAAATATAAAATTCTTTATTCTTTAAAATCTATAGTGAATGTGAATCTAATACATGTTTTATAATTCAATATGAAATTATTTTTTTCTAATAGGTGTTCATTATGATTTCCACATTATCTTGAATATACTATAGTTTTTATTTATAAATAGTTATCTAAGATTTTTTTATGAAAAAATGTATTAAATATTTTTGGGTGACAAAAAATTATAATTCTAATCCCTTTATTAAGAAAATGATCAAGGGTACCAAATATTTCTTAAATATGTTTTTATTGTAAATATTTATTGATAAAATCAAATGTGATATTTGGTTCATGGAGAATTGACATGATTTAAACATGACTTCTGATATTAATAATTATATATCATAAAATATATATGATGGAGTTAATGTGTCTAAGGTTGATAATTTAATAGGAAATGAGTTTGTGACATATGAAGTCCAGCTTTCTGAATAATATTTTCATGAAAACAAATTATCTAAAAATTTTGAAATTAGAATATAATGATTTGTTAAGTTTTAATGTAAAAATGAACAGAGATCATTTTGTGAGGCAGTAGTTCTTCATTCGTAGAAATAGTATATTTTTTACCCATTAGAAGGAGATGTGTGTAATAGTAGGCCATACCCATAGAATAAAAACATCATAGTATATATAGGATTCTTCTTTTGTCATTCAATATTATAATGAAGAGAGTGTAAGGGTGTAGAAGGAAAATATACAAAATGAGCATGAGAGAGGAAATTACCTCTTAATCAGGTTACTCCTTTTGGTTTGTGTCGAAAGTCTATTATGATTTTCCATCAACAAAATTTAAGGATAATATGAGTAATATAATGAATTTGGGAGCTTATTTTATTATATTATGGGAAATAATACGGTATCTAGAGGTGTGAGGTGGTGGGTAGATGTGGTGGACTTTTATAGGGAGGTGAAATGACACACATGGCATTTTTTTAAATAAGTTAGGTATACCCATATATTTACTAATAACAAGTTGTAATAAATTTGACAAAAAATAACTTATGGTTCATGGACATATAATGGCCATAAAATGGGTGTTGGAAAAGTTTCTTAGTCAATATGGGTGTCATCTTCCTGGTTTAGTACATCACTAACATTATTTTTCGCCTAGTAGATGTAAATAATTTTAATCACTTTCACTAATCATTTTGGTCCAAAAAAATTTCCTTATTAGAGAATATAAATTATTATTATTATTATAAATAGTTTATCTATTTTCCTGAATTATAATCACCAAATTGTTAGAAATTAATTTAAAATTAATACCATTAATGGGACGAAACTGCGTGGATTTTAAATAAAAACATCAAAATGTTTTTTATATATTTATATCAAATTTCAATATGAAAATAATTAAAATAACATGAGTTGTATTAATTTATAAATATATTATCATAATATAAAATTATAACAGTTTAAAATATAACTTATCCTTGTAAACAAATTATATGAAAAAATAGTTTTGACTTAAAATCAAGTATTTTCAACTATTCAATAAAAGATGAAACCATGCATAAAAATACCAAAAATATATTCCAACATAATTTTTATGTTTATCATCAATATAAAATTTTTATTTTTACTTATTATATCTATAAAAGTTATAAATTGTTTTAAAAAATGTTTTCACCTTTAAAGACAGTGAAAATGCTTTAATAAAAATATATTTTTAAAGCATAAAATTGGGTTTGATCTCATTTTATGTCTATAAATTATATTTGATGAATATAAAAAATATTATATTGAATATAATTAATAAGTATTAAATTCATATTACTCACTGATATTAATTAATTTAATTTATTAGGTTCAAACTGCATCGTGATAAAAAAATATTTTCCATTATATTCAATTGGTTTGCTTATTCATTTCTTATTATTTGGTAACCTATGAATTCATATTATATTTGTATAAACAACATTTTTTAATAATTTATTTAATTATATTAATTTCCATCAACTTAACATCAATGTTATATGTAATTATAAAAAAATATTATTAATATATTTTATTTTGGTAAATACATGGTCTTGTGTGTTACTCAAGCCATCGAAGAAGGTCAATATTTCATGTATTATAAGCTAGCCTTGTGGTTACATGTCACATACTCTAATTTAGTATTGTGTGTATCATATCCATAGACGAATCCATGTGAAAGGAATGTTTGAATTAGTGAAAAATAATTATATGGGTTGTGTGAAATTAAATATATCAACATATTAAATTAATTCGGAAAAAATTAATAATATATTGGGGTGTTGAATTATAGCCCCCTTAAAATGAATTATTCCCTAAAAATTATTTTTTTGTTATCAATGGTTTCATACTTGAATGTTTCAATAATAGAAACACAGATCACAAAAATGTACAGTAAAAATTCTAATAAATTAGGAAGTTGAAATGATAATTATTACTCACGAAAATATAAAACTTGGTTTCCACATATGATAACATATCCATGAGTGTATATTCGAGATACATTGAAAAATGAAATGGTTATAGGGAGGTATTGAGGTCATATATCACAAACTAGTGAATGATCAACAAAATGTTGAGGTTCACAATGTCAAAAATTCGAAAAGATTTATAATTCCTTTTGTTCAAAAAAATTTAATATATTAGGTCAAAAAAGTCTCATTTGCTCGTTACCCTATAGTTGAGTATTTATTCTATTAACCAAGAATAAAAGGCGATAAACATAAAAGATATGTTTCTATAATAAAAATTTCATTATTTGGTTGTGCTTTTAATTAAAACTAATTCATTCATTACACTAATTAATTGATGTAAAAAATATTTTTTATTCTCAAAGAACTAAAATAATCTTTTGGTAGATCCTATGGCCAATAAAAGACTGAAAAATATAATTATTTACCTCTAACTATCCAAAAAATATCAATATGGTTAATTATAAAATGTAACACTATTTTTTTCATGATAAATATTTATTCATAAAAAATAAGTATACATTTACCAAGACATCATGTAGGGTAGTGGTAGGCATGAAACACTTATCGTCGTTCGGTCATTTGTTAAATACCCACATCCTTGTTGGCCATGATTGGTTGTCACCCAAAAAACATGATGTCCTTTTCTTAATCCATAGTAATTTAATTCAGAAAAGATATAATATGGACATCCTTGAATTAATTACAATCACTAAATTTAATTTTAACTGTGGTTTTAGTTAATAAATCAGGGCATTAATACTTCTTCAGAAGATTAACTAAAAATTATCATGACTTTTTAACTTCAAAACCATTCTCAAAGAAGAAAAACCAAAACATTATAAATTTTCCCAAGAAATAATATTAACATTGATTCCCATATATATCACAATGTATCTCTTGTTTTTCACATTACATATAAGTGAATTAAAAAAAATCCTATTGTAAAACAGGCATGCTTCCTTATTTCAATTTATAATGTCTCTATTCCTAAAATCCCAAAATTATGTAAACATCATTAATGATAGAATATTCCACCTATCAAAAAGTTCTTTCATTGTTACATGGTAATTAGTGTAAAGACCCAGAATTTCTGGGGAAATTGTTTTCTTAAATACATGGGAATTTTATGAGTCCGCAGTTTGTAACGGTGTTTGATTTCGAGGGCCGGTGTGTCTAGAATCAATTTCTTAAATTTTATTCTGGTAGGTTCAGTAAATGTATGTGGGGGATTTAATATCCTCTGAACCAGTGCTTGGTATTGAAATCCAAGGGCACCGTTGAAGTCAAAGCGTTGGTGATTGCTTAGTGAGACCATCACCGCAGTTGCGTTTAACGAGTATGGAAGATTGTTTTTGGGGGTTTTTAATAAAATTGAATAAAATAAAGTATTACCATTATTTTATTTGGGTGGTTAAAACCTCCAAGGGGAGGTTGCAGGTTGGGCCCACCACACCCGAACCTCCCATGGGACTTTATGGTGGTGGGTCCCACCTGAGTATAACATACCTTGGGAGGATATTATTAAGTGGGCCGGACCTGAGATCTTTAAATTCTCTAACCCCTTTTAACCCCTTGGAACCTCCAATTAAGTGGGGGAGCCTCTTCACATTCCCCCATTAATTCTTGAGCCTCCCCCTCATTAATTAAATGGGTTTTCACTTTCAATTAATCTCAACATTTTAAATTTATTATGCAAACACTATAATAAGATGTGTTATATTATTATTGTGGGGGTTGGAATAAACATTGGTTTGGAGAATTAAGCAGAGGAGGAGCTTTTGGAGAACACTCTAGTGAAGAACATGAAGAATGTGAAGAATGTGAAGAACGCTATCTTTGACTTCGTCACCTCAGAACACTTTCCGATACACAAGATTTAGAATTGGGTGTGTGTGACGAACGTGGCGAACGATCAACCGACGCCCACCTCATCCGACAACTTCGTCTATGAATGGAAAATGATGTAGTGGGTTTGAATTGTTTTTGTAATCATTCTTTTTCATTCAAATTTCTTCTATGAGAATCGCCAATTTCTTACACCGAAACTAGGAGGGCTCAGGCCGCACGAACACTGTCTGACCCTCCCCTTTTCTTGTTCATGGATGATGATGATGGAGGTGGTACATCCGGTGACGACAAAAAAGGCGGCGAACAATGGATGCGCTACCCTTCGCCTTTACAAACCGTTCCACCCCCATGGTGTCCCAATGCTCTACCTGTGCCCTAGCATGCTGCACATGCCCCCTGCTCACGTTCCCCACAGAATTCCCGGCTCGACCGGCACCCTGTGGTGCCCCGTCGCGCTGACCACGCCCCCTGCGACCTACCCGGACCTTGCCAGCGGCCAGCCCGGTGCCCAAGCTCCTTGAAGACGGCCTACGCGGAGCCCCGGCGCCCCCGTGCCCCCCTTCCGCATACTTCCCGGCGCCCCTGTACGCTGCCCACGCACCAATACGCTGCCCCGGTGCGCTGCCCGGTGCCCTAACGCCCAGCCTGGTGCACCCGTGGCCTGCCCGGTGTCTAGGTGTCCTACCGATGGCCTACGCTGCCTTCCACAGGCCTCCATGCGGCCGACCTCTTGATTCATGCCCCTCACAGCACTGGCAGAACCACCCTCGTAGTTTGTCGGGCCGGACCAAGCGGACTGGGCCTAACTTAGCGGGCCGAACCTCCCTCGTAGTCCGCTGGGCTGGGCCTAGACGACCGGGCCTGACAAAATGGACTGACCTGCCCAATAGGCTGGGTCAGACCCATTGGGACTGTCTGGGTTGACCTAGATTGGGTCGGCTCAGACTGGGTTGGTCTGAGTCGGTCTGACTGGGTCGGACCAGACCCGAGGCCACTACCGACCGTTTTCTTACTTTGGCCATATATTTGGAACCATAACCCCTTTTGATGAACCGTCAGCGGTGCTGGTAATATCGATGAGAGATTGTCCCTTTTAGAATACCCCACTGGAGTTCAGGGTATAGTAGAGATAAATTCATGTTGGTTCGTACATGAATCTAACAGGGCCCTCGGGACAAAAAGGCTAATAACTAAAAGATCTGGAGTTCGAATGACACGACGTCTGTTGGGTTGAGATCCTATTGATGAGACGAACCATTGAGATACTTCTACGTGAGACTTCTCAATAGTTGAAGTTTTTTCCAGTAGCTCGAGAAGTATATCCTTCCAGTGACGTGCAGGCAGAGTGTGAAGACATAGTAGCTGACGGACCTGACAACTACTTGACCGATTTGACTAGCCCAGTGGGGAGTGACTATTAGTTGGAGGTAGATCCTTGGAGGAGGAGCGCCTGGTAGTGGGTGGAAGACCCGCGGTACTCGACAGGAGGAGTACCTTTTCAGGCTATTAGGGGGAGCACCTGGTTGTTAGCAGCAGAACCACAGGAGAGGAGCGCCTGGTAATTGGTATCAGACTCGCGGTACTCGACAGGAGGATTAACTCAGTATTCCAAGGTTAGTGAGATGTGCCTTAGTGTCTCAATATGCCCAATTCATACCGATCAGAGAGAAAGGATCAGTTGAGAGCTTGGGACACCTCTATGTGAAGGAGATAGTACATTTACAGGGAGTTCCTTCCTCAATTGTCTTCAACCGAAATGCATGGTTTACATCCCGACTATGGAATGGGTTTCATGAGGATTTCAGGACGCAACTACATTTACGCACAGGCCTCCATCCTTTGAAAAATGGTCGGACCGAGGGGACAATTCACACCCTTGAGGACATGCTTTGTGCATGTTTCCTTGACTTGATTCGTAGCTGGGATGATCACATGCCTTTGGTGGAGTTTTCCTACAACAACAGATATCATTCAACCATTGGTATGACACCTTTTGAGGCCTTGTACGGGCGACCTTGAAGATCTCCACTGTGCTGGATAGACCCCGGGGAGTTAGCACTAGTGGGGCCAGAGATGGTACAAGCTTCCACAGAGAAGGTGCAGATCATCCTGGAGTGGATAAAGACTGCACAGAGTAGACAAGAGTGGAATGCTGATAGAAGAAGGAGACCTCAAGAGTTTGAGGATGGCGACCACGTTTTTCTATGTTTCTCACATCGATGAGGTCTATGGAGATTCGGCTGAGGAGGAAAGTTATCTTTGTGGTTCAACGGACTGTTCCATGTCCGTAACAGAGTAGGTGAGGTGGATTACCTCTTAGATCTTCCACCTTAGTTTCACTGGGTTCACGACGTCTTCCATGTATCCTAGCTGATTAGGTACGTGAAAGACCCATCCCACATCATCGACCACGGGGTGCTAGACAGCGATGACAAGGTGACATTCATAGAGGTTCAAGTTGAGATTGTTGATAGACAACTGCGGGTCCTACATGGATGGTCGATACCTATGGTATGCATTCGTTGGCAGCATGGAAAAAAATATAAGAGAACATGTGAGGAGGAGGCTTAGATTAATGCTCAGTACTCCAATTTGTTCCCTTAGTTCGAGTTGAAACTTACTGGGATGTAAATCCTTGAGTTGGGGAGAATGTAATGACCTTGAATTTATCTAGAAATTTTTTTCATAAATACATGGGAATTTTATGAGTCCACAGTTTTTGATGGAGCTTGATTCTGAGGCCCGGTGTATCCAAAATCAATTTCTGATTTTTTTCAAGTATATTCTGTAGACGTACAAGCGGGGTTTTATATCTTTTGAACCGGCTCTCGGAATTGAAATCTGAGGGAACCTTTGAACTCGCAGCATCGGTGATTACTTAGTGAGACCTTCACCTTTGTTGCATTCTGATGAGTTTGGAAGACAGTTTTGGGGGGTTTAAATTAAATTGAATAAAATAAAGTATTAATTTTATTGTATTTGGGTGGCTAAAACCTCCATGGGGAGGATGGAGGTGGTGGAAACCACACCCTGACCTCCCATGGGAGGTTATGGTGGTGGGCCCACCTGAATATAACCTCCCATGGGAGGATATTATTACGTGGGGCCCACCTGATCTCATTAAATCTTCTAACCCCCTTTAACCCCTTGGAACCACCAATTATGTGGGGGAGCCTCTTCACATTCCCCCATTAATTGTTGATCCTCCACCCTCATTAATTTAATTGGTTTTCACTTTTAATTGATCTCATCATTTTCAATTCGTTATGCCAAAAATATAATAATATGTGTTATATTATTATTGTGGGGGTTGGAATAAACTTTTGTTGGGTGAATTAAAGAGAGTAGGAGCTTTTGGAGAACTCTCCAGCAAAGAATGCGAAGAACGTGAAGAATTCGAAGAACGCCATCTTCAACTTCGTCACCTCGGAACACTTTCTGACACAGAAGCTTGAGAATTGGGAGTGCGTGACGAACGCGGTGAATGATGAATCGACGCCCGCCCCATCCCATGACATCATCTACATACATAAAATGAGGTAGGGGTTTTGAATTGTTTTTTTGCTCTTTCTTCATCATTCAAAGTTATGGTATGAAAATCATGAATTTATATCACCGTAATGAGGAAGGATTGGGCTGCTCAAACGTGGTCCGACCCTACCCTTTTCTTGTTCATGGTCGTTGATGACAGAGGCGGCACATGCAGTGATGACAACGAAGATGGCGAACAAAGGCCGCGCTACCTGTGGCCTCTTCAAACCGTGCAACCCCCACGGCGCCCCGGCGCGCTTCCCTGGCACCCTGCCCGCACCCCCTGTCTGCATGCCCTACGCGCTGCCCGGCTCTGCCATCACCCCGACGCATTGCCACCAACCAAGGTGACCAGCTCGGCCCCTGCCGGTAGCCTACCTGGTGCCCCCACGCCCTGCCGGTGGTCTACCCAGTGCCTCCGGCAGCCTGCCCAGCCCTTGCAGGTGTACTACCCAGCACCCCCGTACCCTACCAGCATTCTACACAGCCCCTGCTCGAGGCCTACACGGTGCCCTGCCTGGCTCCCCTTTGGCCCCCTGCCATGGTCTTCCCGGCACTCCGGTGCGCTGCACATGCCCCAGTGCGCTACCCTGGCAGGCTGTCCGGCGACCCGATGCCCTGCCCGGTGCCCCCGTGGCCTACCCAGTGTCTATCCGGCCTGCCCACGCCCCGCGCGGCCTACCGCTGGCCTCCCGGTGGCCAACCTCTTGAGAAATTCCCCTCGCATCACTGTCCAAATCACCCTTGTAGTCCACTTGTCTGAACCGAATGAACCAAGCCTAACTTAGCGAGCCGAACCTCCCACATAGTCCGCTGGGCCTGGCCCAGCAGACTGGGCCTAACATAGTAGGATGACCCGCCAAACGGGCTCAGTCAGACCGATCAGGTCTGTCCGGGTTGACCCAGACCGGGTCGTCTCAGACTGGGTTGGGATGAGTTGGTCTGACTCGGTCGGACTGGACCCGAGCCCATTACTGACCCTTTGATTACTTTGGCCTTGTCTTTTGCACCAGAAATCCGTTTAACGAACCGTCAGCAGCGCTAGTAATGACGATGAGAGATGGTCCCTTTGATAATACCCCACTGGAGTTCGAGTTATAGTTGAGATACAGTCAGGTTCGATCGTACATGAATCCAACTGGGCCCCAGGGACTAGAAGGATAATTACTAATAGACCTGGCGTCCGAATGACCCGCTGTCTCTTGCGTTGAGATCCCATTGACGAGATGGACCATTGAGATACATATATGAGAGTTCTATAAAGTTGGAGTTTTTCCCATTAGCTCAGCGATTTGATCCTTCTAGTGACGAGTATTCAGAGTGCGGAGACCTTGTAGCTGATAGAACTGATTACTGCTTGACCGATTCGACTAGCCTAGTGGGGAGCGCCTGGTAGTTGGCGGAAGACCCCTGGCAGAGGATCGCCTGGTAGTTAGAGGCACACCCATGGTGGAGGATCACCTGGTAGATGGCAGCAGACCTATAGTACAAGAGAGTAGGACTACATCTATAGGCTATTAGGGGGAGTGCCTGGTAGTTTGCAACAGACCCACAGCAGAGGTGTGCCTGATAGTTGGAAGCAGACCCGCAGTACTCGACAGGAGAAGTACCTCAGTAGTCCAAGGTTAGTGAGTAGCGCCTTGGTTTCCCAGCATGCCCACTATTCTCAATAGAGGAGGATTTCTCTAGAAGCTGTGGTTTTGATAATGAAAATTATAGTTTGAGCTGAGTCAATTACCTTTGTGTTTTCCTCATTCTTGAGATTGGTTATTAGAAAACTTAGGTATATGTACGAGCATATACCAAGGTAATGGTTATCCGTTGATTCACACTTTTTGGTGTATCCTTGTTGGATTGTGTGAGACCTTGATGGTCTCATGGTCCCTAATGAGTATCATTATACTCAACCCAGCACGGGATATGCCCGCATCTCATTTTTATGGATGCAGATGATAGGCATCGCTGGCCGAGGAGGAGTGTACGAGGACTGTACGGTCCCCAGAGGTGGATCTCAAGACGTGACGGTGCCCAGAGGAGACATAAGGACATGGAGCGCTGAAGATGGTATATGTACCTACCATTCAAGAAGGATCCATGGTGGAAGATCCAGGTGCTGCTTGACACCTTCCAGCTGTTTGTATGTTAGTTGTAACTGTTTTGTCTTATCTGTGTACTTTACTATTGGGATTGTATTTCTGGCCCCTTTTACATTCCCTCCCATCATTTGTATACAGTTTCTACTTAGTTTTTTACTTTTAATTGTGTACTCTGATTGTGTGTGTTTACTTTTAAAAATGAATTTCCTTCCCATCTTTGGAATTTAAGCCTTCGGTGCTAGTCGCTAACCCCAGGCCTATGGAAGGAAGGCTTGGGGTAGTCACAACACGGGCCCTGAGGACATGTTGTGACAATCAGTACAATCCAATTTACTTATTCATATCCATATATAATTATACATAAAAAATTATCTTCACACAAAGAACATATAAAGGGGTACCTTCCAATATCTATAAATATCACATTGTCCTATAATTACATCACCAGATCATCTTGAACATTTAATATAAATATAAAGACCCATACTATACATACATGTTTATTACATCATAATTGAAGCATACTTATTACAACATATAACAACCCCATGAAAGGACCATATAGGTATAGTGTCTTTATAAAATGGGAAACATAAACAACTGGTTCATAAATCATCTACATTGTCTCTCATTTATTTCATCATATCTAGAGTCACTTTTGACATATCCTACTTAATACCCTTCTTCCAGACCTGGGGAAAATAAAAATTACAAAAGGGTGAGCTGAAATTCTTAGTAATGGTAAACATTAGAAATATCAATCATAATAACATTAAATTTTGTAAATCCTAACCTACAAAAGAGATCATAATATCATAACATGGGATAAATCATAGTAGTGAAATGTAATCCCAATAATCATAACATAAAACATTAAACTCTGTGTCATATACACATAATCATAGAGAATCATTTCTTAGTAGTCAATACATATTTCCAAGACTATCTTAGCGGCCAAGGTCCATTTCTGAACCGAGTTCACTCCTCATTTTAGTCCTGTATCACTGATCCAGATTAACCTGTCATTACAGCCATGTCTATCACTTGGATATAAATCATTACCCAATGAATTTGGGGGAAATATAGGTCCCACCCATCTCATAATGACACCATTCTTATGTGTGCTACAAAATCATAAATCATAGCATAATCCATGTAATAAAAATGTGATTCTTAAACATCATTCCATCATAACATAATCCATATAAGATAAAAGGACATCATAAAATTAATTCCATCATGACATTATCAAATCAATGTAAAAATAGGGATAGAAATAATACCATGTACTATTTTAGATGGAAAATAATTTTGATACAACACTTGAACTCCATTCTTGAATAAAATATCCTTTCTACTTAAAAAAACATTTTTTTTTCTTAACATGTCATACAATTTTAAACTAATAGAAGTTTATTAAAAATAAACATGAAAACTTGTAAAGGATTAATCATGGAAATAATTTTCTATGAAATCATAGATATCCATTCATGCCATATAAGTTAAAAAAACATTCTTCTCATACTTTTGCCGGAAAATTCAAGAAGTACCTCATACTAAAAACGACAAAAGATTCCTTTCATATCATTTACTAAAAACACACCAATGGGTAAAATTGGTCTTAAAAATTTGTAGGAGGATAGAAATAATATTAAATATTGAGGATACATGGATGTTGATGATAAATATTCTAGAGTAAATTCTAAAGTATAAACAATCTCGGATAAAAATGAGATTTCTGTATTTTCTCTTACCTTAAGTCCGATTTTCTTCGTACGTGTCCGAACCTCCTATATTATGATTTAAATAATGTTATTGACTTATTCCATAATCATAATCATTGTGATGATATCATATATGATCATATTCTAAGCTTCATATGTGTAATATATCATTGCTACTTGTTATTTGGGTGTTTATTGCTTTTTGTTCTTATGCGTGTTTTGTCAAATAAATTTTTGTTATTATTTTTAGGTTATAGATAAATCATTTACAGAATGGTATTATTGTAATATATATCATATTTATTAATTAAATTGGTGTATATAATCATTATTCATTGAAGATAATGTATAATGAGTCGCATCACATCGTGGAGACAGTAGGTCGTACGTCTGCACGAGTGATGATATCATTCCCATGATTGTGGAATTGTATTGAAGTGTATTTATACTATTTCAAAAATCAATATAACATTACTATAATCATATATAGTTATTATTTACACAATTATACCCATCCAAGTAAGGTGGTGGTGGAAAACAGATTACACCACGACGTGGAGACGATATGATGTACGTACGCATGCGTACTGATTTCGTTTTCCGTAGGATGAATAGAAGGTGAAATATGTTTGTTTCATATATATAATAACATAACAGTATATGAGTGATACTGGTTTTATTACTTCATAATTAAACAACTATATATGTGGAAGTAGAAGAATAAATAAAGTTGAAAGAATCGATAACAGACATTACCTCTTCTTTGAAGCGCCTCTTCTTAAACTCCTCTTAGGGAACAAAAGATGGTCTTTGAAGAATACCAGGACCCCTATGATGTTTCTAGAGAATTGGAGAATAGAAATTGGCAGGGTTTGGCCGTGCTTGAGGGATCAATGTTGTGTGAGGAGGAGAGGGAGGAGGTTCCCTTTTATAAGGGAGGAGAGGGGCACATTAGGAAAAACTTAAAATATTATTTTATAATAAATCATATTCAGTTTTTAATAGCTCAAAATTGATTTATTTCGAAGCTAGGGTAGATATGGATTGAAATCCTCTCAACCAATATATTTTATTCAATTTTAGGTTACTATTTTAACCTTATCATTTATATTTAACTCTAAATTAAATAATTTAACTTTTACTGTGTCGTCTTGTTTTCTTACACTATATGGTTATTAATCATACTATAACAAGAAAAACTAACCCCATGTGGTTCTTTATTAATATATATAACCTTATATAAGTCATTTGGAAGATCCATAAATTTTTAGGAATAAAATAACAATTAATAATATAATATTTGTTTTAAAAACTATTTTATGTCAATTTTGGCACTATTTGGTAATTGATTTTTGTGAAAATCATAACAGCATGATTATTTCAAAAAAGGTTAATTAAATAAATACTAATATGTCATAATAACCTATAAAATTAGTTTAATTCATAAAAAGTCTCAAATTACATTTATTTGGGTTTTTATAATATCAATTATGATAATATTTCCTTAATAAGGTAATTACTGCATCATCATTGTGTCATTTATAAATTAACTTATTTAAAGTCTAAAATTTATAAATAAAATACAATTATTTAGGAAATCATTTTGGTTTTCTAATAAATATTTATATTCGAATTTATCTTTTGTATAACCCTATATTAAAAATGTTTTTGTTATTAAACTTTGGTTTTAACTAATTTAACTATTCTTTAAATAAAATAATAATAAATGTCCTAATCTAATCCATGTGGCCCTAAATGGTCATATTTTAATACTAAGGTAGTTTTTGGTCGAATTAAACTTATCAAATGGAATTAGGACATGTGTTATGGTAATGATAATATCATTTTTAACCTTAATTACCCAATTTACTTTAAACTGTGGTAAATAGAAGTAAAATGGTACTATTCACCAAAAATTATTTTTATGTTATTGAACCACATTTTACCCCTTGATGTTAACCATGTCTTTCAGATTTTAGAAATTCCACTCACAGATGTGATAAAATTAAATTTATGTAAATTTTCAAACTCTCCTAGGAGGTGGGTAAAGACGGTGAAAAGTTCAATAAAATCTTTATATATCTAAAATTATTATAAAAAGACTCCAATGAATTACATTGAACTTATTCTAGTATTATGTATCAATTTTCACCTAAAATAAATTTAAATATAATAAATAATTATTTAAATACAAAGTCGGATTTTAAATAGTAACCCAGTGTTTTTACTATTAATCAAAAATTTAATGTTTTTAGAAAAATACTAATAACTCACCCTAGGCTAATTTCGATATTTCAAATAAAAAAATGAAGTCCATTTTTAATGATAAAATTTATATAATTTCAAAAAGTATGTATTACTAATCATAACGGTTAGTTTTAATAATATTTTAATAACATATCATTGTTTAGTGGAACTCGGTATTACGTAAAATGCAAGCTATCGAGGAAGGTCATGATTTCATGTAAAGAAAGCCAAGCTAGTGTTGTGTGCAGTGAAAGAATCCTTTGATGATAACAAAATATTACTCATAAAAATATTAGGTGTTACATTCTACCCCGCTTAAAATGAATTTCTTCCTCGAAATTCGTCACTTTGTAACAAACAGATGAGGATGACTCTCCCTCATCATATCCTCAAGTTCCCATGTATCATCTTCTAATTGGTGGTTCCTCCATAAAACATTCACCAAGCGAGTGGTCTTATTCCATAGGACTTTTTCACCAGGATCCAGAATCTCTATCTGCTGTTCTTCATAAAAAAGATATTGCTCTAGTGGTACAACTTCTGAGCTGAGTACATGTGAAGGATCGGGTATATACTTTCTCCGGAGAGATACATGGAACACATCGTGAAGATGAGAGAGATTCGGTGGAAGTTCCAATCAGTAAGCTACCTTCCCAACATGATCCAGTATTTCGAAATGACCGATATACCTAGGGCTCAGCTTTCCCTTCTTTCCAAATCTCATTACTCTCTTCCAAGGAGTAATTCGTAAGAACACTTTATCACCCACATCAAACTCTAGGTCTTTTCTTCGGTTATCGACATAATGTTTTTGTCAAATCTGAGCTGCTCATATGTGTTGTATAATTTATTGGACCTTTTCTGCCATCTCATTAACAAGATCAGGTCCTAATAGCTTTCTTTCCCCAACTTCATCCCAGCAAAGTTGGAGTTCTGCATTTCTTTCCATAGAGAGCTTCATAAGGTGCCATCTGAATAATGGAGTGAAAGCTGTTATTTTAAGAAAATTCCACCAAAGGTATGGGTTGATCCCAACCACATTTTCAATCCATAGAGAAAGATCGTAACATATCTTCTAGAGTTTGAATTGTTCTCTCAGTCTGACCATCAGTATGAAGTAGTGCTGAAACTCAACTCTGTATCCAGAGTATGCTGAAGACTTCGCCAAAAAATTGAGGTAAACCTCGGCTCCCAATCAGATATAATGGAAAGTTGTAGTCCATGAAATCTTACCACTTCCTTAAAATATATCCTAGAAAGGTGATCAAGAGATAAATACTCTCTAATACCAATGAATTTTTCCGAATTCATAAGACGATCAACTATGACCCAAATAGAATTATTGTCTTTGGATATTTTAGGAAGTCTGGTGACAAAGTCCATAGTGTTGTTTTCCCATTTCCATTCAGGTATGGGTAATGGTTGTAACATCCCCTTAGACTTCTGTCTCTCAGCTTTAACATGCTGACAAACCAAGCATCAAGAGGCATATTCAAGAACATCTCTTTTCATACCATCCCACCAGAAGTACTCTTTCAGGTCCCTATAGATCTTCATGCTTCCAGGATGAATAGTGAATGAAGAACTATGTGCCTCGTCTAGTATACCCTTCCTTAATTCTTTGATGGGAGGAACACAAACCCAATTCATGAACCTTATTATCCCATCACAATCAAGGTTAAATTCAAGAACATTTCTCACCTTCTTTTGTGACTGTACATCTTCTTTTTGTGACTCTATAATCTTCACATGTATAGATGGTTGAACATCCATTTGAGAAAGACAAGATTTTCCCCTTCCATTATAATTTCATGATCCATCCTTTGTAAATCCATAAATATTGGATCTTTTTTTATCCTCATCATGCATAATCTAGCATGATCATGTCGACTTAATGCATATGCCGCTTTGTTTTCCGGACCAGGGTAATAATGAATTGAGCTGTCGTAATCTTTAATCAGCTCCAACCATCTTCTTTGGTGCATATTCAGATCCTTTTGTGTGAAAATATACTTTAAACTTTTATGATCAGTATAAATATCACACCATTCACCATAAAGATAATGCCTCTATATTATTAATGCAAATATTACTTCATCTAACACCAAATCATGAGTTGGGAAATTTTTCTCATGGATTTTCAACTGTCGTGAGGAATAACCTATCACCATATCATTTTACATGGGAACAGAACCTAGTCCCATCTTGGATGTGTCACTGTAAATCACAAACCTTTCTCCACAACATGGCATTGTGAGCATAGGTGCACTAGATAACCTTCTTTTTAAGTCCTTGAAATTCTATTCACACTCCTCCGTCCAAATGAACATAACTCCTTTTCGACTCAACCTGGTGAGTGGATTAGATAATCGTGAAAAATCTTTCACAAAAAGTCAAAAATATCCTACCAAACCAAGAAAACATCGGATCTCAGTTACTGTTGTTGGTCTCGACCATCTTTCAATACCCTCTTTTTTTCTTGGATCCAAATATATCCCCTGTTTTGAGATTATTTGACCCAAAAATGTAACTTTTTGAAGAAAAAATTCACACTTGGTAAATTTGGCATAAAGCTTCTCCTTTCTCAGGGTCTTCAATACAATTGTCATGTGATCTTCATGTTCTTCCTTGATCTTTGAATAGAAACGAGTATCATCTATAAAGACTACCACAAAATGATCAAGATAGTCTCTAAAGACACTATTCATTAGATCCATGAAGATAGTCGGGGCATTAGTAAGACCAAATGGCATCACTATAAATTCATAGTGTCCATACCTTGTACGAAAAGCCATCTTTGGTATATCCTCCTTTTTGACCCTTAATTTATGATACCCTGAACGAAGATAAATCTCGGTAATGTATTGAGCTCCGCGTAGTTGGTCAAATAAGTCCTCAATACGTGGCAGAGGATATTTGTTCTTGATAGTGATCTTGTTATGTTCTCGATAATCAATGCAGAGTCTCATTGATCCATCTTTCTTATTAACAAATAGAAGAGGTTCTCCCCAAGGTGATGCACTAGGGCTTATGAATCCCTTATCAAGATTCTCTTGGAGTTTCTTCTTCAATTCTAGCAACTCAATTGGGGCCATTCTATAAGGTGTCTTCGAAATGGGCATAGCACCCGGTATGAGTTCAATTGAAAACTCAACTTCATGATTTGGTGGAAGACCCGGTAATTCTTCCAGAAAGACATAATCAAACTCCCATACAATGGGCATATTCTTAATCGTGATTTTCTCTCCAACCATTTGTGATAAATAACCTTCATTTAGTGGAATCAAGACCCAAAAGATAGATGAAATTTCCACTGGAAGGTTATGTTCATCCTTACATCAATTGACGATCATAGATTGATCTGTAATATGAAATGTGACTTCCCATATTTGGAAATTGATATGATCTCCATATAAGGAAAGTCAATCCATGCCATGAATCACATCAAATTCCACTATAGGATGGATCACAATATTTGTAGGAAGCACTTTCCCACAAAAATTAATTTGAGAAGAATTATAATCTTTTTATGCGACTATTGTGCCATTAGGGGTTGTGATAGCTAACTCAACATCTAATTGTTGAGGTAATACGGAAATACCTTTAGAAAATTCTTCAAAAAAATGATTGGGGGGATCTAGAATAAAATAAAAAAAATTCTACTTTAGAGTGGATGGTAATTGTACTTTTCACCACTTTTCTATCATACTCCACATTGCCGATAGAAATTGCTTGTGACTTTCCTTTGTATTTAGCCTTAAGAGTATATTGATGTCGACCATCATCAACTACCCTTGGATTAGGGTATTGATGGCATAATTACCCATTTCCTTGCACTTGTAACATTGAAGTGTAGGAGGTGCAGTCTGTGTAGCCTTTTCTTTGATCACATCAATAGACATATTCTTCCCATCATTGCGGCATTCAAATACCCGATGAACTTCCTTTGCACATTTGAAACATTTACTTGTCCCTTTAAGACAACTCCCTCCATGTTTCCTTCCACACTTTGAGAATAAGGGAAAAAACATCTTTTTTTCAGTTTTCTCTTTAGATTTCCCGTTGACTTCCATTTTCCTTTTCTTATCAAACCCATTTGACTGATGGGTTACTCCAATCTCCACCTCAAACTTGAGAGAACATCGAATGATTTCCTCATATCTATTGATGTCCCTTAAGGTTAACCCCCTTCGAAGACTTTGTTTTTAAGCCACTAATTAATCGATAGATCTTACTCTCATGTTGCATGATAATTCAGAAATTGTACCTTGCATGTATTGTATAATTTTCATTGTAGGTACCAACAGATTCATCATCCTTTTGCTTCAGTACAAGAAACTCCTTCTCCATATTTGTTCGAATAATACGAGGGAAGTACTTATTTAAAAATAAGTTCTTGAACTCATCCTATTATATGGATTCAATTTCATCCCTTTTACATGTATTTTTGATAATATTACACCATTGATCAGCTTCACCATCCAAATGATATACTACGAAGATGGATTTATCATGTTCATAACATTGAAGAACAGAAAGTATCTTTTCAGTGGTACTGATCCATTGTTCAGCCACTAATGGATCAGTAGACCCGCTGAATGAGGGTGGACGCTACCTCGTGAAGGATTCAACAGAATGTTTCTCCTTCCTTTTCTCATTTGGATGACATGCATGATTCATTTCTTGAGAATGTTGTGTGAACATGGCTACAAGATTTTACATTCTATCTCCCATAACGTTTGGTTGCTCAGGGGGATAATCATTGCATTGCCCGTCGCATTCCGTATTAACACGGTTCCTTCAGGTTCCATACATTGACTAAAACCAAGATGAATAGTGTGAGGAACAATAATTATAATAGGAAAACCACATAATAAAGAATAAATTTTACAATTAAGGTCTTATTATAGGTTATTCATGGCCATTTCTAAATCCCTAATATTTTTTCCTATGATAAGACATATCCTTAGGGTTCTTACTAAGGCATTCACATCCTAGTTTCCAATGGTTGACTATACCCTTCCTCAGATACGGGCTATAATGACCCATACATTACATACATGGTTATTACATCAAAATTAAAGCATACTTATGACAACATATAAAAAAACCATGAAAGGACTACATAGGTATAGTGTCTTTTAAAACTGGGAATCATAAACAACTGGTTCAAAAATCATCTACATTGTCTCCCATTAATTTCATCGTATCTCGAGTCCATTTTGGCATATCCTACTTAATACCCTTCTTCCTGACCTGGGGAAAAGAAAACATACAAAAGGGTGATCTCAAATGCTCAGTAAGTGTAAAGAAACAAAATATCAATCAAAAGAACGTAACATTTTGGAAATGTTAACCAACAAAAGAGATCATAATATCATAACACGGGTTAAATCATAGTAGTGAAATGTAATCCCAATAATCATAACATAAAACATGAAACATTGTGTCATACACACATAATCATAGAGAATCATTTATTAGTAGTCAAGACTCATTACCAAGACTATCATAGCGGACAATGTCCATTTCTAAACAGAGTTCACTCCTCGTTTGAGTCCTGTATCACTGAACTAGATTAACCTACCGTTCTAGCCATGTCTATCTCATGGGATATAAATATTTACCCAATTCATTGGAGGGATATATAGGTCCCACCCAACTCATAATTGAACCATTATTATGTGATCCACAAATCATAAATCATAGAACAACCCATGTAATAAAAATGGTATTCATAAACACGATGCCATCATAACATAATACATATAAGATAAAAGGACATCATAAGATTAATTCCATCATGACATAATCAAATAAATGTAAAAATAGGTATAGGAATAGAACCATGTGTTATGTTAGATGGAAAATAATTTTAATAAAACACTTGAACTCCATTCATGAAGAAAAGTTTCTTTTCTACTTCAAAAAAACATTTTTATTTCTTAACATGTCATACAATTTGAAACTAAAATAATTTGAATAAAAATAATCCTGAAAACATGTAAAAAAAGATTCATGGAAAGAATGTTCTATGAAATAATAAAAATCCATTCATGCCGTATGAGTTAAAAAAACATTCTTCTCATACTTTGGACAGAAAAGTCAAAAAGTACCTCGTACTAAAAATGACAAAAGATTCCATTCATATCTTTTACTAAAAACTCACCAATGGGTAAAATAAGATTTAATAAATTTTATGTGGATATAAATAATATTACATATTGAGGAAACATCTATGTGGATGATAAATATTCCACACTTCATTCTGAAGTATAAACAATATCGGATAAAAATGAGATTGCGAGATTTTCCCTTACCTTAGGTCTGATTTGCTTCATACGTGTCTGAACCTCCTGTATAATGATTTAAATAATACTATTGACTTATTCCAGAATTGTAATCATTGTTATGATATCATATATGGTCATATTCTTATCTTCGTATTTGTAATATTTCATTGCTACTTGTTATTCGAGTGTTTATTGCTTTTTGTTCTTATGCATTTTTTGTCGAATAAATTCTTATTCCAATTTTTAGGTTATAGATACCTAATTTCCAGAATGGTATTAGTGTAATATATATCATATTTATTCATTAAATTCATTTATATAATCATTATGCATTAAAGATCATGTAGAACGAGTCACATCACATCGTGGAGACGGTAGGTCATACGTATGCACGAGCGATGATATCGTTCCCATGCACGTGGAATTGTATTTAATTGTATTTATAATATTTCAGAATCAATATCACTTTACAATAATCATATATATATATTTTTTACACCATTATACCCATCCAAGTAAAGTGGTGGTGGAAAACAGATTACACAACGCCGTGGAGACGGTATTCCTTACGTACGCACGCACGGTGATTTTTTTTTCATAGGATTGATAGAAGGTGAAATAGGGTTGTTTCATATTTATAATAACATATAATTATATGAGTGATACTGATGTTATTACTTAATAATTAAACAACTAAATAAGAGTATGTAGACGAAGAAATAAAGTTGATAGAATCGGTAATGGGCATTACCTCTTCTTTCAAGCGCCTCTTCTTAACCTCCACACATGGCACTAAAGATGGTATTTGAAGAAGACCAGGACCCCTATACTGTTTCAAGGGAATTGAGGAAGAGAAATTGGAAGGGGTTGTTCGAGTTTGAAGCCTCAATGTGGTGTGAGGAGGAGAGGGAGTAGGTTCCCTTTTATAAGGGAGGAGATGGGCACTTTATGAAAAACTTAAAATATTAATTTATAATAAAGTAATATTCCGTTTTTAAGAGCTACAAATAAATTTATATCGAATCTAAGGTTGGTATAGGTCTAAATCCTCTCAACCAATAGATTCTATGAATGTTTAGGTTGCTATTTTAACCTTATCATTTAGATTTAAATTTAAATTAAATAATTTATCTTTTACGGTGTCTTCTTGTTTTCTTACAATATATGGTTAATAAAAATACTATAACAAGCCAAACTAACCCCATTTTGTTCATTATTAATAGATATAACCAGATATAAGTCATTTTTCCAAACATTATATTTTTATAAATAAAATAACAATTAATAATATAATATTTGTTTTAAAAACTATTTTATGTCAAATTTGACACTATTTGGTAATTGATTTTTGTGAAAATCATAATAGCATGATTAGTTTGCAAAAAGCTAATTCAATCAATAATAATATGTCATATTAAGCTATAAAATTATTTTAATTTATAAAAAGACTCAAATTACATTTATTTGGGTATTTATAATATCAATTATGTTAATATTTTCTTAATAAGGTAATTACTACATCATCATTGTGTCATAAATAAATTAAACTATTTAAAGTTTAAAAATTATAAATAAACTACCATTATGTAGGAAATGTTTTTTTCTTTATAATGAATATTTATAGTCGAATTTATCTTATCTATAACCCTATATTAAAAATATATTAGTTATTAAACTTTGATTTTAACTATTTTAACTATTCTTTAAATAAAATAATAATAAATGTCCTAATCTAATCCAAATGGAACTAAATGGTCATATTTTATTCTTAAGGATGTTTTTGGTCGAATTACACCTATCCAATGGAATTAGTACATGTGTTAGGGTAATTATAATACCATTTTTGCCCTTAATTACCCTATTTACTTTTAACCGTGGTAATTAAAAGTAAAATGTTTTTATTCACCAAAAAATAATTTTTTCATATTGAACCACATTATACTTCTTAATTTTAACCGCATCTCTCGGATTTTATAAATTCCAATCACAGAAGCGGTAAAATTATGTTTTATGTAAATTTTCAAACCCTCCTAGGAGGTGGGTAAAAGACGGTCATACGTTCAATAAAATTTCTATATATCTAAAATTATTATAAAATGACTCCAATGAATTAAATTGAACATATATTTTTATTATGTATCAATTTTGACCTAAAATAAATTTAAATAAAATAAATAAATATTTCAATAAAAAGCCTCTTTTTAAATAGTAACCTAGTGTTTTCACTATTCATCAAAATTGAATGTTTTCAGAAAAATACCAAAAATTCACCCCAGGCTAATTTCGATATTCCAAATCCAAAAATGAAGTCCATTTTAAAAGATAAAATTTACAAAATTTCATGAAGTGTTATTATTATTCATAACTAATAGTTTTAATAATATTGTAATAGCATATCATTGATTAGTGAAACTCGGTATTGTGTACAACGCAAGCTATCGAGGAAGGTCACAATTGCGTGTAAAGAAAGCCAAGCTAGTGTTGTGTGTTGTGAAAGATTCCTTTAATGATAACAATATATTTCTCATAAAAATCTCGGGTGTTACAATTAACAGGAAATTACTATGAAAAAAACTAATTAGATAAATTCTTATGTATTTCATATTTCATAACTATTAAATTGAAAAAAAATAACCCTAATTACTTCATCCATAATAAATTAATTATTATACCTCATTATATTATATAATTCGTCTTTACATCAATAGTTCATCTAGAACCTCATCATCATCCACAATTGATCCATTACTCGCACCACATTGTTAATTCTCTTAAGGAACATTCCTCTGAGGGAATTTTGTTTCATAATAACCATTTATTATACACATAAAAAATATATCAATTAATTATGTGTCAGTGAGGAAAATATTATAACACATTTCATAATCGAAATACATAATGTTTTCCATACAGTTATTTTCATGGTGTAGTTTTCTTGAGAAAAAAATATTCATATTCTTATAATGAATTCACTTATGTGATTAGTTCATCATTATTGAAATAATGTAAACGAAATATTCATTACTCCTTCATCTTCATTAGCCCCAATCTTAAAAAACTCCTTCTATCTCATTCATGTTGAGTCTGAGAGTTAGTTAAGGTTAATGTTGTTAATCATGTTCCTTGAAAATTGATTAGGCTAGGTCAGAACATATTTCACTATAGTGATAATTCCACTTTACTTCTCATCCTTAAATATTTCATCACATGTATCATTAATCAAGTTCCATTTGGTTCCCTAAATTGAATAAAACTATAATATGAGTTTGAGCATTACATATCATATTAAAAAACCACATAGTAATCAAATGAATTACTTTTAGGTCAACTGAATCATCAAACCGTATGTAATCTATGACACACTTGGTTTATTCTAGGTTATTCACATCCAACGTATATTTAAATACTTTATGATGGTACATAATGAGTTGATGTATGTCCAAAGAATAACTCTAGTGAGTGTCAAACCAGGTGTGCAGCAAGCCCCGTTGTCATGTACCAGATTATCCCGAGTCCGGATTAGAACATATTGTCGGAGTTTTTACCACTAGGTACATTTTTACTATATCGACATCCACTTATAGTATCAATATAGGGTGGTAATTCAAGAAATACACCCACTATATACTTTTCCATAATTCTATGTAATTTTTCTTATTGTTAAATCATCTTTATACATATCCTTAGAGACTTCCTCTAGATATATCCTTATAAATATACACAGGGATCTCACTATAGTTTTCTCTTCCTAGATTACAAAAGTAAACAATAAATTTTCTTTGATACCACCTATAGTGACCCTCTCTATTTAAAATATTAATATTACATAACATCTTCAGAATAATTAATCATTATTCAAACAGATTCACAATGGCTGTATATGGTCAATTACCATTGGAAACATTGAGGCAAATATAATAGTACATGAGTCAGATACATTATATCTTACTGGGTTCTCCATGACTAGGACCCCTCTTAAAACTATCATAAAAAAAATTATCTTCATAACCTAGGGACATAAACATGAAAAAGGGAGTTCTGGTATTCTTAGTAAGGGTAAACAGTAGAGACATGTAAGCTTAATCATGAGAATATGTTTATGAGAACATGAACTGGAAAACCTAATATCCTAACCATCATATCAAAGATCAAAGAAATGGATCATGGAATAAATAATTGCAGTTTATAAGACATGAATTATAAGGATGTAAGTAACACAAGTAATGAAAGCATAACAAAGGAATAAAAAATTGAATTATGGGGAATAGATAAGCATATAATTTGACTTACATAATAGCCAATACATTATGGCCAAGACCGTCTTGGTAGTATGGGTCCACTCCTCATACTATCTTGTTAGTCATAGTTCACTCCAATATCCTTTTTATAGCATGAAATCACTCCTCATACCATCATGGCAGTAATGGTTCACTACAATGGATAACGTAGTCTATCTCATGATATATTAATTTTATCCCAATGCATTATAGGTAGATATAGGCACCACCCATCTCATTATAAAATCATAGATACTTGTTCCACACGGAAAAAATTAATCATATCATAACCCATTAAATAAATTTGAATTATAAATATGTAATAATATCAAAACGTTTTAAAAACACAAGTTTCACAATCATTTAGTCCTAAACATAACCCATGAAAAGAAGCCGGTTTTTAATGCATATAACATGTTAAAGATAAAAAGATTTCATAAAAATTTTGATTATGTGTAATCCATTCATATAATGAATATGAATTGAACCAAGATATAATTTAAAAAAAGATCCCAATTAACATCAATTAATGTCATATTAGATTGGTATTAATTTGGAAATATAATTCCAAAACATTAATGGATGAAAATATCATTCCTTTCTTAAAAAGGATTTTGAATACATAAAACAATTTGATAATCATTTTCATAGAAAATACATTTAAAACCTATAATGAGGACTTGAAATCAAATAATCATATTTTTCTATTAAAACATATAAAAAAGCATAAAATTATTTTAACAATCCATTTCATTGAAGATAGTTTGAAAACATATATAGAAATCCTTAAAAGGTTGTGAAAAATAGTTTTTTGAAAAAAAATTAAAATATATCAATAGTGCTCGATAATGTCCTGAATATCACATTCCAGGAAAATTATTTTAAAACATATAAATAAATATTCATAATATTATGAACTCAATTTTAATTTAAAATACATTTAAAATATATTAATATAGATTAAAAATGTTTTGAAAATCATTTTCCATGAAAACATATAAGGGAAGCTTGATAAAATTTTGAAAAAAAATTCATTTAAAAACAATAAAAGAACATTGAAAATGTTTAGAAACTATATTTCATGGAAACATAAAAAATATTCATTAAATGTTTTTTAATCCCATTTATCATATGTACTTATAATATAAGCTTGAAAACATTTTGAATAATTTTTAAAATATAAAAAAATTTTGAAAAACATTTTCTATATAACAAATTTAAAAATAGTTAATTTCTAGAATATTAAGATAATGATTAATTTAATAAGAATAAAATTTTAGTATTATAATGGATGCTTCATGGGAATAATAGTGGGTAAATGTTTATATGTTTTATGATGTGAAAATAACATTCCATTTGCACTGTGAAACGATTATAAAATGACTCGTTAAGAAAGAAACAGGAAGATTATAATTAAAAAAATTATAAGTAAAAAAGCTTAAAATTTCATATAATTATTATATTTTATTATTATAATATTTAGGGAATCCCTTTTTAGAAAACATTAATTTGAAATAATGAATATTTTTTATCCAACATAGGGTAAAGTCGGGATTCCTTAAAAACACATTCAAATATATAATATGTACAAATTAATGGAAAAAAATTGAACACTATATAATTATATTATGAGTAACCATAGGATAATATATTTCATTAATTTTCATGAGATATGGAATATATGGCTTCATCAAAGGATGCATAAACATAAAAATTATGAATAAGCAATGGGATTTTTTTCAATAAAATATTATCACTTGGTAACATTTGATCGCTTTCACCTGGTAAGAGAAGTAAAATTACATGAATATTGAAATATAATTAAAAACTAATATTCCTGATATATCTCTTAATATTGATATATATACAAATAAAAAATAATTTAGGGGGATAATTAATCATGTGTCTCAATGGAGGAAAATAGAGACCAATCATTTTTACTGATTTGGTAACATTTAAAACATAATCCCCATGAAAGAAAGATAATAAATTGTATGTATTAATAAAAAACATAATAATAAGATACATAGAATAAAATCATATGAATTATTTACACCACATAAAAATAATGATTTGTGAACATAGAATATATCTCGCGGAATTAAAAGTAGAAATAAATTCCCCTAACCTTGTGTCCTGAATCTCTTCGTACCCATGCAATCTTCTTGTATAATAAATATATGTTTATTATAAATATTTTAAATAAGAATATTATTATTCATAATTCCATATATGGTTTTCTATGACCATATATTACCCACTTGTGAATGATATAATGTTAATGTTTCATTTCTGGTAATATTCACTCTGTTTTCTGCATGTGTTCTAATTGGTCACATCATTGGTCTTTATACAAATCTAATGATTTATAGAGTTTTAAAAATTATATAAATATATTATATATCTAGATGTTTATATTATTATATTCTATAGAATAAAAAATTATGAAATGTAATATACCATTCATGGAGACAGTAAGTCATACATAGGCATTAACGTTGTTTTTGTTTTAATTATTGTAGTGAAAAATGATGAATTAAACATAAAAGTATATATAAATAATTATAATGTATAATTGTGATAAAAAATATATATTATATATTCACTAAATCCATCCTAATACAATCCATGTAGTTAATTAATGAATCATATCATTTGAGGGGTCGGTAATCCACACTTTCTCAAATGAAATTATCATTTTAGCACCAAATGAAAAGAAAAAAGACAGTTATTTTATAAGTAATATATAATATAAATGAAATAATAAATATAATACGTGAAATAAATAAATATATTTTCCATAAAAATGGCCACCATTATAGGTGGTAATGGAAGAATGAACAATCATCATTTTGTGAGGAAATTGTTCACTATTTAGAGAAACCGAATGTTTAGTACCCATTATATATTGGTGTGTGTAAGTGTTTATAAAACACATAGAATAATAACATAATTTTATATTGATGATATATCTTTTTTTATCAAATAATGGAATAAAAAATGTGGGGTGGGGGTGTAGAAGAGAAATATATAGGAAATGATCTTGAGAAAAGATGTTACCTATTAATCGGGTCACTCTTTATGGTTTATGCTAGAATGATTTCCTGAGTTTATATCCTACCAAGTCAAAACATCTAGGATTAAGATATTAATGTTTATCAATTATTATAGTATTTTTTTTGACAAAATCCATTAGATCTGTCTGATAAATAGGGTATAGATTGTGGCCTTTATACAGAAGGAAAAGGATACACATGACATTTATTAAAACAACATAGATGTACCCACATTTTTATCTATCAAAAGTCCTAAATACCAACTATGCTCAATAATATAAGATTAATTGATGAATCATGGATAGAAAATTGTTGTTATAGAAAATTCTAGTTCATATTGACTCTTATATATATGTTTCAGTACTTTATTTACGTTTTTATCTTCACCTATGTAATTAATTCTAATCATTTTCAATAGTCCTTTTTTCCCAAAAAATTTTTTCTTATTAAAAATAATAAATTTCTATGATTACAAATATGGATTCCATTTCTCCACATTCTAATTACATAAGGGGAAGATATTAATTTAACATTAATCCCACTAACGGGACGACATTGTGGTATTTTATGTAAAAAATTCGAAAAGTTTTCTATGTTTATATGTCCAATTTTAGAATGAAATTGATACCAATGACCTACAAAATATTAATTGATAATAATATTATCTATATAAACATTTACAGAAATTAAAAAAATATATTTAACCATCTAAAAAATTTAGTTGAAAAATAAGGTTTCAATTTAAATCATGTATTTTCTACTATTCATTATAAGATGAAACCTTAATAAAAATACCAAAAATTTATCATAATTTTTTTTAAATTTTTCATAAAAATAAAATTGTTTCAATATATAAATAATATTTTAGTTATAAAATTTTTATTTAAAATGGTTTCACCATTTATAGTGGTAAAATTCCTTAATAAAAATATTTGTTTTTATAAATATAATTGGGATAGTATTTATCTTATATCTATCAAATCTATTGGATGAATATAAAAAATATTTTATTATATATATATAATGTATTAAAATAATATTACTCAGTAATTTCAATTAATATAATTTTTTATGTTAAAATATCTTTGTGACCATAATAATATTTTCTTTTATAATAATCAGTTTTCATAATATTTTTTAATTAATTGGTAACTTATAAATTCATATAAAATTTTTGAGACCACATTTTTTTCATAATTTTGTTAATAATATTCATATAAATCAACTTAAGTTATAATTTATATCTCAATATAATAAACATTTTCATAATATTTTATAGATATGTAGTACTCGGTCTTGTGTGTTTTCCATGAAATTATGTATTGTCAATATTATTTGGAATGAACAAAAACCTTAGTGTTACGTGTAATGTATAACAAAATTGTGTTGTGCGTAACATATACATAGATGGTTCATAATATGTATATTGGGATGGAGTGCACAGTTTTCTCTAATAGATTTCCAAACATGCACAACACCTTTTCATCTATTTTTCTCCTAATTCCACCAAAACACACCACAAATTATAACCCCACAAAAAGAAGTCCAATAAACCCCAAAGAGTACCGAAAAACAAGCCTAAGTCATCTTTATAAAAGTTCAAGACCTTACAATAGAATTTTTGTATGTAAATTTTTATAAAATGGTAAACAACACAATATTAGTTTCACATTAGTTAATGATGTACAAATTATAATGAC
The DNA here is from genome assembly GCA_963277665.1 of Viscum album. Classification (NCBI taxonomy): domain Eukaryota; kingdom Viridiplantae; phylum Streptophyta; class Magnoliopsida; order Santalales; family Viscaceae; genus Viscum; species Viscum album. Next base: position 1,933,305,713 of record OY728160.1, read on the forward strand.
TCTTCTTCTTATTCAATTAAATTTATTTAGCCTTATTAAACGTACTACTTTGTGAGGTAAAATATATTATTTCGTAATTGTTGATGGTTTTAAAAGATATACATGGGTTTACATTATCAATATTAAATATGAGACATTACAAATGTTTATTGATTTTATTTATTTTATCCAAAATATAAAAGAAATTTTAATTAAGTAAATTATATATGATCATGCTCTCAAATTCAATAATCTAGAAATTATAAAGATTTCTAAGGAAAATATGCATTTTTACAATTTTTATACACTATAACCCCATAGAAAAATATTTATAATATAGTGAAAATAAAATCCATCAATAAAATTGTAGGACCATGATAAATGTGTGTAACATACCTAAATATTTTTGGGAAGAATCTTTTAACAGTACTGTTAATGATTATAATTGAAAACGTTTAAAACCATTGTTTAAAAAGACATTGTATGATATTTGGGAGAGAATAAAACCTAAAATTGGTCATTTTTTTCAGTTTAATTGTAATGATATCAATGATAATATTAAGTATTATTTTGATAAATTTATTCAAATATGATGAATTAAATTTATATATAATATAATAATAGTTAGGAACATATAGTATATTGTAAACGAACTATGTTTTTTTGAAGAATCAATTCTTTTTATGATTGATTAAATTACGTTGAATAAAATAGATGATGAAATTTAATATCTTAAAGAAGCATTTAGATATATTAATTTTTAAGATTATACTAAGGAAAAACATTCCCATATTTTGTGTGAGGATATTTCAACCCAATCTTAACCTATCAAGGGATGATCATGTAAAATTCATTGAGAAAATACCATAGATAATTTTATTAGAAAATTTCTACAAATAGTTCAAAATAAAATTTTTATTTAAAATTATTGTTAAAATAAATAATTTCTTTTTCATTATATAACAATGTGTATTGATGAAACATTAAATTATTCTAATTTTATAGTGTCTATTAAATATGCTTGAAATATTTTTTATAGGAATAATGTAGGGTATTTTTTTGTTGCATTGCAAGATTATCATGTCATTGGAATAAAATAAATGTTTTGAATGAATCTTGATGGATCATAGAAAATAGTTAAGAACAAATTGGTTTATCAGGGATATTTATAAGAGAAAGGAAATGATTTTGAGGAATATGTTTCACATATTGTATTGTTATATGAATTTATTATATTATCCGATTTTGCTGCTCTTTGTGGTTTGAAAATATTTCAGAAAATAGATATCAAAACCACTATTATAAATGATTTTATTTGAAAAAATTGTATGTTAGAAATCCATCTAGTTTTAAAAATGAGAATCATACTGATTTTTAAACAATCTATTGTATTATAAGGTTTAAAATTAAATCCTAAAGCTTAGTAAGAAAGGATAATTGTATGTCACATGAAAACAAAATTTGATAAGGTAATGTGTAATGTTTCTTTGTTATTAATAAATGTTATGATGAAAATTTGATAAAAAAATTATATTGATGATGTTATTTGAGAATATTTAATTGAAATTAGATGTCATTAATATTCTAATTTGATGTTTTTTAATTTCCATATGAGTGTGATGGGGGAATTAAAATTGTTCCTAAATTAGAAATTTTTTTAGAGATGATTATATTTTTTAAATTAGTCTATGTAAGATAATGAAATAATTAATATTGTATTTGTATAATATTATAAAATTTAAAACATTACCATCAATACATTATTCTAATTATTTTTTTATAAATATGGAAAATATTGTGATGTTAAAACCCATAGAGCTATGACTAGAAGTCTATTAAATTCAACTACCCCTAGAACAAAATTAATGTTCTTAGTTTTCATGTGTTCTAGATGAAAATTATATCATATGTAATTTCATATTAAATATATTAATATAATAATTAAATATCTTTATGATTCAATTATTCTTGGTTTATTTGAACTTCAAAGAAACAATTTTGAACATATATTCTATTAGGATTCTGATATTGATCAATGAAAGAGACATATAAAGAGAATTTCATTTAATTTCCATTTGTGAGGAGAATCTTGATTTTAATATGATTCAAAAAAGAAACTTTATACTACTCTGTCAACTTCTAACTCTAAATATATTTTTAAAGAATCATGTTTTTCTTAGTCATTATTAATTAAGAAAACTCTTTCCTATTTTTGTATTTTTATATTTTTACTATTTTCTATGATAATAATTATGAAATTATTAATTCATAAAATGTATTATATAAATAATCATCTAAAAACATTGATGTTAATGTTCCCTTTCTTATAGATAATGATTCTAATGAAAATACTGATGTGAAATTAATTTCAATAGAAAATCAACTTGTTGATGTCATTACTAAGCATGTTGAATTTAATCAGTCTTATAGAATATTTTTTTAACTTACACAAATGGATATATAAATATATTTAATATGGAATTAAATCATTAGGTTTTTTGTGTGTTTATATTTTAAAATGTTTAGATTTTTGAAATCATGTATTACTATTTCAGAGTAATAATTAATCATTTAATTAAATATTTTATCATTATATTTTGGTTTGAGGAATTATCATATAGATTAGTTAAAGTTTTAATAAATTATAAACATTTATATTGTGTAAAAGGTAAATTTTATGATGTGGTTTTAATTATATATTCATAAAAACATTTACACATTCCTCTGGCTTTAAAGTGGATATTTAACACATGTATTAAAATATGCATATTTTGAATTGTTTTTCATAAAATGTATAATTATTCATATGAAATATAATATTCTAAATAAATATAGATTTAAACATCTTTATTTCCAATAAAGTATTATCTATCAATATAATTTTTAACTTTTTATAACATCCAAAATAACAACATTTGTTGAAATTATACCTAATTATGTCATTGTCAAAAATTGGAAAAATATTGAGTGGACCCTAGAATAACATAATATATTGATAATTAAAATTATATATGTATTAACATTACATGAGGATTTTATATTATTGATGTTATTTGGTTAATAAATTATTCCTACCACACATTAGACCATAATATTTCATTGTAGAAAATATCATTAATTTTCTTGTTTTGACTAGATTTAAAAAGTTCTGCAAGTTTCATATAGAGTTTATCAGAAAAATATATCTTATAATGCATTGAAATAAAACTATTATGTATTATAACTGTTCCCAAATATGGTATTAAAGAATCCAAATATACCAAAAAAGGATTTCACATATAAAATTCAATTTCACTATTTATGAATCATGTGATTTTCCAGAATCCGATAATCTTGTTATTTCATCAATAATATCATCTGAAGAACTAAAAATTAAGAAATTACTGTTAAGTTGGGATAATATTTTTTTAATAAATATCTTCGAAAAAATTATAATTAAAATTCTATCGTTATTATATCCAATGATAGTTTATATTCTACTTCATGTTTTCATTTTTATGTATACAATTTTTTCAGAAAACATTTTTTACTATATGTTGATGATAACATGATCTATGGAATTATAATTAAGGGAATTATAGAATTTAATTTAATATAATGAAATTATATAAATAAAATTTAATACAACCTATATATGATTCATCTTTTTTGAAGGACCTTTTTTAATCTAAATCTGTTTTATTCAATATGTCTTTAATTTTTAGAATTAAGATACATTGTTTTGTCATATAGGTTAAACTTATTTATGTTGGGATTAGACAATTTGAATCCCCTATATGAGTAATTTTTATTCATTCGAAATTGTTGTGTGGATATAAATTTACAATATTGATATCACATACATGAAAAAATATCTAAATTGTGAGAAAATAGTTACATTAATTTTCATATATAAGATAACTATATCGATTTAGTCATATTAATTCACCAATATATATTTAGATATATCAATTAACATACAAAAAATAATTACTTCAATTTCCCAACATGAATCTCATAGGAGGATTTCACTATATTATATACTGAAATTTCACATGTTATTTAAATACCAATCTGTTTTCAATATTTTATGTAATAACTGACTCTTTAATTTTTTTCAAGCTATTTTCATGTATTTAAATTGTTCTATTTTTTTTCTCAAATTATTCATTAATTATATAGAATAAAATTAAAATTATTTATCATGTTTTGTGAAGTATTAACTTGGATTCTCATGGGAATTATTATTTTGGGATATTCGTACAAAAATTTCTGAACATGAGAATTTTCAAATTCAATCATTCTTGTATATAATGATTTATACTAAAATATTACTCTAGATTATTTTTAGGATGTAAATTCTAATTATTTACAAATATATTAAATAAAATAATTGGTTCAATTTTGTAACAGTTGTTTAAATAATATTGAGGTGAGATTTGATAAGAAGGTGTTTTTAATTTATAAATATTTCACACATTTAATGAAATATAGGAAATAAGAGTGGACAACTACTAAGTAGTTAAGTAAAGGATCATATAGGATTCATTTTTTAGAAAATAAAATAATCAATGGTCTTCATTTTTTAATTATTTTTCTTATAAATAATATATATATATATATATATGAAGTTTTAATATCAATGTAAAAATATATGAGAGTAGAAAATATTCCTAAACCATAAAAGTTATACATTTACTAGTGATCAACTGGTATCCCAACAAAACAAAAAAACATTTGAAACATTACTTCTACAGGTTACATTAGTTCTTAGAAAATCAGACACATTTAGTATATATCTTATTATGTGGTGTTGCTTATTCTTTTTATTCTTTTACGTTTGTCATTGTAATGTGTTATACTAACTAATAAAATTTTGTTTTATGGGGTGAAAATCATAAAAAAGTCTAGAATTTGGGTTGTGTTTCTAGGGAAAAAAGTGTTGTATGTTTGGGATGTCCCTCAGGGGATTCAAATTGTATGATTTATTGGGTTTTTTATTCTAGGGGAAAATGTATTTGTATGTGGGATGTTGCTATAGGTGGGAAAAAATCATTGTTTGATTCTATAATATTTGTAATAGTGGGTTCCAAAACTCTCAATTATTGATATGGGTGAAGAGTATGTATAAGTTCATTTATATCTGATATACTATAAAATTATAATGTTGTTATCCATTTCACCAACATTATAACTCTAATATACTATTTAATTCATTAAAATATTTTCAATGCCCAAATCAACCCCCCCCCCACGTGGATATTTCTATATCTTAACTCAAGACCATCATATATCACATTATTCATACTAAAAGTAGACATTATTTTAGTACAAATGAATCTATAATTGATAACTACAAAAAAGAATTTTTATATTTTATATGAGACATCATTTTATTTATTGGTTATTATGGCCATTCTATACTATGAATGTCCGGAAGGAATTATATTTTTTTCATTTTTTATAATCTCTCTTTTATAGGATGAAGGGGAACCCTATCATGTCCCATAATCATCATGACATTATAAGACCCAAAGGTCATATAGGAAATCATCCAAACCATAACTACATGGAGTCGACCCTCCCAGGTATCTACATCATTATGTTAGAACCCCTAAATCATGTGGTTTTTTGGGTGGGATTCTCATCAAATCATAGGCTTCTCTTGATGGAAATTTTTGTCCCCTCTGATTATCATATATCTGTAAGCTCTACTCGAATGAATGAATCTTTCTCTAAATAATCATCTCAATATTTATACATGTAAAGTATTTATCATCCATTTACGGAGAATTTCATGTTTTCCAATGGCATTGAGCTAGCCCAAAGTCCTTGAGGTGGCCTGAAAGTCATAATGGACTAAAGGTCTTGGGTGGCCTGAAGGCCTTGAAGGGCTCGAGGATCAAATCGGTGGCCCAAAAGTCCAAAAAGATTAATATTACCAGCTGCTTCAATGAAAAATAGTCCCTCAAAATTTACTACTATAGTACCTAATAAAGTATGGCTACAGTGACCCAACATTTGGTCTCCACCCAAATTTGATCTGTTGTTTGTTGGATGCACTAGTCAAGTCCTCACCAATCGGGCTGAGGCTCTTATACAATGTGTTCATTCTATGCACATTTTTGGAAACTCTAATTGAATTTTCTACAATTAATTCTCACTTTCCTTATGACACAATATTAGACCAATTAGATAAAATACCCTTAGAGGGAGGTGGGGTGAATTTTTGTATGACAGATTAAAAAACATTCCCCTTAAAATCATATTTCATCATTACAAAAACATTATTTCGTCCCTTACCCATAGAAATGTATGAATCGAATATGAATCATGCCTAAGACATACCATTTTTATATGGTTCACCTTCACTGGTCTATGTCCAAGGATCACACAACGGTGATGTACCAGTACACAAAATCCATTATGTCTCACTTTAAAATATCTAGGTTTGGGTTGGGTCACTTCTATGACAAGGGTTGATTCATTTACATCGTTTAGGGGATATTCACTTTTTCCCAAGGATCACTCCCTAACTCTCTTTCTCAGGCTCACTGCCAATGGAAAGGATCACATTGTCCGACTTACTTTTAACACTACTCCAGAAAGGCACCACTCACAGTTTATGGGCATGTAGGTCCCTTAACTATCACTAACGATTGATTTGTCAACTTTAGGTGGATTTTATCTTGACTTTTTTCACCCATAGATAATATTATATTTTTTGTACATAATTAATTTGTGTAAATTCCTTTTCTAGACTATTTTGGTTCCATTGTGAACTACCTTTTATCCTCTGTGAACTACCTTGAATCCTCTGAGAATTATGTTGCACAGAATGGTGAGAGTGCTTCATTGTGGCCTTTTTCTTCCACATGTCATCCCCCAATTGTAGAAAGATGATGCCACGCGTATTTCCCTATATCAACAAGTGGTAGATGCCTCATGGATAGACTCTAATTATACATAATATCTCTTCTTACACTTACCATCTCTTTTACCATAGACCACCTTTTCTTCAACAGACCCTATTCTATTGTGAGCTGCAGAACCCCACCAAATCCTTATAATAAACCATTCAATTAACAATATACTTCATGAAATTGTCACTCAAAAACTATGTCATACATCACCATATTCTCCTTTTAGCGATGATCTATTAATGAAATTTGATCATCTTAATGATACAATTTTGGGCCTTAATATACACATATATATCCTCAAAACACGCTATTCTGAATTACCTAAAACATTGATTTAATATATCCTTCACCGTGGACTATGTTATGTGGTCTGCCTAGTGTCTCAATCCTTTGCGATAACCGATGTCTTCTAGTAATGAAAAATCATTTTTGGCTCTACTAATCACCGCCACCTTTTTCCAAATAATGAGCCTCCTATGAACTAAAAAGCTCATGTGAATTAATTTTTTTATGTCGTCTACCAAGAGGTATTTGTAGACCCCATAGTGCTATGATGCATCAAGGTATTTTTTCACAACAAAAAATTTATAGAATGTGAGAATAAAAACTATGGAATCCAAGGATATGCCAAAGTGGTATGGAATAACATAAATTTTTTGTTACATAATTATAAGATCTGTTATAATTTTAAAGTCGTATATGCGTCATTTAGGGTTTATTAGAGTTTTTTAGCCAATTATTTATATTTTAATAGACATTAATCAAATAAAAACAATATGTTTGGTATGATTTTTGTAAAAAATGTTATGTGTGGATGAGTAATATTTTATTATCCTAGAACATAAATTTAATGTATCGATAATACTAACATGTAATATTATATTTTGTGTAAATTTTGAAAATTATGATATAAAAAATATTAAATTTTAGGAAATCAATGTTTTTTTATTATAGTTATCCTTTTAGTTTCCCAATACCCCCTTTTAAAGGAAGAATAATTATTCATATTTATGATGTAGGATTTCAATAAATGATAATGTTTACATGAACATTATAAACTTATTATTGTGTAATTTATTTAAGGGGATAAAATTTAACACACACATATTTTAAAAAGAATACTTTTTTAGTATCATGTACAATATGAAACATTGATCTTTTACAGAGCATTAAATATTATTATTTAAATATGAAAATTATAACCAAGTCCATAAATTTTTAGGAATTATTATAAATCACCATATTATAAAAAATATAATTATATATTTTTTATAATATAAGTTTATATATTAATTAATAATAATTATATACCCAATTTTTATTAATTTTATTTTATGGTAAAAAAATATGTTTTCCAAAAAAATATTTCTTTTTAATTTATCAAAATAATAATATAAATAATTATGACCCACTATTTAGATGTTATATTATAAAAATTATTACACATTCGAAATTTTCATATACAAAATTTATTATGGTGATTTTTTTTTAATTTTTTATAAAAGAATTATTTTCCAGTTAATAGTGGGAAAATTATTTCTCATAAAACTATTCATTATTTTAATAGAAAAATACACATTATGGTTTGAATATAATATGAAAAAACTAAAACAATATTTAGTAAATTTCAATCTAATTAATTACATTGGAATCACCATTGTACATTATTTTTTAGTGACTTCATTTTTGAAATTAAAAACATATTCTTCAATAAAATATATTTTGTTATAATTTCACATTTAGATTAAACTAAATTTTACCACTTGAATTAATATAATTTTAAAAAGATTATTCCTTATTTTTAATCATGATAATTAATGAAAATTAATATGGACAACATGTTTTTAGTCATTATGAATTGTAACTATGGTAAATATTTATCAACTTAGAAAAGGAAAATATGGTAAAACTATGTTAAATCTATGATTTAATGAATCAAAAGAACGTCAACAGATTAATTTTTTCTATTAAATTAGTGGTATTAGAAAAAAGCTATTTTAATGGAGTTAAATAATGAAATTTAAAATATATTTTTTTTAAATTGGGAAACACAACCTAAATTTTTAGGTGATAAGTTATATTTTATTTAAATTAAAATGTAATTTTGATTCGTTCAATTTAATTGAATGGTTATAAGATGTAAATAAGATTTCAAACTCTATAAAAGTTTAAAGACTTTCCTTTTTTTATAAATTTACCAATAAAATTTATGGATACCATTTTATTATTTTATTCCAAGTTAGAATGTTTTTTACTCTTGTATGTGACATTTTCTAAAAAACTACTTTTCTTGTATTATTTGTTCTCAAATAATATGTAATTTCAACCATGTGTAGAAATTAAAAATGGTAAAATAGATTCCAAATTAGAAATATTAATTTCAAATTTCATTATAATTCTTATTTTATATACAATCATAAACTTTTTTATTATTGAAAAAAGTGAAATTATTACAGTTAAGGTTGAAATTGGTTTAAAGTGGTTAAAATAGATAATAAAGATTAAAATGTATCCAATATTTTTCTAAATGTGTTCAATTGAGTTTATTTTTACCCTATCACATCTTATAATTTCATTTTGTGTGCCATAGATAATTTTTTTTATTATAACCTATATATTATTTTCAAAATAGATTAAATAAAAAATGTTACTATCATGAATTAAATATCTCGAAAATTTTTACATATTTATAAAAATGGGACATGTTCACTAATTAATGTCTATTTAATATATAAATTAAATAATTTTTTATTGTAAATTTTTTAAATTTATTACTATTGGATAATTATCTTAAATGGTTACTCAATACTACCATTATATTTATTTAATGAATAGAAATATAATATAATAACTTTTATATATATTAAATGTAATAAAATAAGGGTTAATTATTTTCTTTCAAAAATATTTTAGATCAAATGATAATAATAGTGATATTTTAAAGTATTATATTCTAATTCCACAATGATCATGATGAAATTACTGTCAATGTAAATTAATAGTTTAAAAATTCATATTAATTATATTTTATAATAAAAATTATTTTATAAAAGGATTTAAAATTAATAATAATATTTTATTCGACCATATAAAATGCATATGGTTAAACACATCAACCATAGACCATTGAAGTGTCAATTTTATTTTTATTATAACCTTAGTCACACTTAAATAATATAAATCATTTATATTTTCATAATCATTCAATAAGAATAATTAATGTTGAAACTTAGAGATAAGTGTTAAAGGATCATTAATCATGATGAATTTTTTAATTAGTGGATATTGACTTATCCCCATAATTTTGGAAGAATATTTAAATATTTAGTCACATTATTATATAATTTAATTGATATTAATTTATGACATTTTGTAATTTTATGAGTGCCCACCCCTGACATAGAAAAGGGAACCTTGTCTCTTAAATTTCTCACAAATTTTGAGAAATTTTTCAGATCAATTACCAGATATTATACATTACAATATTCCTTCCACACAATCAATAATTTTTTATTATTTAAAATAGATTGTGACTTAATGAATCAGGGAGTTATCTAAAATTTCTCTCTCAATGATGAGTTGTAATCCATAACTGTGCATTTATAATATTATCTCTTCTGGCACCCTTGTAAATCTTTTGAATAAATTCTAATATAATTAATTTAGTATTCTAAAAATATATAACTGTTATTACTATAATTTGATTACTATAATCCTCTATATTTCTATCAAATGTAAAGTGAACACAAATCTCCTTCATACATAAGACATATCATCTATTCATAGTAGGGTTATTCATTTATCATCACCAAATTACTTGGATGTTTATAAATATTGAACTAGTGAATATATATATTTTCATAGATATTTTTTTCGAAAATCTATTTAAAATATTTCAATATTTATTATAATATTTATTCAAACATGTACGATTCTAGGGAGAACTAAAGTATGATATTTTTCATCTCACTTGGGTTTTTGTTAGACGTAGGCAATGTTCACCACTTATTTCGTTCATGTTTCTGTATAATAACAATTGTATATGTCATATATTTAATCTGTTATATTCATTTTATTTATTATTCAATTTTATTTTATCTATATTATTGGGGTTAGAATTCGATATTTACCAAATTTGTAATGGTTTATTTCATAATCACATGATTATTAGAGATTGATTAAATTTAAGAATATGGTGAGGTATTTACATGATATTTCTATTTTAAAATAAATATTTGTTATTCTCTTTTTTTAATAAATTAAATGTTTTCTTATCAATTTATTTTTAATATCTAGTCTAGACTCAAAAATAGTTTTCCTGTAAAATTGACATTCTCTTTCTACCTAGTCAGGAATATTTTTCATCGATGAATTAGTTTTAATTAAAATCTTTAATGAATATTTTTTAAATTTCACAATGATTTACTAATGAAATATTTTCCATTTTTTAATTTTTACAAAATTATTCCAAATAAATCTTCAGGTTTTTTTCTAAATAAGGTTCTTTTTTAATTTTATTTTAATAAAACATGAGTTGAATGTTTTTAACTAAATCTGTATGAACAAAATCACCATCCATCATGACTGATATATTCTCTGATGTTTCCTTTAAAATTTTACATAATTTATTAACATTTAAATAATTTTTCTAATACTATAAATTTATTTGTCTTTTATGTGAATATAAAATTTCAAAACTATTTCTAGTCAAAAAAACATATTATTCATTTTTTGGTTTTCATATATTTTAATGATAAATACCCTTTTATTATACACTATTGATTTATTGTAATGATACCAACCCAATTATTTTTTATTTGTTTTATAATAAATATTATTTGGTAATTAAATTAGAATATGTATGCTAGTTCTAATTATATGTATAGTTTTTGAATAAGAAAATTTGATTAAGTTTTATTCATTATTCAATTTAGAAATATTTAAACATATTATATGATGGGTGGGGCTCAAATATATATATATATATCCAGTAAAATCATAGTTATGTTTAATTAGGTAAAATGTGTTGGTTATTCACCACAACATTATGATTTTAATTAATTCTTAAAATTAGGCCTTGATGATATGTGTATAATGTGTTGTAATGAGGCCTTAGTAAAAATTTCAACTTTTCTAGAATTATTAATTCTATTATTTTGAAATTATCTCTTTATTTCAATGTGATTATTTGAATATTCATTATATACATGGATACTATTAATTCTTATTTTTTTGTATATTGAGTTACTTGAACATCATTTATTATTTTCATATAATTGTTAATTCTCAAGTTATTGATTAAATGTACTCGGTGTAAAATTTATTAGCATTACATATTGAATATTAGTTATTTAATTTTAAAATTTCATGTTTCAAATGTTATCATTGATTCATGTATGTATCTAGTATACCCAAACTACTAAATTATATATTTCTTTGGGATGTGATAAGAAGTGTCTTCTTACAAATTAAAAATTAAACCATAATCTATGTGATACAGGACTATGAGTTTTTTACAAAAAATTTAAACAATGATATTTTATCCAATGAAACATTAATTTCAACTTATTATAATTTAATTTCAAATATGATATATTTGAACTAACATAGCACTACAATAATTATGCCTATCATTTCTACATTCATTAATATATTATTAAATCTAGATTAACTCAATCTTAAATATCATATATATATATATATATTCCATTATATTAGTTTGAAAATAGATTATTTTTAACCAATTAATATCTCCCCATGACTGTCCATTCATGGGTTCAGTAATATGACCAATCTTCCTGAAATACATCGATGATTGACATCATACTGAACCATACATTTTAAAGGTAATTACCCCTAAATGAATTTATTCCAAAACAAAATCCACATCATATAATCAAATAGGGGAAGAAATTTATAGGAAACCATATATTCTCAACATTAATATAATATCGTGAATTTAACCTATATATACACATATCCCTTATATTTTAACTAATTTTAATACATAATAATAACCAATATAACTAATAAAGTACTAAAAATTAGTTAAATCCTCCACTAATTACAACTATTGTGGCCTGCGATAAAAATGAATTACTTATATATCTATCCATAGACCTATATTTAAATCTCATAATAGTCACACAATCCCAATAATATCATATCATATGTTATTGAAGATCAGAAATATAATAAAAATATATTAACATTCTCATGAACATTTCTCCACAATCAAAAAATAGAGAAATAATTTTTAGATGCCTCATATGTTATAAAAATCTTTATAACATAATAAATGGAAGCATATGAAAGGGATATGATTTAATCATCAATAAGGGAAATTAAAATCCTTGATAATAATTTTGTATAATATATTCCTATGTGAATAATCAGGATACAAAAGAATTTTATACTCATCAATCTATATATCAAAACCATGTGTTAAGGAATTGAATTTAATAGAACAAAATTATAAGGAAACATATCTTAAAAACAACTAGTACTGAGTAAAATATTGTAGAATCAAAATACTTGTGAAATTAAAACATTTTGAAATAATAAAATATCTACACCTAATTTTATGAAAACAAAAGTTGACATTTAATATTGTGAGAAAAAAACCCCTTATTTTTCATGAGAACAAATAAAATTAAAATTCACTCTTTTGGTTGACAAATGAAATAAGAACACTTTATATTTTGAATAAAAAAATCCCCAAAAATTATGTTTTGAACAATAAAATATCTCAATCATATAGTCATTAACTCAAGAAATTTTAATTTTTAATCAATGAATTATAGGGTGGCTTATGGACCCACAAAAAAATTATTAATATTCCATATGAAATTCATCAAATATCCCAGAAATTTATTATATTAAATGGAAAAAATAATCATGATATAATATTTAAAATTAAAATCATTACGAATTAATTTCCAAAATAAAAATTTCATAAAAATAAACGTTATATCATAAAATATATAACATTTATTAAAAAAATTACTACCAAATACCATTTTAAAATAATGAATTCCAATAAATGAATATTTTAATTTTTCAAACTATATGAAATTTTTTTATCTTTAAAATCATAAATAGGTGAAGAAATTTATGAATAAATTTTAAAGTAATAATAAAATATTCATACACAATTATTTCGAAACTATGATAGAATGCATAACAGAGCATTTATAAATCTTTTTAACTATACGCATATAAATGATGTAATGGGTAATATTTAAAATAAATTTTCTAAATGGGTGTTTTTGAAATTTATTGAAAATAATATTTTAAATGTGATTTTCAATAATGGATACTTGAAATATATATAGTTTTTTAGAGAATATAATGAGTCGATAAAAAATAAATTTATTTTTAATTTATGGAAAACATTTTCAATGCTATGAAATAGAATTTAAAAAATCCAACACTCTAAAAAAGTTACTAAAATAATAATTTTAAATTATTTTAATTGAAAGAGAAAAACAGAATTTCACAGAACATTGTTTTGTTTCACTAAAAAAGTATTCAATTGATAGTTAAGGAATATATGCACTTGAACTAGAATCATTCATTAATGATGATAGAAATTATAATTCAAAACGATATTTTAATATAGAAAGAAAATTATCAATTCAAATGTTTTTTAATTAAATTTAATTTTACTCTTGAGAGAAAATTATATTAAAGTAGTTAAATATTATTGGGTAAAAATCAATCTTGGATAAATTATGTTCAAGAAGATGAATTTAACTGAGAAAATATAGATGATCTAGAAAGAAGACTCACAGTAAAGATATATTAAGTATCATATAACTTAATACTGATACCATGAAAATGAAATTAAAATTTAATGAGAAAAATTATATTAAATGTTCATAAAGTAAATATTTAATTTACAACACCATGAAAATAAAATATAGTTTACAATATCAAACATATCTCAAATAATTGTAATTAGGATAATGTAACCCTTTTTTGTATTCATCCTTAGTCAAAAATAGTGTATCCTCTAATATAACTAAAATAACTTCGAAAATTATTTATTATAGATAAAATTTAATATCTATATGCTTTTATATATTTGAATGAGAATTATTTTTCATAAATTTAACATATAGTTGTGGTTTTCTTCTCTAATATATGCTATTAATACTTCTAGTATTGTATATGCATTATAATTTCAATATCTATAAAATTACATTGATACTATTTTAAACATTTATATATAATTTAAAGTGCTATATTTTAGAAAATGGATTTATAGTGCCCTTATCTCATTCCCTTATCGACATAGTAATTTTCACTTTTAATTGAATCTATGTCAGCTTATTTTGTTAAATTTTCTAAGAAATGATGATATTTTAATAAAATATTAAATAATTAAGAAAACTATTTCCATTCTATAAGCCAAAAATAATTATAATATTAACATATAAAAAATGATAAAAATTTAATTCCCATATTAGTATATAATATTGTTTTATACCATAAAAAATGTAGGTGATTAAACAAACTCTCTTTCACCACACTATAACACAATTGGTGAGTATCGATAATGGCATGTATAATATTATTATATCATAAAATTATTGATATTATTTAGATTTATTAATATTATTTAATAAATTATCAATAGGTTTGTATAACTAATGAAAATTGGCTTTAAAAATGACTAATATTTTTTCTATAAGGCGTTATTCTATAAAACACATGATTAAAATTTTCATTAATAAAAAAATTAGTTTTAATGAATGTGTATTATAATTATACTCATATTATTCATAATTATGTTCTATATATCAAAATTTTCTCCATATAATTATATATGAATATTTAATGGTGTTAGTTAAGAATAATGGAAGACATCACTTCATAGAGACATTCGTACTCCTAAACTCATGATTAAAATTTGTTTGTTTTTCAATAAAATTATTTTAAGGAATTAATAACTATTGTTAAATTTTTACAATGAACTGAAATAAAAATACTTATACTTATTTTATTATATTAAAAAATTTATAAAAGTTTTGTATGTGATAAATTAATAATAAAATTTTATGGATTATGTAATTCTCATGTTGAGACCTTGAGCATATTATTCAAAGTGATCTTAAAGATCATTATATTATGTTATATAATTAAGGGTGATGTTTTTTACATGAAATAGTATTCTATAGAGGAAAATTTAATTTCTTTAGTATTTGATTTAATGAATAATTTTGAAATAAAATTCATGGATTGTTCCACTTCAATTAGGGTTA
Source organism: Viscum album (assembly GCA_963277665.1). Lineage (NCBI taxonomy): Eukaryota > Viridiplantae > Streptophyta > Magnoliopsida > Santalales > Viscaceae > Viscum > Viscum album. The sequence continues at coordinate 1,933,321,860 of OY728160.1, forward strand.
AAATGGATCTTTAGGGAACACGTATTATTTTTCAATATTTATTTGATACTTTTCAATGTTTAAAAATAAAAAATTTGATAATAAAATATTTTTGGGATCAGATTTGGTATTTGACTTCGATAACATTTTTTTAAACTAATGATTCAATTATCATTTATGTTTTTTACCGATTTATTTTTAAATTTTATCTATATTTTTTTCTGCTATTATAACTATTTTTACCCATGTAATTTATATTTTTTATAAAATTTAAGGTTTCCACTATAACAAATATTTACTTTGATTAGCATAAAAATCATCCCCATAAAACATTATAATATTCCTAAATAATATAAGACAATTGATTTCATTAAATCATTTAATATATAGATATTGTATTATATAGAAAATAATTTAATTTGACTAATATATGTTCTAAATGTTATGTATTGTTTCTTATTAATTTAAAGGGAGCATATATATATTTTTTGAAAAAATTATTGAATTTATTTCAGAGACTCTTTTAATTTATTGGATTGTATAAAAATTAAATATTATTAATTAATGTATTCAACAAAAAATATTTTTATCATTTTTGTGGTCATTAATATTATTTTTGTTAATCATACCATTAAGAATATAAATGAAATTTAACAATGGTCATTTTATAATCATTTTAATCTGAATTATGAAATAATTTTTGTTAAATATAAAATTCTCAAGAGATGATAAATAATTTTTGAAATATAGGCCAACAAATAATATTATCATGGTATAATATTCTATTTATTTACAATAGGTTAATCATATGTTATTAAAATTAAATATTATAATTTATAAGTCTTATTTTTTTAATAAATTTATATTTTCATAATATATGGTTTCAAATACTATTATGGCATTATTATATTATGTTAATGTTATAAAAATGATGGTATTGAAAAAATCATTAGAATTTACAATTCAAATAAAAATCCATTATTATTGAAAAATATAATCATAATTATTTGTGGATTCCTTTTAAATATTTATTTAAATTGTTAATATCTTTTAAAAAAATTATCTTTACAAATTTTAATATTTTATCTTTTAAATGAAAATATATTATATAATGATAAACCTCTTTTACAAAACAAAATCCCTTATTAAATATTATATTTTAATAAAATATCTTATGAAATGGTCATGAATTGTAGTCATCATAATTACTATTGATTTTATTATTGATAATAATTTAAAAATATTTATCTAATATTTTTAGTATTGTTTTCATTCACTGTTATGTTTGGATCATGTAATCAAGAAGAGTATAAATTTTAAGGAAATTTATATCAGAAAATTCTAGGGTGTGAAATAACAATATCCAGGTCCATAAAAAACAAACAAAACCAATTATGAAATGTAATTATATTATCTTAGGATATCCCTCAAAATGAATAATAAATTTATCAATTTTTTTTGTGTGGAGAAAAACAAAAAGTTTTTATCATTAATTTATCATTTATACTCCATTATTTATTCTTACACCTCATAAAAATATATTCCTTGAATGAGAAAACAATTATCTTATAATCAGAACTATAATTAAATTTTATTACACTTGTAAAATAATTATTTTCTACCATTATATAAACTTTCAAAAATTGAAAACATTTCTTGTGCATACATGTATACAAGAAAATCCATGGAAGTCATATTTCATTGTCATAATTTCTACACAAGACAGATTATAAGAATATATTTAATAAATATATAAAATATTTATAACATAATTATAATTCTAACTATATTTTTAAATAATTATCTTTTCAGTAATTAATAAATATAACATTTATAGGTTTTAAGTGTGGAACACTAATTTCTCAAATTATGTATACAATTATTTGTCACATCTTTAAATTGGTTATTATAAATGTTTTTGTAATAAATTAAATGATACAAATAAGATGATTTTCTTCTAGAAAAGAATTCCTAGAAAATATACTGAAATCAACTAACAAGAATAATCATTGAAAACAAAACAATTAAGAATCCAATAATTATTTTATTGTTTAATATATATTAATTTTAAATTACAAAATACATGGGATAGGTTTGTTAAATGTTAAGTATGAATAAATGTAATTCAATAATGTATAACACATATAAATTTATCATCAACACCTTATTACACCAAATAATAATTCGATATCACCCAATCAATAATTTCATAGTCCCTCGAAACCTCCACTCATGATGCCCATGTCCGCTCAACTTCCCAACATCCAAAGGAATGAAGATATCTATCCTCTAATAAATAAATCACCCTCATATCAACATCTGACATACCATGGGATGGTGATACCATTCTAATTTTAATATTATCCCATCATACTAATTTAAAATTGAATGCCTCAACCCCAACTAATAGTCACAACAACATCATAATATGTACTATAACAAACCATTATAGATTTCTATGATAAGCAACTCAAAAAACCCCACTTGTCAAAACTATAAATAAGAGACATTAACCATAGTGGCCCACATCAAAAATTGGTTTTCAACACAACCTTAACAAATTCCTCTCACTATAATCACAAATAATTGTAATTTTGGAGAACAACGATGAATCAAAATAACCAAACTGTACAAAATCCACATCATATGGCACCTCATGCCCTATAGATCACATCACTAATCTTGATTTAAAACACCATACCAAGTCCTTATAAGAATTACCTCATCCTTATATCCTTATAACCATAAATGTATGAAAATATATTCTCAACCTGGTGATTATCATCACCCCATCTGTCTCGAGAAGATCTCAACCATAAGTTTATATTGATTCAGTCCCGATTATCAACATAGTGGAAATTACATTGGTCCTTGCAAATCACATTCTGATTGATCTATTTCAATCAATAAATACATTTTAATTAATTTAAGTCACACAACTATTCTATCACTCCCAGTTGGAAAAATACCCTTACCAATATTTTCAAATATAAAAAAACTATAGAATGATCAACGGAATCACATGATATTAGTGAATCAATTTAGAAAGAAAAAATTTATTTGTTATGGGTCTCTATTATACTACCACCAAAGGGGTACTTATAACACACATGGAATAAACTATAATATTATGGAAAAATCAATTCACCACCTAAATTATACTATAAGGCACATGCTCCCCTGATATCTGCTGGTGACATGAATTATAACCAAAGAAATCAATCTTTTAAGAAAACATCTTGAAAATAGTGAAAAAGAGATCACAATAATAAATGAGAAAATATGAATATATTTATTATAAGTATATTTAATGTTATTAATGTTATTATAAATAAACTTCAAAAGGGATTTACTAATCGATAATCAATGCTCAAATGAAGGATTAACTTAGAATCCTATGTAAGGAGGAATACCATGTGTATACCCCCTATCAAAAACTATTAATTACATGAATATACATGAAACAAAACAAAAATTATTTGGAAAATTATTTCTAGTGAAATAGTTTGTTAGTATGTTTCCCCCTTGGATGTAAAATGTTTTTATCCAACCATTTAGTTATTCTTGATCTTTTTGGAGCTGAGGTTCAAGTGCCTGATGCACTTGAAACTCATTAAAACCCCAAGGAAGATACAATGTTAGAAACCATATCTATAAAAATAAATTTGTTGAAAATACAAAAAAAAATTATAAATAAAAAATAAAAAAATTATCCAATCACCAACATAAAAGTTGTTATATGGTGAGAAATTTGAACTACTCCAAAATCCAGGATGTAATAATGACCAACTAAAGCACATCTCTATTATCAAATCCATCACAGAGACATGAATAATATGTGTGAAAATACATTATTAATATATTGTATCCTTTTTAGTACTCCTCATGTTTAAAATCACATGATTTTATTGTATGATTCTTTATTAAAATAAATTTAATCTTTTCGATAGCTTATATTTTACTGATTATCGAGCCAAAAAGACCTCTAAAATATAAATAATATATCAAGACAAATATAAGGTAACGATTAATTTTTTGGTAATAAATTTTTTATACTAATTTTTAACTATATAATTATCCAACTCATCCAAAATTTATTTATAAGATTTTTTAATATGCTCATAATTTTTTGTAATGAAATTTTTTGGTGTAATATACACTTTCTTCAAAATGGGATATCTATTACATTCAATGAAAATATAATTATAATTAATTTTTCATAATTTTATTAGATTTATTTGAGAAAATTTACATTATTTTTTATTCAACATATAAAAATTATCATTTCATGAATTTTTTTTAATTTTATGAAATGTTTAATTTCACAGTGAATAGTAAAAACATACTGATTTTTATTAATCCGTAATTTTCCCTATATTTAAAATTAATTTTATCATTTTAAATTGATCAAAAGGTAAATTAAGTATGTTTTAGTTCTATATAATCTAATTACTTACATTTAAATTATATATATATATATATAAATATTATATTTTGGTATAAGTATATTTTTGTCCTCACAAACAATTTCTAAAAAGAACTACTTTTCATTTCATTTTAAGAGATGTAATTTTTCAAATTTCATGTTGTGAATTTTTAAAAATGGAATGAATATTTAGAATTATGATGTCAAAATATGTTTATAATTTATTTTTTGTAATTGTTCATAAAAATGTTACCATCTTAAAAAAGGTTTAGCGTAGTATAGGAAAAATATTTTAGAGGGTTAAAGGTAAAAGTTAATAGATTAAAATACTTGTTAAATAATATATTAAATTAGTGGATTATCTGTATAAAAACCATTAATATCCTTTTAATATTTAATTATAACCCAAATCTATTAGATTTGATTCCACCCAAATATATTTTTCATTAAATATAAAATCATAAATACCCAATCACTTATAACCACCACTCCTCATGTAAAAATAACGCACCTCACCAAATCATTTATCACAAAAAGCCTCTGTTATTTTAAACTATTATAAAAATAGTCTCCTCTAACTCTCCCCATGTGAAATTCATTTCCTTCTTCCCTATATAAAAAAATTCATGATCCATAAAGGATCTTTCAGATAGGTCATATTCTAGGAGTAACATTCTCAGACAACCTCTTTTAATTACATTTATTTTTCTACCTTATCCTCACCTCCTTCATCAATCAAGGAACATTAATTCTAGTATCACGTATATAAGATAATTATTTGTTTTAAATTTTTTATATTATTTCAATAACATTTATTACATCCTTTTATTCAAATAAATTATTTTATTGTCCAAATTATGGTGGTTAATAGTCTCCAAGAATAATATTTCTGTTCGTTTTACATTACATATTCCTATGTAGGTCATATGAGTATTATTAATGTCAAATATGATTCCAGTAATTATATTATAACCTATTTTATATTATATTACAAATATATAGATATAATATTAAATTAAACCTAACTATTTTATGATGGTATGAAAATCCACAGAAATCAACAGAACATTTATCATTTTCATTTTATCAAATTAATCTTCCTTTTGTTAGAAATAAATATGATATACGGGACCATTAAAAAATTTGGTATTTCATGAATACTGATCAATTTTAATTTATTTTAGTATTATTTCTAATTTAAATGAAATTTCATAATTATACACAAATCAACCAACCATGATACTGTTAAATGAACACCCCAAAATATTAAAAAATTGAAATATAATTATGGAATGAGTGGTAATTTTTTATAAAATTATCATATAATGTTTTATAAATAATAATATGGTACATAAAATAATTAATATAATTATTTTAACTATATTACTTGTGGGTAAAGTACACAAAACTCGATGGAACAGTAAGTTATGGGTATCTCATCTCACTTTTACATCTTTTAGATGATTGCCTTATCCATCAATTGTTAAATTTTATGAGGTACATATACTTTCCTCTGACATATAATTTTATGAGTCTATTTATATTCTTGGTATTATATATTTAATTTGATAATCATTACTTTAATGTGGATTAAGATTCGATTAAATACAAAATGGTAATAGGATTCTAAACACAATTTCCATTTTTTGGGTTATACTTTTATTCCACTGATAATGTCATGATATTTATAATTTTAAAATTAATTTTTAATATATTATGTTGTATATCAACTTATTTTAGGTTTCTTTATGGGGGATACTTGTATTCAATTTTTTTAACAGATGTTCACTTCAATTATATAGTATTTATAGGTGACAATATTTTGAAATCTATCTTTTTATAATTTCCTTTAATAATCACATTTTCTTCTATGCCCATATTTTAGAAAAATGGTTCAATTTTTTTAAAATTCCTTGTTTCCTTTTTTAATTTCATTTTTACTTATGATATAATTTTTACATAATGGTTTGAAATGATTGTTTTTTCATTTTGAAAAGTATGTTCTTTGTTACTTTACTAATAAAATAGAGAAATAATATTTTTTATAAAATATATTGAATGATCACTAATTCCTGACATAATGAATCATTAATTATTTGATGTTTCCATTAAAATATTACCAGGTTATCATCAAAGAAAATGTATCCTTTAAACTTATGTTACTATATAAAATGAGTTTATTTATAAATGGAAATATTTTTTTTGAGATTTTTTTTGAGTAATATTCTAAATTTGATATTGCTTATAAGAGAACATTATTTGATATAAAATATTATTTAATAGTAATATTTTTCCAAGATATTATCCTTATTCTCCTTTTGGTTGGTTTATGATTACGAATGATTGATACTTATGAACAACACTTCTTTTCCATGATTGATGTTATGATTTCATTACATGGGTTTGGATAAGATGTTTGAATTATATTATTGTGGAAGAAATATTTTTGGTATTCATCATGTCACATTGTCTATATTATAACAGTGTATGGTGGTTACATTATACCCATTATTTTTAATGACCTATAACTACCTCTAATGAATTGGGTAAAGATAATATATCTCATGATATATAAATTAATATAATTAGAATTAAAACTTATTCTGCAATTGACTTGGTCTACTATGGTAGCCTTGGAATAGAGAAATTACTACTATAATTGTTTTTGGAGTGAACCCATTCTATTATGAACGTATTGGAAATGATCCTTGAATACTAACGAAATGTTTTCCTATTATTTTTTTTATTCCACATTTATATGTCTTATAATAATATTATTCTATTGTGGCTCAAATTCACTTATGGATCTTATCTTAAGAAAATTTATGATTTATTCCATGACTATATATTATAATCTTAGATATATAGGGTATAATTTTCAAATTCTGTGTTTATGTTCATATTCCCCAATACTCATGTTATGATTGTTATCACCCATGTTTACCATTTTTATGCTTATGAGCTCACCCTAAATTATGTTTCATTTCCAAGGATATGAAGAATATTTTTTTGTATGATATTCCAAAAGGGGTCAAGTTATAATGGAATAATTGGGAGATAATGTAGATGTTTTACGAACTATTTGTTTGTGATTCCATGTCTCCATTGACACTAAACCCATATGATTCAGTGATGTTTTTATTATTATATGAAATAAATATTCTTTTATTTATATAAAATAACAACTTACGAGAAGTACGAGTCATTATATCATGTAATTTTGACTGTTGAATGAATTCATTAGTAAACTAATAGAAGAACTTGCACCTATATTTGTATAGACAACTACCACCCAACCTCACCAAAGATTATTAACTCAATATTGAATCCATGTGTAACAACATATTATCAACAAAATATAGATGGATGGTATCCCATTACCACCACACTAATTTTTTTTGACTCACACACCATAAAGATAAACCTATTGGTTCTATAATCTAATCTGTATAACAACATTACCAAATACCAATATTTTATATTTCCCCACAACAACATTATCATCATCTCTATAAATAGAATAATACGATATACATAATTATTCCACCCCCAAAAAACTATATCATAAAAATGAAAAATATCAGAATTAAAATTTGGTATGGTGAGTATGAATGGCATCAATATCATTCTCTCATATATCCATACATAACCCCAACCATGTTCCATTGTTTAGCAGATTATTATCACATCATCACCATATCCTCATAAAACATATTTACATTACTATTCTAACATCATAACCACTTATAATTATACCCTATTAAATATCCAAAAAAGACTATGTAGGAAGATGTAGTTAGTCATCTATTCACTCTCCAACATTGATTTTATGGAAGAAAATAAAATTGGAATTGGTGAGATTATCATATTTCATGTGGAGTGTATAAGAAAAAGAAATGAAAATTTTATATATATCTTAGTCTCACAAGAGACCAAACCAAGTATTCATAACAAAAAAAGATAATAATAGCTATACCAACAAACAGACATGCACCACCACTAACTAACAATAGTTTCAACGACTATAGAAACAATTAATTTAATTATTTTATATATAAAAACAACAAATAACATGATTTACCCATTAAATAATGTCATTCAACCCGTTTATGATTTATTATTTTACTGTCCATATTTCCTCGCATAATATATTAATTTTCCATCTATAATATTATCTCATATATTTGTAATTAAACTCAAAAATCCCAATAATTAAATATCCATTTCACAAATTACAAATTAATTAACCACCATAATTAATTAAATTACATCACTAAAAACATATCGATTTTCACAATTACAAAAAATATTAATATGACACCAATAATTGAATAACTGTTTCAATTACAAACCGATAAAAATCATCATTTCCCCCCGACATATGGATGTGTTTTCCAACGTGAATCGAGGGTCTAAGATAATAATAGTAGAGTGATCTACTATTAGTCATCAGAAAAAAATAGATATTATTAATTAAATACACACTAAAAACAATGTAGAAAAATATAATATGGAAAAAATCAATGACATTTTCCATCTAAAACTATAAAAATATAATCAACATGTACCCAATGTGGTATGTTTACAAATAAGATAGTGAAACTGGAGAAGGGATTAAATATGTTTTTTGTAGAATCCACTCGATGTCTTTCAAGACTTCCATCCATCTTAAGACAACAAGATACCTAAAAACCTTCCATAAGACCATTTCCCTTCTTCAAATCCCTAATGTTAAAGTATATACACACAATATGATTCACATGAAGGTGAATTAGTATAAACATAAAATGTTCACAAAATAAATCACTAATATAAGTTCAGAAATATATATATGTATGTATCAAATTGTTGATATTTAATTAACAGACAACAATAAAAAAATAAGGTGTCAATAATTCTTTGGCGCTAATGAAACTTCTAGGAATTGTTGTTATAACAACATAAGCTAAATTCTATAAGATTGATCAGAACATATCTTAATATAATTTTTTGTCTACAATAGAACATTATATATCATTATTCTTCCACTGAGACAACATTTCATGGGTGGATCCACTAGTATATTATGTGTTTATAATATTACAATGTATCACACAAGTCTTTCATACCCCATCGTCAACTTTGGGATAGGCCACATGGCCATCATACCCAGGCACTAACTCAGGTGTGTCCTAATATCCATCAAAAACAATTCATATTTTACAGTACACCGTCATCATCATCGAATATCACACATTCTCCCTCTCTGTTTTAATTTCAAGACACCTCAATTTACTAGATGGAGAAAATCCCAAGTGCATGTTCAGTCACACAAAACATGGAACAAAATATACAACCACAACATAGACCATCATGTGTGAGTATTAGTATCCATACATACATAATCACATTTGGCCAAAATTAAATATTCGTCACATGGATCCATACAACCCATGAGATCAAAATCAATCTTGAAATGAAGGAATACAATCATTTACCATAATTTCATGTCATCAATATTTTAAAAGGTCTTTTTATAACAAAATTATTCATACTGTAATAATATCAAAGATGAATTCCATGATATTTTGAGAAATAATGCACATATTTTTTTTATGAATCACCTTCTTCTATAATAATACTCTGTCAATATTCATAGAGTCTCATGAATTTTAATTCATGGTAGATATCATTAAATACGATGAAATAATCATAAATATACCAAAAGGGATATATCATCAATGGTATATCATGCATCTATCAATTAGGGTCCACCCATTTACATGACCTTGTGATCATACATTCATCGGTAATGAATTTGATCATAGATCCATGTGGGTACTTATAAATTTATCCAACATGGATAATATCTAAAATATACTCTAAATATGATAGTTGAATTATAATTATATCAAATAAATGAATCCTAATTGAAAACTAAAAACCATTATAGAACCCAAAAATATCCAGACGAGAGAAAGGGGATTCCTATTGCTGCATGGGAGATCTCTCTTGGGCAATCTATTAAAATTATGGATTGATTTGGTTAAGGGTAATATTAATAATCAATTTGGATTAAAAAAATTGAAATGAAATTAATGTTTCATAAATCATTGAATCACACATTGAATGATAGGCCTCACATTTTTTTCAGTTGGTGGAACCTTTATATTACTACTGGGATCTATAGAAATACAGATCAATTCAATAGGGGGTCGGTGAGTGGGTCGGATGAGCTGTAGGGTTTATGAGTGGCAGCATGCACCGTAGGTGGTGATTGCCTCCAAATAGGTCCCTCCTCCCTTGGTGGGGGGGGGGAGGATCTTCGTCGCTGCATCATGGTTAGCATCGTTTCAACCCCTTCTTGAATCATGATTCCCTTCACTCATTTCCCCAAATATCCATCTCTCATAATGTTCAAAAAAAATTCGATGGGATCCCACAGTTCTTGATCTCAACTCAGGAGTTCTTGAATGCCTCTTCCTTGCAGAATACGACCTTGATAGCACAATTGAAGCAACGACGTCCGTCTATGGAACTGTTTGACCAGTCAATCATCAACTCCTGGCATCTACAAGAGGGATCCACCATTGGTATCCTTGACTCAAGGCATATAATGATCTGTTTATCATGTGAAGAAGATCTTACATTGGCTTGGTCGTATGCTCCTTGTTTCTGTTATGGCTCCCAATATTTTCTCTCCCAATGGACATACGCCTATCATATGAAATGGGATTCTCCAACCACGATAATTTGTGTATGTTTTTTAGAACTACAACTCCTATTTAATAATCCATTAAATATCTGTATTCTTTGAAATATGGTCGGTCGATATCTATGCTCATATTGAAGAACAAGGGATGTGTGTCACCCGGTTTGTTGGAGGATTTTCATTGAAGTGGATGGGCATCTCACAGGGTCTATACCTGGAATTTCAGAACATGGCCTCGTGAAAGAGTCAATGGAGAATCCTGTGAACTCAAGAGTTGTTGTGGGGTAAGAAATATTGAAACACTATCAGGGGGTGTGAAGTCCAAGAGTATTGGCTTCCAAGGATAGTGCATACAACTTTGGTACAGAAATTGAAGGAGTGGTGACACATTAAGACACAACTGAACCTTCATGTGGTAATGAGTAGGTTAGGGAGGGCCATGTAAAGGACATGAAAGAATATAATAAAGGTGGATAAATTGAAATCAGTGGAGAGTGGCTGAGGATTTCAATGGGTATGAATTCTAGTCATGGGAAGGAGTTTCCAAACATGGGACATTCCTCTGAAGGTTAATTCAATCATGTTGAACCACTAAGGTCGGGGCTTGGAGGATACTAAAAAGTAGACTCAATTTATGGGTCAAGGATTTGATCAGCACACAAGCCCAGATAATACAGTACCCCTATGTAGTGCTGCCCCTATGGGAGACTACAACTTGGAGGCCGAGGATTTTAGAATGCCACTGCATGGGAGGTCTTTTTTTCAAGTTGTTATAGATTCACATCGTGGATAAGGGTGGATTGATAGAATTATTGTCTTGGGGTCCTTAGACCCAAACACTCTCATTCATAACTCCTCATCCCTTCAAGTTAAGAGATAGGGGAAGATGAATGGCTTGGTGGTCAAAGTAGGAAAGGTAGATTTTTGGTGCAGGGAGAGGCCCCTAAAAGAAGACTCGGGGTGGAGTTGAAAACCCATTTTGAAGGTCTGACAGATCAAGAAAGGAACTAAAATAGGAGTAGGATGATTTATGTGATGATGGTTATAGACAATTCTCTGCATATAGTGTGGAACATTTCAAAGGGAAAGGCCCTTACAGACCAAGAAGGAAGAAGGGGAAAAAAGGAAAGCATGACTCAAGGAAATGCACTGTGGTCCAGGGAAAAAACCCCAAGGGATGCAAATACTACCCTTACATTCCTTAGACGATGGAATCTAGGTCATCCATGAAAGGTGGAAACAAAGAAAGGAAAGGCCTAGAAGAAAGGGAATGTGGATTCCCAAGAAAAGAACCAAGAGTGATGGAAGAAGATGTAGGGGGTGTCTGAAGCTCATCCTCCACTCCATGGAAGAAATGATTAAAATTCATTCATCCCAATGCCGGAAATGAGGACACATTAAGAATTTATTAAAGAAAGTCGAATGTTGATGCTACAGAGGAGCAAGAATTGTGGTTAGACAAGCAAGACAGAATAACTGCCTGGGGCTTCAGCCAATCCAAATTAACCTTGGAGGAATTCATTCAGACAGTGGATAAAATGGTTACTCACCTTGAAGAACCAATCAGAGTGGATCCAGACACCCAGGTTAGTACTTTTCACTAGGAATTACATAGAGTGTATTACTAAAATTATATTAGTCTTTTGTTTAATCATTTTGCGTGCACTTTTAGTACGTAGTGGTTTTTGTTATGTGAATCATGGTTTCCCACTTTTCCTTAATGTGGCTATATAATAAAAAATTATATTTGAGGTGAGATCAATTCAATAGAACCACTATTTGGATAATTCATGCCACCAGTGTAACAGTTGCATTGTTTCATCCACCAATAAATCCAATAATTCCCCAAAACACAAAAACAAAAAACTGGTTCCCTTCTAAAAATATTAAACACATAAAATATTAAAGAACAACTTAATATACAATGAATTTTTAAAACAAATATTCCATTAAAATTTGTAATGATATAATTATCTCCCTCCAATAACTTATTATCACAAATTTTTTTCCCTAGTAGTCTTGATACAAAGACATTAGTAAATTTCCCCATAATAATATATTCATGCTACTGAGTCTCCACATTAATATATCAATGATAAAAAATTACTCTGATAAGTAGAATAATCCCAATATTTTGTAACAGAAAATTTTCATTTGTTCTACAATGTGCAACAGATCCACCAAAAATGATTTTTTGGAATATATATTCATCTCCTTGCAATTGATCACATCTAGATAATTGATATTGTTCTTCCAATGCTAAGAAACAAAGATCAGATATAAAATTCCAGGATAAAATTGATGATTATATATATTACAAGCCTCAATCCCAATATACCTAGTAATCTAATAACTATCTAGTGAATATGTGTGTAAGCTACCCTTATTTTAAAAACTACCAATGACCTATTTCAGGTGTTAACAATAATAAAACATTATCACCCACAGAAATATCCATGTATTGTGTCCACATTTAAGCATATGATTACTCTGAGTGCTGAATAGCCATGTCTAGATCAACTATATGCTCTCGGAGATTACATGTACCAGACTATACCCCACAATTTATTCATCAATTGTATCATGTAAATATAGTGATGGGAAACATAATTGATCCAGGCATAGATTTCATGTAGTATAGCATATTTCAAATTTAAATGTTTTCATTTATTACTCCCAATACATCTTCGCGAAATTAAGAACCTATTGATATAATGTATAGTAAATTCTATTATGTTCCAAATAGATTAAGAATATCTTCAAAAGGAGATAATTCACTTATACATTAGATAATAGACTATAAAATCCATTACTCTATCATGTATAATGGAAATATCCTACTGGGGTTTCATTTTTCATAACACATAGGTAACTACATGATATCTCTACTTCCTGACATCCCTAAAACTTACAAAAGAGACATATTAAAGATCTAAATATCCAATTATAGGCATTAGCAGAAGAGTGACTAGAGTTTTCTCCAACATCCTATAGAACATATGGAAATTCTCTTCACAGTAATCAGAATAGTGTATCTTCATGCTGTATAGTGTTAACTCGGTCAACAGCAATTATAAATAGAAACCGTATTGAATTAAGTGTCAGTATTACCATATAATCCAAGGGATTATCTTGAAATCATAAAGAAGGTATATATAGTAGTGGTAATAATGATTATTCCTCTATATATAGAAACAACCTATCTATTTGAAGTTATAATATCATTCATTGAATAAATCATTTCAATCACCAAATATGAACTTTTTTCGGTAGTGCATGACTGACCTAAGTGACATATATCATTACGATTTAGGAATTCTTCAATGTACCATAACTATATTTATATTTTATAGATCATGTTTGTGTTGCATCCAATTTAAATCATGCATGAAAATCCATCTATTGGAATTACTGAAGACACCGTATTATTTGACATTCATGAAACATAACATGAGGAATTGAGAAAATGTTGTGAAAATTCAAACAGTTAAAATTGTTGAATCAGTATAGGGAATACCCCCCAAGAGGTACGAGATGAAACTCAACTATTATCTAATTCACTGACTCCTAAATAGACATCCACTTATGATTCCAACTTCTATAAGAGGTACTCACTATTGCATTGGGATGTATAATTATATTTCTCTTTTAAGATGGAAGATAACATATGAACCCATCCTCTAATATCATCTTCCAAATGTCATGTCCTTGAAAAATACACTGGAATATTTCATCAAGTCAATTCATGTACATTGGAATCTCCCTTATAGAATAAGCCTAATATAGAATAGCACAACCTCTATACGTCATTTCTAGCCAAAACACGATCATTGAATGAAAATTGATATATTTTTTCAGTAATTAGAGACTAAAAGAAGCCCCTGCTGATCCTCTATAAAATCATACTTATGGCCAAACAATAATGTGCTATAAAATTACTCCATTGAATAATTTCTTAGTAATATTATTCCATGAATAAACCTATTTCCATCCAACTGATTCTATGATTCCCCACAACCTCCTAGAGGGTCTTGTAAAAAAATGGATTCTAGTGGAATCATACTATCACTAAATAACTCTACTAGTGTAGTAATTCTCTTGATGATGTCAATCCATTTCTTCTAATCCTGTAAATAATTAGTTTCCTTATAATTCCACAGAAAACTATATTAAAAAAATATTACAAAAATTCAATCATTTTGGATTTATATATCACTTATGTCAAAAAAATATGTAATATCGTAACTTATTGTATTTCACAATTCATTGAAAATACAAATATTTTTTAAAATTACTAAAAAATCATCCTAAATATTATTCAAAATTAAATATTTAAAATTGAAGCCATTTTTTACAAGTAATATTCTATTTATGATAAATTTTATTTCTAAATAAAATCAATATTTAATAAAAGATACTGATTTTAATAAATTAATCTATTATATTTAATTATAAAAAAATAAACAGTGTCTCTTTAAAGAATATTATAATTATTGTGCATCAGAATAATAATTTACTACTAAATTTTAGGAAAAAGAATTCTTATAAATTATTATATTCCTTAGAATATTAGACCTAAGACATTAACAATATACAAAAATACCAACACATATCTTATTGTTTTAGATACATTTATGTACATGGGCCATGTTATATAAATATATGTATTTTTCATATTCTCATTTTAAATGAAAACTAATTATTATATTAAATTTCTATATGTGAGTTTACTATTCAAGTTGTCATATTACAATACATATTTTTCATATTACCATTCCAATATTAAATTTACTTTTCTAATGTCCATATTACTATTCTAAATATTATATTTATAACAATCATACAGGATCCATAGTTCCAATAAATACATCTTATTTCCTTAATTATTCATTCTCTTATATTTTATCTCATGTTATTATACCTTCAACTTCCAGATGAATATAATATAGTTAACAAATTATTTTTTATACAACATTATTCAATAGTGTGGTCAGTCAAGGGTGAGAGTAGATGAAAATTATCCTATTCAGATTCCCTAATTCACTCTTTAATTTCGTCATATAATATTTCTAATTATTATTTCCTTAGTTTATAACTAATTTATAATTCTTCATTTATTATTAAAATTTGGGTTTTCTATGTGAGGTCATGCTATATAATATATATAATCATTATCAAAAGGGAAATTACATTGATAAAATTCAAGCTCATTACAAATATTGACTTCAATAATACAATAGGAGATAAAGAGTTCACAAATAGAATCATAGAATAGATCTCATGGAGGATATATTTTCATTCTATTCATATTTTGAAATGTCATAGATTAATAATTGAATTTGAGTAAAGTGTTATGTATAAACAAAATAAAGAATGAATCTAGGTTCCATTGGTGAGCCAGCGATAGTCCCCTAGCTGGAATGTGGCCTCCAACCATCTAGTTCATGAAATATGAAAAAACATATATATACCTCTACATGCACTACATTACAGACAGTTCACCCCACTGGCCATCCTGAATCCTCCTTTCATCTACCAAGTATCTCACTAAGGGCCTCAATATCCATAACACCAAATTATTCCCCTTTTACCCATAAAAATACCTCAATTGAAGAAAAAATGTTA
This sequence comes from Viscum album, assembly GCA_963277665.1. Classification (NCBI taxonomy): domain Eukaryota; kingdom Viridiplantae; phylum Streptophyta; class Magnoliopsida; order Santalales; family Viscaceae; genus Viscum; species Viscum album. The sequence continues at coordinate 1,933,338,581 of OY728160.1, forward strand.
TGATATAATGAAAATTCGAATCAAATATACCATAAATTTCTAGGATTTAATAATTCCACATTACTAGTAATCTACAACACATCCTCATCAAATTTCCAAATTAGTAACAAAAAAATTCCAAAGTAATTTCTCCAAAACAAAAACACTTCAACAACATCATTCATATAAGATCATATACCATAATATCCTAAATTCAAAATTCATTCCACAAAACCTAAGCCCCCCCATTATAAACCATGTAATAGAATATTTTCTTTTGAAACATTAAAAAATTCCACCTTTATTCCATAAAATGGAATCCAACTATATCATATGTTAATCAACACCTTCCAACACAGAGAAAACTAAACCCAAGAACATAGTAAGAAGGAAAAATATAGTCACATCACTAGAAACCACGAATTCAAAAAGAAATAAATACACAATTAGAATAGTAAAACCTTTTAATAAAATCATTATTTAGGATTCCTTCAAATTATTTCAACTTATTTTTCATTTTCAATATCACCATAATAAAATATTTTATATCATATATTATTTAAAAATATAATAATATTAATATATATGATAAGTTATAGTGTAAGTTTAATCAATGACATAAAAAATTTAATATTTGTCAATAGGTCATGTAAGAAAATTAAAAATGGGGGAGAAGGGGTCAATCTATGCATCTAATATTAAATAATTTTTATTTTTTAAATTTTTTGTGATAAAAAATATAACTCATTTCGGTGGTGTGTATTTAGTAATATTCTTTTGATTATTATATTTCCATTCAATGTATAGACATTAGAAAAACTTTACATTTTTTATCTAACCTAGATCCCAACCCTAGCTATTATAATATTCTAAACAAATATGGATTTTTTATCACCATACATAATATTGATTACTTGTATTTTGTAAAATACACACAATGTATGTGAAGTTATCATCCATATTCCTTATGAAATACTATCACCCACATCCATTTTTTGAAAATATAATTCAAGATAATTTCAATTTACAATATATCCCACACCTTCAAGCAACACTCTAGGTGACAACATTAGTTATAGTAGACCAACGATTTTTTAAAAATTACCTTTAAATCTCTATGAAAAACATATATCCATTTTTAATTTGAATGACCATATTTTTTAAATAATTTGATATTCTACCTCAATAAATAATTCTTTAATTAATATAATAATTACATAAAGAATGAATGATCTACGTTTTTATGTTATCAACTCCAAAAAATATCGCTTTGATCACAATATTTTATTGTCTCTATAATTTTCCCACCACATAAATTTTTTATTAGGTTACAGTCTTAATCACATATGTTCCTAATATTCATATTTGATTTGAGGAATCACAGCACAGTAATTCTACATTATAAATATATTTTTAATATCATCAAAATCAATACAAGTAAAACTCTCATCTTTATTTTATTATTCAATGGATTATGATTATTCCATGTTGTGAAAAATACAATTTCACAATTCCATGGAGTTTATTTTTCTTTAGAATCTATTTTATATTCTCTATTTCACATTATATGAATGTTATTATATATTTTTTATGATCAACACACTAACAATACATATTTTTAATGGTTATTAAATATTTCCCATAATTTATTTATGCTCTTAATTTCAAAAAATATAAAGGAAATTGATTCATATAATATAAGCTAATAAAACCATGAATCATGGTTTTTTAATTTCCATTTGACTCTTATTTATACTCTCCATTTTTTGACATCATAAAAATTCACGCACCACTAAAAAAGATAACAACACTCAATCTTTATATGGGATTTCATACAACAAAATTATCTCAGTTGTGGATCATTCATTATCATATGGTTGTGACCTAGAAAAATCATCCCTATTAACAAATAATATATATGATTTAACCATGAATTTTCATCTTTTGTGGGTAACCATAAGAATATTAAATTTTTTCTATATAGTTAAAATGTATGTTATGATGCATGAGGTTATAACCCAAAAATATACCTAAATTTACATATTCGTGATCCTGAATATATCTAATGATCATAATAGTTTGTTCAAAATGAACCTAAAATCATACTCTGTGAATCATTATTAAACAAAATATTTAATTAATTTATTGAAAAAATATATGATCCCATGATTTTATAACTATTATATACATCATGGTTTCTATTTCATGAATTTCTTATCTCTTTAGTATTAAAATAATTTTTTCCTAAACCATTTCAAATTATCTATATAAGGAATAAATGTACCCTTGTATTATTTTTGTAAAATAAATTTTTTAGGTCATACTAAAATTTTTGTAGATCACAGTATTTATGAAAATTTATGGGTCATTTTTTTTTATAATATTAATGATGTTGGGTTAGTTAACATAACATAACCCATAGGATACAAAATTATTAGTCATGAAACAAGATATTCTAACCTATATTATCACAAAATAGTAGAGGATTTTATCTCATAGTACCCACATTATAATTTATCAACATCCCAAAATATGAAATAAAACAACACAGGGATGAAAATAGTAAAATATTGTTTTTTCTCAGTCTAGTATCACATGCCTCTTAAAATTTTTAACAATGTCATTTCTAAATGTTTTACATAATATTATTTTTCAGTAGAGGAGGTATAAATGTTTTATTAGATAGTTAACACCTTACAACATCAACAAATATATTAGTTCCAACCATACATTTGGGTCTCAAATCCAGCAAGAACACTGAATCCACCTATATTATCCATTCACATATTTTTCCTTCAATAATTTATATAGGATCATGGAATCTGTAATCCATGGCACACATGGAAAAATTTATTCTCTATCATAAAAAATGTGTCTCTATGATTACATTTATATTTACCCGAATGGCCTAAAAGACTTCTTTTTTATTGATTTCTGATAACCCCCCTTTCAAGGGATGAGGGGGAACCCTTACAAGGCCTGTAGGATAATGGATTACAAGGCTCATAGGATTAGGGGATTACATTACCCAAACAACTCAGGGAATTCAACCTGACTATCTACAAGAAACTACCCCTCCCCAAAATGTACATCGTGACAGCAGCTCTCCACCTTCACATGGCCGGCTTCCTAGGATTCCCCTATAATCACAGGCTAGTCTCGATGTCATAACCATACCCTCTCATTCTGAAAATCCATTTGGCTCTACTATGGTGAGTGCACATGCCCTAAATCCTCTTCTGGGGCTGCACTTTTTTTGTAGAGTCTGTTTGGGGCAACTGCATGTGGATAAAATTCCATGAGGTTTCTCGAAGGCCTTAAAAGTGGCCTGAGAGCCCTACTGACCCGAAGGCGTATGTGGCCCGAAATCCTTAGGGACTCCATTCCCAAACCGATGACGTAAGATGAATAGTTCCAACTGCAACAGTATCGAACAGTATTTGCTACTATTACTGCTACAGTACCCGGATAGTGTACAGTTCTACTGTAGTACCAACATAGTGTACAGTTCTTCTACAGTACTGCATAGTGTACAGTTCTACTATAGTACCTGCATTTAGTAGTGAAAATATGCATCTACCTGGTTTTGAACCTTGGTCTTGTGGATGCACATAAGGATACCTCAACAACTAGGCTGAGGCTCATTACCAAAAATGTGTGTTGCTAACGCAAACCCCGAAGGGGGGTCCCCACCAGCCCAAGAGCATTCCATGTTCCCAAGCTATGAAATGACTTTGAATAACCATATTCATATTACGAACAATGTTCGAGCCAGGTGGGACACGATCCTAAGCCAGTTCCCATGGAGAGCGAGGGGTACAACCCGTGGGTACCACATGGCTAACACCCCGTGGGCTATTCTTGGTTAACATCAATGATTATTAGTTTTCAAAAATTTTAAACATTCCCTATATATTTCATATATCAATAATTAAATAATTTTGTAATTTTCTTGTCGATTTGTATCATCCAAAAATTACAAATAATGTAAAAATATATCTTCTCTGTTAAATTAATTTTCTATAACACCATATACCATTTTTCTCTTGTATTCTTTTATTCATTAATAATTACAAAATATAGATGGATCTCCAAATCCTCTTATAAAATATTTTTCCAATTCCTGATACCATATTTGATGGATTCTTTTAATAATAAATTTCGTTAAATTTTTATCACTTTTTCCCTCAACCGACGATGGAACCTCCCATTATAATATCAAATACTCAAATAATATGAACAACTTATCACATAATATATGTATTTTATTTGTAATTATACTACATTTAGACATAATTCTTATGTTCATGAACTTCCTCAAAATTATAATTCATCATTCCATATTAACATCATAGTAATTTTCATTTCAATGCCCTTATTAAAAAATCTAATAAAAACTCAAAATGGGATCAATAATGTCCCCTATTATATTTATGTTGATGGATAATTAAAATTATATGTTAATATGCGTAAAAATATTAACAATTATTTAAAAATATCATTATATATCTCCCCATTTATTATAATGGGTAATTTTCTTCTCTATACCTAACTACCAATAATTAAAATTCCTATGAAATTATATGGTAAAATTTTATTTTCACAAAATTTTCAAATAATATTTGTAATCTAAGTCTATAGAGTTATGATACGTGTTGAAAACAGAAGTTGTGATTTTGAAATAAAATATATCAATTAAAAAACTGATATCAAAAGAAACAAATTTCAACATACTAATCAATGTTTTTAAAAATTAAATCAGGCTAAAAAACGTTTGATACCAAACTGAATGAATTTTTTTTCATGAAAATTGACACAAGAATTTATACGATAACTTCATCCAATAATCTATAAAAATTCAAATATGAATGAATATTTAGTAATTTAAATTTCATCACTAAATCATCATCTATATACTCACTTTCTTGTTCTAATATTATAAAACATATACCACTTAATATCTTTATTTTCTTCGATCAACCTTGGATATGTTAATTTGAACCCATACAAATTTAATAAAACTAGATCACTACTCTTATAGACATTAGACAAAAATTTAATAAAATGTTATAGAAAATATTCCAAAACATGTTTTTTTGTATCCCTAGTAAGGAAGAACACTTGAACATATTTATCAATATGAATCTTTTTATTACACTAATATCATGATGCACCATGTATTAGGAGAAATAAATTGAACAATAAATAATATTATAAAATCTAGAGTGGATATACATGCTTTACCTTATTATTTATTTCTTCCAGGTTTTCAGAACACAAAATATTTATTATTTTTCCCTATAATAACTTGTTTTTCCATTAATTCCAAATATTGATATTACTAAAAATAAACAATGTAATCAGATAGAATACACTGATACATAATTTTAACTATTGGTTTAGAATTTCTACACAATAAAGAAGAATCATTATTTTTAACCATGTAATTAATTTCATGCATTAACATTTATTCTCAAAAATGGTTGTTATATTGGTTATTCAATAATTTTATGTTGCTTTATCTTGTTTTTGGACTATGTTCCTTTTTTCAAAATCTATCAATACATAACACAAAAATGATGTACTAATATTATAATTGGTTATTTATATTGGTTAAAATTATTGGTTTTGAAATTGTTATGAATATATATTGACTTACTAAACCATCAAAATAACTATTCTAGGTTTCCATGTTTATTGGTTATTGATAGCCTCACAATAAATTAAATTTTCATGTATAATCACTTTTTTAAGATATATTTTTCATATATTCTCATTACTCTATCATTATTAAATTTAAAAAATATACTATGAAAATAATTAAACAATATTCTAGAACAAACTCAACTTATATAGATTTTCCACATAGAATCAGATGTATTTTAACACAATCAATTCAGTCAATACTATTCTTTTTATTTTTTAATCTACCATTAATACATATTTCTATTGTATTAGTTAATGATTTTATAGTGTCTCCTTTTTTATCATTAAATAAATAATTCAATATCATCATTGTGATTGATGTCTTCATCTTCTTAGATTTCTTTTGAAAAGTTATTATTTACCATTTGGAATCAATGTTTACCTCAAATGTCTTCATTAAATCTTCTTGGGATTTTTTTTGATTTCTAACCTTCCTCACATTATATTCAATTGTATTCTCATCATCATATATGAGAATTATTGATTATTACATTGTTTATATTTTATGATCATGTTTTTCTATAGTAGAAAGATTCTAAATTTGAGGATAATAAATCAACAAAAGATTTCCCACCATTAATATAGGTTCTCATTGGGCTCAATGTATATAAATATTTGATGGAGGCCTGTTATGGGGAATGGAAAAACAATATTTTATTTATCTAAGTATAGTATAGTAGTTGATCCTATGTAGTCTCTCGAAGAGGTGTGCACACAAAAAAAGTTTGTCAATTTTTGTTGGTTTTCTGAAAAAGATTGGTTTTAATTAATTTGAATGACTATGAGAGGGACAAACAACTAAAATTTATTGATTTTAATTAATGATAATGATGATGATCTGATTGGGTTCGGCTAGACCTAGTGTTGTTCCATCATGGTTTCCAAATTTTATATCTTCTTCTTCCTTAAACTCGTAAGAGAGAGATTCATCTATCGAGTCCTCTCTCTCCTTTGGTCAGATAGATGTTATGAGAATTTTTATTTTTAAAAACCTTAGATTGGTCTATCCTCCATCCAATTTGTTTAGGCTTGTATAAGGTCTCATGATTAATTAGTGAAATTTCAGACCTGGAATTATTGTTCCCTAACAAACAAAGATTCTGACATACAATCCTACACATATTCTTGACAACCTCTAAGAAATCACCACCCAACCCTAATCATGTTCCACCGTATATTGATTAGAGTTTGGTGGAGGGAGATGTGATCATCGACCAAAGCAATTTTTAATTTCATAATCAAAACATAACTCTACTGCATTTGGAATTTATTACTGAATTATGAATTGAAACAAGATTAAGAAAGAAGAATAAATTTGATTCATTTCAAGCACAAGAACTCAAACACAACACATAGGTCCAGACTCCCCTCTTTCAAATCACTCAAATGAAACTACCCCTCTAAGGATGGGGTAAGTGAGATGATGCGGGAGAGGAGAGACATTTTTATGTAATGAAAAATAAAAGAAAGAAACTAAATGATGTTGAAGGATAATTTCCCCGAGTGTCCTTTGGATTCCTCCCATATTCGATTGTGGTGTCCAAATCCCTCCTAACCATGGGTGAACTCATTTTTATATAGGCCAAGGGGGTGCCATCCTCGGGTATTCAAATTTAGGATCTTTATAATTTCTCTTTATGATTTTCTATCAGATTCTTTTCACCAAAATACTGACCATGTTCGGCCAAATTAATGGATGCATTTTGAGACACATTATTCTTGAATGATCTTCCAAAATATATTTTACGTTTCATCAAAAAAATTCAGATTTATCCTCCATGTGTGGTATGAGATATGGGAAATTTAATTGGAGCATTTATTATGGATGAATGTTTCCTTTTTTCCTTCCCCACAATTTCAGCATCCATGGGTCACGTTAATGATGTAAAATATTAAATCTATTAAACATCTGATGCCCCATTTAATATTATTTCAAATAAAATTGGAATAACCCATATCGGATATGTGTCGGCCGAGGTATGATTTATTCGTTGAGGTGGGGTCCACGTGGTTGTCCAAAATATTTGTCCACATTGATTGAATATTTAGGAACCTTTAAGGGCTGAATTAAATCCTTGTACAAAAACAAAAGATGAAGAAAATAAATATACGAACCGAATAAAAATAGAATCACACTAATTGGATTTAGAGTTTAAATGATATGCATGAATCACAAAAGTGATTAAAATATGTCAATATTTCCTAATTAAGAAGTTTTCCAGTTTTAGCCCAAAACACATCAGAAATCCAAAATTAATGTAATTAACTAACATGTTGAATTTTTAGGGATTAAAACATTTAATTATATATACGAAATGATGAAAATATTATCTCTATTAAACCCCCCACACTTAAACTATGCTTCTCCTCAAGCATAAAATCTCAACATAGAATTCCAAGGGCACCAATGTTACCAATATTTAAATTTCAATGCAATAAAATCAACAAATTATCAATGAGCAATCAAATTTTCATGTTCCACAAAAAATATCAATTTAATTTCTCATTTTTCAAAGAATCAACCAATTCATGCATTTTAGTTTTCCCCTTTGAAAAATGATGAATCTTCTCCTTTTATTCATTCATTCATCTCAATTTATTATTATTAAACATGCCAAATCATGATCTACCACTCTTTTAAATATTTTATCTCATCACCCTTGATAAAATTAATAATGTTGTTACACTAATATCATGAGAACATGATCTTTATCCATAGGCATGTTAATGAACTAATTTCTCCACATTGTAAAGAAAAATAACACATAAAATCATGAGGACTTGCAATAAATGTTCAAATAACTCTGTGGAATATGGTTGGTGGGTAAATGATTTAAATAATTTATGGCCAGAAGTAATAGGTGTGACTCTTTTGTAAAATTCATGATTAATCATGTGAAAACACCGAATGAACCTCACTCAAATCCCCTTGATAATGTGAAACACAACACCACCCCCTTTTAATGACAAGGGTCATGAGTCAATAAATGATTACAAAGAATGATATCATACATGTTATCCTCCTCTCTTTTTTAAAGATCAAAAATGGAAGAAAATTATTTTTCTCTATCTTTTTTTTAAAGATCAAGATATGCACAACATTTTTTTGAATTTTTTATGGAGAACCGGATGAAATAAAAGAAGAATAATGAAATGAAGACTCATGCCCAATTTTCTAATAATACATTTCCCAATATGATAAAGCACACCTTACTCCACCCAAAAATGATATATATCCCACTGAACGCACATGAAAGGCCCTCCCCCCAAACTCAAACTTGAAATAGTCATGCAAAAATACTAAAAGTGGAGGTAGGTAAGGAAATATCAGCTTCTAAATTGGCATAAACCTATAAGTAAATTCATGGCTTCTATAGGCTAACAAAGGATAAATGTAAGGGTGGGTCTCAGGTAAATATGAGGCTATCCAAAGTAGTGCATCAATCAATTTAAATTTTTTTTGTACAGTCATATCTTTGACAGGTTTTAATACAAGTTCTAGCATGTGGCACGTCCCAAGATCACTCAAGAAATATGCTCAAGATAAAATAGGAAATATTTGGTCTAGAAATCCTCTCAGGAATGAGAATGTGATATTGGAAAATCTCTCATGGTATGATTAATAATAAAAAAATAATTCACATGAATTTCATAAATTCGATGCATGAAATATGGTAGGGAAATTTCATTTCCATGAATCAATTAAGTCCCTCAAATCATGAGTCCTTATTTCAATATCCTTTCTTCACTATAATAGTCCAATTATCCATTCTAATTATATAATGTCATTAACATTGAAATCTAAAACATGGAATCACCAGATTTCTATGAAACTCATGTCTCCTAGATACATCTAGTAAAACATGAATTCAAGCATGGGCTTGAATTTTTTTAATTAACTCTATAAACGACAAAAAAATGTGGGCAATAAAGTTAGATAAAATAGAATTGAAACACTTAATCCCCTTTCAAATGGATTTTTTTCTTCACAACGTGTAATCCCACTAAAAATTCTTTATTAATCAAAATGAAATATAAAAATGAAAACAATTGATAGTGCGGGCCTATTCAATCATGCTGGTAAATTCCTAAGAGGGTCAGTGGACAATAGGGGAAAATGAGGGTTGCCTCCCAGTAGCGCCTTTGTTTAATGTCATTGGCTCGACAAAAAAAATTAATTTTTTTTTAAAAATCCTACACTACAAGATTCCTTCCAACACACTTAATTTATGTAGTTTCTTCAATTCATGTAAATGGAATTTTTTATGATAGTTTCAAAAAAATGGAGTTACTGCATTTAATAAAGTGTAAAGGAATGATGAAACCTGGTAGGTCTTCATTTGAATTCAGGGTGAATGAGTGCGATCTCCTCCACTAGTTAATGAGGTATGGTACCATGGAACTTCTTTAGCCTCTGCCCATTTACAGTGAATGGGTTTCCTCCTCTTTCCTTTTAAATATGCATATCACTAATGGGTTATACATTAATAACATTATAGGGGCCTCCCCATCTGGAATGAAGTTTACCTGGCATAAGCTTAAGTCTGGAATTGAAGAGTTACACTTGATCACTAGGGTTGAAGTTTCTTTGTTGAATCATCTTTTCATGGGCCATTATTATTCTCTATTAATAGATCATTGAGTTTTTAAAATATTATCTTTTAATTTACTCTAACTCATGCAACTGCAATCTTCTTTCTTTCCCATCTTTCTTCAATGTCCAGAATCATCTCTCTGACCACCCAGTAGGCTCTATGATCTAACTCCACAGGAAGGTGGAAAATCATTCCATAGATTATTCTATATGGAATCTTCCCTATTGGTGTCTTCTAAGCCGTTTTATATTCCCATAATGTATCATCTAACTGTTGGCTCTAGTCCTTCCAGTTGGTTATAACAATATTCTCCAGAATGGATTTGATTTCTCTATTGGAGACTTCTGCTTGGCCATTTGTTTGGGGATGGTATGGGGTATATGTTATATGATGCACCCCATACTTCATCATCAATGCATCCATTTTCCTATTTTAGAAATGAGTTCCCTGATCACTGATGATTTCTCGAGGCACACCAAACCTACATAAAATGTTAGACCTGACAAAATCACAAACAACATTAGCATCATCATTTCTGGTTCCTTTTGCTTCCACCCATTTTGAAACATAGTCTATAGCCAAAAGAATATATGAATTTCCAAATGACATTGGGAATGGTCCCATGAAATCTATTCCCACACTTCAAAAATTTCACAAAAGTTTATTGGTTTTTGAGTCATTTCATGTCATTTGGATATGTTACCAGAAAATTGGCATTTTTCACATATTTTACAAAAATTCATATGCATCCTTGAATAAGGTGGGCCAGTAGAGTCTAGATTATAAAATTTTCATGTAGTCCTATAAGGTCCAATGTTACCTCCGCAAGATAATTTATGAAAAAATTCAAACACTGATTCAATTTCACTTATTGGCAAGCATCTTCTTATGATTTTATCATTACAAATTTTCCACTGAAACAGGTCATCCCAAATGTAAAATCTTGATTCAGATATAAACTTATGTTGTTGATATGAGATTAGATGAGAGGGTACCTGAGATGTTACCAAATAATTGACAATGTTGGCATACCATGTTACTTCACTATTGATGATGTAGAGTTGTTCTCCAGGAAGCTCATCATTAAAAGGGTTCTGATTTGGGATTTTAGCTTCAGCGGTGTGGGGTAGTTGACTTATATGATCAGCCACTTTATTTTCATTCCCCTTCTTATCTTTGATTTCCAAATTGAACTCTTGTAAGAGAAGAATCCATCTCACCAACTATGGTTTAGCATCCACCTTTTTCATTATGTACCTAAGAGCTGCATGATTAGAAAAAACAACAACTTTAGTGCGCAAAAGATATCATCAGAATTTATCTAGTGAAAAAACGACTGCATGGAACTCCTTATCAGTGGTTTTGTAATTTGTTTTTGTTTCATCCAAGGTCCCTGATGCATAGGCAATGAGTTGAGGCTTGATGTCAATTCTCTGTGATAGAGCGGCTCCCACTACTTGGTTGGATGCATCACAATGTAGCTTAAAAGGGTAATACCAATTGGATGGCTACATTATGGTTGGTGTTATCAGCCTTTAGTTTAAATCATCAAATTATTCCCTGCATGAACAATCAAAATTAAGGTTAGCATCCTTTAAAAGTAATCTTGAGAGAGGGAGAGAAATCTTACTGAAATACTAGATGAATCTCTTGTAAAATCCTACATGCCCTAAAAAGGATCTAACATGTTTGAAAAAAGTTATATATGGCAGGGAATTTATTTCATCAAATTCTGATTAATCAACATCAATCCCATTTTGTGAAATTTTGTGGCCCAACACTATCCCTTTTCCAACCATGAAATGACATTTTTCGATATTAAAGACAATGTTCTTTTCAATGCATGTTTTCAGATCTTTCTCCATGTTTCCCAAGAAATGACCAAATGAACTTCCAAAAACTGTGAAATCATCAAGAAACACCTCCAAGCAGTCCTCAATGTGGTGCGATAAAATACTCACCATACACTATTGAAATGTACCTGGGGCATTCCATAGCCCGAAAGGCATCCTTTTTCAGGTGAATGTTCCAAAATGGTAGGTGAAGGTTGTCTTCTCCTAGTCTTCTAGTTTAGTTGGTTCCTGAAAATATCCTGAGAATCCATATAAAAAACAATAATATGTTTTTCCAACTAACCATTCAAGCATCTGATCAACGAACGAAATAGGAAAGTGGTATTTTATGATAACTTGATTTAGCTTCTTATAATAAATACACACTCTCCATCTGTTTTTTACTCTCATGGGGATCAGTTCATATCATTCATTTTTAACAGTGGTCTAGCTGGGTTTCTTAGGGCCTACATGAATTGGGCTAACCCATTTATAATTAGAGATTTGGTAAATGATATCGTCTTCTAACAATTTCTCTATATCTTTCTTAACGACCTCAATGATTGTGGGATTGAGACTTCTTTGAGGTTATCTAACGGGCCATGAATCACTTTCTAAAAATATCTTTTGAGAGCATACCTTAGGGTAGATTCCTGGAATATCACATAAACTCCATCCTCCAGCTTTGACATTCCTTTTGAGAGGGTCAATCAGTGTTTGTTATTGAGAATGGGATAGCTTATTGGCAATGATTACAAGCAATTTTTCTCTTTCCATTAGGTAAGAATACTTCATATCACATGGAAAAGGCTTCAGCTATAAACTTGGGGGTTGTTCAAGGGATGATATTTCATTTAGGTTTTCTACTTCTAAGGTTAAATTCTCGGGTATAATATAACGTCCTTTTAACAAATCATCAAAAAAAATCAGATCTTACCTCATCCTTCAACATGATATCAGAATTTTCATGTTCATGGGAATTATAACATTCAAATGAAAAGTGTTATCCCACTGATAAAAATTCATGAAGCATACCTAAGTCTTCAGTTGGTTCATACGTTCATCATTGGAGATCCTATAAAGTGAGTGATTGTTAGATGGGTGTTTCATCATATCTAGAATGTTGAAGTGTACCGTACTGTCTTTGAGCTCCATGGTGAGTGTCCCTTCATGCACATTGATGATCATCCATGCTATTTTCAGGAATAGTCTCCCTAGGATTATTGGATATTAGGCTAGTTCATGGTCTTCCTCCATGGTAAGGACATAAAATTCTATGGGAAAGATTAATCATCTCACTCCTACAAGTACACCTTCAACGACTCCAGCTAGGAAAACAGTGGATATGATTTCTAATTGTACCACCACCCTAATTGGTTTCAGTTCTCCAATCTTCAATGATGAATACCCAGAGTGAGGCATCACATTTATCGAAGCTCCATGATCATATAGTGCATCAGTAAAATTTAATGAACCGATAGAGCAGTGAAAAGAAAAAGTCCCTAGATCTTGACATTTTTGCGGTATCGGTGGTGTGATCAATGTTGAGACTCTTATTTCTAAGTATATTCTTTCATTCCCATCCACCATCCTTCTTTTAGTACATAGATCCTTTAGAAATTTTTCATATTTAGGGATATTTCTGATTGCATCCAGTAGTGGGATGCTAATCTCAACTTTTTGGAATGTTTCCTGAATTTCTTGTTGAAGTCCTTCTTCTTCAACCTTCATTGACTCATCCAATGCTGATGGTAATGGCACTGGGATATCATTTTTATCCCTTTTTTCCTACAATCATGTTTCCAGTATTCCATTCCCAAACTTTTTTCTTTTTACTTTTTTGTTGACCACATCTTTTGTTTGGATTGGACGAGCTTCTGCAGGTTCCCTGGATTCATCATCCTCACATTGTTATGGTGGTGTGATCTCCTTACCACTTCGGGTGGTGATTTCAATAACATTATCCTTTGGATTGGGAATTGTTTATGTTGGATGCTTACCTTGGTTCTTGGTGATATCGTCCATAATGCCTGCAAATTGATCAGCTAGATTGTCTATATTATCTTCTATTCCAGCAACTCTTTTCTTCAGGTGTTGATCTTCATTTTTTGGTGCACTTGTGGATGGATGCTCAAAATTCCTCCACTGGAAAGGCGGTGGTTGGAAAGTTTGTTGTTGTTGGAAGGGCTTCTGATATGGTTGGTGGAATGCAATTGGGTTCTGATATTACTTCTAAAAATGTGATCTAGCTTGGTTCTGTTGAAACCCATAACCTGGTTGGGTTTGCGGTTGGTATTGCCTTTGTTGATAGGCTGCAGAAAAACTTTCGTTCCCCTTCACTTATGGAAATTTATTAGTGTAATGAGAATTAGAGGAGCATAAACCACGTACCTGATTCAGGCCTTGTTGTTCCTTCATATGGTTCACAGATATTTGTCTCACTAACCTGGTGAGTTCACCCATTTCATTTCTAATTAAATCTACTGAATCAGATGTTCTTAGCTAATGGATTCTTCTTGTGATCATACCTCCGGTGCCAAACTACTATGAGTTTTGTGCAATTTTTTCAATCAATCCTTTGTCATCTGTTGGTGACTTGTTAATGAAGGCACCCCTAGATGATGCATCTAGAAAGTTTCGATCATTGTCAATCAATACTTGATAGAAGAAAACAATGAAATGGTGTTATTATATAGTCTGGTGTGGACAACTGGTGCATAGCTTCTTCAATCACTCCTAGTACACGTAAAGTGTTTCACCGGTTGATTGGAGAATGGCATAGATCTATTTTCAGATAGATGTGCTACTGGATGAGGGAAAAACCTATGTATGAAGAATCATTGAATATCTTCCTAGTCTTGGACTTCTCCTAGTTGTAAACTATACAACCCTTCTTTTTCTTCTCCCTCGAGTGAAAATGGGAATACCCTCCACTTTACCTGTTCTTCTACATAACCTCATAATCCGCAGCTTGAGCACACATTTGTAAATTCATGGATATGCCTATTGGCTTCTTCACCTGCAAGACAATGTAATTTAGGAAGAATTTGAATCATGTTAATGCGCAATTAAAAATCATTTTCTAAGATAGTAATAGCTAGTTTATTTTGTTGGTTATCGAATTGTGGGGCCCAAAGATCGTGCAATGTTTGGTTCGGATTTCTAGCCATTGGAGGTTCAAAGTGATCACTGGATGTGTCACTTGAATCTGTAAGGTGAATTTCATCAAACTCTAATTGAAAATTTTTCTTTCTCAATTGGGTTATTGTTTTCTCAATTTCAGGATCAGATTCAATTAAATTGTTGTTTGAAATATGGGTCATTCAAAAGAAAGAAGAAAAAAATTTAATGGTTTTTGAGGCACTGCCTCCCTGGAAACGGCGCCATGTTTGACGCACACTGGTCATGGGGTGTTGCAAAACAATATTTTTTTCACCTTAGTATAGTATAGCAGTTGATCCTAGGTAGCCTCCCGAAGTGGAGCGCACACAAAAAAAGGTTGTCACTTTTTGTTGGTTTTATGAAAAAGATTGGTTTTAGTTAATTTGAATTACTATGAGAGGGAAAAACAGTTGAAATTGTTTGATTTTAACAAATGATAAAGATGATGATCAAATTGGGTTCAGCTAGACCTAGTGTTGTGCCATCATGGTTTCAAATTTTATATCTTCTTCTTCCTTAAGCTGGTAAGAGAGAGATTCTTCTACCGAGTCCTCTATCTCCTTTGGTCAGATAGATGTGATGATCATTTTCCTTTCTAAAACCATAGATGGTTCTATCCTCCTTCCAATGTGTTTAGGGTTGTAGAAGTTATCTTGATTAATTAGAGCAATCCTAGACATAGAATTGTTATTCCCTAATAAACAAAGATTCTGATATACAATCCTACACACGTTCTTGAAAACTACCGAGCAATCACCACCCAACCCTAATCATATTCCACCGTACATAGATTAGTATTGGGTGGAGTGAGATGTGATCATCTACCAAAGCAATTTATAATTTCATAATCAAAACCTAATACTACCACATTTTGAATTTAATACTAAATTATGAATTGAAACCAAATTAAGAAAGAAGAATAAATTTGATTCATTTCAAGCACAAGAACTAAAACACAACACATAGGTCCAACCTCCCCTATTTCTGATCACTCAAATGAAACTACCCCTCCATGGATGGGGTAAGCTAGATGATGCGGGAGAGGAGAGACATTTTAATGTAAATAAAAATAAAACAAAGAAACAAAATGATGCTGAAGGAGAATTTCCCTGAGTGTCCCTTGGCTTCCTCCCATCTCCGATTGTGGTGTCCAACTCCCTACTCAGCATGGGAGAACTCCTCTTTATATAGGTCAAGGAGGTTCCATCCTCTGGTCTTCAAATTTAAGATCTTCATAATTCCACTTTAAGATTTCATGCAGATTTTTTTCACCGAATGTTTGACCATGTTCGGCCAAATTAATGGCTGAAGTTTGAGATGGTTTCTTGTTGATAAATATTCCAATATATATTCTATGTTTCATCACAAAAGTTCAGATTTATCCTCCATGTGTGGTATGTGATATGGAGAATTTAATTGGAGCATTTTTTCTGGTTGACAGCTTCCATTTTCCTTCCCCACAATTTTAGCATCCATGGGTCACATTAATGGTGTAAAATATTCAGTCCCTTCAACATCCGAACGCCCCATTTAATATTATTTAAAATTCAATGGGAATCATCCCAATTGGATGTGCGTAGAACGATTTATGATTTATTCATTGAGGTGGGGTCCACACGGTCATCCAAAATATTTGTCCATGTTGATTGAATTTTTCACTAACCTTTAATGGATGAATTAAAACCAGGTCCACAAACAAAAGATGAAGAAAATAAATATATGAACTGAATAAAAAAAATAATCACATTAATAGGATTTATAGTTTAAGCGATATGTGTGAATTAAAAAATGGATTAAAATATGTCAATATTTCAAAATTAAGGAGTTTTCCAGTTTTAGCCCAAAACATATCATCAATCCAAAATTGATGTAATTAACTCAACATGTTAAAGTTTTAGGGATTAAAAAATTGAATTACATATAAAAAATGATGAAAATATTATCTCGATAAATATTATAAAAACAATCCATATAAAAAAACATATAACAATATCATAATGTTACAAAATTAATTGGATATCATCTTTGGAGATTAGGATTTTCATATTCTATAGAATTAAAATCAAGCTATTTTTTTTCCTCACAAATATTTAAGATATTTTTACTAATCCATGTGACACCATTTGAGTCATGGAAATTCATAAAATAGTTATTGGTTTATCCTTTGGGTTGTTCAAATGGTTTTTTGGAGAGGGTGTTGAAAAAGATGATTATGGGGAGAAACATGCCATGATCATTGTTATGGCCCAAAATTAGTACTAACTATGAGGTAGACATGTGGTATGGTACTATTGATATCCAAATAAATTTTTCATGCATTTAGTATTGTTCTTCTAGACATGATAATCACCATAAAACAATGTTGGGGTCTAGGTGGTTTTCCAATGGTATTTCTCATAAACCAACCCGAGTTGACCCTAAACCAATCACTCAAGTCGGCCTGAAGCATGGCCCGAAAGGCGTTCCAAATCCCCGCTAGTTGGAAATTTCATTTGGGTAGAAAATCTAAAAATTTGAGAACCATTTTTCACCTAAATTAAAGGAAAATATATAAATAATTAAATAAAATTGACTGATAGAGATAATCACAAATAGCTGAAACATGACAATGTTTCACAACAAAACGATCCACCAAGTGACCTCATGGGTCACCACCAATCCCCGAACCATGGTTTCTACAAAATCGATCGAAAAAATAGAAATAAAACATAAAATATTAGTTAGGGGTGGGAACTAAAATGATCAGTCTGAAATCACCACAGAATCCATGTATTTCCTTTCCCAACATTGTCCATTAATAGTTGTAAGAAAAAAAGTAATAAAAATATGTTTCCCAAAAAAAACTCTTAAAAAGCCATAACATTCCCAATTTGAAATCCAACACACCCCACCTTCCCTTTCCCATTCAAACTACCATTGTATAAATAAAACTCAAACCAAAAGATAATTTGGCTATATTAAAAATAAAAAAATAAGTTTAACCAAAAACTAAGTGAAGAATATTGCTATGAATGAAATAATGAATGTAACCCATAATAATAAATAAAAACCATGATTAATCATATATATCACTAAAGGACCCATGGAAGTACTCATTTTAGAACCAAATGATATCATCTAGTGAATCCCCTATTTCAGTAAACAACATTGAGCCAAAGCCTAGCCACACTAGTGGAATATCCCTCCTAGATTGATATCAACTTCTGGAGGGTACAAACCTGCCTAATTAGGGCTAGGAAGTAACCGTCACTTGATCCCCAAAAATATAACCAGGAAATCATGGTAATAATACATTGAGTTTATGGGAGGCTCACACACACATGACTCATCTTACCTCATGCCACCGCACTTACCTACCGCAAATATAGAGATCACCTATACAATATCCTCTAATGGGAAATACTATATAGGGTTTCCCACTAAAAATATATCAATAAACATATCACATCATAAAATTTGAAGACAAGGATGTTAAATCATTCAACACCTCAAATCATTTATTCGGAAAAAAACAGAAGTCACAAAATGGGAATTTATTTTTACATAATCAAATGCTTTTACGAAAATCATTTACAAATACATCACAAATCCATTTACCAACAGCATTTCAAAATCGGAATTTTAAAAAAATCATGCAACTAGTAAAGCATACAAAACATCCACTTAAGCGAAGCAATTACCAAAACACACACCAAAATCCAAAATGGAATTCCACTGAAGGTTCCATTTTAAACCCTTTTTAGAAACCACACAAAGGACCAATCATCATTTAGAAAACAAGAACCATTTTGGAAAACAAGATTTAAAGGAAACCCTGATTTAGATCACCATTTTCATTTTAGGGACATCCATGTGTGCACCTAGTAAACCCATGGATGTACCATCATCAAATGGTACACTAAACATCAATAAGGACTGTCATAAATAATTTCCACAAAATCACTGATTTCATTTATACTAAATCCTACCATCCCTATTATATAGAAAACACAATAGAATACCCTTAAAACTATTAACCCCTTTCCAAAATTTTTTTTTAAAATTTTTAGCATATATCACTATCAACACATATACAGTAGACCAAGTTCACAAACAATAAATTTCTATCACAACATTATTAAAAAAACATTTCATAAAAATAAAAAAATTTACATTACAAGAAAAATGGAATTTTGACAAACACATTGAATGCATATACAAATAGTCATATTTAAAGATTCACATTAAATGTTATATTTTTTAAAATTCAATTACCATAAAAACACCTCAATAGAGTAGCTATAAATATTTTCAATGTGCGGATCACATATATAAATTTACTGGAAAAATTAGGGCATTAATCGAACTCCTTTAGTACAGACACATATAATAATATTAAAAAAATCTCATCATAATTATTTTCAACACCTCTTATTAATTTAAGAACAATATAACAGGAAAATTAATGGTATAATAAAACTGAGCAATGAGTAAAAAATAATTGGAAGGATGCATGTTTCAAAGGATTGTGTTGTACAGGAAAGAAAATATTCCCTTACAACAAAAAGGTACTGAACCAATCTTAGACACTTCAGGGGATGAAAAAGTTTGCGATGACCACTCAAAACTGACCTAAACTCACCTGCACGAACCTATATATATATATATATATTTAATCCAATGCATGTATTCTCAATGCCATGAGGGAATATATAGATAGAAGTCATAAATATATTATATTTATACATACCAAAAGAATATGTGTGTGCTCCCTTAATGGAATCAAAAACTAACTATAACTAATTTCTGAAACCATAAATACATTGCAACAAGGTCAAGACACATAATTTAAAATACCCCAAACTCATAAATTAAAAATCCCCTAATTATTAATCAAGCACCGATAAATATTGAGGGAAAACAAACCTTAACCCGTTGGTGGAAAACCAAATCGAATCCAACCGCCTTGGATTCAAGGACCAATGCCAGAATACACCCCAAGGAGTCCCGAGAGACCTTCGGTACAAACTAACTACAAATGAATAAACCAAAATAAAATAATCCATGACCTACCGTTTTCTAAATATGGAGAAACCCCCAAACCACCAAAAAAATACAATAAAACCAGAGGAGATGTTTGCCTATGAGGTGGTGGGAATCGCGGAAGTGCCAAATTAGGGAGGAACAGGGGGTTCAACTTGCACGAGAATGTGGTAGAGTAGGTGGGTCGGGAAACTCCGAATCAAGTAGGGGTAGGGAGGTCAGGTTTCCAAGAGAAGGGTGCTTCTGGATTGTGATGGGCAAGCCGGTAGGGGTTCTCCCAGAGGTCGCTAACACCTGGAAGGAGAGGTGTTCTGTGCATATCGTATAGAAAGGGGAGGCTTGTCATTGTCCAAAACAGGTAAGGGGAATGTTCTAGATAGATTTAGGGTTCTAAAAAAAGAATATTATGTTACAATAAAAATATTAATAATAATCTTATTAAAAATTACAATAATTACTATCATATTTATAATAGTTATTTTATCTCTTTAAAAAATATTATTAATATCAACATAATATAATAATATTAATAGCTAGTTAATATTAAAAATATTATTATATTCAACAATAATTTAATTATTAGTAAGTTTTAAACATGTACTATATTTTATTTCTATAAAATAATATTTATTTAAATACTATCCAACCACACGATGACCTTGGCTGACCTCTTGGTTATCGCAAACTGAGCGGTTCCCATTCACAGGTTTGAAGCCCAAAAAAATTGTTAATCATCAAAAAAATTAACCTGCACCCAACCCAAACCTCGAAAATAGTAACCAAATCAATGAAATAATAAAATAAAATATTTTTAAAGGTTAGGGTGTGATGATTCTCCCTGGAACAAAACATTATTCCCCTATAAAGTCACTAAGCTGATAGTTAATCAAAAATTGATTCAATGCTCGAACAGAAGTATTAGAAATAAAGAATTTTGTGTGTTACAATTTATTCTCCAAGTCACAAGAGACCAGAGATAATATGAGTGCATTTTCCCCACCATAAGGATTATACTGGCATGGAAATGGAAACCCATAAATACCACACATGGGAGTGGGCTATGTAGGAATTCTAACATGAGCATGCCTAAACTTTTCACATGAGCTGAAGAGCCTCGACGAGACATAAACGGAAAACAACTACAAGGCCAACCGACATACCATGTCTTGGAAATACTGAATCTTCCTCTAACAACACCAACAGAAATATGAAATTCTAACACTGATGTAAAACTCCCAACACATTAAAAATCTTTATAACAAGAGTGGAATCACCTCCAATGAAACATGGAACAATTGATCTAGGCCAAAAACCTCCAACACTATAGAAAACCCCTGAGAAAAACTTAAAACACAAAATAAATTAGAAACATCATTCATCATTCCCACGAATCTCAATCATCCTCAAACAAATTCCACGACACCAAAACCATCCCATATAAGGGAAAAACATATTTAATGAAAAACACATGACTTAGAAAACCATATTCAAAAAGACATGACTATATGGATTAAAAAAGAAAACGTACATCACAATCTCCCAATAAAATGATGGGCATAGAATGGAGGCCAAAACTCAACACTTGAAAACAGGAAGGAAAATTCATTTAATGTTCCAATCCCAGTATTAGAAAAACCCATAGAACAAGGCTTCACACCCATGTTAACATATGAATGTGTGCGAGCTTGACACAAAGACATGTGGAAAAAGATCTGATGGAAGATGAATCACTTTCCTCGTAGTCAGGAAGTAGCATCATTTGGTCACATATCACTCTTCAAGAAATGATTCTTCTATAACATCTCCAGAAGACCTAGAAATATGCAATAATGGTTAACTTTGGAGGGATGCAACCTGACGACTTCAATTGCCTAACTGACCACACTAGAGTCTCACATGAGGATAATTCGATGAACCGGACACCAGAACCATTGAAGGAGACTCCATATGAATATGTTCAACTAGCAACTTCTCCTCGCTAGATGGGAAACCTTCGAAAAAATGAGAGGCACCAAAAATCCAACCATATGCATTCTAGGAATCAACTCAACCGGAAATGGTTATTCTACTAGATTATTAAAAAAAGGGTCCATAGAAGAGAGGAAATAATCTGAAATGTCTTTATGAAGTCCCCCAATGAATGGATAATTATTCATCAAACCCCAAGACTCTACATCCAACAAAAAGGAAAGCAATTCCATGAAATGATCAATATATGACTTCAACATCTGTTGGCCTTGTTGAATATGCATGAGAAATTATATTTTACTCATTTTCACCACTTTAGGTATGATCCAACAGATTATTAAGGATTTAAAGACATCCTATGTCTTCCCAAATTTCATTAATGTTGAGGAGAATATCTCCCATTCATTCAAACCTGGACCTTCAAACATACCCAAAAAAACAAGCACTCTGATTACTTCAGAGGTACCCAATACACTAAATACATGATTGACCTCTTTAAGACACTCCATTGTATCTAATTTACTTCGATTTCCGTGAAGAATGGGAAACATTCAAGAATGACCAAAACCAAGGCATTATTGAGTGGGAACATTGGAGACCTTTATGGGTGTCATTCTATGAACAACATGAAAGAACAAACCATATCCAACATCAAGTCAATGTATATATAAATGTATCTTTTAGAGTCAAAATGATAGTCTAAAAAACCAAACAAATATGAACACAACCAATAACACATCATTGAAAATCCACACTTTTCACAAAAAATTTTAAAATGCCTTCTTCTAATGAAAATTTTCTTAATTCTAAAAAACCCCTTTTTCAAACCAAATTTAAATTTACAAAATCCTTTCCCTTTTCAAAATCACCTTTATTCAATGTCTATGTTTCAAACACAAATCCACATTTCACATAACTAAATCCTCTTCTCATAGAGAATCCAATTTTCTAAAACCTTAAAATTTAAAAAACTCTCCCCATGAATTTTATGAACCATCACATATGTGTCTATAAATTTCCACACACATGTGGATATATACACATTCCACTCACATAAACTTATATGTGAAAATTATCAAAAAGAACACCACGGGTTGCACCAATCCATTTACATACAAATTCCAAATTTGATCCACATTTTTAAACCAAATAATATTCAATTTTAGAACCCAGATTACCAATATAATCTATTAGGAAGAATAATTCTCATGTTAAAACCGTTTTCATCCACGAAAGCGCACTCAAAAAAACCAAAACAAGATATATCCCAAGTTTCACCAAACTATCAGAATGAGGGACTAATTTCTATGACAATCATAATGAAATGGTAGTGAGCCAATCCCTAATTAGGTCATAATGCTAAGAGGTACTTGAACCATTCACATAGACTCTACAGGGCTCATTACTCCATGTGTGATCTGAAGATAACATTGCCTTACCTCTTTTTTCATTACTCAATAATATTTAATGACAAAAGACTCAAATTCTAGACTACCCCTGATAACTAGAGGGATAGTGTGACGAAGAGTTCATGATGCTCTTGTTGCACCTACCTCTGAGTCTCAAAAGTTCTAATCTTCATCTAACAGATACACAAAATATCAATAACCTCTTCAAATATTATTTTCTCCTGAAGCAACCAGGGACAACCTGGTTGATAAATACTGTAAAATATCAAAATTGAACAAGTGTGAATGAATTCACCCATTAATAAGAGACAAATAAATTAATAAATGAATAAAAATGAATGAAACTGATAATCACTAATAGTGGAAATAATGCAAATTCACATAGCCAAACATATCTCCCAGTGACCTCGTGGGTCCCCATCTGACACCCAACAACACTCAACAAGAGACCAATCAGAAACTGGGACCTGAAACTCAAATGATGATGTAGGGGTGAGCACAAAAATTCTCAAAAGTTAATCACCAATGAATATAAGTATTTTTTTTCCAACATAGTCCATTATTAAAATTTCAAAGAATATTAGTAAAACATTTTTTCCACATTTTTTAATAAAAACAATAACTTTCCATTTTAGAAACTCCAACACACTCCACCTACCCTTTCAAAAAAACTACCATTTTATAAATAAAATGCAAAACAAACCATACTCGTGATGTGCTGAAAATAAAAATAAATGAAAAAACGAAAAGTAAGTCCAGAATCATACTAGAATGAAAATAAAAGATGTAACCAAGAACCATAAATAATAACCATGTATGATCCTAAACATCTAGAAAAGTCCCCTAGGCCTACTCAGATCAGAACCACCGGTCAGTATATGGTGAATCCCCTCAGCCAATAATCAACTAGCTTCCTTAACCAGGACTCACTAATTTCACATCCCTCCTTCCTTGTCTATAATACCAAGAGAGTACTAACACCTATAATAATAAACTGTGTTTGTGGGAGACCAACCCATGTGAGGCTCACCTTACCTGCCACCACCACACTTGCCTACCATTAACAAAGACATAACCTATATGATAACCCATTAAGGTAAATCTTATATATGGTTTCCCACTATTAATATATTCATACACATTTCAAATAACACATAGTTTCAAATAGGATTTCACTTCATTTTAAAACATAAATCATATCTTTAAAAACACATAATTTTAAAACATGTATTTTGTTTTACATAATCATATTCCTTAATATGAAACATTTACAAATACATCCCTAATCATTTTTACACCAAAATTTCAAAATACCCATTTTTATAAAATCATGCAACTTGTAAAACATACAAACCATAACATTCAACCAAGTATTAACCAGAAACACAACAAAATAAGATTTAGCATTCCCCCTAAGATTCCATTTGAAACAATTTTTAGAAACCACATAATAACTGAACATCATTTATAAAACAAGAACCATTTACGAGGCCATGATTCCCAGGAAACACTAATATGAAGCACCATTTTCATTTCATGAAAAATCCTTGCGTGAAACTAGTGCACACATGGATGTTCCAACATCTAATAGTAAAAAATCATCATTGAGGACACCCAGAAACCATTCCCACAAATTAACCAATTATTTCTAAACTATATCCAACCATCCAAATTATTTATAACACACAAACAATCCCCTTAAAACCATAAAACCTTTCCAAAAATTTTAATTATATTTTCCAAGCTATATCATATTCAAACCATACACACCAGACTATGTTCACAAACAATAAATTACCAGCACTACATAATTAACAGTAAACATTTCTTAAACACCCCCCGTTGTCTATTTATAAAAACAGATGAATTTTTTCAAATACACTTTGTGCATATATACATATGAATAATTAAATAATATCCGTAGAAGGTAGTTTTTTCATTTTCTATAACAATAAAAACACCACACTTGAGTAGCCAAATGAACTTTCAAAGTGGGAATCATATATAAAAATTTATTGAAACAGAATTTATAATTAATCAAGAACCTTTTTCATAGAAACAAAAAATCATATTCAATGAATCACATAAAAAGTATTTTTAACAACTCTAATTAATTTAAGAACACTACAGTATACCAATTAAGGGCATAATTATTCTGTGAATTGAGTAAAAAAGTAATTTGAAGGATTCAGGTGTCAAAGGAATGTGCATGAATTCAAATACACAAATTCACCTTCCACAACAAGGGAGAAGACCATGTAAAGACACTTTGGCGGTTGAAAAAATTGGCGGTGACCACTCAAAACAGGCCTGTATCGCACAAACATATATATATATACACATCCATAATCCAATGCATTTATTACCCACGCGATGAGGGAATATGTACTAGGAATGTATATAAATATATTTTATATATGCATACCTTATGTATTTTTTTGTACACCCTTAAAGGAATCCAAATACAATTGTTACAAATATCATAAACTGTAAAAGCATTGAGGAAATTTTAATACACATAATGTAAAATAATCAGAACTCATAAATTGCATATCCTCCAAATTATAAATTAAGAGCCAATGATGAATGATGGAAAAAATAAACCTAACCCATTGGAGGATAACCAAGTTGAATTGATCTTCCTCTCCTTTGTTGGGAAATTCTAGAATACACACTAAGGAGTACAGATAGACTAACGACATAAAATAAAAATGAAAAAATAACCCCAAATCAGATTAACTTGGACATATGGGCTAGAAAAGAAGGAGAAAACCCCCTAAAAAGGAAAGAAATACATGAAAAAATAGAAGGATATGGCTGTCAATGATGGGGTTTGTCACGGTCATGCTGTGTTAGGGAGGAGTAGGGGGTCCGATTCACTCCGGAATAGGGTAAAGCTGGGGGTCGGGCTGCACCGAAGCAGGGTAGAGTAGGTAGGTTGGGTCACTAATAGTAGGGAACTTCCTGAGGGAGAAGGAAATTCTAGGATGGGTCCTTCCAGGGTTCTTCAACGCAAGGAGGGATGGGTGGTCAGCGCATCTCACAGAGAAAGGGGGTTATCGTAGTTCGCAATGGGTGAGGTGAAATGGGGCTGGTTAGATTTAGGGTACTACAAAAAGATTTATAATAACAATTATTATTATAATATACTAATTTTTTATTATAATAACTATCATCATATTAATAACATTCATTTCATTTCATTCATAATAATAATATTAATAACAATATAACATAACACTATTAACAACAAGTGATTAATAAAAATATATTATTATCTTTAATAATATAGTTATTATCTTTAGGTTTTACTGATTTGCTATATTTTATTTCCATAAAATTTTATATATTTAAATATTGTGAAACCATATAGTGAGATTGGCCAACCGCTTAGTTTCTACGAAATAGGGGTGCCCATGCACTATTTCGAAACCAACTAGAAAATTTCAAACATAAAAAAATAACTGATAGTTAATCCAAACCTAGATGAGAGTATCCAAAGCTAAGAACTAATAAAATAAAATAATTTTTAATATATAGTTTTGAGGGTATTTCATGGAATGATTATGGTTTTTACAAACTATTTCATTATCCACAAATGATTGTACATCATGTGATTAAAAGTGATAGATGCTACACATGGTTATTACCTGATTTTTCTAACACTATGGTTGAACCATCTCCATGATCTGAACACAAAAATTATTGTAATTTACAAATTTCCATTCATAATATTTATTTATGACCACCTATTAATCCCCATTAATCTATAACTAAACTCCACACAACACTCTAGATGCTTCTAACCTTCCATTAATGTTGGTTTTTAATTTCATTTAGCATATATATTCAAGTTATTTTCTATATATGCTCTAGTTTTCTGCCCCATTCATTGATCCAAGCCTAATATATTATACCCTCTTTTCTTTGGAAGATAATTGTTATACGGTTTATAAGTATATTAATATTGAAAAATATTTGATGGTGTTTTTATGGAACATGGATCACGATGACCCGATCAACTTTTTTCCATCCTATATTATAAATTTCAATTTGTTTTTATTTTTTCCTGACATTCGTGTCACTATAAATTCTTTCAAATCATGAATTAATGGATTCTCATTTAATTTCATTGTCTTATTTGCCATAAGTGATTTTTTGAAATATTGTTTTCTAAATAGAGGAATGTATTTTAATGGGTTACTATTTATATATATATATATATTCCACACAATGACTTCAATGTAATCCAATAAAGGTATGATTGATTATAATGTTTATTTTAATGTATATTAGTGGTCATTTATTTCACTGAAAAGGTTTTAAAAAGTTTTATCTTAGTTTTTATATTAAATTTGTCAAAAAAAACACAATAGGAAACATGAGTTCGTCCGAAAATAGACATTTCACCTTATTATTTGTTTTACCACTATGGGATATTTTGATTAAATATACTAATTTTGAAGATACATAATATTAGTGAGATATTATTTAGACTTTTCTTCGTGTTATTTTTTATGATCGAGTACATATTAGTGTTTTCAATAGCAAAAATTTTATTCTCTATAAAATATGATTTGATTTACACAAGAATATATATTTTTTTTCTAATTTGTCACTTTCTAGTCGTATGAGAGTATTCATGATGGGTTTTTTTCAAAATCCTGTAATATGGTGTATCTATAGTTCTTTTTTGTTATTCTTTTTTACATTATTAATTTACATTTCATAATATTCTCTAATTTTATTATGAAATAATTTAATGAAACCCTTTTTTTTATAAAATGATTAATTTTCCCAAAATTTCATTATAAACTACATTTTTTAGATTGGTATATACACTATATGTATTTCATTAGAAATTATATAGATTTTTATAGTAAAACCATTAATGGGTTTTTTATGAAACAATAATTTTTACATGAAATTATTTTGAAGTGTTTCTATAAGAAACAGGTAAAGTTATGGGCATTATGTACTTCACTATATTCTATTAGGAATATTTGAAATTTTAGTAATATGTTTGAATGGTGATAGATCATTTCATAGAGACACTATATCATATTATATTGTATCATAGTCTTTCTTAAACATTCTTCTTTATTTTTTATGTATAATAAATGATTAAATTTCTTCAACACTATAAAAAATTGTTTTATCACATAAATATTGTTGATAATATTTTTTTAGATAATTTTTTAATATCAAAATTATGACCATACAACATGGGTGATGTGATACATTAACTAAGTTTCGCTCCTTAAAAAACTGAATTAGATTTATTACCCATCTAGAACTATTATGAAAATTCTGGGGTTTAGTTCAGTGTCATTGGTGGATAAGAGTTAGGACCATCAAAAATAAGGTATTAAAACAACAAGGTTCCTCTCTAGATCATATTCATGAAATATTTATAGATACCATGGGTGGTAAGGGAATTTTTCACAATCATGGTACATCGTTGTTATGGTTACATGAATTAACTAGATTTAGTGTTCATTTGAATGAAATATATTACTTTTAATTATTTTTCTCATGTTCATATAATACATTATTTTATTCATTTATTAATGTTAAATGGAATTAATATATATTCATGATTTTCGTCTTTTATTATAGAATATTACATAAGAAAATTGGTTATTGTATTTAATATTTATTATAATATTTTATTTATATGACATATTTCAAAAATAAATGAGGAAGTAATGAGATAAGATACATATTCAAATATTCTAGTGTACCCTACTTTAGTGTAATCGATAATACTTATTATTATGACATCGGTTCAGGAGGGTGTTGGAAACTATGGTAAAATTTTGGATTATTACTATGGATTTACTAAGTAGAATCCACCTATCATTTGTAGTTAAAATGTGCCACATTATTATAGGGAGTGGAATTGGTGTTTTGAAATTAAATTCCAATTAAAAAGAAATTGACTCTATGGTGGGTTCATCATCACCAAGATTGATGGAAATGAATGGAGATTATGTGACTCTAGTGTATAAACTGTGTTGTATGAGGATATTACATGCACCTCTTGATGGAAACAAATAATCTAGTAGTATTATTATAAAACATTTTGAGTGGTGATGACCCATTATTTTCATTCCTTAGTGAACTGATAGAATTCAGTTTTTGATTATTCCACCTTTTTCATCTATTTTCTACACCCTGTATAAAATATGGTTTTTAATGACTTCCATAAGGATTAGAGGTTAGAGATGTGGCTTATTGATGATTTTTGGATGATTATGTATCTCATATTCTGTCAAACCATTTAGGATGTTCGTAAAAAATAATCTATTGATGAAGTAGATATATCTTTGAAATTGAGTTTTTTTGGAGTATTTGTTACTATATTACGAAACTACGGTGTGTTTCCCTGTAGTAAAATTAAGAATAAGCATGGACAGTTTAAATCAAGTCCAATTTTATGGGATTTTTCTATATAGTGGTAGGTTCTTTGACATCATTTATGACATACATGTCACACGAAAACTAACTATATATAATAACACCCAAAACTTTCATCATTGTTCAAATATGGGAATGAAAGGAATTTTTTATGGAATTAAATCCCAATGAATCAATGGTGTATCAACTCTCACCAATGGTTCATGGTTTTTTTTGTGTTACATCCAATAATGTCAGGTTTTTTCTTCATCCAAGGGATATTTATGTATATAATATTTCTAATGGTGGATTTGAGGCCATAAATATTTATGTTGTGTAGTATTCATCATAGGGATCTAATGTGGGGGGCTACAACTGTTAGTTGTATCATGTTTATTTATTTCGATATGGTTATATCTTTTTGTATTGGTTATTATTATTCCAATATTTCATGAAATATTATTTTCATGCCGGTATTGTGTTCTCATCTTATTCCATTCATCATGGAACATTCCACACCCGTGAAAATGATATCAGAGATGGGTTTATCATTTTTTATGTGTCGGTTGATTATAGCCAAACATGATTTTTTGCGTGAGTTATTTTTCAATAACAATAATATTATCATCATTTTAATTGAAATTAATTTAATGATCCACTTTAATCATTATATCAACATTCACAATTGGGGAATTTACTTTTTTTTTATACAGATGGAGTCTCTCATTTATTTTATGGTGATAAGGATTCTAGATATGGGAGAGATGGGATATTGTTTATTACATTATCCTGATATAATGTCATATGTCATATATATATTATGGCCTTATGGAATCTTAGGTCAGAATATTACTTTCTATTATAGTGAATACATATCCTGATTTCTTTCCTAGAGATTTTTATTAGTTACCACAATAGAGAGAGTTTGATTTCACTATTGACCTACTTGATATAAGGATTCACATATCAATTCAATATTATTTTATGGAAGCTATTGAGTTAATGAAAATTATCATTCATATTGAAAATCTCGAGTCCATGGTATTTAATCATTCATATTTTTCACATTGGTCTTCAATTTTCTTTATTTATGGTATGGTAGATTGGATCCTCTTTCATTTTATTGGTTACTAAAAGCTAAATAATCTGACTATTAAAAATGTTTATCCATTAACAAGAATAGATGATCATATTGATCAAGTCTTAGGGGCCTGTTGGTGTTATAAGATTAAAACATGTTCATTGTACCACCAGTTGATAGTATGATGGAAGGATATACCAAAAACAAGGTTTTATAGGTGATATGGTCCTTTTGAGTTTCTATTTAGGTAAATACATCAGAATAATGATCCTATAATTTTATGGATAGGATTAAATAATTATTTCATAAATTCACAGAATCTATCAGGGAAATGTTTTTGGATGATATTACATTACATTCCATGCCATAGGAATAACACATTTGTTATTTAAATATCATCATTATAATAATTAAAAGACATTGCTCGTAGATTAATCATTCCATGTGTGGATTTTGGATCAATGATGAACTGATTTGGGAGAATTTCTTATCAGATATGGGGGTTTTATTAGATTCTATAATGATTTATGAGGTAATGTCATGGGATAAAGGAATAAATATATTTTATATTCCTATCATTGTTGGTATGGATGGTTACAATAGGAGGTGGGTCTGGACATTCCCAAGAATTTATTTTGAATGACATATTTGAATCATAAGTATGTTATGTTTTAATGGAATGATAATTGTCAATGTTCATTCAAGGAACTCAAAAAGAGACTAACAAAATCTTTATTTTTTATAAATATAATACTAGGTTCATGTTATTATATTTACTATGATGCCTCGGGTACTTGGTAGTGATGTGTCTTGATACTGGGGATACATGTTCTGTCCTTTGAATCGTTACAACTCTACCTTGATGAGATGAAATATCATACCCATGAACATGAGTTGGAAGCCATTATCATGAATTCAGAATATGGTACCACTCTATATTTATAGAAAAATTTATGTTATACTCTGATCATAAAAGAATGGAGTATTTTTTTAATATAAGGAAATTTAATTTATGATACATACATTGGTTTGAGTAATTTCATCCATATTAATTTTTTATTTATACTCTTATCAATGGGAGAGGTGTTTTTTATTTGATGAGTTGGAAATTACTAGATCAATCCATGAAGGAAACAATATAAGAGTTATCTATGATGAGTTTCTTCTATGTGAGTAAATTAATTCTAGAAGAATCCATTGGGAATGGGTTCTTATCCTCAATAAAATATTACTCTTCATTGGATGATCATGTTTGGATTATGAATTTCTTATATTTAAATTACTAGTGCATTACTAAAATAATAAAATTTGTGGAGACATCTGATGGTTTCTCTCAATGTCTCAATAGAAATTTGTGTTTCTGATTTATGTTAGTAGTACATTTATATATCTAAGAAAGGTTTTTTTGGATATTAGACATCAATATTTTTGTTCCATATACATTTTCACATCCAATATATACTTGGATCTGAGAGTATATTCTTGTTGGTCGATATATAGTTAATAATGAAAAACACAAACAAATTGGATTATTACAACATTGTTCAATTACGATGTCGAAGTGGGATAATATCTCTCTAGAAATTTACACAGGTTTTCCATGGACTCTAATTAGGATGATTGAATTTTAGAAATCATTGATAGACATATAAAATCAGCCCATTTCCTCTCAATCATAAAAATGATGGTTTATTTGATTGGGATCTTTAACCCCTACGGGGGTTTCAAGATCCATGGTGTTCCCCTATAAATTTTACAAATCATGAAAACCTAGTTTACATATAATGTTTGAAAAAAAATATTGATGAAATAGAATTAAAATTTATATTATTCAGGTAATATCATCCAAATTTAGATGGGTTAACTGAGTGAGAAATAATCATTCATGAGGATATAATATAGCCATGTGTTCTAGATATTGGTGATCTTGGGAAATGCTTTATCCTGATGTAAAATTTTTAATATAATAACAATTCTCAAGAATCAACAACGATGGGGACCTTAAAATCCTTGTATTGGAATATGTGTAAAATTATCATGTTCACGGATGAGTTTGGAGAAGGGTCTTTTATTAGTATGATCCTTATTCAATAGATAAAATGAAATTTTTAGTTGATCCATAGAACTGTAATTGATCATAAAAATCATCTGTAATGTTATATGAACATCTGTATTTGGATTCAATTATTTTATATTGGTGTTCAGGGTTTTCTCAAAGTTCACATCACATGGAACACCATAGTCTATGTGAGAAGGCTATATACGAATGGAGGTTTTTTGAACCCTTTCAAATTAGTGTTTTAATTGGCAATGTGGCATATCGATTTGACTCTCTGCCTCACATGCCATCAAATCATGAAAAGATACATGATTACCTAAACTGTATCTATCATCTGGACCCTTCCCATGTGATTTAATTATATTATATTGATATTGATCCTAAAAAACTATGGTTGAAAAATAGGTTCCAATTATGGATCATCAAGTTAAGGTTTTTCATGGTAAAACCATTCTTGGTTTCCATGTACTGATGTTATTTGAATATGTTAGGAAAAAAATGTGGGAGTAGAAAACATTGATGAGGATGTTGTGGACTTCTACTATTATTATTCTAAATAGTATATAGACATGTCTTTTTGTGGTATAAATTTTTTTGATTCCCCCCATATTATAGTTTTTCAAAAGTATTGAGTACGGTTTATCTTATTGGATGTTCTAGAATTTTTTTTTGGGTTTGGGAATGGTTTGTAAAAAATTTAAACACTCAATGAAATTTTGAGGGTGTCTAAGTTGTTTTATAGTGGTTTCACATGAAATGGTAATAGATTACAAAAATTTTGGGGGCCAAACTAAGTAAATTTACACCTTTTGTAATGGGTAGGGTCAACATAGGGTTGGCACATGGTTTGTAAAACAATGTGGCCTAACTATGCTTTCAAATCCAATCCTTTTAAAAGAATGAATTTATACACATTCCCTTATTCATTTTTATATCTAGTCACATCCAGGTTTATATTTGGCTTGAATTAAACATGAAATATTGCTCTAGAGGTCTCTCCCCAAACATAGATTATAGAATTTCAATGTTCTAAGTGGATATATTAATTTATTATTCAGTTTTTGATCTAGTTTTATATTCTATTCTTAGGTCTATTATTATTGTCTTATCCCCTCACCTCATTACAACATAATTCAATTGTGGTATTGAGATATAAGTTGTTTTATAGATATTTGTTCACACTATATGTTGATTAAAATTGTATAGTGGTGGATTTGAATATAAAATTCACTTTTATACAAGGTAATGGTTATACTTCACTATGAAAACATTTTAAAAAAAATTCATTTATTTTAAAATTATTATATACCAATATAGTACATTGGAATCCTTCGTTACATGGGAAAATTGAAATCATCACCAATGTTTGTTTTTTGAACTACTGGTTATACTACTGATATCAATCGATTATGGTAGGACTCATTATCTGTTGTTTTCATGATATATATTTTTTTTTCTGTTCCAATTTATTTATGACTTTATTTTCATCATGGAAAGATCCCAAATCAAGTTCATTGTCATTTATTCATGGTTTGAAAAAGGGTGGTATATTTCATGGAGTGTTTCTCGCTTTCTTATTATATGGTGGTATATTTTATATATGGTTTCTAACTTCTTTATCACATGGTGTTATAATATATTTTTTGGTTATTTCGTAATTCCATCAATAATTTACATGCCATATTCCTAGTTTATTTTAATACAAAACAATTTTCTAAATAAAATTGTATTTTTTTAAATGATTTATTTTAATAAAAATGTACAAACTTGTTTTTTTTCTAAAGTGTGGGATAATATTTTTCAGGAAATTGGACAATTTATAGTTTATTTGGTGAAATAGTCCAATTATTTGTGATGAAACCCAATTTTTTCTTCTATGAGCTTGTAGAAACAGTTTTATAGGAAAAATTTATTTGGCTGGTCATCATGTTGTTCAATGGATTCTCTTGGGTGTTATATCCTTTTTAGGGTGAAATTTTTGTGATGATAAATGGTAAAATTTTGAATAAATGTAGTCATTTTTATTTCAATGTCTAGCTTAAAATTATTTTCATGACATTGCATTTCTCATGGATGATTACATTTCCTCTAAACTACACTTGTTCTATTTATCTCATTTTGGGTATTCATGAGACCTTTATAATTTTCTTTTTATATCTTTACCAGTTGACTGGCCATGGTGGATTACATAAATGGTTAAACTTTTCAACATCATTACAATCCACAACATTAAATCTTTCTTTCATTTACCATCGGCTTGGGTGTAGGATACACCTCATATTTATTCCCCAATTTTTTGTTTTTATTTTCATGAATGATAAATAATTGAAAATAGTCTTAAAAAATTCAATTAAATTGAGTGGTATATTAAAATTTCCATAGATGATTCTATAGATATGTCATTTAAAGACAATATGAAATTCTAATGATTATTAAAATGTGTTTTATAATTTTAATTTCTTTTATGTGTGAATTCACCATATTTTTAATTATAGTCGGAGGAGTTAATATTTTAAAAAACTTGATTGTCTAGTTTATAATTTATTTGAATATAAACAATATTGATTATGTTTATCTATTTATATATCAATATATTATTTTAATGATTAGCATTAGATATATATTTTATTTCAACATTATGAATAATATCCTCCCCCTATATTAATGTGTCATGCTCCTTGAATTTTCAATATTTTCCTTCATCTTTATAATATATCAAATTAATGAATGAATTTTTATTAATCTCAAATTCATGAAACAGTTCATCGTGATTATTCTAAATCTCAATTTCCACGCAAATATAAAATAATAGAGAATATTTATCAAGGGGTCATGTTTTTTATAATTATAAAACAACTAAAAAATTTCATTAGTGAGATATATGATATGTTTCCACCAAAATAACATTTTATACATTTCCACTTGAATATCATTGACCGCCTTAGCTATATTTTTTGTTATATATTTCATATATAAATTAATAAATATAATTGATAATATCAACTAGAACCTTATTTATGTTTCTCATAGCCTCTTAATAGAGGTTCTAAACATGATTAGTATATTATAATGTTTCATTTTCATAATACATGTAATCATAAAAATGATCCTTTTGAACTTCTTGTCTATATGAACTCCCACATTGAATTCATATGAATATTTATTTAACCTTATATTTCAGAAAAAGTTTGCAAAATTACCTTATTCTTCTTCAAATTTTATATGTATTTGATCCACATTTTTACTCCAACATCATTGGGATTAAATATGTCTAATGTATTTGATATATTTATAAAATATTTTAACATTATATTGACAATTTGAGACTAACAAAATAATTTAGGATAAAAATTACTATCTAACCGGTAGATACATGATTGGATCTGATATTAATTGAACTACCAAGTAGTCCTTCACGGACTCATAGTGGAGAATGGGTTACCTAGTAAAAAATTTACAGAGTTGAATAAGAAATTATTTCAATTTATTATTATCAAACATCTATTTAAACTAAGATGTGTTGATATATTGATCCACATTATTCAATCACTATTTTGAATGGTATATAAATAATAAAACAACAACATATAGTTTTTATAATGTTAATCCCTAATGTGAGAGCCCTCACCTTCCTATATTTTAATTTTATTGGAATATATATTTCATTTTATGTAAACTATTAACTGATTTTTATTTCATGTAATATCCTACACAATGTATGGGTAAGTATGAAACAAATTCCCATGGTTCATTTATAACACATATCAATTTCTCTACTATATAAAATATATGTAGAGTTATTTATATGAAAACCATTTTCTTTCAGCCCACTCTTAGTATAAATAACATCAGTATATTCTATTCTAAATAACTTTATATGATATTGGGATTTTATACAAAATAAATTCATGTTAATTAAATTTAATATTTATACCTTCATGAGTCTATATATATTATCCCATTTCTAGTTTTTTTTTGATATATTTTATTTTTGTGGTTTGTCACTAATTGCATGGTTTCTCTCTAATCTTTAGATTATTCTTCTATAGTGATATTATATTCTATAAATCACATTGGATAAGGTTTCATTCTAAAAAATTCATATTTTAATGCGTAATAGATATTTTCTACTCTCTTTACCTAATTAAAATAATGTTCTTTCCTTCAATTTTTACACGTCTCAGTACCAATGATTGTTGAAATTTTATCACATTGAACAAAAAATCAATTGAGTTTTAGTATCATTAAAATCACATAATGTATTTCAATTTAGTAGGATCACCAGTTTTTTTTATATTTATAAAAATAAATTCTAACTGGACATTCCCTTGAGTTTTATGGTAGAAAGATTACCCTTGTTTATTAACAATTTTCACATGCTTACGACATGAAGAAGTCCTTGAATTTAAGAAATGACACAAAAGGTTGAACATTTTGATTTCATATAGTTATATGAACCATAAAAATATTTCAAGTGTAAACTATGATGGTCATGAACCTTATACTATTTATTTTTATACCCTAAAAAGATATTAAATTTTACTAGATGGTGATAAATTTTTAAGCATTCAAACTCCAGGGCCTGTAAACTATAAACTTATATTGTTTCTCAATAATGGATCACTTAATAAACCATATAAAGAATTTATTTCAGTATCTCATTTAACATATTATATTATTCATTATGTTTTCATTATGTTTTCACATTTAGTGGTTTGATTAATCATTAATATATTCCACATTTCATCTTGATAAATGGAAATCCATCACTGTCATCCTAACATTAACTATTTAAATCCCTACATAACAACATTTAATTTTGGATTCAATAATATTATTTATAAATTAATCATAAATTATTAATTAATTAAATTTGATGCAAGGTTTTTTACAAAATCATGAAATGGTTTTTGTAAACACAATATAAAACATACATCACACCACAAACTCCCCATTAATACATAAACTTTCACCCATGGAAGAACACTTAATAATGAGAGATAACATATTAAAGTACCCCTAGATAAATTTTTACAACATCGGTTTGACTAAAATACCCAATATAATGAAGAAGAAAAAACCAAATATCTATTTAATTATATTTTTATAACTGTTAAGAACATAAAATTTTGAAAATTTTAGTTTTTATGTTACCCACATCAAAATGGCAATAAGAAGCTTGGATAGTTTTTTACTCGATGTTGTATTCTACCCACTATCAAATCATTATTGTATTATGTACCTGGAGGTACAAAATAAATCATATTACAGATGTTAACCAATAATACCATCAACCTCCTATTTCCTATTAATATTTTTATATAATATTTACATCCATAATACATGCTTCTCTAGGTGGCCTATTTAAACAAATTATTGCATGATGTCTATGTGATGTCCTAGTTTATCTGTTATCTTGATGCACTAAAAGTTGGGTAATTTTTAACAATTACCTGGATATTTATTTTCTCTTCAAATAGTAATCTTTGGAAATATAGCAATTTTATTGAATCATCCTATAATGTTCATTACTGTAGACTCGTCTTCCATTCATACATTTAATTTTTCCACTTCATCCTACAATTTTCATATATACACTATTTTAATCTGAGTTTTATAAAATAGTTTTGGAAATATAAATAATCTTATAACATCATCTTTTAGTATAGGTTCTATATGATATGGATTCATATATTATTGATATGGTTTTTCTTCATATCCCAGTACTCACAAAAACAGTGATTATAGAAACATTCACTACTTCCATATCTAATACAATAAATACATGTAACCAATAATTGTAAGGCCTTTCATGTGAAATATAATCTTATCAAATATTATTTTTTCTATCTTCATCATCCATCTAGTTTGTATTTTTTAATTCAATCTTCACCTCAAGATTATATAAAGTCAATTTTAATCCCAAATAAATCAAAATAAAATGTGGGCTCAAAATTCTCCTCCATTGTATTTGTATAAATACCAAATATATATATATATATATATCAATAATATTAAATCTAAATTTACTTATTCAAACATATTCTTTACCTCTACTCCCAGTTTTTCTTAATTTTTCTTTTTTTCCCGTATAATGATTAAGAATAAATTTTTTTGGGACATGATTGTAAAATTTTAAACATAATAATTGAGTCATAAATCAATCTAGTGGATTTCTATATAATCCATTCTCATTATAGAAAATAAGAGGTGTAGATTTAGATAATATATATATAAGAAATAATTTTATTGGCCTCAAAACCGATATCGACTAAAAATTAAATAGATTTTTAATTGAATTTTCGATGATTATAATATATTAAAACTAATAAATCTAAATTTAATTGTAATTCCAACATAATTAATTAAATATATTATAATCAATGTTTAAATAATAAAAATAAAATTTGTAATATTTTGAATAAAAAATATCAATAAATATTCCTCATAATTTTATCATATTTCATGAACTGAGAAAAAACCCCCTTAATAATTATATGAGATCTAAATCAAAACCCGATATGAGAAAATATTAACTCATACCTTTAAATTAAACAATCTAAATTACCTTATAGACATATTATTTTTAATATACATAATTTTTATTATGGCCTTTAAATTTTATCAGTACTTTTCTCCCCGTTTAGAGATAGAATGTGTCATACCTTTTATTATTAATATATTTAATATATTTCCATAAGGTTGTTCAATGAATTTAGTGAATGAAATAATAAAAAATTATATTCTATAATTATTTTTATAATTATTTATGATTCTCTATATCCATTTGGTTTCCATATTTTTAATTCTTAAACATCATTTATGTTCTCCCCTCCAATGTAACTACACATTAATTTACCTATACCCAATGCCCAAAAATATAAAACAAATTATTATGAAATTTAATGAAACAAATTGTTCCATAAATATAATATAATGTTTTATATAAATTTATTATAAATTTATTCATTTTTTATAACTTTAAATGTACAATCCATGCATGTATAGGTTCTTTGGAAATCAATTTTTCATTTCTAGTTATCAAATTGTCATCTGATAAAAAAATTTGAATTATGATATTATTTTAATTTTATACCATGTCAAATACATCACTAAATGAATTCTAGATCATTTATAGAATTATAATATTATTTGAGTAACTAAAATGAAATTATTATTGGTATACCAAATGAATATAAAACTTCAAAATAAATCATTTGAATTATTTAGGGTTCTAATTTGGTTAAAACCCATTGAAAAATAATTTTTCTTATATCATTTTATTACATTTCATTTAAAAAAATAATTTTGTTTTTTTCATTATTATTAATTCTATTTACATTTTTTTGGGAAAATAATCAAATAGTTATTTGAAAATTACATAGCTAGTTTTGAATTTTGAAATGGATTCTTGGTTTTGATATTTACTAATATAGTCTATGTTTTCTCTATTTATTCATTTATGTTCTTAAATTAACTTATTAAAATAATTATTTTATGAAGTAATCTATGGGATTTACGCTTTTAAAACAACTGAAAAAATTGATTCTATTCTAGGAAAAATTCATTTTGAACATCTTAAGATTCATATTATATAGAAATATTCTCTTAATCATGACCTAATGATATCTTTTCATTATTATATCAATACATAATTTAAATTTTATGGTTTCCATTTTTTTCATTCACATGGTTTTCCCATATTTGCGAATTAGATATTTTTGGTCCTAATTATTTATATATATGTGGTGAATCAATATTTTTTCTGTTTGTTATCTAATAGATATGTGACCATGTTTTGGATTCTCCCACAAAATCATGGTGATAATTGATTATATATTTTTAAATTATTATTCCAATCATGATATTACATGTTCAAAAACATATATAAAGACAATTATTTGTATATAACCTTGGATTTCATCATTAGATTTCATGTTTCCGGAATATGTAAATAAATAAAAGTATTCATTTTTGGGATTCAATCAACAAATGATGGGATTTATTTTAGGAACCAAAATTTTAACACATGGTTCGATATCAAATTAATTATGATGTATTATCCAAAAATAATTATCCACATTTTTATTTTTTTTCTTCTCGAAACATTCATTGTCTATGAAAAATTATTTTGTATACTCTATAAATTACATTGTGTATAAAATATTTTCTATTGGGTATGCTAGATTTATATTAATGAATGATATGAATTTATTATTTCCATTATTAATTTATTATTTGGTAATATAACTTCCTTTATCAAAAAGTGTGACATCAACTTATTTTCCTTTCTTTTATGATCACTCAATATGTTTTATTTTATGATTTCCAATATAACCATTAATTAAATTCAGTTCCTTTTTATTGTGTTATTTTTTATTACTAATTTACATCACCTATATATCATAGTATTTTTTAATATTTTAAAAATTTATGTAATTGATGGTATCCATATCATTAATTAAATTTTAATATAACTATTTTTACCTGATTTGATTCCAAGGTAATGAACATTTACATTACTTCATGTTTTTTATTTTTCACAAATGAATGGTTCATTTTAACAAGATTTTTATTCTTACAAATGTTCTTATTACATAGTAATAGGGATTATTTATTTCCTCAAAACACAATTGATCACTGTGCTTTAACAATTTCTCCCTATCATCAATAGGTTCAACAAGTTATTTACATACACAAGTGTTTCTAGTCATATGACTTATATATCATAGTCCTCATCAACTAGAAGTTACGTTTCATCATATAATTCAATGATAAATTCCAACATATAATAAAAAATTTCATCAAAATACTTCTAAATAAATCCCAAAACAATCTAATATGGGCTCTAAACATTATATATATATTCTAAATTTTTTTATACATCATGTTTATAATCATCAAAAGACTCATTTTCATTATATTCTGTAGATGATATCATAGAATGTCATCTTTGATAGAGTTTTTGAAAATTATTCTTCAAGTATTTCATTATATGATACATATATTTCATCTAATTTTGGTTTTTTATTTATATCCAATTTATGTGGAATCTGTGTTCTATTTCGTAGACATCGTGGAATTAAAATTACATCTACACTATTAGAAATTCAAAATAAATTATATAAGACATTATTATAGTTATAATTGGAGATTAAATTATCATATCTTATACCAATTTAAGTGCCTAGTGGTGATCCTAATGCACTGAGGGTGGGGGGAATTACTGTGGCCATTTTTACTATGTTTTACATAATCCCATTTCAGATCATCCAATCAATCTCTCCAGGTGTTTTTATAATAAAAAATTAAATTATGTTTTATATAATTTTATTTGAGTAGAATTTAGTTTATTTTATTGGATAATATATTAAATTTTTCAAAAATAATTAAAGAAAACATATTGAAATTGATAGATAATATTAAAAAGATAATGATATTTTGAATGATCAATCAAAAATATGTATATGAATAAATAGATTTTTTGATATCTTTGAGTGTAGAGAATATAAAAAATAGATTCATGGAAAGTAGAATGAAGTTACAATGTGATGTTTCAAGGAGGAAAGAGGAACAAAACACCCAGTGTAAGGGTAATATCCCATCGAGGGTGATGGAATAAGCCTCCAATAGAAAATACCCCTACCATCTCAATGAATGAAATTCATTAAACATCCCTTTGTATTAAATATTTCCAATAATCCTACAGAGGTTCATTGGGGAACTTAGTTGATGCACCCATATACCTTTTCTAATCAGATAGGTTGGACATGAATTAATAATTATGTGAAATACTACATTATTTAGTCTCCTCTTACATTATTAAACATAGATCGATTCAATAATGTTCATAAAAAATTTATAGCCTATAAAGAGTTCCTTTTAGGCTTGGAAAATGTTGATATAATGAATGATAAATGGAAATGACTCAATGATGTATCCCTATAGAATAATATCATATTTCAGTGGATTCCTTGGATCAAAATTAAAATCATATAGTATTTTTCAACTCTGTCACTTCTAGAATACATAACTACTCCACCAATCAATTATATATTTATCATTTAGATATGATGGAGGGTATTATTAATGTATTTTTTACAATAAAATCTTCTAATTCTAATGAAAAATTTTATGGT
Organism: Viscum album; assembly: GCA_963277665.1. Classification (NCBI taxonomy): domain Eukaryota; kingdom Viridiplantae; phylum Streptophyta; class Magnoliopsida; order Santalales; family Viscaceae; genus Viscum; species Viscum album. The sequence continues at coordinate 1,933,381,932 of OY728160.1, forward strand.
ATTTTTATTAAAACTATGATAAATAATGGTTGATGGGTACTTATTTTAATTGAATTAAAGAAAGATAGTTGATAAGCTACAACCACCAAGAAGAAATATAGGATATTGTTATTTACTACTTATAAATACAATCATGTCTTTATGTATAAACAATAATATAATTATTGTATAATATATAGTGCCATAGACTGATAATTAGTGGAAATATAATATTACTTCTTACCACTTTTTATTTCTACATCGCCATTTATTATCACAGTGCTTCACTAAAATTACATGCACACACCATAATTTAACAATATGGATTATAAAATAAATGTTATCAAATATTTTATCTATTTCAATATTATATTCTATATACTTAATTAATTTAAATGTGATTGAGAATAAATTATTCTATAATGAATACACAATCAAATCATGATATAACCTAGAATGATTAATCAATATATATTTTTTGATTTATGAGATCATTAATAATTTAATTTTCAATATACATACTAATGTTAATTATATAACTATTTATATAAATCATATTGTTTTTTAAATGTAATTACACATCTATATTTTATCATTCCTACAACTACATATGGTATCAACGAGGTATTTTCATTAATAATTAATATATTTCAAAGTTCTATTTACTAAGATGAATTATTATTCATATATCGATGTTTATCCCAAATGAAACTCATCGTGGCATGTAATTTTTTAATGAAATAAATTATAGTTATTTGGAAAAAAAATTACATTTATTCAATGTATATATTATTCTTTTTTGAAAATTATTTTAAATAAATAAATCCTTAGAAAAATATTAATATAAATTGGGTCTGAAATATATTACAACTTATGATCACAATTTTATAACCATGAACTCTCCCCATTGTGTACCTAACCAAAATCAATTATTTATATATCTATTTTTATCACCACACATGGAATTTGGATAGTCTGACATGAAATACATGAGGAAAAATTTATTTTCAAAATAATATAGTAGTTAATTTTTACAACATATTGAATTCTTCTATATATATTGAAGTGAGGTAATTTCAAATATGTTTATAAGTGTTATTGAAATTTTATATTATTGAATGTCTCTTGATTATTATCTATCTACAAAAAATTATGTACGAATATTCAATGGGTATTTCAATTCAATTGGGACCTATGTTGATGGATATCTAAAAAAGAAAAAAACATAATGAAAATCATGGTCAATGAACTTGATTAATCGATTGTAATATAAGAAATAGCCATGATGAGGAAATATGATAATAAAGTCACAAACCCCAATGATTATAATGAATCCATGAATGTTATTTCAATTAATGGCATTAATGATGAATATTTTTAGTAAAGTGAAACTAAATTTCAACACTTGATAATGAAATCAAAAAATCCCATAAATAAGAAGAAATAAACCTATCCATTGATGCAGGGAAACAAATATATAATGGTGATAATAGTTCTATGATTAAAATAATAATAGACACAATATGTTATAATATCATGTTGAAAAAAATAATGTATGAAATATCATAAGGATTCAAACTAGATTGATAGTGATAAGTAACATGATTAAATTTCATAAATATCACCAATAATAATTTCTATAAATATAACAGTTGAGAAAATGTACTCCAGTAACGTGTTCTGAAATACATAAAATTTAATTCCCACCATTGATTATAATAATTATGACCCAAACAATTCATCTATTTTTTACATCATCAAAATTAACACGACAATCTCTTACATTCTATAAAATATTATAGGTTTATAGATTTATAGAATTACGAAAAACACCTTCATAAAAAATCATAAAGTCATTAAAATAAAATATCTATCAATTAACCCATATATTATTTTTCTACAATAGGTTAAAAAATACGAATATGCAATTATTTATTGATATAAATATTTTGAAATAATTCATTAAAATATCTGGAAATGAAACATAAGATGTTTGATCTCATATTTTTTGTAAGGTTAAACATGTGAATTAGCAAATGTGTGTCATCAGTGAGCATAATAGTGGATAATAATATGATGAAATAATAAATGTGCATGAGAGAATCATAAGAAAACTCATACCCTTAAATATGTGGGTCATTAAATATGGAAATATGTAAAATTTAAGAGTCACTAGAATCAATAATCATGAGCGATGTGACATCAATCACAATCATTATAAATTTTATATACTCATAATAGGAAAATAAAACATCATTTTGTAAAATGGAGAATAATTTTCAGAAAACCATTTCATTCCCATTTTAATTATATTAACCATATGGATGATTTCCTATAATATCATTACACATTTCAATAGAGAGCTATAAAAGGAAAACACATCACTATATGTCCCTCCCCATCATGTAAGTTGTAACGGGATCAATTGATACTATGAGGGATACACCATCATGTATGATTTAATGGTATCACCTGGTACTATATACACCACCCCATTGTGTAATTTTTCTAAGAACCACAACATTAATAAGGCTCATACAAATAATCATTATAACTTTTACATATTTTTAAACACATGGAGAGGATATTTTTATCATGACAATCTCTTAAAACATTATTAACAAATATAAAAGAAATAGACTCACAAAAATATATTTAAAACATTACTAGCTAATTAAAATTAAGTGTGTTCCACAAAAATGTATTTGAAACATGATTAATCCATGAAAAAAATGGGTTCCATTAAAATATATTTGAAACATGATTAACCTGTGGAAGTAAAATGGGTTCTATAACATTCTCAATGATATTATCTAAATAAAACAAGAAAAAAATAAATGAGTATCAATTTAATGTTTTCACATTATAGGATATATAAAAACAAATGTTTTTCAGGTTCATGACTTAAAATACCATCCTAAATATCTCTACAAATATTCTTGAGGAAAATAGTAATTACCCATTCGAAAGTTTCTCATACCACTTTGAAACATTTCATTCAAAATCCCCATAAATGTAAAAAAATTATATAAAAAATATAATATCATATGTATATGTATATTCCTATTATAACATCTAAATGGATAAATATATACACCTCCAAAAACAATATATGTGTATTACATAACAAATTCCTAAATGAAAGAAAATTGGTGAAAAAATCCTTTAGCTCTTTAGTAACATTGAAAATGTAACCACCGTGAAATAGAGATGATAAAATTGATATTTAAATCCAAATAAAATAAAATATTAGTATAATTAAATATATTATTGGGAGATATATACACCACAAAATAAGAATAAATTTTAAATATAGGATGTATCACATAGAAATAATTTTGAGATGAGAACACCATTACTACTTGAGTATCATTTGAGACATGATATCCATGAATTAATATCATCAATTAAAACCCTTAATATCATGATACAAATGAAACTAAGGATATATAATTTTATAGATCATTATATATATGTTATGAAATTAATTAGAAACATATTAAAAAATATATCTGAATTGATTATAAATTGATAAAAAAACACTACCATGAGTTTTTTTATGTGTGGTTATCCTATATATTTCTAAATATTAAAAAAATTAATTATTTTATTTCCGGATATCATTTTATGAGTTTATTATTATATTCATTTCACTTATCTAAAATTAATATAAAATTATTTAATCAAAATGTATTTTGTTGTATATTTTGACTATATTTGGTAAATGTGTCAAAATAAACTTTTATAGGTCAACATGGGTCAATGAGGTCATTATTTTAAGATCTAAAGAATAAGAATAAATAAATAATGAAAAAATTATATATATAACTATTTTAAAATCAAGTATGATGTATTTTAATGAAAAAATAATCGATGATGTGATGATGGAGATGATAGGTCGAATGTATGAAAGATTAACCTTCCCATTTTTCAAAGATAATAATAGAAACAATGTATGTAACATTTATCTATAAGAAATAAACCTCAAATTTAAAATTCAATATTATTTAATTATACATTCATTTATATATCATTGTCGTGATTTAGGGATGTAAAATGAATAATCACATCAATTCAAGGATGTAGTAGTCTACACATCAACTAATGAAGTAATTATATTTTCAATGTGTCAATGGAAATAATAATATTATATGTTATTTTCTAGAAAAAAAATTATTTCATAATTATAATAAATATTTCATTTATATAATATATTTTTATTAAAAATTTCATTAATATATTTCATGTAAAGGGTTAATGAAGCACATCTCTTTGATGATGTGGTAATCCACATGTCCAGAGAAAAAATTATCAGAATCCAAAGAAATCAAATGCATGAATATATCATTTGTATAATAATTCAATAAAAATAAATATCTAAAAAATATTGTTTTTATAAATTGGAAGAATTTGATTTTAAGTCAATTATACCATTAAAAGGCTCAAAACATCTATTTAATAGAATACAACTTATTATGCATAAAAATGGATTAAATTCTTATTTTATGTCAAAAAAACATATTGTGTTAATTTAAAACAGTTTTTTATATATATATATATATAAATTATTTCAATAATATCATTCACCAATATTTATTAATTTAATTTTTAATATAAAATGAAATTATGCTTATAAATTTTTTTTTCATAAAAACTCATCATTTAAATTCAATTGGTTCTTTTTAAATTAAATGGAATGTACTATATTTATAAAAATATATAAATCACATTCTCATAGTTATGTTAATCCCATTCATTATTTTCATTCCAATGTCTATGTGATAACTATCACATTAAATATTAATATTATATTGCAGCTCTGTAAATCCTTGTATTTCATTTAACACACATTGTCTAAGAGAGTTGATGTTTTGTTTAATGACGGATAAAAGCCGTGATATATATAACATAAGATAAACATTTAATTTTTTAATACAATATATCAAATAATATAATTTAATTTTAATGTTTATATTTCATAAATTCTTAGGAAATAACTCCTTACTCCCTTTAAAATTAATTTTTCCTCAAAAATAATAATTTTTTGTGAATGTATTAAATTCTATAGAATTAATTTATTGATACCCACATTATATAAATGAAAAATAAAAATAAAACCTCCCATAAAAAAGATAATTGGGAAAAATAATAGTTACTATAAGATGCACATAACTATGATTCCACCAAGTAATAACATAGGATTTAATAAAGGAATATTATAAGTAATTATAAATAGTGATTAAGGTCATTGATCTCAAAAAATTTAGTGGTCAATGGAAATTTAATGGCCTCAAAAACAAAAATATTGGATAATCAAAATGTCTATAGATTGATCCGTAGTAAAGTTACTAGGAAAATAATTTTTGCTCAAGATCATTTTCCTAATGATAATGTATTTAATTATATTCTATTCGATGTGAAAAAATGGAAATATACTTACCTGATGAGTAGAATAACATAATTTTATAAATTTCACCAAAAATATCATATCTTTCTCCAAATTATGATTATTTAAGAAGACGTTTTTATTCATGAAGCACTAAAATAAACTTTTAAAGACCACAAAACAATAAAAGGGGTATTAAATCTATTCCTCCTTTATTTAAACATTAAAAACCCAAAATGGTTACAACATGGTATCATAATTACCAAAAAAAACATTCATAATTTAGTCCTCAAAATTATATATTAATACACAATGATGTAACTATAACCCTCCATAAAAATATGACACAAATAATCGTGATAAAATCAAATTTAGTGAGTATTAAAACCTCACGGGATATCTAATACGTTCTGTATTTGAATCATACAAATCAAAAGTTTAGTTTTATGTAACATTAGTCAGTTTGTTGCCATATAATATTTCAATCATGTGGATATATATATATATAACATTAGTAAAATAATTAACTCAATATCAATGACCATAAAAATAGTTAAGATTATCAATACCTAAAAACTTATTTCTTAAAAAATTAATGGAATACATCATATTAAACCGATGGTTTATAAATACTTCAACCAAAATAAATGTCTCCTAAAATTTCATTGATAACATCAAAATCTGAAATATTTTAAAAAAATTTATTGGGTTCTTTATTAATTGACCTTACGATAAATAATATTATTATTTTTGTATGATAGAGATTATAAATATAAAGTTAATATCATATAAACACATATTACTCACTAATGTCATCAAAATGTAATTTGGTACCAACTATTACTACCTAGAAACTTCACTCCAAGATCTGGTGAAGAAATGTGTAATATTACATTCCCATCATTGATGCGGATAATTATGACCCTAATTTGTCCACTATACCATAAAACATCAAAATAAAAACATTGATAACCTATTTTCGAGAGTATATTTTATCTTTAGATTATTAGAGAATTAGGAAAAAATTCTACATAAAAATTTCAAAAGTAATCAAAAGAACATTTCTCCCATTTAACATAGATTATCATATTTTACAATAGGTCGTCAACATCATCCTTATGAAATCCTATATATACATAAACTATTCCACATCATTCTTAAATATGTTAGGTAAAGGAAATATAATAAGGATGAATATAGAACTCAGAAAGGGTACACATAAACATTAACAACTGTGTGTTATCTTTGAGAATAATATTTCATTATTATATAATGACATAATCAATGTGAATCGTTGAATCATAATAAAATAATACCCACAAATACTTGTATTATCAAATATAAAAACATGGAAATGGAAATAATAATCATAAATTATAATCATGTTCTATGGAATATAAATCTCAGTCATTAGATATATTATGAACTCATAACAATGAATTAAAAAACATGTTGGTAACATGGATAATCACATTTGCTTAAAAAAATAAGAACCCTATGAATTAAATTAACTATATGGAATACATCCAACATTATCACAACACAATATATATTAAATCTATGACGGACTCACTCATCACTATCTAGGTCTCCCCATCTAGTAAGAATCAAAATATCTAACAGACACTATATGGGGGACCGCATCATGTAAGCTATAGTAGTCTCAGATGGGATTATATGGTCCACCCTATCATGTAATATATCCAATAACCAAAACATGAATATAAAACATTGAAAAAATAATTATTTCTTTTACAAATTTATTAACCCATCAAAAATAAATGGTTACCATGTAAACCTATTTCAAAATGATTGATGTGCATAAAATAAATCTGTTCCCAAAAAAGTATCTTCGAAAAAATAACCCATGTAATGTAAATGGTTTCAATAAAAATATATATCAAGATTTTTTTGCACCAGAAATGAAATTTTTTCCATAAAAACCCATTTAAAACATGTCTAACCTTTTGAAAAAATATGGATTCCATAATAATCATATTGAAATAATATTAATCCATCTAGAAAATACATGGGATAATATAAATGAAAAATATACCCAATGGATAATAAAGAAAACTAGGTTTGATGATATTGATTAATAGAAATACCATTAAAAATATCTCAAATATATTCTGGAGGAAAATAATAGTTAATCATTTCAATGTCTCCCATACAACATTTAAACATTTGTATCAATATCCTTGTAAATTTAATAACATTATATGGTACTTATAATATAATTATAATAATCATATTCATTATTTAACATGTCAATGTATAATTATATGCACATTATAAAGTAAAATAGTTTTAAAACATTAAAAATATCTCAATCTTGTAAAATTGTGATAAAAATCCATTACCTGTATGGAATCTTTTTGAAATTAAACAACATGAAAGAGTGATCACAAAATGGACGTCAAAATCCAAATAAATTCAAGTATAAAAATAATTCAATACATTTATGGGGAATACATACACAACAAAATAATAATAAGTGATGAATATTTCTTGTATCTCACATAAAAATAAGTGAGAAGAGAAAAACACATACTACATGACTAAAATTTGAACCATGAGATCATTGAAAGTATTAAATAAATTGAAAAATTAATTAATTGAAATATATTAAATTAATTATATAAAATTTCATTGATAAGTATAAAAAACATTATATAATAGTAATTAGGTTTATAATAACAAATATGTCTCGATGGAATGTAAATTTAGACGGAACCACATACCTTGAGTCTGATTAGTCATGATAATCCACCTTATTAAAAAGAAATATATTAATTTTAATTATTTAAAATCTTAATAACCTTTTCCAGTGTTATTATTACTTTATTTCACATAAAAATTAAATACATTTAATTAATTAATAATGTTTAATTTGGATTTTTGGTATACATTCTTCTTATTGTCAAAACAGACTTTGGTATGTCAAATAAGGTAAATGAGGACATTATATAAAAATATATAGAATAATACTAATGAAATAATTACAACATTATAAGTTTAAATATAATTTTAAAATCAAACATTAATGATGGTTATGAAAATTAATCCAATGATACGATCATATAGATGTAAGGTTGTACATACGAATGATTAATGTACCAATTTCTAATGATGATTATAGAAAAGAAGTATGTAATGTTTATCATTATATAATGTCCACTTATCATAAATAAATTTTTACAAAATTATTAATTTATATATAAATAATTATTGTGATGTGGTGTTGAAAATTATGAATCACATCGAATCGAGAGATAATATTCCACTCTCCCACGAACAATATAATCACTCATTAAGTGTGTGAAATGAAAGGAAGAAAAATATATTTTAATTTTATTAAAATAAAATTAATTCATGAATATAATAATTATTAAAATTATAAAATATAATATTATTAGAAAAATAAATAGTAAATTCAATGTAATGCATAAACGAATCACAGTACTCTGTGGAGGCGGTAGTATGTACATCCACAACTGATGTTATCGTATTCCCACAAATTGGAAAGTATAAAAGTATGAGTATTAGTGTAATTTAAAAAAGTATGCATGAAATATTTAATATAAATAATATAAATATTTTATTTTCATAATAATTCCAATCCATGAATGGTGTTAATGGAAAAATGAATGACATAATTTCGTGAGGCAGTAGACTATCGTACACACAAATGACAATTTAATTACCCTTTGTTGGATGTGGTTTTATGAGTTTTTGTAACCATAATTTTAAAAATATATAAATATATTTAGGATAACAATTTAATCATACAATCACATAATAAGAGGAATATAATTGGTGGATAATTCAATAAAACAAAATTGATCATTGAAAAATATTACCTCTTCTCCAGGTAACTGCTTTTAGTTTTCACTGAAGGACTTGTTTGGTTGGATTTATGCCTAGATTTAGGATTCTAGGATACAATTTATGATGTTTCGAGTTGATATTTGTAGTTTTTTGTTGATAAAAAATTATTTACGGTTTTTTCAATGTGTGAATGCCTTTTAATAGTGGAGGAGGTGTCTAATTATTGTAATTAAAAAAAGTTAAACAATGTCGGAATGTATAATTTTCATAATTTTCCTCCAATAAGAAAGAATGTTTACAAAATGATTTTATATAGTATAAATATTTTTATAAAATGGGTTTTTGAAATTTCTATGATAGTTTCCCTCTTAATATTAATAGTTACCCCTAAGTAACTCATTTTTACTTCAATTTTTGTAATGAATTTTAATTGATTTCAAACAAAATTTATTAGAAATACTACTTTTTCATTTTAATAAATTATAAATTTTTACGATTACAAATTTGGAATGAATTTATATAAATTCAAATAACTACTTGTAATAATTTAATTTACAACTGATCGTGCATATGGGATGAAATAATAGATTTTTAAAGTAAAAAATTTGAAATATTTGTGATGTTTTTATATGTAATTTCAATGTGAGAAAAATTTATATGACAGAAATTTTATTTATTTATGTATAATTGAACTAATTATAAATATAATTCATCTAAAAATATCTATCAATTACATAAATCTATTATAAGAAAAAAAAATTCTTTCAATTGAATTCATATTTTTTACTAAACTTCAAATATTTAATTTCTTAGAAAATATTGGAAAAATTAAGAAAAAGTAAATTTTGATATTAAGATTTCAAAAATTAAAATATAATTTAATGGTTGAATTTAATAATATTTTTTTTGAAATGTAGAATATAAATATCATTAATATCTTTAATAAATAGCTAATAATTTATTTTATTCATATAAAACACCATTATCGTCAAATAATTATTTTTTAAAAAAACTAATCATTTGTATTTAATTGGCCTTTTTTCTATTTAATAAAAATAATTTGCTTAATAAAAATTACTAAATTATATTATCCTAATTTGTTAATAAGAATCATTCATAACATTCCAATTTATATTGGATAAATATCATGTTACACACTAATATTATATTTATCCTCTATAAAACATACTCTTCTCTATAACACACATTATTAAAGAGACTCGATGTTATGTGAAATGAAAGATAAAATTATTGGGGTTTATAATTGATGAAAAAAAATTAATTAGGTGAAATTATATATGTGAATAATTTAAATTAATTTTAAAAAATATATTTCTTTATATCTCTGTATGTCATAAGAAAATTCATTCTAAATATTATCAATGTAAATGATGTGGATAAATCAATGATATCTTCTCACTGAACAACTTCCTCTTTATCATCCACTCATATAAATAATCAATAGAGAGGATTTCATAATTATAAAATTAAAGGATATTATTAGATACCATAACTTTGTAAAAGGATATTAAAAATAAATAATTAAAACTCTTAAAGAAAATGATCATCATTATAATGAAAATATATTTTGGTTTTTAACTATCAAGAAAAACATAGCATTGATATTTTAGAATCTAATAGAAAGGATATTTAGAATACTCAAGCTCAATTCATCCAATGTGATCAATATTTAGACATGATTAATAGATATTAATTTTTCACATAATATAATTATATTTTTTTATATTCAGATCAATATGTGTGATTGAATACACACAAGAAATAGGGACCCTAATATGTTCATATATCTCCCAATATTTCTATTAGAAACTAAACTACCATAAAGGGTTTGATATAAATATCTCATTTAATTATAATTTCCAATCCAAATATATGGGTACCAAATGGAAATTATGTTTGTTATCTTCCATCGTTATGCCACAAGAAATTATTCATATATCCCAAAGGGGATTTTTAATTAAATGATTTGATTCCTCATTCTTCAATGTTACCAATAAGGTTTCTATTATTATTATTTGATTTCCTCAAAATGTTATATTGGGGGAGTTATCCAACAATAAAAATCTTAATGTTTATACAATTTATTCTATATCAGTATGTGTAAATATAAATATTTTTAATCCTGAATCTATTTGTGATACCATATGTAAAATAGGAATATATTAAAAATATATACATTGGTAGTCCATGCAATTATGTTTAATTTCTTTCAAATTCATAATAATTACTTATTAAGATTAATGATAAACACATGTTTCCTATTTTAAAAAGTGAATTTATTTCAAAAACATTATTATATGAAAAATCATTCCACTTGAGATTAGTTACCTATCCAGTTATATTATACTAAAAATATTATCAATTATTACATTAATATTTAGAGTTAATGATTTATTTTAACTTCACAATCTCATTATTTTTCATGTATTTTATTATTAAATCCAAAAATTGATGGAGATTCTACCTCATATATTTCCAATTATATTTATAAAATTATAGTTTATTTAATGGGTGACATATCAATTTTGGTATTTAAATTATTTTTATCAATTGAAATCAATTTCACGATAGCTTACATCTCTCTATCATCTAACATTAATATTATTTATTGGGGTAGAGTGGTATTCAATGATTTCATATTTCATATATATATTTTTATTATTATTATTTAATTTTAAACTATTTATAATTATATATTTACCCTCATTTAAATAAATATTTAATTATATCATTTTAATCATATGATTAAATAACCACACATTTCACTTAATCATTTCACAAGTTAATGTAGATGTTTTTAAAATTAATGTTATTATTTAATTTATTTATAACTTAATATCTTGACTATAGATCACCGTGATTTATATGTAATTTTTTTCCCCTTATACTATATACTTACTTTACTATCACAAAGGATGATATGATTTTAATGTAAAAAAGGAGGAAAATATGCAAAACAACATACAAATGAGAAGTGAAAAAATTAATTGTTTTACAATGGGTAATATATTTTTTCTTTATTCGTGTAATGGGGATAATTTTGGATATATCTATAATACTTTATTAGAGGATTAACTCTTTATATTATAATGATAAAATTTAGTGATTAAATGGTTATAATATAAAGAAAGTGGAGATTTTTGTACCTATCTATCAATCACTACAGCTCTATGATTATAACTAGTAAATTATGTATCTAATTATTTAAATTTTGTAGATATATGATTATGGGAAGAAATAAATTTTGTTGAATTTATTCATGCAAAAAAAAGAATAATCTATAACGTGGTTAATCATTTACCTTTTTGAATGATATTTCAAGGATTATTAAAACTATTTTTAATGTTTCGTGTTTTTTTATCTCATTCATCTTTATGACTTGATTCAAATTGACATGGAAAGAATATTTATGGTCTAAATTGATGATTATTGGATGTAAGTAGAGCCTTCTACCCAATTTATGTGAACCAATTTGGTATTAATTATAGGTAAAACCTCCCATAGAGAAAATCCCACCAGGTTGCAAGAATAATATCACAAGATATTTTTTTTCACAGATATATCTAGTGAGACTTAATGTTTACGATTGACTACCTCATTGAGGTTATCTTCTACCCAGTGGAATTATGATAGGAATATTGAATAGGTGTTAATTATTTTAAAAATGAAATAATATGTTCTTATCGAGCTTGATTAGCACCAAATCAATTCTAGAATTTATCTTGTACAATTGGAGATACAAATATAAGAGAATATGTTCATGGAAAATCAAGGTAGAATGAATGAAAAATTAAAGCACAATAATGATAGTTCCCTAAAAAATCATTGAAAATCACAAACACCTCAATATATACGAATTAAAATCTTTTTTATCTCATAAACTAACACCCTTTTATATTACCACCCTATCTATCCTCATCATTTTACAATTTTTTTCTATTGATAAGGGATGATGTAGTATGAAAATTATAATATGAAAATATTATTCTACTAATATTTTATATATTGATTTTCGTAGAAAGTCCATCAAAAATAAATGGTGATCGTTGGTTAATATCTATTAAATACGAGCGGATGAATTTTTGTATTCATTATCAAATAATAAATGAAGGATTGGTATCTTGATCAGCTAAAAATTATGTATGTTTCTGGATAGAAACCTAAAATAATTTCCATATGTTTGTCAAGTATCAAACTATGATTTATCTAGACCCCTTAATAAATTCTCACATCTCATTTTAATTTTCTATAAATAATTTTTTTTTTCAGAATTATTCAATCAAATTACATCCACATTTCCTAATTAGATTGTCACATTATCAAAAAAATTGTAGTTAATTAATTTGAATAAGCAAGCTTTTTATTTGTTAATCATAATTAATAATACAGAAATGTATGTAAAGACATTCCATTAAGCTTAGATAAATACATCATAATTACTTTATTTGAATAATAATAATTTTTTTTATTTTATCAAACATTAATTTTTTAATTTCGTAAACACTTACTCCTATTAATCATGTAATTTTTATTATTATTATGAGTTTATTTTTAATGTAAATTAACCAATTCTAATTCCATCATAATTATATATTATATATTTCCATTGGTATTACAAAAAATTTTGTGTAGATATATAGGGTCTATGTATTTATTTAATCTCAATAAGGACATTATCTTTAAAATAGTAATGAATAGAATTACATATATGTAATTTTCATAATGTTCAACCTGATTTTAGAGCCTACTCATTGTTGTGTTAATTTTTTTAAAAAAACTTTTTTATGACCTCAATATATTTTAATAATAAAAAGTTTATTTCAGGTCAAAAATAATATTTTCCAATGATTTAGCCACATACCCTTGGGTATGGTATTATTCACAACCCTTTAAACATTATATTACATAAGTTATATGTTTTTTATACTAGTTACCAACATATTAATACTCTCTATGGGTGATTATATTTTTTTTATTAATACCACAACATCATAAAGGGTTCTTTTCAAAACATAATTCATATACCTCCCCTTTCAAATTCATATGTTACTACATAAACTAGAATAATATTTTCAGCACCTTATAAAAGTTTTTCGAACATTGTAATAGTATATTTACAAATACAATCACCTCAATAATTTTTCACTAAAAAAAATAATAGATATTTTAATCATAGTGGATTATGTATTTGTAAATATTTAATGAAACTAAATCCAATAGTTTCCAAAATTCATTAGCTTTATTTTACCAGTACTCTTCTTTGATATGTTGGCATTGTTGGAAGATTATTTTTTTAACTACTATGAAATATTAAAACCTTTAAAATTATCCTTGATATCTATTCATTCTAAATTTTATTCAATGTTGTGGATTATTATAGTTTCGCTATTGTCAAATTCTATCCTCTATCATCAGATAACTCTTCACAAAAATATTGTTTATTACTTATTTCCCATTAGTTGAAGTATCTATTTTTTCATCAAATTTTTTCCAATATAATAAAAATTTGTTACTATAATTCCATAATTCACATAATATATGATGACATTATAACATATCTATATTTAAATATATTTATTATTTAAAAATATAAGATAATTGTTTTATTATAATATCTTAACTACCTAATTTTATCTCTATTTTTACAAAAACATAAAATTTTACACATATTTAGAGTAAATTAATATCTATATATATATGAATGTGATTTCAAGAGGTATAAAGTTGTTGATTGAATCTATTTTTGATCACATGATAAAGGCTTAGAAAATGAATCAGAGTAATGAAAACCCAAAACACAATAAAAAATACTTTTTCAAAAGGACAACAAATCATTATAATGATTTAGGATTTACCCTATATGGAACATGTAGAATATGTTTCTTTATGTTATAATTTTTAGTGATATTATTCTATACATGATCATTAATGTACCATATGGTGTTCATGGAATAAACTCAGAAAAATATTGTTGTATTATCAAATATTTAATTGCATCAAATTATCAATCACTATTATACAGAAACTCTATGATCATAATGGTTGTTCCCATTGAAATTCATTTTGTTTTTTCATGTATCTATTATTATATATCTCTAATATCATTATCATTGATACATTAACAATGATAAATAATTAAATAATCACAACCTTGACTCTTTATATTCCAACATTAAATTATTTTTTCATATAGATAGGTAGGTGATCTCTCTATCTAGTATTGTTCATGTATGACATATATATATATATATATGTCATAAAACAATGATGATTTTTTATGGATGGAACCACAATGTACATATTTTTTTGTAAAAAACACCTTATTATTACATAAGATCATATTATATAGAATATTAAAGGATGATAAAGGTTTCCTATTATTGTACTCATATAGGAATCACTCTAATAGAAACACACAAATTAAACACTACCATGCAATTTTGAAAAAAGGTTGATCTCATATCTACATAGCAGAAATAAATATATAAAATGATAAAAAATTATTTTTCTATGATGACTCTGATATCAAAATTGCAATATGTTGTGAAACTAGTTAATTACTCACCAGGATCTTCAATCCACCAGGAAATCAATTATATCCTACCTAGCCAACGAGTAAATCAATCACCCAAAATGATAATTATACCCATTATTATTGTCATGGAAGTTATTCCTATATTTAATTTTCATAAGATATATTAAAACATCATATATCAAACTCTAGGATAGTGAACACAATTGGTCTCATTTTATTCTCCATCTAGAGGCATAGTGGCTCTATTTCTGCTTTTTTATATTAGTTGGATAATTTTTTAGAACATTCTCTTAAAATGTCCTTTAAAAAATATTCTAATATATGGAAATATAATAGAAATATAAAATACTCATATAACTAATATTATTATATAATCATCCTCAAAAATTCCTTTCATAATTCCTCAATATGATTAATTTATATAATCATGACCAATCCCAAAGGGTCCGGTATCGAAACTCCTAAAACCAACATCCTATAGGGTAGGGGTTAGTGACTACTACCGAGTAGGTTTATCATAGATACAGGAGGCCTTAGCCGGAGTTCCTATAAGAATTCAAAAATCTCCAAACCTAAAAAATGTAAAAATAAAAAAAACTCAACAAACATGCATGAATATATCTTATCCCACAAACCAGTGCACGAAATGAAGGAAATCAAATTAAATTAGTCCAAATAAAAACCCATATCAAAGAGTTTTTAAACAATAAAAAGATGAAATTAATATGGGTTACTACTACCAAAATTTTCCAGGGACACACCTCAGTATTTCTTGTCTCACTATTAACTCTTTGGTCTTGTAATATCCAGGATTAGTTAACAGGTTGATCATCTGCATAAGAAACAACAATTGTGGAAAAAGTACATGCACGGTTGATTATAACAATAACCATTTGAAAACCCCCAAACCACAAAGAACAAAACAATGTAATTAATGTCATTTATATACAGGTATATGGATATATAAAAAATAATAATAATGTCCAGTTATACTCAACAAAGAATCATAGTCAAAATGTAAGCCACTTTCATAATATTCAATCCTAGGATTCTTTCTTGAAGGATCTACAAACCACTCATCGAAGAGAATACACTCTTAAGTCTGATAGCATTGACGATATCCATCTGATAGGTATTTCTCATTCTGTATCAACATTAGAAGTACGTGTTGATTTTCCGAATAGATGAGATATATGGGGGAGTATCAAACCCAATGACATGGTAGGATATGAATAACTCATTATTGATTAAACCACTATGTATATGATCAGTGCTGATATAGTCATTTTATTGAAGATACCAAGAACTCCTCATAGGATGTGAATATGAATAATCGTTCTCACTCACAGTTTCACGGGTGGATTCCATCTAATATATTTAAGAATTTATGCTGAAGGGATTGTTGTCCTGTGAGTAGGACATGATTCTATTCCAACCCTCTAGGAATTAATTAGGTTAATACACCATAGGTAAAAATTTCCTTTATATAGAGGAAAAAGGAACCAAGATTTTAATTATAAATTATATGGAATGTTGAATGGTTACACACCACATCCCATGACCTTGGGTATTTCGTATGTAAACACCAATGTTTCAATTTGGGTCCATGTTGAAGTACATGGATTTTATACTTATTGTGTTATATACCCATGTTCTAGTACACATCTTAGGATACGTACTTGATCCCATGAGAAATACATGTTTTAGTCTGTGTACTTGTCTAGGTTGTGTCCATATAGGAGAGCACATTGCATGCTCTAACCCATGTTCCCCATCCCCTGTCCATGTAATATTTTAGTAACATGCCAAGTCACTAGTCAAATACAACATGATGTGTCATAGGATTACTCACCATGTGATAATAATAATATTCACTCAAACCATTTATTCCAAAAGGGCATTCATTTCTCATTTTATTCTAGATTACACAGTGCGTGGATCGAGATTTTTCAAAATCCTTGATCCATAGAACACATAATCAAATGATTTCCATACATATTTCTTAAAAATTCATAATGAGAAGAATAGTATTCTATATCACTTTGGTTTTATCATCAATGAAAACTATGTTCTAGAAAACAAATGCATTCAAAAAATGGATATACCCCACATTTGTTTTTGTTTAAGGAATAATGAAAAATCTGATATCAAATGTCATCTAATCTATCACTACTTCTATCACCTCACTGCCTTCATGTTAGGCTGAGCCACGTTCTAAAATATCATATATTTCTACCATGAAAAAAGTGTGCAATGATCTATTCATTTGGATATGAAAAACTATGGGGAAAAATAGACTTCCATGATGAATGAAGAATAGGGGGATAAATTCCCAATCAAAAACATAGGGATTGAACCTCAGCTAATGTTTGTGTTGGCCACGATCCAACACCATTAGAATAAAAATTAATACTCAATAAATAAAAAATATGTTATTCCAAAATATACCCACAAATAAAATAGTCCCATAGGATGGCCGAACCATGAACCAATCTATTAGACGACTGATTCGTGTTCATCATGGAATCAAATAACAGGGAAGGAATTTAAATAAAAAAGGTGGTGTACCTAAATTACAAAAAATTTATGATTAAGAAAGTGTTGTAATCATATTCATTATTAAGATACATCAATTTTATTACATGTAGCCACCCAACCCTATATATCCTAGAGATGGGGTCATGTAACCATCATATTGTAATAAGAAAAAAAATCACATCCTAAAGGAAAAATTAGTGTAGTTGTCTTGGTAAACCAGATAAATATATGGATCTTATTATACAAATAATTTCACAAATTATAATAGAATTTTTTTCAAGGAAATACCATTATTTAATCTAGAGTATCATTGCATATCTTTCTTAGAATAATTTAGTGAAACCTAGGGAAATGGAAAAAATATGGGTGAATGTCAAAACTATTTTAATCCTATTTAATATAAAACCATCCATTCAATATACCATGTGGAGTAAACATAAAGGGTACTTTTCCCTGATTAATATAAATTATATAGAAATAAATTTTAAAAAAATTGAGGAAAATATCTTTTATATATTGAAAAATATTATGATTATCATTTTAATTTAAAATAAAATTTCTAAAAAATTCATTAATATTTCTTCTCTAAAATATAAAAAGTAATAATCAATTAAATTATGGTAGGTAAATTCATAAATTTTATTCAATATAAAAATAAAATTTCATTTTCACGATAATAATGATAGAAAAATTCCTTATTAAAAAACTAAAAATAAGATTCAATTAATAAAATTAATAAAAATTAAGAAGGTTAAAAATATCTTTAATAAAACATTTTAGATTCGTTAAAAAAAATTTGAACCCCTTTTCAAAAATATATTTTTTAAGAAAATTAGTTGTATGACTATAGAGAGAAGTGGATTATAATTTTATTTAAAAATCACTCTAAATAAATATATACCAAATAGTGGGAAAATGGTATTTTTGGATCGAAAAGATCATTAATAATTAGTGGTGAATAAAATTGATGTTTTTATTGACTAATGATCTAATACTTTACTCTTCTTGAAATTCATGTCTAAACTATCCAAAACAAAATGATATTGTGAAGTAACCCATTAAAAAGGAAATAATGGAGATGTGAGAACAAGTCATTAAATAGATTATGTGTGTCTAATGTAAATCCAAAAAATTTATAAATAAAAATTATGTTGTAAAAAATTTTACAAATAGAATCCTATAATATTAATCACAATGAGGAAGTAATATAACCAAATGAAAATAAATTGGGTCATAAAATTCTTTTCCACATGGAAACACTAAATTAAAATCAAATTTTATGAAGTAAATAAATTTCAAACTCAAAATATTAGGATTATTGAATTAATACTAATAGTATAAGTCAAATTATTAGTATGTACACCAAATATAATTAATTAGGTGTAAAACAATAAAATATGTATCAAAGTTTGTAAATTGGGATGAAGTCCTTTATTACCTAGTATTTTTTGAATTATCGTCCCCACAATGATATATATTTAAATGCATCTTTATATACCAAGGATAAAATTTATTAATGATATAAAACAAAATATGGGTAGTACATTGACAACAAATAATAATTAAGTGTTAAAATGGTCTATGCCTCAGGGAATGAAATGTGAGACAAGTTTCCATTAACATGCATTTTATTTCATGGGAATTCCACTTAACATATATTATAATAGTTTTAAACATGTAAAAATATTATTAAAATAACATATTAATATTTATTATATCATATATGAACTTATTATAATATATTAATACTCATTTATTAGTAATCCTTCATTATTTTCAATGTTTTGGGTGTTAATTGTCATATTTCTAGTGTATGTTTTTACTAGTTTTTTGTAATTACTATTAATTAGTTAATGTCTCCATCACCACAAGATTCTAAAACATTATATAAATATCATTTTACTTCCTTATATATTTATTTATAAATATCAATAAAATTTGGAGATATGAAAATAAATGCATCGTTCATGGAGATGGTAGAGTGTGTGAATACCTGGACAATACATTCATTTATTTTCTATTCAAAAATGAACACGAAGTAAATGATATATATATATATCATAAATTTATTATAATATATATTTAATTTATTCAACATATTTTTCCCTATATAATATTTTTATACAATTCATGTATATCATGAAAAAATCACATCGTTTTGAGGAGGCAGTATCCCACACATCCATAAAGGATGTTATTATATTCCAAAAAATTGGTAATCATTATTGTATTTTTTATATAAATTCAATATAATCATAAATATATAATAAATAGAATATTTTTTATATATAAATAATTATTCTGTAATAAATCCAAACTCAAATTGGTGTTAAAAGAAAAACAAACTACATCATTTTGTGAGACAGTAGTTTTCCCACACTTCCATAAAGGATTTTGTTATTAGTTATATAGGACAAGTATAGGGATGTTGGGAGATTATTTTTGAGTATTTTATGTGAAACAAGGGGATTTATATGTTTCATAAAGTTGGAGAGTTGAGTGCCCTTTTATAGTGGAAGTGGAGTGGCATTACTTTAAATTTTGTAAAGGGGAATTCCACCCCCATTTTTCATACAAAAAGTTTCTCCAAAAATTGTCCAAATTTGATCCCAATGAGTAAAGGGTAAAAATATAAACATAAATATTTGTTAAAATAATTTTCTAGTTAAAATTTCCCCTAAAATATAATGTTTAGTTATTTATTAAGCTAGTTTTCCCATAATCACTGTAATTAATTTTTAGAACATTCACTACTTTTTTTCAAAAAAACAAATTTGTATTAATTAAAAATTATAAAAAAATTATATAAAATATGGAATCCATTAACTCAAAATTTCAATGATAGGGTTGACATTAATTTGTTTAAATTTAATCCCACACACTGGATGAAAATGTGGGTTTTTAAAGTAACATGTTGAAAAGTTTATTATGTTTTTATATTCAATTAAAAAGAATAATTGATTCAAATATTCTAAATTGGATTAATATCTACAAAAATTATTTAATTAAACAAAAAATTCAATAAAAATATTAATTTATCTTATAAATAAATTAGATGAAATATTTGTTTTGAATTAAAAATCTTTAGTTTAAATTATTCATCCAAAAATGAAAGATTACCGAAAAATTAAAATAATTCTCTAAAAAAGAACATTTATGATTCCATTGTAAATAAGAAGTGTATTTTGACAAATTAAATTTATAAAAGTTAAAAAAAAAATATTTAAAATAGGTTCTCTATTAAAATTTAGTGAATATTTCATTAGAAATATATATGTGTTTATGTGTAAAATTTTGATTTTTATTATATTATGCCAATCCAATCTATTGGAAGAATGTACAAAATTATTTTATTAATTATATAACATATATATTTCATCAGTATCATTCTCTAATTGTAATAAATTTAATTTATTAAGGCAATACACCTTTGTGAGGGTAAACATATTTCCTCTATATTCAATGAGTATAAATTTTCATTTCTAATTAATTAGTAACAAATGAATTCATCTTATATTTTTATGGACTATATATGTTCATAAGATAGTTAATACTATTCGTAAATTATAATTTAATTACTATTAAAGTACATTTTGTATTAAATAATAATATTTTAGTAATATATCATCGTACTGTAAAACTCGGACAGATGTGTTATGCCATTGTAGGAACTCGTTGTTTTGTGTGACACATGCTAACTTCATATTGTGTGCATTGAAAACACTTCCATGGATTCATTTCATTTAAAATAGAAAATATATTGTAATGTTTCAGGATATTAAATTCCCTTACATGATTGGTGATGCATGTCATACATGTTCTATAATATAATGTAATTACATTTTTAATTTCGGGTCTTAACATTATCTCCACATTAAATTCACTATGTCCTTTCAATTAAAACATGATAATGATAATATATTTTTTGTAATTTCTATTGTTAAAATATCACATCATGAGAATTTTCCATAAAACAACCTCTAGAAAAAAGATAATAAGAATTCAAAAGGTCACAAAAATTAACAACTAACTAGTTCTCTAATGGGATAACATTTTTGGCATGTGGAGATACATACATGGAGGAAAATAATAAATATTTATTGGGACATATTGAGGTATTAAATAAAAAATAATTGAAGGAGTAATTAGAAATATGAGGAACCAACGACCATAAATCTATGATGATATAGAAGACCATCTATTCATTAATAATTAAGGTGTTAGGACAACCTTTTTTCTATCAATTTTAAAATATTTTGTAATTATTTTATTGCCTAAGAATATAAAGAAATATGTATACATGGAATATTTATATTTTATAAACATAATTTTCTTCATCTATTTCTAATTTGATAAATTTCAAATTTATCCATTATTTTATGAAATATATATCCAAAAACAAATTTTGATGCATAAAAAATTAAAATTTACATTTTATATATCATATGGTTTAAAAAACGTTTTTATGTTTTTTTTAACTATTTCCAAGAACTCATATGAATAATAAATTGATATTTAAATCTAAAGGCCAATACTAATATTTAAGAAATAATTTTTATTCATAAAACTATTTTACTAAAACAATGATAAATTAAACAGGACATCGCATAGGGAAGTATTAGGACTAAAACCCTTAGTGTAATTTGGACATGGGTTCTAGACCCACTTCCTTTCCAGATTTGAATGGTTATCAGCCAAAAAATAGGTTTTCCTTTTTTGAAACTACAGAAATTTATTTTTCAAAATAAACATGGTGGACATCCTTTAAATTTAAACATTAACAATACTTTTAAAAACATTTCAATAAAACAATAAAATATAAATGGTTCATGACTTTTATCACAAGTTTCATTCCTTGGCCTAAATATTATCCTTTAGAAGAGGTAATTTCTAAAAACATAAAACCATAGTATAAGCATTTATTATGATTTTCGAAAAACCAATAATATTTTTTAAGATGTATAATTCTTGACACGTAATTTTCAATCTCACACACCTTAGGTTTAACATAGTTTATTTATTTCAATTATCTATACAAATCCTTCATTATGGTTTTTAATGAAAATGTGAATAATACAAAGATATTATCAAAAAATGATTCATAGTAAGGCATGTTTTTATGTACCAAGTTATACCCATGTCAATCTTGAGACACAAATTTTAGAGTTATTACCCAAACTTACATCAGTGCCAGAACCACAACAACAAGTGGTGTCCAGAGAGGTCTATATTTCATTGAATATTCAGATAATATATAACTTACCAAAATTATAATATATTTCACTAAACTTATACTCAAATTCAATCATAGGGTTATATTTCCATATATTTTTTTTCCAAAATCTAGTTCCCATTTCTGAATCAAAACTCTCTATGAGAGAAACATTAGAGACCCAACACCTTATAGCATGTATCATTTATCATGCTAACATGACATTATAATAAGATACAATTAAGTATCCAACCAAATTTGATAAGATTTTATTGGTCTTATTAAACAAGATATATTCATTATTTTTGTTTTAAAAATTAATATACTTATTACAACATAATTTCTTTTGAGGATAATAAATTTATTCTATCTATTTAAAAAAATAATATCATTATTATAACACATAATGCAATCCTAGTGAAAGGAAAAAATAATTGTGATCTAAAATGTTTGGAATAGGTCATGTGTAGAGGATGTAGTTATGAGTCAATGGGAATATTTAATATAGAAAGTTAATAACTCAGAATTCATGCCATGTCATAATTAACTAAGAAGGATGTTAGTAAATAATATGAAATATAAATAACTAAATACACATAAAATTTATATAAAAAAACAGGGAATGAAATGAATCTATATATTTTCCCATAGAGAAAATATAATTGAGAATATGTACCAAATCCAATTTAATGAAATACTTAATTATTGGATTTCATCTCTCAACCACATGAAAAACTCTATTCTCAAGATATTTTATCGAAAAATTTTATAACTAAATTTAGAAACATGTTTTATTTGTGAAATTAATTTTTCTATTTATAACTTATCGATGCACTGAGTGGATATACATGGTCTGGGTCCCCGACCATCATTTCCTACCTAATGTATTCCTGACATCAAATAATCGATGTAGTTAATAAACAATAAGCCTTATAAAATATTTTTATTAAATAAATGTTATAGATTTATCAATATTCCCCAAGAAAATCAATTAAAATTCAATGTAAACATTGTTTGAAAAAATATTATAGGGTTTAGGGAGAAAATGTATCCATGGTAAATGTTAAGGATAATTAATGGAAATTCAATGTCTAATGATAATATGAAATTGAATACTTTATGGGGGCTAATAAAGGAATCAACGAAGTGAATTTAAATACTATACATAGCTAAATAGATCAAAACCATCTAAAGGAATAATACATATTATAATAATACATCTAATAAAACATAGAGTTAAAATAAATAGTTTTTTCCGTTTAATTAAATAAGTACCATAAAAATATCTTTTGATGACATTCTGGAAAAAATTCCATTTTCATTTTGATTTTTTTTAAAATAAGTTTCTTTGAAATAAATAATGATAATATTATTGAAAAAAATTAATAATTTTCACATGAAAAGGAAGCCAAAATTAAATGTTGGAATATAAATCTATACATGCTGTACAAGGTAACCACCATTCCTTTTGTATAGTAAAATTGATAGAAAATTTTCCTTTTTTAGAATATGACTAGAAGATTCCTTTGGAATAAAATTTTAATAAAAAGTGTAAGAAATAATTTAATAAAAATATTTGTAAATGTTAATAGAATTTAGAAAAAAAATTTAAAAATAAGGGTTTTTTATGAAAATTGGATCTCTAAATAAATAGTAGAATGATGTCATGTTTCTTTTTAAAATCATTCAAAAAAAATATTGTGCAGACAATAGTGGAAATTTTGTATAATCAATTGAAAAAGGACATGAATAACAAGATTATAACAAAAATAAAACATATATTGAAAAATGATTCAATAATTTCCACTAAGAGAAATTCATGTATAAATAATCCCTAACAAACAAATATTGAATATCAAACCCTTGAAAATATCATAATGTCGATTTGTGAATCAATAAATTATAATATTATGTATTTAAAATTTAAATCCACATAAAAAAGTGAAAATTAAAAATATATAGGAAAAATTGATGACACATAATCTCAGAATATTTCTGATAATGAGGATGTAATATAATCCAAAGAAAATAAAATTGGATATAACGTTCATTTCAATTTGGTAATGTTTAATTCAAATAACCTTTGATGAAACAATTCAATTTTAAACAAAAAAATATCATTGATAATGAATGAATCGTTAAAATATATGTAAAAGTGGATGTTTTTATAGAATATATATGAAATATGGATCACACTAATAAAAATGTATCGAAGAATTGAAATTGAGATGAAGTTCCTTATTACATGGTAAATTTTGGATCTTTAACCCCAAAAAAGAATTACATTAAAGTGAATCTTTAATTATAATGAAAATAAATTTAATCAAGAAATAATATGAAATATAATAATAGTATACACTATAAAAAATAATTAATTTGTTGAAATGGTGAATGCCTCATGGAACGAAAAGCGAGACAAGAATCCCTTACCATATGTTTTCTT
Organism: Viscum album; assembly: GCA_963277665.1. Lineage (NCBI taxonomy): Eukaryota > Viridiplantae > Streptophyta > Magnoliopsida > Santalales > Viscaceae > Viscum > Viscum album. The sequence goes on from OY728160.1 coordinate 1,933,407,877, forward strand.
TTCAGGTGAACATCTATATGTTAGTATTAAAAATTATATTTACTTATTCTATCAAGATATTAATATTTTTTATGTCATATATTAGCTTCTTATAATATCTTATTACTCGTTTGTTGGTAAACATTCATTATTTTCACTATTTCTGGTGCTAATAGCCTGGTTTCTAGAGCTTATTTTGACTTGTTACCGGTTGTTTCTATTAATTATATCTTGTTTTCATCATCTATAGGTTATGAAAAATTATTTTAATATCATATATATTCATTTCATATTTATTCATAATAGTCCATAATATATGGAGGTAGGAAATTAAATGCACCATTAAAAGTGATGGTAAGTCGTATGTATGCATGAACACAATTTTTTTATGTTTTTGTATTTAAAAGAAAAAAGAGTAATATATATATATATATATATTATAATTATAGTACCATATTTATATATTATATTTAATATATATATATAATATTATAATCATTCTTAAATATATTCCATATATAATGTCAAAGAATCACATCGCTTAAAATAGGTGGTAGTCAGACATCCAAAACTAATGTTATCATATTCCAACAAAATAAAAATCCTGAAGGAAGGATTAATATAAAGTTACAAGAAGCATAAAAAAATAATATATATCATATATATCATATATAAATAATGTTTCTATCAAAATACCCAATTTATTGGTGGTGAAGGAATGAAACGAATGAGGTCATTTTGTGAGGTAGTAATTTTCTTAACACATAAAAGTTATGATCATTATCCAATAGATGGATTTTCATGTAAGTGTTGGAATAAACCATAAAATGGAAATATATTATTATATTTTTTATACTAGTGATAATATATAATCATGTAATTTGATGATTTGATGTGGTGGATAAGAGAATAAAATTAAATTGATCATTGAAGAATGTTACCTCTTTCTGGGATAAAACAATTTTGTTTATACCAAAATACATAATTGTTTAGATTTAAAAAAGAGTTTTTTCCTATAGTATTATGTTAGTAATGTTATAAAATTATTTAAGAATGTTTTACCTGATCCAAAGTTCACATTAGTTGTGAATAAATGAGAGGGTTTTGTGTTATTTTATAGTGGAGGAGGTGTGGCATTCTTGTGAATTTTTTAAAAGGGAATTCCACCAACATTTTTCCTATTATCTATGGGTAAAATAATGGTACCAATTAAATAAAATGTATTATTATGTATATATATAAATATATCATGTCTCTTGGACGTTTTTCAAGGTCATTATGTCCACTATTATTAAGGAATAGTCCCAAGTTAATCTAATTTTCCATAAATTATTGTAATAAATCTTAATCGATTTCATATATATTTTTTCAAAAAACTAAGTTTAAATTATTCTAAATTTTAAATATTTACTATTAAAAATTATTAATATATTTTTAATAATTAAAATCATATAATTGGAGGGAAATAGTTTAAATTTATTCCTCTATATAGGGCGGCAAAGAGGGTTTATAATGTTAGATGTTCAAAAGAGTGTTGTGTTTTATATAATATTTCATAGTGAAATTGATTTCAATAAACTAAATTCAATTAAATAACATCATATTTATCAAATTAAACTATAAAACCATCAATAAATATCATATAACATTATAAATAAATTATACAATAAAAAGTTAAAATCATAATTCGGTGTTTTTCTAGTATTTATAAAAAATAGAACATTCGAGAATAATACCAAAAAAACACAGTAAAGTAATTTTTATGATTAAATTAAAAAAATATATTAATTTGGACTTTAAAATTTTTCAAATTTTCCATAGATTGGTTTTAAAATATGTTCTTCATAATATATTTAGAAAAATATTAGTTTTTATGCATAAAATTGGGTTTGTTTTTATGCAATATATATCAAATATATTGGATGAATGTACAAAATATTTTATTTCATATTAAAAATATGAATTTCATTTATATAATTATCTAATTGTAATTAATTTAATTTATTATGAAAACACACTTATTATAACATAGAAATATTTCCTTTGTATTCAATCGGTTTATAATTTCATTTGTAATTAATTGTTAACCAATTAATTCATCTTATATTTATATGAAACTTATATTTTACAATGATCATTAATATTATTTATAACTTGTAATTTCAAATCATGGTAATGAATTCTTAAATAAAATAATTATATTTATTATATATTTTTGTTCGGTAAAACACGGTTTCAAGTGCAGTGCAAGCCAATAAAGATACTCTTAGTTTTCTGTGATGCACATTAACATTGTCTTGTATCCGTTGTAAGAAATATTATATTTGTGTTTTATGTAAAATATTAAATATAATTTAAATTTTTATTATATTATATTTCTTCACATTCTTGGATTTTGATGTCATTAGATCTATCAAATACAATGTTATTAATATAGTGTTTTGGGTAGTCACATTCCATGTTAAACATCGACTTAGGATCCAGTTGCCATTTGTATGAGACAGATCTTCCAATGCTCTATTCAATATATCTCTAATGGTTTCAAGGATATGAATATACCCCTATAAATTCAAATATAAATTTATTTAAATATTTTTTATTTGATGCATCAGTGAAAAATAAAGAAAACAAGTATGTATTTATTTTATTTATTTCCATGCCCACGATGATTTTTTCACAAACGACCTACATTGAACAAGGCAATGTCTCATTTTGGGTGGAGCCCATATTTTGATCACAATGTATCCCTTATATTTTTTATTCAGTCCATTGTTTATATGTTATTCCAATTTTTATAAAACATTCAAATGTGTTCTTATTCATATATTAAGTATATATCAACCATTTTTTCTGAACATGATGCGACTATAAATTTTACTCAATCTTAGAACCTTTTTTCAAAATTAATCAATATAATAACCAAAAAGAATAAATTAAAAATTCAATCCATTACCTTCTCCACAACCTGGGGATTTATATCACCAAAAATCCAAAACAAGGCTACACAAATAGATGTGGGTACTGAGTAGGAATATGAGCCTCCCGTCCCATGTACTCACTTGAGGATTCTCATACCTACATGTAAAATGCACTAAAAGAATTCATCTACAATAAAAGATCATCTCCAAAATAAATTTGACCTCTATCAGGTAATATAAAAATGTATCTCTATCATTGATGGACAACTCACCCCAAGTTGATAATGTGTGATGGGTCATACCCATACATCCCTAGTTATGACACATCGAAGACATCATGAACCAGATCTCACTACGGATGTAGAGCTATGTTGTATGCCACCTCACAAAAATATTATAATTATATGGAAATGTCTAATTAATTTCATATAACACTTTTTTCCGATGAACACCCCTATAATTTGCATCATGGTTAACTCATAGGTACACATGGTCTCCTTCCACGAACTCCAAATTCCTTCATCGTCTTTCGGCATAAGGCTTTTAGTGGTTTTGATATAATGACCTAGGCATTTCATACATTGATATTACATATTTTTTAGATTAATATTCCTAACATTAAATAATCCAACTCCAAAGGACCATAATATTTTATTACCATTGGAAACTTATAACACATTATAATAATTTTGTAAAAGATCATCAACATCTCCCATAAAGGTCTTATCCATATGTACTTCTACATAACACCATTATTTATAACCAATGTAATGGAAACATAATAAAGGGTAAGAACTGATGCTCATATATGCTAAAAATGGAATATACATAAGCATAACCTGAGAATAAGGTTATGAAAATATGATCATAACATTTAAATATCATACCCTATATATTCAAGATCATATACATGAGTCATAGACTAAATATTAGAAGATCATAATACTTGAATCATAATAAAATCAAAGAACATGATCTAATATGGTATTATAATATAATATTCAATGGAAATTGTGTCATGAATTGATTCTTAAAATATCTTATTTTAATTATTCCAACCATGAAATTCAATGTATGTTAGGCTAGGGTTAATCACCAGTGTACCGGAATTGGGATATTACTGGCCTCTTGCATACCTTCTTGTTTCAGGTGTAGGATGAAAAATCATGTACTCTATTACTGTGGGCTTATGATGAACTCATATGTACCCTTTTTATGGTTTTAGGAAGGCCAACTGTGTACCCTTTTTATCTCATATCACAATTATAATTTTCCAATGAATTGGAGGGAGATATAGGTCCTAACCATCATATAATTAATCCAATTCATATCTGCTATATAAGAACATAAATAATTCATTAATTTAGAACCCCTGGAATGAAATGTATTTTATATTTATCATACAATCATAATATAACCAATGAAAGGAAATGGGTTTTATATATATCATGCAATAAAAAACACAAACCACTCTTATAGATTAGAAAAAGGGTAACATTTAATCATATATCTAGTAAAAAAATAATTAAAATAAAATAGTGCTATCTTAGATGGAAAATATTTTGGAGATATCACTCGAAATTATTTAATGAGGAAAATATCATTTCCTCATTGAATAAATTTTAGCTTCTAAAAAAGATTCAAAATTTTAACTGAAAAAGTTTCTTTGAAAATAAAATTTGTAATTCTTTAAAGGAAACATCTAATCATTTTGTTATCGAAATTGTTGAATATTTTATACATTTCATATAAGATAAAAAACATTTCTTTCGTTATTTTTATGGAAAATTAACAGAGAACCTCATTTGAAAAATTATAAAAAATATTCCATTAAATTTATATATTAAAATTTAAAAATGTGTAAAAATGTATTTAAACAACCATATGAAAATACAAAGATCAATTTTCAAAACATATTTAAAAAACATGGACATTGATGAAAAATATTCCCCAATTGATACTTAAAATTAAACAATACCAAATGTTGATGATATTGTGAAATAAATACCCATCACTTTATATTCATTAGAATAATGTTTAGAGTGAATCCTAATACATTATTTCAATGTGGTATTATGTACACTATATATAATAAATTCGGTGTACAATAACATAATATGTCTAAAAATTTGAAATTGAGATGAATTCACTTATAACTCGGTATTTTTTGAATTATAGTCCCCCTGATTGAACTAAAATAAAATTAAACTATAATTACAAGGAATATAAATGTATTAATTATGTAATGTAAAATAGGGGTAGTATATAAACTTCATAATATAATTAAGTGGTGAAAATGTTGTATGCCTCACAAAATGAAAAGTGTGATATGATTCCCTTACCGTGGATTTCCATCTAGGATACCACCCCTTAAATTCTAATATAATGGTTTTAACCATGTAAATAACTTATTATGGAAACATATTATTATTTATGATATTATATATGTACTTTATATTACATATTAATTCCACTTTGTTAGTAAACATTCATTATTTTCATTTTTTCTGGTGTTAATTACCTAGTTTCTCGAGTATGTTTTGGCAAGTAATGTTCCATTATTATTAATTAAAAAATGATTAAATAATATATATATTATAAAATGTGATTTTAATATCATTTATATTCAGTATATATTTATTTATAATAATAAAAAATGTTAGAGATTACAAGTGAATAACACTATTCATGGAGACGGTAGGTAATATGTTTGCATGAATGCTACATTAATTTCTTCTTTGTATTTAAAATAATGAGATATATAAGATATATATATATATATTAACATTTGATAATCATATATATTTCTTATATTTTACCTTTCTAGTAAAAATAAATTTTTAATACATTCCATGTATTACGTGAAAAAATAACATTGCTTTTAGGAGGGTCTGATACGCACTACCCTAAACGATGTTATTATATTCCAAAAAAGTGGAAATCATGAAGATATTTGATAAATATATACTATATAATCCTAAATACATAATTAATATAATATATATTATATATGAATAATGTTTCCATCATAATTCCCAGCCATGATAGGTGATAAAGGAAAAAAATGACATCATTTTTTACGATGATAGTTCACAATACACATAAATGATTATTTTGTTACCCATTAGATGGAAGTGTGTGAACTTTTAGATATAAAACATAGGAAAAAAATATATCATTATATTTATTATATTAAAGATATTATGAAATTATGGAAAAAAGTAGATTTGAGGGGTGGAGAAGGAAATAAAATGAAAATGATCATTCAAGAATGTTACCACATTTTTAGGTAACTATTTTTTGTTTATACAAAAATTCAGCATTTGATGGATTTAATACCCAGTTTAGGATTATAGGGTGAGTTTATTTATGTTTTTAGTTTATTTGTTAAAATATTAAGTGATAAAAGGGGATTTAAATGTGTGAATTAGTTGGGAGGGTTAGTGCCTTTTTAAAATGGAGGAGTGGCATTCACATAAATTTTTGAATAAGTAATTACACCAACATTTTCATATGAAAATATTCTCTAATTATTTTCAAAATAATATCTATAGTAGGAAATGGTATAAATATTAACATATAATTTTTTTATAAGTTTTTTTTAATTTTCCCCCGCAAATTTTATGTTTCGTTCCTTTTTAAGTTAATTTTCCCTTAATCGATGTAATTAATTTTAATCACATTCAATATTTTCTATTAAAAGGTTAATTGGACTAAATAATCTAGTATAAATTATTTTTGAACCAAATATTTAATACACATTTTATAATTCCAATCATTCTACAGGTTTAACATAATTTAAATGTAATCCCAGTGATGGGATGACAAAGCAGGTTATTTTATGTAAGATGTTCAAAAGTTTATAATGATTTTAAAATCAATTTCAATGTAAAATAGATTCTAATGAACTGAATTGGTTTAATTTATATAAAATTTATCTAATTATAATTTATAACTAATAAAATTTATAATTTATACTTATAATTAATTATATGAAAAAATAATATAAATTAAAATTCAGTATATTTCATTATTCATTAAAAAATAATACATTACAGAAAAATAGAAAAAAAACACCCTAATTTTTTTTGATGTTTATATTAAAAAAATGGGGTAAATTTTGACGTATAATATTTATAAAAGAATGAAAAAATTATTTGAAATAGGTTCCCCATTAAAAGGTTTTGCCACAATCATTAGAAAATATACGTGTTTAGGTGTAAAATAGGGTTTTTTATTATCCTATGTCTTTCCAGTATATTTTTATAAATGTATAATATAATTTTCTATATTTATAAAATATAAATTTCATTAATATCATTATATAATTGTAATTAATTTAATTTATCAAGAAAAAACACCTTCGGCCCCATAAGAATATTTCCATTACATTCAATCATTTTATATTTTCATTTCTAATTAATTAGAAACCAATGCATTCATATTAGGTTTTTAGAAACCATATAAGTTCATAATTTAGTTGATACTATTCATAAACTATAATTTATTGGTTATTTTTTACAAATTTTATTAAATTATAATATAGTGTTATGGATTTGTTTTTTAAATCTCGACCTTGTGTGTAATGCATGCCATTGAAGAAACATGTTGTTGTTTGTGAAACACGCTAACTGATTATTAATAGCCTTAAAAAGTACATTATAAATTTACTTTATTTAAAATATAAAATATATTTTAATTTTTCATGATATTATATTTCCTTATGTTCTTGGTGTTGGGTGTTGTAAATGCTATATAATACAATGTTCTTAGTTAAGAGTTTCGGGTCATTAAATTCTCTCAACATTAAATAAATTGTGTCCTCACAATTTAAGCTCATTCATGGTAATATATTTTGTGATAGTTACCTTTTTAAAATCTCATATCCTTAGATTTATTTTTAAAACATCCCCAAGATAAATGATATTGATAATGAACAATGTCACACAGAATGAAATCACACTAGGTCTCTAAGGTGGAGAGTATTAAACTAAAGTGGAGATATGTACAAGGAGGAAATGGGAAAATATATATTGGGAGTGATTGAGGACTAAATCACAAACAATTGAATGATTAAATACAAAAATGATGATCCAAATTTCATATATATATTATGATTTAAAAGACTAATAGTTCAACAACAATTAAGGTGATTGGAAAACAATATTTTATAATTTTTAAAATGTTGGGAAGTTATTTTACAACCTAATAATAAAATAAATTATACTTACATGACATAAATATATTTCATAAACATAACTTTGATTCTTATTTTTTTTACTTTTATCAATTTCCCATTTATTCATTACATCATGAAATGGACATCCAAAAATGCATTTTGATGCCCATGGAACTAAAAATTAATTTTTTAGATTGTAATATTCAATAAACAAGTTTTTATATCTATATCTTACTATTTTTAAAACCTAATATGTTTAATTAATTAATATCAAAAACGTAAAACTAATATTATTGGTACAAAAGTTTTTTTTATTGGTAAATATGTATAACTAAATCATTCATATAATTATTAGGATGTAACATAGGCTAGTGGTAGGCATGAAAACATTATCAAAATTAGGTCATGGTTTCAATCCCCACAACCTTCCCAAATTTGAATGTTTTTCACTCTTAAAAAAGTTTTTACTTCTCTAAAACCATATAAATATATATTCCAATATAAATATGGTGGAAAAATGTGAAATTTGTCACATTAACAATACATTCAACAATGGATTTAAATAAAACTATAATACATATATACTTTATCCATTTATTTAGACATGTGTCCGTCTGTGGTCTATATATTCTCCTTTGGAACATGGTGTTTCTTACAAAAAAAATCCATAGTCTTAGTATCAATTATCACAATGAATAAACTATATAATAAATTTTATGATGAATAAATCATGACATGTCATATTCAATATCAGTATCCTCAGGTTTAACCTTGGTCATTAATTTCCATTATCTATTAAAATCATTAATAATTTTCATTAAAAAATATGAATTACCCAAATCATATCACCTGAGAGTTTCAAAAAAGGTACATGGTAAGGAATGTTCTCATGTACCATGTTACACTTGAGTCAAGCATGACACAAAATTTCATAGTTATTCCACTAAGGTACATATGTTTCCAACCCACAACCATATGTAGTATCCCTAATTGGATTTATTACTAGGATACCCACATTTTTTATAACATATCAAAATTATAATACTATATTCTATACATATACTGAAATTATATATTAGGTATATGTTCATTAATCATTGTTTTACTAAATGTTCCCAAGGATGCAACTGAATGTTCTACTATACTAATTGTTGAGACATAACCCATGATAGATCGTATCTGATGTCATGATACCATCACATTGACATAATATACATGTAAATATCTAACGAAAATGAGTGTAGAGTTTTGTCGTCTTGGTAGAAGGATACATTACTATTCTTTTACTAAAAAATACACAAATTTCAAAATAATTAATTTTTACAATAATGAATTTATTCCATCTACTGTATCATTCAATATCATAAATAGTAAAATTACAGTAATACTTGTTAAAGGAAAACAATTAATGGTTACCTAAAATTGTTAATAAGGTACATGTGTAGTGGAAGTAGTAATGAATCAATGAGAATAGTTAATATGGAAAGATAATATTCCAAGACACATTCCATGTAATCCTTAACTAAGAGTAAAGTGAGTAAATAATATGGAAAGGTAAATAACTGTTAACACATTCGGTTTTAATCGAAAAACTCTGAATGAAAATACTGCATATATTTTTCCATAGTGAAAATATCTTGTATAATAAATACTAAATCATAATAAAAGAAATGTTTAGTTATTTTATGTCAGGACTCAAGCACCTTAAAACCTCTACTATCAAGTTATATTCTCAAATATTTTTATAACTAAATTTAGACACATGTTTAATATGTTAAACTATTTTTTCTCATGTAAACCATCAATGCATAGATGGTCTTTATATGAACTGGGGCCCCACCCACCGTTACCTATCTAAATAATTAGTCAAATAAAATAATTTATTTTGTTAATAAACAATATGACTTATTATATATCCTAATTGTTTAAAGGATATAGATATGTCAATATTTCAACAGCAAGTAAATTAAAAGAAAAAGTAAACATCATATGAATATAATTTTATGTGGTATATGAAATAAACTTATCAATGATAAATGATATGGATAATTAGGGTAAATTAAATATCTAATTTTAATATGAAATTTAAGATTTCTAGGGGGCTGACAAAGGAATTAAGAAAGTTATTTTCAATATAATTTGTGCCCCAATAAATCAAAAACCATCCATAGGAATAATAAAGATATTATTAATACATCAAATCAATAGTGGAGTAATAACAAATGGATATTCTTATTTATTAATATAAATACCATAAAAATATCTTGGAAGAATATTTTTCAATAAATTTTACTTTTCATGTGGAATTTGTTTTTGGTAAATTATTTTCTTTGAAATAAATTTTGAAAATATTTTATCTAAAAATTAATTGTCTGAACATGAAAATCTATCCTTAATTAAATGATGGATGTTAAATCTATACATTTCTTACAAGGTAAAAATAAAATTCCTTTTTCATGGTAAAATTTTTCGATAAACCCCCTGTTTGGAAAGAGACCATAAGATTACTTTGGAAATATTTTTAAATTAAAAGGGTAAAAATGTCCAAAATAAATCATTTTGGATAGGATAAAAAATTTTGTAAAACCATTTTATAAAATAGGTTTTTTTAGAAAAAGTATTCTCCGACTAAAGAGAGAAATGGTGTCTAATTTTCTAAAAAACCCATTACAAAACATTTTTAACATAAAAGAGTTGAAATTTTGAATCTTTAATTGAAAATTATCCTGAATAAAAAGAAGAAAATATAATGAAGGGTTTAATTGAATAATGATTCAATAATGTCATCTAATGTAAATTCAAGTATAAATAATCCCTAACAAAATGATTTTGTTAACTAATCCCTAAAAAGATGAAAAAATTGATGTGAGAATCAATAAATTAGCTGATTATGTGTGTAAAATGTAAATACACATAAAATAAGGGAAACAATATAGTAAAATATTTTTACATGTATTATTAGAATATTATTGACAAAAAGGAAGTAATATAAATAAATGAAAATTAATTTTTTTATGAAGATCCATTCAAATTGGTAGTGTTTAATTCATATAAACATTGACGAAATAATTTAATTTTATAAAAAAACATGAATAATTAAAGAATCATTATATAATATTTCAATCTGAATTATGTAAACCATATATATGAAAGTATGTTCACAGTAATATAATATGTCTTAATGAATGGATATTGAGATAAACTCCATTATTTTTTGGTATCTTTTGCATTGTAATCCCCACAAAAGAATTACTTTAAAATTAAACTGTTTTTATCATGAAGATAAACTTATTCATGATAAAATATACAATATATGAATTATATAATCAACACAAAATAATTAATTGGTGAAAATGCTATATTCTACATGGAAATAATAGTGAGACAAAAATCACATTCCTTATGTTTCCTTTCGGGTGAACATCCTTTAACATAAACAATATTTCTAATAATAATGCTACGAACTAATTCCAAAATCATTCTAATTTTTATAATATCATATATGAACCTATTATAATATCTTAGTACTTGTTTTTTGGTAAAATTGTATTATTTTAACTATTTTAGGGGTTAAATGTTTAGTTTCTCGATGGTATTTTGACTTTTTACTTATTATTACTTCAGATTATATCATGTTTTCATTTTCAAAAGAATGTAAAAAATGTGATGTACATTTCATATGTATTCATTATATATTTATTTATAAAACATCTATTAAATTTCAATATTGGTAATGAAAAGAACCAGTTTTGGAGATGGTAGGTTGTATGTATGCAGTAACATTACATTCATTTCTTTTATGTATTCAAAATTATGAAAATTAAATATTATATATTTATATACATGTATATTATAATTCATGTATCTTATTTATGTCATATGTTTCCTATATTTTTTTAAATCATTCTTTATTTGAGAATACGTTATTTGATCCAAAGGTCTATATAGTTGTGAATATGTGGGAGGGTTGAGAAACTTTTTATAGTGGAGGAGGAGTGTCATTCATCTAATTTTTTGGAAAGGGAATTCCACCTACATTATTGAATTAAATGTGGCTATAATAGTGGATACAATTCAATAAATTTTAGGATAGGGTGTAAATATGAATATAAAATGTGTCTTGAACATGATTCTAGTTTATTTGGTCAATTAATATTAAGGATCAGACCCTTGTTAATATAAAATTCTCTATATCGTTGTAATTAATTTTAGTCAAATTCAATATTTAATTTTTGTAAGAAACTAATATTAACATATCATAAATTTAAATATTTCTCTCAAAAAATATATTATGAATTTTTTGAAATTCCATTCACAAAATTCTTCGGAATTATTTTAAATTTAATCCCACATACGGAACAAAAAAGAGGGGTTTTTAAGTAAGAATTTCTAAAGAATGCTATTTTTTTAAATTTAAATGTTAAATTTATTTAAATGAACTTAATCGAATTAAATGATATAAATTTGATCTAATTAAAATTTAAAACCATTAAATTTTTTTTATCTTTATGAATAAATTATACAAAATAAATATTATAAATATTATTTTTTATTTTTTAGTATTAATAAAAAATTGAAACAATAGATTGAATTACAAAAAATTCACCCTAACAAAATTTCTGTCCTTAAATTCCAAAAATAAATTTAATATTTAAATTTAAAATTTATTTACGTTCAAAAAATTGGATTTAAAATATATTCTTTATTGAAATTCTGAAAAACAATCCTTTGAAAAATATTGGGATTACGTTTAAATTTGGGATTGTTCTTATGTAATTTAGGAAAAATATATTAGTTGAATGTAAAAAAATTATTAAATATATACTATAAATATTTCATTAATATATGTATATAATTATATTTATTTTGATTTATTATGACAACACGCTTTTGGGAACATAAGAATATATCATTTGTATTCAATCGGTTTATATTTTCACCTCTAAATAATGTGAAAACAATGAATTCATCTTACATTTTTATTGAGAATTTATTTTAGTTTTTTAGTTAAAATAAATCATTATTACTAATTTAAAATAGAGGTTATGCATTTTTATATTAAATAATAAATTTTAGTAATATATTGTTCTTCGGTAAATCTTGGTCTTGTGTATTATGTAATACATTGAGAACAAAAAATTTTCAATGTGATGCATTCTAAATCAGTGTCATTTCCATTAAAAGCTATATCATATATTGATTTTATTTAAAATAGTAATTATATTTTATAATTTGAAGGTATTATATTCCATCAAATTCTTGGTGTTTTGTATCTTACACATTATCAAATATAATGTTTTTACTTTAATGCTTCGGTAGTTATATTGCACATCGAACATTGATCTAAAAATAGGATCTCATTCATCAGAGAGAGATCCACCGACACACTCTCCAATAGATCTCCAATGGTTCCATGGTTAATCTTCTGACACTATTATTCCAAAATAATATTGTATTTAAATAAAAGTTAGTCGTTGTATAAGTCAAAAAGAGAGAAAACTAATTTTTCTATTTATTTTAGTCATTTTAATTCCCATTGTGATTTATCTACAAAATATACTCACCGATGAAGGATAAGTCACACCTATGGTAAAACCGATATTTTAATCCCAATGTCACCCTTGGTTTTCTAATTCAACCCATCATTATTGTGTAATTTTAATTTTTCTTAAAATTGCACATGTGTGCTTATTAATATATTAAATATTTGTAAAAAAATTATTCAAGACACAATGGTCTTAAGATTCTCACTCAATCCTTGTACCTTGAATCCAAAAAAGTCCATAAAATATCCAAAAATAATAAATTTAAAATCAAATACATTAAATTCTCAACACCCTGAGTGATTACATTCATAGAAAGTATACAGCAGGACTACACAAATAGATGTGGGTATTGAGCATGAATCTCAATCTCCCTCACTAATGTACTAACTTTAAGATTCTCCCGCTCACATCAAACATGCACTTAAGGAATCAATATCCCTTGAAATTTCATCTCTAGCATACCCTCTATCACTATTAGTTACTCATCATATATAACTCTATCATTGATGTCTATATCACATCAGCTCCATAAAGTTCGATGTTTCATGAATGTAAATTCTCAGCTATGAGAGGCTAAGATGTCATATACCCGATATAACCATAGAGGTATAGGTAATTTTTATGCCACATCCAATACTATATTCATTATTTTTTATCGGACAATGTACCTTAGATATATCTTTTGGACCTAGAAATTCTATGTTATCCATATTGTGGTGAAACTAAAAGGACACATGTTGTCCTTCCTCGAATTCCAAAGGCCTCTATCTTCTATCAGGATAAGAGTTCTGGAATCTCTTAAATAATGACCCTTGATTTTCATACAAGGATATTATATCTTTTTTAGATAAATATTCATTCCATTTCACAAACTCACTACCAAGGACCATAATAGCTTGGTGCCTTTGGAAACATATAACACATTCTTATAATTTTGTGAATAATCTAAAATATATCCAATAATGATCTTACCCTTTAATAATTATACATAAATACATTATTTAAAACCTCAGGAAAGGAAACATAAGAATGGGTGAGATCATATACTCATTGTGGGTAAAAATGGAATATACATAAGTATAACATCTGTATAAGGTAATGAAAATATGATCATAACATTTGAATATCATACCATACTTAGTCAATATCATATACATGTGTCATGGAATAAATAATGGCAAATCATAATACATGTTTCATAAACAATCATAGAACATGAGTCATTTGGGTATCAAAATGTAAAAATATATGGAAATTGGAGCATACATAGAATTGTAAAATATCTTATTGTAAGGATTCATTGTAATAAATTCATAGTCTAGTATATTTGGTCAAATAACCCTATTTCATAAGTTGGTCATGGTATGGCCTCTCATGTAACTTCTAGTTTCAGTCATACTATGACCTCTCATGTATCCTCTTATTAATGGATTGGGATGACCTCCCATGTACCCTTTAATTGCATTCAAAGGATGACCACATGTGTACCCTATTGAGATCAAAAAAACATTTTCATTACTTGATGAATTGTAGGAAGATATTGGTGCCACCCATCACATATTTAAAACAATACATATTTTTTCCACGATAACTTAAAAAATTCATCATATCAAAACCCATAGAATGAAATTGATTTAATAAATATCATTCAATCATAATATAACCCATGAAAAGAAATTTCTTTCACAAATATCATTCCATTATAAATATAAACCACCTATAGAGATAATTAGAATGGTAAAATAGAATCATATATCAAGTAAAACATGTGTATCATAAAATAATGTTATCTTAGAAGGATAATAATTTAGGGATATCTCTTGAAAACGATTCTCAAGGAAAATATCATTTCCTACTTGAAAATATTTTCTTCTCTCAAAAAGATTATAAATTTCAATAGGAAATAATTTATTTTAATATAAAATAGGAAACATATAAAAGAAAAATAAAATTATAATGGAATCATGACAGGTGGAAAAAAATTCCAGGCTATAAAAGATAAAAAAATGTCCCTTTGTACATTTTCTAGAAAATTAACAAATTACCTCATTGGAAAAACAACAAAAAAAATTCCTTTCAGATTATAATGTAATACAAAAATATGTCTTGAAATGGAATTAAACATCCATTTGAGAAAAATAAACACATTTTTTAAAATATATTAAGAAAGTATTGACATGGAAGATAAATATTCCCCAATATAGACATAAAACGAAACAATCCCAAATATTGATGAGATTGTGAAATAAATACTTATCAATTAATAATCTGTAGAATCATATTCCCCATGAAAGAAAGGAATTAATATGGATTTAAAAACACCATAATATTATGGATACTCCTCATAAAGGTAATTCATGTGTACTATATGATCTATATAGAATATACAAGGTGTGTATATGTTATGTCTCCCAAAGAAATTGAAGTGAGAAAAAACCTCGTTACTACTTCTACAACATTAGAATCATGAAAACTATTAAATAATAACACCAATTAAATATTATAATATCATTAAATAAATTAATTTAATAAAATATAATATAATAGGGAAATATATACACCATAAAATATATGAGTGTTGAATATAAAATGAATCTCACAGAAAAAATGAGACGAATTTTTTTTACCATAGGTCTAAATTCCTTCACATGTATCTAAAAATAATTTATAACAAATATATTATTATTAGAAATATATAAAATAACCATATTCATATATATAATATCATATTTTATTTATATATGACATTATATTACCCACTTATTAACAATTCAAAGTTTACGTTATGTTTGGGGTAATAACAGATTTGTTTCAAAAACATGTTTTGCCTTTTTATTCTTAGAGCACATACATAAAAAAATTTAATCATATACATAATGATAAACATGATATAAATATTAAATATATATATATATATTCATTATATATTTATTCCTAGTTATTATCAATTGGTATATCTAGAAAATAGAATACACCATTCATGGATTTGGTTGGTCTTACATATATATGAATGATGTTTTAATTTTTTCATATTAAAATATGTAAATTTATATAATATATTATAATAATAGAACAGTTTTTATGTTATATATATTATATATATTTATAAAATTCATCACTATTTTCGGCCATGTGAAATATATTTGACAAACTAATCACATCATATAGTGGAGATGGAAAGCCATACATACACACGAGTAACGTTACCATTTCCCAATATATTAGTTGGAAAAAATGTATTTGTGATATTATCATTATTGAAGTATAATAATGTCCTAAATATAAGATATTTACATTAAACCCATCATAATATTCACTAATAAAATATATTATTGATGATAAAGTTTATCGTTAAGTCGAGATGAAAATCCATATGTATGTAAGGGAAACATGTTCCCTTATTTTTTGAATAAAATGGAAATGATTAGTGGTTTGTTCATAATCATAAAAACATTTACTGATATTGAGGATGGTGAATATTTTAATTTATTATATAAATCATATATTTAAATTAGTTGTGGAAGATTATGAAAAGATATTTATCTGTTAGAGGAGTTACCACCTATTTGAAATCACTCCTTTAGATCTTCTGTAAAGTACTATATAGTTGGTTCTTTGGGGAGATCATAACATCTATAATGTGTCTAGGGAAGTTTAGAATAAAAATTTTCAATGGGATTTTGAGCTATTAATATCAATGTGATGAAATTTTTTGAGGGAGGAGGTTCCCTTTTATAATTGTGAAGAGGGGGAATTTTGCAATCTCCCCAAATATTAAATTAATATAAACTAATTTTTATTTGTAAATAACTCCAAATTGAGTTATTTAGAATATAAGATAAGTATTAGCCCAAATATTATGTAAAGATAATTTTTAGATATGTTATATGTAAAATTAAAACTTATATTTTTTATTAACCCATAGATAACCAGTTTTATTTATAACTACGTTAACAAAATTTTAATTAATAAAATGAATAATTTTTTACTTAAAATGATTAAGATAAATGATAAATTTTCAATTCATTATATGTTATACTGTAATATATCATATTTATCATTATATATTATTTTAATTAGTTTTACCTAATTTAAAAATATATTATTTTCATAACATATCATTAGTGGGAATTTTAACATGATTCATTACTTGTTGTTTTAAAAATATAATTAAAACATGATATATTAAATAAAACTCTATTAAATTATCTCCATAATTTAAATTAAATAAAAAAAAATGTATGAAATTAATTATGTAAAATTATATTTTGTTGAATATTTTGAATATTATTTATCCGATATTTCTCTTTTTGGAAAATTTTTTTGATAATAAATAAATAAAACATTTGGGTATTTATATATATTCTAAAAATTAAAAATAAAATTTTATGATAATGAAGAAATTTTTTTCTTTATAATGAATATTTTTAGTCGAATTTATCTTCTCTACAACCCTTTATTAAAAATGGTATAGTAATTAAAATATGAGTATTACATCATTGACTATTCTTTAAAAAATATAATAAATTTCATACTAACACCTTGGTGACATAAAAAGGTTATATTCTCAAAAGAAGGATGGATATAGCCAATACATACAGTTCTAAATAAATTTTTACTTATATTATGGTAATTTTTAAATAATTATAATATAATATTTACACTTAATAACTCTATTTACCTATAACCAAGAGAATAAAAAAATATTAATTGTGAGATTAAAAATTCCATGGAATAAATGATTTTTTTTTAAATAAATGGACCCACTAATTCCAAATATGGCGTCGATTATTTAAAATTTGAAATATAGAAGTTGCAGTAATTAATTTAAATGTAATCCCATTTAGGGAATGAGATAACCAATTATAAAAATAAATATAGGAAATAGATTGAAACATTTTGATATCTAAATTAAATTTTAAATTGATATAATGAACTATGTAAGATTAAATTATATAAAAATTCATCTAATTGTACTTTAAAACTATTCAGTAACATAATTTATTACTAAAAAATTTATGAATAAATAGATTTCTACTAAATGTCTGCACATTTAACTATTCATCAAAACATTAAACATATCCAAAAAATAATAAATATTAAACAAAAATAAATTATTTTTTCCTGATTTTAAATAATAAGATTATTTTTTCAATGATAATTTAAATAATTAAAGAAGTTTTTTAAAATGGGTTTTCCGTAATATGGCTGTAAAATAACTCTTCTGAAAAATATCAATTTTTATGTGTAAAATTTTGTTTTTTTCTTATATTATGCATATAAAATCTATTCTACAAATATAAAAATATTTAATTTAATATATTACAATTATATTTCCTTAATACCAATATTTATTTATAATTTATTTAATTTATTATGACAAAATCTCATTGCTAGCATAAAAATAATTAAATTACATTTATTTTTAATTTCTATATATTTTAGTTTCTAATTAAATAGAAACAAATGAATTTATCTTATTAACCATATATTTTCATAAGTAGGTTAATATTATTTATACATACTAATTAAATGGATAGTTTATACATTATTATATTAAATATTATTATTTTTGTAATATACATTTTTTTTGGAAAATGTTGGTCCTGTGTGTATAAAAAACTATCGAAATAACTCAAAATTTTGTTTAAGAGAATTAAATAACAGTTATGTGTACACCAGAAGATAATATAAGTGTTGTTTGTAGCACATACACGGAATTTTTATACATATAGAGAAACATAAATATAGTGTTGTGTGAAATAAAAAATATCAAAAATATAAAATTAGGTTAAAAAAATTATTTCACAAGGTCTATGGGTGTTACATTAGAACCCCCATAAAATTAATTCGTTCCATAGAATTTTTCTAGGTTGTAAAAGGATTGATACTTTAATGTTTCTTTCATAGAATCCCACATCGTAAAAATGAATACAAAAAACTTTTTAAAAAAAATATACATAGAAACATGAAGGTTTGCCAAAGTAACACATAACCTGGATTCCACATATGGGAACATTGGTGGAATGTTAAAACATTGAAATTGAAGATAAATTTAACTATCATATTCTTATGGATAGTAATATAGAACATGGTCTACAGAAATCTAACAATCAAAAATCCATAACACAAAAAAGCATGAAAAATGTCATTGATATCGTAAAAAATGATGAAAATAGAACAACCTTTTACATCATGATCCTTCTATGAATGATGAATAATTTTCAAGAGAATATATGCTAACATTATTTGATTATAATCTCACCATTTTCCATGCCTTGACAAATTTAAAACTCATCCCTTATTTATTAAAATGAAGTTGAATTTTTCATTTATAAAGTACTAAAAGACTATGTGATCCATGTAATGATTGATAAATCCTTAATCTTTATTTATAATAACAAAAGGTAATAAAAAGTTATTGAATATGTTTAAATTCACCTATGAGGAGATAAAAAAATTTCTTCGAAAATTCATGCAATGTTGAATGAAATCTTTATATAAAGGTATAAACTAAAAATCCTTTAGAAAAGAGAATATCCAAAACATTATATAGATGTGCTCTAAATCAGCTTAACATTTGTCTACCATATATCATAGTGTAATGTCATAGATCTGGAATCCACTAAAATGGTTCCCCATACCTGGTTGGCCATATGGCCTCAAACTCATTTCCCCAAACACTAGAGGCATCCAACTAGAAGCAAGGGCCTCAGGTGTTATATTTGGAGAACTATGACCTAATTAAAAGAGTATAACATGGTGGAATAATTAAAAGTACAATATCTAAGGAAGTAAATAGTATAAAAATTAATTAAACAACATATAACTGATGTAAATAGTATAATAATGATAATATATGTAATCAAATGTCATAACATACAAGGATGTTGCTACATGTTCCTTTTCTATATAACAACCAAAACAATTACACTACAATGATCCAAAATATATGTTCTAAAATGACAGAAGAAAAAGGATAAATAATAAGCATCACAAGTCTCAACTCGGTCTAATGAACTCCTGCTCCTAAGAAGCACATTGTGTACCAGTAGTAGGGAACATTCGCTAATCAACACCTCCAATCATATAATTAGTTTGGCTCCAAAAGCATGACCCAAATAGGGTGTGAGACTATATCTTAGTTGGAAACTACCCATGTTCTCTAATAATCTATCAGTTGATATATATATATATATAAGGTAGTGTGCAATAGTTAATGTATTAATCTAGAAGGTTCTCCAAATCTATCACAATAGTTGTCTCAGAAGATTGTGTAACAAAATACATGTGAAGACCGAATCCAAGATTGTACTTTTTCTTTCCATACTAATCATTATTCATCCCATTTCATTATTAAATTCCAAAGTATTATACAAAGGTCTGGAGGTCCAGACTAGTCCTGATGACCACCTGTATAGAAGTAACTATCAACTCATGGGAAAATAATATTTAATCATTTTCTAGTAGAGTATTGCCTTGGTATCCCTTAATGCATCCTAGGTTCGCTCATCATTTTAAATGAACCTTAGTGATCCAGACCACCCTACCCCAAGCACATGCAAAGTCTTTACATAATGAGCCTCTTGACCCTATCCATTGTCATTTAACTATGAAAATTTTTCACATAATCCATATAAGGTTCAACAATTCACATGATTATAAACTTGTATTTTAACCAAGACTGTGGATCACCCATTTCTAATTACAACATTTTATCCTTTAATTCAATAACATATTCTATATCAAAAGAAACCCATATGAATTAAAATATCACCTGGCCTTAAAATAATCAAATCACGTATTCATAGTATATATAATAACCAACATGTGTTAATTAAACAATTACATGGTTAAACAATGATAACTCACATGGGAAAAATATATAACAATCCTATTAGGAAATTTCTATATTTACAAGGCTTAACATATCAAGGATCTCACATGGGAAATTCATATAAAGAGAAATACATTTTTAACAACCCCAGAATGGGAATTCAATTCAAGCCTCCTAGGGATTCTTTTCTAAATACCCATATGAGGGAAACACAGCCATGGGGTGGCCCTAAATCAAGTTTCATAATACCAGACATCCTTTCAAATATACTAATTAATTACCTAATCATCAATAGTTAATAACAGGGTTTATTATTCAATAAATCAACACATTAAATGTGGGCACGTGACACTTCATCATATATATAATCAACTCAACAATCAACAAAAGGAACTAGACCACCTACCGCATGTTTTTTTTACTCTCCTCATCTAGTATAGGCTTCCAAATAAACCAAAATAAAACTAGATCTACAAAAATAATAAAAAATATCAAGCCTTGATAAATTGGTCGAGAGAAGAAATATATACGAAAGGCTCAAAATATATAAAGCACTCACCGAGAGGAATCCAAAAGATTCGATGGTGTTCATATTGGGTCATGAATGACGAAAGATGGGAATATTTTCCCATTAGATTATTCTTGGTTGTGCTGCTCTTTAAAATAGTTTTTTTTTCAGTTTTCAAAAAAGGATGGTACAACCCAATTTAAACAAAAAATGAAACGTAAATTTCATGTACCTGAAAAAAACCCACTGAGTCCATACAGTTTATGATCAGATCATTACATGGTGGGGTACTAGTTTTACATATCATGTAACCCTCCATACATGGATTGTACCTATAAATGTATGGTGTGTAGGCCCCAGTCACATCATGTAATAGGCCTTCATCCAACATTTTACTTCATATTCCCCATTTTTATATGTAAAAACTATTAAAATGAAATATTCAAACCACAAAAGAATTACTAGGTAATAAAAACTTCCTTCCTTAGAATAATTTTTCACTAAATTTTACTTCAAATGGTGGTGAGTGAGCATTAGAGAATAATTTTTTCCATTGCGATAAAATGTTATCCTCCCTCTCCCAGGTCTCCTCTGACACATGGTTGTGCTCCAATAACACGTATAATATTGGAATAGATCTTCCATAGAGATCCTTGGTGCCAAAATCCACAATATGAATGAGATTTTTCTCAATGTATGCATCTTTCTATAACTCCACATCATTAGGATGAATGGTGGGAGACAATTATGAAATGTAACATTGAAAATTAGAAATGTTAAATACTTCATTATTATCCCTATACATCTTAGGTAATTACAATTAATAGGAAATCGTACCAACCAACTCTAGAATCTCAAATGGACCAATGTATCTCAGTGAATGTTAACTAGGTCTATTGACCCTCATGTGTCCCAACCTTAGTGAGAAACGTAGGAAAACACTATCCACAACCTCGAACTCCAAATGTTATCTACGATGATCAACATTTTATTTCGGTTGAGACTGTTTAGTAGTCATACTCCTCTAAATCAAAAATAAATTCTTCGTATTCATTGGGAAAAGATGAGGTCCCAACTTAGCTTCCACTCAAACCTCATGCCAACATAGGGGAAATCGTCATGACCAACCTTAAAAATCATCATATGGAGCCATCTGAATAGTATATTAGATGCTTTTTTTATGAGAACTCATCAAGTGGTATGTGCCTCTCCCAAGAACCCACAAAATCCAAGAGGCATGTCCGAGGCACTTCCTCCGGCACCTGAATCCTGTACTCTGACTGGCCATATATCAGATAGTGGTAAACTATACTAAAACGAACCTATGTACCCAAGGCCCTATATTTCCCTTCCTAGAAATAAGAAATAAACTAGGCATCCCAATCTAAAACAACAGAATGTGACACACTATTCAGTCTTATAATCTCACGAATGTACAAACTCTCATGCCCATTAACAAGAAATGATTCCATAATCAGCAATAAATGTGCATCCTTTGTAAGCCTATCATCGATAGTCCATATTACATCATTACCTTGGGCTGGCCTCGGCAAACCTATCATGAAACCCATAATAAAATAATGCCATTTCCACTTCGGAATGATTTTCTAATGTAAATGTTCTTCTGGTCACTGACTCTCTCCCTTCACTTTGTGACAGGTCGAATATCTTATTAAAAAACCATCTACATCTCCCTTAATACCTGGAAACCATTACTAACAATGTAAATATTAATACATCTGGGAGACACCATGATGAACTTCCCAAAATGAAGCATGGAAATCATGCATCAGCTTCTTGTCTATATCTTTCAAAACCCATACGTGATCCTATAACCATAGAACCTCATCCATGCATATGGTCCAAACAGGAGGAGGGTCCTCTCCTAACAAACACTCTTGTAGAACTATGCCTACTGAATTTTATAGATGCCTCATCATCAATCTGGCTAGTATGGTAGAGGTATTAGCTAAGGTTGTACAAATTGTCTTTCCCTACCTATTGTGTACCTCCAAATGCATCTTAGAGAAAAATCCCATAAGTTACCACTTGCTACTGTAATAACTGAAAACCTATATCTAAGTATTTTTTTAAGTGCATCAGCCGCTATATTTTCTTTCTATGTGTGTAGGTAAGCTCGAAGTCAAAATGTTGATGGTACTCCACTCACCTTTGCAGGCTTAGATTTAGATCACAATGTTTAAAAATGCACTTGACACTTTTGTGGTCCCTATATAGAACAAAACACACACGCATAATTAATATCTCAAACAGTTTAAGGCATGAACAACCACGTAAAACTCGACATTATGCATTGGTTAATTCTCTCATGTGGCCTAAACAGCTGAGATCCATATGCAATGACTCAATCCCCCTTCATAAGAACTTCTTCTAGACTGATACCTATTGTGTCACATTACAATCTGTAACTTCTTCCCATCTTTGAAGAAAACAAAATCAGTTCAGAAGTAAACCACCCTTTCAACTCTTGAAAGACAGTCTCAAATGAATGTATCCAAATAGACTTCACACCCAGTTTAGTCAGTCTTTTTTGTAGTGTGACAAAATTTTAGAATTCATATATGAACCACATGTTGTAACCAACTATACAGAAGAAACATCATATGTAAATGGTATTCATGGTCGGTTTTCAAGATACTACTTCTCTCTCCTTCTCTAGGTCCACTGATACTCTTGTCTCTGAGATTATTTGACCTAGGAAGTGAATATGATCCATCCAAAATTGTAACTTTTTGAGCATAGAATATAATTTAGTCTCACATAGAGTATCTAAAAATATCTCGATATGTGTTTCATTTTCGTGTCTATTATGATAATACACTAAGATATAATCGATGAAATCCATAACCAAAAATTTAAGATAAGTATGTTACACTTAGTTCATCATGTCCATGATAATGGCAGGTGCTTTCATGTGACCAAAGAACATGATAAGATACTTGTATAGAATATACCTACTCTTAATGGTTGTGTGAGGTAATTGGGATGGTATAACATGTAATTTATGATAATCAGACCTAAAATCATTCTTAAAAAAATACTTGAGATCCCCATAGCTAATTAAATAGATCATCCAATCGTGGAAAAGGATACCATTTATTAACCATCAACTAGTTCAATTTCTGATAATACATGAATAGATTGAGGGTATCATCTTCCTTCATACAAAAAGTTGTAGTGAATCCCATAGATAAGTACTGGTTCAGATGAATCCCTTAGCCTCAAAATACTCTAGATATCTCAAGAGCTCTTCCGCCTCCTTTTTAGATATTCTATAAAGAGGAATAGATCTTGGTTCATCTCTTGGTACCAACTCAATAGAAAAATATTCCTCTATCACCAGAGGTAAACCTAAAAATTTATCATGTAAGGAGTCCCTGAAATGATCCGCTACTAGAGGTAAGTCTTCCTGACATTTCCCTTGGTTATCCATATATTAACATGAAATCTAGGATATCATAACACAAAACCCACGAATCTCGGGTCTAGCCCAGTTTTCCTATAAATCATATTCACCCTTCTATAGAAACGATCCATCTTCTGGTGACATATCACTCTCCCTACAATGATAGAAATT
The DNA here is from genome assembly GCA_963277665.1 of Viscum album. NCBI lineage: Eukaryota > Viridiplantae > Streptophyta > Magnoliopsida > Santalales > Viscaceae > Viscum > Viscum album. The sequence continues at coordinate 1,933,433,442 of OY728160.1, forward strand.
GATAATGTTTTGAAAGGAGACTAACTAGTCCATTCTGAGAATGACGTCAAATCCTTTCATCTCTATGATGTAGTAGTCCCATAAGAAGTTACCCCTGCCAACCTAAAGGGGTCACTCCAAAAACTAATGCCCACATTATGTTCTAATCCCTAACTCAGTTTTAAGAATCATAAAATCATCAGAAGTTAAAAAAAGAACCATATTCTCTCCAATGGGAAAATATATGAAACTATGTGAACCCCCTTTATAAAAAAGTGATGAAGTTAAAATGTAGGTGACTATAGTAGTACCTAATATAGTATATGGTTAGGGATCATGATCCAGCTGGGTCTGTTGCATTTCATAAGTCAGTCCTATACCGTTGAACTGCAAAAATGCCCAGATACCTTGTGTTGATCCATTATGATGTCTATGAAAACCTATACTTTGGATTTCATGTCCAATTCCACCTCCTCACCATGAGCGGCCTGACGTATTACATTTCTCCGATTGGTGAGAAGCAGTCTGCACTATTCCTGAACATGGAGTTTGTGCATACCCTCTCTCACTGGCCAATAGAGGAAACATCCTTCTGAAACACTGATAATGGACCATATTTTTGTAATCTAGGAACTTGATAGGGCCCACCAATTAATTTTTCCTCATATTTGCAACTCATCTGCACTAAAATAACCTCACCCAGCTACTCAAGGATGCGTTTTGAGTAATAGGTTCACCCCGATTATGCTTGAGATGAGTCATCCTTCTACTCGTCGAAATAGTACAAGATCACAGTGGCAAACTGCCTAAGATCACACCACTAGATTCCCTCTGATTCTACTCAGTAATCGGTTTCTGGTTCTCAATAAAAGATATCATAATCATTCATAATATATTCACCTACGAGTGAATTTCATACCTAATACCATCCACAAATTTCCTATCATTTGACAGAACTTCACCAATCAGAATAAGTGAAAATCACTAGAGATCTATAAATTAGGAAGATTAATCGATAACTTATAGAACACCATGATCCGGGTTCATAAACTCATGGTATTTTCATCCCTTAGTGTCTAGGGATAGAATTAGTCCCAAAATACCAACTGGAAAATTTCACATGCCTTGTCCTTCTAATGCTCTACCTTTTTTGTAAAATCCACGATCTATTAGTAAATCACCTAGAATATAAGTTGTGTGCTTGACCCTCCTTTTAGGTGGAATCTCAATATTCTTGACGATCAATAACATGGCTGTTAGTCATGACTCTTTAGCATATGGTCCACCTTCCCTAGAAAACATGGACAAATTCTACTACTATAACACTCTTGTCATTTCATCCATAAATGTGGTATGTTTTGGTTCTCCCTAAAAGGGATTCATGAAAATTATAAATCCGTCAAGAATGTATGTATCATAAACTGCATTCGACATAATAGTTTTTCCCATTACTAGCACCACTAGATGGTCCACTAGTTTACCATGGCCTACCATCTTCAGGGTTAGATCATCACCACTCTCCTAACATTCAACTAGAGGTCGTTGTGGATGCATGGCTCTAAAAGGGTCATCGCACACCTCATTTCATGTTTTTATGAAGGATTATAACTCAATAGTGAAACAAATAAATAGGATAATAAATCCCTCACAATGTAAACAAAAGATTAGTATATAGTATATATAGACCATACATAGTGTGTACCTTTAATCTCTACTATAGGTGTGTACTACCACTAGCCTAGGAGTGTAAACATCACAAGTACACAGTGTGTCAGTCAGACACGTAGCGTGTACTCATGTCCTCCCTCCTATCCATTTACTTCCATATATCCATATTGACACAATTATCCCTAGGTAAGACTAAATGATATGTATCTACAATACATGAAATTATCTAACCAAAAACAAAAAAACCTTTCTTCTCTCTCATACAGTCATATACTACATGGCGTGTACCCAGAGTACACATCATGTACATAAGAAATGTTCTCTCATCCAGAATAGAAGAACACATGGTGTTCATTCATAGCATCACACACTGTGTTGTTTGTGTTTCAAAATATTAGGTCTTAGAAACATCCTTGGAATCCTTTATTTTGTAAAATAAATAAACGGTGTGCCAAATTTCAATACGTGGGGGCCATAATCTTCATGAATAAAATCTTGGAATCCACATATAGAACCAAACCACAAAATATATATCCAATTTTTGAAACATGATCCACCAAATTATTATCTAATTAGGCCCATACTCCTCAGGTACCAAAGTTTGGAATCCATCAAATTAAACCATAACACATACCAATACACTTATCACAATAATTAGAATTTCAATCATGGTGCCTATAAAAACATCATGAATATCTTGAAGGACATCAATCACATCATCATGAAATAATTATTTCTCCTAAATTGAATGAAAAGAATGCAGGGAATTTGGTTTTTAATAAGTGCCTATATAATACATGAGATGTCACACCCTCAACTCATCAGGTTGAAAAAAAATTAAACATAATAATATAAAAAATAAAAAAAAACAACCATGTCACACAATGATTAAATATAATGACCTATAACAACTCAAAATCCAAAAATCACGAGTCAATTTGATGCAATTTGTCTTTTCCCTAAATGTGGGGTAGCTACTCTCGGGAATAGTTTAGTACCAAACTTTATTTCAGTCCTATCCATGTCTAAAGTCACCAAAAATTAAGGCCAACCTGACATGGAACTACCTTTGATACAACTTTGTAATGTCCCAGATCCAGATGCCAATCAAGATTTTCCATGTACCGGGTTGGCTAAAAGGCCACAAGAACATTTCCCCAATCGTGAGATCATACTAACTAGCAATGATGGCCAATAGTGTTATAGTGGGGACACTATGCCCTCATTGGCAGAGTGTAACACAACAAAAATCAATAATTATACAATATATGATGTAGTAAATAGAATACAACTATATTAAATGGAATACAACTGATGTAAACACAGGAACACATATAATAGAATTAATCATATGTCATAACATACAAGATTTATTTTACATGTTCATCATATAATAAATATCCTAAATTGGTTTAGTAATGTGATCCACAATATATATTGTAAAATATTAAATAAAATAAATAAATCTATGAAACATTGCATGCCTCTGATTGGTCACGTGCTCTCTTGCTCCTATGTAGCACATCAAGTACATGTTACAAAGTGTACTCCCTGATCGACACCTACAATCAAATAAAATGTTTCTAACCAAAATTATGAGTCAAACATGTTTTTAAACTAAATCATACTAGGAAAACTCGCAATGTCTATTCCAAATTTCCAGTGGATAAATATAAGAGGTAGTGTACAATGGTGAAAGAAGTATTCTATAATGTTCTCCATAGCAAGCACAATAGATGGCTCATAAAAAAATTCAATTGAGTACAAGTGAAGACCACATCCAAGAGTGGGATTTTTCTTTAATGACACATCATTAGTTATTCCATTTCGTTAATCAATTCCAATGGATTATATATAATTCTCAAGGTTTGGCCTTGGCCTGCTTCCCCCCCCCCCTCGTATATATATAACCATCAACTCGTGATATAATAATCATTTAATAATTTTCTAATAGAGCCCAACCTTGGTAACCCTTAATGGATCCAAGGTTGACTCGCAATTTTAAATAAACCATAATGATCATGACCACCATATCCCGAGATCACTCACAACCTTTACATGATTAACCACTTGATCCTTTCTATTGTCTCTTAACCAAGAGAGAGGTTCACTAAGGTAAAATAAGGTGAAATAAGTAACATGATCCCGACCTTGTATTTTAACCAAGATTGTGGCTCTCCCATTGATAAATACACTATTTATCATTTAATTTAATTACACATTCTATATCAAAATCATCACATGTGAATTAAACTATCACCTGGATTTAACTTGGTTAATTACTAAAACAAGTGACACCATAAATGTTGTTATGTGACACTCAATCATATATAATCAGCTCTAAAATCAATCAAATGCACAAGACCACATACCTCATGTTCCTAGGACTCTACTGGTCCAATTTCGACTTAAAATATATCAAAATTTGGGTAGATCTAAAAAATAATCCCAACACTCAACCCTGGATAACTTTTTTGATAGAATAAATATGGAAGAATTGATCAAAAGTAATTAAGCACTCAATGAGAGGATACGAACGGATTTGATGGTGTTGGAATCGGGTTCTAGATGACAAAACCAGAGAAGAATTGTCATTCATAAATTTCATAGGTGTGTTTCTCGTCGAAAGAGTTCATTTCTTTCAATCATCCAAAATCTATGTTATTTCCCAATTTAATCAAAATATTAAAAGTACACAGTGTGTACTTGAACCTAAAGGCCATGTCTATAAAATTTTTAGCATAACCATAACATGGATGTGTACAGGGATTAGAAGTTGTGTATCCCTCCATACATGGTGGGTACATATAAGTACATGATGTGTTGGACCTAGTCACATCATATCACAGGCATTCTTGCATCCCTTCACCTATTTTCCCCCATATTATAAAGTACAAAATTATAAGGAAAGAACTATAACTCAAATGAAAACCTAGGTTCTTACACATATTGTAGGTCTGGTTGTCACATTCCAATCATTTAAATACCATCATCATTTATTATCTTGAATCATGGTACTGACTAGAATTACCATACATCCGTATTAAAAACATACAGGTTTTATTATTGCAAAGTGTATTGATTATATTCCTTATGTTTGTAAATTTGTAAACATCATCATGGACAGTAATACCCACATTTCAAAAACACTTTTACTATTCCCAAGGTAATCAGTACAATCTAATTAGTGATAGACAATGTATATTTATCAAAAAATCATTATCTTAAAATATGGAACATATTAAGGGTGAACTATCCTTTAATAAAAATATCACTTTTCCATTAAATCACATTTCTATGTCATCAACACCATTTAACATATCCTTTTATATCCTTAATGAAAAACATTTACTTCATTCTTCTATAATTATTCAAGACCCATTAGTGATGCTTCAAATTTTTATTCCTTATTACCCCTTTAATATAATTTCAATTATATCATAAGGTTCCTCGAACTCAATTTAAAAATGATTCCTATTCATAATGAAAACAATACTATTATAACATATGAGGACTTTCAGTTTTTATTCATTGTCTCTCTATCTATAAAATTATAACCAATATTAATAGAATATTATGGAATCTCTTAATGATGATTCCAATTATGACCTCAATTTTAATAATTCAAAAATAATAAACATCTAAAACATTTAGTGTGAACCACATTCCTTCATGTTCTCTTTGTTGACTAAGATAATAAATCATACACTGAGATACCCTTATCATATTATGAAAAGACATTATCGAGGAAAATTACATAGAGTATTCCTAAATAATGACACCAACATTTTAATATATGTATCCTTAGGATTATCCTTTGAGACATCCCTTGAAATATCCATAGTAATATCTCTGGAAATCTCACCAATGATTTTCTTCGTTGATTCCAAAGGTTGAATAAACCACTGACATGATAGAAATTATAATAACCCATATTGTACATACATTGATATTACATATTCTTAGATGAATATTCATCATGTTGCCTAAACACATGCTTGAGGACCATAATAGTTTAGTTACCTTGGAAACATAGTTAATATTAATCAAATTTGGTGATATATATTCAATATCACCTATAAATATCTTCCCCTTAAGTACTAAAACTTAAAAAATTCATTACAACCTATGGAATGGGATCATAAGAAAATATGATATCAAATTCTAAGTAAGTGTCAACATGGAATACATGTATGGATAACATGAGCATGAGTGTGGCACATATGTTTTCAAGTAATTAATCATACATTTATGTATTTTAAGTATATAATGTGTGTGGATTAAGATTGGAAGTGTTTTCCAAACTTTTCAGTTTTTTTATTGGGATTTTATAAGGGTTCACAGTAGGTGAGTGGTTTGTAAAAACCATGAAAAACCTACATGAAACCACAAAAAATGATCTAGGTGAAAAAAAAAGAAAGGATCATTAATGGAAAATAGTTTTCCCAAATGATGTATCCACCATGGAAAACTGTGATATGTAGGGAAATGTTGTATTAGTGAGAATTGGAATGGTAGGAGCAAGGTTTGGTAACCGTGTGAGTAAAATGTGCATGTTTCATCCTTACGGTAGTGGAAAACAAATGGTTAGTGCATGAAATTTCTAACATTGATACTAACTTTTCCCTATAAAAAATCAAATCCTACATTTTAATATCTTGGTTAGTTTCATGATTTAATGCTTCTTTTTCCCTAAAATGGCCATAACATAGGATTTTCACTCTCAAAGGATGGAGAACCTCTACCCCTCAATTTGAACATGATCCAATGGCATTTTTTTGTGTTGTGAAGCTCGATTCTTGTAGTATGTCCTCGTTCTTTGTCCTTCATTGTTGTTTTTCATTGATCTAAATCCCCCTTCCTCTAAAATTCTTATATATACATCCTATGTGAATAGATATAATATATTTGATTGAAAATATTTTTTGCATGCCTTTGATAATTGTTGGTGATGATATCTAAGGTATTTTTTGGGTGATTCAATCAAGTTTTGTTGGAATTTTACTGTCTCTCTTCATTTTTTCCATAAACCCAATTTAGGTGGCCTCATTCTCGATTCCTACTGATAGAAATAATTGGATTAATTTCAAATATATTTTTTGTTTGAAATTTATTTTTTATTTAATGTGAAATTATTTTTTAAAATCGACTTGAGTAATGGTTTGTGGAATTTTGGAAATAAGGTTTTTTGATGAAAAGTGATTTTGGTATCCAGAAATCAAAATGAAGGTTTTGTTATGCTGCAGCGAAAATTGTTTTCAAAAATTATTTCGTTTTACTTATATTATTATTTAAAAGGTTTTTAATAAAAAAAATTATTTAAATGGTTGATATATTGGTTTTTGCGTGGTTTTTCATAATGGCCAGTGTGAGTACATATTGAATTTACAAGGCCTAGTTGAAATATGCCTTGGCGATCAATGTCAAATATGTAATGGCACGTGAGATTTAATTAACATGTGAATATATGGTAGGTCATCCAGAAACCACATAATAGTATTTTACTATATTAAGGATTCTATTATGATGGTTTGTGTGGATATGTAGAAATTAATGGTTATGCCAAAATGAAATTTGTGAAATGGGTTAAATGTATTTTTTTTGTATTTGGAACAATATGCTTTTTTTAGAAAAATTTTTCATTTGGAAATTTTTTATTTAAATGAAAACTATTTTAGAAATTAATTTATATAACATATTTTGTATAAATTTTATTTACATGTTTTAACCCATTTTAATGATTAAGGAAGTCATTGCGGAAAATATAAATAGTTTCATTACTCACTTGGTCTATTGAACTTTTGAGATTTTATAGATGTTGTTTACTAGGAAATGGTAAAAGGTAAAGTATCATACTTCTTTAGTAGAACATAATGGAGGTTGGGATGCTGTTGGAGTTGGATTATGGGGAATGTAGTTTTTTGGAGGTTATTTTTTTCATTGTGTTTTGATATTTCTATCTTCTGTTGTGTACTTGGATGTTTTCTATTATTCCTTTGTGAGACTCTAGCTTATTTTGATTTAAATTAAATGTTTAAGATGTCTTTCATTGATATCATTCATAATGTAGATTATTATTAATTATGTTATGTTTGGTTTATTTTTTATTTTCATAGGGAAAATCATACCATAATTTTAAATAAATACCATGGAATTTGTTTCCCACCATTTATGCTAGGGGATATCACTTAAGGCCAAAAAGAACTTCCTAATTGAATCAAGCCAATGATGAGGGGAGGGATGTTTCAAGTGGTATTGGCTTGTTCAGTCACTGTATAACAAGTGGTCTTTTGTTCTTCTGGTCCTTGACTTGATATTCGATCTGGTCAATTCCTCACATCAGGTTCATAAAAAGGAGAATGACTGTTAGGAATTAAAATCTAGAGCATAAAAATACATAGCTATCCTTTTTCTCGTAAATATTTTGTTATCATGGAGTAGGGTACAAAAGTATTTGGGAGACTTTAATATTATTTTTAATCTCATTGTCTTGGGTTAATCCAATGAGATGAGAATTACATGCATTGTATAAAGCAATTCCCACTAGGTGTGAATATTTCATTTTGAGTAATAATATATGATTTGGTGCAATAAATGGATTTTTGAAAAATTCTAAAATTATTTTCAAATGAAATAAATTGTTTTGATTAGGGTTGTGGAATTTTTAAAATGGTTTTATCTTCAGAAACAAGTTTAAATTTTTCAAAAAAAATGTTTCATCATGGTAAAGGTTGATTTTATAAATTACTATTTCGATAGTATAATGTGGTATAATTTTAAATGATAAAATTTCATTTGATTGAGAGTGAGTGTAATGAAATTTTTTCTTGTACAGAAATGGAACCTGGTAGTCATCTGAGAAACTGACTAGAAATATGTGTAAACAATCTGGTGTCACATGAGCCATATGTGAACCTACTATTGTTTCAGTGTATAGTATATGATTTTCAAGACGTGGATATATGGAACATGAGTGATGAGCCTAGTGTTGGGGATCACTCATTCTAGTTTCATAAGAAAAAATCACACATTTTATAGTGTAATTTTGATCTATAATGGGAAATGGTGTGGGAAAAAAGTATGAATCGTATGTTCGATTTAATTTTCACACTAGTAGACCTGGAAGTCAAGATTGTGAGATAAATGTTGGTGGATCTTGAATACAAGTGGTGGGATTTAGCAGTCCAGGATAAATATTAACAAGAAATTTCATGGGTTGATTTTAATTAATTTTTTATCAAAAAATAATATCTTCACACAATCAGAATTTGGGGAATTATGGAACACTTCAGCATGAGGATTAAAAATATTTTTATCACATAGTATGTAGGAAAATTCTTGATTTTAGTGTACTTTGCAACAGAATTTTCTAGTAGTTTATCCTTGTTGGAATGCATATATGAATCAGGGCTTTGAAAATAGATCCATTCAATGATTTTGAGATATGTTTTATATAATATATAGATATAGTTATGAGAGTGAAATTGGTTGAATTTGAACTCTTGGGATCTATGTTAGGAGTAAGTTTGTTAATAGCCATGGGAAACATTGGGAAATCTAATGATGGGAGGAACAAAAAGAGGGGAACCTATTTAAAAGTTTGGATCATTAATCACAACCATATATATGGATTGGTAAAACATCAATCACAACATAATATCCTAGAAGGAAATTTCAAAGGTGGTATTTTTTAACATATGAAGTTAGAATGTACAGAACCACCTAGGTAATTCCACAGTTGCAACAAGATGGGGAAACATCACCACTATTATTGAAGTTCTATGATTTCATGGATTTGAGGAACTTCTTAGGTTTAATAAGTATCATATGATTTGATATTATGAGTGTATAAGAACTAATCATGTCATAAAAATAGATCTATCCCTGGTGATTCTAGGAATACCATGACTCCTTAGGTAGTGTAATATAATCTAGGCAACAAGGAGAAAAGTATAGTGATAAGGAAATTATATGGAGCTGAAAAGGTGACTATAGATGACTGTTCTGGACAATATTTGGTGAGTTTTATGATTCAATTTAATTCTAATTTTATGACAACTTATTTTTATACAGGTTATTACCATTCCATTATTCCTTCTAGTGTTGTTGACTTTCTTTGTTTAAAAGTCGAAATTAAACCTTCTGTGATAAAACCTCAAACTCATCTTGGACCTAGAGAGTGTCTAGCCTTTGTTTGTAGATAATTTTCTATAACCATTTATGGAAATATTATAACATGGTATTACTTTATTATTGATATGAATGTATTTTATATAATCCATGTTATGGACTTGATGAAAATATTCAAGGCTTTCGTTGACTATTTTAGAATAACAATTAGTTTTGTGGCTGCGGAAGACATCGAGAGTCTCTTTATTTGAGAAAAGTATATAAAAACATGTCAAATAGGATTTTTTAACTAGAATTTGGGCTGAATTGTTATCGGTCTTCATCATTTACTTTGTCATAGATATAAGAGATCAATAATAGCAGTTCTCTAGTAGTCATGGATCAGTTTTTTGAGGCTATTCAATAAATTTTTTAAGGGGTTCCCCCTGAATGGGAAGTGATGTTTATTCATGATATAACTCTGGAGACAATTAATATCTAAATTCTATCTTATAAAATGTAACTAACTATGAAATGGAATAAAAAGTGCAGTTGGAAGAGATGAAAAGAAAAGCATACATTCGAGAAAACCCGTCTTTGTGGGAATCATTAGACATCATTTTAAAAAAAGGTGCATGGAACCATAAGTCTCTCTGTGGATTATCAAAATACTAATCATGTTAGATTAAAGAACCAACATCCACATCCAGTCATTGATGATCTCTTTCATCCATTAAGGGGAACTCAGTGGTTCCCTAAAATTGACTTATAATCAGGATATCCCGAATTGTGGGTTCGAAAGGGGGATATTCCAAAGAAAAAATCAAAATGAATGTATTACAATTATAAATATGAGGTAATAACTTTTGGAATTATGAATTCAATAATAATATTTATGGAAATCATGAATCATATATATTAAAGATATCTGGATTATTTTATAGGGGTGTTGTAGAAGAAATATTATTGTATTCAAGGACAAGAGATTATCTTGAGAAACCCTGGGAAAAAGTGTTGGGAATTTTGGGATACCCTTAGTTATATGGAAAATAATTTATGTGTGATTTCTGGATATAATATTTATTATTTATTGGGAATTTAATTTGTAATGGATTAGTTTTAATGGATCCAAATAATATATAATGAGACATCACTTTGTATAATCTAATGAATATCTATGAGTTGTAATGTTTTCTTGGTCATTTTGGTTATTTCCAAAGTATTGTTCATGAACTTTCATGACTATCATCTCCTAATACAACATTCAGAGAGAAGAAAATTCAATTCCAATGGATATGGGCTTGTCATAAGTCCTTGCGCAAGTTGACTGTTTCCCTTAAATTAGCACCAATATTGATTTTTCTAGAATCAGTAAAAGTGTACATGTTGTACTGTGATTATTTATTATCATAGTTTGGATGAATTTTAATTATTATCTACCATGTTTTATCTTATGGATCAAGCCTATTATGTGTGAATTAGAAAACTATCTAACACACAATTTGGTGTTATCTCTCATAGTCCATGATTTTATGACATGACACCATTACCTCTTTGGTGATAAATTTACTAATGTCAAAGATCATAAGAGATTGAAGCACATTTTCTCACAAAAATATGCTAATCTAAGACAAAGAAGATGGATAGAATAACTCCAAATTGGTTAATTTTACTTGATTTATACATTGAGTATTGGAAATTTGGTGGTTGATTCATTAAGAAGAAATTTATAAGCTCTAATGGAAAAAGGGATTTAGATTACTGTATGTATATGTTAGTACAAGCCGACATGCCTGTAGATTGTGAAGATTGAGTTGATGTTGCAGTTTTTTCCCTAGTTTTTGTAGTTCCTTGTTTTTTTAATGATTGCTGAATGGGAATATATATGTGATTCATAATGTTTAGTAATAATTTCCAAAATCAATTGTGGGGAGACCATCAATGTATGAAATATATATAAGTGTTTAGTTTATTCGTTAGAAAATAGGATAGTCGTACATATAGCTTTTCAAAAATATCATCTTCACACATCCCACTAATCGAGATTGATTCTTCATCCAGAAATTCAAAAGATGTATATGGTGTTGATAGCTCAGTTTCGGTGGATTTGAATGAAATGGAATGTAGCTATTTTTTAGATACATATCTTGTTAGTAGGTTAACAAAGATCATTAGAAACCATAATGTATGGTGAATCATTACCAATCCCTACTTGGAAATTGGAGGAGATAGTTATGTATATGTATTATGTCTCCTAAGAACAGTTTGGAAACATGATTCCACATGGATTATTAATGATCATCATAAAAAATCATCTCCTTTTATCCCTATTTGTGAATATCATTTAGTGGAGGACTTGTCAAAAAAATATCTGAGATTGGGTAAAGGGTCATGGTATACCAGTTTCAATTATATCAGACAAACATATGTGTTTTACATATCATTTTAGAAAATACTTACATAAATTCCTTAGGAAATAGTTGACATTAAGTATGGGATATCATCCTTAGACAGATGAACAATATAAATGGATGATAAAAATGTTAGAAGGCATATTTTGAGCTTTTGTAATAGAATTTGTTGTATATTGGATATATTCGTGCTATTTGTGAAGTTCTCGTATTCCAAAAATTTTCAAACTATGATAGATATGGTTCCTTATTAATCATAATGTCAGATTCCTTGTTTTATACACATTTTTTGTTAGAAACATGTGGTGATTCACTATTTTGGACAAGTCTTGTCTAATAAACAATATAGAAGATTCAATTGATCAAGAAATTGATGGATATGGATCAATGTAATCAGAAATTTTATATGGTTCATCATTGATACTAGTTTTCATTCTCAGTGAGGGATCATATGATTTGGAGGATATCTACAAGTTTTTTACATCATTATTTTGGGATTCATGGAATATTTTATCCTTGATACATAGGGCCTTTTAAAATATTGGAACATGTCTATGAGGTGGCATATCAGTTGTTATTTCCTTCATGGACCAGTTTAGTGCATAAATCATTCCATGTATCTCAGTTGAAAAATTCCCAGTGAATTCCCAATATGAAACCTTTCCCAATGAGTGAGGGTGAAAATCGGGAAGCATATGGGCAACCAACGTTATTCTAAAACCATTCCATCCACCAATGAAAATAGTGTGATGTGGTAAAATAATGACACATTGAACATTGGAAAGGTTGGTTCATGGTTTGGTAACCATGAAATCCAACCACAGGATGTTCATCATGGAAGTAGTTGCTAACGTATGGTTTGTTCACTATTTAACAAACCATGTGACTAACCATGCATGGTCCAAAATCTAGATCCCAAAATTTTGGATCTAGTATAGTTTCATGTTTTAATGTGACAATTTTTTAATCGAAAATGGACCTAATTCAAGATTTTTCCATCTAAAAGGTTAGATAACATCTCCCCATCAATATGGAAGCAATCCACTGTCATATAATTGTGCATTTAATCATGATTCTTGTAGTAAGTCTTCATTCTTAGTATTTCATCACGAGTTTCCTTATATCTACCTCTCCCTCTCTCCTAGTATCATACATCGATATTTTATATGGATAGGTCTAACTTAATTGATTCCATATATGATTATGTTTCAGTTGTTTGATGATAATATTAGAGATCTATGGTGGAAATTTATAGATTCAACCTGGTTCAGATAACATTTGAGAGTCATTCTTAAAATTTTCCATAAAACCTAAGGTAAGTGGATTCAATCTCAACTGTTCCAGTTATAACTGATTGGATTAGTTTCGAATGTATTTTTTGATTGAGATTTATTTTTTATTTTTTGTTCAATGATTTTTGAAAACCCTATTGTGTGATGGCTTATGGAATTATATAAACTGGGCGTTTTTAAAGAATGTGATACTTGTAACATGATTGTAAAATGATGATTTTAAAATAATGTCTTGGTTTTGATGCATGGTTATGTGTTTCAAATAATGTGTGTGTTTTATTGAAATTTATGTTTAAATGGGTTTCAATGATATAATGTTTTAATTGAATGTATGAAATGTTGGTTTTGGTATGTTTTTTCATAATGGTTGACTTGAGTTAATATTGAATTTATAACGTTCGGTTGAATTATTACACAGTACATACTGCCGAAAGAGTCATGGAACATTGTATTTAATTAACATTTGATGACTATGTAGATCAGCGATAAACAACCAATGATTATAGAACATTCATTACGAAACATGCCTATTGGGCTGTGTGGATTTTTGTAATGGAATGGTTATGCACAAATGGAATTTGTTAAAGGGGATAAATGTATTGTCTGGTTCTTTTCCTTGGAACATAATGTTGATTTGGAAAATGGTTTCATTGGATACTTTTAATATTTTTATAAAAAATATATTAACAATTTGTTTATATAAACTATTGTACATAAATTTACCTATCTTGTTTTATGCTAGTGTGATGAGTATGGATGTTTTTTCAAGAAAATCTAATGATTTTCAATTTCGACCCTTGCTTATTCAATTTTCTAATTTGCAGATGTTGTTTACCATGACATGGGTAAATGAAAATAATCAAAAATATATGATATCACTTTAGGAAACATTGGGTTTTGGTGCATATAGAATAAAAATCATGTGGTTTTTTGGATATTATTTTGTTTTCTTTATGTTATGATAGTATTGACTTTCATTGGGTGCTTTTATTTTTGATGCCAACTATTATGGTTTTAATTGGTTTTCTTTTATATAAATAAAATGGTTTAGTTTTCTTTAATTGATATCATTCACAGTGTAGAAATCTATTAGTTATGGTATTTTTGGTTGGTTGTTTTATTTTCTTAGGGGAAATAATCCACCAATTATAAATGAATCCCTTGGAATTTATTTACATCCTTTGGCACCCTTAGGGATATCTTTTAAGGACATATTGAACATCCACCTTGAATCAATCAAATGAGGAGGGGTGTGATGTTAAAATGTGGGTATAAAAACATGAGCATAAAATTGGACGATCATACCATAAATATTGTAGAACATATCCAGAGAAACGGAATAATTTTTTTGCACATAATATGACTTTATTCTTATGAAAATCAATGCACATGATCCATCGGAATATATAAATGGCCTAAAACATTGAAATTGTGTAATACACTTAACATTATAATATCTTATGATAATGATTCCTTCCAAAGCATTCATTGTAAATTAGGATTATTTTAAAAACCCATGTACCAACATCAGGCATTGGATGGACTCTCGTGTACCTTTTAGATTTTGGCAATGCACGACCTCCAATGTACACTCTTGTTGTAGGCATAGGTTGACCACTGGTGTACCCATTATTTTTACTCCTATGAAGACCTATATTGTAATATTTTGATCTCATAGAACATTTATCATTACCCTATGAATTGGAGGGATATATACGACCTCAACGTCCCATAAAGAAAAATATACAAATTTGTTCCATGAGAAAATAAATAATTCTTCATATCTAAACCCTTGGAGTTAAATGGATTTCCTAAATATCATTCTATCATAATATAACCCTTGAAAAGAATCTGGTTTAATAAATATCATTCCCTCGTAAAAAACCACTTTTAGATAGAATAAGAATGGTTAAATAGAATCATACCCTTATTAAAACATAAGTAAAATCATATACTTTTATCTTACATGAACAATTGTATATATAGTTCACTTGAAAAAAATTCTTCAAGAAAATATCATTTACTCATTGAAAACGTTTTCTTTTCATGAAAATTACGTGCAATTTTGAATGAAAAAAAATTCATCGAATAAAACACTGAAATAGTTTTATGTTGACTTCAAACCCTTATAGAATCCTGATGATGGAAAATTACATTCATCCCGTATAAGTTAATATTCATTCTTTTTTTACTTTTCTTGGAAAAGGATCAAAGTTCCTCATTTGGAAAATGAAAAAAAAAATCTTATCAAACTATATAATAAAAACTCTAAAATGGGTAAAACATATATTAAACATCCAAGGGAGAATAATAAAAATATTTTTGAAAACATGTTAATAAAATTTTTACAATGAAGATAAATATTCCCCAACGTTGACATAAAAATAAGTAATAATAAATATTGATGAGATTTTGAAATAAATACTCATCAATTTATAATCAAAATAATAATATACCCCATTAAATAAAGGAAGTTATATGGATATGAAAATCCGTTGTCTTCTTGATAAGACTCATAAAAGGAATTCATGGGAATTATATGAACCAGTAATATGAAACAACAAACGTAGATGGCTTTGTCCCATTAAAATAGAAGAAAGAAAAAAGTCTCTCACTACATGAGTAACTTTATAATCGTGAGCCCCATAATATTATAACATTGATAAAAAAAATTAATATCATTAAATTAGGTATTTTAATGATATAAAATTTCATTGGTTAGAATATACACCCCATAAATTAAGATAGTTTTAAATACACAATGTATCTCAGAGATATATAAAGTGAGATGAAATTCCCTTACCTTAGGTATGATTTCCTACATAAATATCTAAAATAACTATATAATGAATATATGTTTATTATAAATATAATATAGAACCATACTCATGTATATAATACCATATATTATTTACCAGTGTCTTTATATTTACCTCTCATTAACAGTTTCCTGTTTTATTAATTTTTTGGGTAATAACTGCTTGGTTTCGCAAATATATTTTCACATGATATTATTAGTCCCATTAATTAATCAATAATTTATTTATATGTATATTTATTAGCATGATATAAATATAATACAAATTTATTATATATGTATTCATGGTGATTAATATAATTTAGAGGTATATAATAAAATATATAGTTCATGGAGATGGTTGGCGTACTTACGCATGAACCAAGTTTTCATTTTCAATTCTTATTAAAAAAAGAAAATTATATGATATATTATAATTATAGAATATTTTATATGTTACAAATAACATATATATTAATCAAATTCATTCATATTACCACCCATGTGACATATACAAGAAAGTATAATAACATTCCATCATGGAGATGGTAATCATACTTTCGCCTGACCAAAATTATCATTTCCCAAAAATATTAGTTGTTAAAAATAAATATATGATATTATCATTACAAAGAATAATATATTAAAAAATATATTATATACACATTAAACCCAATATAATTTCTTCTAATAAAATATGGTGGTGGAAGATGAATTTTATTACTTCGAGGAGATGGTAAGTCGTGTGTACTCGTAAGGGATACATTCACATAATATTACGGGGAAATATGAGGTATAATGGAGTTTTCATAATCATAATAAGATTTAAAAATATTAAAGATTATGAAGTTATTATTTTATTATATTATTCATATATTTATAGGAAGTATAGAAGAGTAGAAAAAGAGAGTGATTGGTTAGTACGGTTACCACTTCTTCACAATGAATCTTTTAGATCTCCTCAAAAGGAATCTAGAGTTGGTCCTTTAGGAAGAACAGAAACACATGAATGTGTCTAGTTCAGTGTAGAAGATAATTTCCTAGATTTGTTCGAAATATAATTCTCAATGTGTTTTAATAACATGAAGGAGGCGGTGCTCTTTTATAATGGAAGTGAGGGGCTCTTATGGAAACTCTCAAAATATTAAATTAATATAAATTAAATTCTAAATCTAAATTACCCTAAATAAAGTTATTTGAAATGCAGGATGAGTATAATTCTAAATCCTATCAACCAATTATTTTTATAGTATATTTTTAGTGAAATTAATCCACATATTTTTCATTAACCCTTAGGTAAACTATATTAATTTTAACTCTGAAAACAACGTTCTCATTAATAAAATGAGAATCTGTTAATATAAAAATTATCAATTAAACAATATATGGTCTATTTATGATATTTTCACCCATAATGTGTCATATATTTCAATATTTAGGACTTTTAGGTTTTTAACAAATATAGGAAAATATGATCTTCTATAAAATATCATTAGTGTCAGTTTTTAAACAATTCATATTTTTCCTTTTTAAAAGTATCATAAAAAACCAACAACATCAAAAAAAATTGTATTACATCAACACTAACATGTCATATTAATCAATGAAATTATTTTATGAAATTAATTATAAAATATTATATTTATTATAATATTTTGAATATCATTTATATGATATGTTCATTAATTAAACAATTAATGCATCATAATTATATAACCCTTTAAGATACTTCTTTATTTGAAAAAATTTAAAAATAAATTGAAAATATAGATAAAAAATTTTATCTTTCAGATTACTATTTGTAGCGGAATTTACTTATTGTATATCACGATATTAACAATGTTATAATTATTAAAATATGACTATGACAATGATATCTTTACTTTAAATAAAATATCTTAAATTTTATACTCTCATACATGTGGGTTAAAAATGATATAATATCAAACCAAGGATGATTTTTGGTAGAAACCTACACATCCAATTAAATTTTTACAAGTGTTATCATAATTTTCCATTAATTATAATATTATTTTTACCCATAATTACTCGATTTACTTTTAACTATGTGAATTAAAAATTACCAGTTACAATTCGTAATGCCAAAAATTAAAAGAATCCAATTTAAATAACATTGGACCACTAAATCATAATATGTAATCCACTTTTTAAAATTTGAAATCCATAAGTTGATGAAATTAAAATAAATTTAATCCCTTTAAAGGAACGTGATAATATGTTTTAAAATTTAAAACACTAAAATGAATCAAGTGTTTTAATATCTACATTCACAAACAAAAATTGATTCCAATGACCGAAATTTGATTGAATGATAAAAAAATATAATTATACTTTAAAACTATTCAATAATATATTTAAACACGAAAATTAAAATGATGAAAATACAATTTTTAACTCAAATGAAGTATTTTTGACTAATCCTTTGAACATTAAATGCTATTTACACAGAAATTGCTCATAGAAAATCAATGCCTGTAAAATGAGTATTCTCATTGCTATTCATGAAGCTGTGTTAATTCAGAAATGGTGTTGTCACAAATCGGTGGGTGATTTTATGGTTTTACGACGTCATCGGGTTGTTGGCAATTTCAGCCTGTTGAAAATCACTTTTGAGGTTTTCTGGAGACCATCGATCCCAAGGTGGATTAAATTCAATGTGGATGGATCCTCCAATATAAATCCAATTTCTTTAGGTTGTCTCTTCATCTACAAAAATCATCTTGGTCAAATCATAGGATGCTTTCATGGAGGTTGTGGTATTACAACCCCCCTGGTAGCTAAAATGCTGAGTGTGATTCATGTCATTTCCTTTTCCATAAATCGTTGTTGGAATAACATGTATATTGAATGTGATTCTACGACTTTGGTTTATGCCATTTAGAATAGAATGATTAATATAGCTTGTCTGGCTACTACGTGTTGGCTAAATTTTCTCTGTTATCTTCATGGAACTTATTTCATTGGAATACATACCTATTGTGAGGTGAATATGGTTGTTGATGGTCTGACCAATAAAGGGGTTGTGCAAGACAAAACCTGGATGGAGGATCTTCCTGAAAAAAATTTCTTCTTCATGTAAAACTTTGTAATATGATCCTATATTTTAGACTCTTGTATTCTTTATTTTTAAATGCTTTTTTCTTTTTTATTTTGACCATGGAGCAACCTCCTTTTAAAGAAACATGTAATTTATTTAATTTATTAACAGAAAATTACTTTTGGAGCCTTAAAAAACACATTATATTTTATTTGAATATATATTTGTCTCTAATTAATCGTTAAGAATTAAATTCCACTTATAAACTGTATATTTCAATAAGTTAGATAAAAATATTTATAATGAAAAATTTAATGTCTATGTTATAGAATAATATATTAAATAAAAATATTTACATAAAATATGGTTGATATGTAAAACATTGTCTTACGTGTAACACAAGATATCAAAATAAATCGTAATTCTGTGTAACACATGCCAAGAAAATTGTTGTATTCCAAAAGATAATCAATTTGTTGCATGTATCACAACCCTATCCTAGTGTTATATATATAGAAAGATATATTCATGGTTGTGTTAAATTAAAAATATCAAAAAGATTAAATTACCTCGAAAAAAATGTTCACGAAATCTCGGCATGCCACGTCTACACAGACTTCACCCACAACTGAATGATCCACACTTTCTGGGTAGCTTCCCACACCAACTCTAGGCCCATGTATTCTGACTATCCTATTACATTCCTACGATGTGGTGACCAACATGGTGGCCCATGAAATTCCTCAATTGATGCCATTCTAATGTTGGAATGGTAGTTATTGTTGTATGAAGACTCATACATAGGTAGTGCCCCCCCCCCCCAACTATGGAAAAATACATCATACAAGATTGTAGAATGTCCTACAAAACCTCAATGGTCTAATGACTCGTTCCATCACCCTAGGGTGAACCACTATTCTAAACTGTAACTATGTCAAAAAATTATCATTAATTCCATTCCTCATCTAAGAGGTGAAGCGAGCATCATAGTTAGAAATTATCATCGATGGAACTTCATGGATTTGAACAATATCTTTCATGCGTGGGTGTGTGTAGAGAACCGAAGCTTAATGTACATGGACATTACATTACTTTTGCAGAATACATAGTACATTACAAAAACACACACACAAGGACCGAAATAGTTTAGTGTCTTTGGAAACTCGGAATATAATCTTCTAATCGTGGTGAAAGATCTTCAACATCTCCCATAAAAATCATCCCTTTTTTTCTTACCTAAAACCTTTCTTTATTACATGGAGAAAAAACATAAAAGGGTGAGCTCAAATGCTCCGTAAGGGTAAAAAAAATAAAATATCAATCACATCATATTCATAAGAACATAACATTTTGGAAATCTTAACCTGCCAAATAGATCATAATATCATAACATGGGATAAATCATAGTAGTGAAATGTAATCCCAGTAATCATAAAATAAAACATGAAACTTTGTGGCATACACACATAATCATAGATAATCATTTCTTATTAGTCAATACTCATTTCCAAGACTATCTTAGTGGACAGAGTCCATTTCCGAACGGAGTTCACTCCTCGTTTCAGTCCTGTTTCACAGAACCGGTTTAACCTGCCATTCCAGCCATGTCTATCTCATGAGATATAAAATCCTTACCCAATGCATTGGAGGGATATATAGGTCCCACCCATCTCATAATGATACCATTCTTATGAGTGCCACAAAATCATAAACCATACATCATAGAATATCCCATGTAATAAAAATGGGATTCTTAAACATCATGACATCATAAAACAATTCATATAAGATAAAGGAATTCATAAAAATAATCCCATCACAACATAATCAAATCAATGTAATAATAGGGATAAAAACAGAACCCTTTAATTATCTTAGATGGAAAATAATTTTGATAAAACACCTGAACTCCATTCTTGAGGAAAATATCCTTTCTACACCAAAAACACTTTTCCTTTCTTAACATGTCATACAATTTTAAAAGAAGTTGATTAAAAATAAACTTAAAACTTGCAAAGTATGCTTCTTGGAAATAATGTTTTAAAAATCCATTCATGGCGTATAAGTTAAAAAACATTCTTCTCATACTTTTTTCGAAAAAGTCAAAAAGTACCTCGTACGAAAAACGACAAAAGATTACTTTCATATCTTTTACTAAAAACTCACCGAAGGGTAAAAAAGGATTTAAACAATTTTAGGTGAATGGAAATAATATTACATATTGTGGAAAAATGGATGTGGATGATAAAGTACAACCCAGTAAATGCCAAAGTATAAACAATCTCGGATAAAAATGAGATTGTGATATTTCCCTTACCTTAGGTCTGATATGCTTTGTATGTGTCCGAACCTCCTGTATAATGATATAAATAATGTTATTGAATTATTCCAGAATCATAATTATTTCTATGATATCATATATGGTCATATTCTCAGCTTCTTATTAGTAATATTTCATTACTACTTGTTATTCGGGTGTTTATTACTTTTTGTTCTTATGCGTGTCTTGTCGAATAAATTCTTATTTTTTCTTTTTATTTTATAGATACCTCATTTCCAGAATGGTATTAGTGTAATATATATCATATTTATTCACTCAATTCATTTATGTAATCATTATGCAATGAAAATCATGTAGAACGGGTCACATCACATCGTGGAGATAGTATTCCGTACGTACGCACGAGCGATGATATCGTTCCCATGATCGTGGGACTATTTGGAGTGTATGTATACTAAATCAGAATAAATATCACTTTAAAATAATAATATATAGTTATTATTTACACCATTATACCCATCCTAGTAAGGTGGTGGTGGAAAATAGATTTCACCACGGCGTGGAGACGGTATTCCGTAAGTACGCACGCGTGGTAATTTCAATTTCCGTAAGATGGATAGATGGTGAAATAGGGTTGTTTAATACTCTTAATAATATATCAGTATATGAGTGATTCTAATGTTATTACTTCATAATTAAACAACCTAATAAGAAGAAGTGGAAAAAGAAATAAAGTTGAAATAATCGGTAACAGACATTACCTCTTCTTTGAAGCGCCTCTTTGAGATCTCATTTTAGGGCACTAAAATTGGTCTTTGAGGAAGACCAGAACCTCTATTCTGTTGCTATGGAAGTGGAGAAGAGAATATGGTAGGTTTTGTCCGATCTTGAAGGCTCAAAGTGGTGTGAGGAAGAGAGGAAGGGGGTGCCCTTTTATAAGGGAGGAGAGGGGCACCTTTGGAATAACTAAACATATTATTTTATTATAAAGCGAAATTCGTTATTAAATAGCTCCAAATTGATTTATTTAGAAGCTAAGGAGGGGATGGGGCGAAATCCTCTCATCCAATAGAATTTAGACAAGTTTAGTTTCCGATTTTAACCTTATCATTTTTATTTAACTTTAAGTTAGATAATTTTACTTTTACCGTGTCTTCTTGTTTTCTTACACTATAAGGTTAATAAACATACTATAAGAAGCCAAAAGAACCCCAAGTTGTTTATTATTAATATATATAACCTTATCTAAGAAATTTTTCCGAACCTTATATTTTTAGGAATAAAATAACAATTAATAATATAATATTTTTTTAAATAACTATTTTATGTCGATTTTTACACTATTTAGTAATTGATTTTTTTTGAAAATCATAACAGAATGATTAGTTAAAACAAAATTAATTAAATCAATAATAACATGTCATATTAACATATAAAATTAGTTTAATTCATAAAAAGTCTTAAATTACATTTATTTGGATATTTATAACATCAATTATGTCAATATTTCATTAATAAGATAATTACTGCATCATCGTTGTGTCATAATAAATGATAATTATTTAATCCATAAAAATTATAAATAAATTCCTATGATGTAGATAATTTAATTATCTTTCTGGAGACTATTCATGTTCGAAGTTTCCTGAAGTTTATCACTAAATTAAAATTATTATACTTATAAGATTTAAGAAAGTGACATGTTGTCAAATTCATTGGTTTTAATAATAATTAAATTATCTTCATGGAAAAAAGCTCATTAAATGAATCTAATCCGACCCTTAGGTGATATGGGTCTACTTTTAGTCATCCAATAGGATTTTTACATGTGTTAGTTTAATGTTATAATATTATATTTACCATTAATTACCTTATTTACCTTTAACTATGGTAAATAAAATTTACCGTAGTTACTATTCATAATTCCCAAAAATAAAAAGTAGCTTATTAACATAATTTGGATCCACTGATTCCAAATATGGAATCCATTTTTCCAAATTCAATACACAAAATTTGCAGAAATTAAATTAAAATTAATCCTGTTGTCGAAAGAAAACAGGTTTTTCTTTAGAACATTACAAAAGATTGAATTGATTTATCCTACGAATTCAAGGTGGAATCAATGATAATGACATAAATTATATTAAATGGTAAAAATATATTTTATTTATACTTTATAACCATTAATTATTATAATTTAACCATATAAATTATTGCGATGAAAAAAGTTGTTTTTAGTTAAAATATATCGTGTTTTTACTATTCATCAAAATATTAAAGTTACCAAAATAATATGAAAAATTTATCCAAAGTAAATTATCATTTCATGATTCCAAAGAAGATTTTTTTTTGTCAAATTGAAGTTATAAACATGTCAAAAACTAGATTTGAAGTGGGTGCGCCATCAAAAGGCGGCAAAACTGCATTTTTTGAAAAATACTTGTTTTACCTGAATTTTTTTTTGTTCTTATACCATGTTCTAGAAAATGTGTATGATGAATAATAATGTTATAAAATTCAAAATTTAGTTAATACTATTCATAACGGCTAGTTCATAATAATAATATATCGTTGTTTAGTAAAACCCAGTATTGCGTACAACACACGCTATCGAGGAAGGTCGTGATTGCGTGTAATGCAAGCCAAGTCAGGGTTGCGTCCTGTGAAAGAATCATTCGTTGTTTCGTAAAACATAATCTAACAATATTTCATTTATACATTGAATATATATATATATATACTCAATGTTTTGTAGAATAACTATTATCAAAATTGTGTGTAACACGATCTAAGAATAGTGTTGCGTATACTGCAAGCTAATACGGTGTTGCGTATAGCGCAAGGTAATCTTGGTGTAGCATACAACACAAGAAATTAATGAAATTAAAATAATATTTTTCATAAAATCTCTGGGTGTTACATTATACCACCCTTAATATCAATTTCACCCTCGAAATTCGTCGGGGTTATAAATGGTTTACTATTTGAACGTTTCATTGATAGAAACCCACATCGTAAAAAGGAATACTAAAACCAATCTTTAAAAACCAAAGTATGAAACGTAACGGTTACCCAAATAAACTAATCACTGGGTTTCCACATAGGTGAAAATATGGATATGGAAGAGAAATTTATCCATCATGTTCTAATAAAGAGTGGTAGAGAACATGGCTATGGAAAATCCAGCAATCACAAAGCCATAAATTTTTGACTATCTAAGGTAACATCTTATTCATCAGATATAAGAGCACTAGGACAACATTTTTGGTTTTCAAGATCGTTTCCATAAAGTTGATGAAATTGGAATTAGAAGAAATACTTTCGTTATTTCGATATAGTCTCACCATTGGTCATTCTTTGGACAATTTCTACTTCATCTCTTAAAGAAATGATGTTGAATTTGTCATTCGTGATGTGTTAGCAGATCATGTGATAGAATGATGGGTCATTCCATCTGTCTCAAAAAAAAGGTTATAAAAGTTATAAAAAAATAAATAAGTCCATCTATAGTGAGATTAATGATATATGGTTCTTAAAATGGACTTATA
This sequence comes from Viscum album, assembly GCA_963277665.1. Taxonomy (NCBI): domain Eukaryota; kingdom Viridiplantae; phylum Streptophyta; class Magnoliopsida; order Santalales; family Viscaceae; genus Viscum; species Viscum album. The sequence goes on from OY728160.1 coordinate 1,933,458,585, forward strand.
CTTCATATATCATACTGCTTAATATAATAAAACTAGTTTCTACTAAACAGGGACTTCATATAGGCCATTGGTAGGTGATAAAGATCAGTCACACTTCGGTTGTGGGTTCGATTCCCATGGCCTTGTCTGACGCGATGGGTTGCCGCCCGTCCTGTAGGTTGTCCTTTTTCTAAAACTATATTACTATAAAATCCCATCAATAATATAAAAAAACAATTCTATCCTTAAACAATACTAACTTATTTCCAACATAATCCATTCCAATCTTTAGTCTTATCCATAATACTGCAGTCCACTCTCATAATATAGTGAAAACGATTACCAGAGATTTAATACCATCGTTGATCCCCATATATCATAAGATATGTCTTGTTGGTCACATTCCAAACATTCAAAGGCCTCAATCATGTATTCTCTTGAATACCCATTGAACCTTAGTGAAAACATGAATGCACTTAAAAGTTAACACGTTCCACATACCAAAATCCTCAAAATTTTGTATACTCAAACCATGATATCACTTAGTCCTTATATCAATCATGACCTCATGAATACTATCAAAGATATTATATTCTCTTTATCCCTTCATTATGTGCATATCATCTACTTTCCAAAAAAATTTCAATCACTTTTCATGGTTACCGATGCCATAAAATTATTGAAAACCACAATAGACCAAAACATAAATATTCCAATATTCCACGATACTATATACAACATTATTCTGGAATCCCATTACATAACACTTAATTATTCCACCACATCATTGTCATATTCATCATCTCCAATGGTGACCACATGTGACTTCCCTTTGTCCTTTTCCTTAAGTGGTTGCTCATGTCGATCATCACTAACCCTTGGATTAGGGAATTTATTAGCATAATGCCCCATTTCCTTGCACTTGAAGAATTGAAGTGCAGTAGGTTCATTCTGTGTATCCCTTCCTTTGTTTGCATCAATAGGCATCTTCTTCTCATCATTGTGGCATTCAAATGCCCGATGACCTTCCATTCCACATTTGAAACATTTACTTGTCCCTTTATGACAATCTACACCATGCTTCTTTCCACACTTTGAGCATAAAGAAACATTCATCTTCTTTTCCCCATTATTCTGAGATTTCTCCATGAACCCCATTTTTCGTTTCATGTCAAAACTATGATATGGATAAGTAACACCAACTTCTATTTCTACCTTGATAGCACAACGCACAATTTCTTCATAGCTACTAAAGTCTCTTATAGCTAATGCCTTTCGAAGATTTGGTTTAAAGCCACTGAAGAATCGATCAACTTTACTTTAAGGTTGGATGATAAAGCCAGATGCATACCTTGAAAGCCTTGTAAAATTCGCTTCATATATACCAACAGATTCATCATCCTTTTTCTTTAGTTCAAGAAACTCCTTCTCCATCTTTGTTTGAAAAATACGAGGTAAGTACTTATTGAAAAATAAGTTCTTGAACTCGTCCCATTCCATGGACTCAATTTCATCTCTTGGCCTCGTATTCTTGATAAGATTCCACCATTGATCAGCTTCACCTTCCAAACGATATACTGCTAAGATGAATTTATAATGTTCAGAACATTGATGAACTGAAAATATATTTTCAGTGGTAATGATCCATTGTTCAGCAACAAGTGGATCAGAAGACCCACTGAATGAAGGTGGACATTGCCTCATGAAGGACTCAATAGAATATTGTTCCCTTCTCTGCTCATTTGGAAGTCCAGAATGATTCATAGCTTGTGTAAGTATAGCAATAAGATTTTTCACTCCATCTCCCATAACATTTGTTTGTTTAGGAGGACAATCATTGCATTTTCCATTACATTGATCAACACGGTTCCTTCGGGTTCTAGCCATCGTCTAAAACCCAAAAAGAATAGTGTGAGTGGCAAAAATCATGCTAGGGAAAACAACATAATAAAGGGGGAGTATCCTCAATATCTAACATCTTAGCTTAAATTCAATGATCGTTAACGTAGTTCTAGGACTGTATCCTATACGTATACTTATCCTTAGGGACATCCCTATACATACCTTAGAAATATCTTTAGGGACCTCACTAACGTTTTCACATCCTAGTTTCCAATGGTTGACTAAACATTTCCTCTGATACCAACTGTAGAGACCCTAAGCTTAACGTACATGGAAATTACATTACCTTTGCGGAATACTTAGTACATTACAAAAACACAAACATAAGGACTGTAATAGTTTACTGTCTTTGGAAACTCGGAATATAATCTTCTATTCGTGGTGAAAGATCTTCAACATCTCCCATAAAGATCTTCCCTTTTTTTCTTACCTAAAACCTTTCTTTATATCCTGGGGAAAATAAAACATAAAAGGGTGAGCTCAAATGCTCAGTAGAGGTAAAAAAAGAAATATCAATCACATCATATTCATAAAAACATAACATTTTGGAAATCATAACCTGCAAAATAGATCATAATATCATAACATGGGATACAACATATTAGTGAAATGTAATCCCAATAATCATAACTTAAAACATGAAACTTTATGGCATTCACACATAATCATAGAGAATAATTTCTTATTAGTCAAGACTCATTTCCAAGACTATCTTAGTGGACAAAGTCTATTTTTGAACCAAGTTCACTCTTCGTTTCAGTCCTAATTCACTGAACCGGTTTAACCTACCGTTCCAGCCATGTCTATCTCATGAGATATAAAATCTTTACCCAATACATTGGAGGGAGATATAGGTCCCACCCATCTCATAATGATACCATTCTTATGTGTTCCACAAAATCATAAACCATACATCATAGAATAACCCATGTAATAAAAATGAGTTTCTTAAACATCATTACATCATAAAACAATTCATATAAGATAAATGAATTCTTAAAAATAATCCCATCACAACATAATAAAATCAATGTAATAATAGGGATAAAAACAGAACCCTTTTATTATCTTAGATGGAAAATAATTTTGATAAAACACCTGAACTCCATTCTTGAGGAAAATATCCTTTCTACTTCAAAAACACTTTTCCTTTCTTAACATGTCATACAATTTTAAAAGAAGTTGATTAAAAATAAACTTGAAAACTTACAAAGGAAGCTTCTTGGAAATAATGTTTTAAAAATCCATTCATGGCGTATAAGTTAAAAAAACATTATTCTCATACTTTTTTCGAAAAAGTCAAAAAGTACCTCGTACGAAAAAAGACAAACGATTCCTTTAGTATATTTTACTAAAAACTCACCAAAGGGTAAATTAGGATTTAAACAATTGTAGTTGAATGGAAATAATTTTACATATTGACGAAACATGGATATGGATGATAAAATACACCCCATTAAATTCCAAAGTATAAACAATATCGGATAAAAATGAGATTGTGATATTTCCCTTACCCTCGGTCCGATATGCTTTGTACGTGTCCGAACCTCCTGTATAATGATTTAAGTAATGTTATTGACTTATTCCATAATCATACTTATTTTTATTATATCATATATGGTCATATTCTTAGCTTCTTATTATTAATATTTCATTACTACTTGTTATTCGGGTGTTTATTACTTTTTGTTCTTATGCGTGTCTTGTAGAATAAATTCTTATTTTTTCTTTTTAGTTTATAGATACCTCATTTCCAGAATGTTATTAGTGTAATATATATCATATTTATTCACTCAATTCATTTATGTAATCATTATTTATTGAAAACCATGTAGAATGAGTCGCATCACATCGTGGAGACGGTATTCTGTACGTACGCACGAGCGATGATATCGTTACCATGATCGTGGGACTGTATTGGAGTGTATGTATACTATTTAAGAATAACTATCACTTTAAAATAATCATATATAGTTATTATGTACACCATTATACCCATCCAAGTATGGTGGTGGTGGAAAATAGATTTCACCACGGCGTGGAGACGGTATTACGTAAGTACGCACGCGCGATGAGTTCGTTTTCCGTAGGATGGATAGATGGTGAAATAGGGTTATTTCATACTTATAATAAAATATCAGTATATGAGTTATACTGATGTTATTAATTCATAATTAAACAACCTAATAAGAAGAAGTGGAAGAAGAAATAAAGTTGAATGAATCGGTAACAGACATTACCTCTTCTTTGAAGCGCCTCTTTGAGATTTCCTTTTAAGGCACTAAAATTGGTCTTTGAGGAAGACCAGAACCTCTAGGATGTTTCTAGGGAAGTGGATAAGATTATTTGGCAGGTTTTGGCCGATATTGAAGGCTCAAAGTGGTGTGAGGAAGAGAGGGAGGGGGTGCCCTTTTATAAGGGAGGAGAGGGAAACCTTTGGAATAACTGAAAATATTATTTTATTATAAAGCCAAATTCGGTTTTAAATAGCTCCAAATTGATTTATTTAGAAGCTAAGGTGGGGATGGATCTAAATCCTCTCATCCAATAGAATTTAGACAAGTTTAGGTTCCTATTTTAACCTTATCATTTATATTTAACTTTAAGTTATATAATTTTACTTTTACCGTGTCTTCTTGTTTTCTTACACTATAAGGTTAATAAGCATTCAATAAGAAGCCAAACGAACCCCAAGTTGTTTATTATTAATATATATGACCTTATATAAGTCATTTGGCCGAACCTTATATTTTTAGGAATAAAATAACAATTAATAATATAATATTTGTTTTAAAAACTATTTTACATCAATTTTGACACTATTTAGTAATTGATTTTTTGTGAAAATCATAAGAGAATGATTAGTTCGAAAAAACAACTTAAATCAATAATAACTGTCATATTAACATATAAAATTAGTTTAATTCATAAAAAGTCTTAAATTAGATTTATTTGGGTATTTATAACATCAATTAGGTCAATATTTCATTAAAAAGATAATTACTGCATCATCTTTATGTCATAATAAATGATAATTATTTAATCCCTAAAAATTCTAAATTAATTCCTATGATGTATATAATTGTATTAGATTTCTTTAGACTATTCATGTTCGAAGTTTCATGAAGTTTATCACTAAATTAAAATTATTATACTTATAATAATTAAGAAAGTGACATGTTGTCACATTCTTTGGTTTTAATAATAATTAAATTATTTTCATAGACAAAAGTCCATTAAATGAATTTAATCCGACCCTTAGGTGGTATGGGTCGACTTATAGTCATCCAATAGGACTTTTACATCTGTTAGGGTAATTTTATAATATTATATTTACCCTTAATTACCAGATTTACCTTTAACTATGGTAAATAAAATATACCGTAGTTACTAATCATAATTACCAAAAATAAAAAGTAGATTATTAACATAATTTGGATCCACTAATCCCAAATATGGAATCCATTTTTCCAAATTAATTACACAAAAGTTTCAGAAATTAAATTAAAGTTAATCCCGTTGTCGAAAGAAAACGGGTTTTTCTTTAAAACATTGCAAAATATTGAATTGATTTATCCTACGAATTCAAGGTGGAATCAATGCTAATGACATAAATTATATTAAATGGTAAAAATATATTCTATTTATACTTTAAAACCATTAAATTTTATAATTTAACCATATAAATTATTGTGATGAAAAAAGATGTTTTTAATTAAAATAAAGCATGTTTTTACTATTCATTAAAATATGAAAGTTACCAGAATAATATGAAAATTTTATCCAAAGTAAATTTTCATTTCATGATTAAAAATAATAATTTTATTTTGTCAAATTTGACTTATAAATATGTCAAAAACTAGATTTAATGTGGGTGCGTCATCAAAAGGCGGCAAAACTGCATTTTTTGAAAAATACTTATTTTACCTGAAATATTTATTTTGTTCTTATACCATGTTCTAGAAAATGTGTAAGATGAATAATATTGTTATAAAATTCAAAATTTAGTTAATACTATTCATAATAGCTAGTTCATAATAATAATATATCGTTGTTTAGTAAAACCCGGTATTGCGTACAACACTCGCTATCGAGGAAGGTCGTGGTTGCGTGTAATGCAAGCCAAGTCAGGGTTGTGTGATGTGCAAGAATACTTTGTTGTTTTGTATAACATAATTCAACCATATTTCATTTATACATTGAATATATATATATATATACTCAATGTTGCGTAGAATAACTATTATGAAAATTGTGTGTAACCCGATCCAAGAATAGTGTTGCGTATACTGCAAGATAATACGGTGTTGCATATAGCGCAATGTAATCTTAGTGTATCATACAACAAAAGACATTAATGAAAATGAAAGAATATTTTTCATAAAATATCAGGGTGTTACAGTGTGCCTTTATATCCACTGAAATATTCTCCCAAATTATTAAAAAGATGAAAACCTACTGAGTCAGACATTGATCACCCGGATAGCAACATTTCCCCCAGACATACATGGTAATACTATCACAAATTCATTGGAAATCCCATCCAACTTCCAGTCTAGAACCTCAAGGTATTTTTCAATAGCTGTTGAAACATGGTGTGTGACCTTAACCTGTTGTCATGAAAGGCATCGAGATAAAAATTGTGAAACTCTTTTCTTCATCAATGGCCTGAAAAATAAACAATAATGGTTTTGGTACATCATTTTGACACCATGTTGTAAAACTAAAGGACACCTATGAAACACTCTCAAAATATACTAATGTAATGACACTAGTGCCACCATACATCCTATAAATAGAAAAACATTCCCCCCAACATTTGGAAATCAATTATGAGCATGTCTAGTGGATATCTGATTATAAATGGTCTCATAGTCAATATCCCCATATTGTGCCCCCCTAAATCTCTCTATTAACAGAGGGGTGACAACCATCGACTTGAGGTAAGTTTCTCTATCTCTATCCACAAAGGATAACTACAACAAGGCCATCTACTCTTACATTTCCCTAATCAATTGCGAATAATATCTCATGTACATTTAATTTGGTACCACATTTCCCTTCCTAGAATTTCAGAAAATATTGATGTCATAATCCCTGTTGAACTGTATCCATCACATCTATATCTATTTGGGATCACTCAGAGAGAAGAAATACCTACTACACTTATGATCAATGTAGATGATATATCTCTCACCCATTAATTTGTGTATCCACATCATAAGTGGGAATACTATGGATGATAACTCAATATCATGTGTAGCATTGTGCTTCTCATGTGTTCTATATTAATTTCAACCATGGGAAATAAATTATTTCCAATGTATCAAAATACAACCATGCCCAATTCATGATACCTCATAAAAACTATGTCTTGGACACCCTTATCCTAAAATATCAATATTTGAGCAATAGTTAAACTTTTCCTCAACTATTGAAAATCTTGATGCAACCTTTATATCTACATGATAGGCTACCCTTTTAGGTCAATTATTTTGTTGGTGGTGATATTCTAGAAAAATATAGTATGAATCCATGATAATTTCCTTCCAACCTCTAGAATATCCACCCCATAACAACTTTCTTCTATCGATCTAAAGCTATCACTGCCTTGACCATAGATTATTCCACTGCCACACCATCAAATAAGATTACGAGTCCTAGTAATTCAACCTTGGAAATCCAGAATTAGAACATCAAAAGTTTTCTATAACGTTAGTAACCTTAGAGTAATTATTGATATATCCTAACAAGTATCACATTTTCCTCCCTAGATGTTGAGTACACAGGAAAACAATCAGTGATGATTACCATGAACTGGTATAAGAAAAGATGAAAAATCTATTTCATGGGTCCCATGAGAACTATTATAAATTTCATCAGAACAAAAGGAATCATGAAGTACTCAATGTGTCCTCAGTGGAATCTAAATGGTTTTTTGGAATATACTCATCTTATACGCTTATACAGTGATATCCATACCTAAGGTCAAGCTTTAAGAACCATTGTACAACTATAAACTGATCACAGAGTTCACGGATCCACTGTAGTTGATACTTCTTCTTCATGGCCACATGGTTCAAGCACTTTTAGTCCAAAAATAATGTTAAGATCCCATTCAAATTATTTGGATAAAAACTGGGCCTACCCAGGGTGAAACACCTGGTTAATAAATGACCTACCTCTTCATGTACTCAATCTACACCTGCTTCTCAAAAAGCTCTGGGGGATCCAGCTAACCTGATTGTTCACATATCATTGTTTCCTTGAGGTATAGATCAATTCAGAAGTCTATCTCATGTCACAGTGGTAAATCTAGAACATCCTTGGAGAGGACATCCTCATACTCTACCACCATTATATGAATCACGGAACCCATAAAATCAATTTCACAAAGGGATAGACTATCAAAATGATGAATAATCATCTTCGCTCTCATATGTCAATATAAGGACATGTCTTTATACATTACATAATCTTGAATTAAATGGATAATTCTAATTGAGGATCTTTTCAGGTTTAGAGTTTTATAGAATGAGGTCATGACATTTACATTAAAAACATGAATATTACATGTATACAATTCTACCCAGTATCCATTTTTTTCATAAAATAAAAAATTATGAAAAAAGAGTCTTGTCTAGTTCCATGTTTTAGACAGAATGACTTTTCCATGATCCCATCCTTCACCCTTATCCTACTTTATGTCCTGTGGAAAAAGTTTCAAAAACTTGTGATGATCATAAAAAGCTCTGTAAGGGATATAATATAAGGAATGAAATCATTTTCACATCAATAAATACAAAATAATGAAACCATTCTTTTCAATAATAACATACCTCATGAAATCATATGATTTATAAATAAGACGTAGAAATCATAAATCATAAAGGTAACTTGTGGAATTAATATAAAACTTACATTTTATCTATCACAGCTACATTGGTAGTCACATTTGGAATTCCCATCATTGTATATTCCCTATATCTCTTAATAGAAATATTCAAGTTTACCTCTGTCAGTTTACCCAATTCATTGGTGAGCTATCTCAGGCTCACCGCCCTAGGCTTATGACGAAACCACCCATATATTTAAACAGTTCGCAATATATATAACATATTCATAACCCATAAAACAAACATAATGGATATATTACATTTCCAAATTGCAATAACAATATATCATTTCAAAATATTGACAAAATCAAAGCTTTTATCAAACCATTTTCAAAACCATTTAAAATATTAAATAAAGTGAATTTTGAATCAAAGTGTCCCAAACCACATTTAAGCATTTGAAAGAAATTTAAATTTCAAAACATTAATTTCCATATGAATAAATACTTAAATTTTATTTAAAACATTGACATTAATTTGAATGATTGAGAAGAATAAACATTTAAAACATTTAAAATGATATTTTAGTTAAAGAGTTTTTAACAAAATGACAGATCATAGAATTAAAATAATTAAGGAATAACATTTAATAAGAACTTAATAATATCATGAGAATAAAGTTATGCATGATATAATATGCCAAAAGAGATTATATATACCATATTATAGTGAATTGGTTCATATCAACAATGAAGTCTCAAAGGAAAAGTAAATTGAGAAGAGATCCCTTATAAAGAAGGTATCCTTAGATTAAGGATAAGTCAATTACATGATTATGTGTGACAATATAAATAAACCAAATATAAGTGGAAATTATGTATAAAACAATCAGATGTTATTCACAGATATTCATATAACTACTTAATCAAGAAGTATATGTTTTATACAAAAATTGAAATTGGGTTAAGATGTTTACATACCAAAATATAACAACGTAACAGTGTCACTTTAAAATTCAGAAAATAAGTTTATGAGAGATAAAAGGATATATCATCACTTGGAAATAAAATTTACATCAATAAGGATATATAAGAACATATCCCAAAATAATATTATGTAAATTAAATGACATAACAAAAAGAAGTCTTTTAAAATGAGCAGGGTGAAAGGTTCCCTTAACGAATTGATATCTTACAAAACATATTCCCCATGAGAGAAATATCACAAAATGAATTTGTAAATACCCATAAATTAAATTATTTTACACAAAAAATACAATCATGGGCATTAAACCCACCACACAAAAGGAAATAGTGGCAAATATAGCATTAATCTCATGGGAAATAAAGTGAGCTGAAAACCCATTACCACGTTGTAATCAATCGAATCATATGAGAAAAAGTTAATAACCACCAAATTAATCATATAATTCCTTGAATATAAATAGAATAATTATAATATATATAAAATATAATTAAAAAATACACCACATGTAATAAATATGTGGTGAACAATGGAAATCTCATGGAATTAAAAGTGAGAAAAGAAATCACTAACATAGTGTTCGACTTGACTCGATCGTTCTTTAATCTCATGAATAATAAAATAATGTTAACATATAATTTCATAAGAACCTTTTTTATGTTTGTTATTATTTATATATCACTTATTAAAATGTTATAAGCATTATGAAATCATTTATGTTTTTAACAGTGGTTTCGTCTATATTTGGTACTTGAGTAAAAATGAACACCTTCTAATTACAAGTTGTCCATGTCATCAAAAATAAATTATCTCCAGAATTATATTCATGATTTATATATCATATAAATCATATATATTTATTATATATATGTATTTATTATATTACATAACATTTGATGATAAGAAATGAAATGCACCGTTCATGGAGATGGTAAGCCGTACATACGCATGAACGCTACATTCATTTCTATTTCATAAATTAATGGAATTAAAACATAACGACACATATGTATATTATAATTACAGTATAATATCATATATAATATAATTAACTCCATCATTTATACATCCCACATAGTGTATTAATGAGTCATATCACATTGAAGGGGTGGTAGACCGCACTTCTGAAAATTAAATTATCACGTTTACCCATTATGAAAACCATAAAGGTATGCTATAAATGAAAATAAAATAAGCATAAAGAAACCATAAAAATAATATATGTCATATATAAATACATTTCCATCAAAATTTCCACCATGAGATGTGGAAGGAGTTAATTGAGCAATCATCGTTTTGTGAGGAATTCGTTTTCCATCCACTGAAACATTATTCTCATTACACATTAGATAGAGGTGAGTGTATGTGTAGTTCAAATAATTTTCATAAAAACATCCTAGTATATTGATTATAATTTTTCTTTATAAAATAATGTAAAAAAGAGTTTAGGGGTTGGAGAAGTAAAATAAAACAAAAGAACTTAATAGAAAATGTTACCTTTCAATCCTATAACTCCCTTTGATTTGAACTGAAAGGGTTTCTGGATGTGTTTTCTGCCTATGGTAAGGCATATAGGATGTATAGAGGGATCTTGGGAGCTTATTAGAGAAGATGTTTCATTATCCACAGGCTAGATACGTGTGATAAATGGGTAGGATGTGAGGGCTTTTTTAAGGGAGAGGAGGGGCCCTTAGGAATGTTCGAAGCAATTATTTTATTATAACCACATCTTCTCTTTACAGAGGTCAAATAATTGTTAAACTCTAATTTAAGATGAATAATTTTCAAAATAAATCATCCAATAATAATTTTACAGGTTTTGGATATTTATTTATTATTTATAATCTTATTTATTTTAATCATTTATTAATTAGATAAATATTGCATCATTATTATGTTATAAATAATTTAATTTATTTGGTGTCCACAAATTATAAAAAAATACGATGATGTATGAAATATTTTTATCTTTCCAACGAATAGTTATAGTCGAAATCATAGCTTATATAACCCCATGTAAAAATAGATTTACTAAAATATATTTGTTTATGTCATTTTTTTCATTAATTTAAATTAATTAATATAAAGTGTCATTATTACAATCATGTGGCTCCATGGGTTTCCAAATTCTACCCAAGGATTCCCATGGTCGAATATGTTCCATAAAATTGGATTAGGACACATGTTAGGTAAATTTAACAATATTATAAAATTATATTTTACCCTTATTTATTATATTTAGCCATTAATCATGGTAAATAAAATATTTACTGAAGTAAATATTTAAATTTCCTATAAATAAAATTTAACTATTTACACAACATGGACCTACTAATTAAAAATATGGAACACATTTTTCCTTATTCAAAGCACATAATCACATAAATTAGATTAAAATTAATTACTGTTGTCAAAACAAATAGCGTGTTTTTAAAAAATAATAACTATCAAAAGATTGACACTTGTTTATGACCAATTTCAATGTGAATATAATTCTAATGTAAAACATAAAATTTACTAGTATAAATATATTCTAACTAAACTTTATAAATAATTAAAAATATAATCTAACCATATAAATAAATTATATTTAAAGGCACTTTTGAATTAAAATACATTATTTTTCACTATTCATTAAAAATGAAATTTATCAGAAAAATACCAAAAATTTACCCGAAGTAAATTTGGATGTCCCAAATCTAAAAAATAGTTTTATTTTTTCAAATAGAACATATTAAAATGACCAAAATTATATTTAATGATAGTTCTCCATCAAAAGGCTATAAATCGATCTTTTTAAGATTATTAGAGTATTTATTCTCAGATTCATTCACTTTTTAAGCCTCTAACTTTTATTGGATAAATGTAAAAACTATTAACAAACATGTATAATCATATTTTAGTTATTTCAATTTATTACTTCCATTATAACGATTAGGGGTTAACTACCATTTAAAATAATAATATTATATTATTATTGTGCAACGTAAGATTTCAAAGAAATCCGTTGTTGCATATCGGGTAAGATATCAAACATAGCGTCCCCTTTAAAGTAAAATCAATATTTAATTCGGAAATATTAATAAATATGAAATATATCATGTTCTTTATTTACATTGGATGTTACATCCTTCCCCCTTTTGGGAGTTGCATCCTCACAATTTTAAAATTGGGCCCAAAAAGATCATTTAATGTCCCACATGGGAAAAGGAGTAAATAAAACAATCAAATGAAAAGAAATAAAAAAGAAAAACAAGAATAGCCTTAGAAAACCTATACTTGGATTCCAAGGAGGAAAACATAGATATGGAAGAGAAAACAAAACAGCATGTTCTGATGGAGGGAGATAGAATACATGATTATGAGAAAGCTAACCACCGGAAAATCACACACATGTGATTTGTTAAGTGGTCATTGACAACCCAGTAGGAAACGTAAACAGAAAATTGAAATTTCTTTAAGTTCCTTTTCATAATTTTATGAATTCATTTATAAAATAGATTAATAAAATAAGAAAATATACTTAATTTCAAGTAGAGTTTAATCCTTTAATAAGTTTCTATGAAAAACCATTATTTTCTCAAAACAAATATTATTAAAAAATTCTTGGTCACATAAAAAGTAAAAGAATCAACATCTATAGAATCACATCATCCACAAATGAAGAACTATATATTTCCCATATCCTTATACATCAAAAATAACCCAAATGTTTAGTACAATATCATATACTCCACAAAAAAGGGTAATCCTTTATAACAAAAAGAACACAATGTTCAAGAAATATCATTCAATACACAATTGTCCTTAGAATTTTTCAAAATAATCCAAACTGATATTGAAACCCAAACACTAGAAATATTTAATCTCATATTCTTCCATAGTAAATATTATCATTTTACTCCAAAAACATAGACTACTTTTAAAGTCTCATACTGAAGCATAATTAGCCAAATCCCATATTCTCTATGTTATGTTAATCATTTCCATAAAGAAACCCAAATCATTATATATCCCGAAAAAAATATTCTTACAAAATAAAATTCCACCATTTCTCTTCCACTGAAAACCAAAAGTATTCTATTTTCAATAGGAATATAGTTTTCCCCCAAAATAGAGAACATCTTCCAATATAAACATTAATAATTAATCACCAAATAATTTTCCGTTATTAAGGATATCCATTCCATAAATCTTAATTTCTCAAAATCAACGTTTTCTTGATCCATAAAATCATTAAACTAAAAATATTAAGTCATACAAACCAGGGACTTCATGTAGTCTATTGGTAGGTGATAAATCCCAAAAACACTTTGTTTGGGTGTTCTATTCCCACAGCTTTGTCCAACATGACGAGTTGTCACATGATCTACATGTTGTCCTTTTTATAAAATTCAAAAATAACCATAACATGTTTTAAAATCAAAGGGATTCTTATATATTTAATTTCCATCCCAACACATTAAGACCTCAAAATCTTATATATTGTCTTTTTTTCACCTCAATATAATAAAATAAAACTATTCCATAAAGAAATAACATCATTCCTTGATCATGGGGTCTAATTGGTTTCATCATTATCTTGTTCACTTAGGTATAATGTCCATTCACTGCAATAATTATTTAGTGATACTTCAAAATAATTTTCTTCCATCATCCAAATATACATTATACAACATTGGTCATATGGGTGTTCATAGAAAAATAGTTATGGAAAATAATCTTGTATGACATATAATTTCAAAACATCTGATAAAATAAGATTTCTATAAAATATTCAGACAAAATTTGAGTAGAAACATTCAATTAATGGTTCTTTTAAAATACCATATGTATGTGCTCAGTGACTATATTGTAAAAAAAAATATAAATAGGTTGGGCAAGGGTCTCTTTCTTCAGAACCTTTTTCAAAATCATAATATTTTTTAAAAAATTGTGATAAGGTATAAAATTTGAAAATCCATTGAAAATATGAGAATACAGTGAAAATATGATTTAATTAAATACAACCTTTGATCCATGATGATATCGGTGTAGATTGGAGGTGTTTTATTTCTCCAGAAATTGATTTCAAGTGACTTATATGTTATAATAAGTTTCACAATTATCCAAACATGACTTCCCAAGAAAGTCATTAGGAAGAGATAGGAATATTGTTTGAGATCCTCTTCCTTATATTTGTAACATACTATCCTTGATCTGAAAAATGATATAAAAAATGATTTATTTGAAATAATAAACATAGGGACTAACCATGTATTTAATGAAAACTCATAATCCCTAATGTTTTCTAAACCAACCTATGATACCAACTATAAGGACCCATCCATATACAATAAATAATCCTAAATTCAATGGATAATTCATATTTAGGTTCTTTTCAGGTTAATAGTTTTATACAATTAGTTCATGACATTTACATAACAACATTAATATTATATGTAGAAAATTCTACTCCGTATCATTTTTTTCATTAAATAAAAACTCTTGAAAAAAGAGTCAAGTATAGTTCCATGTTTTAGATAACATGACTTGTCCATGATCCCATACTTGACCCTTATTCAACATTGATTCATGTGGAAAACATTTCAAAATCATGGGATGAGCATAGAAATATCAGTAAGGGATTTAAAATAAGGAATGAAAACAGTAGCCCATTAATAAACACAAAACAATGAAACCATACTTTTCAATCATAACATACCTCATGAAATCATACAATTTATGAATAACACACAGAAATCATAAATCGTAAAGGTAAATTGTAGAATACATACCAATCATACATTTTATTGATCACATCTACATATGGAGTCACATTTGGAGTACCCATCAAAGTATATTCCCTAAATCTCTTAGGAGAAAAATTCACATTTACCTCTGTCACCTTTCCCAATGAATTGGAGAGCTATCTTGGGCTCACCTGCCCTAGGTTTATCACAAAACCAACCATATATGTAAATAATGCCCAATATCAATAACATATTCATAACCCATAAAACAAACATAATGGAAATATATCATTTCCACATTGCATTAACAATATATCTTTTCAAAATATTGACAAAATCAAAGCTTTTATCAAACCATTTTCAAAATCATTTAAAACACAAAATAAAAATATTTTTGAATCAAAGTGTCCCATACCACATTGAAGTTTTTGAAATAAATTTCAATTTCAAAACATTCCTTTCTATATGAATAAATCCTTAAAAACTTTTTTAAAATACGGACATTAATGTGAATGATTTAGAATAATAAACCATTATAACCATTAAAACAGTATTTTTGTTAAAGAGTTTTTAACAAAATGAGATGTCCTAGAATACAAATAATTGAGGAATAAAATTTAATAAAAAAATAATAATATCCTGAGAATAATTTTATTCTTGATATAATATGCCAAAGGACAGTATATACACCATATAAGAGTGAACTGGTGCATATCAACAATGAAGTCTCAATGGAAAGGTAAATTGAGACGAAATCTATTATAAGGAAAGTATCATTAGATTAATGATAAATCAATTACATAATTCTGTGTGAAAAATATAATTACCAAAAAAATATAAGTGGATATTTAGTGTAAAACAATCAGAGGATATTCACACATATTCATAGCATTGCATAATCAAGATGTAGATGTTTAACCCGGAAATTGAAATTGGGTTATGAAGTTTTCATTAAGGAATTTGACAGCCAAACATCATCACATTAAAATTTAGAAAATAAGTTGATGAGAGAGAAAAAGATATATAATCACTTGGTCATAAAATTTACATCAATAAGGATATAGAAGAACATATCCCGACATAATAACCTGAAAATTAAAAGACACAACAAAAAGAAGTCTTTTAAAAAGAGTAGGGTGAAAGGTTCCCATACCGAAATGGTATCTTACGAAACATAAACCACATTAATGATATATCACACAATGAATATGTAAATACTCATAAATTAAATTTTATTACACAATAAATACAATAATTTAAGTACATATACCACACAAAAAGAAATAGTGTCTAATATAGCGTGAATCTCATGGGAATAAAAAGTGAGATGAAAACCCCTTTCCGTGATGTAATCAATAGAGTCGTATGAAAAAAAGTTAATAACCACAAAATGAATTATATAGTTAAATGAATATAAATAGAATCATGATAATATATATCAAATGGTTGTACAAAATACACCACATGAAATAAATAAGTGTTGAACAATGGAAATCTCACAACATTAAAAGTGAGATAAGAAATCACTTACATCATGTACGACTTGACTCGATCGTTCTTTAATGTCCTTAATAATAAACTAAAGTTAATTTATACTTACTTAATATCTTTTTTCTAGTTTATATTTTCTTTTATATAACTTATTGACATTTTATAAACATTATTTAATCATTTAAGTTATTAACAGTTGTTTCTTCGATATATGGTAATTGAGTAAAAATGAACACCTTATAATTACAAGTTGTCCATGTAATCAATAATCCATTATCTACATAATGATATTCAAGATTTTGAAATCATATAAATCATATATTTCATGTATATGTTTAAATTTATAATAATACATAACATTTGGATATAAGAAATGAAATGCACCGTTCATGGAGACAGTAAGTCGTACGTACGCTTGAACGATACTTTCATTTTTTTCATACTTTAATGGAATTAAAACATAACGATACAGAAGTATATTATAATTAAAGTATAATATCATATATAATATTATTAACTCCATCCATTATACATCCCACATAAGGCATTAATGAGTCATATAACTTTTATGGGGCGGTAGTCCGCACTTCCAAAAATGAAATTATCATGTTTATCCATTATGGAAACAATAAAGGTATGCTATAAATGAAATGTAAAGAAGCATAAGGAAACATTAAAATAATATATATAATATATAAATACTGTTCAATTATAATGGAAACCATGAGATGTGGAATGATTTAATTGTGTAATCATCATTTCGTGAGGTGTTAGTTTTCCATCCAAAGAAACATTATATTTTCTACCCATTAGCTGGAGGTGTGTGTAATTGTAGTTTGAATACTTATCAAAACAACATCCTAATATATTTATTATACTGGTGTTGTTATTAAATAAATGAATTAAATGAATTTAGGGGTTGAAGAAGTAAAATAAAACAAAATAACTTAAGAGAAGGTGTTTCCTTTAAATTAGGCAACTCCCTTTGGATTGAACCAATAGGGTTTCTTGAAGTGTTTTATGCCTAAGGTAAGATATCTAGAATTAAAAGAGGGATATTCGGAGCTTATTGGATCAGAGTTTGAATGAGCTAAATTCTTTAGAAGTGTGATAAATGGGTTGGATGTGAGAGATTTATATAAGAGAGAGGAGGGGCTCTTTAGGAAAGTTTGAAATTATTATTTTATTATAACCCCATCTTCATTTTAAAAAGGTCAAATAATCGTTAAAGTGGAATTTAAGATTACTCATGTTTGAAATAAAATCATTTAATAATAATTGGATAGGTTTTTGATATTGTTTTAATATTGATAATATTATTTATTTAAATCATTTTTTAATGAGGTAAATATTTCATCATTATTGTGTCATAAATAATTTAATTTATTTGATGTCCGAAAATTATATAAAAATACCATGATGTAGGAAATATATTTAGATTTCCATATAAGTTTTCTAGTCGAAAATATAACTTATATAACTCCATGTATAAACTTATTTACTAAAAGATATTTGTTTAGGTCATTCTTTTCTTTAAATTAAATTTATTAATATGAAGTGTCATTGTTAAAACCATGTTTCTCCAAGGGGTCCCAAATTAGACCCAAGGATGATAATGGTCGAATATTTATTAGAAAATACGATTAGAAGACATGTTTGGGTAATTTTGGGTAATTTTAATATTATATTTTACACTTATTTATTATATTTACCCTTTAATCATGGTAAATAATATATTTACAGAAGTAAATATTTAAAATGTCTAAAAATAAATGTTACATATTTAAACAATTTGGACCTAATAATTCAAAATATGGAATCCATTTTTCCAAATTCAAAACACATAAGTGGCCGAAATTAAATTAAAATTAATTCGTATTGTCAGATCAAAAAGTGTGTTTTTAAGAAAAAATAACAATCAAAAGATTCACATTTGTTTATGTCCAATTTCAAGGTGAAATTAATTTCAATGTCCAAAATTGTATTAAATGGTAAAAATATATTTTAATTAAAATTTATAACCAATTATAAAGCTAATCTAACCATATAAATAACTTATATTAAAAGGGGATTTTGAATTTTAATACACTATTTTTCACTACTCATTAAAAAACAAACTTTATTAGAAAAATACCAAAAATATACCCAAAGTAAATTTTGATGTCCCGAATCCAAATTAGAATTCTATATAGTCAAATATAACATATAAATATGACTAAAACTATATTTAAATAGATTTTATCATCAAAAGGTGGTAAATCTACCTTTTAAAGAATATTGCAGTATTTATGCTTAGATTCATTCATGATTGAAGCCTATAACTTTTTTTTGGATAAATGTAAAAATATTTAACAAAAATTCATAATCATATTTCAGTTTTTTATATTTATTACCACCATTATAATTTCTATTCTTTAAATACCATTCAAAATAATTATTATTATACTATTAGCATGAAAACGTAAGATTTCAAAGAAACTTGTTGTTGCATATCGGTTATGCCATTGAACATAGAGTCCCCTTTAAAGTAAAATTAATATATAACTAACAAATATTAATACATATGAAAAATTTCATGTTCTTTTTTTACCTGGGATGTTACAATCAATGTATAGCCTACACTATTTGGGTTTCCGTTTTATCAACAATGGATAACCTTGTTCTGTCACTGTAGACACATTGCATCCTCCACCTAAAATTGTCAATCTGGGCATGAACTCGGGATACCAATAAATTTCTAATATTACATCATAATTCAAAATTTATACTACTAGTATATCATAATAGAAACTCTCTCTTCAATTAGTTAGATCACAATACTAGCATAAGTCTGAGCTCACTAACTCTTCTCTTGAAGGAGCCTCTAAGCGTAAGGGTCAAGAAAATGGATCAAACAAAATATGTAATTATCATACAAGTTATGTGGAAAGAAATGAATTATTATAACCTCAATATATATGTAATTTAGATAAGGTATAAAAGGAATAAATTGTACCTCGAATCATTCATAGAGCCTTTGGGTTGTAATCTTCGGCAGCGTGCATCTATCTCTTCCTCTTTCTTATAGCTCCATGAGCCTTGTGTGGGCAACCTAGGGGTGTTGGTGGTAACATTTAAAAGATTTAAACACCTTAAATGTCCCTCCCACCTCTTCTAGAATATCCACCACCCATTTAAACATCCTGAACATGATACTTCTTCTACCTTGGCTTCAAAACCAATGTCTCGCTTTCAACTAGATAATAAGTTGGAAAATATCATTCAAGATTTCCCATTTTATCACATGAGTATAACAACCTCTCTATAGCCTAACTGGACCCACCATGAGATACATGAACCATAGGTTTTCTATACTTGGACTTCCTTCTAAACCATCTCACATATCTTAGTCCCGATGAAATAGATCATCTCTCAGTTTCAGAGGTCTCTGGTTATATATTCCATGTACCAGAACCATTAGTAATATTTTCACATCCATGAAACTTTCAACCTTTACAGATATATATGGAACCAAAAAATAGGTAGGAATTCATAGAGTGATAACATTATCTCTAATGTATCAACAAATATCCCTCTTCATGGTTCTATCCTTGAATAACTGGTCAAAAAACAAGTCTATCGAGTACCTGGAGAGGTTTGTATACAACGATAAATACTCATCTATTTTCATGCTTCCCTACTGGGGTTGTACACGATCCTAGATATTTACACCAATCAATGTATTATGTGGGAAATACTCTATGAAGATACATTAAAACTCAATCCATGTTAGAGTCTCCACATTCTATTATTGGGTTACAAACCCCCACCATTGTCAGGTTGATCCACGAAGAATGATCACTTCTTGGACAACCATATGATTTGTTGGTGTCTTGACCATATGGAAAAGTTAGGTCACCACAACAAACAAGTCCTTGTCCACATATGGGATAGGCTATCCAAACAACCAAAAGGGTCTCCTTCACTAAAACACATGAAGTGTACTCAACCAGTGCACCTCATCCGCTAGTACAACAACTACTATGTGTTTCTCCATTGGTGTTAGAATACAGGGGGAACCACCCTATGTTAACATTCTAGGAATAAGTACCATTATAATTTCCTCGTCACTAAGTAGATCATCCTAATTATCATGATTTAGAATCCAACATGTCATATGTATTAGAGGAATCCTGAAATAAAAATGATGTTCCACAATTAATGAGTATGTCTGAGGAGATGGCTCAAGAAGGAAATGAAAACCACAACCAATCATTATATTATTCATATACAATTTTTTTCCCTAAAACATGTGTTCTCCGGTATAAGGTTGAAAATAAGGTGATTAGAGTCGTTGTGTAAGGATTTTTCTGTCGACGAACCAATACAAGAGTCTTTGTCCTAAAAGATGGACATTAAACACATAACACTATTCCCTCAAACCAACATCTCATATTCCAAACCTAAAGTATATAAAACCACTCTAATACCACACTATCACCATCCATACCAATGGGTCCCATCAATTGACTCCCCAATCCCACATACATTAGGCTGTGGTAGGAGATAAGAACCGTGTAGGCATATCATTGACATGGGAGATCATTGCCTAATTACCATTATGCATGCACACATATCCAAGCATATACAATGATTATATGTAAAAACAATGGGACAACCATTTGTTCACAAATATAATCCCACTACCAGAGTATTAAAGTATTAAAATGAATTTAATTATTCCAAATACAATACCACCAAAAAATGTATTAAAATAGGACAAACCAAAATGTTTCATTGAGTACGTCTTTCAAAAAGTCACAGCATCACACCCTGGTATGTATGGTCTCACTATGCACCATCTGGTCCTTGCCATCAAGGACTCTATCAAAAGGTAGATCATGTGCACAAGAAATAAGACATGTGGGAAAAGACTATCTATGGGTGAGTATTACAATACACAGTAGGACGGCATAAAACCATAAGGTATACATCAATGGAAATATAAACAGCTATACATAGATATATGTATACATTATATATAACAAGAATATATAGATATAATCAATATAGGAACACATGGAAAAAATTCAAAATCATAATATTCCTCCATATTATTCCATCATGTTGGTTCCACAAAATCACTAAGGTGATAGAACCCACTACTATGTCTAAGGAAACTAATTTTATCTATCCATGAGGTTATGAACATTAAAAAATCAAAAATAGAATCACACACTAATGGTAGGAATAGATACAATACATAGTTGAGGATCACTCTCAAGTCCATGGGTCAATACCTAATAAATCAATCTCGATGAACCCATTATGTATAGGATCGACTGTTGTGTATTGTTGGTCACGAAGATACCAAGAACTCAACCGAGGAAACGATGATAAATATAAGATAACACTTTGTGCCTCACGAAATGATTCTGAAAACTCTATCCAAGAATTACTACTAAAGGGACTGTTTTCCTTAGAGTATGAAGCGGTTTCATAAAAAACATCAGTGAAATGATATGGGTAATTCACCTTAACTAAAATTGTCAACGATTCAAGGAACAAGACCTCCAATCCATGTCGTAGAAAGTAAAAAACATATAGAAGGGTTAAAAACCATGTCCTTTTACCCCGTATCATTCCCATGTAAATGTCACCTGTCTAAAGTAATGTCCATTTAGAAGTACATGGGGTGTCAGTTTTACATGTACTCTACCCTTGTGTTAGTGCAAGACATAGCATGCCTACATGTACTAGTGTTCTCGTACATGGATTAGTCTATGTACTTTTTTCAAGTCATGTTTGTGTTGGGGAGTACATAGTAGGAACCAACTAGAATGCTACAACATATGTTTTTTTACACTCTAAGGTACACACCAAGTCATTGGGGAGAGACCACATTTCATGGGATGGGGTCACACATCATGTGATATAAAATATTCAATGAAACCCTATAGTAGACTCAAAGGAAGTCCAACAATGTGTGACATCCTAGAGTATATTCCATGTGAAGTTAGAATTTTTTGAATCATATATCCACTACACACATCATAGATTGCTCCTTTATCTATCAATACAGCAACCACATTACCAAGAAGAATCACATTTTTCCTTTCCTGAATTCTTTTATCGAAAAACAATGCATTCCAGCAATAAAATCCATTCAGATTATAGATTTACTCCTCTTTATTCATTTCACACCGATGAAAATTAAATTTGGCATCCGAAGACATCTAACTCATTGTTGCTTCAATCATCACACTATTTTAACATTGTTTCAATCCTGGATCTACATTATCGGATGATTTCTCAATGAAATATGCAGACAATGATTATAACGACCCATACTATACATACTTTGTTAATACTTTAAAATTGAAGCACACTTATTACAACATACGACAAACCCACAAAGGACCGTATAGGTATAGTGTCTTTAGAAACTAGGAAACATAAACAACTGGTTCATAAATCTTCTATAGTGTCTCCCATTTATTTCATCATATCTAGAGTCCCTTTTATAATATTCTACTTAATATCCATCTTCCTGACCTGGGGAAAAGAAAACATACAAAAAAGGGTGAGCTCAAATGCTCAGCAAGGGAAAATAAAGGAAATAAAAATAATATCATATCTTCTTGAAAATCATAACCTGCAAAAGAGATCATAATATCTTAACATGGAATAAAACATAGAAGTGAAAATGAGATCCCCATAATCATAACATAAAACTTGAAACTTTTTGGCGTGCACACATAATCATGGAAAATCATTTCTTGTTAGTCATGACTCATTGCCAAGACTGTCTTAGTGGAAAAAGTCCATTTCTGAACTGAGTTCACTCCTCGTTTCAGTCCTGTATCACTGAACCAAAATAACCTTCCATTCCAGCCATGTCTATCTCATGAGATATAAATCTTTACCCAATGCATTGGAGGGATATATAGGTCCCACCCATCTTATAATGAATCCTTTCTTATGTGTGCCACATAATCATAAATCCTACATCATCTCATAACACATATAACAAAAATGGGATTCTTGAAACATCATGACATCATAAAACAAATCATATAAGGTAAATGACTTCATAAAATTAATTCCCTCAAAACATAATCAAATCAATGTAATAATAGAGATAAAAACAGAACCCTATATTATCTTAGATGGAAAATAATTTTGATAAAAC
Organism: Viscum album; assembly: GCA_963277665.1. Taxonomy (NCBI): domain Eukaryota; kingdom Viridiplantae; phylum Streptophyta; class Magnoliopsida; order Santalales; family Viscaceae; genus Viscum; species Viscum album. Next base: position 1,933,482,680 of record OY728160.1, read on the forward strand.
ATTTGAACTCCATTCTTGAGGAAAATATCCTTTCTACTTCAAAAACACTTTTCTTTTCTTAACATGTCATACAATTATAAACTAAAAGAAGTTGATTAAAAATAAACTTGAAAACTTATAAAGGAAGATTCTTGGAAATAATTTTTTAAAAATCCATTTCTTGCCGTATAAGTTAAAAAAACATTCTTCTCGTACTTTTGTCGGAAAGGTCAAAAAGTACCTCGTACGAAAAACGAAAAAAGATTCCTTTAATATCTTTTACTAAAAACTCACCGAAGGGTAAAATTGGATATAAACAATTTTAGGTGTATGGAAATAATATTACATATTGAGGAAACATGGATGTGGATGATAAAATACACCCCAGTAAATACTAAAGTATAAACAATCTCGGATAATGAGATTGTGATATTTCCCTTACCGTAGGTCCGATTTGCTTTGTACGTGTCCAAAGATCCTGTATAATGGTTAAAATAATGTTATTGACTTATTACAGAATCATAAATATTGATATGATGTCATATATGGTCATATTCTTGGCTTCTTATTAGTAATATTTCATTGTTACTTGTTACTCGGGTCTTTATTGCCTTTTGATCTTATGCGTGTTTTGCCGAATAAATTCTTATTCTTATTTTATGGTTATAGATACCTTATATCCAGAATGGTATTAGTGTAACATATATCATATTTATTCATTCAATTCATTTATATAATTACTATGTAAAGATGATCCTGTAGAACGAGTCGCATCACATCGTGGAGACGGTATTCCGTACGTACGCACGAGTGATGATATTGTTCCCATGATCGTGGAATTGTATTTAAGTGTATTTATACTATTTCAGTGTCAATATAAATTTCTAATAATCATATATAGTTACTCATTACACCATTATACCCATCCTTGTAAGGTGATGGTGGAAAATAGATTACACCACGGCGTGGAGACGATATTTCATACGTACGCACGCGCGGTGATTTCATTTTTCCGTAGGATAGATAGAAGGTGAATTAGTGTTGTTTCATATTTATAATAACACATAAGTATGTAAGTAATACTGATGTTATTACTTTATCATGAAACAACTAAAGAAGAAGAAGTTGAAGAAGAAAGAAATTGAAAAGATCGATAATGGATATTACCTCTTCTTTGAAACGCCTCATTGAATCCTCCACTTAGGGAACTAAGATTGGTCTTTGAAGAAGACCAGGACCTCTAGGATTATTCTAGGGAAGTGGAGAAGGGATTTTGGCAGGGGTTGGCCGAGCTTGAGTGCTCAAATTGGTGTGAGGAGGAGGGGGAGGAGGCGCCCTTTTATAAGGGAGGAGAGGGGCACCTTAGGAATATCTCAAAATATTATTGTATATTAAAGTCTAAATCGGTTAATAATGGTTTCAAAGGGTCTTATTTCGAAGGTAATGTGGGGATGGGTCGAAATCCTATCAAAAAATAGGATTTAGACAAGTTTAGGTTATTATTTTAACCTTATCAATTAGATTTAACTCTATGTTAAATAATATAACTTTTACCGTGACTTTTTGTTTTCTTACACTATATGGTTAATACACTTACTATAACATGCCAAACGAACCCCAAGTTGTTTATTATTAATATATATATCCATATCTAAGTCATTTGGCCGAACCATAGATTTTTAGGAATAAAATAACAATTAATAATATAATATTTTATTTAAAAACTATTTTGTGTCAATTTTGACACTATTTGATATATGATTTTTGTGAACGTCGTAACAGAATTATATGTTCGAACCAAGTTGATTAAATCAACAATAATATATCATAGTAACCTAGAAAATTAGTTTAATTCATAAAAAGTCTCAAATTACATTTATTTGAGAATTTATAACATCAATTATGTTAACATTTCCTTAAAAGGGTAATTACTGCATCATTGTTGTGTCATAAATTAATTAATTTATATAAAGAAAAAAAATTATAAATAAAATATCATTATGTAAGAAATCGTTTTATCTTCCTAATTAATATTTATAGTAGAATTTATCTTATGTATAACCCCATATTAAAAATGTTTTAGTTATTAAACATTGATTTTAACTATTTTAACTATTCATTGAATAAAATAATATTAAATGTCATAATCTAATCCAAGTGGACCCAAATGGTCATATTATATTCATAAGGTTGTTTTTTATCGAATTACACTTATCCAATAGAATTAGGACATGTGTTAGGGTAATAGTAAAATCATATTTACCCTTAGTTACCCTATTTACTATTAACCGCGGTAAAAAAAGTAAAAAGTTACTATTCAGAAAAAAATTATTTTTATCTCATTGAACCAAATTTTACTTACTGATATCAACCGTGTCTGTCGGATTTTCGAAATTCCATTCATAGAAGCGGTAAAAGTAAGTTTAATGCAAAATTCAGTTTTTAACCTACCACTTAGTGGTTTCACTATTCATCAAAAATTGAATGTTTTCAGAAAAATACCAAAATTTCTCCCTAGGCTAATTTCGGTATTCCGAATCCAAAAATGAAGTCCATTTTGAAAAATAAAATTTATAAAATTTCAAAAAGTGGTTATTACTATTCATAATGGCTAGTTTTAATAATATTTTAATAGCATATCGTTGTTTAGTGAAACTCGGTATTGCGTACAACGCAAGCTATCGAGGAAGGTCATGATTGCGTGTAAAGTAAGTCAAGCTAGTGTGTAGTGAAATATTACTTTGATGATATATATATATAACATAAAAACAAAATATTACTCATATAAATCTCGGGTGTTACATTCTACCCCCCTTAAAAAGAATTTCGCCCTCGAAATTTGGCACTTTGTAACAAACAGATGAGGATACTTCTCCCTCATCATATACTCAATCTCTCATGTAGCTTATTCAAGTTGGTGGTTCCTCCATAAAACGTTCACCAATCGAGTGGTCTTGTTTCGTAGGACTTTTTCACTACGATCCAGAATCTCTATCGGTTGTTCTTCATAAGAAAGATCTTGCTCCAGCGGTACAACTTCTGAGCTGAGTACATGTGAAGGATCAAGTATGTACTTTCTCAGGAGAGATACATGGAACAAATCGTGAACTTTAGAGAGATTCGGTGGAAGCGCAAATCGGTAAGCTACCTTCCCAACACGATCCAGTATTTCGAAAGGACTGATATATCTAGGGATCAACTTCCCCTTCTTTCCAAATCACATAACCCTCTTCAAGGGAGATATTCGTAAGAACAAATTATCAACCACTTCAAACTCTAGGTCTTTTCTTCGGTTGTCGGCATAACTTTTCTGTCGACTCTGAGCTGCTCTTATGTGTTGTTGAATAGATCTGACCTTTTCTGCCATTTCATCAACGAGATCAGGTCCTAATAGCTTTCTTTCCCTAACTTCATCCCAGCAAGTTGGAGTCCTGCATTTGTTTCCATAGAGAGCTTCATAAGGAGCCATCTGAATACTGGAGTGAAAGAAATTATTATAAGAAAATTCCACCAAAGGTAGGTGTTGATCCCAACCTCCTTTGAAATCCATAGAGCAAGCTCTTAACATATCTTCTAGGGTTTGAATTGTTCTCTCAGACTGACCGTCTGTCTGAGGATGATAAGCAGTGCTGAAACTCAACTCTGTATCCAGAGTATGCTGAAGACTTCGCCAGAACTTCGAGGTAAATCTCGGATCCCGATCAGATATAATAGAAAGTGGTACTCCATGCAATCTTACCACTTCCTTTACATATATCATGGCAAGCTGATCCAGAGAGAAATCCTCTCTAATAGCAATGAAGTGTGAAGACTTTGTAAGACGATCAACTATGACCCAGATAGCATTATTGCCTTTGGATGTTTTAGGAAGTCCTGTGAAAAAGTCCATAGTAATGTTTTCCCATTTCCATTCGGGTATGGGTAATGGTTGTAACATCCCCTTAGACTTCTGTCTCCCAGCTTTAACTTGTTGACAAACCAAGAATCGAGAGACATATTCAGCAACACCTCTTTTCATGCCATCCCACCAGAAGTACTCTTTCAGGTCCCTATACATCTCTGTTCTTCCAGGATGAATTGAGAATGAGGAACTATGAGCCTCATGCAGCAGCTCCTTCTTTAACTCGGGGATGGGAGGAACACAAACCCTATTCCGGAACTTTATTATCCCATCACAATCAAGGTTGAACACAGGAACATTTCTCACCTTCTTTTGTAACTCGACATCTTCTTTTTGTGCCTCTTTAATCATCACATGTATAGATGGTTGAACATTCATTTGAGAAAGATAAGATTTTTCCCCTTCCATTATAATTCCAAGATCCATCCTTTGTAAATCCATAAATATTGGATCTTTTTTGATCCTTTTCATGGATAAACTAGCATGGTATTTTCGACTTAATGCATCTGCCACCTTGTTTGCTTTCCTAGGGTGGTAATGGATTAAGCAGTCATAATCCTTAATGAGATCCAACCATCTTCTTTGATGCATATTCATCTCCTTTGGTGTGAAAATATACTTTAATCTTTTATGATCAATATAAATATCACACCATTCACCATAAAGGTAATGTCTCCAAATCATTAATGCAAAGATTACCGCAGCTAACTCCAAATCATGTGTTGGGTAATTTTTCTCATGGATTTTCAACTGTCGTGAGGCATAAGCTTTCACCATATCATTTTGCATAAGAACACACCCCAATCCCTTCTTGGATTCATCACTGTAGATTACAAACCTTTCTCCACTACAAGGTAGTGTGAGCACAGTTGAACTGGATAACCTTCTTTTCAACTCCTTGAAATTCTCTTCACATTCCTCTATCCAAACAAACATAACTCCTTTCCGAGTCAACTTGGTGAGTGGGTTAGATAATCGTGAAAAATCTTTTACAAAACGTCGATAATATCCAGCCAAACCAAGAAAACTTCGGATCTCAGTTACTGTTGTTGGTCTCGACCATCTTTCGATATCCTCTGTTTTTGCTGGATCCACAGATATCCCCTCTTTTGAAATTATGTGACCCAAAAATGCAACTTTTTTAAGCCAAAATTCACACTTGGTAAATTTGGCATAAAGCATCTCCTTTCTTAGGGTCTTTAATACAATTCTCAAGTGATCTTCATGCTCTTCCTTGATCTTTGAATAGACAAGAATATCGTCTATAAAGACTACCACAAATTGATCAAGATAGTCTCTAAAGACTCTATTCATTAGATCCATGAAGATAGCAGGGGAATTAGTAAGACCAAATGGAATAACTATAAATTCATAGTGTCTATACCTTGTACGGAAAGTCGCCTTTGGTATATCCTCCCTTTTGACCCTTAATTGATGATACCCTGAATGAAGATCAATCTTGGAAAAGTATTGAGCTCCGCATAGTTGGTCAAATAAGTCATCAATGCGTGGGAGAGGATATTTGTTCTTGATAGTGATCTTGTTAAGTTCTCGATAATCAATGCAGAGTCTCATTGATCCATCTTTCTTCTTAACAAATAGAACAGGTGCTCCCCAAGGTGACGCACTAGGGCGTATGAATCCCTTATCAAGATTCTCTTGGTGTTGCTTCTTCAATTCCTGCAACTCAATTGGGGCCATTCTATAAGGTGTCTTTGAAATAGGAAAAGCACCTGGTACGAGTTCTATTGAAAACTCAACTTCACGATTTGGTGGAAGACCCGGTAATTCCTCCGGAAAGACATCATCAAACTCCCGTATGATGGGCATATTCATAATCACGAGTTTCTCACCAACCATTTGAGATAAATAACCTTCATTTAGTGGATCAATACCCATAAAATGGAAGAAATTTCCACTGGAAGGTTATGTTCATCCTTGCATTGATAGACAATCATAGATTGATCTGGAATATGAAATGTGACTTCCCTTCTTTGGCAATTGATATGAGATCCATATAAAGAAAGCCAATCCATGCCAAGAATCACATCGAATTCCACTAAAGGAGGGATCACAAGATTTGTAGGAAGCACTTTCCCACAAACGTCAATTGGAGAAGAATTATAAACATTTGATGCGATTGATGTGCCATTAGGTGTTGTCACAGCTAACTCAACATCTAATTTTTGAGGTAATACGGTGATACCCTTAGAAAATTCTTCAGAAATAAAAGAGTGGGTGGATCCAGAATCAAATAAAACATTTTCTACTTTAGAGTGGATGGTAAGTGTACCTTTCACCACATCGTTATCGTACTCCACATCTCTGATAGAAATTGCATGTGACTTTCCTTTGTCTTTAACCCTAAGAGTTTGTTGACATCGACCATCATCATCAACCCTTGGATTTGGGCATTGATTGGCATAATGCCCCATCTCCTTGCACATGAAACATTGAAGTGTAGTAGGTTCATTCTGTTTATCCCTTCCTTTGTTTGCATCATTAGACATCTTCTTCCCATTATCGCGGCATTCAAATGCCCGATGACCTTCTTTTCCACATTTGAAACATTTACTTGTCCCTTTAAGACAACTCCCTCCATGTTTCTTTCCACACTTTGAGCATAAGAGAAAGATCATATTCTTTTCAGTGTGCTCTTTAGATTTTCCTTTGAATTCCATTTTCCTCTTCTTATCAAACCCATATGACTGATGGGTTACTCCAATCTCTATCTCAAATTTGAGATCACATCGAACGATTTACTCGTAGCTATTGAAGTCCCTTATGGCTAACACCCTTCGAAGACTTGGTTTTATGCCACTAAAGAATCGATCGATCTTACTCTCAGGTTGGATAATAATACCAGAAGCGTACCTTGCATGTCTTGTAAAATATTCTTCATAGGTACCAACAGATCCATCATCCCTTTGCTTCAGTTCAATAAACTCTTTCTCCATCTTTGTTCGGAGAATACGAGGGAAGTACTTATTGAAAAATAAGTTCTTGAACTCGTCCCATTCCATGGACTCAATTTCATCCCTTTTCCTCATATTCTTAATAATATTCCACCATTGATCAGCATCTCCTTCCAAACGATACACTGCTAGGATGACTTTATCATGTTCAGAACATTGAAGAACTGAAAATATCTTTTCAGTAGTACTAATCCATTGTTCAGCAACTAATGGATCAGTAGACCCACTGAAAGAAGGTGGACGCTGTCTCATGAAGGATTCAACCGAATGTTTGTCCTTCATTTTCTCGTTTGGAAGTTCTGCATGATTCATAGCTTGAGAAAGTTGTGTGAGCATGGCTACAAGATTTTTCATTCCATCTCCCATATCGTTTGGTTGCATAGGGGGACGATCATTGCATTGCCCATCGCATTCCGCATTAACACGGTTCCTTCGGGTTCCAGCCATTGACTAAAACCAAGAAGAATAGTGTGAGCAACACTAATTATAATAGGAAAACCACATAATTCAAGAATAAAATTTTCACGCTTAAGGTCTTATCCTAGGTTATTCATGGCCATTTCTAAAACACTAAGATTGTGTTCTATGCTTAGACATATCCTTAGGGTTCTTACTAAGGCTTTCACATCCTAGTTTCCAAAGGTTGACTATACCTTTCCTCAGATACCAACTATAACAACCCATACTTTACATACATTGTTAATACTTCAAAATTGAAGCACACTTATTACAACATACGACAAAACCACAAAGGACCGTATAGGTATAGTGTCTTTAGAAACTGGGAAACATAAAAAACTGGTTCATAAATCTTCTACAGTGTCTCTCATTTATTTCATCATATCTAGAGTCCCTTTTAGCATATTCTACTTAATATCCATCTTCCTGACCTGGGGAAAAGAAAACATACAAAAAAGGGTGAGCTCAAATTCTCAGCAAGGGAAAATAAAGGAAATAAAAATCATATCATATCTTCTTGAAAATCATAACCTGAAAAAGAGATCATAATATATTAACATGGAATAAATCACAGAAGTGAAAATGAGATCCCCATAATCATAACATAAAACTTGAAACTTTGTGGCATGCACACATAATCATGGAAAATCATTTCTTGTTAGTCATGACTCATTTCCAAGACTATCTTAGCGGACAAAGTCCATTTCTGAACTGAGTTCACTCCTCGTTTCAGTCCTCTATCACTGAACCGAAATAACCTTCCGTTCCATCAATGTATATCTCATGAGATATAAATCTTTACCCAATGCATTGAAGGGAGATATAGGTCCCACCCATCTTATAATGAATCCTTTCTTATGTGTGCCACATAATCATAAATCATACATCATCGCATAACACATATAACAAAAATGGGATTCTTGAAACATCATGACATCATAAAACAAATCATATAAGGTAAATGACTTAATAAAAATAATTCCCTCAAAACATAATCAAATCAATGTAATAATAGTGATAAATATAGAACCCTATATTATCTTAGATGGAAAATAATTTTGATGAAACATTTGAACTCCATTCTTGAGGAAAATATCATTTCTACTTCAAAAACACTTTTCTTTTCTTAACATGTCATACAATTATAAACTAAAATAAGTTGATTAAAAATAAACTTGAAAACATATAAATGAATATTCCTGGAAATAATGTTTTAAAAATCCATTTCTTGCCGTATAAGTTAAAAAAATTCTTCTCGTACTTTTGTCAGAAAGGTCAAAAAGTACCTCGTACGAAAAACGACAAAACATTCCTTTCATATCTTTTAATAAAAACTCACCGAAGGGTAAAATTGGATTTAAAAAATTGTAGGTGTATGGAAATAATATTACATATTGAGGAAACATGGATGTGGATGATAAAATACTCCCAAGTAAATACTAATGTATAAACAATCTCGGATAATGAGATTGTGATATTTCCCTTACCTTAGGTCCGATTTGATTTGTACGTGTCCGAAGCTCCTTTATAATGGTGTAAATAATGTTATTAACTTATTCCAGAATCATAAATATTGATATGATATCATATATGGTCATATTCATAGCTTCTTATTAGTAATATTTCATTGTTACTTGTTACTCGGGTCTTTATTGCCTTTTGTTCTTATGCGTGTTGTGCCGAATAAATTCTTATTCTTCATTAATCGTTATAGATACCTTACATCAAGAATGGTATTACTGTAACATATATCATATTTATTCATTCAATTCATTTAAATAATTACTATGTAATGATGATCATGTAGAACGAGTCGCATAACATCGTGGAGACGGTATTCCGTACGTACGCACGGGCGATGATATTGTTCCCATGATCGTGGAATTGTATTTAAGTGTATTTATACTATTTCAGTATCAATATCACTTTATAATAATCATATATAGTTACTCATTAAACCATTATACCCATCCTTGTAAGGTGATGGTGGAAAATAGATTACACCACGGCGTGGAGATGGTATTCCGTACGTACGCACACGCGGTGATTTCATTTTTCCGTAGGATAGATAAATGGTGAATTAGGTTTGTTTCATATTTATAATAACATATCAGTATGTAAGTAATACTGATGTTATTACTTTATCATGAAACAACTAAAGAAGAAGAACTTTAAGAAGAAAGAAATTGAAAAGATCGGTAATGGATATTACCTCTTCTTTGAAACGACTCTTTGAATCCTCCACATAGGGAACTAATATTGGTATTTGAAGAAGACCAGGACCTGTAGAATTATTATAGGGAAGTGTAGAAGGTATTTTGGCAGGGTTTGGGCGAGATTGAGTGCTCAAATTGGTGTGAGGAGGAGGGGGAGGAGGTGCCCTTTTATAAGGGAGGAGAGGGGCACCTTAGGAATATCTCACAATATTATTTTATATTAAAGTCAAAATCGGATTATAATGGTTAAAAAGGGTCTTATTTCGAAGTTAAAGTGGGTATGGGTCGAAATCATATCACCCAATAGGATTTAGACAAGTTTAGGTTATTATTTTAACCTTATCAATTAGATTTAACTCTATGTTAAATAATTTAACTTTTACCGTGACTTTTTGTTTTCTTACACTATATGGTTAATAAACTTACTATAACATGCCAAACGAACCCCAAGTTGTTTATTATTAATATATATATCCTTATTTAAGTCATGTGGCCGAACCATATATTTTTAGGAATAAAATAACAATTAATAATATAATATTTGATTTAAAAACTATTTTGTGTCAATTTTGACACTATTTGATATATGATTTTTGTGAAAGTCATAACAGAATTATATGTTCGAAAAAAGTTGATTAAATAAACACTAATATATCATAGTAACCTAGAAAATTAGTGTAATTAATAAAAAGTCTCAAATTACATTTATTTGAGCATTTATAACATTAATTATTTTAACATTTCCTTAAAAGGGTAATTACAGCATCATCGTTGTGTCATAAATAAATTAATTTATATAAAGTCTAAAAATTATAAATAAAATATCATTATGTAGGAAATCCTTTTATCTTTCTAATGAATATTTATAGTCGAATTTATCTTATGTATAACCCCATATTAAAAATATTTTAGTTATTAAATTTTGATTTTAACTATTTTAACTATTCATTAAATAAAATAATATTAAATGTCATGATCTAATCCAAGTGGACCCAAATGGTCATATTATATTTATAAGGATGTTTTTGGTCGAATTACACTTATCCAATAGAATTAGTACATGTGTTAGGGTAATAGTAATATCATATTTACCCTTAGTTACCCAGTTTACTATTAACCGTGGTAAAAAAAGTAAAAAGTTACTATTCACCAAAAAAAATTATTTTAATCTCATTGAACCACATTTTACATACTGATATCAACCGTGTCTGTCGGATTTTTGAAATTCCATTCACAGAAGCGGCAAAATTAAGTTTTATGCAAAATTCAGTTTTTAACCTACCATTTAGTGGTTTCACTATTCATCAAAAATTGAAAGTTTTCAGAAAAATACCAAAATTTCACCCTAGGCTAATTTCGGTATTCCAAATCCAAAAATGAAGTCCATTTTGAAAAATAAAATTTATAAAAATTAAAAAAGTGGTTATTACTCTTCATAACGGCTAGTTTTAATAATATTTTAATAGCATATCGTTGTTTAGAGAAACTCGGTATTGCGTACAACGTAAGCTATCGAGGAAGGTCGTGATTGCATGTAAAGTAAGTCAAGATAGTGTGTAGTGAAAGATTCCTTTAATGATATATATATATATAACATAAAAACAAAATATTACTCATAAAAATCTTGGGTGTTACAATGATTGATTCATTGGGATATAGAAAATCATGGGCTAAAAGAATAACATCACTGAGGATTGATGAATCAATGGAGAAATCCACAAAAATAGGCAAAATTAAAGAACCATGTCATATATTGATGTTTCAATTGATCCATCAGTATTAAAATAATGATAATGAATTCATCAATAAAAAATAAATTCACCTAAAATAACCCCACAAATAAACCCATCCAACATGATAAATGATATGTGAAACAATTTGTTTGTCGATCAATTTGATTTTAACAAAAAACTAAATAATGGTGAAGTAAATCAAATAAAAAAACTTATTTCATAGATTTGGATCGACCTCTGATGATGAACGATGTGTCATCTTAGTCATTTGGGAGATCCTTTTATTATTTTTCATGTTGATCGTTGATCAATGATCTAGTTTTTGTTTGATTGAGAGAGATCCTAGCAACCTCTCTAATGTCTCACCAATTATTCTGGGGTTATGAGAATGACCTAAGAATTCGAACATAATAGTCTATTTAAACACACTTTAGTCACTACATAAATGAAAAATAAATAAAACAATTTATCTAATCATTTCATTTATTTCAACGTCCGTGAATAATTTTCCACAAACGGACCTCGTCAACCAAGGTCAACTCAAATTTAGGGTAAATCCATAATTTTGAACACAATGGTGACCTTTGGTTTTAGATCTCATCCATCATTAAGAAGTTATTCCACATTTTCTGAATCTTATACTTTCATGCTAAATAAAATATTTAATATATTTTAAACATTTATTCTGGGCACACCATGCCTTGAAATCGCATGCTGTATCAGTACCTATCCTTGAAAATAGTCCATATAGTATCCTACTATAATATATTGGATATAATAGACATTAAATATACTATTATATAGTTCAATATTATTCAATCATACAATAATAGTGATCAGACTCCACATATACTTGTAGAGTCATTTTCAATTTCCATTTCAAATAATTGTTGGAAAAATAAAATAATCGAGTCAAAAAAATTCATATATCATTTTCCAATGAAATTTTAATGGTATACAATTTCACTATTTTAATGACTCAAATAAATTGAACAAGTTATCCCATATAATAAGGCCTTTTTTGGTAACTCGACAAATCTCAAAATTAAATTTTGGTTTCCCCTACATCCTACCAACAAATTAATCTTGTTTAATCCTTCATGTATTGTCCTGACCTAAATCACTCTCAAAACAACTACTAAACAAATCACCGCATGTAATCAAGTATACATCCTTTTATTCCATTGGAGGTCTAAAATTAGTGAGGTTCTAAAAATGGTATAGTGGGGGGATGATACTATTTGGATTATTATCATAAATACCAGAAAAATAAATAATAATTTAATAGAAGATAATATTGAATAACAAAAAGGAAAATGATTCAACCATCCATTCCATGTAAGTACACATTGTACAAGTATAGTACTTACAACAGGTAGTAAATAATTGATTGATAAAGTAAAGAAAAAATAACCATGGGATATATCCATGAGAATCCTGAGATATCTCTTAATCATGCACTCCTATGATCCCAAATATAAATGCAACAACACAGGAATAATCCATGATCCTGAAAATCAAAACCTATGGTTTCTTCGAGTACCAAGAGGTGGCCTCAACATGGTGACTTATAATCTAATGACCCTGACACAAGTAACCTTGACTCGAATCCTATGTTTTTTAAATTTTTTTAGATACAATGGGTTAAATTTAAAAGGAATGATTAGTTTGTATATTTTATAGAACAAAAATCATACATGTTACCTAATTGACATCATTAATAGAAAATAAAACCTAAGAAAATAAAATGATATGAATCCTATAATCTCATTCATTGTATTCATTTTCATCATATTAAGAAAAGAAACCATATAAGGGTTCCCTCAAATTCATCATAACGGTTACATGCAGTTGAAGCTATCATTAGTAAAAAAATATTGAATATTGAAAGGTAGTCTAAAAAAAATTCCATTTAATTAATAATATGTGAATGAATTATGTTCTAATAAATATGTTAAGGTAACTAACATAACACATATTCCATTTAATCAATAAACTATGAAAAAATAATACAGAGATAATATCAATGTGAAACTATCATGGATAATAAAAATATTAGAATAATCGATGATTGAAATTAGAAAAAATTGGATATCATGATCTCATTTATCATCACACCTCTACTTTAAATACTGTTAAAAAGATAGTTTAAAACTTCAGGTAAAAATCCGTCTGATTTTGTCAACTCGTTTTACCCATGAGAACCATTGATACATCGATGGGTTATATATTATTGGGTCCCACCTGGAAACTCATTTCCAACGAATTACCCATATATTTAATAAATGATTTAATTCATCAATAAATATAATTTATGATAAAATATTATTATTTTTTAGGGGATACAATTTTATCAATATTTCACTATTTATTAAAATAACATTTAATTTAAACAGTCATTGTACAAATGTTATTCGATTTAGAAAATATTTATAAAAAAATAAAAGAATATGGATTTTTTAATATTAATACATTTTAAACTAAATACTCATTATAATAAAATTTATTGATAAAGGGATTGTGAAAAATCACAAAATAGAGTAATATTCTATAAAAATAATTACCTCTTTTTTATCTTTTAAATGGTAACCCATTAAATAATAAACATGAAAATTAAAATTATTCAATATAGATTAATTTGCATTCATGTTAAATTCATAAAATTGGTATTTTATGAACCACCTGAATGCAAATAAATTGAAATTAATGAATATATCATAAGAAAGATGAAATTGTGATGATATCCCTTACCTCATTCCTTTCTTAAGTTGAACGTTCTATAATCTCATGTATAATGGTTTTAAGAAGTTTTTTAATTTATAAAGGAATATAATTTTATATATAATTTGTTTTATTATAATTTTTTTTATTTTAACACCATTTAATAATATTTCTTTATATTCATTTTTTTGTGTAAACTTCCTTGATTTATCATGTGGGGCTTGATAATAAAATATCTGGTATTTTGTACATAGTTAGAAATACATTATATCTAGAATTATAATAATGTTATAAATAAAATATGTATTATATATATACATTATAATAATCATTTAGAAATTTTTTGTTGAAATATGTATTAGATCACTTTAGGGAGATGGTAGGTTGTTTGTGCACATGATCGATGATATCATTCACTTAATGTGTGAAAGCATAGGGAAGATTTCATTGTATTAATTTTATAAATTTTTTATATTTCCTATATATCACATATATTTAAAAAAATTATCATAATTACCTTACATGTAAACCATAAGAAAAAAAATATACCACTTTCCTCTACGAGGAGGTTGTCTTTCGTACAAAGGAGTGATATTATCATATTTTAATTGGAATGACAAGTAAGATTGTATATGTTGTATTATAATTCTGTAATATTGACTGTTTAATAAATTTAATATATATATATATAGAACATGTTTTTAATTTTAACAATTATTGGTGTTGTTGTACGAAATTTACCATGGTTTGTGAGCTGATAGTCCTCTATAAACACAATCAACACTTTTGGTTCCCATTTGATGGAAGAGGTGATGAATATGGGTAATTAAATTCAAATAATTAATTTTTATTATATTCTATATAATGGTGTTACTATATCAATATTATCTAATAAATTTCTATGTATGCAAAAGAATAAATAAAATAAAAACGATAGTTTAATAATGTTAGCTTTTCTTCTAACAAACTCATTGGGTTTTCTCTAAATGTCTTCAAAGTTGGGATTTTTTCATAAAGCGGCACTAAGATGTTAGTATGTGAGTGAGTATAGTATTTGGTTAATGATGGGTTAGACTATATTTATTTGGATATGTGAATAGAGGAGTATAGAGGGAGGAATTTTATATGTGGTGGAGAGGAAACACATAGAATTTTTAAAAATAATCCATTACACACACGTTTTTATCATGAAAAACCAAAAAAATGAGATTGATTTTACCCTTTTATGTGGTAAGGTCAAAATATGTCCATAAAATGGAAATTTTACATGTTTTTTTGATCATTTTAACATTTATCTCTTTTGTTTAGCACCACAATTAATTCATTTTTAACATTAATGGATATTAATAATTTTTATTGCATTCACTATTCATTATGGTATAAAATTAAGTTTAAATTATTAGATAATTTAAATTTTTATGATATCTAATATGGATTGAATTTTTGAAAATCAATTCGAAAATGTGCTGGAATCCAATTTAAAAATTATACTTGTATACACTATCAAAAATTTGGTTTCAAAAATGAAAATTTTCAGAAGTGTAGGTGGTTTTTATATAAATATTAAATAAAAAATTGATTCCACTAAAATAAATTATATTATACATAATCTGATTACTAATTAAGTACTCTCTAGTATCAATATTCTGGATGGCCTATTTATAGTAATACAAATTAGCATCCAATTCTATTGTCATAAATGGTGAGAAAATTTTTTGGGTGTATTTTTCACTTCTTTATAAGTTATCTATCGTGATCATCATGTAATTTTCAGAGAGTTTGTGGAATTTGTAAATGATATGAAGCTTCTCTATGTTAATCATGGTTTCTAATGGTAATTATGCACCTAGGGATCAATTTCACACTCTTAACAGACCTTATGACACCCTTTAATGGAGACACTCTTTAGAAATCCTGATCTCCCACAAGGAATTCCATATACTCCCCATTATATTGTGGATAACTATTTTTACTACTTTCAATAGGTTTAATATGATCATGATGAATATTTTACATTATTAATGTCTCTTAAATAGTTTCTGAGCATAAAAATTTTTTTACCATATTTTTACCAAACAATTCAAGTACAACTTCTCTTCACATATAACACATCATATCTCTCCAGTTGAATATATTAATGGAATCTATTGTTATTGGGAAACTGTAAAAATTGAAAATAATGATCCCACACAACTTGAATGTAATTTATTCCCCAACTCAAAATATATTCCATTTTTTCCTTTTTTAGTTTCCATTATATTTAGTATGTTAGGTGGTGCTCAAATATATATCAAGATAAAGATCATTTAAAAGGAACTTATATAATGTTGATGTAAAATGGGGATCATGATCTAACATGATCAAATTAGGTAGTACAGGAAGTATTACAACATCATTAATATATTTCTATGTGAGGATCTCAAGAGGTTAATCTTATATTATAGAGAGGAAATGTGTACATTTGGTCATTTGATCAATAATAACCAATATTTCATCATTATTTTAAATATTATCTATTAGTTCTATGAAATTCTATATTATAATTCCATCAAATTTCAACATTGGAATTATAATATTTATCATGACTCGTCCAAGATTCTATATCATATCCTTTAACTATTAACAATCCAAATTTCTTAATACATAGTTGAAAATTTCCTACATTTGGTAACCCGCTCAAAAATTCCCTCAATTCCTTATAATTTTTTTCTACAAATGGGTATAGATAAATTTGAGCTAATAGTGACACAAAACATTTCATTCTTAGTTCAAGTATAGGAGGAGAAAAAAAATATCTTTTGAAATTTTAGAAAATCAACTTCACAAATGAGGTCCTTAAATTTTCCATCATTTACAGCTTTAATATTCTTCAAAAATTACTCACTATAATATTGATAAAAAGGTCCAAACTAACACAGTTTTGTAAAAATTTGTGATAGTAGTGATTCCTCTACTTCTTTTATAATTTCCAATTATATCATTATTATATCCATGAATATAGTATCCCCATTGATCCAAATTGTTTTCATTAATCGATGAAAATTTCTAATCAATTCATATAAAACTATATTTCTTTCCATGGGTGTTATTAAATTGAGAAATAATAACACATTATTTCCTCAAACCATCACCTTTTTCTCAATTACATACCTTTCTATATAAAAAATTATTTTAGTGTTTATGATATGTGTATATGTCACATATTTCACCAAATAGATAATTCATCCATATCTTCGACAATATATTATAGTTTTCAACTCTAGATCATGTGGGTATAATTATGTTAATGATTTATATTAAATAAATATAAAATTTTTCATTAGGAAACAACCAATACCCTTCTTTTAAATATCATTATATATCACAAACACATAATTTTTTAAATGGTGGAGTCAAAATTAGTGCGTTGACCAATATAAAATTCAGTTAATCAAATACTTCTTAACATTCCATTTTATAAATGATCGAAACTACTTTACATGTAAACATGGTTAATAGTTTTTCTTATAGGGAAAAATTATAAAAAAGTATCCAATAGTAACCTACCAAAACAATGAAACTACATACCATAGTTATGTTTATTTGTGTAGCTCATTCTCTGATTTCATTATCTTGGGTGAATAAATCAAGATTCCATCCTTAGAAAAAATATAACCACAAAATGAAACATATTGAAGCAAGAAACTACAGTAACATAATTTCCCATATAAATAATTAATTATAAGGGTTTTAAGAAAATTTTCATGTTATTCTCATAGTTATTATAGAATATAAAATACACCAAGATATCATCAATGGGTACCCAAAAAATCATCAAGATATTCCATGAATACTCTATTAATTTGATCAATAAAAATTGACGAATCATTAATCATCCCAAAAAAAATTATTTTAAACTCATACTCTCCATACCTCATATAGAATTTTGTCATCCGAATTATTTATTTATTTATAATCAAATAATGATACCTAAAAAGATGGTGAATCGTTAATAAAATGGCATCCATCTTATTGATTTAATAATTCATCAATGTAGGTAATGGATATTGGTTCTTTATGAAAATATCATTGATTTCCATATAAAAATTCAAAGGCTCAAATATCATTCCTTCTTCATAAAAAATATAACAAAGGATCCCCATGGTTAAATACTAGTAGAAAAAATACCTTATCATAGTACTCCCCATGTTTTAATTTTAGCTTCACTATACACATATTTTATATTCTGTAGTGATTCTTCAATATTAGAAATACATCATATATTAAATGAATTAAAATCACCAATTCATGATCATATGTATGTATATGTAATTCCTTTGGAAATACATCAATGTATTCTTGAAGGATATATACATCCTGAACATGAATATTTATCTCCCCATTCCATCATTGTTTTCTCCTCTTCATTATAATATCATTTTATAGATCTATTTGGTATAGATCTACCCATTTCATAGATTATGTTGTATCTAATTTATTGATAATGAATTTTACATATTCATGATGAAAAATTGTATCACTCTTCTACAAAAAAAAATATCATTTCATTTTTAAAAAAAATACATTAAAGTGTTATATAATAGTTAAACATCAATATAAGGACCTGACCTTAAACATTACATAATATTGAATTAAATGAATAATTCACATTGAGGATCTTTCTAGGATTAGAGTTTTAGAGAATTAGGACATAACTATTACATCTCAATAGATTACAAGGCAGACATATATAAATAGTTTCAATTTTATCATAAAATATAAACTCTTGAAAAAAATTCATGTCTAGTTCCATGTTTTAGACAGCATGACATTTCCTTGATCCCATCCTTGACATTATTCATCTTTATGTCCTGTGAAAACATTTCAAACCATGGGATGAGCATAAAAATATAAGGGTTATAAAACAAATAATGAAAACATTTGTTCATAAATACATAGAAAACATGAATTATTTTACTTACCTGGTGTAATCATAAGATTTATGAAAGGCACATAGAAATCATTAATCATAAAGATAACCTGTGGAATCCATATTATACTTACATTTTAGCTATCACAGCTACATAAAGAGTTACTTTGGAATACCCATCACAGTATATTCCCTAAATCTCTTCTGAGAAACATTAACATTTACCTCCAACATTTATCCAATGCATTGGAGAGCTATCTCAGGTTCACCCACCATAGGTTTATCATGGAACAACCTGTATACCTAAAATAATGCCCAAGAACTATAACATGATCATAACACATAACATAATCATAATGTAAAGATAACATTTCAAAATTGCAATAATAAAATTTCATTTCAAAATATTGAAATAATAAATCCATTGTAAAAATCATTTTCAATACCAAAATACATAAAAAGAGTATATGGTATTTATTTTTCCTTTTAAAAACATTTCGGATTGTTAAGAAAGCCAAAGATCAAATAAAAATCGCGGCAACAGAATGGTCGTTGTCACCGCTTACGTTAAAAAAAATTCCTTCTTTTCTTTTAGTAAAAATCTTCATATATGAATATTCCCTTTGAATATAATGAAAATTCAAAGGGGTTTATACATCGTATAAAATAACATCGTGTATAAAACAAAAAATGCCTCAATTAAAGGAGATTGAGATGAAGTCCCTTACCTCGCATCTGAATTGACTCGATCATTCTTTAATCACTTCAATAATAAACTAAAGTTAATTTATACTTTCTTAAGAACATTTTTCAAGTTTATTGTACCTTATATATCACTTATTGCCTTGTTATAAGAATTATGCCACCATTTATGTTAATATCATTCATTTTGTCGATATTTGGTATTGTGTAAAAAATGAACACCTTATATTTACAATTTGTCCATGTGGTCGAAGGATCATTAAATTCAGAATGATATTCATGATCTAGATATCATATATATCATATATATCATGTATATAAACGCTTTTATAATCATACATAACATTTATAGGTAAGAAATGAAATGCACCGTTCATGGAGACGGTAAGCCATACGTATGCATGAACACTAATTTCATTTCTATTTCTTATTTTAATGGAAATAAAACATAATAAAACATAGTTATATTATAATTTGATTATAATATCATATATAATACCATTAACACTATCCATTATACATCCCACATAAGGCATTAACGAGTCACATCACTTTAAGGGGGCGGTAGTCTGCACTTCCTCAAATGAGATTATCGTATTTACCCACTATGGAAATCATAAAGGCTTGATATAATTGAAAAGTACAGAAGCATAATGAAATCATAAACATAATTTATATCATATATAAATACAGTGCCATAATAATGGAAACCATGAGTGGTGGTAAGATGTATTGGAACAATCATCGTTTCGTGAGGCGTTAGTTTGCCATCCACAGAAACATTATGTTCTTCATCCATTAGATAGAGGTGTATGTAAGTGTAGTTCGAATCCTTCTTATTAAAACATAATAGTATATTTAGTATAATTGTGTTGTTACAAAAGAATGAAATAAAAAGCGTTTAGGGGTTGGAGAATTAAAATAAATGAAAACAATTTAAGAGAAACTGTTACTTTTAATTTGGGTAACTCCCTTCGGTTTGAACCAAATGATTTCTTGAGGTTAATTCTGCATAAGATAAGGCTTATAAGAGGAGTAGAGGGATGTGGGAAGATTAATTGGTCAGAGTTTTGATGAATAAAAAGGCTTGAGATGTGTGAGGAATTGGTTAGAAGTGGTCTCCTTTTATAAGGGGGGGAGGGGCTCTTTAGGAAAGTGTGAAAACATTATTTTATTATATAATGATATTCGGTTTATAATGGTCCAAAACTCATTAAGTCGAAGATAATATGAATCATGATCGAAATAAAATCATCCAATGGGAATTGGACATGTTTTGGATAATATTTTAATCATTATAATGTAATTTATTTACATTATTTATTAATGAGGTAAATACTGCATCATTATTGTGTCATGAATAATTTAATTTAATCGACGTATAAAAATTATACACAAACTACTACCATTTAGGAAATCTTTTTATATTTAGAATGAATATTTATAGTAGAAAATTTGACTTATATAACACCATATAAAAATTAATTTACTAAAAGATTTTTGTTATTTTCATTTTTGACATTACATTAAATTAATTAATCTAAATGTCATTATAATTCATAAGTGGTTCCATGAGGTCCCAAATTCGACCCAAGGATTCCCATGTTCTGCCACTACTCATCCAATAAGGTTAGGGAAAGTGTTAAGGTAATTTTTAATTTTTATAAAATTCTTTTAACCTGGAATTACCCTATTTACCTTTAACCGCGGAAAACAAAAGTCCAAAGTTACTATCCACCAAAAATTATTTTAATCCTAATGAACCACATTTTACTTATTTATAACAACCATGTATGTCGTATTTTTGAAATTAAATTCACAAAAGTGGTAAAATTTCATTTAAATGGAAAAGTCACTTTTTTAACTACCACTAAGTGGTGTCACTATTCATCAAAATTTGACGTTTTTCAGAAAAATACAAAAAAATCATCCTAAGATATATTTGATATTCCAAATTAAGAAATGATGTCTATTTTTCCAAATTCAAAACATAGAAGTGGAATTAATTAATTTTAAAATTAATTATCGTTATCAAAACAAATATTGTGTTATTAAGAAACAATAACTATCAAAAGATTGATATTTGTTTATGTCCAATTTCAAAATGAAATTAATTCCAACGACCATAATTGGATTAAATGGTAAAAATATATTTCAATTTCACTTTAAAAACAACTAAAAAGATAATCTATCCATATAAACAAATTAGATTAAAAGGTAGTTTTGTATTAAAATAAAGTATTTTTCGCTATTCATTAAAAAATCAACTTTATCAGAAAAATACCAAAAAATTACCCATTGTAAAATTTGATGTCCCAATTCTAAAGAAGGATTATATTTGGACAATTTGAATGTATTAATGTGACTAAACAATATTTAATTAGGGTTCTCCATTAAAAGGAATTAAATCGGCCTTTTAATGTAAATTATGCTTAAAATTAGATTCATTCATATTTTAAGCATCTAACTTTTTATTGGATAAATGGAAATACATTTAACAATCATTTATAATCATATTGTAGTTATTTTCATTTATTCCCACCAATACAACGACTATTAATTAACTACCTTTTAAAATAATAATATTATATTGTTAGTGTGCAACATAAGATTCCAAAGAAACCCATTGTTGCGTATCGGGTACACTATCGAACATAGAAACCCCTTTAAAGTAAAATTAATATTTAATTAGCAAATATTAATAAATATGAAATATGACTTATTCTTCATTTTCTTGGGATGTTACATTCTTCCCCCCTTTTGGTAATTGCGTCCTCACAATTTTTATTCTCTTATCAAAATAAGTGGGGGTATTTGTCCCTCATAGAATTTTCAGATTCCCACGTTGCCTCCCAAAACATGTTGTTTTTCCACAAACCATTACCGGGTGAATTACCTTATTCTGCAACACCTGATCTCTACGGTCAAAAAATCTAGATTGCTTGTTCTTCATAAGAGAGATTCTCTTCTAACTGAACTACCTCTAGGCTCAAAACATGATATGGATCTGGCATATACTTTCTCAACATTGAAGAATAAAAAATATTGTGTACCTGGGATAAACATGGACATAAATCCACTATGTATGCAACTAATCGAACATTCTCCCGAATTTCATAAGGTCCAATAAACCTCGGACTCAACTTTCCCTTCTTACCAAAACGCATCACACTTTTTCATGGAGAAACTTTGAGAAAGACATGATCACCTACCTCAAAGAAAAGATCCTTCCTCTGGTTATTTACATAACTTTTCTATTTTCTCTAAGCTATTCTCTTGTGCTTCTGAATCAACTGAACATTCTATGCCATCGGTTCTACCAATTCTGGTCCCATCAACTTCCTCTCATCTACTTCATACCAAAAATCTAGATTTCTAAAATGCTTTCCATATAATGCCTCAAATGGAGCCATGTTTATACTGGAATGAAAACTGTTATTATATGAAAATTCAACCAAAGAAAGATTTTGGTCTTAAAATCCCTGATAATCCATCGAACATGTACGTAGCATATCCTCCAGAGTCTGTATTTTTCATTCTGACTGCCCATCTGATTGCAGATGAAAAGCTGTACTAAAATTTAATTCAGTACCCAACGACTTCTGAAGGCCTTTCCAAAAATTAGAAGTGAACCTGGGATCATGATCAGATACAATGGAGAGGGAAACTCCATGCAACCTGGCTATCTCGTTGACATTCAATTGAGCAAGTTGATCTAGAGACAATGTATCTCTAATAGTAAGGAAATGATCAGATTTAGTCAATCAGTCAACTATAACCCAGATTGAATCATTACCTCAAGATGTATTTGGTAATCCCACAACAAAGTCCATGGTTAAATTTTCCAATTTCCACTATAGCACTAGTAAATGCTGAAGCATTCCTTTCGGTAACTGTCACACTACTTTAACCTGTTGACAAGTCAAACATTTCGCAGTAATTTCAGGAATATCTCTTTTCATTCCATCCCACCAATAATACTCCCGAAGATCTCTGTACATCTTAGTACTGCAAGGATGAACTAAAAACGGGGAACTATGAGCTTCACATAACAACTCATTCTTCAAATGTGAATCATAAGGCACACATAATCTCTTTACAAATCTCAAAACCAAATCATTATCAAGATTAAAATCAGGCAACATACCCTTCTACACTAACACAACCTTTTTCTGTAACTCACTGTCTTCCTTCTGCGCATGCATAATTCTGTCTGATAGATATGATTTCACAAACACCTGAAACAAAATAGATGAATTCCCAGAACCAACAACTTATATTCCAATGATTATCAAATCAAAAACTAAAATATCTCATTCCAAACGTATCATGGCTAATGAGACATTACTTTTCGACTTAAATCATCATCCACATTATTTGCTTTTCCCGGATGGTAATGGATCTTGCAATCATAATCCTGGATTAATTCCAACCATCTCCTTTGTCTCATGTTAAATTATTTCTGAGTGAATATATACTTCAAACTTTTGTGATCAGTTTATATTTCACACTTCACTCTATAAAAATGATGCCTCCATATTTTTACAGAAAAGACAACATCAGCTAATTACAAATCATGTGTAGGATAATTTAACTCATGAGGTTTCAATTGACTTGAAGCATAAGAAATTACCTGATAATTTTTCATTAGGACACAACCCAGTCCTTTCAACGAAGTATCACTATAGATAGAAATCTCACCATTTCTGGAAGGCAGTGCCAAAACTGGATCATTCACCAATCTTCTTTTCAATTCCTGAAAAAAATCATCACATTGTTTTATCCAGATGAACTTAACACCTTTTCGAGTTAACTAAGTAATTGTACTAGATAACCATGAAAAATTTTCAACAAACCTCTGGTAATAACTAGACAAACCAAGAAAACTACGAATCTTGGTTATATTTGTTGGTCTTGGCCATTCTTCAACAACTTTTGTTTTATCTTGATCAACATTTTTTCAATTTTTTGAAATAATGTGACCAAGTAATGAAATTTGTTGTTTCCAAAACTCACACATGATGAATTTCACAAATAATTTATTTTCTTTTATGGTATTCTGGACAACCCTTAAATTAATATCATGCTCCTATTTACTTTTAGAATAAACCAAAATATCATCAATGTACACAACCAAAAACTTATCCAAGAACTCATGGAAAATTCTATTCATAAGATCCATGAATACAGGTGGTACATTAGTTAACCCAAAAGGCATAACAAAAAATTCATAATGGCCATATCTAGTATGAAACATGGTCTTTGGAATGTCTACTTCCTTTACTTTCAACTGATGGTACCCCAACCTCAAGTCAATCTTCGAAAAATACAGATTTCCCCAGAGCAGATCAAACAAATCATCGATATGAGGCAAATGATACTTATTCCTAATAATAATGTTATTAAATTCTCTATAATCAATGAAAAGTCTCATTTAACCATCTTTATTTTCAACAAACATGATAGGATCACCCCATGGTTACGTGCTAGATCGAATGAAACCTTTAGCTAATAACTCATGCAACTTCTTATTTAACTCTAAAAGTTCAATTTGAGCCATTCGATAAGGGGGTTTTGAAATTGTATTAGCATCAGGAACAAATTAAATGGTAAATTAAACTTCCCGGTCAGGTATAATACCAGGAAACTCATCAGGAAAATCATCAAGGTACTCATTTACCACTAGCACATGATTAATCTGAATAGTTTCTTTGTTTTCAACAATATGTGCATGGTAACATTCATTTCATTTTTTTACTAGTTTCTCAGCTTCCTGATATGTTATCAACCGCAAGGGTAAATTTTTGTATACAAACTAAAAATCATTCTGAAAAGAAAACACTTCAGCTCTGCAATCTATCTTAGCATGATAAAAAGAAATCAAATCCATGCCCAAAATAACATAAAAATCTACTAGCATCAAAACAATAAGTTTGCTGGGAGATTCTTTCCGCACACAAGGACAGAAATGGTCTTATGTTTTCTTTTTATCTCAAAATATTCTCTAGGTGTTTTTACCATAAGTTCCATATTCATATCTTGAGTTGTAATTCCAAATTTACTAGAAAAATTCTCATAAATGAAAGAGTGTGTAGACCCAGAATCAAACAACACATTGGCATAATCTGAACAAACAAACAGTGTACCTGATACAACTTCATTTGATGGCCCAACATCTACTGAAGTAGTTGCAAAGGATTTCACCACCCATTTCGCCTTGTATTCAGGCTGCTTTACTTCGGTTGAGTTCTTTGTTGGACACTCATTTGTATATTGACCCATTTCATTTCACATAAAACATTTTACTGACTATAAATCATATTTTGTCCTGCCATTACCCTGATCTTTTTCAGTGCAATTACGAGACTTATGTCCCATTTTACCACATCGGTATCACTTACCAGAATTCAAAAGACATTCCCCATCATTCTTTTTACCAAAATTTTTAAAAAATGTAAACTTATGTTTCTTTCCAAAAGATTTTTGCGAAGAGTTCTTCCCTTCCGCCTGCCACCTTGTCCTCTTATTCTGATGTTTTTCAAAGTATACCTGATCATCGGTGAACTCCATTTTCACCTTCTCCGCACAATGAACAGGTTTTCATAACTTTTGAACTCATGAGAAGATAAAGACCTTCGATAATTTGGCTTTAATCCTGATTAAAAATCATTGATTTTACTTCCAAGATCTCTTATGAAATTTGGAGCATACCTTGCCAGTCGAGGGAATTTTTCTTTATAACAGCCACTGAGTCATCATCCTGCCTCAATTCCAAGAATTGTTTCTCTATCCATAGACGAACCACCATAGGAAAATATTTCTCAAGAAACATACCATTGAATTCATCCCAATCGAGAGCATCAATCTTCTCACTATCCCTGATATTTTTCACCATCGACCACCACTAATCAGCTTCACCTTCAAAATGGTAAATAGAAAGACTAACCATTTGATGTTCTGAACAACCCTTGACATAAAAAATAATCTCCAAAGCTTTAATCCACCCTTCAGCTAGCACATGGTCAGATGATACTCTGAATGATGGGGGATGCGTCCTTATGAAATGTTCCACAACTAACATGTTCCTCTGTGGTTGATCTGGCAGATCTCTTACGTGGATACCACCACCATTTATATCCTGAGTCAACTGTTCCATCGTTGCAACAAAATGTTCAGTTCCAATTCCAACCATCCCCGGTTGCTGATTTGGATGGTTGTCTTCCTCCTGATGTTGTCCCAACATAGATGCCCTGTTTCCTCTGTGGAAAACCATTATTAACATAGAAATAACATAGGTGAAGCAACATGGTAATCTGTAAATTCTATATTATATCAATATTAACATAAATTACTTTATGGATATTAATTTAACAATACCCTAACTAATTATTTTATCTAAACTGACCATTGATACCAACTATAAGGACCCGACCTTAAAAATTACATAATATTGAATTAAATAAATAATTCACATTGAGGATCTTTTCAGGTTTAGTGTTTTAAAGAATTAGGAAATAACTATTACATCTTAAAATATTACACGGTAGAAATATCTACATAGATTCAAATTTTTTCATAAAATAAAAACTCTTGAAAAAAGAAGTCATGTCCAGTTCCGTGTTTTAGACTGCATGACTTTTCCTTGATCCCATCTTTGACCTTATTCATCTTTAAGTCCTGTGAAAGCATTTCAAAACGTGGGATGAGCATAAAAAGCTCAGTAAGGGTTATAAAACAAATAATGAAAATATTTTTTCATAAATACATAAAAAACATGAACTCTTTTACTTAACTCATGAAATCATAAGTTTTTTGAAAGACACATAGAAATCATTAATCATAAAGTTAACTTGTGGAATCCATATCATACTAGCATTGTAGCTATCACAACTACATAGGGAGTTACTTTGGAATACCCATCACAGTATATTCCCTAAATATCTTAGTATAAACATTAATGTTTACCTCCATCACGTTACCCAATGCATTGTAGACTGATCTCGGGCTCACCCGCCCTAGGTTTATCATGGAACAAACTGTGTACGTAAAATAATGCCCAAGAACCATAACATGTTCATAACAAATAGCATAATCATAAATGAAAGATAACATTTCCACATTGCAATAATAAAATATCATTTCATGATATTGAAATAATAAATCCATTTTCTAAATCATTTTCAATACCTAAATACATAAAAATAGTATATGGTATTTATTTTTCCTTTTAAAAACATTCCAGCTTGTTATGGAAGCCAAGATCAAATAATACTCACGGCGGCAGAAAGGTCGTTGTCACCACTTACGTTAAAAAAAATTATATTTTTGTCTTTTAGTAAAATTCTTCATATAATAAGATTCCCTTTAAATGAAATGAAAATTCAAAGGTGTTTATACACCATAAAAAATAAAGTTGTGTATAAAACTAAAAATGCCTCAACGAAAGGAGTTTGAGACGAAGTCCCTTACCTCGCGTCCGAATTGACTTGATCATTATTTGATATCCTAAATAATAAACTATAGTTAATTTCTACTTTCTTAAGAACCTTTTTCAAGTTTATTATTTCTTTTATATCACTTATTACCATGTTATAAACATTATGAAATAATTTAAGTTAATAATGTTCATTTTGTTGATATTTGGTACTTGAGTAAAAACATAACACCTTATGTTTAAACGGTGTCCATGTGGTCAAAGGTCCATTATATCCAAAATGATATTCATTATTTGGATATCATATATATTATATATATCTAGTAAACATATGATTTTATAAAGTTACATAACATTTATAGGTAAAAAATGAAATGCACCATTCATGGAGACGGTAAGCCGTACATACGCATAAACGCTACATTCATTTCTATTTCTTATTTTAATGGAAATAAAACATAATGATAAATAGGTATATTATAATTCCAATATAATATAATATATAATATCATTAACACCATCCATTATACATCCCACATAAGTCATTAACGAGTCACATCACTTTAAGGGGGCGGTAGTCCGCACTTCCTCAAATGAGATTATCGTATTTACCCACTATGGAAATGATAAAGGCTTGATATAATTGAGAAGTACAGAATCATAATGAAATAATAAACATAATATATATCATATATAAGTACAATTCCATCATAATGGCCACCATGATAGGTGGTAATATGTAATTGAATAATCATCATTTCGTTTGTCGTTTGTTTTCCAACCACAGAAACATTATCTTCTTCATCCATTAGATGGAGGTGTGTGTAAGTTCAGTTCAAATGCATCCTATAATAACATCCTAGTATATTTAGGATACTATTTTGGTTACAAAAGAAAAAATAAAAAGAGTTTTGGATATGGAGAAGTAAAATAAAGGAAAACAATTTTAGAGAAACTGTTACCTTTAATTTGGGTAACTCCCTTTGGTTTGAACCAAAGGACTTCTTGAAGTGCCTTTTGCTTAAGGTAAGGCTTCTAAAAGGAGGATAGGGATGTATGGAGATTAATTTGGATGTTTTTAGACGAGAAAAAATTCTTAATAGGTGTGAGGAATTGGTTAGAATTGGTCTTCTTTTATAAGGGTGAGGAGGGGCTCATTAAAAAAGTGTGAAAAAATTATTTTATTATATAATGTTATTCAGTTTATAATGGTCCAAAACTCATTAGAGTAGAATATAATATGAATCATGGTCGAAATAAAATCATCCAATCAGAATTGGAAATGTTTTGGATAATATTTTAATCATTATAATCTTATTTATTTAAATTATTTATTAATTAGGTAAATACAACATCATTATTGTGTCCTGAAAATTTAATTTATTCGATATCTAAAAATTTTATGAAAAATACAATCATGTAGAAAATCTTTTTATCTTTCCAATAAATATTTATAGATGAAAATATTAATTATATAACAACATATAAAAATTAATTTACTAAAATAATTTTGTTATTTTCAATTTTGTATTTACATTAAATTAATTAATCTAAAGTGTCATTATCTTTCATATGTGGCTTCATGGGGTCCCAAAATAGACCCAAGGATGACCCTAGTCAGCCACTACTCAACTAATAAGGTTAGGACAAGTGTTAAGGTAATTTGAAATTATTTTAATATTATTCTGACCTTGAATTACCCTATTTACCATTAACCGCGGTAAATAAAAGACCAATGTTACTATTCACCAAAAAAATATTTTTATCTTAATGAACCATATTTTACTTCTTGATAACAACCATGTATGTCGTATTTTTGAAATTCAATTCACAGATGTGGTAAAATATCATTTAAATGGAAAATTCAATTTTTTTAACTACCACTAAGTGGTGTCACTATTCATAAAAAATTGATGTTTTTCAGAAAATACCAAAAATTAAGACAACACTATATTTGATATTCTGAATTCAAAAATAATGTCTATTTTTCCACATTCAAAACATAGAAGTGGAATTAATTAATTTTAAAATTAATTCCCATTATCAAAACAAATAGCTTGTTTTTAAGAAACAAAATCTATCAAAAGATTTATATTTGTTTATATCCAATTTCAAAGTGAAATTAATTCCAATAACCAACATTGGATTAAATAGTAAAAATATATTTCAATTTCACTTTAAAAACAACTAAAAAAAATCTATCCATATAAAAAAATTATATTAAAAGGCACTTTTGAATTAAAATAAAGTATTATTCACTATTCATTAAAAAAATGAACTTTATCATAAAAATACAGAAACAAATTACCCAAAGTAAAATTTGATGTCCCCATTCTAAAGAAGGATTATATTTGGACAATTAGAATTTATTAAAGTGACCGAAACTATATTTAAATAGGGTTCTCCATTAAAAAGCAGTAAATCGGCCTTTTAATGTAAATTATGCTTAAAATGAGATTCATTCATATTTTATTCTTCTAAATTTGTGTTGGATAAATGTAAATAAATTTAACAATCATTTATAATCATATTTTAGTTAGTTTCATTCATTCCTTCCAATACAATGGCTATGTTTTAACTACCATTTAAAATAATAATACTATATTTTTAATGTGCAACGTAAGATTCCAAAGAAACATGTTGTTGCGTATCAGGTATGCTTTCGTACATTTCAACCCATTTAAAGTAAAATTTATATGTTTTCAACAAATATTAATAAATAAGAAATATGTCTTATTCTTCATTTACCTGGGATGTTACATCCTTCCCCCCCTTTTTAGAATTGCATCCTCACAATATTTATTAACTTATCAAAATAAGTGGGGGTATTTATCCCTAATAGAATTTTAATATTCCTATGTTGCCTCCTCAACCATATGGTCTTTTCACAAAATCATTACCTGGTGAATTACATTATTCCGCAAAACATGCTCTCTACGATCAAGAATCTGGACTGGTTGTTCGTCATAAGAGAGATTCTCTTCCAACTGAACTACCTCGGGGCTGAAAACATGACATGGATCTGGCATATACTTTATCAACATAGAAACATGAAAAACATTGTGTACCTGGGAAAAAACATGGACGTAAAGCCACTCTATATGCAACTAATCCAACTTTCTCTAGAATTTCATAATGCCCAATAAACCTCGGACTCAACTTTCCCTTCTTACCAAAACGCATCACACTTTTCCATGGAGAAACTTTGAGAAAGACATGATCACCTACCTCAAAGAAAAGATCCTTCCTCCGGTTATCTACATAACTATTCTGTCTAATCTAAGCTGTTCTCATGTGCTTCTGAATTAATTGAACTTTCTGTGCCATCTCTTCTACCAATTCTATTCCCATCAGCTTCCTCTAACCTAGGTCATCACAAAAATCTGGAGTTCGACAATGCTTTTCATATAATGCCTCAAATGGAGCCATCTGTATACTGGAATGAAAAATTTTATTATATGAAAATTCATCCAAAGAAAGATGTTGGTCCCAAAATCCTGGATAATCCATCGAAAAAGAACGTACCATATCCTCCAAGGCTTGTATTTTTCATTCTAACTGCCCATCTGATTGTGGATGAAAAGTTGTACTAAAATTTAATTCAGTACCCAACGACTTTTGAAGGCCTTTACAAATATTAGAAGTGAACCTGGGATCATGATCAGATACAATGGAGAGGGGAACTACATGAAACCTCACTATCTCTTTAACAAACAACCGAGCAAGTTGATCTAGAGACAATGTATCTCTAATACGAAGGAAATGATCAGATTTTTTCAATCGGTCAACTAAAACCCAGATTGCATCATTACCTCGAGATGTCTTTGGTAATCCCACAACCATGTCCATGGTTAAATTTTCCCCTTTCCACTCTGGCACTGGTAAAGGCTAAAGCATTCATTTCAGTAAATTTCAATATGCATTAACCTGCTAACAAGTCAAACACTTCACAGTAAAATTAGCAATATCTATTTTCATTCCATCCCACCAATAATACTCCTAAAGATCTCTGTACACCTTAGTAATTCCCGGATGAACTGAAAATGGAGAAATATGATCTTCACATAACAACTCATTCTTCAACTTTGAATCACAAGGCACACATAATCTCTTTCCAAATCTCAAAACCCAATCATTATCAAGATTAAAATATGGCAACTTACCCTTATGAACCAACACAACATTTTTCTGCAACACACTGTCTTCCTTCTGCGCTTGCTTAATTCTGTCTGATAGAGATGATTTCACTGACACCTGAAATAAAACAGATGAATTCCATGCACCAACAACTTCTATTCCAAAGTTCATCAAATCAAAAACCAATGTATATCGTTCCAAACATAGCATGGATAATGAGACATTACTTTTTTGACTTAAAGCATAAGCCACATTATTTTCTTTTCCCAGATGGTAATGGATCGTGCAATCATAATCCTTGATTAATTTTAACCATCTCCTCTGTCACATGTTCAATTCTTTATGAGTGAATATATACTTCAAACCTTTGTGATCAGTATATATTTCACACTTCACTCCATACAAATTATGCCTCAAAATTTTTAAAGAAAAAAAATAGCATCTAATTCCAAATCATGTGTAGGGTAATTTAACTCTTGAGGTTTCAACTGACGTGAAGCATAAGAAATTACCTGATCATTTTTCATTATAACACAACCCAGTCCTTTCAATGAAGTATCACTGTAGATAACAAACTCACCATTTGTGGAAGGCAGTGCCAAAACTGGATCACTGAATAATCATCTTTTCAATTCAATAAAACAATCATCACATTCTTTTGTCTAGATGAACTTCACACCTTTTTGAGTTAACCTAGTCATTGGACTAGATAACCATGAAAAATTTTCAAAAAACCTCTGGTAATAACCATCCAAACCAAGAAAACTACAAATCTAGATTATATTTGTGGGTCTTTTCCATTATTCAACAACTTTTGTTTTAGATAGATCAACAGTTATGCCATTTTTTGAAATAATGTGACCAAGGAAAGAAATTTGTTGTATCCAAAACTCACACTTGATGAATTTCGCAAATAATTTCTTTTCTTTTAAGGTTTTCAAGACAACCCTTAAATTAATTTCATGCTCCTCTATACTTTTAGAATAAACCAAAATATCATCAATGAACACAACCACAATCTTATCCAATAACTCACTGAAAATTCTATTCATAAGATCCGTGAATAGAACAGGTACATTGGTTAACTCAAAAGGCATAACTAAAAATACATAATACCCATATCTAGTACAAAACGTGGTATTTGGAATGTCTTCTTCCTTTAATTTCAATTGATGGTACCCTGGCCTCAATTTAATCTTTGAAAAATACCGAGCACCCTGGAGCTGATCAAAAAATCATCAATATGAGGCAAAGGAAACTTATTCTTAACAGTGATGTTATTCAATACTCTATAATCAATGAAAAGTATCATTGAACCATCTTTCATTTTAACAAAAAGACAGGAGCACCCCATGGTGGCATGCTCGGTCAAATGAAACCTTTATCTAATAACTCCTGCAATTGCTTATTTAACTCAAAAAGTTCAATTTGATCCATTCGATTAGGGGGTTTTGAAATTGGATTATCATCACGAAAAAAGTCAACAGTAAATTCAACTTACCAATCAGGTATAATACCAGGAAACTCATCCGAAAAAACATAAAGGTGCCTGTTTACCACTATCACAACAATAATCTGAACAGTTTCTTTGTTTTTAACAATATGTGCAATGTAACATTCATTTACATCTATTACTAGTTTCTCAGCTTCTTGATATGTTATCAACAGCAAAGTGTTCATTTTTGTATACAAACTGAAAATCATTCTGAAAATAATCCTCTTTAGCTCTTGAAACAATCTTAGCCTGATAAACAGAAAGCCAATTTATGCCAAAAATAACATCAAACTCTACTAGTGGAAAAACAATAAGTTTTCAGGTAGATTATTTCTGCACACAAGGAAAATAATGTTCTTATGTTTTCTTTTTGTCTCAACATTTACTCTAGGTGTTTTTACTGGAAGTTCTATATTCATATCTTGAGATGGAATTCCCAATCTACTAGAACACTTCTCAGAAATGAAAGAGTGTGTAGACCCCAAATCAAACCACACATTGGCATAATCTGAACAACCAAATAGTGTACCAGATACAACTTCATTTGATGGACCAACATCTACTGAAGTAGTTTCAAAGGATTTCACCACCCATTTCGCCTTGTATTCGGGCTGCTTTCCTTCGGTTGAGTTCTTTGTTGGACACTCATTTGTATAATGACCCATTTCATTTCACATAAAACATTTTACTGACTATAAATCATATTTTGTCCTGCCATTACCATGATCTTTTTCAGTGTAATTATGAGCCTTATGTCCCATTTTATGACATCGGTAGCACTTACCAAAATTCAAAAGACATTCCCCAGAATTTTTTTAGCACAATTTTCACAAACTGTTAACTTAAGATTCTTACCATCAGACTTTTTTGAAGAGTTCTTCCCTTTCTCCTGTCACCTCATCCTTTTATTCTGTTGTTTTTCAATGAATACCTGATCATCGGAAAACTCCATTTCCACCTTCTCTTCACAACAAAAATGTTTTTAATAAATTTTGAACTCATGAAAAGAAAAATCCCTTCGATACATTGTCTTTAATCCTGAGTAAAAATGGTTGATTTTACTACCAAGATATGCTATGAAATTTGGAGCATACCTTGCCAGTCGAGTAACTTTTTCTTCATAAGCAACCACTGAGTCATCCTCCTGTCTCAATTCCAAGAATTGTTTTTCAATCCTATGACAAACCACCTTAGGAAAATATTTCTCAAGAAATATAACTTTGAAATCATCCCAATCGAGAGCATCAATATCCTCACTATCCCTGATATTTTTCACCATTGACCTCCACGGATCAGCTTCACCTTAAAAATGGTAAATAGAAAGACTAACCTTTTGATGTTCTGAAATACCCTTGACATCAAAAATCTTCTCCAAAGCTTTAATCTACCCATCAGCTAGAATAGGGTCAGATGATCCTCTGAATGATGGGGGATGATGCCTCGTGAAATGCTCCACTATTGACATGTTCCTCTGTGGTTGATCTGGCTGATCTCGTACATGGATACCACCACCATTTATAGCCTGATTCAATTGTGTCGTCGCTGCAACAAACCGCTCGGTTCTGATTCCGACCATCCCAAGCTTCTGATTTGGAAGGTTTTTCTTCCTCTTGATGTCGTCCCAATATAGCTGCCCTATTTCCTCTGTAAAAAACCATTCTGAACACATAAATATCTTAGTCGAAGCAACATTGTAATATTTAAATTCTATATGATATCAATATTATCATAAATTACTTTATGGGTATTAATTTTACAATACCCTAACTCCTTAAGTTATCTAAACCGACCTTTGATACCAACAGTACAGACCCAACCTTAAACATTACAGAATATTGTATTAAATGAATAATTCACATTGAGGATCTTTTCAGGTTTAGAGTTTTAGAGAATTAGGACATAAATATTACATAACAAAAGATTAAAAAGTAGACATATCTACATAGATTCCATTTTTTTCATAAAATAAAAACTCTTGAAATAAAATTCATATCTAGTTCTATGTTTTAGACAACATGACTTTTCCTTGATCCCATCCTTGACCTTATTTATCTTTTATTCCTATGAAAAAATTTCAAAACATGGGATGGGCATAAAAATCTCAGTAATGGTTGTAAAACAAAGAATGAAAACATTTGTTCATAAATACATACAAAACATGAACTCTTTTACTTATCTAATGAAATCATAGGATTTATGAAAGACACATAGAAATCATTAATCATAAATTTAACTTGTGGAATCCATATCATATTTTAATTGTAGCTATCACAGCTACATAGGGAGTTACTTTGGAAACCCATCATATTATATTCCCTAAGTCTCTTAGGATAAACATTCATGTTTTCCTCTATCACGTTACCCAATGCATTGGAGAGATATCTCGGGCTCACTAACCATAGGTTTATCACCGAACCACCTGTATATGTAAAATAATGCCCAAGAACCATAACATGAACATAACACATAACATAAGCATAAAGGAAAGATAACATTTCGACATGGAAATAATAAAATATCATTTCAAGATATTGAAATAATAAATCAATTTTCAGTATCATTTTCAATACCAAAATACATAAAAAGAGTATATGGTATTTATTTTTCCTTTTAAAAACATTGTGGCTTGTTATGGAAGCCAAAGATCAAATAATACTTGTGGCGGCGGAAAGGTCGTTGTCACCGATTACGTTAAAAAACATTCTGTTTTTTTCATTTACTAAAACGCTTTGTATAAGATGATTCCCTTTGAATAAAATGAAAATTCAAAGGGTTTTATACACCGTATAAAATAATGTTGCGTATAAAACAAAAAATGCCTCAATGAAAGGAGATTGAGACGAAGTCCCTAAACTCGCATCTGAATTTACTTGATCACTCTTTAATGTCCTGAATAATAAACTAATGTTAATTTCTACTTACTTAAGACCTTTTTTATGTTTATTTTTCCTTTTATATCACTTATTACCATAATAAATATTATGCAATCATTTAAATTAATAACGTTCATTTTGTCGATATTTGGTACTTCAGTAAAAAATGAACACCTTATATTTACATGTTGTCCTTGTGGTGAAAGGTTAATTATATCCAGAATGATATTAATGATTTGGATATCATATATATCATATATATCTAGTATATACGTGCTTTTATAATAGTACATAACATTTAAAGGTAATAAATGAAATGCATTGTTCCTGGAGACGGTAAGCCAAACATATGCATGCACGCTACATTCATTTCTATTTCTTATTTTAATAGAAATAAAACATAATTATACATAGGTATATTATAATTTCAGTATAATATCATATATAATATAATTAAAACTGTCCATTATACA
Source organism: Viscum album (assembly GCA_963277665.1). Lineage (NCBI taxonomy): Eukaryota > Viridiplantae > Streptophyta > Magnoliopsida > Santalales > Viscaceae > Viscum > Viscum album. The sequence goes on from OY728160.1 coordinate 1,933,519,687, forward strand.
TCCCACATAAGGCATTAAAGAGTCACATCACTTTAAGGGGGTGGTAGTCCGCACTTCCTCAAATGAGATTACCGTATTTACCCACTATGGAAACCATAAAATATTGATATAACTGAGAAGTACAGAAGCATAATGAAATCATAAACATAATATATATCATATATAAATACAGTTCCGACATAATGGACACCATGAGAGGTGGTAAGATGTAATTGAACAATCATCTTTTCATAAGATTTTAGTTTTCCATCCACAAAAACATTATGTTCTTCTTCCATTAGATGGAGGTGTGTGTAAGTGTAGTTATAATCCTTCTTATAACAACATAATAGAATATTTAGGATACTAGTGTTGTTACAAAATAATTAAATAAAAATATTTTACGGTTTGGAGAAGTAAAATAAATGAAAACAATTTAAGAGAAATTGCTACCTTTAATTGGGGTAACTCCCTTTGGTTTGAACCAAAGGACTTCTTGAAGTTCCATATTCCTAAGTTGAGGCTTCTAAGAGGAGTATTGGGATTTATGGAGCTTAATTGGGCTGTATTTGTAAGATCCAAAAGGCTTTAGATGTGTGAGTAATTGGTTAGAAGTGGTCGCCTTTTATAAGGGGGAGGAGGGGATCTTTAGGAAAGTGTGAAACAATTATTTTATTATATAATGATATTCGTTTTATAATAGTCCAAAAGTAATTACAGTCAAATATAAGATGACTCATGGTAGAAATAAAATCATCCAATCAGAATTGGACATGTTTTGTATAATATTTTAATCAGTATAATCTTATTTATTTAAATTATTTATTAATGAGGTAAATACAACATCATTATTGTGTCGTGAATAATTTAATTTATTCAATGTCTAAAAATTATAAAAAAATTACTATCATGTAGGGAATCTTTTTATATTTCCAATGATTATTTATAGTCGAAAATATGACTTATATAACAAAATATAAAAATTAATTTACTAAATGATTTTTGTTATTATCAATTTTCGCTTTATATTAAATTAATTAATCTAAAGTGTCATTACCTTTCTTAAGTTGCTCCATGAGGTCCCAAAATCGACCCAAGGATTCCCATTGTCGGAAACGACTCATCCAATATGGTTAGGACAAGTTTTATGGTAATTTTGAATTATTATAATATTCTTTTAACCTTGAATTACCCTATTTACCTTTAACTGCGGTAAATAAAAGTTAAACATTACTATTCACCAACAATTATTTTAATATTAATGAACCAAATTTTAATTCTTGATAACAACAATGTATGTTGGATTTGTGAAATTCAATTCATAGAAGTGGTAAATTTTCATTTAAATGAAAAATTCAGTTTTTTTTACTACCACTAAGGGGTGTCACTATTCATTAAAAATTGATGTTTTCTAGAAAAATACCAAAAATTATTCCTAAGCTATATTTGATAATTTGAATTCAAAAATGATGTCTATTTTTACAAATTCAAAACATAGAATTAGAATTATTTAATTTTAAAATTAATTCTTGTTAAGAAATAATAGCGTGTTTTTAAGAAACAATAACTATCAAAAGATTGATATTTGTTTATGTCTAATTTCAAAGTAAAATTAATTCCAATGTCCAAAATGGGATTAAATGGTAAAAATATATTTAAATTTCACATTAAAACCATCTAAAATGATAATATAACCATACAACTAAATTATATTAAAAGGCAATTTGAATTAAAATAAAGTATTTTTCACTATTAATTAAAAAAAATTAACTTTATCAGAAAAATACCAAAAAAATACCCAAATTAAAATATTATGTCACTATTCTAAAAAAGGATTATACTAGGGAAATTATAATGTATTATGTGACCAAAACTATTTTTAAAGAGGCTTCTCAATTAAAAGGTAGTAAATTGGCCTTTTAATGTAAATTATGCTTAAAATTAGATTCATTCATTTTTTAATCCTCTAACTTTTTATTGGATAAATATAAATACATAACAAAATCATGTATAATCATATTTTAGTTAGTTTCATTCATTCCACCAATACAATTACTAGGAGTTTACTACAATCTAAAATAATAATATTATATTATTAGTGTTTAACGTAACATTCCAAAGAAACCCTTTGTTACTTATTGGGTACGCTATCAAACATAGAATCCCCATTAAAGTAAAATTAATATTTAATTCACAAATATTAATAAATATGAAATATTTCCTATTCCTCATTTACTTGGAATGTTACAATCAATGTGATAATAAATGAAACAACTAAATACGGTTTATTTTTCATAATAGAAACTTCCTAACACATCGATTTTCTAGTTAGTCTTCCACTATGATTTTTAATGGAAACTTTTTTCTTAAGGTTCTAAGGAAATAAATAATTTAATTTAATAACTAGGAAAATATAAAATATTGTGAGGATCTAAAATAAAATAATCAAATAGATAAATTTTAAATTGAGATTAATATACCTAAAACTATCATTAGGTACATCCACCACAACTACAAATATTACAGTTTTTTGGCCTTCTATTGTTTTCCTCTTCTTGGGTAGATTACATTGATGTTTGCAGAGTTATTTTTAATTGTACCCCAAATCCATAACATTATATACTATGAAAATATGTTTTCATTATTCCATTTCAATTATTTTTCATAATGACCCTTATCACAAAAATTATAATAAACTCCATTTCCCTTCAAAAATTTCCCATGATAATTCATTCCACAATTCTCAAAAGATGGAAATGGAAACATTATCTTCAACTTCATTGATGTATTAAATATTTCTTGGTGGTAATTCATCGTATTATTTTCTTGATTTGAATTGATTATATATGATCTAAACTATTTAGTCTACATTTTTATAAAATAAAAAAATTAATCAATTGATGAAATGATTTTAGAGAACCTCAAACTAAATAGAATTAGAATAATCGCAACAAAAAATGATCAATCATGCACACTATGTTGCATATGTAATTTTTCGAATAAATGTATAACCTTTTAAAGGAAGGATCAAATTTAGTAATAGATTTGACTTCATTATTATATGTGTTTATGAAAATTCTCTTCATTTAAGATTCTTTCTTGCGATGGAATTAATTATCGAAGAGTTTGACCTTAAAAGATTTATATTCCATTTGTTTTATTTCCTCTTCCTCTCAAGTATTCTGGATCAAAGACCAATACTGATCAAAATAACCATTGATAAAATACACAAAAATGGTGTCCTTTTCATTTTAATTTCATCTCATTTACATAAATTACTTCTCAAGACACTTAATTCACTGGTCAACTACTATTGGATTAGTAGTACTGATAAATTAAGGAGTCTTATCATGCATTAATGATCCAAAAAAGGAGAATCACACTATGAAATAGTTTTCACCATCCATGAAAGGTAGTTTATCCAAACGATATTTTTCTGCACAAATATATTCATGAATCTCTGAGTTCCAATACCCACTATATTCTCTTTCCCAATAGGGAAATACCTAATTTTTCTATGACCCAAAAATGTGATAACTATATTTTTTTATTTTTTTAGATATTCTACTTCCTACGGTTGAGGGTGAAACATACATGGCATGTAGGCCTGGACACATATGTCCTCATACATTACCCTTGAATTCCTAACATAATTCCACCACAAGATATACCTACCCAAATTATAAAATTTTTACACTCTCCCATTCTATCCAAGGAAAAACATAAACATATCCACCATGCATGGCATGATTACCATTCCCATTGTCAGATATCATACCCTCTAAAATATCCAAAAACAGAAGCCCTAAAAGATTCTAGAAGAATCCCAGAAACTTATATTATCAGAACCAGTGGATGAAGTACTTTTCTTCGAGATGTTCAGTGCCTAGTCCCACTACGACTCTACAGTTCATGTTTCCCATCTATGTTCTTTCCAAATATGCTGATGCCATACCCACAATCACCTATCCCAGACCACCATCGAGCTCGCCACTACCCCTTTAACCTTTTTCTCATGGTCGTAATGTCAGACCCCACAATATCATGCCCACCATTAGTCTGTATCGACGTCGGTCATCAACTGAAGCCCACCTCCACCCCGCATCTTATTGCTCAGTCACGACATCTACCACCCACCCAATAGTGGTCGTCACACCATTGTCACCCCCATGGACACCGGAGCCGCCAGACCACATTTTCACTTCAACCATGTGCACCTGCTTATCATCCCATAATAAGATCGTAGAGGCCCTCGCCTTCTACCCTAAACATGCACTGCACATACACCAAATCCCCAAAATAAGGGATTTGAGGTTATAAAACATGTTTGGTGCATGATTTCAGGGTCTCTTCAACCACCAGTCTAAGACCACAACTACCCATCATTAGATATGAGTATTGATACCATTTTTCATTCTGAGAACCTTTTCTTAATAATGGAATATATTAGACTACCAAATAAAATTATAAATATTAAATACTAACTTATAGTTATAAGTATGGAGTAACATGTAACATGAAAATGAAAACATACGCATAATTAATATCAGAATCATACAAATGGTTCCATTATTTATATCTTTATCTTAAAATCCATAATAATAGTTTCATAATAAATTGAGAATAATCCAGAGAAAATCCCCCAAAAGTGACGAACTATGTTTTTAGTATGGAATATTTTCATGAGTTTGGTGACGATCAGGGAAACCTAGTGCACCCATTTACGGGTTATTTCCCCATTGTCAAATGATGATAAGACTGGATCCCCTTTCATCATCTATAGAGAGATATATCTCTAGGAAAAATAGATAATATCTTCCTTATGAAAACATTATGAAATTATTAAATACATATAATCATTGAATATAATAAGATTATTTTTCCTAATATTTTATTTCCTTCATAATGATCTCGTGGTTTCTATTAAAATTATTTTGAAACCAATTGTATTGAAACTGACCCTAGTAACACAAATATGGTACCTACATTATTACATTTTCATATATAAAAATGGGAAATCACAAATTAATAGTCATTATGGATGATATAAAAACAATATACATATATGATTCCCATCTTACAATGGAATAATAAAATATTGAAAAATAAAAGAAAATTCTCAGTATCATTGAATCGCATTCAAATGATTCAACTTTGTAAAATAGAGAAAGAATACCAAATAATGGCGATCTATAATTCTTAGTTATTATTAAATATGATGGAATATATCACAATTAAAAAATAATATGGAATATATATGGTAAATAACTAAAAATACATATCATTTAATCAATTAAAAGAGAAACAAATAAGGCTTAATCAATACGTAATGTAAACTAAATGAACACACATTCCATTTAATCAATAAAATACTAATTAAACACATCCATAGATAATATCAATGGAATAATATTAGGAATAAAAATAGTAAAATAATTTTCCGTAAAGGGAATCACTAATGTTTTGGATATCATTATCTCAAGAATCATGATACCTTTACATTAACAAAAATCCATGATACAATGTTAAACTATGGGTAAAACCACATTGAGGTGGCCAAATGATTGGTCAAATGAGACCTTTCAATCCATAAACAAGATATTTATAACTGGGAACCACCCATTACTACATTTCAAAAGAATTCATCATATATAAAATAACTAACTTAATTCATGAATCAATATTAAATATCATAAAATATATAAATTTATTAAAGGATATAGATTTATGAATGTTTCACCAATTAAACAAATAAAATTCAAATTATATAGCATATATAAAAATGAATTATTATTTTATAAATAATCATATTCATAATAAAGGAATATGAATATTTAATATAAAAAATGTGTCCAATAATAAATTATAACATGAAATTGATTTTTTTCTATGGAAATAAAATAATTGAAAAAATATTTGATAATGTAAAATAATGTTTTACATATTTAGTAACATTTAAATAGAAACCCCATGAATAAATATCTTCAAATTTAAAATTAATCATCATGAATTATTTTTTATTCTATTGTTTTCATAGTTTTATGTAATAATTTCTTTATTTTCTCATGCATATTTTTTCAGGAATCTCCTAGTTTCTATAAATATGATATATATATGTCATATCTAAAATTTATATTGTATATATTTTGGGAACCATTTTTAAATATTCATCATTTAAGATAAATTTCACCACTTTGTGGAGATGGTAGGAGGTACATGCACACAACTGACGATATAACTCCCATGATAGGTAAATAGGTTCAGAAGTATATGATATATTATTTTTCTAAAATTAATATAAATTCATATATATCACCAATATTAAATAATTTTATACTTATTTCATTTTATATAATGTGTAATTGAAAAACAAATTACACTTCTTTATGTGGATATAGTTTCCCATACACATGAGGGACATTATAACAATGTAAAAATATTTTAAATTAATAATTTACTTGTGATATTATAATTTAGGAAAAATAAATATGTCATAAATATTATATACGTACATTATACACATTCTTATATCTGCACATGAGATGTGTTGATGGAAAATTTGTTATATTGGTTTGTATGGTCGTTTTTAGTTATACACATAATAAATGATTTCATTTCCAACTTAATGGAAGAGGATAGAGATAAGGGATACTAAGATAAAATAATGAAATCTCATCATCTGGGAGATAATTTTTTTTTTGATTATTGTGTAAATATTTTCTAAAATTTCAATGAGGAAGAAGAAATAAAATAAAATTTAATTTTTAAGAATGATACTCATTCTTCGGACAACATTTTTATGTTCCAACCAAAAGACATATTATAATGATTTTCTAAGAAACATAGGTCTATAAGATTTTGTTATAGGGTAGGTTTGTTATTTGGGATTACATTCATATAAAAAATGGATGTTTAAGTGTGAAGTGGGAATGATACTGGGTGTCCTTTTATAAGTAGGGGAGAGGATGCATATGGATTTTTTTATAACATTCAAATACACCCATGTTATTATGATGAAAAAAACATAAAATAAATGTAATCATCAACAAGTTGAAGATATATGTTCAAAATATATCCTTAAAATGGGTTTTAGGTATTTTTTAGGATATTTTAACCATTATATATTTGGTTAAACCCCCACCCCCAGTAAATCATTTATTACTATAACAAGAGTAATAAATTTTAACTAATTTTACTATTTATTATGACAAAAAAATTATTAAATTATTAGATAATATAGATTATTATTATTTCAAATATAGAATCAATTTTCCTTAATTTAGTTCAAATTTTTTTCAAAATTCAACTCAATAATATACCTATTGACGTGATGAAAAAGTGATTTTCCAAAGAGATAATTCTCAGATGTATTGAATGATTTAAAATCATAATACAATATAAAATTTATTCCACTCAAAAAATTTATTAAATACAATATATTTTAACAAATGTGACACTAAAATTTTAAATATAATTTTTTTTAATAATTAAATTAAAATATAGTTTTCATTTATAAAATTCATAATTTTTCACTAATCATGAAAAATTAAACAATTCAAAAAATATATAAAATTTGAAGATAAAATAATATTCAAATAAATTTATAAATAATGAATATTATATTATTATTTAAATTTAATTAAATTTTATAAAATTAATTTTTTCATAAGTGTACATAAAGTGATGAAACCTTTTTCATTCAAAAAAACATAGTTTCTCTGAAAACATTTCATTTACATTAAAATGATTCTAATTTCATTTCTAATCAATATATAAAAATAATATTAAAAAAAATTAGTCCTATTAATACATACAAAATCAAAAGGTATGTTATTATTTTTATATTTAAATAATAATTTAATGGAGTATCATTTTTCTTGAAAACTCAATGTTGTGTGCGTTGAAAGATATCAAAGAGATGAAATTTATTTCGAAGGAGATAAATCATTATATCTTGGGGTATTATAGATAAACTAAATAGGCCCCCACAAAAGCATTTTAATGATAACATTTCTAGGATTATAATATGCAGTTATGTGTAGTTAAAATAAATATGTAGTAAAAAGAGACATGTAAGAAAATAAGACTCGTTTTCCAAAATGGAATATTGGCTGAAAATATAAGATAATTTCTATGAAATGATATATCTTAAAATAGGTCATTGTCGATATATGTTTATGTATATCTATATATGTATATTGAAATTTATTCACATATATTACATATATATTTAGTGACATCGGTTTCCAAATAATTGGATACTAAAACTCAAGTAGACCTAACTTGCAAATCAAGAATCCATGCTTATTAATAAGTGTATCATAGAGGGATAAGAAACTTCATGCCGAAAAATTATTAATAATTAGGAAAATCATTCTAGAGTACCAAAAATTAGGATGGAATCAATTACCATGTGTTATAAATCAATAAGGATCCCACACCTGACTATCATATGTCAAGAGGGATTCTAGGTCTGATTATCATAAATCAAGGGGATTCCATGCCTGAATATCAAAATATATAAAAATTGGAATAATATAGAGGTAATTTATATACACATTCAATTACAATATTAATTTAAACAAATGGGTTATTCCATTATTAAGTTATTTAGAACACCATCAGATGGTCCATGGAAGATAAAATTTATCCAATGACATAGGTTTGGAATTTTTTTCATTAATTGATAGTGGCCAAGGGTATATCCTTACCGTGAATATTCCATTCTATTTTAGATAACAATTTCATAGTACATGGGTTTATCCATATTATTTATCCATTTAATATTAGTAATAAGGAATGTTTGGGAAATTATTATTTCTAAAATAAATATATTTGAAGGACCCTATCTAACAAAGTAAATTTTTCCATATTATAATTATCCAATAAAATATGAACACCATTTTCAATGTTAAATATTTAATTGATAAATAATTGATAAATTATGGCATTTAGAACAGTATAATAAATTGATATTATGGGATATTATTAAAACTAACCGAAAATGGTGGATGAGGTTTTGGTCACCAAACTCAAACCATGTCAATGGGTCCAAATAAGGGTTTATGATGTGGTTTAGTAAAATAATTTATTTTACCTCACATTTTAGGAGAAACACATAATGAATCTGTCATGTGAAATAATGTTTTAATTAATATACAATGAACCATCATAGAAAAAATCTTTATACTGCCTACATCATGATTAGGATGCATCACTCATTTATTATTGAGATTTTATTTGAGAATGAATGATAGAAATATGAAAAATCCATAAATAATGGTGGAAATAGCTTACATAGAATTAGATATCCCTAAGGTGTTGGAAACAAAATAAGGATACTGAATCAAGAGAATAACTATATGAATCTAATGAGATTAACAGATCTTGATTCCAATGTTGAACGATGGTGTTACATAAAATCATGGGATATTCCATAATAGGTCTTAATTTTTTAGATATTTTGTACTTAGAGGGGGTAATAAAATTGTGGAGGAAGGGAATATATAGGTAGTGGAAAATTGTAATTTCACCCCTTTAAATGAGGTTAGCAGTTTGGCCACATGGTTTTCCAAGCCATTCACTAAATGTGCAGCCTCTTATGCCAAGGATCCATAACTCATCTAATTTGTTCACATAGGTAATCAAACTATGAATCAACCATTCCTTTATAACTATTCACATCTATACCCCTCACAAGCTAGTTTTGGGATTAAAAAAACTATGTTCATGTCATACAAATCACCTATCTAATAAAATACAATGGTCTAACAGAGCCATGTGCCTCCTCCCACATATTTATTCTAAACTGTTCTCCCCACATATGGGATGAATTTTTTGTTACATGGTTTTTAGTAACCATGTGCCAAAAATATGCGACATTTTCCATTCAAAAAACTAGTCTTCTAATGCTTGATACTTTTGAAAATAAAAGGAACACCTGATACACCTATTGAGATATAAAACCCTCTTAAAAAGATAGAATTTATGTGTTCTGTTTCTCATAGTTCTCTTCTAAATCATATTTCATGATATGTTCTGCCCACCAAATCGAAATTCAAAACATTATATAAAAGTTTCATCCAGTCTAAAACAAGGGATGTTACAATCTCTCCACCTTTGAACATTCATTTACCATGATGACTTAGGGAGAAATGTAAGATCACCTAACCTACATAGGTCATGAGGTTTCTTTGAATGTATCTCATTTTATTAAAAAATATCTTTAAAAATGTTAAAAGAACAATTTAACTGTATAGTATATAATCCATTGAAAATCATGCTAGCATATATACCCAAAACTAAAACATAGGTGAAATGCTTACATGGGCTATTTTAACATGATACATTATCACATTTTCTTCTCTTTGATAAACCATCCTATTTAACTCTCCACCATAGGCTCTTGCTTTACCATATACATTTGTGTTTCATGGGACATCCTTTATAGAAATTTCCAATTTATAAAATCCCTTATTACTTAAATAATAGACATTTAGATGTTTTTTATCTATGTTACATGGTATATTTTAAACCAACTACATATAGGCCGATCACTCTATATTTTAAATTAGAACCCTCATACATCCTTCTTCTGATCTCTTATCATACTAAAGATTTCCTTGTGGATGTTCCTCATAAACTGTATTAAACATACAACGAGAAAATCCAATTGATCCACTATGGGATGAAATTCTATGAAAAAGTTCATCTTTAGATCTTGATGGGTCAAAAATAGATAATACAATCTTCATTACATTGAATAAGAAATAGTTTTTTATTTTGGTCATTGAATCAATTAATCTGATTCCAGTGACTTCATTATGAAAAATATTATTTTAGTTCATCAGGACACAAAAAAAAGTTTCATATTGATCCAACACACTTGGATTAACATATTTTAATCATATAAACTAATCCTGAAATTTTTAACAACTAATATATAATAAAACTATATAGTTCATGGATCTTTTCCATGGTGTTCAACATGTAGGTGTATCGAAGTGAAATGAAGGTACATGGTCGAAACATCCATGAATAATGAACACATATTGAGCCTAATAGTGGTATCTCACATGAAAATCGAGTAACGGATCATATGGTGTCCACATCTCTTTTCCATATATTCATACACGGGAATCTTAGTATCACTCAGCACAACCCACACCTCAATGATTAACCACACTCCTTGAGTGAAAAGTTCAAATAATAAATTTATCAAACCAACATGGTATATAAATATTCATTTCATTAGCTTAATATATAACTGATTCTCTCTTAGTATACCATGGATGATATCAAGATGACGAGAATGATCATTATTAATACATGAATACTCTATGACGAAACCATGATCATAAATAAAACATAAGTTATACTTTTTATATCCAATATGATAGGCCAAAAATGGTTTCTAACCAACCATATACAACTACACATCGCAAGGAAAATTCGAACAATCTCTATCTGAATTCTATTAAAGAGTTAAGATTGACCTACAAACACATCAGCATTAGCTGACTATAAATCCTTCACTATTGAGGAATAAGGGTATTGTTTCAAAAACCCACATCAAATTCAGACATCAATTAATGGTGTCCTGAATGGTTGTCTATATAGAAAACTGTTTTAACATAGTGCTTCCTTCCCAGCACCGTTGCAACTCAAAATCATTTCATTCCATAGAAAACTGTGTCATTTCCTGAGTAAATATACCATCCATATTCCAAACACACCCTTCACTATTTTTAGACATGATTATCATTTAAATTAATAATACTCAAACAAACAATCATTGTGGGATTCTTGGAATAAGGATGCCCATTCATAAGTTGTATATTGGGTTCTGACTCCCTATACATAGAAGGAAATTCTAAAATATTTTCAATGAAATTCTCCCCGCCATAGGAGTGCCTTATTTATACTTTATTGGGAATAGAAACTATTCCCAAGGAACACCGTCCATCCACCAATAAACACTTGTTACAAACATGTCCAAATTTCTCCATCCACATTCTAAAATGAAAAAAGAGGATAACCAAACATTTAAAATAATGATAGATCAAATTTACAATATTAGTACGCTTATCCTTATCTTTATTCATACTCATACTAATATTTTTCATAAGGATTGTAATATATTACAAAACTAAATTGTGGTTTTACAACCCCAGATCAATTTTTTAAATCAAATCAAGCATTGGTATGATTCATTCTTCTTCTAACACCTAGCTCACTCTGTCTCAGAGATGTTTTGGGATGAAAGTGTTATCTCTAAAGGATAAAATTATTTTCCCTCCGAACAAAAATTTATACTATACAATTTTAACAACTCGATGGGTACAATATGGATCAATGTGTACTACCATGATATTCCATAAACACAATGACAAATTATTTAATATTATCCATTGTCCTAACATCCCTATGTATCCCCACATCTGATAGACCATAAAAAAGATTTATCCTAGGATCATATTATCACATATAAATATTAATTATGTTGATGAAATGGTACATCATCCATCCACAATGAAGAAAAATATGCATCCAATGACCCAAAATGTGTCAAACTATTCCCCAATAAAGTCTGAACTACTAAAACTAGGAATTACATGTTTCACACAACATTATCATGGTTTCAACATACCACATGACTACCCATCAAACACGATTGTTGTTTTATAATTCAAATACACTACTCTCATAAAAACCACACTAGAATGACCCCCCAGCAATGAAAATTTCAATAATAATTTTTGAATGTTTTATTGTTATGAGGTTGCAAACTACCCCAGCTAGCCCCATTGTGAGAATAAGGAACATGTCCTACCAATATGTTATTCCAAAAGGCAACATGGATTAACTTCCTGGCTGATAATCTCACTATAAAATAAAAAAAATCTATAGAGAACTATAGGAAACATTCCCACTACTATATGTAGAAGAACATAAGAAAGGTTTTATAATATCCAAACATGAGTATTGAAACTAAAAAACACATTTTAAGGTTTCATTTAACAAATTACAACAATTCATATTTGATAATTAAACAATCAAAAGGCTCAAATTAAACAAGAGCATTTTTCAGTGTTGAAGAGAATCTACACTATATGGTTTATTTATATAACACCATAACAAAACTTAGGAAAGTTATATATATTTCCTTTCAATTATTTTTTATGTAGTTTAAATCCTAGAACGTTTTTGGAAATTTATCTTATAAATTACAATTGAAATTTTTATTTATCTTAAAAGTCTCACTATTAGTACTTGATAAATAAAATGCCAATTCCAAGATATAGTGAAGAATACCATTTAGTTTGAAATTATGATTTTGTTTAATTGAAGCCACATATAAAAATAATGAACAAAATTCATGAAATTTTATTTCATAAATTTAATTTAACTTTTTTAATAAGATTCCCCAATAAATTTCTATATTACCCATATAAGTGACTATTATCACATTAAACAACTAACCCATTTTTTCATAAGCACACCCCCATGGGGTTAAAAATGAATAAATATCAAAAGAAAGGTGATCTATGATGGTCCCACAATTCTAGTCTACTTCCATCTAAATGAAACCCAATAAATGTACATTTAATTAATATAAATTGTAAAATTAGTGGGTTTTTAATATAATAGACAATCTCAAAAATTCCTACATGGATACAGTTTTTCATTTCAGAGTTTTATCAAACATATTTTCCAGATCCTTTCATAGAGATACAACCTATTATAATTGAAAATGAAAATTAATTTTTCAGAAAAAAATTATATATAATATATATAATTAATCATTATATATAAGGAGTGTGGTTCATTTAGATAAATTATCATTCCCATGTTATAAAGGTACATTCCTCTATAATTCACAACAGACATTCATATAACTCATACAAATATTTTTATTATAAGTATCTGAGTATAAAAAATCCAAATATAATGGTTTGAATATATGGGTAACACATCAATGTTTATAAAAGATCAATTACATTATAATGTTTTTTTATATTCTACTTAATAATAGTAATAAAATTTTATTCAGATGACACTATAAATATATATGGGAAAACACTATTTTGGTTGATGTACAAACATTAAAAATCAATCATATATCATAATTATCCGTAGAATTTCTAACAATTATCAGTGAAATCTACAGGCAACCAATTATAAAATCACAAACTAATTGAATATATAGGCAATTATGATGAATAATCACCAAAATAGGGTATAAAATAATTAATAATGTTTTAAAATCATAGAGTGTGCATCCAACATTCTATTTAGATGTTAGGTATTTCAGCCTAGAGAGCATGTCATATTCATAGAATATGAATCTCTAGGTTCATATGAAGATGCATGTAATAATATTTTAATTCTATACCAGTTCATTGATAAATAACATAAATATCATAAATCTATAAAGTAGAAACTATTTCAACCAATCATGTTGAGATGAAAATCAACAACAACAATGAACAAAACAAACGACTGTCCAATCCCTTGAAAAATGGCTTTTTCATTGTGCATTGGTTGGTCACTCCAAGAGAATTATATTTACTATGTTCTAACACATACCTATTCTCCTATCTACTACGACAAAATAGTAATAAAAAAGGAAATGTTTCTTTGAAACTACGTTGTAACGTCCCTGTTAGACTCACTCTTAAAACTATTTTTAGACCAGTCACTGCATGGTCACAAGTGGACCTCCCCATATGCCCTAGGCTGCCGACTAGAAGAAATGGTATAATGGAGTTATATTAGGGGGAAAATAACCAATATATTAATATAAAAAATTAGTAAATAATAATAAAAATAATTATGTATCAGAATATAATAATTACTAAAAAATAGACAACCCCAAAAGATACAGTTGGGCATGTTATGTGAGTCTACATTATACAATAAGAATACAATGAAAATATTTTAAATAAACAATACATATTGAAATGAAAAAATTTGCATGGGATATAGACCTATGAATTTTTATCGTTTTCTTAGTCTTGTGATCCTAATTTAGAATGTTAGAGTGTAGTAGAACAAGCTCAATCGGTTAACCTGATGATGCAAGAATGAGGTCTATTCAGCAACCAAACAGAGGATTAAACATGATGTGACATAAAATAAATATTCTAAAAACAATGGAGTATAATTCGCGCTATTATAGGAATAAAATATATATTAATAATTAGGTACAATAAATAATTAGTAAATAGATAAATCATATAATATTGAACTCATGTTCATTAGAAGAAACTCTGTTGACAGTATATACTTAAACATAATCTTATATACGTTGAAACATATGTCACTATAAATATTTATTTATAATTATATATATTTATATATTAATACACAAATTAATTCATGTAAATAGACAATATATGTGGTGATATTTGTAGACATATATATATATATAATGAAACTCACCTCAACCTGAGGCAAAGCTTAGTTAAAAGTGTCTCATAGAGTGATATGTTAAATGATGCCCATATATCATATATCATAAGGGATTCCATTTCTGAGTATTTTAATTCATGAGGGACACTATGCCAATGTTTCATAAATCAATAAGGATTCCATTTCTATGTACATTATGTCCAGAAATAATCTATACCCAAGTATCCAAAGTCAAATGTGACATAACGCCCAAGTAGTAAATAATATAAAAATGTGATACCATAGAAAAAATTTCCATAATAATTATATATCATAATTTACATATAAAAATTATTTATTACATTATATTGTAATTAAAAAATTTCATGGGATGGTCCAGGCCACTTCCTATTTATCTGGTTAGATGTGTCAAACATTTTGTTTACCTATAAACACTGTCCAAGTGTAGATCCTTTTCGATTAAATTACATTATATGTTAATTAGAATATACATATCTCATTAGGTTATCAATCAAATTAATTTGTTTAAATATGAGAAATAGGTATATTTATTCCATTTATTATTTCTAAAACAACTCTATTTGAATAAAAATTTCCAACAAAGGAATAAATCCTATATTATAATTTTCCAATAAAATATTCACACACATCTGTAATTAAAACGATTCCAATATCAATTTTTTTTAATTTTTTCCCAAAAAACAATTTCAATAATGTATATTAATGGTAATTATTAGGACACATCCAAATGGGTGGACCATATTAAGGTCTTCACACTCTATCCACACAAATAGTTCAAAAAAATTCTAGGTCATGGTTAATGATGTTAATTATGGTTATTTAAAATTTTAGGGGAAAAAAAGAGAATATGTCTTTTTTCAATAGAAAAATTACTAAACAATGATACATTAATATAGAAATCACTAAAACACCTACCTCATACTTTGGATTCTTCACACGTCAATTATCAAGATTTTAGTCGACCCAAAATGAGAAACATCAAAAGATTATATAAACTCCCCAAACGATGGGTGAATTATCTCACATATAAATAAAATTACACATTAATAAGGAAATAAAAAAATAAGTAAACTTAATTGATAGTGCACTGATATGGTTCAACCAAGATAGAAGTGTTTGGATTATGATACTGAATGAATGAGTTACATCAAATCATATGAGACGATTAAGTATATCTCCATGATCTATAGTTTTTTTTCATAGATATGATAAGAAAAATGGGATAAAATAAATAATCTAGTAGAGGATAGATCAGAATATTCCCTCTTTAAATGAGTTCAAATTTTGGACACATTGTTTTCCAAACCATGCCCCAACTGTATGGAGTCCACTACATAGGAGCCACACCCAACCTATTTTGAACACACATTTAATAGAACTGTGTGAAAACCATGCCATTAATAATTTCAAAATCCACTCACATCATGGTCTAGTATCATGGTTATAAAAACCATGTGAAATATATGATGTACAAATTTGAAAAAAAATCATAAATGTATCACATTTTTGTTGTGATGCATCCCACGTGGTAAGTCCAAATTGTACTCCCTAACATATTTTTCACATAGTTTCATATTATGGTTTTCACTAAGAATGTAAAAATCATGTTCCCTATTGTCCCTTTCCACAAAATGGATTCCAAATACATTTTCTTAATTTATTATGATTTTCATGTTATTTAAATGGTAGGTGTGTTAAATTTTTAATCATTTCATGATGATTATAAAAATTGATTTAGAGGCTCTCACAAATTGTTTTTCATAAGAATCATGTAATTTATAAAAATATAGCATGAATACCTTATAAATAATATTAAAATCCTGATAATAATACTGAAAATCAATTTGAAAAACAAAATAACTAAAAAAATTCCATTTAATCATTCAACTGGGAATTAAATGCATCTACAGATAATACCATTGTAAAAATGTGATGGTCAAAATAATACTTCTTAATAAAATAAGTTACTAGATATTAAACATCATGATCTTCGGAATGATGATACATCTCTTGTCGCATTCTTTTTTGAAAACAATATAAAACTATAGGTACAAACACATTAAATTCAAGCTTAAGAATTCACCTTATTAGACAAAAAATTCATTAAGGGCCTATCTAGAACTATCCCCCACCAATATCATTATTCTCGAATCATTCATCATATATCTAATCATTAAATTAATTAATTTAAAATTTTTCTTACCATTAAATATCACTATTGATGAGAGAACATGAATTATCAATATTTCCCTAGTGAATCAAATAACATTCAATGAAAAAACACAAAACATATAAATTAGATATGAATAAATAAATAATCTTATCATTGTAAATTATATTTATATTTAGTTGATTTATTCCCAATGATCAATGTAATGTTAATATTTCAAGGAAAATATAGTACCTAAAAATTGAATCAATAAAGTGAATATCAATACATTATGTGGACAAAATGATCATGAACCATCTATAAGAAGAATAAGGATTACATCAATGCAATATATCCCCAGGGAAGTATATGTAAAATATAGTTTCTCTATACTTAATAAATAAAAATACAATAAAAAGATATTTAAACACGTTATTATGGAAAATATAAATTTATGTTTGAAAATAAAATTTTAAAACTAAAAGTTCACAATTTTTGAAAATTATATTATCTTAAAATAAAATTTCAAACATATAAATTATTCATTAAAATGATGATTGGTAATGGTGGTAGTAAATTTGATACAGTTTTTATATGTTCGAAGAAAGATTATTTTCACTTTTTTGGTAGAACACAAATGATAATTAATTATAAAATTATTTTAATATTCCATAAAAATTATAAAAATAATATATGTGTATAAATTAATTTAATAAATTATTTTTATAATATTAATAACATTTTGAATATATTTTATCAAAACACTTTTTTAGAAGAATAAATATTATTTTACAAAATATAGAAACGAAGTAAAAATTTTTATATAAACATTTTATATTACATTTTATATAAAATTCATTAACCCTTTATAATTTTAATGTGAAATACCCTTAGGTGAAATAATTAAAATTGAAATATAAAATAACCTTATGTATTATGAAATTTTTATATTACTTTTTAAATGGGTATAATATACATAATATAATATATACTTATTGTATTACATTATAATATTCATCAATGAAGGGAAATTGAGATGAATTCCCTTAACTTGAGTCTAACTCATAACATTCATTCTTAATATTCTTGAATAATAGACTTATATTAATTATTATTATTATTAATTTACTTGTTCAGGTTTTTTATTACTTTTATATAACTTATTACTATGTTATATATGATTACATAATCAATTGAGTTTAAATCAAGTGTTACGATGATATTTGTCTTGTGTGTCAAAGATGACTTTGGTAAGTTGACTATGGTCAATGTGTTCATTATTTAAACATATCCAAAATAGTAATGATGAAATAAATATCATAGAAATATATAAATTATACTTTATAAAAAATCATTTTTGATTGACATGATTAATAAATACATTAAAATAATAAATATTGTTTGCAATATGTAGGAACAAGTATCGTTTCCATTTTTTCTACCATTATAGAAAACATTTAACAAAAATTTTAAATTAAAAAAATTATTAATATCTTATATAATATATTATTTATTCAAAATTTCATATTTATACCATCCATGTGTTTTAGTGATGAATTGAGAGTCGCATCGATTCGTTAAGGTGATAGTCCACCCACACATGAACGATGTTATAATATTTTTGTGTATTAAATAAAATGTTATAGTATATGTTGAGTGTAATAAATATCTGATTAATATCATAATTTTTTCATTTATGTCACATATACACATTTATTCTTTCCTTATAACAATATAGGTTAATTTTTAGAGAAAACAAAATCACATTTCTTCATGAGGCGGTATTCCACTGTACACACGAGTGATGTAATAATATCAACTACGAAATGAAAATAAAAAAATAACATGTTATATAATATATAATGTGGTATAATTATGTTATAAATATCGAATTAATTCTTTATATGCATTTTTATACTCAACTGTTAGCAGTTTCATTTGAAAATATATCAAATATGTTCATGAGGTGGTAGACTAATGTACACAAGAGGTGTTTTAGCATTTCCCATTTGAAGAATGAGAAGGTGGGTACTGGTAATTCTAATAAAATAAAAATATATTATTATATGTGATATATGTTATTATTATATAATCCTAAATTAAGAATATATAAAAGAGTTGGAAAAATAAATAATAAACAAACACATATTTTGGAATGTTATCTCTTCTCAAACAACCTCTTTATGATTTGACCTAAATTATTTTTATAAATTTTTATGGCAAATAAAAAAATTCTAGGATGAGATGATAGAATTTAGAAAGTTATTTTGTTACTTAATGACTAATTCAAAAGGTAATTTGGTTGTACAGAATAGAGGATAGGGAGTGACCTTTCAAAGTTGAGGTGACTGATACACTGGTAATTTTTAAAATGAAATGGTGAACCCATGTTTTTAACTTGAAAAAAGTTAAAAATAGAGATTTTTCTATAGAAAGACATGTTTATATCAAAATATCTCAATAAAATTTATTTTTGATTGGTAATTATTTTATTTTAGCCCTTAATAACCCATGTTAAACTTGTTTTTACCTTCCCTATGATAATTAATTATTTCAGCTTTCGCTATTAATTTGGTTATAAAATAAGTGGAACCTATTATATAGTATAAATTAATATGAAACCAAATATTTAATCATTTATTAATAAATAAATTCACTATAGTTGTTGAATTCAATTTAAAATAACACTCGTAGGTGCAATTAAAATTCGTGTATCCAAAGAGATATTTATCATAAGTATAAAAGGTTTAATATGAAATATCAGTATGATGGTGATCGAAATGACCTAAATTTTTTATTTTCTAATATAATTGAAATATGGTTGCATTAAAATAGATTTTCAATATAATTTTTCATTGTAATTTATTTAATAAAAATTTAGTTTTCAATAAAAACAATTCTTTTCATTATTCAAAAAAATTGGAACATTTTAGAAAAATTCCAAAATTTTATTGAAAGATATTTTATATAAGATAATTAGAAAAACAATTTATTTTATAAAAGAACGTATTTGTTATATAAAATAAGATATTATATTATGTCGTCATAGGGTGACTAATTGATCATTTAGAAAAAAAATGTTTTCCGAAAACATGCATTTTTATTTAAATCATTATTATTTGATTTCTAATCATTAAATGAATAACAATTTCATTTTTAAATTTTTAATAATTTTAATTTTGAAAACATATTTAGTACTATGCATACCTGACAATTTAATATCTAGGTTATAAGATAAAAATATTTTAATGTTTACCTAGACTCAATTTTTCCTATTCAACAGGATATCGAAGTGATCAAATATAATGAAATATACATCAATGGTTATTTAATATCGATGTGTGTGTTGCAAACATTATTGACTAAAATTTTCATTATTTCTAATATTGGGATGTTACACATAGTAAACATGATCAAAACATCTTAATATTTAATAAAAATGGAGTTTCATAAAAGAATTAATGATGTAATGAACTTAGATTTTGTATTATTTAAATTAATACTACCGTTACTTTCTTGTGACATATTGAAAACATAACTAAAATAATACCTGACTAAAATGAAATGAGTTATATTAAATCTAAATTATGAATAGTTAAACAACTATACAATAATATAATAATTAATTAAAATAATTACTTGACATTATGCTTTTTGAATAACCATTTTAAAATGGGGGAATAATGTATGACATTAATAAATTAAATTGATCAGATTTAAAATATTATTACCAAAAGAAATTTATATATATAAACTATTATTTCAATATTAAATTATTTAAAAATTTATAATATGTAATATTAATGACACAAGATTTAAAATAAATATTTTTTAATAAAAACATTTTTAATTTTTTTTATTAATAAATTCAATTTATATAAATTTTTTAAACTTATTATTAATAAAATATAAATTTTAGAATTTGAGAAAATTAAAAATTATGTTAGGTTTAATTATTATATTTGTCCTAAAATTATTTATTTTTAGATAAATAATGGAAAATAACATTTTTACAATAACCTCACTATTAAAACAATATTATTAGAAAATATTGAATTGGAAACTAATGAAAAATTATTAAAATACGAAATATGTAATTAATTATGTATAATAAATAAAATTAAATTTATTTTTAATTTAAAAACTCATATTTTTCATTTTAAACCATAATTTATAAATACAAAAATTATTCTCAAAAAAAATTTCATTCAATATTTTAAAATTTGTTCATTCCATTTCGATAAATAAAATATGATAAAATTGATGTTGAATTATTAATTTATAGTTTCAAATTATAAAATAGTGTCCAAATCTATACAGGTAATAGATACGTCACATTTCATACAAACAATTTATAACAGTAAAAACTGAAACGGAAACATAAAAATATACGAGTGAAAACAAAAAATATGCTTTTAAAGTGTGTGGGGATGTGTGGTTAAATCCATTCCTAGGATTATAACTTATAATTTCCATTATTTGTCAATATATAATCCATATTCATATTTTACCTCTCAAAAAATCTTGTTTTTTCATGATGAAAGACGCTAACCAAAAATTTAATCATTATTATTTAAGTGAGTATAAGTGCCAATATTATGTAGACGGTGATATAACCCTTGAGGATCATGGGAACACTAATGGATCGTCTTATAAATCGTTAAATATATAATTGTAGACACTATGAAGGTATTTAACACTTTTATAACCATCGAATTGTGTTGAATTAAGTGGAGGAGCCACATTTTAAATAAGGTTATACTAAGATGCACGAGCCAGCTGGTGGCATAAGGCTAGTACTACAATACTGTAGTTGGCCCACTACCTATCCAATTGAGTCATACTGTCCCACTAGAATTAGTATTCATAGTACAATCACCTCAAAGTAGTCCACTAGCTACCCAATGAGGTATCTTAGTAACTAGTGTGGTCAAGAAAGAGGCTTTGGGGAAGCATTTTATGATCATGAAATTTCATTTATTTCACATGGTTTATTTTTAATTTCACTCAATGAATTCCCCATTTTACCAAATATCATATAGAAAAAATGTATCAATTACAAATTAGGAAATCTATGAAATTTTTTTTGAAATTAATATTTAATTTTATCAAGTGGTGGAATCTCTAGATTATTTCATTCCCACCATTTAAAGAGGCTACCACTATTACTCCATCTCAAAGGTTCTCTAGCATTACTCTAACTACATTTTTCAAACTGAATCATATATTCAAGGGATATAGAAAATTTATATTTTATTTTATTTTTCACTTGAAAAACATCTCATATCATTCAACTATACTCCATTAATTATTTATTTTCCTTTAAAACCATGAGATGTGGTCTATAGATTTCTGTTAATAAAAAAATTATTTGGTTCATGGGTGATCAATGAAACACCAAAAAAATTATTGGTTTTCAATTAAAAATAAGGTATGTTGTTTATAATAAATATCACTATTATTTATGTGTGGTAAAGTAGGGTCCCTTCTTGTGCTATCACCGTACTACATTTCACATTATACATTCCCTCTTAATTACATAATATTTCACATAATTATAATCTATATATGAATAATGTGAATAAATTTTATATCATCTATATACTATATAGTCAACAACTATTTTACTTTGACTATTTACTTTAATATAGATATAACTTATTCATTATCATTACCTCATATCATAATTATTTTAGTTGAAAATTTGGTTTTATTTTTGTCACATTTTTTATTAGAAATTCACCCCTTCTTTACATCTAATCCAACCACTATTACCATGATAGTGACTTATCATTATTGAAATTTTTTGTGTATTTATAAAAATCCCATTATTTTAACCAATAAATAGTGCTCCCATCTCATCACATTCTATCAAAACCCCTTAGTGCTACCCAAAAAAATTCCATAACTATGATAAAAATTTATATCCACAGTAAATAGGTTCTAAAATTTTCAATAGAAAATCCCTCAAAAACATATCCCTTATCACAAAGGACATTTTTTCCATTATAGTGAGAATCAGGTTGATTCGTTGATGTTTATAAGGAATCAGGAAGAAAGTGATGGTTCTTCTCAATAATTCCTTTCATTGAGGCATATTTTTTATTATTTCCATAATTCAATATGTGTGGGGGAATATAATACCTATAGGTTACATTATTTTATAAAGTACCATTGTTTAATGGAAACCTATTTCCATCTTAAATCCCTCACTTCCAATAGTAATTCATTCATTATATCCTAAAGTTGTAATTGTTTTTGTTTAATCTATTCTCATGTAGTGAATTATATTTATTTTTCATTAACATATTTAAAATATGTTGTGTAAATTATTCCATATTATTGTATTATGACATATTTTCTTATTGAATTATATGGATTTCAATTGGTAAAATAAAATCTCATATACAAAAGCTTCTTACCCAAGAACATTGATTATATTAGGGATATTTTTAATGAAAATATATTTAGTTAGGATATATATTTAATTATATACATCGACTATCCTTATTATATTTTATTATATATTTAACATTTTTTATAATTTTCTATTTTATCATTCTATGGAGAATTCATCTTTTCCGTCAGATATTCCTACATGATTTTTAATCTCACCAAAAATTATAAAATTATCATGAATAGACAATTATCTACAAATTGGAACTCAATTTCAGGTGAATATTTTTCAACAAATATTTTTTTCAATTTAGGGAAAGTTATTATCTGTTATTATTTATTATTATTAAAATTTTATTTAACCAATTTTAAATTGGAAATCTAATACTATTCTTATGATGTGGGTTTTCAAAAAAAGGTATTTCACAATATTTAAATTGGATTCCCATCCTCTCATAATCAAATAATTTATTTTAGTGAAAAATTTTATTTATAATAATTTTTTCTTATTAATTATCATTTATTTGTAACATTCTGTAATAAGGTTTCTAATAATTTTCCCATTCCTATAAATATTTTTTATTTAACTTCTACCTCATATTTTATAACAGTGTTGTAAATGGTTTTGTGAATAATTATTCATTTTAAAAAAATATTTCCCATATATAATTTCTCATTCATGATGTGATATTTTTTAAATATATATACATTATTATGATATTATTATTTTTAGAAAATGTTGTTTTTTATATCTGGTGTTTTATTAAGTTTGGGTTACATAATTTTTTTCAGATGATTATGAAACAAATTCAATTCCATAGATTATTTATATTATGAATAAATTTTATTTTCAAGTAATGTATGTATCATTTAATGATTAGTTGGTGGGGTACTATACCCAACCCAATTCTTGGGAAAAATATTTATATCTCTTGATATAGAGATGTTATGTGTGGGACTTTTCTCTTAACAACATGAAAAATGAACATTTTTTCATGAATATGAAGTGTTGTAATTTTATTCATTCCCATCCAAATAAATGGATATTTAATTTCTTCACCAATGAATAAATAATTTTTTCTTAAAATTATGCAGACTGTGAATTTTTTCCCAAAATGAATCATGAAAATATTATTTGTCCCAATGTGATGTGTGGATATGTTTTTTTTCACATTTTGATAAATTCAAATTTGTTATATTAACATCTTCGTGTGATGGATTTTTTTATTGAAAACATGACGTGTGAATATTTTTTTTAATAAAATAATGAAATGAGAAATTTCCTTGTTCAGAATGCAGTTATTTTTTTTGTTATGATTTTTCCAATGTCAATTATTATGCATGATGTAAAGGTTATGTTACATATCCATGATAAATAGTAGTGACTTTATCTTCAAGGCTTAGGATTATTTACCCTTGTTTCCATACTATTTTGAGCAATTTCATTTTATATTACAATACTTATGCAATTATTCTTAATCCATATATTTTTTGGTATATGTTTATTATGTATCATTCTTACAACCACATTCAAATGTAATTCTTGGTTTTGATATTTTTTTGAAAATAATATATTTTTTACAAATACTTATAACTTAATCTCATAATTTTATAATTTTTCGTTCATTATGTTATAAAGATAATAATTTATTAAATATAATTTTAATTTTTTATTATATTTATAATGATTTGTATTTTTTGATGACTAATTATAAATTATGTATTTTCTATAGTAGAGAAATAATTTATAACTGTTCATATTGAATGCTTTTGGTTTCTTAATGTTTTCACCTAATAATCAAGAAATATTTACTTAAATATGTATAATGAGTGTATTTAAATGTGACATTTTTCTTTATTCATTCAATTTTTATGGTCACATCTACATGATCCTATAATTGGTATCATAAACAAGTTTTAGATTACTTTTGAGATTATGATGATTTCAAATGTGGCTAAACATGCAGACTGAAATATTTTCAATAGTTTACAATTAAAGGTTGATTATATTTTAAAGATTTATATATGACTCTTTAGTTCTATTAAAGAAATATTTTGTGGATTTTGATAAGATAACATTATTGAAAAATGTATAAAAATTTATAGCTATATGATAACATTGTGTTCTTTTGTTGTTTTAGATATTGTATTGTTTTATATGAAATATCATCCCTCTCAGGACAATATAACTAGATGTAGGCTCTAGAAATGATATGTGAATATGAAGAAACCTTAAATAAGGAAATTGATTTACTAAAAAAATCATCAAAAAGGGTATAAAAAAGATTCCAAACTGTACAACTAGTTTTAAAATCCTCTGGGATATGTTTTTACCAGTCAAATTATATTTAGAATCCATTATGAAGGATTTTTTTTAATTACATTAATGTAATAGATTAACAATAATAAGATAACATTTATTTATTTTTCCTATATAGAAACAAGAGGATTATTTTTTTAAGGAGTATTAAATTGTTAAAATTACTGTATCAAATGAAGAATTGAATGTGTTATTTGAGAAAGAGTGTTTCTATAGAGCCATTATATTCATTTGGGAATTTACTAAACATTTTTTGATATTATTAAATTAATTTTCGTTATTGTATTGGTTAAAATATGATCATTAATATTATGATGAAATAGGTTCATATCCATATATTACTATGTATTATTATTTATCTATGGTGTAGATATAAATGATTGAGAATTTTAGTGTATTCCTTTTTTGTTGGAAGAAGTTCAGTTTCCTCATATTATCATTGAGAGCATTGTGGATATCTTTTTATAAATTAAATCACGATACTCATATATTTTTTTCTTACTGAGATATATTTGTTGATGATATTATTGTATAATCTAAATTTTTTTAGAATTATATGAGACATGTAATTATTTTTTTCATTGCATCCTGTTTAAAAATATTAAAACATATATTAAATTTTTTAATTAATATTTAAAAATTATTTTCTGACAAGGTTATATTTTTGGGATAAGAAATTATGAATAAATGATTGAAATGTGAAAAAACATGTTAGTACAACATACCCTTGTGGATTAGGTAATAAATAAATTATTTATTTTGTGAAATGTGCGGTAGATATTAATGATAACATTTAAATTTAATATTTATTAATTGATAAAATGGCCCATTGTATTTTGGGTGAATATTATTGAATTTTAAAGTTTACAATATATATGGACTAGTCTGTGTTTTTTTGAAAAAGTTGTTGTACTAAATTAGTCACTTTTGAATGAGTATATGAATTTACTATGGTTTAACATGTTGTATATTCAAATGGTTTTGAGAGAGATATGTTAGTAAGAATATTAGATTATTGTATTTACATATCGAGTTACATGATTCTTTGAATGATTAATGATAGATAACTTTTCATAGATTATGTGAGTATGATAGGTGTCATAATAGATTTTATATAATGATTGATGTATCTATTAATATTACACTCACCTAATTTAATCATTGGGTAATAATTAAATTTTCAATTTAATAAATTATTTGAGTGGTTAGAATGAAACGATTATAGATTTGGTTCCATTAAATTAATATTATCATTAATAGCATTAGTGACAGAAAATATAAAACAAACGAAAAAACGGACTGGAATGAACTAAATTTTTCTAATATATCCTATAGAATATATTCATTAGGGGATAAAAAGATATTAAACATTTAAAATTACTCTATATTAATATTCCATTTCATAAACCATTTTAAAAACGCTTACTGTAGTATATTGAAATATAAAATTTAAATAATCAGATTTGAATGGTTATTATAATATGTAATATTTATATTTTTTATAAAATTATTTCACAACTCAATAAAATATACATTCATATGAAATATGGTTAAATCAACTTTATAATAAATAATTCGTATAAAAATATATTATATTATAAATCTTTAATTAAATACGTAATTATGAAAAATTTATAATTTTAATTTCATAAAAAATTAATTTTCTAATAATCTAAATAATATATTCTGTTTACATTTCACTCTTTTTTAAAAAAGTCATATTTTTATGTGAATAGTGGAAAATATCATTTTTAGAAATAAAAATTGAATTTTTGGACTCTGTTAGAATATAAGAATGATTTGGAACATAATAGAATATTTTTTAATAGAAAAATGTATTTTAAGAGTTATATTCTAATATTAAAAATGTATTTTTTTAATTTATACACCCATATTATTCATTTTAAAACTTAAGCCATATTTTAAAACCAAATATAAAATAAAATATACATTTAATATTTAAAAAACTAAATTGTATCCCATTTTGAAATATTATTGATTAAAATGTTCATAAAATTTTGGATTATTAGATCTAAATTATTTAATAAGTACCATTTGGTATTGGGGAACATATTATAAGTCTCGTTTAAAATAATCTATTTACGTTGGTAAAAGATAAAATAGTAAAAATAATAATCAGAGAGTAAAATACAACTAAAATGCTTAAAATTAGTGTCAAAAAGTGCATTTGAGTCCATTACGAACTATATAACTTATTAAATCTATTATATTTAAAAAAACATCTACATGACTTGAGAGTGACATAGAAATATTGAAATTTTTTTATATTAAAAAAATCAATGTTCATTAACTTATAAACGAGAATATCCACTCCTCAAATACAATCATAATAAAACCCTATTTTGTTTTACTAAAATCATTCTAAAACACTCCTAATCATTCGAATAAATATTAATGTTATTTTTTTATAAAATTTTCCCTATTCATATTCATAAACCCTTTCTCAAAGGATGTTGTCGAATAATTTGGGAATATGTTTATAACATCTCTTTCCCCATTCTATTAATTTTTCTGATATCTCACTTTTAAAATTTCATTACACAATATAAAACATTTAAAATATTTTTCCTTATTGTTATAATATATTTTTATAGTTATTGATAAATCCTTGACCATTATTTCTCGTTATATAATGAATTGTGAAAATTTAATGTATCTTTTTCGGTAGACTATCATCTCTCTAAATAAACGAGTTGCTTTTCATTACATCTATTAGAAAAGGTTATAAGGATATCTTAAAAGAAATAAATATTATAACTATAATATAAATTTTCTTATATTGATATAAATATAATATTATCACAATGAAATATATAATAAATAATATATTTTCTAAAATAAATCACTTTAGAACAAAAAACAAATGGGAAAATAATTTATTCATACATTAATATTATTTCATATCCATCACATCCTCTGGTAGATAATTATTATTATAATATAAAGAACTCATAAACACCAAATGATGTCATAATTGGTTTAGTATAATTATATTTTGACATAATATTTTTATAATCATCAGTTAATCAAGGTATTTCGTGATCGGGTCTCTTTGACGATCGAATTAAACAATACTGCGGAATTATATAATGGATGATTATGGAAACATAATAGTTTATTTAGTATGAAATAAATATATATATAAATAATCTTTTCTTCCATAAATTAATGTAATTTTTAATAAAATTTTATCATTATAACTCATAGATTAATTTAGAATTAATTAGTTGGGAATGATGAACTTTTTAAGAATAAAAAATACATACATTATTCCTAAAAATTAATATAAACCAATAAAATTACAAAAACACAATGACATAAAATAATTGAAGACTAACTAATGTATATCTATATGTATGTATTATAAATGATTACTACAAATGGTTATATTTACGAATTATGTTATTGGGTATATAAATCATAAAAAATTAATTTTTCAATATTTTCTTTTGAATGTGGAAAATGAATGAGGACAAAAGTAAGGTTTTTCTTATCAAAGTCCTCTACTTGAATTTTAGTTGTATTAATTATCCTAATTCCATTTAGGTGGTGTATATACATCTTATCCAGATATTATATATTGAATTAAATTTTATACATAGTTATTTATGATCATTTTAATTTTTTCTATTTCATTTGGATTTGAAAAACATGGTCCTCAAGATGTTAGTGGTAGTAAATAATTTCTCTTCCATTACGTTTTAATTAGTCAATAAATTCATATAATTAAGTTAAATTCATAAAAATAATTTTTTTTCGATTTCTTTTTTTGAATTTTTGTCATTTTCATTTTTACAATAAAAACTAACGTTCAAATTTTTCATAAATCATGAACTATTTTGTCTATAAGGGACATTCGTTACTGAATTAGTTTTCTTTGAATTATATAATCTCTATTTAGCATCATCCTACAATATTCACTTCATAGATTGATATACCCTTTAACATAATATTCTAATTTACAAATATTAGGGAAATTTATCTTTTCATTAATTGAATCGTAATTGATTTTTCTCTCATATAAATTTTCAATGTTATCAAGAATTAAGTACGTCTCTTAATTTTCTCTTTTCTCAAATACATATTTTCATTCCAACCATTATTCCCCTCTCTTTATCATAAATTTAATATTTATTAATTTAATAATTTTCTAAACCACTATTATAAATGAAAATATGATACTTGTTTAGTATTGTGGTTTATCATACTAATGTATTTTATAATATTTAAAAGAGGTTTCAATCCATGAAAGTTTAATTTTTTTATCTACCACTCCATTTTCATTAAAACCATTATAAATTTTAAATGTTAAATTATTTACAACATAATATAATAATGTTTTCAAATGTATTGACTTTACATTAAAAAATATTTTTTTTAATTTTAATCGGTACATAATGGTCCAAAAAATTATTTTAAATTGTATTTTGATAATTTTTTTTGATTATGAATATATTAAGCCCCCAATGTATATATTAAAAAATTTAATATTCGGTCACCCAATATATATTATAACTATACGAACAGTTTTTGAAAATAAAATATATTTTAACATAAAATTTCATATTTTGATGTCATGTGGTTGATTTTAATGGTTTGAGAAACCCATTATTTTTTCCCATTAGTTCTGTTTAAAATAATTGTTTGTTGTTTTCATGTTGTGAGTATATTCTTGGACAGTTGATGGGTGGGGTCCAATATATCCCTCCAATTCATAATATAAGGAGTTTTATATCATTATACAAATATGATAGGCGTTGAATTTTTTTTATGTAATAACATTAATTGATGACATTTTATTTGTTCACAATATGATGCATGGAAATGTTTCTTGATCCATAAATGAAGCATGGGAATTTGTTTCTTCAAAAAATAAATAAAGAACATTTTTATCATAAAATAATGTAATTATGTTTTTAAAAATTGATGAAATGGAGTTTTAATGTTTATAACAAGAAGAGTGGACATTTTTCTTGTTCATAATAAGAAGAATGTGATTTTTTACCACAATACGTAGGATGGATGTTTTGTCTGTTCACAAAATGAAGAAATAATTTTGTTTTCCTCAGAACAAGAACTATAGATTTTTTTTTGAGAAATTTTAATAATTTCATTATTTTTATGATTTTCCAATGTTTTTTATGATACTATTAAGGTTATGATACATTTAACAACAACATGCCTAAAATTATTCACTATTGAATCTTATTTATTGACTCTCATTTCTATAAACCTATGTAT
Source organism: Viscum album (assembly GCA_963277665.1). Taxonomy (NCBI): domain Eukaryota; kingdom Viridiplantae; phylum Streptophyta; class Magnoliopsida; order Santalales; family Viscaceae; genus Viscum; species Viscum album. The sequence goes on from OY728160.1 coordinate 1,933,551,228, forward strand.
ACTGTATCCTTATTATTATGTCCTAAACAAATATTTATGATTATGTATTGATGGATATACGTTTTTCATTTATTCAAACTATACCCATATCCTTATCTTATACACATATATGTTATTTTATTACTAACATTTTTGTTCACCCTTACTTAGTATATAAGTTCTACCTTTTCATATGATTACATAACCCAGAGTATGAAGATATGAAAATAATAAAAAATAAATAATAGTTTCATAGTTTGATAATTTTTTTGTTACTTTGATGAATTGTTTATTTTAATTGATTCTATCACAGAGAAAATATATAACCACTAGTTAAAAGGGAATTAGTTTTGTAATATAATGTTTTGACATAAATATAATTGTCACAAAAAGTTCATATTATTTTCATTCTATTATAATGATATAATTTATTTACGCTATGTAATTTAGTAAGTCGCACCTATGGGGTTATATTAACAACAAAATGTAGTTACCTTAAAATTCTAAAAACTAAATATGAGGACCATTATAAGTTTTATGATGCAATAGATATAAGATTTAAAAATAATATAATAAAGAGATAAAAAAATCAACCACACTCTATTCTTGTAATAAAAAAATCTTTAAATATTAATATTTAAATGTATATATATTCATGTATCATTTTACATATATTTTTTTACCTATGACACAGAATTGATTCCCATATTTCTAGATTTCCATTAAAGTACATTCAAAATATAGTAGGACCCTAAAATCTATAATGGATCCCACATAGCATGACACATAATATTTACTCATGTAATATTCATTCAGGATACACCATCATTTGATAGAAAATATTCCCCACGTGATTAATGGATTTGGACATCCAATGTCTCAATCCCCTCACACTATAACTATACATCTAACTTAAATGATTCAATGCCTTACTCTCAAGTTATTTCCCCCCATGAAATAATATATTCCATCAATCTTAAACTAATAACCATGTTATAACTCACCCCTTCATGGTGTGAAACATAAAAATGAATAACTATCATATCTTATAGAAAATCCTTACAAACATAACACATTCTATGTTATATCCTGAATCTGGGTGCCACTCAAATGTACCATGACACCGGTTAGCCTACTGGATTCAAGTGAATATCTCTGAACACTAGTGGTTGGTGAAAAGAAACAAGGGAATAGGGTATGTCTATTAGGAGACTATTCCCTCGTTACCAGAGTGTATCACAATTGATAAAAAATAACATCAAGTAAATATAAGAATCAAAATATAAACAATGGAACATCATAAGGAGATATAATAATAAACAACATGTTTATATAACAATAATCAATAATGAATGGATTATGAATCATGAAAGAGTTATAATTTTTTTCATATCACTAAAAAATTGGAAAACTGTATTCATGGTTTTAAGAAATACATTCTATACAAAAGTAGAAAAATATTTCCCAATAAAACTGTGTATCCTAATCACGGTCATGGTCTAGTGATACAAATATCCATCCTTTTGATAGCCAACACTATTATGTGTCCTAGATTGGATAATTACCATTGTTAATAAATGAATACATGTAATACTATTGGATGATTTAATGGGGTGTGCGATATATCTCAAGAGGCCTCCACAAATAGAATCTACAAAATCCATCCCATGTAATATAGACAGAAATTGTGTTCCAGCGTGAATATATAAATGTAAAGTTGTGTAGTAATGTAAAAAACCATGTACCTACTTCATCCTTAGCTAGTTTCTGAACATGTAACAATATAATTAAATATTTATGTTCTAGTTTAAATAATTAAGTAACATGATGTTTAACCATACCTGACTTCATTATATGGTAATAATAAGGATAAAAGATCCCATACATAATGATCAATCCATGATGATAATAATAATTAAAGGGATCCAAGGTAATAATAATTAATTCCACTGCCATAGGTGTCGATCCAACTCATAAATAATCCATATCCAGGCTATAAGTGGTAACCGTGTTATCTAAAGTCATCATCTAAGGCATTTCACAATAATTATTCTATTTGATTCCATTTGAATCATCAAATGTATAATGGTTAAGCAAGGACATGTCCAAATGGTTGTAACCAAGGCACCTCAGGTAAGTATATTCATGTCAGATACAAGTATTGTTTCCAAAAAATCATACTAATTATGTCTTTAGGACCATATTGTGTCATACTCATCATCCACTAGAACACAAATATTGGGCTCCATGGTGAGCCTCTCCGTTGGAAACCAGAATCCTTGAATCAGAATGGTGTTTATGAGTGGTCCAGGCATCCCCTCATTAATGCAAGGCGAGCCCAAGTCTACCCACTCATATAATAATGTTTTGTTTCTTATAAAATTGAATCCTTATAATAGATTAATTAATTAATTATGTACAAGCTAAAATCATTCCATTTAAATAGTCCAAATGGTTTACTCAATACCTATCATTAGTGTGAAAATAATAGTAGAACTTGCCACAATTTATGTCAAATTATATTTATTTTTTTGTTTTTGTTCTTTACCATTCATAAACATGACAATGTGGTCTAATGATGATAAACCATGTGCAATTAATTTATATAAAACATATTCAAGTGATATCAATAACATACATTAAAATTAACCATTAAAAGATTCATTAATTAATTTGAACCATATATATTAGAATTTTTTAGTGGTAATATGATTTAATATCCATTTAATATTTATTAATTTAATTATAAAACATAATTTGTAAATTCCATGTCAAAGCACATCTGAACAGTGGAGAAGGTTGACCAACAATGGACCCCAAGGCATAAATATGGAAACTCCCCTATTGGGGTTTAAATCATTGAAGTGTAAACCTCAAAATGTATGATAATAAACTATATAATAGGCTATAGAATATGATACAAATTACATAACATAATAACATGTATTTAATTGGCCACACATGATGAAATTGGAATACGCATGACCAAAACCATTTATAAAATGATGAAAGATAATAGATGAGTAATATTCCACCTACCTCATACTCATACGACTCTCCTCATCCAGTACCAAACTCTATATTGTCTTGGATTGAAAAAGTTTTCAATAATGGATATACATCACAAAAATAGGTCACTTCATCCTTCATAAAACTAACTCTATTCATGAGAATAGAAATAAATAATGACATAATAGGAAAAGTGATATTGTTGGTGCACATCTAACGATCCTGATGTATTTGAATTCAGAGATCAGGTCATGAAGAAACACTAAATTCTATATCTTGGTTTGAGTGTGTGTAACTTCATAAGAGAGATGGGAGGGGTGATCTCTATCCAAAAAATGGAGGCTATTCCTCCTTTTTTTTAAACAGCTCAGGTATTTATTAAAATTGTAATTTATTTAGAATCATGTGAATCAAGGGGATTTTCCTATGGAAAAATCCCATTAAAAACATTAATGTTTCATCCCAAAACATTTAATGTTTTTTTATTGATACACATCATGTATTAAAATTACATAGTGTGTAATTGGGATCAAGAAAATGTAAAACCTTATATTCCTTTCTTCTAAAAAACAACAGATAACATGTCATGGTATCATATTTAAGAAAAAATAGAATAAAAATGTTATTATTAACAAAAAAATTAAAAGGGTATATACCTGAGATTAAAACAGGTTCTTACTGCCTTCCCCTATTAATGGAAAATTTCCACATGTTCATCATCCAATGGTAGAAAAGTACTCTCTAACTCTATCAACTAGAATTCTATGTCAGCCACCCTCTCTCAATTATCATCCTACACACTTACATATATACGTAGCACATGTATAAAAGGGATATAATTTACTTTGAGATACTTTATAATTGTGTCAGTGATTTGTATAGGAAACTCCTCAAAAGAAGCATCAGTATATAATTCCACCCCATCAGGATCAAAAAAATTTGTTGGTTCAGCACTATAATTGTGATTCTTCGAATCTTGGAAGATGTCATGTGTGGAAAGAACCTATATGGTAATATAAAAAGATAATATATTGACTGATTTTACCTAAAATATCAAACTTCCCCAAAAAAGTGGGAACACCTTCCCATGCCTCGATATCCATCTATGCCCAGTTCCAGGCGATACGCACTGGAAATCTTGTTCCCCAACATTTAACTCTAAATGTTCTCGATGGTGATAGAAATATGATATCTATATTTTCCAAGTAGTATAAATATGATTCTTGATTAGCAGAACAATCTCTATTGTCCCATATATGATACATGGATATAGTATCACTGCATCTCTTTCCGCAAAACACCATATGGGTGAACAGAACACCCTACCATCATGGCCTCAGAAGTAGCCATCTGAATCACCACTTGGATGTGATTATTATTGGGTGACACAATTAGAGGGATAATTTTATCCCATGAATAACTAAAATAATGGATTTATGCTCAAATAATTTCCTCAATATCTTCTTTCATTTGTTTCTACAAGCCATCAGTCTGAGGGAGAATTGTTGTTCTCAGAAAAATTGTTATAGGTAACACCTTATGAAACCCCTTCTTGAACAATGATGTGAAATTAGAACCCCTATCAAAGATGATAATATTAGGTTCCTTGGGTAGTCAGAATATCTCTCTAACATAAAATATTTCACGATCATCAACTGAGAATGTATCCAAAATTGTATGGATGTGGGATACTTTCAACAGTCTGTCAATGAAACCCCAGAATGCATCTCTACTTCGAGGTGACCGTGATAATCCAACTACAATGTCCTTGGTAGAAATCATATCTTTTATATTTCCATACTAGAATCCTATGTAATGGGATAGCATCTCACCAGTTCCCCTCCTTCCATAGATGATAGATGGAACACCTAGTGATAATGCATGTGATCTGATGTTTCATCTAATGCCCTCAATACTGGCATCATATATCTCAACACATCCAAGAGATTCATGGATGAACATCACACTGATATGTCTGAGACTGTCACATCAGTTCATCTCTAATATCGATTGCAACCCTACATGTCCATTTATATATAGGATATCTTCTCTGTCTACAGACCAATCAAGAGGCTAATAATCTCCTAAAATACTCCCATAGGGAACAAAGCCACCATGAGCTAAAAATTGTATGCTCTTCATCTTCTCAAGGACAAATTAGGTTTCTTCCAAGGTTGGGAGATAAGACTATTCATGACTACCATGAAACTTATATGCAGATAAGAAAAGAGGCCGATTTATTTTCATTCATTACTAGTTTTTTGTGCCAGTGTATTCTGACATAGTTCATTTGTGACCCCATTTTGTTTTTCCGGACTTATAGGAATGCTCAATATAGAATGAATGAAGACATTAGACCAATATTCACTATCTTATATTCAATTCAAACATTGTATATAAAAATTTTAGGATGGTGTGGTTCATATTCTCTATAATGTTCTCATCTATCAGATAGTGTCTCCCGGAACATAAGGAATGGAAAACAACTTCTAGGCTGAGGTCATGTGTGAGGTAATTATTCTTATGAGGCCTCAACTACCAAGATCCTTGCTCAATGACTCTATCCTGCTACATCCTCACTACACTATAGCTGATGTCTCATGCATCAGACAACAATTCATAGCCTCTTCTAGGCTCTGGTATAGTGTAGGTTTCAAAACAATCCTTCCTTTCATCTTTTGAAAGGGTTCATCCCAGTCTTCTATCCATAGGTACTAAACCCCCTTATTTATAAGAACATTAATCACTGAATAAAGGCATGAGAATTACTTTATAAAAATTATTCATTATCTATCCAACCCCAATATACTTTGAATGCATGTTACATTCTTTGGATTCTCTATGGAAACAGCAACATTCACCTTTTATAGTTCAATAGAGACTCCTGATTCTAAGTTAATATGACCCACTATGTGGTTTTTTTATCCATTCCTGGATCATAGAAATATTGGAATTATTTTCATACTCTCTCAATTTATTCAAAACAATTATAAGGCGATTTGAATGATCTCTAAATGTGTGAGAATACACCAACATTTCATCCAAAAAAACCACATCAAAAGATTCCTGATATGTGTTGAACACTCAATTCATCAAATCCATGAATATGGTGGTAAATTAATAAGACCTAATGACATAGTGATTTACTCATATAGACCATAACTTATATGGAGATATATATGAGGTATTTTAGAAGGTCTAACAATCACATTATGATATCATAATCTCAAATTGTTCTTAGAAAACACACTAGATCCTCTAAGATAGTAAAATAGATAATTTCAGGTAGTGCATAAGGTTCTCCACTATAATCTGGTTCAACCACTATAATACAAAGATAAAACAATTGATGAAATAGAATGGGTGAACCAATTGCTGAAACCTTAGGCCTTATAATCCTTTGGCCTCTAGATCCTTCAAATGTCACTTTAGCTCCTAGAGCTTAGTAGGTGCCATCTTGTTTGTAAGAATGGAAACTGGTTCTGCTCTTATAAAAATATTTGTCATAAAATATACCACTCTCTCATGAGTTAATCCATAAAATCAATAGAAGAGACGTCATAAAAATAATCTACTGTTACATGGAAGTTTTCCTTATGTACTTCTTTTTGGCTTATAAATATATTAATAATATGTGTGTTCACTCCAACTATCCAATGATTATCGAGTCCAACTCTATCAGCTTAGACATACCACCCACCATTATGTCGGTATGTTCTACCATCTGTTTATGTAATTGATACACTATAGCGATATTAGTATTAAAAGGAATTATAAAGGCCCAACCAATCCATCCCAAGAATGACCGTAAATCCCATCAACTCCAGGACAAAGAGGTCCAAAAATAATGTGTAGCAACATACCTCAAAGGGGAAGTCCCCAAATTGGTATATGCACTCTTATAATACTCCCAAAAGTGTATTGATGGTCATTAAGCCATAATAATACTTTATTTCCATCTTATGAATTTCCATAATGGATAAAAAAATGATGGAGTGTGAAGCATGTGTATCAAACAAAGAAGATCCTATAGTGGTGGCTAGGAGACTAGTAAAATGTCATGTTGATGTTCCTGCAATCTAATACTAAGATATCAACTATATATTATGCAACTAACATGTCCAATGAACCTATGATATTACTAGAATACTCCGATCTTAATAGCTTTACTAGCATTGTTGATAATATAATGTCTTACTACTATGGTCATGAACACATCCTCAACCTATCCTAGTGGTGCTAATATAAATCCCCACCTAACATGGTTTGATAGTTCCTAACCTTGATGGTGTGGCCAGAATATATCCTCTTCCAATTGAATAATTTGGAAATGTTAGAAAAAATCTCTAACAGTTACCCATATGACCAAAATCTCATCACTCCATATGGTCTCTTTCAAACTGAGGCAACATATTACCTTATAGTTCACACTAATGAAATTACACATAACATTTTAATTGATAATATGGAATCAATTTCCCTAATTTTAAACCTCAAGTGAATGTTTCCTTATAATAAAATAACAAGTTGCCTATCACACCCCTAATCCTCAATGTCTAATATTATCACTTTCCCTCGAGTTTCACTTAATGATATGAGCCTGATTAGATTTCTCAAAAAACATTGTGTGAGAAAAAAATTCCCCTGACGAGGGATGGAATACTGAATAACATCTTAAAAGCATCTACAACATGAAATATCATCACTTGATCTATGTTTTGAAAAGCATGGAAACTCTGTAAAATGCACCGAATATTCCATTACTAACATATCACTCAGCTCAATATTTATTAACACTGTTTATCGGTCATCTCCAAACATATGAGGAATGAATTAATCATATAAGGTAGTATGGAAAAACCCCCATAACATTACCAAATGGTTATAAACCTAGGTAATCACAACCCACCTGTTCTTTGATTAATCATGTAGTATATAGGTAGCACATTTAACACTCCTCTCTTGAGACGTCTCCAGATTCAGAAAGATAAAGGGTGTATCCTTGAGCCCTGACCCTAATGAAAATGGTCCTATCTCCCCTTATATGGCTAGAAGATGATTATTCTAAAACTCAAGTTTCCGATCAGTGATAATAGTTACAATTTATGGACGACCTTTAATGGAATTCATTATAAGAAAGTATAATGAATTTTAGAATTGGTGCCTATATATGAGATCTCTAGTGGAACTAATGGTGGTAATAATAGTGTATTGGGGCCCACCAAAACTATATTATGGTCTTTAACACCCTCATGGCACTTGACATGAGGGTGTCATTGTGTCATTGGTCTTCTATTGCAAAACACTGATCTCAAAACAAGATCAGAAGAAGATATATAAATGAGAATGAATAATCCCTGTGTAGACTCACTAACCCACACAACCTACATTTTAGATCATTTATAGGTAATTGTTCAATATTAAATTAATGGATTCATGTAGATGAAGGGACAATAGAACCTAGTCACATTATTTAATGGAATCAAATAATTTTACAAGTCATGTGTCACATTGTAATGTTTTATTTTCTTATTAACTTATATTAATGTTAAATTAAAATGGATTGTTATCCTTAATGAATCATTTCCCATACATATTATCACTAAAACTAAAACCCATTTTATTCTATTTAACCCATTCTACATTCTATTTTAGAATGTAACAGGTTATATATGATCTATTTGTTTGAACCAATGATCTTATTTTCTAGAAATGTATTATATTTTGTGTGTTTCTTCAATCCTCTAATGTATGATTAGATTGATTACAATGAAATAAATTAAACAGTTGATGTTGAAAGAACTATTGAATGTGACATCATTCCCTGGTGTTTGAAAAACAAATTGACCCCAAAAATATTGAGAGTGGAAGGCATTGTGAATAGGGGTTTTTCATGAAGATCTCAAGAATGTATGGAAAAGGCTTGGTTTTCCTAGAGTTGGGAATCATGAAGTGTGTTTTGTGAAGTCAAAAATATTGTGGTGGTGTGCTCTATGATTATAAGGATTTTAGCATTACGGTAGTGTGAAGGATTAATGGAAGGCTTTGCTAGTGGATAATTAAGGTTGAGTGAAGAGATTTGATAGAGAGATCTGTGGTTAGGAAGAGAACTGTGAATGTGTAATATCCATGGATATTTACCAATTTATATGCTCCACAAAGGTGTTTTTTTCTGATCTAAAAAACATGGTAGAATAACTATATCTCTGCATTCGACCATGACAATAAAGAAGATTCGACCCCTCTCCACTCTACATGATCTTGAGAGTGAAAATCTTGAATTTATTTGATTTCACAATGTATGGGGTGCTCTGTGAATCCATTTGAATATGTAAGACTATTCATTGAAAAAAATACTACCTTTATCCTGAAAGAGTTCAGTGCTTTAAGGTATTGAGTGCTTCACAAAGATTGGATGTTCTGTGTTGGCTCAGTGAGCTTCACGATGGATGTTGATCTGTAAAGGCATTATGATTTGCAATGACATTGGGTTATAAAAAGGTAGTTATGCATTGTGCAGGGGTTTGATCTGCGAAGGCCAGAGCTCTAAAAAGTAGTGTGCTATAAGAAGGTGTGTGCTCTGTGGAGGTGTGTGATCTTATAATTTTTGTTCTATTTGAAGGGTTTAGGATTGTGAAGGGGGTTCTCAAAGGAAAATATTGGGTATCAGGGTTAACTAGATAGGTAATTCAGTGTGCATCTACCCAAGTCTTTGATGTAAGTAGTGTCTCATGCTAAAAAGAGAGAAAGGTATTAAGGCCAATATAATGAAGCGACCTTCAAGACGAAAAACTGAGTATGACATCTCACAATTTAGTGATCTTGTGGGATTCAATGTAATTCATATGAGGGATGTAGTGATCTATCCATAATCCATTATAAAGGCAGTGTTTTTGGAACATTGTGATTGTGGCCAAACCGTTGTATTCAACATCATGTTAAGATTAGGGGACATTGGTATGATAGGCACAATGTCAGTGTATTCTCTTTAGAAGCAACCATTTGGGGTGAAGAAAGTAAAATTGATGTGTCATCTCTTTTCATGAGTTTGGAAAATAGGTTTAACATGTTCCAACATTCAGGGGAATAATATCCAAGTTTTTAAAAAGAGAATTTTGACAGCCTGATTCACCCCTCCCATATCATGGTGTTTCAGGGTCCTTCAAGTGGTTTGAGAGTGAGGTTTCTAGTGTTACATCTATCGTTTGATGTCATAAATAATACATCCAATGTCAAGGGAGTCCCACTCTTAAAAATAAGTAATTTTCAGATTTGTATTAACAAGAGGAGATATCTTATAAGATCCAATGGAATGGAAGTCATCTATGGTACTATGTAAAGAAAAAAAATTATTGATCCGACATGACTATCATTAACTAATACAGATAATAAAACTCTAGATGTAGACTCTAAAGCACAAAATTCTCTCACTACGGCTCTTTCTCATCTGATTTCTCTAAAGGTGACAAGTTTCACCTTAGAAAAGACTATGTGGGGAAAACATGTAAATATTTATGAATTAGGTAGTAGAGTAAAAGAGGTGAAATTTAAAGATCTTCACAATAGTTTTAATGGACTTAAGACCCGTCCTGATGAAAATGCATATTCCTTCTTCTACCAAATTACTCAATTTTTATGAGCAATTTGATATCTGGCCAAAAACATCGAAGACACTGATATTGTAATGAAAATCTATAGAAGACATCCATCCCATTACAATGAGAATGTGTAATACCTTGAGGAAATAGTTCATTCAAAACATTATCTAGAAGATCTATAGAAAAAACTAGTATTATACGAAATGAATGTCAAACTAGAATATGCTATGACTTATTTGACCAAGGAAATAGAAAACAAATCAATGAATAAACTGAAAATTTTAGGAGATATTATTGATGAAGATTATGATGGAAAAAGTTATTTCTCCCATTTTCCAAAATTTCAAGAATGGAAAAGTGATATTTAATGGTATGTTACCTATTTATTGATTTCATTTTGGAAAATATGGGAACACTATCTCTCTGGGCTCAAGAAAGATCGAAGATGAAGAGAGTGAAGTTTAAAACATCAAGAAGCCTTAGAAAAGATTTTCCAAAAAAGGTAGACTTCAAATATGGAAAGAATGTATAGAAGAAAATATTTTTCTATGAAGAGGAAGATTATGATAATGAATTCTGTGAAGACAATGAACCATAATTTGAAATATGAAACCATGCTTCCATGATAACAACCATTGAAAAGTCAAAACCATCGACACGTAAAGCTAGATATAACCAGTTGACAACTAATGAAGATCCAAATTTGCCACTTAATTATTATTTTGGTATGCTTAATAATAAGTAAAATATATCCAATAAGTGGAAATCCATCGTTGAAGAATCATCGGAATATGTTGATCAGCAAGAATCTTAAGACAAATTATTGGAAGTAGTGGTGAAAGTACATTAATCAATCCTTGAAATGAATGATGATGTTCTGGAATGATATCATATAATTAAGGAACAGACAAGATAATCAATGACCTTAACTCAATACTGTAGATGATTTCCTAAACTATTGACGGACTCTATGAAGAAGTTTTTAGTCTTCAAAGTATATTTAAAAGTGATTTATATTCAAAAGAACCAAAAAAAATACAAATTTTTAGGTTCTTGAATGATGGGGTGCTAGGGAGGGAAAAATGTAGTTCTAATGGATTTGAAAAAAAATAGTGATCAAATACATACACACATAGGAATAAGTGGAATCTGTTTTGATGCTGAAACATCAAATGCTACAAATAAAGTGAACCATAATAATGGCATGTTGAAGATTTATCCTGATGAAAAGTCACCATAAGTGCTGAAAAAGAGTCCCTTGAATCAACCAAAGAGAAGAACTGAAGATTATCCTAGATCATCCAAAAATAAATGGCAGTAAATCTATTTTCCAAACTATGAATTCAAGAGGAGAAATTTAAATGACAATACATTTCCTCTAATGAAATTTCAGTTATTTGGATATCTAGGTAACATCATCTATTATAACAAAAAGGAAAAGAATTATTTGAATGGGAATGATCTAGGATTTCAACAAAGGAGAAAAAATTAATATCCAAAATATTATATAAGAAATAATTTCTAGGGATATTGTTTTAATTGTTCTAACTTTGTAAAAAATGATTTACACATCAGGAATAGGAATAAAAGGAGATTTTCAAACCATAATGTGATATAGGTGAATACTCAAAAACCAGATGATGTTGCTATCTTAGAAAAGTTTTCTACTTTGAATGAAGAGTATGAACATGACAAACCCATTTACAAGAAATAGGGATTTGAAATGCCTTTAGTTCCCAACATTTGATCCAATAACTCATTGAAAGAAAATCATAAAATTAAAAAATCCAATCTTGGAGAACTAGCCTGCAAATGAACAAAGAACAATAGCACCTAGATTCAAGATGGTGAGTACATGTCCCACATGACAGTTAATGATAAAAAGTTATCAAATGTTACTAAAAGCATTGATGTTATAGTATGGTTTGGTAATGATGGTGCATTGAAGAAAAGAGGCAGGGGAAGTAAAGAGATAGCGATTGGAGAGCTAAAGAAAATGGGATTACTTTATGATGATAGACTATGTCACAATCTCATCTATGTGAATCAACACTATGACACAGAACATATATTGATATTCAATAAAAAGGTCTGAACTATAAATGGAAAGTCATTTAATTCTCTCATGAAAGGTTGTTGAGCAAATGGAAACATATATTATGATGATTGTTAAGAGAAAAAAAATTATCTAACTGTTGAATAATAAATCTAATTGTGGAATTGAGTATTGGACTACATCAATTATGAATACATTACAAATATATCTATGATAAATATAGTCATGGATATCCCCAACCCAAAGAGTGAATGAGAAATGACATGTGATTCTTGCATACGATTGAATTTGGTATATAGTTCCTATCAGAAAATGAATAAAAGAGCATATAAACTTCTTGACCTCATTAATTAAGTCATATGTGGCCAGATAAATGTTGTTAGAATACATGGAAAATTTAGTTATTTCATTTTATAGTTTATTACTGAATAATGGCATGTGTGGTAGTTGTACATAAGAAATGTAATGTTCTTGATTATAGAAAAATGTATCACTAAATCATAGAAAATGATACTCAAGGGTCAATCAATGTTATTTGATTCGAAAAAGGAGGATAATACACATCCATTGAGTTTTGAAATTACATTAAAAAACATTGAATACAACATGATGTGACTACTGTGAGATAGGTGTATAAAAATGGAGTAGTTTAGCACCGGAATTAGTAGGTGAACAACATGGCCATGACTATGCTAATTTAGAGTCGTATCTCTCTCCATTACTCGAAATAAGATATTAAATATTCATTATACATTCAAAATCATATGAGTCTTTATATGGGAGAGAAGAATAATGTATACTAATTGTGGCATAAAGGCAATCCATCATCGAAACATTTTCATGCATTCAGAACTATATGTTAAATAAGATACAAAGAAGGATATCAATGGAAATATGGTGACAATAAAGACAAAAGAATTTTCCTTGAGTATCCAATGAACTACAATGCATGAAAGTGTTACTATAAGAACTTTGGAAGGATTGTTGAAGCTATTGATGTTATGATAATTGAAGAGAAATCCAAAAAATCTCTAGGGAATTCCTATTCTAATGAGATAAAACATGTGGAAATAAGTGAAAATGGATCAAATGAAAATACATAAGTATAAGAAGGTGTAAAAAACTCTTAGGAGTCACATTATGATGTTTAATCCTAAGAGTAACCATAAGAAGAATCCATGCCCAAAGATAATTCGACTCAACCTCAAAAGTGAAATCGAAGAGCATAGATTGATCAATCCATCATCATTAGAAATATTAATTCACCCACACAAACAAGTAGAATGCGTAATAATTCTCAATTTTCATTATTATAATTTTTGGAACCATCTTCATTTGAAGAGGATACAATTGATGAATCTTTGTTGAAATCTGTTAATAAGGAGTTAGATCAGATTTACATGAATCAGAACTAGGATCTAGTTAAGAGACCCAAAGGTCACAATATGATTGTTAAAAATTCGAACTTTATGAACAAATATGATCATCATGGTATCGTCATCAAAAATAAAGCACGATGGGTTTTCCAGGTATATTCACCGATTGAAGATGTCGGTGTTGATAAAACATTTTAACTGGGGTCTAGACTTCAGTCAATCATGCTCTTTTGTGACATGTAAATCCAAGGAGGGTATATAGTGTATCAAATGGATGTCAATATAGAAATCTAAAATGGTTTTCATTAATAATAATTCTATATTAAACAACAGGTGGGCTTTCTTCTTGGAAATAATGAAATGAAGGTATGGTGGTTAAAGAAAGAACTCTAAGGACTGAAGCAGGAACCATTGGCATGGTACTATCGACTATATTATTATCTAAAAAATAATGAATTCAAAAGAGGAGTGGATCAAAATCTCTTTGTAAGGAATTATCACAAGGATCAGTTCATTGTATTGGTATATGTTGGTGATATTAGTTTTGGTGGAAGAAAGTAGGGATTAGTGGATTAATTTTCCAATCACATGAAATAGGAATTCAAAATGTTGATGATTGGTGAAATCACATAATTCTTATGGATGTAGGTAATTCTGAAGAAGTATTACACTAAAAATTATGAAAAATATCTATTGAATAAATTTAATATGCAAGATTGAAAACCAATGTAATCATCGATTGTGGTTGGAAAAAACATAGAAAGCCAGAGGATGGAATATTCGTCGCTCCCCCAATATATAAGAGAATCATTGGAATCTTAATATACCTAACAATGATATGGCTATATATTATCTTTGCATCATTCTTTGATTCCATTTTTCTAAGTAATCTGAAGGAAGAACATATGACATCACTGAAAATTATCATGAGGATCATTTAAGGTACTCATTATTTTGGTTATAAATTGATGTAAGAAGAGACAATGAATTGTCTTCATATTTTCATGGTGGCTATGCTAGAGATGCAGTGGAGAGAAATCCCATTGTTGGTCGAGCATTCTTTATGGGGATAAAATGTGTGGTCTGGTTGAGCAAGAAATAGGAGTGTACATCACTCAATACTATTGAATCTTAATATATCTCTGCTACCAAGGAATGACTTTAACAACTTTGGATGAAGAACAAACTGACTGACATAGGTGATGAGGTGAAACAACCAATGGTGATTTTCATTCATAACAAGAGTGAAATTGATCTTACTAAGAATCCTATTCAGCATCCTCTATAAAACATATTTAAATCAGATATCACTTCATCAAGGAAAATGTTTAACAAGTCATGATCAAATTGGAACATGTGGGTATCGATGAGCATGTGGATGACATTATGACACATCCAATATCAGCATATATTTTTGAGAAACATTGGTTAAACCTTAGTGTTCAGCCACCTCTTATTGTATAAGGGGGCTATGGGTTTTCCCCTCTCCCCAATTGTTTTAACAATGATAATCAATTTGTGGATGTGATGAAGGATTATAAGGGAGATATAATCTAAGGAGAGACTATCATTATCTCAATAATGTTCAAATACTAGTCATTGGGTCTATTTCTAATGGGGGAAATGTATAAATTCAATATAAAATTGTGGATTATAAGATGATTTTATGGTTGATGACTGGTGGAGGAGAATGGGTAATTTTAATAGAGATTATTTGAAGGGAGAAACCTTTTTGGTGTTGTGAAGAAGTAGTTAGAGCATTCATTCAAACACAAGGGAACACAATTCTTATCTTGAATATTATTTTCAATAATGATCATTTACCACATAGAATTATAGTGTTGGATGGGTTGATTCATGCTTCTTAGTTTTTTGATAGCGGATGGTGCTCTACTGAATTTATATACCGATTGCCAATAATCCCAAAGGGGTTGATTGATTGAACTACTGTTGTTCTTCTTAGAAATGGAGAATGTTTTTTTGTTTGTTTCCAATCCTCTAATGGATTATAGGGTGGATTTTAAGGAAATGAATCAAACAGTTCAAGCCATAAGCACTATTGAAGGTGATGTTATTTCCAAGTTTTTTCAACATTTTTTCGAACCCCAAAAAGTTTTAGAAAGGAAATCATTAAGAATGGTGGTTTTTCTAGAATATATCATGAAAATATTTTAAAAGAATAAGGTTTTTAGCGATGAGATTCGTGAAGTCAATTTCAGGAACAGATGAATATTTTGACAGACTTCATGGTGGTTATGAGGAATTTAGCATTGTGGAAGTGCGATGTATTTACTAAAGGCATTTTTAGTGGAGAATTGCAGTGGCATGAAGATATTTGTTAGAGAGATCTATGGTTAAGATGATTATTTTGAACATGGAATATTCTTAATGATTTAATGAGGGATTTTCACTACGAATGATTTTATTACCAATATATAAATCACACCTGAAGAAACGTAGCTCCACATTCGACAATGCCTATAAATAATTGGACACCATTCTCTATTATACGTGAACATGATGTAGAAAATGTTGAATCGCATCGATTCTGTGAATCAAGGGGTGCTCCAATAAGGCATATTTTTATGTAAGATTGTTCTTTGTGAAATGAAAGCATTGGTCCTGAATGAATTTAATGATTTAATTAATTGAGTACTTTGTAAAGATAAAATTTCCATGAGGGATCAGTGAGATTAGCAATGGATGTTGTTTTGCGAAGTAAGTGTGCTTCATGAAGATAGTGGGTTCTTCAAAAGAAAACATGATTTTCAAAGATTTTTCCCTACAATGTCTCGAGCTATGCGATGCAGTGTGCTCTGCAAATGTGTGACCTCTGTGAAGCATTTTACTCTACAATGTTGTGTAGTCTGGGATGTGTTGTGCTCTGCGAAAGGTTGAGCCTCGTGAAGGGGGTTTGAAAAGGATTGTACTGAATATTGGGATTATGTAGACATCGAATTTAGTGTACTTATACTATGGTCATTGTTGAAAGAAGTTCCTTGTTCTAAACAAATACAAAGACTTCAATACCAGTCTATTGAAGTGACCTTAAACTCTATAATCAATGTTGGGATTCTCTCAAATTAGTGAGATTGGGGGAGTTTATGGATGTGATTCGAGGGACATAGTGAGGTATATGAAAACTATTATAATGGTGGTGATTCAGGAACATAGTGACTGTTTTTGATTCATTTAATTTCATATTTACTGAATATTAGTGGACTATTGTATGACCGACACACTATCTACCTATGCTCCTTATAGGAAGCCCTTTGTGGTGAAATAAGTAAAATTATAGTGTAAACTCTTTTCATGAACATGTATGGTTGGATTAATAGGTTCCAACCAATGTGGTAGTATGTCTATCGGTTTAAAAAGAAAATTTTGATAACCTAATTTACCCATACCCTCTGGTGTTCCGGGGTCCTTCAGGATTGTCTTGGTAAACTACTCATTCCAACACACAATAGACCACACACCCTATGAATTGAAACCATAAAGTAGAAAAACATATCCAAATAGATATAAAAAATACATAAAAAAGCCTCACTCAATAATCACAGTTATAAGAAGAAATTGAAAGTAGTGAAATGAACCAATATATAATAGAATGTAATTATATGTGCATATGATGTTGGATGTAAAACATTTCCCATCCCAGATGTCCTTAGGTTGTGGGTAAAATAATTTCCACCATCATAATAATAATAATAACAATAAAAAACATGTGCATCACCCAATAGTAAAATTACGTCAACTATAATAAAAAAGTAAATAATTACTATTTAGGGGACTTGGTATATACCAAAATCATTGGTTAATTTTTCCAAAGAAATAATTTTAACCATGTTTCAATGAATTCATAATATCCTATCAAATTTTTCCAAATATTAATGAAAGAGTAGATCCAATCTGATACACGTTGTGATGTACTAAAGCCGAGTGCCACTCAAAGCTGCCTAGAGCCTAGTTGGCCAGACGACCTTAATAAAATATCGCTAAATGCCAGATGATGCCGACTACAAAAATGGCCTAGACTATGTCTATGGGGGACTATTCCGTCATTACCAGAGTTTAGTATAGATAATAATTTAGGTAATAACAGATAAATAGAAGATGCATAATATAAATAGAGAGTGAATTATATAATGGCAAAATAGTAATATACTATAGAATTTGATAATTTCTAACTGTAACTGAATGTTCTCTCATATAAAAAATGATGAAAATATATCTCATATCTCTACAAAAACTTGAAAATGGATTCAAAAGAAAAACACAAAATACATGCTATACAAAATAATCAATAAAAACCCCAAAATTATCCAGTATCTTGATCCATGGAACAATCATTATCTACTAAGATCCATCCTATTACGTGTATGAAAAATTATATGTCATGTGAGAGATGCATCCCTTTTTCTACACTAGCATAGAAGTAATCCTATGGGGTACCAATGGTGTCTTGGATATGGTATGATATAAATATCTATAGGCCAATATGAGTGGCATCTGTAACATCTATTATGTTTAATATAAACTGAAATAGTTTTCTAGCATGTATAATTAAAATAGAACATAATAGTAACATAAATACACACGTACTATTTTCAACCTTTGCTGGTGTCTGAACATGTTTCCATTTAACAAAATATATATGCTCTAGTTTTTATAAGTAACCCATGTGAGGTATAACCAGTACTGACATCCTTAAATATTTTTAATAATTATAATACATCCCGGATATAACAAGTCATCCATAATGATAATAATAATGAATGGAATTGAAAGTGAAGACCATGGAATCCTTTACCACAAGGGTTGATCCAACTAAGTTATAATCTATAGGATGCGTATATGGGGTATGAGTGTAAACCCTAGAATCATCCAAGGCATTCTATAATAAAAATTTTGTTTGAGTCCAAGGATCACGTCCAATGTAAAATGTGTAAGGAATGACTAGGCTCAATGGGTGCTACCAATGAACCTCCAGTACAAAATTGTCACACTGGATCCAATTATTGTATCCAAGGAATCATAATAATGATAATAGAGGGATCATACGGTGTCATACCAGGCATCCAATAATACATAAAGGTCATGTTCCAATGTGGGTTTCTCCATTAGCAACCAACATCACTGAATGGGAATGACATCCACTTGTGCTCAAGGAATTCCCTAAAAAATCCAAGGCTATATCAATTTTAAAAACCCAAGTAAACATTTCCGTGTAATTTTACAATAGGATCCTTATACCTTATTAATTAATTAATTAGGAGGAGTGATATCAACAATATACTTTTCAATTTAACTTTAAAAGAATTATTAATTAATTTAATGAACATATAATAGAAGGATGAAGTCATACTATGATGTAATAGCTATTAATAATTCATTTATTTAATTTTAATACATACCCTTATAAAGGCCAATTAAAATCACACCCATACAGTGGCATAAATAGATCAACAATGGTCACCAAGTCATATCTAAGGAAACACCGTGCTAGGGATAAATATTTTAGAGGTATCCAACTACAAAGGCAAGATAATCATCCTTCAATGGCCAGTAGAATTGAATTGCAATGAATATATGTAAGGAATATTAATTTTTTAGGCCACACCCAATGAAATCAGAATGCACTATGCAGTTGAAATTTATAATACAACAAAACAAGATTGATGAGTTATAAACTATTTTCCTTTTAATCGTATAAATCTCCTCATCGGGTATCACCTTCTAGTTTGTCCTGGATCAAAAGATATCTAGAGAATGGGGAAATTCACTAAAAATATGGAATATGATCATGCATGAAAATGACTTCATCGAGGATGATCGAAACAAATAATGATGCAAGAATAATAAATATCATACCATCATGCATCCAATGAGACAGAATGTTTGGAATCAACTTCTGGATAGTGAAGAAACACTATAGCCTAGGTATATGCATTAGTGGGGGATCCAACATGAAAGGAAATGGAGGGGAATGCTCTATATAAAAAAAGGGGGCCCTTACTCATATTATTAAATAAATTATCACACATTTAATAGGTACGTAACTATGTCACATGTCTTGTAATGATCAGGGTATTCCCCTTGAGAAAAGTCCTTTCATGATGTGGAATGTTCTTACCAAACCATTACGTGATTTTTACTATATGAATGTTTTATATTCCAAATAAATGGCATGTAGTTGGCCTACATCCACCCTACATCCACTATATTCCTTTTTCTTCAAAAAAAAACTAACTGGTATAAAGGATTGTTTTTATATTTAATCAAAAAGGAACTACCACGTGAGTTTTTAAAAAAAATTAACAAGGTATTTACTGGAGATAAAAACTATGTTTTTACACAAAGCCACACAATTAAACTTCCTCCCCCTCCCATTGAATCTCATATCTTAGTAAATCTTGATTTGTAAAATCATCATTGGACACCTACAAGAACAAAAAATCATATTGTAATACTACATGAAATGTTGTGATGTTATAATTTCTACTGATATGATAATGTATAAATTTTTTTTTTTAAAATTATGTAATATAATATTAACATCATGTCAACCTACAAAAAATAAGGGCAATAAATAAATAATGCCTTCCTTTTAAAGAAAACCATATCATACATTCCACGATTTCCTCATAAATTAAACCCTAAACCAGTTTGTATATTACATAAATAGTCTTGTAAAATAAATAATTTTGGGGTTTATATATGATCCCCAAAATAAAAAATTATAATAAACCTGGTAAAAATATCATACTTTGAATAAAAATATTTCATAACTGGCTTGTTAACAAATTTTAATGGGTTCATGTTATTGGTGGTTTATTTCATTTTCAATGTGGCAAATTAGGGTAGATGGGCTTTGATGAAAATTTTATAGATCACAGTCAAATAAAACTATGAAAAGATTTTCTCGACATTTTTATTTATGCATAGTAAAAATACTACTTTCAATTCCATGTCAATATGTTTTATTATGATTTCAATGTTTATTACAAAAATAATAGTTTTGAAAAATCGTATCCATGTTAAGACATAAGTACATGTTTTGTATCCTTGGATTATATATCATACATATCTAATTGATAAAACAATCATGCAACAGGTTTTATTTCGTCAATATAATTTTAAAACTTACTAGTGGGAAAATAGAAAATCAAAACATCAAATACATTAATTAATATAAATACTTCCATAACAATCTATAATGTTATGGAAAAATAAAAAAATTAATAAGGAAATTTATTAATTTTAAAATTTATTTTATTATATAATCAATCAATAAGAATTTTCTTTACTATAATTTAATGATATATTAATTTGTAATTTAGCATGATATATTTACATCCACAACCCAAATATTCACTGTTGATTTGTAATAACTATGTATGATCTCTGAATTATAATGATATTTTATTTATCTTATTTCAATTAAATAGTTTTTCAATTATTTTAAGAAGATACTGATGTTTTGAATATATATATTTTTTATAACATTTTATTGTAATCATTATTTCATGTCTCAATATAGATATCACTTCTCATAGTGAATATTGTGACTCTAAAAAAGTTATTCACAGTCCAATAAAATTTAATAAAATAATCATTTTAATTTATCAGAATGGATGAATAAGCAATTATTTTTCATTATCATTCATTAATAGTTAAATGATATTGGTTTTACACTAATACAAAAAACTCTTCATGATCTTAAAATATACTTGTTGACAAATTCTAATAGATGACTACTTGAAACCTATTTAATTGATTTTAATGAAAATTAATCTGTCTATGTTTTTTGAAATGACCCAAAAAATAATTTATTTGTACTTTTTTATTTTAATGATCCATTACTCCCTAGGGATAATAATTTATCATTATGAACAAAGGTAATTCTTTTATTATATTCAATAATTATAATTCACTTTTTCATTTATAAAATTGGTATATATGTATTTTAAATATTTATATTGAATGTATAAATTATGAAATTCTGGTAATGTAGATAATTGGGTAATTGTTTTACAAAATATACTAATATTTATCCATTAAAAAATAAAAATTGTTGAAATTTGGATTACATTACAATTTTGAATGATATTGAATATTCATAACATATAATTTTCACCATGATAAAAAAAATCAATATTATATTTCTAAATGTCACTATCATGAATAATAAAATTTCATGGGCCTAGGATATCCATAAACTAAGTAATATAAGGTGATATTGGGAATATTTAAATATATTTATTAAAACATGATTAATTTATAAATCAATTTTTATATAAATCTATTTTGGTATATAGCATTTTTTAAATTGGGACTTAGGAAAAATTATCTATTTTATTTATTATTTATAAACATTATAAATAATATATAAAACTAAAAGTATCATCAAAATATAAATATATGATATGTTATTAGGGTAGTTATATTATAAATATCTTAGAGCCACATGTTTATTATTTGTTAGAGATCAACATCAATAGAATGAGATGAAACTGTGCGTAAAATAAATAATATAAAATTTATTTTTTAAAACATTATTGTAACAAAACATATTTTAACACAAAGAATTCATGTTGGAAACTAATATTTTATTCTTGAAATCTCACCCAGTAGTAAATTTTGTATACCCTTTTAATGTATCTCATAGACATTATTAAAAAAAATTCCATGATTTATATGATATATTTTGCAAGAATATTTTTAAATTGAAAATTTTCCTATATAATAAATGTTGAATGTGGATTCATAAGACTAATATATAATTCCCATATTTTTTTACAGACTCATTTATCATTGAAATTATTTCTGTAATTAATTATTTTACCTAATAATATTTATAACCCTTAAGTGGCATATAAAATATTGGTGGGAAGTATTTCATAGGATTATGCCTTTAATAAATATTTATTTTATAATTTTATTTATCAGTTCCACTCCAATATGAATCATTGGTGTCTCTTCAAAGGTAACTTATGGTAATGAGCTATAATTCATTCTACACAAAATTAGAATTTCATATCAATTTTTATATTGTATCTTTTCTCATTAATAATTTAAATTTATTTACATATAGTATTAAAATATATTATATTAATATATCACCAATATTTCTTCAAATAAAGATACCAAAAAATACTATAATATAAATTTTTACATTTCCAATATAATTTAAATTCATTTTAAAATAATTCTAAAAAAATTTATATTATGTTTCTTTTCTTATTCATTGTAACAATCATTTTCAATATTTATTGACTGTATTTTCACATCATTTCATCAACTTATAATGAATTTAATGTATTATTTTATTTTTAAATTGATTAATTTTTTTATTTTCTTAATTTATTTAATAATTCAAATATTTAAAATTGAATTAATCCACTATAACATTTATATATCACAATATTGATCAAGGAAAGTGTTATAACATATTCACTTATCTTGTTCTATATTTAATAATTATGAAATTTTATGTAATATGATATTATATATCAAGGAAAAAATCAAAAAATTAAAAGTCATGATTAGTTAGTACACATATTTTAATGTAAAGCAATATATATTATTTTTATTTTATAAAAATGTAAAATAATAATAAAAACAATGATTATAACTATAATGGTTCTATGAAATATATATTTTTGACTGTTCTTCTACAAATCAATATTAATGTTGTTTTGAATGGTAGCTTTTCAGACTTAATTTAGACAATTATTTAATCAGTCAAAATATATAATATATAAATGAAGTGACGATATGATTTTTCATGGTTATCT
Organism: Viscum album; assembly: GCA_963277665.1. Lineage (NCBI taxonomy): Eukaryota > Viridiplantae > Streptophyta > Magnoliopsida > Santalales > Viscaceae > Viscum > Viscum album. The sequence continues at coordinate 1,933,575,046 of OY728160.1, forward strand.
TAGAAATGGTCAATGTTAAATGTATATTGCATTATAATGTGTCAATAAAATATAGAATATAACCAAATCACAATAATCATTATATTAATTCTAATTATCCACAACTAGTAACCTAGTCCACATCAATTTTCAGATTATCTATATGATTTGTCAATGTGGCGTTAACATGATGTCCAACACATAATTCCCCATATTGAATAATAAACAAGTATTTCATATTATATTCAAAAATATCTACTTCTATTTAATGTATGATATTATACTGAATATTTTTTTTTTAATTACCCTAAGAATAATTGATCAAAAAAATTGGGGGTTAATTATATAATAATCTAATCTATTTTAAATATTCCTATTTATCTGTTTTTATTTTTAAATATTATCATATATTTCCATCAGATTATTTGAATTGTGTATGAAATATGAAATTTCAATAATTCCCCTCTAAAAACGCTCATTGTGTTTACTCAATTCTCTATACAATTAATATGTACATCCATAATTTTAAAATATTGTCACCTTATAAATATAAATATTTCTTTCCATTAAAAACTGACATATGAATCAATCCCTAATATAAATTTTTCCTTTATACATAATTGATACCAATTCATAGAGTCCATAATTTTTTAAAAAAAATCATGAAATATATGTGACACTATGATTAGGGAAATTGGTATTCTAACCATTTTAAGGATAAATTTATAGAAAATAAATATAAATACTTCACAACCAATTTCTGAAAAAACATTTATGAAATATTTTTTTGTATAATTTTTATTATTTATTTTTTATAATATTAAATTGTACAATGATCAACACTACCTCTAAATACCATAATCATTATCAGTTTATGTCTCATAGCTGATATCCACAACATAATGCTTGTAAAATCACATAGGTTCCAATTGTTTTGTAAAATATGATTCAAAAAAAGGGGAGTACCATATATGTAGATTATCATATATAGTAATATTTTGAAAAAATAATAATTTTCCCCTCCTTGTTTCCATTTTTATAATAGTTTATTCTTTTATTCCACTTGAATAATCATAAAATATACACTAAATTTTAACCATGATAGGTGTTTGAAAACCATAACTATATACAACCAATTATAACTAGTCTCTCCGTAAATTTAATAAATTAAAGCTCTAATATTCTCCCAATATACTCTATAAACATATACTATTTAATCTTGTTCAATATATATCCTTTATCTCTAAATTATAATATCCACAACTGCATTTAATTTTTCATTATCAGTCTTCTCTTTTGACCCATAATTTTCTTTATGAATATCCCAGGACCCTACATTACATCTATTTTTATTGTTTTTAATATGAAGATAAATTAATGATTTTTTATATTATATAAAATGAATATTGTGGTATAAATAAAAACCTCACTCATTCAAATTAGGTAATTATATATAATGAAAATTATTTTTCTATAACTAGTTATATGATTTACTTATATATTTATCAAATATAAAAACATCAATTGCCAGAATACATATATCGATATCATTATATTAATAATATATATTAAGTATTAAATCTACCCATACTTTATGGGAAAATAAATCCCTATAATTGTAGATAGGTCCAATTGATATAATTATAATACTATATATACACTTGAAATATGATCATTATTATTTTAGAATTTTCTATCATTATATGTGTTCCAAAAAGACCCAAATTCAAATCACTAAAGGAAATCCCATAATGAAAAATAAATAAATATATTGAGATGATATTTTCTAAGATATATTATTTTTTCAATGTTGCTAAACATTTAATTTCAATATCCACTTTTAAATAATCTCTATAGATAATGGATTTATACTAAACATTCTCAAATTTTTCTAATCCATTATTCTCCACCAAAAAAATATATCGGTCCCCCATCACATTGAAAAAGTTATATATTATTTTATAGTATGTCGTATGAAAATATTATATTGGATACATTGTATGCCAAACACAAAATATTAAAAATAAAAATGAAAAAACATCAATTCTTTCGCAAAGCTCTCCAAATACATATTTAATCATAGCTATTATTTACAATAGTTTATTACCAATATCTATATTTAGATTTATCTCTATATTTTAATATTTTATTTTTCATTTTACTAATTTTCCTCAGTCATTTACTTATTAGGATATATTTACAATTACATATTGATTACATATTATTTGTTCCTCAATATAAATATTCATCATACTATTTCATTAATTAATGACAATTTGATTAACTATATAAATATTTATTTTATATTGTACAATATAAAAACCTAATGAGTCCTTTAACAACTACAAAAAACTTTTTAATATTTCATTCAACCACTACAATGATTTTCCTTCAATTATGAAATTTTAAATTATATAAATTCTATATGACAAGATTGTAATGATTCTAAAATAAAATTATTCATCGCTATAATTTTAATATTTATGTTCCATTATTTAGTTAAAAAAAATAAAAATTGTTGAAATTGATTCAAAATCTAGTATATTGAATAATTAAATAACGTTTTTCATAATATTAATCGTATATAATAGCATAATAATTATTTTCCTTAAATTGTTTCAAAATAATTTAATTATGCCCAGTGAACATTAATGTAATAACAAAGTTATTGAAAATGTTTTTAAAACTCTCCCACTAACTCCTTATTTATTACCTTGATGATAATATCATAAATATATATATATATTTTAAATGAAATGACCCTCATTCATCTTTACAAGTAATTTTTTTTGATTGAGGTTTTAGAGGATAAATTGGAGAAACATTCCTTTCTATTATATTCAATTTAAATTTGGGAGCTAGGGATTTTTCATAACGATGTGCACTGTTCTAGGGTAATATTTCTATAAAAGAGGGTTTAATATTATTGGGTGTACTATACCATAATAAATAATGTTTTTGTGTAATAATTATTTTGAATTGTCATAATTGAGTCATGATATTGTAGTTTCCCTTCATATTGATTGGATTTAATGTTTGGATTGTGATTTTCAATGTATATAATGATAAGACTTTGTTCATTCTTGTTAGAAATTTTGTTGGAGGATTCAATAATCAAACAGTGGATTGAACAATGAATGTTTTGGATATTAATTTCACCCTTTTTGTAAAATTTTAAAAAAAATCAACATGTTGAGGGTGACTTATTATAAAGTGTTTCTTTGTTTTCCTAATTACATGTGAAAAAATATGAGGTATATTCAATGAAATTAATGTTACTAAACATTATATAATGTATTTACCAATATGATTATATTATTTATTTTTTATATAATATAAAATCATCTTCAATCACTATGATTTGGAAATAATGATAGATTGTTATATGATTCCCTCATGACTGTGTGTCAAAAAAACATTTAGATGTGATGTTATTTTTCCTGCTATAAATATAATTTTAAGAGATTTCTATGATTATCATCAATTCTATCCACCACTATTGCGCACCAATATTATGTTTCTGCAACATATGATGTTCTTGGATGCCCATTTGTGTTATTTAGACCCTAATGTATAGTTATTGGTCCCCAATGGTCCATGGTGAATTCCCCTACTTTATATACATGACCTCTCTTCGATCTAATTCATAGAGAGGTCTTCGTAGATATGTTATAATAGTGTGGAAATTTATGTTAAGGTCTTACATGGGTTATTATTAGACTTATATATTTTTGTTAATTTTTTTTAGGTTGGGTTCTCCATAATCACTTGTTCATTTTGTTTTACAAAATAAAATTTGAAGCACCAATTGATGATATGAATTTGAGTTTATCTTAGATATATTATATGTGGAAATGACATTTTGTATCATTTCCAAACATAATATTGATTTAAATTAGCAATATAATTGAGATATCAAATATGATTAAGGATATTTAATGGGGGATATGGTTCACTTTTGTGTTATTTTTTCATTATTATTATCTCATAAAATAATTATTTATTAGAATTTTTTAATCACTTGATTGTTATTATTATAATAACCCATGTTATCAAAGATAAATAATCATATTATGTTCTTAAAAAAATTAATTAATTATAATATTTAATTATTATTATTGGAATATGTATTCCTAATGTATAAAATTGAGATGGAAAACTAATAACAAATATATTATTTAATGTTGTCATATTATATGGTTTTCCTCTTTTAATATTCTTATTTTATTTTCAAAGTGGCCTTTATGATGTATTGATATGGTTTGTATTTGAGTCATGGTATGAGAGGTATATTAGGGGAGATTATTCATCTATATGTAGTTTTTATGGAGGAATTGGAATGGAAAATTTTGAATGAAATGAAACAATTTTATTATTGTGGTGGCACTACTATGGTGGTTAATTTTATGGATTTTTTTCCATCAAATTCCAATCCATGACATGTTTAATTTTATGTATCATAGTTTCTATTTAATATGATGTTTGATTGAAATAAAATATATAATAAACATTTCTTGTTTATATTTTATGTATTTTGGGGTATATAATCAAATATAAAAAGTTATTATTGAAATTAAACTTTTTCTAAATAAGAAAAATTTACACTCAATAAAGAAATATTTCTGTAAATGTTTATGTAGTAAAAAATTTAATAAAAATTTTACTATTAAAATTGGAAAATTGTTTACCAAAAAAGTATGATGTGAATTTTTTTAACATTATTATAGATATTCTATAATTGGATCCCATGATGATATTTATATTATTGTTTTTTGGAGGGAGAAGGATTGGTTATTATAGAAATATCAGGTCACTATAATTGATAATGTCATGATTCAATTCCAACAATTTCCTATGATTGTTTGTATTATTATATTTTTTCTAATTTTTCATCATTTTATTTTAACCATCATTCATAAATATAAATATTTTTTTAAATTCATGTGAGGTTTTTTTATTCATGTATGATCTCCAAATATCCATGTTAAAGAGTGAATGTATAAATGACTAGTCCCTCTACTATTATCATCAATAAGATATAGTATAGTTTTTTATTGATCATGTTTTAAGTATAAATATATGGGAGTTAATATCCTGATGGTATAATATCTATATATATTAGATAACATGATTTCTTGACCATGATATGGATTGCATCGTTAGAGAAATTTATAAAAGGAGTATATAATAATTTCAATAACTTTATTTATAATGTTACACAAGTCTAGCTATGATATAAAGAATGTTTTTGATGTTTTATTAATTAATGATTCAATTTCACATCATGAACCTACCATGTAATTCAATATATGGTGTTTTTTATTTTGTATTGTTTTTTCTAATATGGATGGGATGGTATCTCAAGACTTATGACATTTGGGTGTAGTAGTGAATATTTCTATGATGATGTTATTTATAGGTACATTTTTTATTTATTCACAGTATAGTATGTTATATTTAATGGAAATATTATCGGGTGATTGATTATTCTAGATGATGACTCATTTTTTACAATTTTTTAATGATGAGGTGGTATAACTGTTTATTTATGGAGCTATTAGTATGGATATTCTATTTTCTCATGATATTCTTTTCATATGATTTTCTATGTACTGTAATATTGCTTCCATTAAATATATATTAAGATATTATGTGTTTTCAAATGTTTTACATACATAGATGGTGTCAGGATATACAAAAATAAATCATTGAGGTTGTTATTTGTGTTGGTTCTTATATAATTGTATTTGAATATTTATTTTTTTATTGGTCATTCATATTATTTTCAATTTATATTAATTGTGTATTGGGTTTCATTATTTGTCTTATAGAGTTTTTTTTTATTACTCCCTGCATAAATTTTTTATAAGGATATTTTCTTCCATATGTTTTTTTGAACCCCATTTAAAATACCCGAATCAATTTACATTTTGAAGTGGACTTCATTAGTTACATTTTCATTCACTATCATACTAAAATGTGTTCTTATGGGGTATGGTGAGGAACATATGGAATTATTTCTTCATTTGAGATATTGGGCGAAGTTTTCAGTTAGTGAACTTGTGTGGAATTAATTAGATTAGTGGAAAGAAATATAAATTTTAAATAGAATGTTCTTTTTCAAGATGTTTTATCTTTTAAATTAAAATTAATTCCACCCTATGACATTACAATGGACCATAAGATAATTAAACCTCATATTCACAATGATTAATATTTTTTGGAAGAGGTCTAGGTGTAGTGTCTCCATCATATATGATTTAACTAGTTTTAAATAAGGGTCATTTTTAGAAATATAAAAATGAATACATTTAATTAAAATAAATTAATTCAATGTTATTAGGGTCACTGTTTTAATTGATAACAATATATATATTTTTGGTCATTGTCATCAGGATGGGGTTTATGTTGTTAAAGTGCCACATGATTCTCCCATTGACCTTAAAAGTGATTTCCACATAAATGGCGAGGATTACTATTTGTGGATGCATTTCATTTTTTATGGAAAAATATAGTTTATATAGAGGAAGACTATCTCCAATTTGGATACTGACTTGTTTAAAAATGATATATATTTATTTTATATTAACTTGTGTAGTGAGGGAGAAATATATATCATACACCATTAATCTAATTAGAGGACCGACATGATGGTTGTTATTTTTTTTCATTTTAGTGATCACACATTACAGGAGGTCACATTGAATGATTTCTCGAATTAGATAAATATATTAGTAAGAAATGTTAATTGTGGAAATTTATAATGAACTTATCTATTTTTTAAATGGTTTATTATTTATGTGGGATATTTTATTTTCGTTGAAAAATATTCTCTAATTTTTAATGAATCTTACCTTGATGATAAGGATTGGGGTATTAAATTGAGTATTTTTTCATGCAATGGTTATTCAATTAATCAACCCATTTACATTTTTGGTGCATAATACCATTTTTTATAAGACAAAATTGTTATGATTGGGTCGTTTAGTGTTGGACATATTGATAATAACTATTGGATCTGTGGAAAATTAAATGTATGACAGTATTAGATGATTTAATGATGTAGATGAATAAGTGGATATTTTTCTATAGTGTAATGTAATATTATTCATTTAATTGTTATAATTTTTTTATTTATAGCTTTTAATATGTGTTATAATGTTTTAAGATGTTTTTATAATGTTGTGATGAAGTATTAAAATATTTATTGCAAATAAGACTGGGAAGAAAATTGAAATTTATTTTATTTCAGTGGTTTTTATATTTTTTGAGCATTTATTTTTTGATGTATTTATGATTTGATACATATAATTATTATATTTATTATGTATGTATTCACATGGAACATTTTATATTTTAAATAGTACATTTGTTTTTCAAGTTAATTCATGTGATATATAATATACTATAAGTTTTGGTATTCAAGTATTCAGGGAGATACTAAATACATTATTGATCATATGTTATGTATAGTGAATATAGTGAAATTAATACAAACTTTGATATAATAGTCATACATAGGGTTTTACCTAACAATAATGATGAAAAATTTAAAACATATTGGTTCCATACAATGATATATATGTTTTATAAGATAATAAGTATGGGTATGATTATTTTAATTAAAAAAAATAAAAACTCATGGATTTTTATTTTTTAAAAACATATATATGGATTTTATAAAGTACAACATTGAGATATAAGGTTATGAATCCCTTGTGCACATACATTGATAATAAGTTTTAAATAAATTTTATTTGATTTAATTCTTTTGAATAATAATACATTTATCATATATTATTCACTTTGAGGATATAATTTTTATAGTTATTATACACTCTCTAAAAATATTAAAATTATATATATTTTTCTATTCATAATTCATAAATATACTCACATATAATGCTAACAACTATACTCCTATATGAACTGACCATAAAAATTTAACCAAAATTATAATGATTCATTAATCACTCTATTATCACCTTTGATTTTCCTATTCTACAAATATCAACTCTAATCAAAATACCCATATTAATCTAGTTAAATATACATTTCACTATATCCTTAATGAATTTTGGCTCAAATTTAAATACATTATTATGTTAATGGTAAGAACATGTTCCCATATATTTCCTCAAGACTATATATTCATGAGCCATTTCTAAATTACTATTCCTAAAAATCATTTAATTTGAATGAAATTAATAATACCATTTCACTTTCAAACTAGTAATGTGAAAAATTAATCGACCATGTATTTCTGTATGTCATCATGACCTCCCCTTAAGACTCACCTAACATACCAATCTCAATCTAAAAATATTGATAATCTCTAAATATATATATATATATATATCAATATATACCATATGTCAATAAGGTTAATATGTCATAATTGAACCTAAATCAATCCTTTATTAAATAATTTCTAGGTAGAAACATTATTTATACCATGTAGGATAAAAACATACCAAACTAATCAATATAGGTTAGGATGCACCCAAGATTAACCCTTCAATGAAATCAAGAACATACCATCTCGAGTCACATCAAATCAACACCAGAATAACATTCCTAATTACAATAAAAAACAATCAACAAATTTATTTGTATCTCCTAAAATTTAGATATTACATATGATTTATTCAACTAAACATTTGTCCCAAGCATATGTGACCACTCAACATAAGTACAACATGTGAATTTAGAACAATAATACCGAATTCATTCCCATGATTATTTCACCCTCTCAATATTAACTCACATTCATCCATTAATTAAACAATACAAATAGAGTCATGATCATAATCTAATATGGTACTCAGATTATGTGCCTAACCCAACTCCAATCTATACTTTAACATCACTCTTCTTTGGATATAACAGCAATAAATTCTACTATAATATTATGACACCCCATATAGTAGTGTAATGGGATTCATATCAATGAAAATAGTGTCTCCATCATATCGTAAATATGTCATACGTCATTGGGAATTATATATTCTCTCAACATATATTCATCACAAGCCACCCAAAGTTCAATAAACCCATTTTTCTATAACATATATTGACATATATGTAATTTTATACTCAAGATAAATACCCAATCAAGGTTTCCAATAATTAAATTATATATATAAACTATATTACCCCATTAAAGATCAAAATCTCATTAACGTGTGTGTGTGTGAGTACTGAATCACCCTCTAATGATTTGTATTGAGTTGATCATAACATCAAAATGGTTAAATGAAATTCAACATTAATCATTTAATGGAATACCATTTATAATTTTTTATCATACATTTAGTCAGTATCCCCATTATTCATTAACTAAAACATTATATTATTTTATATGGTTATATATAATTTCACCATGATTATATTTTGGAAAACACCATATAGACCATTATTCATATATTATTGAATAAATAATATTTCAACTCATTACATTATTAATTTTTAAAAATGTTTTATGAATAAAATGGAAGAAATAACAAGTCATGTTGACCAACATTAATTAATGATACAAGAATTTATACATTTTTCTATCATACTCCATGATCTATTATCTATAATCAATGAATCAAAAATTTTAATTTTAATGATGAACTAAATAAAATCAAAAATAGTAACCATGAACAAAAATTTCATGTATCAGGTAACGTATACATAAATTAATACAATGGATTAATAGGCACAAAACATTATATTCATATCATATTTTAAAAAGCATAATTTTCTCACAATAAATGACTAATTATATGATAAATTATTCTATGCTCTAAAACCACAGTGTTATTCTCAATACCTAGTTCACTCAATTGTAAAATTATTGAGTTTCTATGTAACCATATGAATTGTGACCAAAACAATACAAGCATAAATATTACCATATATAAGATTTATATTTATTACATATCACTATAATAAATTCATAAATAATAATTTTTAAGTGCCTTTGGAAACATGGATATATAAAAAACTACAACATAAAATATCCATAACACACACATGTAGTTATTCACAAATAACACCCTTTTATAAAAATTATACATAAAACTATTATTATTATGAAGTGGAATAAGAATCCTAAGAATGATTCAGCTTAGATACCAATAACTATGAAATTTCATATGTAAGTATATCATGAGTATAGGTGTTTGAGAAAATTAGAATACCATTTTAAATTCATACAAAAAAATTCATATAAACATGAGGAATTGAATAAAAATAAAATTTCAGAAGACATGAGTTATAAAATAATCAAATTACAGCAAGCATGTTAGTATAACATTGGGATAATATGACATTATAAAAAAATAGAATGATTTTTTCACTAAAACAGTCATAGAAATCACATGTCAGGTCAATACACAAAGGCATTCAAAAAATATTAGGATTTGTATAACCCTCTAGGTACCATCTTTAGGCTTGGGATAACCTCTACATATCCCTTTTTTCGGATTGGTATGACCTCACATACTCTAAATAAAGGGATATAGATAATCTCATGTGTAACTTATTTTTTCAATTAGAGAACTTCTTATATACCCTTTAAACATAATAAACCATAATATTTACAAAATTAATTAAGGGGATATGATAGAACCTCCAATCATATAATAATAATACACTTCATTGTATGGAACTGATAGTGAAATAATTTATAATAAAATCATAGGTCAATCCACATTAAAGGGAAATATTTTCATCAATATGTTATAACTATAAATATAATCCATCCTAAGAAATAAAAAATATTGTATCAAGGGATCATTTAACCAGTAAATAATCAGTAACATCAATGGATGTTTTAATTAAATAAAATATATTTTAACAAAATCTAGAACTTTTTATTGAGTAAAGTACCCATTAAATATATCAAAAATTTATTAAAATTGAACAAAAATATAAAACATTTTACGGAAAAAAGATTTATTTGGAAATAAAAATAGAAACTATCAAAGTAATATTCAATGTCAATATATTTTCAAGGATATTGAAAATTTCATAGGGCAGTCTATGTTAAAAATTTTGATTCCTTTCAAATTTTTATAAAAAGAAAACGGTGCCTTGTTTGGACATTGAAAATATTATTAATTTTGAATTTTTATATATAAATTAAATTATTGGTAATGATAACTTCATAAAATTATTGGAAAACTGGTAAAACAAAATAATGAAAATAGGTCAAATAAATTACATAAAAGGAATAAAAATATTCTTGAATGAAGAGAGTAATAAAATAACATTTCCATAAAAAAATATTCACATGGTATCTGATTCATATAATAAGAGGATTATGAATGGAAAATTTTAATCAACATAAATAACTAATATATAATTTCATACAACTGATTTTGGATATAGAACATATGAATTCTTCATTTCAAAATATAAGCATCAAAATCAAATTAAAATATTAAATTGTAATGTAAAACTATTAATTGTTTTGTAAAATTTTATTTCATTAATATCATAAAATTAATTAAATAAAATTTAACAACATAGGCCATTAACATAAAATTATTATATATATGACATATCAATGTTATTGTAGATACACCTCAAGAATAAATTTATCTGTATTACCTAACTTGTGTCCAATAGAAGACATTTTGAGAGGATAAATCTTTACCACATTGGTAAAATTTTAATCAAAACCCCATAGATAAAATAATAAAACATTTAACATTAAATACCTAGAATTAAGAAGTATAAAATATATATCATTCGAAAATTAATTTATATATACCTCATAAATATAAATAGTTTCACAATAACGATAATATCAATAAACCATTTATGACAGAAATATTCCTTACCTCAAGGTTATCTTGCTTCATATGAACTCTAAATTCATAGATAATAAATAAAAATTTATTATATATTTATAAGAAAATAATATTTATAATTATAAATCCATAAATTGTTTATTTGTAATGTATTTTACCCATTCATATTCAAATTTATAAAAAAATATTTATCCCATGTGACAAATGTTCAGATTTTCTAGTATGTCTCATTTTGATTGTTATAGTCCTTGTACCTTGATCAAGGATCCATAATCTCAAACATAACCTTATTTTCATTATAATAGTTTATAAAAAATTTATATATTTTCACATCCATTAATAAAAATCATTGTTTGAAGATGAATTACATCACTTCATAGAGATGGTATTCTACATGTATAAAAAAAGTAAATCTTTCTACTTTTCAATGAATGAAAAAAGTATAGTATATAATAATAAATATTATAGAATTATTGTAAAATTATAAATGTCATATTATTTCATTAAATACATCATAATTAATTTTCATGAACTATGGTTATTGAAAATGAATCATGTTTCTATGTGGACATGGTGTTCTGCATAAATAGACATGTGATAAATTTATTTACATTTGATGGAAATGGGGTGGGGAAATGGAAGATAACTAAACATAATAACATTTATTTATATTTATAATAGAAAATTATCCATTAAATATTATTTTATATTATTTTATATTTTATTTTTATAAAAATAACACTAAAATAGAGTGGTTTCAATTTATACATATTCATAGAGAGAACTATAGTTTCAAATACCACATGCCCTGAATGATTGAACTTAAGAGTGAACTAGGTGATCAAGGATAAATACAAGGAGTATATTATTATTTTTCAGTAGTTATTATATAATTTATAGGGATTTATTTATGTTAATAAGATATTATAATATATTCAATTTTATAAGTGAGGGGAGGGACACATATTGAATTAGATAATATATTTCAATAATATAATGTCACATTCAATAAATAACATAAAAATATGGAAAATAATAATAATATATGATAAAGATGATTTACATATATACAATACAACTTAGATAACTTTTTCCTTGAATTTATCCCCTTATATATTTATTTAACCCACCCCAACCCTAGTAAACAAATTTTAACAAAAATAGTGGTAATGAAATATCACTATTTTCACAAATAATTATAACACATAAATATATTTACCCTGTAAAATTATATTAATTATTATTATTAAGAATATTTAATCCATTTATCAAGAATAAATTTTCATAATTTTATTAATATAATTTTCAATATTAACGCGAAATGTCAAAATAACAATTTTAATAAAAATTAATTTCTAAGAATAAAATTGAATTTTAATCCATTTTTCAACATTTAAATATATTAAAATAAATGTCAAACTATTTTATATATTATATAAAATATAAATTTTATACAAATTATTAATTAATATATATTTTATTTCATTGTTAAATAACATACATATTAGGCATTGAAAAATAATTTATAGAAAAGTTTGTTGTTTTTTCAAAAATTGAGCTTATAACCAAATCATGTATACAGATGGTTCAAAGTTAATTAACATGAATATTTCGAATTACGGAAATAATATGTTTATTTAATTTCAAATTCAACCCAGAATGAGAAATTTTATAGAATCCCTAACCCAATTAGCCACCTGAAGAGTGTTATAAAGATGGGTTTCAATGGCCATAGGCACACTTCCCCAAACACCAACGGTGGTCAAGTGTTGAGGATGTTGTAATAAGGGATATTAGGGAGGCTATGCCCTTAAAAAATTATACAATAATGGTCTGATTACATATTTATAAAATAACGGGGAATGAAAAGGCATAAAAACACTAACCAGATCAGCCAACGGAGGAAGCCCATTGAACATTATTCAGTAGCATAATCGTAACTAAACAAAATCAGGAGAAACAAATAACCAACCAAACATAACACTTTTTGAAATTTAAAATAGATCATGCATTCAAATCAGGGCATACATTTATTATTTAAGAGGCTTCAACATTTCTGGTTTTGGTTCATGTTTTCTGAGTCTTTTCATTCTGATACAGGTTATAAATATGTAATTTAATCATTATTATGTCATTATGAAGGGTATTTCGTCCCCAATATCCCTTATTACTCCCTCACTAATAATCGGAAACCTTTTATATTTTGAAGAAATTATACATAGGAATGCAGAACATAGACCAATAGAATGGTTCTGGTGGCTAATAATGTTAGGGACACAAAAATTTTAATTTATTATATTTTACGGAATAATTAAATGTTTTAAAAATATATATATTTTTCAATATTAGAGGAAAATTAAATTTCAAATGAAAAATCCCAAACATTAGCCATAACTTAATTTGAAAATTTATATTTAGGAAATTATATTTGTTACAACAAATAAAATATTTAAAATCGTTGAATATTAAATATACTTGTAAAGCTCAGTGAGAGGTAATCATCTGACCATTTATTAATAAAGAAAAAAATGGTAACCATGTACATCAAGGAAAAAAAGATAGCTACATTTCATAAAAATCAAACTCATCACCACATCCATTGTAGATTCCTTCTTCTGCAGTAGCTGATTCCCACTTTGAACATTCATAATGCTTAAGAACCTTGGAATATTTCCTTCTTAGACTCAACTTCCCCAAAGACAGAAACTCCTTCGAAGACTACATAACACAGCCTTCCTTCGCAACAGGAGATATGGCAGGCACCTGCATTGTAAGAGAAGAGTAATCTTTCCTCGACCTTCTCCTTGGTGGGGTAGTCATAAAATTATCATTCCCGTACATCTTCATCCCCACACCCTGAACCATATCACTGTAAAAAAGCCTAACCATACCATTCTCATATTTCTTTTCACTATCAGAAATATCTCCCCACTTTCCTATGATTTTCACTTCTTGGTAATTAAATCCCCATTCTTACTAAATTTGACTATTATAGTCAATCATGTCCAGACATTGTGGCTGCTCCACAATATCTGGCATAACAATTTTCTCAGTTTTTGCATCCTCAGAAGTGAAATTATCCTGCAACATGCCACCCTCCTACCAGGAATTGTCTTCCTTTGCCTGAGAATTAACCTCATTTACCAATTCCATAAGACGATTACCATTGGAGGCCATGATTGACATTCCTTATTCACCATACTTCTGCCCTATCTGCTCCTCAGCACGGGCATCCACTACCCTCAATTCAAAAACAACTGATTTCGGATGTTGTTCAGTCACAAAATCCTACTGCCAGGCACATGAATCCAAATTCTCCACTATAATTTCATTAAGAATATGAAGATAACTCTTTAAATGTTCAAAAATATGCTTACCAGTTGGGTCATGTGTCCTCTCTTTCACCTCCTTTTGATAATTCCACTCCATTTTAGACTGAGGACCAAAAATCCCCACAGCCCGTATCAAAGAAACCCAAGATTCATTCATTGACAGTATGGAGGAAGTCATCAGACCTTGAGCACCTTTAGAAAGTTCACAATGTGGCCCAGTAATACTAGATGGATCCTTTGACATCAGTGAGGCTAAGCCAGATGGGAAATATCCCGCACTAACCAGTCTCAAAATTCTCGATGAAGCCCCATCCAGACAGACCTTTACTTCAACAAACTGAATCTACATGCCCAATACAAACACATGAAACAGAAAATGACATCCAAAACTCGAATTTGACATCCTGCTTCCACTAAAAATATTTCCCATACGTAATCCAAATCAAATTTAATGGTGACCTCCCAACATCAACATCTACTCAAATCTGTGGAGAAATGGGATGATAGACCACCTTCGTCCGACAATCAGAACATAGTTGTCGACCGATAAAATTTCCAATATAACACAAGATGGAGGAATTTTGAAATGAGAGAGGGAGACAAGTGAGACTAGCCGATAACACCATCGTCGAGTGATCATGTCACATGTGGAAGTCAAAAATCCATAGAAGAAGAAAAAGGAATATCTATTGTATCTTTGAGGGGATCACGACCAGGCGGTAATTAGGTCATCTTCTGTCTCAAACCGGATCATAAAATGCTTTCTATCAAGTAATCTGACTACCACACGCTCTTGAATATCCCACGAATTGAAGATAAACTAGTAAAAATCATCAACTAAAGGATATTGGTGATGAAACCAAGCCACCAACATGAGGTTGTAGAGATCTGTTGCACCATTAAGACCCAACGAGGAAAGATCTAGTTGCAGCGCTCGTTGGAAAATTTCAGGGACTTTCAGAGAGAGCATAATCCTCATAAATGAAGGAAGAAACTTGGGATTCGTGAATGGTAAGAAGGAATTCTCTCTCCCATGAGATCTCGGGCCTCCCCCCTCTGATCACGAGGGTGGAGCATGGTTCTGAGACATTAGTTATAGGGTATTGTCGAAGGATAAGGATTCATCACTACTCGAGATAATTTGGAAGAAAATTAAGATAATAATATCAAAATTAAATATAACATCCACACAAAAAATTGAATAAATATCATTTTTTATGTTATAATTATAGAAGCATAATGTGATATTACTAAAAAACATAAAAAATTACTTAAAATTGTATATCACATTTAAATTTTCATTTTTTATAATATATCAATATTAATTTTCACTTATATTTTTAATTATTCAAATCCATTCAACAGATCAAGATAGATATTTCAAAATGAAAAAATATATAAATTCGTGTGGTATCACATTCAAGCCCACGTAAAAAAAATCAACATAGAAATTTTTTCACAATTAATTTTTTGAGTGATTATCAACTTCTTCACTTCATTAGTTTCAAATGTAACAACCCCAAATTTTTTATTCAATAATAAATAATTAACCTAGTGAATAACCTTATTCCCTAGAAAATTATCTCTACCATCCATGAATTATACCAATTGTTCGTCATATAAAAGATCATTATCCATTAGAAAAACCTCTTAGTTCAATAAATGTGGTGGATCAGATATGAACATCCTAAAGAGAGAAACATGGAACCCATTAGGATCTTGAGGATGCTTTGTTGGATGTTACACACTATGTGATATGATCCATACTCTACCATGAATCTCAAGGGGACTAATATATATATAGATCAGTTTTTTATTTTTTTTAATCTAATAATATTATTTCTTGGATAAATTCATAGTAATTTTTTATCTCCATTAAAAATAATGTTGAACAAAATATCCTTTATGACTATTTTTTAAGAAAAATTTATTCCTTTTAAGCCTCATTAATAATCTAATGGGTTAATGGATGAATAATAACTTGAGTAAGCTATGATTTATCCCTTCTAATAAATATTATAAGTTTTATCATTATCAAATACAAATATTGGATAATTTATTATACTCACCAATGAGATGTTAATATCATCATTTCAAAATGATGCATCATCCACCTTGTTATCAATATTTTTGTTGTAATTTTATAAGGAATATCAATAATTAATCAGTTATAGTCATATAATGTTAAACATATTTAACTCTTTATGAGTGAATATATTCTATAAACATTTATTATTCATAAATATACCAATCCTTTGTCAACATAAAAAATGTCTTATTATAATCGTGGAAATTATATTAACAACTATTTCGAAATAATTTGTCGGGTAATTTATCTTATGAACCATTAATTTGTGTGAAAAATAAAAAATCACCACAAAATTCCTTATATTTAATCATCCAATCACCATATTAAATTTATCACTATAAATCTAAAAAAAATTTAAAATATAGTGTTTTGTTATATATAACTTCACTGACCCGCAATCTCTTTAGGTCGCTGAGTTTTATTTCACATTCATCAGTGTGAAGGAACTTGATTCCCATATAGGTTAATATTATTATTGAAATACATAGTGATCATAAATTCAACACTAAGTGTCAATACTATCCACCTAATCCAAGAAAAATATGAAAATAAATTATATTGTTTGGTTTATTACAATGTTCAATAACAACATTCCATTATGTAAATATTGATTTACCCACTCTTGGGATAATATTACTAAAAAATAAAAAAATCTATAGACAAAATTCCATGGTTGAAATTTTTTCATATAACTTATTATTATTTTT
Source organism: Viscum album (assembly GCA_963277665.1). NCBI lineage: Eukaryota > Viridiplantae > Streptophyta > Magnoliopsida > Santalales > Viscaceae > Viscum > Viscum album. Next base: position 1,933,592,957 of record OY728160.1, read on the forward strand.
CTATTAAATAAATTCTACTTTTGATCTTCCTTTACTTCCTTACTCATGGAATGTACCATAATGTTATCTATAACGAAAAGAAAATTAATCAAGGTAATCTCTAATGACTCTATTCTTTAAAAATGTGATGATAACAATGGAATAAATAAGATCATAATATATTACTTTACATTAATTGATTCCATACATTGAAAAAAATATTTCATCTATTTTTTTCACTTTATACTATATAGTAATAGTGTCTAGGTCCATGATTAATCTCGTAAATATATTGATATCATCTTAATTTGACAAAAAAATCAACAATAAATTAAAGATGATACCTATTCATCATAATGATATTTGTATGTTCTTTATAATAAATGCAGTGTAAAATATATCTATATTTAATGTTAAAAAATAAACATGTCACAACAAGGTGACAAAATTGACGGAATGAGTCCATTATCATGATTCCATTAGACTTTATTCCTCAATTCAGGAAACTCATGTGGGCATATTATATATAATGTCATTAAAATATTTTTATCAATGAGTATGTGATTTATAGAAAAGGCAACCACATAGGTCTTTGGAGGACTCAAAAAACCTCTCGAAACACATAAAAACACCATTATAGTATCAATTTCATCAATTCAACCATTCTCCCAACCATATATGATAAATGAACCCTTTTAAAACGAATAAAACCCCATATAAGGGATATAATTTCCATTGTATCTTAATAATTGATCTCAAAATGATAAACAATCACATGTTTGATCATTATGCCAAATATGAATTTACATATATGGACATTTATATGGGACTTATATAAAGAAATAGAATCTCATTACAAAATCCTATTAAATCTCACTCAAGGGAGAATATAATTAATTTTATGGATATCATTCGCATAATCATTTATTGGAGAGGAATCATAGATTTGAGAGCGTTATCATATTAACTTTATAAGTTTTAACAACCAATTCAATAGAAAATAATTATGGTGGTCATGTGATTACCTTAAAAAAATATTTAATATGTTTTGGTTAGTTCTATTGGTTGTTCTCCTATATATACTATTATCTTATGGGTACTGAGTATTTTTTTTTAATTGTAGTTTAAAAAAATAACATCACCATAAACTATTAAAATCTATAATGACTGAAAAATTTTATATATAAGAATTATATCAAAATAGTATAACTTTTTTTACACATCATTATGATCCACACAGGAATGGTATATTGTTAGTGTCATTCAAAATAATGATAGATAAAAATGTTCATATAAAATATGTACATATTCTCCCTCAATGTTAATATCAACTGTAAATCCCAAATAACATATCATACTAAACAAAATTCATCTTATAAAAGAAAACATAAAACATAAAAAGGTTGATATTTGATTATCTATAATGGAACCCATGGGAGATACAAATCAAGGATCGATTATATGTATATTATGAGAATAATAGTATGATAACATGAAGATAAAATTTCACATTCATGACAATTAATTATTATAATCAAGAGTCATGTAATAAATCGTGATATTATAAAATATGCGAATGATAAGTAATCAAAAAAAAATTCCGTGAGTGCCTAACATTGGAATATGACCATTCCATAACAAAATGAAATAAAGAGTTCCATACTCAAAATCATAGAAATATTATATCAAGGATTACCACTATTATGTTAATCACATATTACATTTTAGTGAACCACCCATGTACCAACATTGGGATTTGGATCATCATTCATGTGCAAAAATTTTTCTAAGGATAAACACTCATGTAACCTCTTCTTATTACGGGGTAACTATCAATGTAACCTTTGTGGTGATAAATCAATATTCTTTACCCAATAAATATTGGGACAATAATCGATCCACCCATCCTAAAATCATAATCATTTCATATGTATGGTACATAATTATGAAAACATTTAACATTACCTAAATTCCTAAAACATGGAAAAAGAAATGATTTTCATTAATATAACATCATCAGTATATTAAACCACATGGGTAATTTATAAATATTGTATCCTTAAATCATATTCCTAATGATGTAATAGTGACATCAATGTATACTTTCATAAGAGAAAATAATTTTACACTATCAATGGATCATTTTATTGATTAAATTACACTTTCTATTTGGAAATGAAGAATTTATAATATAAAAAATTATATAATGTTAAGGAATACATTTTAATTTAATTCAACCATATGACAATTTATAATAATCTTGAAAGAAATGATAAATCATTACAGTGGAAAATCATTTCAATTGGTGTGGTTAAAAAAATTAATCATTTAATATATTCCTTGAAAATTATAATATATCTAGTTTAGAAATAGACTAGAGAATTACATTTAAAGATTGTATAGAAACTGAAACATGGTTAAAATTTTTATTATAAATAAATTTTGGGGGTGTTTTAATAATTTGTGTAAAAAATAAAATAATATATGGATATGGAAGATAACGATTCATGAACAATGAGAAAAATTAATTCGAGTTTCCCCAAAAATAATATTTTTTTTCTTGAGTAAACAATGGGAGGAAAATAATTGGGAAAATATATTAAAAAAATTAAAAGTCGGCAAAAAATAAATTGGATTTAGGATATATCTATCATCTATGTTCATAATCAAAAATTTAATCATAAACAATCCTAGAAAAATTTGATAATATAATATAAAACATTTACTACATTGATACAATTTTTAGTCACAATTACAAGGAAAGAAAGAAAATCAATTGAATCATAATATACCATAATCATAAGGATATTTATGATTAAATATATCCATGGGTATGTATATGAAAATAAAAAAAAATTATATAACGTGAAACATGTATCAAAGAGAACAAGTTGAGATGATAAAATATTATCAAATTGGTTACATTCAAATCAAAACCACATTGATGAAGTAATTTTAATTGTAACATGAAATTCTGTGATTTTGATTGGATCTTTGAGAAGACATGAAAATAAGTTTGTATATTATCATCATAAACCTAAATAGGATAATAACATGAAATTTTTCTAAATGAATAAACATTGAGATGAATATCCCTCATTTCATGTTCATCTTAATTCAAATCTACTCTAAACACCTATATAAAAATTATAAATTTTTATAATTATATACATGAAACATATAAAAACATATAATACCATACATAGTTTTCATAGAATATATTTTCAAATATTTGTTAATAATTATTTTTGGGTAATAATTATTTCATTTGTCAATTAAATTCTGGTTCATCAAATGTAATCCATTCACATTGACTGTAGTTCTATAATCTATAAAATTATTAGGCATATTATATGTATTTTATTTAATCTTTATGAGAACATTTATAATCATTCTTATAATGTAGTTCATAAAAATAAATTATGCCACACAATGTAAAAAGTAGTCCTTACATTCACAAAAAACTTTTATCTTTTGGATGGATGTATCAAATGAAAGGTAAATAAAAAAAATAATATAATACAAAAAATATTATCCCAAAAAAATAAAATTTATATATTATTTCCAACACAATAACCAAACATGAGGGATTGTTTCATTTCCCATTTGATAAAAAGGATTTTGGGAAATGGTTTTACATTTGTCATAATACCATCATAGTTTATTAATGAAAATATATTCATTAATGGTTGAAAGATAAAATAAGTTTGGAGGACATTCTGAATGAAATTATAATTAAGGCATTTAGTTAGGATTTTCACCTATTATTTGAGAGACCACCATTTGTTTACACCTTATTCCTAAAAATATAGGTCCTTAGAGTATAAAATGTGATCTAGGATGAAGGTAATGAGGGGTTTTTAGATAGGAATAGGATTAGGAAGTAGTCACAATTTCTATGAATTGTTTTGTATAAAAAGATACCTTTAAAAATTAAGATGAGGGAAACACAAGCAATTACCTAAAATATTCCTATAATATAAGTCACATTGAAAATAAACTTGAAAAAATAACAATTAGTGGATTATAATATAATATATATATATTTGTTGTGCACTGTGTTGCAATTGTTGTCAAGGATTGAATGGATGAAAAGGACTGTCTATATGTGAATGACAGAGGATGTGATGGTGATGGTGATGTTATTAATAAGCTGTCATGGATTGAATGGATATGTGAATGAAAAAGGAATAAATGGTGATAGTGTTGATTGGAGAATGACCATGGTACTAAGAAGCTTGTCACATAGGAGAATCACTAAGTGGCATAGAAGGTAATGGTTGAAACACTGTCCATACTAAATCAGATGATTGTAGAACTGATCTTGAAGTTCCAAGACATGTATCAAGGAGATACAATGTCACAACATTATTCGAAGTCCATGCATTGTCTTCAGAATGCATGAGGAGATAAAAAATTTCTATCCACTATCACTAAGTGGATGAGGAATGAAGAAGGGATCCATCCACAACCTTCAAGTAGATGAAGTCATTTGAAGAAGACCATGAAATCTCTTAGTTATTGTGGAATTGAAGATGATTCAACCTCATCTATGATTGGATTGAAGAAGAACATTGAAGATCAAAGTGATTTATGATTATTTTTTGATGAATATATTTGAGAGATCCTTGAGAATTCAATAGAAGGAGAAGAAGAGATGTTGGAGAACATATGTGGAGTTTATAAGAAGATGAAGATGAGAAGAAGTATGGTTTGGCATTTTTATACTTGGTTATTTTTCATTTATACAATGTACCAACTATGTAATTTATCAAAAAATATGCCAAACAAGGAGGCCAGCCGGGGTCCCTAACCTCAAGCACTTGCGGGACCCGAGGGTCAACCGCACTCAAGGGAAGTCCTCAAGGCCAAGGCCTCCCCGAGGCATGGTGTGGGCCATGTGTAAGCCCGCAAGTGCCACACGGAAATGAACCTATATAGCATGGGCTCTAGAGCGCACCCAAAGGAGGCCGAGTGGGCGCTAGAGTGTGCCCGGAGAAGCATAGTGGGCGCAGAAGCACGCCCGTAGGAGAACCGGTGTGGGGCGGCACCGGATGGGGGAGAGGAGATTTCTGAGCCGATGGTGGGAGTCGATGGTTGATAAACCATAGAAAAACAACAGCGCGTTCCGATGTGGGATGAGTATTTAGAACACGGAATAAATCATGGCCGCTCATCCGATCGCGCGTCTAATCGCTTTCGTCCATCTCATCCATAGCGCTGGGTTCTAATCCTAGCCGTTCGCGTTCATTAAACGCCGATCCAACAGCGCTGGAGTTGTCTCCTACCTCTCGCTGAGCCAAGGACTCCCCGAGACACCTCCCACAAACCAGAGGCACCCGAGCGATGGAGAATAAGCTCTCGGCCGCCTCTGATGAATTGAAGGCCTCCGTTGTGTTCGTCTCTCCATTACGAACACATGCATGCGTTAAAAGTCACATGCATGAAATGAGATGAAGATATTTGAGGGAGCCCAAGGCAAACGAAGTTACCGATGGTGTGATGCTCAATAGATGTGCAAGTAATGGCTCTGCATGCGTTCATAAACGCATACACGTGATGCATACAACACGATTGAAGGATCCCGTGGATGAAAAAGAAAAAGGAAATAACAATTATTTTCAGAATATCTCATCCGCGTTTGAAGATCTCCAAATGCCGCAGATCTCAGGCCTTCAAGGATTTGAACCTCACGGATTTGATCAAACTCCTTGCCTATAAAAGAAGTCATCTGAGGCCAAATAAGGTTGCTGATGATTGTCTGACAGAAGGAGTCCCGCGAAGCTCCTAGCCTAGTGATGTTCGAAGCTCTGTGCACCACTTGCACGGTAGAGCAGCCCAGAGCCACCCGAGCCTTCGTGAGTTCCTTTTTGCACAATCCCATCATGAAAGATGTAAGGAGGAGGCCTCCCTGCACGTTCCCTTGTGTGATAGGGAAGAAGCCGATCTTGCGTGCCTGCTGCCCTCATTCTTGCGTGGTAGCAAGTGGCCGCACCCTCTGTGAACATGAACTCACATGGCAGGAGGAAGACACTGCGCCACTTTTGCGGTAAGAGGAAGCCGCCGCACTTGCGCGGGTGTTGCACTCAAGAACCTACGTGGCAGAAGAAGGTTTCGCACCATCCGCGCGGTAGAAGCCGCTCCCACACCCTGTGCGGTGGTAGACAGGAGTTGGTCGCATCACTTGTGCACCCTCCTTTGAAGTGGGTTCGGGTGAAGTGAATCCCATACACATCTCGGGTGAGTGTGTGCAAAGAAGAAGTGTGGGTGTAGGTTTCATGCAAGTGCATGTCCAAGATCCAACGGGTAGTGTGTGCCCAAGTGGAGTGTGTACACATTGAAGAAGAAGAAAATAACAAAGTGTGTGTGCACATGTGAAGAGAAAGATTAACGTTGAAGAAGGAAGCCCGTGTGTGAAAAGTGGAGAGGAAGGCCACAACATATCATGGTTGTGTGTGTGTAAGTGGAGGAAGGCTATGCCATCTTTGAATGTGTGTGTGAAAATTAACAAGAAGGCCGAAGCCTTAATGTGTGCACAAGTGGAGTGTGCACAATTTGAAGAAGAATAAGAGAACAAAGTGTGTGAAAATAAATAGGAAGGTCGTAGCCTTATATGGTGTGTGTGAGAAAGAATAAAAGTGTTACTCGAAGAAGAAGGTGTGTGTGCTAAAAGTTATTGTACCCTTTAAGGGTTTATCACACCAATAAGAAAAGGGGAGTGCATGAATTCATGCACGTACATGCACAGGTAAATAATGTTTAAATCAGTGTGTGTGCATTTGAGCAGTCCAAGAACAAAGGTTCTTGAAGATATTTGGGATTCATGCAATTCATGCATGAAGACTGAGAAGCCACGGAATCAGTGCATGAAGATTCAGAGATTTCATGCACTCAATGCGTGAAGTTGAATAAAAGAGAGACTGAAGCCAGACTAAAGTTAAAGTCATCATTCATCTGAGTTTCCAGTAGTTGAGAAGACCAAGAAGATTGAGTGGGCATACTCTGTGCAGGAACATATTTTCCAATCAAGATTCATGAAGACAGAGGTCGAGTCATCCTTAGAAGAAGGAGAATAAATCCTGAGGAAAGAAGAGGAGTCCTGGTCATCACAAGTTATCAGAAGAAGTGATAAAGGACAGTAGACCTTATCCAAGGCTATTGAAGACTCTTGAAGATCGTAAAAAGAAGAAGAGCTACACGTGTGACTCGAGGAGCCAGGAGAAGACCCCCTGTGAGACTCAGGGTGGATAAGTCTTTGGTGGAAGCTGAAACAGGCTAGTGGGACTCTGGTAACACTGTGGGATGCAGTATGAAGAACCTCCTATGGGACTCAGGAGAGATACAATGTGACTCTGTATCGACCATTGTAATTACTAACCGAATTATAGTGGAGAAACCATGTTGGGGTGTTTAACCAACATGGAAAGGAAGTAGGACTTTGGAGCCGAACCTTGTAAATCATTGTGTCCTGTGCCTTTACATTTACTGCATCACTCGAGGAAAGGCTGAGAGAAACAAGAAGATTGGATCGAGGCCTTAACAAGCCATAGCGGTTTAATTGATAAATAATCAATTAGTAAAATGTTTAAAAGTATCACTAATTCACCCCCTCCCCCTCTCAGTGATCACACTGATCCGGGCACTTCAATTGGTATCAGAGGGAGGTTACCTCTAAAAGATCTAAGGGAGTCTTTATGAAGTGAAGATTTGAAGAAATAAGTGAACGCCCTCAAATGAAGATATCTACCAAGACTAATAAAAATAGAAAGAAGAAACAGGCCATGAAGATGAAGAAGATGGTTTCTACTAATAGAGAAACACCTTCCATTGAAGGTAATGTGAAAGTCACAACAGGTGAAAATTCCTTTTATCAGTCTTCTAATGAAGCCTGCTATAGCTGTGATGATGATGGAACTATCAATGATCTTCTAAATGAACTCAAATATCTTCAAAAGAAAGTCCCCAGGGAAGTGGAAATGTGTATTTCTACAAGTATCCATGATCTTCAAGAAGAAAAATTACAGCTAGAAGAATAAGCCAATTCTATGTAAGATCAATTGGAAAGAAGGGTTGGCATAACCAACACTCTCACAAAGCTGGTGAAGGCTAAGGATGAAACCATTTCCCTTTGCAGTGAAGGAATTGATGATGTCACACAAAAACTACAAAGAAGCATTTGTGAGAAATAATTCTTTGATATAGTGTTTAAAGATGTTTTCCATGCACCCGAAAAGAGGCATAGAGTGTCAATGGTTGTCAAAGATTCTCATCTAGAAGACAAAGTAAAGAGGGTAAAGGAGCATGAAAATTCATTTCATGATATGAATAAGGTGAATGAAGACCAGATGAAACAACTAAAAGAGAATTGGGAAGGAATGCTAAGATTTGTTGAGGATGAGAATAACTCTCTCAACATGAAATGCATAGAGCTATAGGTGATATTGAAAAATTAGTAATCACCCAAAAATGAAGTCTCCCAATCAGCTGAATGAAGAAATTCTTCCACTCAAGTGTTCATTGATAAGGATGATTCCAAAAGGAGGACATCCTCTAATAAAAGGGAAACATCTTCTAAGAAGAAGGTACCGTCCATACTATCTTGTACTAATGATTCTAAATGTGTTTTCACAAAAAGTGCAGGATGGAAGAATAACTCTAAACAAGTATGGATGAAGAATATGAAGAAAGAGATCTCTCCTGAAAAAACACAACAATTCAAGAGAAAGACTCAACAATCAGAAGAAGTCAAGAATACAAGATTTGTGGGTAAATGTTGGTTTTGCAACCGGTATGGCCATTGTGCAATGAACTGTTCGTATAATCCTCTAAATATTAAAGCACAAAGTAAACCCATGCCAAGGGGGAGCAATCTAGAGAAGAAGAAGCAACATCCACAGGTCCAGAAACATTTGTTTACTGCAAACATATTTGGAATGTTTGATAACATCTGGGATGAATGCAAAAGTGGTCACAAGAATGATACATACCAATCTCTAAATGTTTCCAAAGCTGAAAAGAAGAGAAGATCAGAGAACCTGGCTAGGAATGAAGAAGTATCCTTGGGATGCTAGCGAAAGAAAGTTGAAAATGCTCCCAAGAATATCTTGAAAAATAAAGAGAAGTCCTTGGATTTCAAATCCATGAATGGCGATGCATCCAAAGGGACCACCAAGAAAAAATTCTTCTACTGTGGAAAGACAGGTCATACCATTGATCTCTATAAACAAGCCATGGAACTAAATAGAAGAAAACCGCACTCAACAGGACAATCAATCTAGAAGAAGAAGAAGGTATTGATTGAAAATAAGATTCCTAAGAAAGGTATTTTAAAAGCATCAAAGGAACCATGTGGAACATCCAAATATGAAGCCTCACTTCCAAATGACATATTAATCATCTGGTCAGAATATTCGGAAAGAATGAGAAAGGAAGGAAATTCCCATGCCAAAGCTAGTACAAAAGGACATAAAAACATTTCACATGAAGATGATGTTATGTGTGTGAGGTGCAATAAATCTTGTCATATCAGTAATGAATGCATGACACTCATTCTAGCTCAAAATGAATTCTTCAAGAGAATGAAGATTGAACCAGGAGATTCTAGTGCTCAGAAGACACTTAGAAAGCGAGGAGTCACACACAAAGAAGTTGAAGAGGTGTTAAGATCCACACCAGTACAAACATCATTGAAGATAAAATGTGCAAGTGTGAAGAATGGAGAAAGTGGAACATCTAGGTTGAGAGAATCTTCTCAAACTTGTTGTTCAAACTGATAAACAAAGGAGGTTCCATCTTATTCCCTAATCACTGGTATATACATGTTCTTACATTTCAGGGAATTGAAGATAACGATCACTCTCAAATTCAGAATGGTATGCACAGAATAGAGTGCACCCCTTGAGGGGGAGGTAATCTGAAGAAGATGATCTTTTGATATTCATATCATCTTGTGAAGAATGAAGGTATTCCAATCACACTTTCATCCCTTGTTTCCTAATTGTATTTAATATGTCAATTAAGGGGGAGTAATTGATTGAAGACAAATGGAAGAAAGGGGGAGCTTTATCTTTTCATCTGAACTTTCTAATGAGTTTGGTGAAGTATGTGCAGGATTTAGCAATTCGATGATATATCTGAAAAATTTCAACCCCTTGAAGCCTAAGAATGATCTCACATGTATATTGAATTGTGGACATCATTGAATTATTTGGTTACATAACACTAGTTTTCTACATCGGGTTAGCCCAAGTAGACTTAGAGACGATTTACTAAAGGCTCTTTGCTAAAGTGAACATGTGACATCATCCCTCTCTTAGTGATTTCAAGAAAATGCTATTCAAAGGGAGGAAGTTATATTTTGAAGAGAACCACACCACACCTTTTCATTTGGTTGCCAATAAGGGGGAGAAAATCTTGGAACACATATTGATCCATTCATTTGTGCTCTAGTGATATTGACAACAAATACAAAGGGGTAGATTGTTGTGCACTGTGTTGTATTTGTTGTCAAGGATTGAATGGATGACAAGGAGTGTCAATATGTGAATGACAAAGGATGTGATAGTAATGGTGATGTTATTAATAAGGTGTCAAGGATTGAATGGATATGTGAATGACAAAGGAAGAAATAGTGATGGTGATTATTGGAGAATGACCATGGTACTAAGAAGCATGTAACTTAGGATAATCACTAAGTGGCTTAGAAGGTAATGGTTGAAACACTCACCATACTAAATAAGACGATTGTAGAACTGATCTTAAAGTTCCAATACATGTATCAAGGAGATACAATGTCACAACATTGTTCGATGTCCATGAATTGTCTTCACAATGCATGAGGAGATTAGGAAGTTCCATCCACTATCACTAAGTGGATGAGGAATGAAGAAGGGATCCATCTACAACCCTCATGTGGATGAAGTGGTTTGATGAAGACCATGCAATATCTCTTAGTGCATGTGGATTTGAAGATGATCCAACCTCATCAATGATTGGATTGAAGAAGAACATTGAAGATCAAAGTGATGTATGATTATTTGTTGATGAAGATAGTTGAGAGATCCTTGAGAATTATATAGAAGGAGAAGAGATGTTGGAGAAGATATATGGAATTCATAAGATGATGAAGAGGAGAAGAAGAATGGTTTGGATTTTTTGTACTTCATTAATTTACTTTTATACAATTTACCAACTATGTACTTTAACAAAAAATAAGCCAACCAAGGAGGCCAGCCGAGGTCCCTCACCTCAAGAACATGCGGGACCCGAGGGTCAACCGCGCTCAAGGGAAGTCCTCAAGTCCAACGCATCCCCGAGGCATGGTGTGGGCCGTGTGTAAGCCCGTGGGTGCCACACGGTGATGAACCCATGTGGCATGGGCTCTAGAGTGCGCCAGAAGGAGGCCGAGTGGGTGCTAGAGCGCACCAGGAGGAGCATAGTGGGCGCACAAGCACGCCCGTAGGAGAACCGATGCGGGGCGGCACCGAAGGGGGGAGAGGAGATTTCTGAGCCGATGGTGGGAGGAGATGGTTGATAAACCACGGAAAAATCGCTGCACATTTCGATGTAGTATGATTTTTTAGAACGTGGAAGAAATCCTGGCCGCTCATCCGATCGCGCGTCTAAACGTTGTCTTCCATCTTATCAGCGGTGCTGGGTTCTAATCCTGGCTGTCTGCGTTCATTAAACGCAGATCCAACAGCACTGGAGTTGTCTATTACCTCTCGCTGAGCCAATGACTCCCAGCAACACCTCACACAAACTAGTGGCACCCGAGCGATGGAGATGAAGCTCTCGGCCGCCTCTGATGAAGTGAAGGCCTCTGTTGTGTTCGTCTCTCCATTATGAAAACATGCATGTGTTAAAAGTATCATGCATGAAATGAGATGAAGAAATTCGAGGGAGCCCGAGGCAAACGAAGTTGCCGAGGTTGTGATGCTCGTTCGGCATGCAAGGAATGGGTCTGCATGCGTTCATAAACTCATGAACGTGATGCGTACAACAAGATTGAAGGATCTCATGGATGAAAAAGAAAAAGGAAAAAACAGAGATTTCCAGAATATCTCATCCGCATTTGAATATCTCAAAATGCTGAAGATCTCGGGGCTTCAAAGATTTGAACCCCATGGCTTTAATCAAACTCCTTGCCTATTAAAGAATCCATCTGAGGCCAAAGAAGGTTCCTGCTGATCATCTCAGAGAAGGAGTCCCGCAAAGCTCCTAGCCTAGCGAAGTTCGAAGCACTGTGCACCACTAGCTCGGTAGAGCATCCCGGAGCTACCTGAGGATTCGTGAGTTACTTTTTGTGAAATCTCTACGTGAATGAATTAAGGATGAGGCCTCCCTGCGCGCTCCCCTGTGCGACAGGGAAGAATCCGACCTTGCGCCCCCGCTGCCCGCATTCTTGCGCGGTAGCAAGTGGTCGCACCCTCTATGCCTGCAAACTCGCATGGCAGGAGGAAGACAATGTGCCACCTGTGCGGTAGGAGGAAGCGGCCACACTTATGTGGTTGTTTCACTCAAGCACCTATGCAGCAGAAGAAGGTGTCGCACCATCCGTGTGGTAGAAGCCGCTCCCACACCCTGCGTGTTGGTAGACAGGGGTTGGCCACATCACTTACATGCCCTCCATTGAAGTGTGTTCCGGTGAAGTGAATCCCATACACATCTCGGGTGAGTATGTGCAAAGAAGAAGAAGTTTGGGTGAAGGTTGCATGCAAGTGCATGTCCAAGATACTATGGGTAGTGTGTGCACAAGTGGAGTGTGAACACTTTGAAGAAGAAGAAAATAACAAAGTTTGTGTGCACATGTGAAGAGAAAGATTAACATTGAAGACGGAAGGCCGTGTGTGAAAATTAGAGAGGAAGGCCACAACATATCTTTGTTGTGTGTGTGTAAGTGGAGGAAGGCCATGCCATCTTTGAGTGTGTGTGTGCAAATTAACAAGAAGGCCGAAGCCTTAATGTGTGCACAAGTGGAGTGTGCACAATTTGAAGAAGAAGAAGAAGAGAACAAAGTGTGTGCAAAGAAATAGGAAGGTCGTATCCTTATATGGTGTGTGTGAGAATGAATAAAAGTGTGACTCGAAGAAGAAGGTGTATGTGCTAAAAGAGATTGCACTCATTAAGGTTTTATCACACCAATAAGAAAAGGGGAGTGCATGCATTCATGCATGTACATGCACACGTAAATAAAGTTTAAATCAGTGTGTGTGCATTTGAGCAGTCCAAGAACAAAGGTTCTTGAAGATATTTTAGATTCCATGCAAGTCATGCATGAAGATTGAGAATCCATGCAATCAGTGCATGAAGATTCAGAGATTCCATGCACTCAATGTGTGAAGTTGAATTAAAGAGAGACTGAATCCAGACTGATGTTAAAGACATCATTCATCTGAGTTTTCAGTAGTTGAGAAGACCAAGAAGATTGAGTGGGAATACTCAATGCAGGAACATATTTGCCAATCAAGAATCTTGAAGACAGAGGCCGGGTCATCCTTAGAAGAAGGAGAATAAAGCCTGAGCAAAGAAGAGGAGTCATGGTCATCACAAGTGATCTGAAGAAGTGAGAAAGGCCATCAGACCTTATCCAAGGATGTTGAAGACTCTTGAAGAGAATAAAAAGAAGAAGAGGTACTCGTGTGACTCGAGGAGCCAGGAGAAGACCCCCTGTGAGACTCAGGGTGGAGAAGTCTTTGGTGGAAGTTGAAGCAGGCCAGTGGGACCCTAGTAACACTATTGGATGCAGTATAAATAACCTTTTGTGGGACTTAGGAGAGGTACATTGTGACTCTGTATCGACCATTGTAATTACTAACCAAATTATAGTGGAGAAACCATGTTGGGATGTTTAACCAACATGGCAAGGATGTAGGCCTTTGGAGCCAAACCTTGAAAATCCTTGTGTCATGTGCCTTTAAATTTACTGCATCACTCGAGGAAAGGCTGAGAGATACAAGAAGAGTGGATCAAGGCCTTAACAAGCCATAGAGGTTTAATTGATAAAGAATAAATTAGTAAAAAGTTTAAAAGGATCACTGATTCACCCCCTCCCCCTCTCAGTGATCACACTGATCTGGGCACTTCAATATAGTTAAATTATATTCATCCAACAATAATTTGGAATCAATATAGTTCTCTCATAGTTTATTGCCTATAATAAACTTGTTTTAACATTAATTGTGGATATAATACTTTATTGTATTTTGTATTTAGCATGGAAAATAAATTTGGTGACATTATTAAATTTTCATTATTATTGTGATTAGTAATATAAGGAATCCATTTTACTATATTTTTTTATAATTATATTTATTAAATTTTAAATCATCATGAAAACCCAACAAATACATATTTATAAATAAATTCATTTTTTAGAATAAAACAAAATTTACATCCATACCATGCCTCATAAAAACTATTATATAAATGCTAAAAAAATTATTTATATATTATAATTATATTATATTACTAAATTAATCATTAGATATAAATTAAAATTATTAATATTAAATGACATTTTAAATATAAAAAAATGTTATAGAAAAAATCTGTTTTTTAATCCCCAAATTATAATTATAGAAAAATCAAGTATAGTACTCCTTGTTATGTTATTAAATAAAATATTTCTAGACAAAAGAAAAAATATATCAAAATACAATAATTGTATTAAATATTAGTAATGTAGAATTATATTATTTAATGAAACTAAATGGTAGATTTATTAACATCTTAATTTTTCAATATTTTATAAATTATATATTATTTTAGAACGATAAAAATCAACATTAGAAAATAATTAATTTATTTTTTAAAAAATGATACCAATTTAATGAATTTTTTTTTTGAAATATGGTAGAAATTAATTTTAATATTTTTGAAGAAAATAAAATATAACACTTTTTTGAAACATATATTTGACGTATAAATTGACTTTAAAAAAAAAAAATTATATAATTGTTGTGAATTAATACATATATAGGAATTATTTATAACCATTAAACCGATTTCATATAATATAATTATTAAAAATCATACCAACAAATTTAACAACTATTTTATAGTAATATACCATATCACTGTTCATTTGTAATCGTGATTTAATGTAAGGAAGCTATTAAATACCTCATATTTATTTCCCATGAAAGAATAGTCTTATAATAGTTTATCTGCTATATATACTATTGGTGACTGAATGAAAGAGTGTTTCTGGGGTAAAATTAATTGATAATATACCATAAAATAAATTTATTTAAATCATTGGAAATAATATACATGTTTTAATCATCATACCTTAATGAATAAAAAATCATCCTAACTAAATTCAATAGAAATAAAAAAATATAGAACATTTTATAAAAAATTAGATTCCTATATGGAATAGATATAAGAAAAATTCAACAATCTCCAAATGATAGGTCATTTACAATATATATATATATATATATATGCATGAAGACAAAAAAGTCATAGTTTAATGTACCATCTCTTACCAATATCCATTCTTCATCCCTAATATCACACTTAACCATGAAACCCTAGGCCGCGAAATACGCCAAACCTATGGTCATGAGGTCTTCATGTATACAAGTATTCTATGGACATGTGAATAACGCATGAGTGAAGCATTTTTGTCCACTACCAATTGTTATATTAATGATACTAGTAAATAGAGGGTATCCATGCTGTGATATTCATAATATAATATAATAATTTTTTGAAGGAATATATATAGACAATACAAATCCATTAAATATATGGGGATCTATAATTTCAATCATACATACTTCTCCAAACATCAAAGGTCCTTATGAATGTATTGAAACTATCAATGGAAATAATTTAATTTCATATAACCACCAGAAACATATCTTTTTGGGGGAATAACTCCCCTACAATAAATTAGTATTCACATCTTATCTAGTTCAAATATAACTCCACCTCTAAAATTCATAGAATATAAAATTTGGGAAAAAATACCCCATCTAGGAAATAATATCCATATATATTTTAGGGTAAATTGTACCACAATACAGAAATAATATCCTTATATAATCATTGTCTATTGCAACACATGTATTAGTGAAAATCCATAAATCATCATGGTGATGTTACAAGCCACCATGTAAACAATATTCATATATAATATAAAAAGAACAATAACCAATGTATAAAAAAACAAAATTTCAGTATGGGAATATAATATAACATTGGAAATATGAACCATAGTATCCATAAGGGGAATGATCTCCCACCTTTGAAACAAAATCTATACAATAATTTGTGGCTTACCCTCAATATTTTTACCTGTATATAACAAAATATATTTCTTACATTATAAAAAAGGGTGAAGAACCCATCAAACACTACTATGTGTCATCCTCATGGAGCATTTCATGCCACTCAAACCTTTTACCCATCTCTAAGTATATGTATTTATCTTTACATATTATACCATTGATCATATAAATATTATTTATCACAATAATTCCTTCCCTATTTTAATATTCATTAGGTTGAATATGAGACTGAAAATACTGATGTATTCTATTAAGTAACAAAATAATATTTACAACCAACTAGGGTTCCATTCTATTATTCTTCATGTAAGGAATCAAATACATCACTGAAAGATAACATAATTCCATAAAATTTCATTATTCAAATCATTTTATAACAAATTATATTCTAAATTTTCACATAAATCATTAAAAATAGTTAGTAAAATGATCATCCCACATCCATGGTTTAGATATTTCCTTAAACTCATAGAATATAAAATCAAAATCAATCAATTGTATTCACACTATTTTGTAGAATCATAATTTTTTAGGATGATTTATCACCCTATAGTCACTCAATTACATATGTTGTTACTATGAACATAGATATCACATATAGTCTTCCTATTGGATAATAGTTTAAAATAAATCATTAAACCATACACAGAGGTGATGAAGTGATCTAATTCATGGTATAATTTGATTATGTACATATTTTACCCCCATAGTTTCTTTTCAATACATAACATATAGTTTTAGTTTCATATTTTTTATTTGGTTTTTTTGGTATAAAACTACTATATGAAGTTTCACCATTTCCCAGGAAACCTCCATTATCTATATAGTTTTTTTAATTAAATAAATCATTATTAAATTTTTGGTTGATCACACACAAGTGTGGAGAAATCATATCACATTGAAAAAATAATCATAAACATAAAAGAGATGTATCGGGACAACATAGGTAATTAATAATGTTATTCCATTTTGAAAAACTCATCAACCCATGTCTAAGGTTCATCATTCCGAGCCTATCATGAAAATAAACATAATAAGAATACTATAAAAATACATTTTTAATAAATTTAAAAATAATAATTTATCACAGTGTATTTCAAAATAGAATCTATTGATTTTACTAGTGTAATAATCACAAAAATCTCACTAAGAATTATCTCTTAGATAAATCATCAAGAAATGGGTGGATGATTCCCAAAGGATAACACCCAATGATCATGTTTTAATTTATTCTAATTTTGTATTTTTAATATTATTTTTTGGGACTTGTTGGATTCATGATATTTTTGATAGATTTTAAATTTTTTGTAAGTTGTTGGAGAGTAACTTTATTGTTTTATAGTTAATGAATATTTTGTTGAATTATTAGGTAATAATAGATTATTAAATGAGGGAAATTGATTAGTAGCATATTTTAGCTACACCATGTCATCATTAGATTGGAACTAGTTAGTGTTATGAGTATACAAAACATTTGGTGCACATTTTTGTCAAAACATATCTCCAAACATTTCAACCCTGGATGATTTCCAGGTTTCGGAATTTCATGATTTATAGTGAGATTATAAAATTTTTCTTCTAAACTATTCTTGTGTTTAAATAGGATGAAAATTTATATTTTTGACACTTTCTCTCATGTTATATCTTTTATGAATTTTTATTTATATGGATCATAATATGATATCTACCGTTTGAAATTATGATTCTTCTAATCACTTTGGAGAACTCCAACAAGGTCTTGTGTATCTATTGGAATATGGATCAAATCTAAACACCAATATATCCCTATAAAGTCTATACAATAGATTATATATTTGGAGAAATTATTTTTTTGGGATTATATTTCGAGAGCTGGTGGTAAGGATAAATTTTTTCAGGCTTTAATTGGTAATAATGACAATACGGTTTAAAGAGCCTGGATTAATGATTTCATGGTATTATTTCATATTTTCATGTATGTTTATGTTATATAGATTCCCTAAAATTCCATTTTTTTCTATAATATTTAGTCTTATATTTTTTATTATAATAATTGTTATTTTTAATATTGTAAATTATCCAGTAAAATATCATTGGGGTATTTACATGTTCCTCTTTTAGTTTTGTAAATAATAGTTATTCATGAAACGCACAATATTTATTATAAATTGTATCATTTATGAAAAAATGTATAAATTTATGATTTTAATAAATGATAAACATACATTTAGTGTGGTGTGGGTTTACGTTGTTATTTGTGAATGAGTGCTATAAAAATGGTGAAATGTAATTTTTGGGGTTCCAAGTGAATTAATGATATATATGTTTATTACCATTTTGGAAAATACAAGAAAACCAGTGGATAATTTGATTCATGTTTTATTACAAGACCATGATATAAATTATATTCAAATGGAACACATTTTTACTCAAGTGTATGGTCTATTCCTGGAGTCTCAAAGTATGATATGTGCGTCACTAATTATATAAAATATTTTTTTTCTAGATTATTTCATAATGTGTTATTTGGGATTTGTTTTCGTCATTTCCTATTAGGTTTGGATATATATCCCTAAGCATGACTATTATATAATATAATGACAATATTTATTTTGACTTTCAAAAAGTGACTACCTATAGCTTTTATACTAGAGGTATTAGATGTTGTGGCCATTATTTAATGTTATTAGAACATAAAGATAGTTGTGATGTGGAGATTTGGATACTTTATTTTCATGCACTAAGTCTTCTATTTTCATTTTCATCATCTTTTCTTATTTTTATATATTTTTTACTACCAATATTATCATTGTTTATTTTTATTGTTATTTTTATATTGTTCATTGATTTATGGAAAAAATTTATTTTTAAACTATCTTGGAGTTTTCTACACCGTCCTATTAAAAATTTGCGGAAAAATAATCCTCTGAACAACTTTTATCACAATAATATTTTATTAAAAACCATAGTTTTCTTGGATATACAACAAAATATATTTGGATTTTGATCTAATCCAGGGTAATGGATTGGGGAATAAATGTTGAAAATGGAATCTATTTGGTATAATCCATTAATTTGGATATTTGGCATATGGAAAAGATGTTTCATAAAAATAAAAATATGTTTTAAAATTTCATACTAACCTAATTATATAAGAAACAAGTTTATTGTGTAGATCAATTATTAAAACTATAATTAAACATATCTATGCCTATTTTCACAAAATTTTCATTGGATTAGTTTTTTTGAGTTGGGTATCATGAATTGTTATATTGTCATCTCACATATATTTCATCATTAATTTGATATTTGTTTTCTCTAAATGGTGAAATGATAAAAATTTATTAAATTTTTTTTCTTCATTATAGTATTGGATGCTTCTATGAAAAGTTTTAAAGTACATGAAAAACAATATATTTCTATTATATTGTTCGTTGATTCCTTTTACCATATTTCATTTCATATATACTTTATCTATTTATATTAATTAACAGAACATTATGTTTGTTTAAAATTTATTTATAAACAATCAATTACTCTTATTTTTAATTATTAATTTTTCTACTAATTAAGCATTCTACTTTGGTAAAAAATAATTTGGAAAAATATATATATATTGATAAAATACATGTGATATAGAAGTATTTTTCCTAAGATGTTTATTATTTAAATTAATAGTTATATTTTTTTATAGTATTATTGTTTTGCAATACAAGATTGGTATAGTTATTATTAAACTTGTTTATTCATCATGAGTTGATAGTGAAATTTTGAAATCTTCTATAAATAATAAATAATATATGAAAATAATATAATTTTTTATTACTAATTTTCACAAAATTAATTTCATTGGGGGAATATTTAATATATAATATAGTATTTCAAAATAATGTTATTAAAAATTTCAATTTTACTAAATAATTCATTTCCTTTTTCAATGTTTTACAATGAAATGGGATGTCTTGTGAAATTATAAATGCATTTGTGTTTCAGAAATTTTGTAAACTGATCAATTTTGATATGAAAGTATGTAAATAGACTACTAAAATAAATCGTCATTATTTTTTTGAAATATACATTTTATTCATTTATTAAGTGGTGTTTTGTGGACTTATAATAAGGTCGTAGAAATTTAAAATGGAATTTAAAAATTAATAATCATGATATTTTATATGGAATGATATTTATGAGTCATTTCTTACTGTAATTTATACCTTATGATGATTGTGGTGACTAATGTCTAATATGTGCATATTATTCTTCAGTTATTAGCACACTTATCTTATGGTAAAAATAGTAGATGGAATGAGTAATAGAGTTATTAATTGTAAATGATGTCTTCTAAAAAAGAATAATGAAACCTAATTAGTAATGGATTAAAAAAGGATATAAATATGTCACCATTCTTAATTATTAATGATTTTTCCTATATTGTGGAAGTACATTAATTTATATATATATATCTAAATATATTTTATGTTGGAATTAAATTATAAATTTCATGTCACATAATGATTTTCTTACTAGATACTCAGGAATAAATTTTCATATGGAGTCATTATTATGTTAGTTATAATGGTACGAAGATATGGTGTGAGATTGAACATTATATAAAGTGGTTGAAACCATATCAATTAATTTTGAAACTAATATATTTCAATATAAATTTTAGATAGCGGTCTTATATGATTTTATTATAATTCATTTCAACATCCAATGAATTTTTACAGAATGAGTTAACTATTTTTGGTTTGATATAGATTCCACATAGGTATCAACTAAGTTACACTTCTTGTTTGAGTTCACAAGATGAAAATGAACAATAAGATAAAAAGTGTTATCATAAAATTGGTATACAGATAACATTAGTTCAAGAGACTTTTTATTCCAAATATAAAATATAGGTGTTTTTATAGTCATTATAGATTTATAATAATACCATTATTAAATGGTAATTTGAGACCAATCATTGTGGAATATATGAAAAAATTAATTTATAGACACATCATAGACCATTATACTCAATATTTTTTGGTTTTTTTCCAATACCTTGTATATTCATTATTATTTTGATTCTCTCATGATGACTAATTAGTAATGAATTAGAATCTATGATCAGTATTGTGGTAGATGAATTAACAATCATGTAAATTGATGATATATTAATGATGTTTTGGATCTGTGATAAATCATTTCTGAAATAGTTTATATACACCTATATTTAAATTTATATGTGTGTGTCATGTTCATCAGATACTTTACGCAAATTAATGAATTAGTTAACCATGTACAAGGAGTCGTAGTTTTCAAATACTGATAGACCTACCAATATGATATACTATATTTATTGGGATTTGTTCTGGAATAGACATACGATGAGAATTCATTATTGTGTTTTACAGATCAAATATTGAAACTAAATTCTTTCATGAAGGATAGGTCTGGATATAAAACCACCCATGTTAATTTTCTATCATGGTATTGAAATATTATGAAATGTATCAAAGGGAAATTTTTTATTGGTATACAAATAAACATATACAGAGCATGAGGATATAAGGGAAATAAATTAAAAATTGATAAAAATACCTAAAACTATTTTCTTAGTGGAAAAATTACATGCACTGACAGTTAAGTGAGAGAACATTTTCATTTCTCTTGATGCTGGTATTTTTGGAATTCACAAGAAGATGGAATTCATCAATACATTATTTATTTAATCATTTGTCCATAATATTTCATTAATAATTAAAGGATAATTTCATTTTTGAGATATCTAATGTTTTTTATATATCTAGGATTCAATTTATTTGTTTAGAGAAAATTAATTTACCCCTTAGGACCCTAGTTCTCCATAAATATTATATAAAATATATAAGAGTATGGATAGTTATATTGGTTTATTCAATTTTTAGATATGTTTTTATAACATTTCTGATGTATATTAGTGTTACGAGGATTGATCATTAGACATTTATTGAGAATTAAAATAACCAATGTAATCCAAAAATTTAATTACATGATCCAACATATAGGAATACACAATCATCTATGTAAATATCCACTTTTCTAGGTAGATTATATAAAATGAGATTTTCTATTTCAAACTCTTAGTTGAGAGTCTACAATCTACGTTGACTATTATTGTAAGAATGGTAATTGATTTGATGCATTAAATACATGATCAAATAATTTTTTATTTCATATTATATTAGGGATGAGAAATCAATTATTTTGGATTCTATTTTCATTATTAAGGAACCATCACCTATGTAACAATTCACACTTTTCAACTCCAAACATTTAAAACATTGATATTTATTACCATATCATTGGGGTAACTTTTTGGGTAGAGTGTCCTCTAATTTCAATGAAATTCAATGCTTTTTTTATATTATCACCTATAAAAGAGTGTTCCTAACATCATTCATGTAAATAGATGTATTCATGATACTCTCTTGTATTATCATCTATTAGGTATTCAACAAGATTCATACTGGGGAATTGAAATGATAAGATATTTAGAATTCCATGAATATCAGTACTGGAATTTTAATAACACCAAGATTATACCTATGAACAGACATCATATAGACACAAATTATTCTAGAGAAATGGTTGGACAATTTCCATCCTTTATTTAACCTAGAACATTTAGTGGATTGAAAAAAAATGTTATGGGGGATATAACACCCTTGGTTTGAGGTATTTATTATTATTATTATATAATTATTGTGTAACTAAGAGGTTTGTGATATTCTATGGATTTTATTTTATATTTTATATTTTTTCAATGGGTTTTTTTGGACCAAGGATGGAAGAAAATTTTCAGAACCCATATATAATTCTTTTAAAAACTTGTAGGACGAAATTGGGGTATGGGAAAGGAACATGATTGGAACATTGGTTATGTAAATGTTTTCACATCACCGTTTGATTTTGGTGAGGGCCTCTTGGATGCCTCAAAATTATAAATTAATCTTTATATGTTATCTGGATAAAATATAAGAAGATAGATGTTTTTCAATCCCTAGGAATTTAATTTTTAACCTATAGTTTATAAATCAATGAAACCAAACAATATTTGTGTTTAAATAGCCTCTAAAATTGAATTTAAAATATTATATTTCCAAAAAAAACTCGTATTTACTTTCACCTTGCTATGTATCATGAACATTAATGACTTGACCAGATGATTCGATGTTTCTATTCATTATAATTCCCCATCATAGTGATTCAAGGATCATTACAAATTTTTATTGAAGCATTTATCCACAAAACATCCACCCCACTCTTATATTATGCTTTTCACATGTAGAAACAGAATTAATTGATTTAATACTATGATATATTGGTTATGGTGTGTTTTGATAATGATTTCATTGTGATATCTCGTAGGATAGTTGAAAGAGACAAGATATATTTTCTATCATTTTGATTTCATCTTGGAATGATGGTGTGTGATTTTCGGATTCTCTCTCCTAGTCCTTTTCAAAGAACCCGATGGGTTAAATTTTTTATAATTAAATGATTTTATATCCCATTGAACATTTTATGTAAAATAATAATTGGAGATTTATCATTTTTTTTTATATTTAGGGAAACTATCGTTATTAGTGACACACATAATGACATTGATTAGAGTTCTCGTCGGTGATAAAAATTAATGAATTTTTTTTTTATCTTTAAATATAAATTTATTGTGGCGTGGGAGTTAGTTTGTATGTGTTCCTGTTGTACATGGATAATTTCCTTATTGTTTTTACATGTCCTCTATATCATAATTTATTCAGGTTCGATTGGAATAGTGGAATCATAGCATCTAAATGTGTTTTTATGTTTTCATGATACATATATAAAATGTCTTATTAGTAAACACTAGTATACCAGGGGGTCAAATCATAAAATCTGTGTCCTTGTGAGGAATATTATCACAGTATATTGAGTTAAGAACCTATGTCATTCCTTTGGTTTTGGTGAACTACATTGGAATCCTTGTAATCTTACATGAGAAATAGAAAACCCCTATAGATAATGGATAGAAATAAAAAGTATCTAGAATTGCAAATTAGTCTTCCATAATATGTATGAACCAATAAACCTGAACATTAATATTTACTTGTGGATAGTATTTAACAAGTGTTTCTAACATCAAACTAATAATTGTTAATGTAATTAAAATTTCAATCATTAAGTGTTTATGGATTTATTCCATTCGTATAGATAACATCGATTTTATTGATTAATATATTCTTTCCAACATTTTCTTAAAACATAATAGGATTGAAAAATATTTCAATCACCCATTCTGGTATATTAAATTCACTCAGTGAAAATATTTCAATTAAATAGAACTATATATGTGATGTGGTTAAGAGCATGAAATATTAATATTTAAAAATTAATTTTTTTAAATATTTATGACAAAAATGATTTTAAAAAATCTTGATTTCCACTAAAGGTAAATATGATAAATTTTAAATCAAAATGTTTTTTTGTGAGAAATTTTTTTGATGCTTTCAAACCAAATTAAATATTGAATACTATATATATTTTAAGACTTTGAGTAAATTCTTCATATCCCAACAATACTGTTATGGATAATACACATACTAAACTAGTAAGTATTAATATTAAAAATGGAATGTATATTTGAGAAGATATACTAATGTTTCTTATATATAAATAATGATAAATGGAAAAAATAAAATAAAACTATTAAATAATATTATTTGTTAATAATGGGATAGTGAAAAAAAGGAAATTAAAAACCTAATTTTTTAATGTTTTTCCTGTATGAGATTTTAATTGGATTTGTTAAATTTATAGAATACTATCGCTTATTTTAGGTACTTACATCACATTGTATAAAAAATCTTATATTTATGATTTTTCTAAGGTTATTTGGGTATTTTTATCCTCAGTTTTTTAGGTATGAGAATGGTCAACACATTGTTAGATAAAACCATTTAGAGCTCCACATTAAAACCTGCATATTTTATTTGATTCCCAGTGGCGGTTTCATGTAAGGTCTCATAATTATATAAAAATGCACAATAAGTGAAAGTGGAATTTAACATAGTCGGTCTATATTTTATCAAACCATGTGGCCAAACCCCTCAACAACTCTAGTATAACAGATATGGGTTCACATTTGGTGCACCATTTTATATACCATGTTGAAAACCCAATAAAAATTATTAAAATAATGTTAATTTTTATTGTGTGATCTTAAAACCCCTAAATGACGTCATTATTCATCTAGTGGAATTGGATATTTACCACAGAAAATACCCTTGATGATATCGTTGATTTCATACCATTTAGAGATCATTTTCAATAGATCTTTGGTTACTCTATCTATTATTTCAATGATATGTGTTAATTAATTATAATTGTTCTTTTTTAATATAAATAATTTCTTCTTCATAGAAATAAAACCAAACATCAATGATATTGATGCTAGAATTAGGGTTTCTAGAATTATCTAATGGGATTTCTTAAAGATATCTTATGGAATTGGGGTTTATTATTTTTATCATCATTGGACATTTTTCATTTTTTATACCAATTTTTGGTATCTGATTCCTATATTTAAACTATTTCTAGAGTAGATAAAAATACATTCTTATTTTATAATTCATTAAATCATGTTCTGTTTTTTATTCATGTTCCCTAAACTCTCCATATCTTCCATATCATGTGTGAGGGATTCAATTCACAGTTTTAGATGGTTTCTTTCTTTAATTTATTTGATTTATTTTAAAATACATTATTTTTATATTTTAAATAGGTTTCTATGTGGTTGGAAAAACTATTTATAGATTTAGAAGGGATATTTATTTTTAAATGGTGTAAATTCATAGTTTGTTTGGATTCAAATAAGTAATTTTAATTGTATTCTTTTGATAAGGTAATTTTCATTATGATCAATGATTTTGTGGGGATAATTCGTAATGGATAATCTATTTCCCTAAGACCTATTCTAATTGTGTAATGTATGCATCATGTTTCATAAATTTTTAAATAGAGACGCAATTAGAAGTAAACTTTCACCCCAAATACATATTCTTATAAGTTAATTTGTACACCTAGTGGATTACCGATCACGTGTAATTTATGAGTATTTTCAATTGTTTCCATAATTATAATATGTGATATTTTATTTTGGATTTTTTATGTAAATTCAAGACAACTAGGTTATTAGCATGTTTATAATGTATAAAAAACCATGTTTTCCTTTTATAAAATTAAATATTTTAAAACTTTATCTCATATAATGATTTTAATTTCATGAAAATAGTATTTATAATTTATAAATACATATTGGGAAACACGTAGTGGCATCGTACTATGATATTTTTCCTAACACACAAGATACAGAAGAAGGTGTATATATATCTTATTTGTCTAATGTAAAGAAAGGCATGGCACACGAGGGTGGATATGAAACCTCATATCATTGATACACCTTAATTTAAAAAAATATTTCATAATGGAAAACTTAATACAATACTAAAATATTATCATCCCTATTTTATTCATAAAATTAGGTAGATTGAATATTAACTTGAAATATGGGTATAATAATATTTTTCAGAAACTCTAAAATATGATGTTATGTTCCATGTGTTTATTTAATTCTGACTCTGATAAAATAGGGACATACCAATGAAATATGTAATCTAAAATAACGTGAATGATAGTAATCAATGAACACTATCCGGGATGTCAAAAATTATAGTCAATATTTTTAACTAATTGATTTAAATGGGGTGATAATCATAAACATAATAGTGGTTGGGTTATAATTGATGATAATTTCAAGGTAACATTAGATTTTGGAAACAAAATAAAATGTTAAATAATAAGACAAAGTCATGTCTATCCTCTATGACACCATACCATAGTGTTGTTAAGATAACCTTTCATTCAAAAAAACATGAATATCAAGTTATGAAAACATTATCCAATAAATTGGAGGTCTATAAATCGTTAGTCCCACCTATCACATTCATATCAATTATACGTGTTATTGTGACACATAGAGATACAACATAATAATGATTTTGATCAATTTTATTATCATTATTAATGGGTGTATGTTATATACAAGAAATCCACAAATCAATTAATGATAATGAAATCTAGCTGAATACCCTTGATTGTAAATGGGGACATGTATTCAATTTAAAATTGATTGGTATGATAAATTAATAGATAATTTCATTAGAATAATGGGTGTTCAAAAAAGAATTACGATGGGGGTGAATGAGAGTGAAATGTGGTCTCCCATTACATAGACATTCTAATAATATTAATGTGACATGTAACAACACATTACATCATTGAAAATTTGATACCAAAAAGATTATTATATTGAATGTACATGAAATTAACGAAGAGGTGAGAGTCACTTACCTTGAGAGGGTGATTCTAAAATCTTGGTAGGAGATTCATAATAGAAATGGAACACCATTGGGGGACTTTAGGTAAGGATAATATATTAAATGAGATCAAGGTGAAGAGTAGTGTGGGATGGGTGGGTATTAACAACAATAGATGTGTAATTTTAAATTAATTTTTAGACATAGTTTTTGGACTCTATATGATAAAATAATTATCATGGGTTTTCCATTGATTTCTTATAAATATGTGTGGTTTTAGAAACCCTATAAGGATATTAATAAATGTCCTTAAAAAATACTCTTGGTGATCTGGGATTCATGTATATAACGAAATTATTTTGAATCTAAAATATTAAATAAAGGGTTTCAATTGTTCATTGAGGGTTTATAAAATGAATAAAATAATATAAAAATCCACTTTCAAAGGTAACCATGTTCATCTTTGAGTATACCGTTTATACTTTTTAAAACACATATTTTGGGAAATTATTTTTTCAAAATATGTACCATATTTAAATTTTAACCATGAATTTTACTATCTTATAATACACAAACAATTCCCCATTGGATAATTTCAAAATCTTAATTTCACTAATAATATGTTCCATATCAAAATAATTCTCAAAATATGATTATTTACCCATTAAATAATATATATCATTTTTTGAGAAATACTATTTTTTATGATAATAAAATCTTTATGATTCTAATAAAAATTATATTATACATTAATAATTTATATTATCATTTTTTTAAAATAATGACACTCTTCATTAGATTGAGTCATGGAAGAGTTTATATTTGGCCTTATGTGACATCCCCAAGGGGAAAAAGCTGTCAAAAATTGATGAGGGATTAATGCCAAGTGGGAAAAAATTTCCCATGGAAATAAAAACACTCATCCAACTGTGAAAATACCAATCCACTAAATTATGCATGTAAACAATGTAATACAATAAATCATTACCACAAAACCAATATAAAAAACCAAAACAATCTATAATCAAAGTATCCAATATAATACGATAATACGAAACCCAAGGACATCATGATATAACTCCATAGTTATACACCAAGAATCATGCTCCAACTCTAAAACATCATAAAGAACCATATGGAACCACTATAGAAATGAGATTCCATACATTTACATGTGTCTTTAATATAGCATATGAAAAACAGCCACATTCCCAAAGTAGGTGGTGAGTAATAATACCCAATAGGTTTTCCCCAAATGACTTCCATGCACACGCTAGTAACATAGAACATGCTATCACATTTGTATAAAATATTTTATATAAACCCAATTCATACTGAAATAATCATCAGCAATCCAAACACACCCCCACCAAAACACTTTCTTCCCAAATAATTACAGATCCAAAGAAACACAACCAAACACATCCTTACCCAATTTCACCAACTCATGTTGGCATAACTCAATTCAGCATGCGAGTCCAAATGCACAATTCAATAGTATTTACATGTTCCATACACCCATAATCGGTGTACCATTGAAGGTTGAGCTTTACATCAAAACATATCAACTTTTCATAAAGTTACATCAAGCGGTAGTCCAATAATTTTAACAGTGGTACTTCGAAAAACTATTTCTCCAAAATTATATTTTAAATTCAGGACACTCTCCATCCCTTTTTATTGTGGTACATCATGCCATTATGCATCATTTCCAAAAAAAATTAATCACATAATCTAATAAACAATACACAAAAACATTTACCAAAGTAAAATTAACTAGAAAATTCACAATTTCCCAAATCTTATCAACAGTCACATCCATGTCATACGACCCAACAATAGTCAAAATAAATAGCCCTTTAAGGAAATAAAAAATTACCACATCATGACAAAACCAATTTAATAAATCACCCATTATTTGAGGCACATTTAATCCATTATCTATGAAAAGTCAGACATCAATAAAACAATGTTTTTATTGAAAACAACTTTTCGCAAACAATTTTCTATAAGTCAACTAACACAACGATTTTAAAATCATCATCTTAAAATCCAACAATATGCCATATTTCACAAACATAACCCATTTTCTCCAAAATCCATAAATCATCACAATATGGGTTTAAACCAAGATTTTCACATCACTTTCATAATAAACATCGTGAGAAACCAATTAATTTGAATTTAAAAACAATAATTTGATAAAGTGTAGTTGTTAGTGTAGCCATATAACTTAGTGTATGTCAAAATCATCCAAAGAGACACCCACATACCAAATATGGAGAGAAATACCTCAAAATTCCCTATATCCCTTACCAAACATCAACATGAACAAATATCTCCATTGTTGGCAATAAAAACACACGATCTATATACAACTAATGTTGATGTAAGCAACATGGAGAGAGAATTATATCTAAGGAAGCCACAAAAATACAATGAAATGATATTTACTATGGTAGATCTAACTTCTTACCCCTGAAATACCCTTCAAAATGATTCCAAAATGAGTGGGAGAGGTTCCCTAGCCTTAGAGAAGAGGAAATACTGATTTATGGATATATGGGAGTAATAATGGGGTGTTTGGGGAAAAATGCAACCAAGCCTAATTTTTTAAAAACCTAGAAATATAATATGTGCATGGTTTAGCCACATTGTTAGGAAAACCATTAACTAACCATGCATCACATACTACCTTATGGGAGACCTGATATAGTTATCCCACACAATTAGTCAAATAGTGCACCAACCTTGTCAAAGCTCGCTATCCCATGATGCACGGTTTACCTAGTAGGACCCATAGTTTTGAAAATCATGCACCTTAACCCTATAGTATTCTTTTAACCACTACCTAATGGTGCAAAGTTACTTAGGGATTTTACATAGTTTCCACTAACTGTAATCAAACCATTTTGCCTCCAAAAAATATAAAAATCATGCCAACATCTTTCCAAACTCTCCTATGAATTACCTGACCACTTTCCATACCTCAAATGGCATAAATAATGGTTGAATAACTCAAACAATTTGTACTTTATTCTACCAACAATTTTCCTTTCATTCCTCAGAACGTATAAACCCTGTTTTTTTCTAAAAAAAACAGGAACCATCACTCGACCATATCATTCTGTTATTTACATGTCTTCTCATGATTTTAATCATATTTTCACAATAAAAATAACTAGACCAATGTTTTTTTTCAAAAATTACATTCTCTAACCAATCCACCATCTTCATTGTCATGTGAACCAACAAATCGTTAGGCTTTGGCTCAATATGATGCAATCAAATAACATTTTTGGCTTCTGGAAGATACTTCTTCAACGACAAAACATGAAACACATTGTGCACAACACTGAACCATAGTGGAAAAACAAATTGATATGGTTCCTTTCCAACCTAGTAAACTATCATTAACGGATCAATATAAATTGGAGATAAATTACATTACTTACTAAAACAGAGATTCTAGATCCAAGGAGATATTGTAAAAAAACACTTGATCACCCACCGTGAATGGAAATAGTCATCGATGAATGATGACATATGATTTATGAAAAATATTTATCTTGTCAATTCTATTCCTGATAATATTAATCTTATATGTAGTCACATGGACAAAGAATGTTCCCATAATCAATATGGGAAATATTTCCACAAAAATGATCAGAGAACTACATGGACTCCCATACAATTCAACGAATTAGCTATGTGTATCAATGCCCAATAACTATTATTGTCGGAGAACTCCAGTAAATCTAAGGAACCACCCATGATCCAACAAAAATTACTCACTCATGACCATAAAATATCATCCAATGTTTCCATAATCATCTCATTTCCCCATCTATCTAAGGATGATTCACTATTCTCATTATAAGTTGAGTCCCAAGGTCTTGGGAATGTTTTTTCAGAATTGTGATGTGAACATGGAATCTCTAAATAATAAATTCATAACTAAAACACCATATCTTTTTACCAACATGTAGATATAGGTTTTCTATATATCCTCTACTATATGATAGTAATTATTCGGGATTGAATGGGCCTACTGTGTGAGTCGGTCAACAATCACCCATATGGTATAATGTTTCATGATTGTTCATGGGAGACATATAATAAATTTCACTGTTATATTATAATATTTCCATATTGGGATAGGTAAATAATGCAACATATAAACCAACTACTAATGCTCTGCCTTAACCTGATAAAAATTTACGCATCTAAAAATAAACTCGACCACATTCATTTTCATAACCACCCACCAGAATTTTGCTTTCAACCCCTAATTCATTTTCTAAATTCCAGGGTGAACTTTTAGTGTAACCACCATAATTTGAAACCACACAACAGAACTCCCATCCTGCTTCTATCCCTCATTATTATCCCCCCAATTGGTTTTTAACCCCATAAAAAACACTCTAAATCATACTTATATGCCTCTACTGCCTGACCAACCAATTTTGGAAGATACAAAACCGGAAAGAAACACTCTATATCACCCCCACTCATTGCATCCAAACTACATGTTTTCTATTACTGACATTGACTGCCACTAATCAAAGGATTCACACACTACTTCTGCATATTCCTTCCTTCTTAAAGTAGCATCCACTTAATTTACCTTACCCAGTGTATACATTATGTCAAAGTCAATTATCTTGGGATACTCCATATATCACACCTTCCACAAATTAAATTCTCCCTTTTAGAAAATATTCTTCTAGATATTATGATTGGTAAACATTGTGAATTTATCAATGAAGAGATAATGATGCTAATATTTTAACGCCTGAACTACATCCATCAATATTAAATGTTCTTTTAGGTAGTTATTATCTAGTAATCAGAACATCTAGGATCTATACATAACTGAATGATCCCATTTCTTTAGAACACACCCCCACCCTAATCCCATTGTATTTCAATACACCACGAAATAGACTAGTGATACCTGTGGGGATATTATTTTTCAGATGGAACCTTTATTTTCTAGATCGTACAACTTCACATTCAATTACCCAAATTATTCTAGTTCTATCTAGTAAGATGGAAGTGATATTGGACTACTTCGTAGAAGGAAATCAATCATAAACTCTGCTTCTCTCAAGGGTGAAAACCCTAAGAATTCATTTGGAAAATCAACCAGAAACTAATCCGTAACTGAGAGAATACTACATCCACCAACCTAATTTGATGATATAAAAGAAAATGATGCAATATAATATGTGATTTTACTAACCAATGGTACCATGAATCCCATTTCACCAACCATTCCATCCTCTGGTCCTCTAATGAGATGCTCGACATAATCCACTATCATAAAACTCTCCAATCATGCATAATAGTCAATGTGGGACTCAAACATAATCGACCAATCCATACCAATAATTACATCATAAAAAGACATCCCAAGATCTGAGATGTCCCACATAAACTCAAACCCGTCCATACCTAACCAATGTGCTCTATATAGGATGGTTGAAAACATTATTCCTCCTAGATCTGTTTGATGTTTCAACATTGAGGGCATCATTTCCACACATATCCCCAATAATTTGATAGTATTAGAAGAAATGAAATAATGGGATTCAACCATATCAAATAACACTTCCATAAAATTATAATTAAAAAATACATCTAACCGTGGATAGTCTCGACTAATCATACACCATAACCTACTAATCTCTAAGAACCTACTTTCTGGCCACACTCTACTCATTATTCCCTTTATGGGGAGTTTTGGAGTTCATAAAATAGGAATGGTTTATTCTATTCATATATCTAGGGGTATATTTTTTACCCTATAATTTCTTTTCATAGGCTGCCTACGACCAATTAAGAGATTCGTGAACACTCGACCATAGAGAATTTTGATAATAATGCTATATATGATCTATATTAGTTTTGTTATAAAATTCTAACGTGTGTACCATTCATTGCCAATTAATGTGGAAAATTGAACCACAATGGTATAATATATAAAGGACCACAATTTTGGAACACATTTCTTATCTGAAGCCCAATTCAAATATTTACCACTTCAAGCGTCCTTTTGTCGCACCCTCAGGAACAACCTAGATAGAATTCATAAATTTCCATGCGTGTTTCATTACATAAAGAGTATCTTTCTTCAAATAGATTAAACATATGGTTTAATAAATTCAATACTTGTTATGGTATAATTATTTTTTAATTAATTTTTCAAAACACTCCCATAACAGACCTTGGTCCCATCAAAATTGGACAACCAAATCCCACAACCGATGTAAAATATCTTCCAATATATATATCACTATCATTATATTCAACTATTCTAGTGTGCACTAGAAATAAAAGATTCAATTCATCATGTTCAACCACCCTTCTGACCTTTTTGGTTCTAAATCACACCAAAAAATATGTGGATTCTGTTTCTGATACTGAACTGGTTGGTCCAAATACCTTAGTTAATCATTTTTATTCTCACACTCCACAATATTAAAATCATTAACTATGAGCTGAATCAGATTCTAGTTCATCTAAACATCAGGTGACACCTCATTTTCAACAATATCCTCTATTTGGCATTGATGTTTCCCACTTAATGCCATTTTTTATCAATACAACAACCACCATACATATCACTCCTAAGAAACTGAAGCCTTACAATTTCAAATTATATAACATTTCAACTATCACTAATATGATTTCTAGAATTACGAATTTTCCATTTTCAAAATTGTTTTAGAAATTCACTTGGTTTTGAAAATCAGCACATTTTTAAAATTCCACAACCATTCTTAATTCAAAACCGTGAATTTGAAAACCATTACTATTTTTTTAGATGTCAATACATTACTACAATAATATCAACCATTAATACAAATTAAATAATCATTCCTAGTGGGAATTAATTTCTACCATTCGTGGAATGATCATCACATTTTTTACACCCACCACAATGAGATCACACATCTATATGTGCCTCTAAAACACAAATGTAACCAACTTATTGGTAATAGGAAGTTCATTATAAGAGGGTTAGATGCATCCTCTTATTCTTTAAATTTCATGTTTTGATATTCTTACTCTATTCTGCCATCCCAACTCAAGGTACAAACCATGAAGAAATGTCAACTCCCAAACCAACAATTAGTATCAATGAATTGATGAAGACTAGTCACACTTGAATGTCAAGGACATTACCAATTTATATCCTTTGAGTTTTATCATTGTGTACCATCTAGTGTTTGAATGGTTCTCATAGGTGGACTATCCATCTGAGGGTGGGAATGAGAGCAAAATCCCATTTGTGTTTCTCATGTTCACTGAAAGCTAACTTAGAAGATCAAGGTAATTCTCAAATCCCTATTATATACAATGGAATTTTTTACTCTAAGAAGTCATACTAGTTTACTTATGTACGTCACAATGATTTTGTTAAGAAAAAAATAATCCATGATAGAAATAAATTTTTATGAATTTTTAAGGTGATCAACTACAATCCAAATGGCGTTATACAATTCAGATGTTATTGGTTGCCCTATGAAAAAATCTGTTGTTACATTTTCCCATTAGTATACTCTTCTATAAAATGACTACATTATACAAATATAAACCTACTTTTCATCCTTGGCATATTTTCATATCACACCTTGAGATGTAAATTTTGAAATCTCTTTCTTCATTTTATCCCACTAGATGTTTTTCTAAAAATCCTTATATATCATAGTTCTTCAATATTGAATAGAAAATTATGAGATATTTACATCCTCAAGATGTTACATTATATTTATAGAGTTTATGTGACACATGTCTGTGTTAAAATCATTATAAAACCATCATTAGAAAAGTCAAAATCATGAATATTTTCTAATTTTTTAGTAGTTCAACATCATGAATTTGTGTCTTATTTGTCTTCATGAGAAAGTATCATGGATTATTTATTTGATTAAAGTGGGATATTGATACATTAATAAATAATTTGTTAATCTTTTTCATTTAAAATAAGATAACAAATCATTATATCATTATCAATGATAGGGTTTCAATATTCATTCAACTCATATCATTTTCCACTTTTTTCACCATCCTATAATGGTAATAGATCAAACAATCATAATTCATGATAAAATATATGATTTTTTTTAATATTGATCACATTATTTGTGAATATATAAATTATTTGTTTATGAACCATATATATATATCACACATATCACAATATGTTAAATGTCCCCAAATATTTAACATGAAGACCACTAAAACCAATTTCAACTCATGTGTTGGGACGTTCAACTCATGGATAACTAATTCATGAGATGTATAGGATATCCCTTTGTAAATTTACATTAGTACACAATCCACTACAATTTTGGACACATCACTTTAGATCACAAATCCTTACCCACTGATTGGTAATGTTTGAAAATTTTAGGGATTAGCCTCTTCTATTAATCATTAATTATTTCTTCAAATTCATCTATCAAAACTAAATTAACTCTCAACCATGTTATCGTCCAAATTGGTATTAAAAATAAATATAATTTTCTCCCAGATCAGTGATAGTACCATAATAATCTAAGGAAAATTAAAATAATCTCTATAGATTTTAGAATTGTCAATATAACAATTACATCTATTTTGGATGTATCTGATGATATCCCAATACATAATATGGAATGCCTCATGAATGTTACTTTATTTATCCAGGACCAAAAATCATTATACATTATTTTAAAATATTTTCTTCACCTGTTATTTAGTATAGTTTTAAAATGATCTTGATATTACACTACTCTTTTAGAGTAGATAAGAATATAATGAATAATTACTACCCCGGATTTGATGAGGTGATCCTTAAATAACCTATAATTTAATTCCATAATGAGTGATATAATAATAGTGTTTCCAAATTTCATTACTATGAATTTATTGTTACCGTACTATGTATGAAAAGTATTCATATGGAAATCCTCCTTCTTCATCATTATTTTATAATATCCTGACTGACTATCAACTATATATAAGTATTGGGATAAAAAGAGATGATTGAAAAAGTCTTCAATACGTTGTGGAGTATAATTTTTCTTTATCATGAACTTAATTAGCTCCAAATAATCAATATATAGGTGTATTGATCCATCCTTCTTATAGATAAGGAGGCCTGGTGAACCCCATGGTATTGCACATGGGAATTTAAAACCGTCAGCTATATTATCGTAAACATTGTTATTAATCTCTCCAAGATAAAAATGACCATTCTCTATGTATTCATTGGTAATTATAATTCATTAGTAATAATTTGATTTAGAAATAAACCTCACTTCTTGGAGAATGAAAAAAGATATTCATCTGGAAACACATTTCCATATTAATATACAAGGGGACTTCATCAAATATGATCTTTTACATAGCTTCAATCACTAAAGAAATATAGGATTCCTCATAAGTCAATAAAATAATTTATAGAGATGATGATACAAAATTATATTCATCGTCCTCCTTACATTGGTATATAATTCTTGTGTGATTTGTGTTTTGGATGGTGATTTACTTCTCACATTAAATTTTATGGGCTCTATACATGGAAATCCAATACATTCTAATAATTTTATAAAATTCCAAAAAATAGATTGTTATAATTCTCATTTAGAAATTCACATAAAATATATTATTATGGGAGAGATATATATTTTTGAGGAAATAAATTCCCCATTTTCTCATTTCCTAGATATGAAAACATCAATGTTATGGAATGGTGTTTTAAAACACCTACTAATAATATTTGATACGATTTAATTAATTGAACAAGAATTAAACTATTTATTCTCTATTATTGGATATATAACCCGAAAAACTATCAGCAAATCATTATTGGGATCCCCCTCAATAGTTTTGGTGGCACAAGATTTCCCTTGGTCTCTATACCTTAGTGTTTATTGTTGTCATTTAACATTGAAAACACTTGATTTATTGTATTAATATATATTGATTCATTGTTCTAGGATTTTGAAACACTGGAAAATGGAATGAGGATTAGATATATCATTCCATTCATCAATCACATTAGTATATTATTCTATCATATTTCACTAACATGGTGCACTTCCTTCTTTCACCAAAATCATTTCCTAATCACCTATAAGAAAAATTTTGGGTCATTCCTCCCACACTTTTTTCACGTAGTGTGATGGGATTTTACTTTCACCATGGGATATATCCACCATTCCACTAGAATTGAAATCAATTATCATTTAAATAGGTTCCTACTCGTGAAACAATTGAGATTAAAAATTATCTTTTTCATCATTTATCCCACAAAATTATATTTCCTCAAATATATCAATGTCGTAAATATCCAATGTTATTCATAGAATCATAATTATCCAACCAATGAAATGTTCAATATTACTTTTGTGGAAATAAAAAACTGGAGGCGTATATATAATTTTCTTTTATATTTAACCCATACTTTATAATATAGTATCCATTCATTTTCATGAGGCTACGAAAATTCCTCTATATATTACATCAGATAGTGGGACGAAATTATTTAATAGAAAACGTTTTCTAGAATTCCAGCAACTCCATCACGTTGATCTCTTTCTCAGGCTTTAAATAGTCTATGAATTACCACAAATTATTAGACTCTCCAAAAATTGGATAAAAATAATAATGTCTTTATATTACTCAATGTATTGAAGGATATAAAGGTTTTTTTCAATATAGTTCATCAAATTATCTATGATTAAAATATAAGATGGTGTATTGAATGTTTGAGATATCTTTTTGTATAAATGATTCAAGTGAAACATTCTCATTCATAGGTGGTGTGGGTTTATTCATTATACATGTTTTGGTTGAGAATATGTTTCAATTGAGGAAGTTTTTCATAGAGCTTTGGACTCTTAATTACATCAGTTTTTGAATCTCATTTGGGTATCCATTTCATTACATATAACATTTCTTGTTGACATTGTTCATTATATCCGTAGTAGCTGACTAATGTATACGAATTTTAAAACATAGAAAGTTATCAAAAGGGAACTATGAATATTGAATGGGTAAATATTAAATGATATGCATTCCATAAAATATGAATTTATATGTTTCATTTTATGTTATCTATGTTCTATTTCAGAACATAAAATTTAATTGAATTTTTTCCCATTGTAAGGGTAAATCTTATATATTTACTAAATCATATCTCTTAGGAGGGTTAAACAAGGTGTGCAGTAAGGCCTAATTATCATGCCCCGGGTGATGATCTATTAAAATCAAAATATATTTTGTGATTATCTCCCCTAGGTAAAAATGTTTCTAAACCCCATCCACTTGTAGTATCATTATACAAAATCCCTTATTAAACAAATGTATTCCCTAAGGTTAATGTGTGTGATTGTGCGGGTTATCGTAGGATTTTTTTAAATGAAATGGTTTTGGTCTTGACATAAATAATATTGAAATCCTCTTCTTCATGCATTGATTTTTGTATAAATTGTTGGTATGAATCTTATGTATGGCCAGGAGAAAATCCCATAGGTAACATTCCCCCTGAGAATAATTCAAAATGTGGTGTATAGGTCATGATCTTACAATTCAGGGCCATCCCCCCATTTATCCATGAAAATTAGACTTTATAATAACCGCTAATATATACTAGTCATAGTGGTCACTATTCAATGAGCAGATTATTAGTGGTTAAGGTGATTAATGGTCTTATAATTCCTACATGATATACCTAATAATTGTTCTAAAATAGATAATGTTTTACATGTGTTTTCTGTAATGATATGGGATATATTCCATCATATTAAAATATAATTTAAAAAATTTATAGTTATTATAGTGGTTTCTAATGTAATGTCTCACCTCGACTCAAATTATAACTACTGGAAAGACAGGTTCACCATATGACCATAGGTATACCTCCTTGTAGAGACCCGTATCTTGACGTACATGGACATTACATTACTTTTGCGGAATACTTAGTATATAACAAAAACACACACACAAGGATCGTAATAGTTTAGTGTCATTAGAAACTCGGAATATAATCTTCTAATCGTGGTGAAAGATCTTCAACATCTCCCATAAAGATCTTCCCTTTTTTTATCTAAAACCTTTCTTTACATCCTGGGGAAAAGAAAACATTAA
Organism: Viscum album; assembly: GCA_963277665.1. Lineage (NCBI taxonomy): Eukaryota > Viridiplantae > Streptophyta > Magnoliopsida > Santalales > Viscaceae > Viscum > Viscum album. Next base: position 1,933,632,744 of record OY728160.1, read on the forward strand.
AGGGTGAGCTCAAATGCTCAGTAAGGGTAAACAAAAGAAATATCAATCACATCATATACACAAGCACATAACTTTTGGAAATCTTAACATGCAAAAGAGATCATAATTTCATAACATGGGATAAATCATGGCAGTGAAATGTAATCACAATAATCATAACATAAAACATGAAACTTTGTGGAATACACACATAATCATAGAGAATCATTTCTTGTTATTCAAGACTCATTGCCAAGACTATCTTAGTGGACAAAGTCCCTTTCTGAACTGAGTCACCCTCGTTTCTGTCCTGTTTCACTGAACCGGTATAACCTACCATTCCAGCCATGTCTATCTCATGAGATATAAAATCTTTACCCAATGCATTGGAGGGAGATATAGGTCCCACCTATCTCATAATGATACCATTCTTATGTGTGCCACAAAATCATAAATCATACATCATTACATAACCCATGTAATAAAAATGGTAATCTTAAACATCATGACATCATAAAACAATTCATATACGATAAAGAAATTCATAAAAATAATTCCATCACAACATAATCAAATCAATGTAATAATAGGGATAAAAACAAAACCCTTTATTATCTTAGATGGAAAATAATTTTGATAAAACACTTGAACTTCATTCTTGAGGAAAATATCCTTTCTACTTCAAAAACATAATTCCTTTCTTAACATGTCATACAATTTTAAACTAAAATAAGTTGATTAAAAATAAACTTGAAAACTTGTAAAGGACGCTTCTTGGAAATAATATTTTAAAAATCCATTCATGCCGTATAAGTTAAAAAAACATTCTTCATACTTTTTTCGGAAAAGTCAAAAAGTACCTCGTACGAAAAACGACAAAAGATTCCTTTCTTATCTTTTACTAAAAAATCACCGAAGTGTAAAATTGGATTTAAAAATTTGTAAGTGGATGGAAACAATATTAAATATTGAGGGAATATGGATGTGGATGATAAAATACACCCCAGTAAATACCAAAGTATAAACAATCTCGGATACAAATGAGATTGTGATATTTTCCCTTACCTTAGGTCCAATTTGCTTTGTACGTGTCTGAAGCTCTTGTATAATGGTTTAAATAATGTTATTGACTTATTACAGAATCATACATATTGATATGATATCATATATGGTCATATTCTTAGCTTCTTATTAGTAATATTTCATTGTTACTTGTTACTCGGGTCTTTATTGCATTTTGTTCTTATGCATGTTTTGCCGAATAAATTCTTATTATTATTTTAAGGTTATAGATACCTTATATCCAGAATGGTATTACTGTAACATATATCATATTTATTCATTCAATTCCTTTATATATTTACTATGTAATGATGATCATATAGAACGAGTCGCATCACATCGTGGAGACGGTATTCCGTACGTACGCACGAGCGATGATATTGTTCCCATGATCGTGGAATTGTATTTAAGTGTATTTATACTATTTCAGTATCAATATCACTTTATTATAATCATATATAGTTACTCATTATACCATTATACCCATCCTTGTAAGGTGATGGTGGAAAATAGATTACACCACGGCGTGGAGACGATATTCCGTACGTACGCACGCGCGGTGATTTCTTTTTCCGTAGGATGGATACATGGTGAAATAGGGTTGTTTCATAATTATAAAAACATATCAGTATATGAGTGATACTGATGTTATTACTTCATAATGAAACAACTAATGAAGAATAAGTGGAAGAAGAAATAAAGATGAAAGAATCGGTAACGGACATTACCTCTTCTTTGAAGTGCTTCTTTGAGACCTTCTTTTAGGGCACTAAAATTAGACTTTGAGGAAGACCAAAACCTCTAGGATGTTGCTAGGGAAGTGGATAGGATAATTGGGCAGGGGTTGGCCGATCTTTAAGGCTCAAAGTTGTGTGAGGAAGAGAGGGAGGAGGTGCCCTTTTATAAGGGAGGAGAGAGGCGCCTTTGGAATAACTAAAAATATTATTCTATTATAAAGTAAAGCTCGGTTTTAAATAGCTACAAATTGATTTATTTCGAGGCTAAGGTGGGGATGGGTCGGAATCCTCTCATACAATATAATTTAGACAAGTTTAGGTTCCTATTTTAACCTTATCATTTAAATCTAACATTAAGTTAAATAATTTTACTTTTACCGTGTCTTCTTGTGTTCTTACACTATAAGGTTAATAAACATACTATAAGAAGCCAAAAGAACCCCAAATTGTTTATTATTAATATATATAACCTTATATAAGTCATTTGGCCGAACCTTAGATTTTTAGGAATAAAATAACAATTAATAATATAATATTTGTTTTAAAAACTATTTTATGTCAATTTTGACACTATTTATTAATTTATTTTTGTGAAACTCATAACAGAATGATAAGTTCGAAAAAAGTTAATTAAATCAATACTAACATGTCATATTAACCTATAAAATTATTGAAATTCATAAAATGTCTAAAATTATATTTATTTGTGTATTTATAACATCAATTATGTCAATATTTCATTAATAAGACAATTACTACATCATCTTTTTGTCATAAATAAATTAAATTATTTGATGTCTAAAAATTACAAATAAAATACATTTATATATGAAAGAGTTTTAGATTTCTATTGAAAATTTAAAATCGAATTTATCTTATGTATAACCCTATATTAAATATGTTTTAGTAAATAAACTTTGATTTTAACTCTTTTAACCCTTCTTTAAATAAATTAATAATAAATGTCCTAATCTAATCCATGTGGGCCTAAATGGTCATATTTTACTCCTATGTTTGTTTTTGGTCGAATTACACTTGTCCAATAGAATTATTACATGTGTTAGTATAATAATAATATCATTTCTTCCCTTAATTACCCTATTTACTTTTAATCGTGGTAAAAAAAGTAAAAAGTTACTATTCACCAAAAAATTATTTTCATCTCATTGAACCACATTTTACTTACTGACATCAACCGTGTCTCTTGAATTTCTGAAATTCCACTCACATAAGCGTTAAAATTACGTTTTATGAGAAATTCAGTTTTTTTAACTACCACATAGTGGTTTCACTATTCATCAAAAATTCAAAGTTTTCAGAAAAATGCCAAAAATTAGGCCTAAGCTATATTTGATATTATGAACTCAAAAATGATTTCTATTTTACCAAATTCAATACATATCAGTTGCATTAATTAATTTAAAAATTAAATCCCGTCGTCAAAACAAATAGCGTGTTCTTATGAGATAATAACTATCAAAAGATTGACACTTGTTTCTGTCTGGTTTAAATGTGAAATTACATCCAATGACCATCATTGTATTAAATTGTGAAAACATATTCTAAATATACTTTAAAACCACTAAAATTAATAATTTATCACTATTAATTATTTCGATTGAAAAAGTTGTTTTCAATTAAAATTTAGTAATTTACACTATTTATCAAAATATGAAAGTTATCCTAAAATTACCAAAATATCACCCTAAGCAAATTTCAATATTCAAAATACAGAAATGAAGTCCATTTTGAAATATAAAATTTACAAAATTTCAAAAAGTGGTTATTACTATTCATAATGGCTAGTTTTAATAATATTTTAATAGCATATCGTTGTTTAGTGAAACTCGTTATTGCGTACTACACACGCTATCGAGGAAGGTCATGATTATGTGTAATGAAAGGCAAGTCAAGTATGCGTTTTGTGCAAGCTCCTTTTGGTGTAGCGCACAACACAAGACATTAGTGAAATTAAAAAGAATATTTTTCATAAAATCTCGGGGTGTTACATTCTACCCCCCTTAAAATGAATTTCGCCCTCGAAATTCATCGGGGTTATAAATGGTTTACTATTCGAATGTTTCTTTAATAGAAACCCACATAGTAAAAAGGAATACCAAAACCAATCTTTAAAAATGAAAGTATGAAACGTAACGGTTACCCAAATAAACTAATCACTGGGTTTCCACATAGGTGAAAATATGGATATGGATGAAAAATCTAACCATCATGTTCGGATGGAGAGTGGTATAGAACATGGTTATGGAAAAGCCAACAATCACAAATCCATAAATTTGTGATGATCTATGGTACCATCTGATTAATCAGATATAAGAGCACTAGGACAACATTTTTGGTTTTCAAGATCGTTTCCCTAAAGTTGAAGAATTTGAATTAGAATAAATACTTACTTTATTTTGTTACAATCTCACTGTTGTTCATGCCTTAAACAATTTCCACTTCATATCTTAAATAAATGAAGTTGAATTTTTTATTCGTGAAGTGTTAGCAGATCATGTGATAGAATGACGGGTCATTCCATCTCTCTCAAACAAAAAGTTTAGAAAATGTTATAAGTCCATCTTATGGTTAATCGTATATGGTTCCAAAAATGAACTTATACTTCACATATCATACCGATTAATAAAATAAAACTAGTTTCTACTAACCAGGGACTTCCTGTAGGCCAGTGGTAGGTGATAAAGGCCAGTCGCACTTCGGTTGTGGGTTCGATTCGCACAGCCTTGTCCGATGCAATGGGCTGTCGCCCGTCCTGCAGGTTGTCCTTTTTCTAAAGCTATATTACTATAACATCTCATCAATAATATCGAAAAACGTTTTATCCTAACTTATGTCCAACATAATCCATTCTAATCTTTAGGCTTATCTAAAATACTTCGGTCCAAGCTCATAGTATAATGAAAATGATTACTTGAAATGTCACAGAACAATCATGTGAATGCCATCATTTATCCCCAATATATCATAAGATATATCTTGTTGGTCAAATTACAAACATGTGAATACCTTAATCATGTATTCTCTTGAAGAATGAATACCCATTGAACCTTAGTGAAAACATGAATGCAGTTAAAAATTAACACTTTCCACATACCAAAATCCTCAAAATTCTATATACTCAAACCATGATATCACTTAGTCCTTATATCAATCATGAGCTCATAAATACAATCAAACATCTCATTATCTTCTTATCCCTTCATTATTCTCATATCATCTGTTTACCAAGAATTTCTCAATCACTTTTCATGGTTACCGATACCATAAAATTATTGAAATCCAAAACATAAATATTCCAATATTCCACGATACTATATACAACATTATTTTGGAATCCCATTACATAAAAACTTAATCATTCCACCACATCGTTGTCATATTCAACATCTCCAATAGTGATCGCATGTGACTTCCCTTTGTCCTTTTCCGTAAGTGGTTTCTCATGTTGATCATCACTAACCCTTGGATTAGGGCATTTATTAGCATAATGCCCCATTTCCTTGCACTTGAAGCATTGAAGTGTTGGTGGTGCATTCTCTGAAGTGTTTGCATTATTCACATCATTAGAAACCATTTTTCTATTACCTTGACACTCAGCTGCTCGTTGACCTTATTTTCCAGACTTAAAACATTTTCTACTCCCTTTAAGACAATCTCCACCATGATTTATTCCAAACTTTGAGCATAAGGAAACATTCATCTTCTTTTCACCATTATTCTGAGATTTCTCCATGAACTCCAACTTTCGTTTCTTGTCAAAACCATGAGATGGATATGTAACACCAACTTCTATCTCTACCTTCATAGCACAACGCACAATTTCTTCATAGCTACTGAAGTCTCTTATAGCTAATGCCCTTAGAAGACTTGGTTTTAAGCCACTAAAGAATCGATCGATCGTACTCTCAGGTTGGATAATAATACCAGAAGCGTACCTTGCAATTCTTGTAAAATCTGCTTCATAGGTACCAACAGATTCATCATCCCTCTGCTTCAGTTCAAGAAACTCTTTCTCTATCTTTTTTCGGAGAATACGAGGGAAGTACTTATTGAAAAATAAGTTCTTGAACTCGTCCCATTCCATGGACTCAATTTCATCCCTTTGCCTCGTATTCTTAATAAGATTCCACCGTTGATCAGCATCTCCTTCCAAATGATACACTGCTAGGATGACTTTATCATGTTCAGAACATTGAAGAACTGAAAATATCTTTTCAGTAGTACTAATCCATTGTTCAGAAACTAATGGATCAGTAGACCCGCTGAAAGAAGGTGGACGCTGCCTCATGAAGTATTCAACAGAATTTTTCTCCTTCCTTTGCTCGTTTGGAAGTCCTGCATGATTCATAGCTTGAGAAAGTATAGCAATAAGATTTTTCACTCCATTTACCATAAAATTTGTTTGTTCAGGAGGACAATCATTACATTGTCCATTGCATTGATCAACACGGTTCCTTTGGGTTCCAGCCATCGTCTAAAACCCAAAAAGAATAGTGTGAGAGGAAAAAATCATGATAGGGAAAACAACATTATAAAGGGGGAGTATCCTCAATATCTAACTTCTTAGGTTAAATTATAAGATCGTTAGCGCAATTCTAGGACTATAACCGATATGTATACTTAACCATAGAGACATCCCTAGACATACCTTAGAAATATCTCTAGGGATCTCACTAATGTTCTCGCAACCTAGTTTCCAAAGGTTGACTAAACCTTTCCTCTGATACCAACTGTAGAGACCCGTATCTTGACGTACATGGACATTACATTACTTTTGTGGAATACTTAGTATATAACAAAAACACACACACAAGGATCGTAATAGTTTAGTGTCTTTGAAAACTCGTAATATAATCTTCTAATCGTGATGAATGATCTTCAACATCTCCCATAAAGATCTTCCCTTTTTTTATCCAAAACCATTCTTTACATCCTGGGGAAAAGAAAATATAAAAGGGTGAGCTCAAATGCTCAGTAAGGGTAAACAAAAGAAATATCAATCACATCGTATACACAAGCACATAACTTTTTTAAATCTTAACCTGCAAAAGAGATCATAATTTCATAACATGGGACAAATCATGGCAGTGAAATGTAATCACAATAATCATAACATAAAACATGAAACTTTGTGGCATACACACAAAATCATAGAGAATCATTTCTTGTTAGTCAAGACTCATTGCCAAGACTATCTTAGTGTACAAAGTCCCTTTCTGAACCGAGTCACCCTCGTTTCAGTCATGTTTCACTGAACCGGTATAACCTACCATTCCATCCATGTCTATCTCATGAGATATAAAATCTTTACCCAATGCATTGGAGGCAGATATAGGTCCCACCCATCTCATAATTATACCATTCTTATGTGTGCCACAAAATCATAAATCATACATCATTACATAACCCATGTAATAAAAATGGGAATCTTAAACATCATGACATCATAAAACAATTCATATACGACAAAGGAATTCATAAAAATAATTCCATCACAACATAATCAAATCAATGTAATAATAGGGATAAAAATAGAACCCTTTATTATCTTAGATGGAAAATAATTTTGATAAAACACTTGAACTTCATTCTTGAGGAAAATATCCTTTCTACTTCAAATTTTTTTTCCTTTCTTAACATGTCATACAATTTTAAACTAAAAGAAGTTGATTAAAAATAAACTTGAAAACTTTTAAAGGAAGCTTCATGGAAATAATATTTTAAAAATCCATTCATTCCGTATAAGTTAAAAAAAAATTCTTTATACTTTTGTCGGAAAAGTCAAAAAGTACCTCGTACAAAAAACGACAAAAGATTCTTTTCTTATCTTTTACTAAAAATTCACCAAAGGGTAAAATTGTATTTAAACTTTTGTAAGTGGATGGAAACAATATTACATATTGAGGTAACATTGATGTGGATGATAAAATACACCCCAGTAAATACCAAAGTATAAACAATCTCGGATAAAAATGAGATTGTGATATTTTCCCTTAACTTAGGTCCAATTTTCTTTGTACGTGTCCAAATCTCCTGTATAATGGTTTAAATAATGTTATTGACTTATTCCAGAATCATACATATTGATATGATATCATATATGGTCATATTCTTAGCTTCTTATTAGTAATATTTCATTGTTACTTGTTACTCAGGTCTTTATTGCCTTTTGTTCTTATGCGTGTTTTGCCGAACAAATTCTTATTATTATTTTAAGTTTATAGATAACTTTTATCCAGAATGGTATTAGTGTAACATATATCATATTTATTCATTCAATTCATTTATATATTTACTATGTAATGATGATCATGTAGAACGAGTCGCATCACATCGTGGAGATGGTATTCCGTATGTACGCACAAGCAATGATATAGTTCCCATGATCATGGAATTGTATTTAAGTGTATTTATACTATTTAAGTATCAATATAACTTTATAATAATCACATATAGTTACTCATTACACCATTATACCCATCCTTGTAAGGTGATGGTGGAAAATAGATTACACCACGGTGTGGAGACGGTATTCCGTACGTACGCACGCGCGGTGATTTCTTTTTCCGTAGGGTGGATAGATGGTGAAATAGGGTTGTCTCATACTTATAATAACCTATAAGTATATGAGTGATACTGATGTTATTACTTCATAATGAAACAACTAAAGAAGAAGAAGTGGAAAAAGAAATAAAGATGAAAGAATCGGTAACGGACATTACCTCTTCTTTGAAGTGCTTCTTTGAGACCTTCTTTTAGGGCACTAAAATTGGTCTTTGAGGAAGACCAGAACCTCTAGGATGTTTCTAGGGAAGTGGAGAGGATAATCGGGCAGGGTTTGGCCGATCTTGAAGGCTCAATGTTGTGTGAGGAAGAGAGGGATGAGGTTCCCTTTTATAAGGGAGGAGAGTGGCACCTTTGGAATAACAAAAAATATTATTTTATTATAAAGTCAAGTTCGGTTTTAAATAGCTCCAAATTGATTTATTTCGAGGCTAAGGTGGGGATGGGTCGAAATACTCTCATCCAATAGAATTTAGACAAGTTTAGGTTCCTATTTTAACCTTATCATTTAGATTTAACATTAAGTTAAATAATTTTACTTTTACCATGTCTTCTTGTGTTCTTACACTATAAGGTTAATAAACTTACTATAAGAAGCCAAACAAACCCCAAATTGTTTATTATTAATATATATAACCTTATCTATGTCATTTGGCCGAACCTTATATTTTTAGGAATAAAATAACAATTAATAATATAATATTTGTTTTAAAAACTATTTTATGTCAATTTTAAAACTATTTAGTAATTGATTTTTGTGAAAATCATAACAAAATGATAAGTTCGAAAAACGTTAATTAAATCAATACTAACATGTCATATTAACCTAGAAAATTAGTGTAATTTATAAAAAGTCTCAAATTATATTTATTTCGGTATTTATAACATCAATTATGTCAATATTTCATTAATAAGATAATTACTACATCATCATTGTGTCATATATAAATTAAATAATATGATGTATAAAAATTACAAATAAAATACCATTATGTAGGAAATAGTTTTAGATTTCTAATGAATATTTAAAATCAAATTTATTATATGTATAACCCTATATTAAAAATGTTTTAGTAAATAAACTTTGATTTTAACTCTTTTAAACATTCTTTAAATAAATTAATAATAAATGTCCTAATCTAATCCAAGTGGGCCTAAATGGTCATATTTTATTCCTAATTTTGTTTTTGGTCGAATTACACTTATCCAATAGAATTAGGACATGTGTAAGGGTAATAATAATATCATTTCTTCCCTTAATTACCCTATTTTCTTTTAACCGTGGTAAAAAAGTAAAAAGCTACTATTCACCAAAAAATTATTTTCATCTCATTGAACCACATTTTACTTACTGACATCAACCGTGTCTCTCAGATTTTTGAAATTCCACTCACAGAAGCGGTAAAATTAATTTTTATGAAAAATTCAGTTTTTTTAACTACCACTTAGTGGTTTCATTATTCATCAAAAATTGAAAGTTTTAAGAAAAATGCCAAAAATTAGGCCTAAGCTATATTTGATATTATGAAATCAAAAATGATTTATATTTTACCAAATTCAAAACATATCATTTGCATTAATTATTTTAAAAATTAATTCCCGTCGTCAAAACAAATAGCGTGTTCTTAAGAGATAATAACTATCAAAAGATTGACACTTGTTTCTGTCTGGTTTAAATGTGAAATTACATCCAATGACCATCATTGTATTAAATTGTAAAAACATATTCTAAATATACTTTAAAACCAGTAAAATTAATAATTTATCACTATTAATTATTTAGATTGAAAAAGTTGTTTTTAATAAAAATTTAGTAATTTCCACTATTCATCAAAATATGAAAGTTATCCGAAAATTAGCAAAATTTTACCCTAAGCTAATTTCGATATTCCAAATCCAAAAATGAAGTCCATTTTGAAAAATAAAATTTCAAAAATTTCAAAAAGTGGTTATTACTATTCATAACGGCTAGTTTTAATAATATTTTAATAGCATATCGTTGTTTAGTGAAACTCGTTATTGCGTACTACACACGCTATCGAGGAAAGTCGTGATTGTGTGTAATGCAAGGCAAGTCAAGGATGCGTATTGTGAAAGCTCCCTTTGGTGTAGCGTTCAACACAAGACATTAGTGAAATTAAAAAGAATATTTTTCATAAAATCTTGAGGTGTTACACTCCTCATATTTCATAAGCTCTCCACAAGTAGTGAGGATGTAAAATTGTATTGTGGGGTGACTATTCCCTCTATATCAAAGTGTGTAATCACAAATAAGTAGTTAACAAACATCTACCCCAATAAATAATCATTTTTAACATAAAATAATAACTTTTATAAGAAATACATGATATTTTACAAAGAATGAATAGTGATGATTAGGCATACAATAGACAAACCACTTGATTGGTCATTGATAATAGCTATAATAAAATAAAAAATATATAAAGGTGTCCATGACATCTCTAAGTTGATCCTCTTCATATCACAAGAAATCCTTATAGAAATGATGAACAACCAAACTCTCTTGACCAACATCCCAAACATGTTCCTAAAATAAATATTTAATAGTTTCTCTGGTACCCAAGAGAAATGGAATACCAATAATGATATGAGTAAAATATATTATGCTTAATGTTATTCAACCAAGACCACTCCCACAATGCCAAAAATTGTTGGATATGGGCCCTCAAGAATGCCTCCCTATATTAAATATGATGTCCAATAGATCTAATGGTGTTATATGTAGAGTGGGGATACTATAACTGATGGTAATGGTTAGATATATTGTCAATAAATAATATAAATAAATCCAATAGTAAATAAAATAGAAGATATAATAAAATAAAAATGATAACCAAAAGAAATAATACAACTGAATAATAAAATAAATATAAGAGAAAAAAATTTAATGACGGGCATAAGTGTAACAAAATGACATGATGGGAATAAAATATAATATTGGACTAGAAGAATCCAATAAAAACTCAAAATCCCCTAATCATGAACCCCTTGTCAGTCCCATCTTCATAAACTAACCCATCTGACAAGAAAAAAATTGACAAAAAGGTCCCCTACCCTTATTCAAACCATCATCCATATAATCTTCTCATGTAACAAACCATATCCTAAGTAGGTTGTGAATAAAAGTAATTTGGTTGAAACCACCTTGTTTTAATATAACGAATCTTATAATAAGTGTTTTAAATAAACCATTGTATTAGTCACTCAATTAATACAACATATAAAACATACTTCTACATCACCCTATCAAAATTTCCTTGAGAATATAACACATCCTTTCAAACTAATAACTATATAATCATGGTAAAATTTATTTAATATACATTTCATAAATAATTACTACATAATTTTATTGATAAAATATAAAATCTTTTTACAACCAAGATCCTAAGAGTTAGTGTCGTTGGAAAAAATGAAACATACATTAGATTTACATAATAAAACAAAACATTATTTAATTACATGTTCTATAGTTTCATATGCATCTTCATGTTTCCCTTAGTATAATTAATCAAATGATGAAATAAATCAAATAAGGGGGTTAGCTAAAATCACAGAAAGATGGTAGAGAATACCATGAATCAATATAACATAATGTGTGCATAATCATCACTATTATTACATATGCATATTATCATCATCAAAATCATGATAACATGCATTACATGATGGCACTTAATATTGAAATTCATTAAAATGAAAAATAATTTATTAGTGGTCAACTACCAAACATAGTTGTTAACAAATATATAATCATGTTCATGAGTAACATATGTTTGTAATCATAAAATCATCATTTTCAGAAAATATAACATCATGGTAAGGAATATTTCACATTATCTCATTTGATATATCACATTACCCAATGAATTAAGTCCCGACATAATTTTGGTTTTATCCCACACATAAAAAATTTACATAATCATGCATTCTGTGTAGAATTTTATAAAGTATAATTTCAAGAATAATTCTTGGGGTTCCCAAAATAAGTTTATAATAAAATAAATCATATAATAATCATCAACCGTTATTGGAAAAGCAATGATCTCTAGAGAATTGAATGATTGGTTTTTAGAAGAAAGAGTTCATTTAGAAAAAAACAATTTGTCATAAAATCGGATTGGAAAAATGTATGTCCAACAAAATAAAAGGTAAAAATAATAAATATATACATGTAAAATATTCAATGAACATCCAAAAAAATTCAAAAATGAGAAATAACCCAATGAATGGAAATTGGGATTTTGAATCCCCATATATATTGTCTGAATTCTTAATTCATCTTATTATCTTAGATAATACAATTAGAATAATCAATTAATAAATAAATAACCTCTTTAACCTATATTTGATTCATTATAATTTAATGAAATTCATTTATATCCATCTTGATGTGTTATAGTGTAAAATTTCATCATTCAGTAATTTTCATTTTCTTCGTTTTCATAGTGTGTTCACTTCTATATATATATATGGGAGATCTTGTAAAATTAGGATAATTATCTATAATTATAATAATATGTTGTTAATAAACATCCAGATGATTAAATTATCTTATATATCATTTGGTTATGTAACACGTTGAGTTTTGGGAATTATTTGTTTTTTAAATTAATTCAATATTTTTTATATTTCCCAAATCAAGTGACATTGAAAATAGTTTATATTACATTAAATAACTTTTTATGTATTACATTCACAACAAAAAACATAATTTTTATCATTATATACATATAACAATGGGGTTATCTTGAGTTACCTGCAACAATGACTTTTCTTGATGGCCTCTGTAACACACATGACTCAGGTTTAGGAAACAATAATATTTTATTAAAATATAATGTAACCAAGAAATTAAAATAGATTTTAGGAATATTATTAACTAAAATATATAAATATATTTTTTTAACAAAATATAAAATTAATTTATTTGTTAAAAATTATTTAAAATTGAATATAAAATCCAATTGAATTTAAAGGGTGTTATTTATATAAAACGATTATTATGCTCACAATGAGTTTTAATAAGAATAAATAAAATAATTATAATTATTAATAATTTTAATTTAATATATATATGTTATATAAATATGTAATTATATTTTAAATTAATCGATTATATTTTATTGGCATATGATCTGAAAAAACAAATTTAACATATAAACCCCAATGTGTTCACAAAGGTAGTTTTACACTATTTAATGGGGAACCATTTTTCAATACATTTTTTTAATACCTTATATTTTATATATTTCAAAATAAACTTCATATTTGAAATAGAAACATAATAACTATGTATTTTTTGGTTAGAATTCCTTTTTCAATGAATAATTAAAAATGCTGAATTTTAATTGAAAACTACTTTTTCATCAAATTAATTTATATGTCTAGATAATATTTTTAATTTGTTTAAAATTTTATTTATATAATATTTTTATATAATATCTAAATATTTTCATTGATATCAATTTCACATTTAAATTTGAGAGAAAAACATTTCAAACATTTCAGAGTTTCACTTTTAAAACATGTATTTATGTTTAATAGATGGAATTAATATTAAATATAATTTTCCCAATTTTTTGAATTTAATTGGGGAAAATGTATTCCATATTTGGGATTAGAAGGTCAAAATTATGTTTTAAGTTAAATTTCATATTTAGGTATAAAAATGTTACCATGGTAAAAAAAATATTTACCATAGTATTGGTAAAACTGGGACAAGGTTTAATGTTAAAATGTTAGAGCATAACATAACTAAAAATTGAATCATTTAATGGTTGTATGAGGTGTGTCTCAACCATTACCATAATATAAAACATAAAATTAATGTGTATGTCTATTAAATTAATTAAACCTCAATATGAAGAAATTTTAATATAAAATAATAAATATTATAATCACTCAAACCCACCTCCTCTCAAGAATAAATACTACCCCTCACCTCCCCATTTTGACCCAAAAAGCCTTGTAGCTCATAAAATATCATCCCAAAACACTGCTCAATCTCACCAAATCCAAGTGTTGAGGGTCTCACCAAAAGGCCAAATACATGGTCATCAATGGCATTTCAAGGATGGGATATTAGAGAGGTAATTTTCTCAAAGTACCTCTCTTAATTTATTTTCCATTTCAACATTATCCACACATAATTCATCCATAAATTAATGATAACTATAGAACCATGTATATACTGGATATTTATTTCTAAAATAAAATATCTCATATACAGGCCATTTCTCGCCATTTCTTATTCAATGAAACGAAATTTTTGTCCAAGTTATAACATCTAATCATCTCTATGAATATTGTTTTGGTTCTCATTCCATTACAGCCTTAATGGATGGAATTTAAACTATTTTTATCATTATAAAATATTTTAATATTTAAATTATAACCATTTTTATACTCTATAAATATTATATTAAACATTTTTCTTGACTTTCATCTTGTGGATATTTGATAACATCGTTTGTGGAAGTGTGGAATACCGCCCCTCAAAGTGATATTATTCATTCATGAAATAAATAGAATATATTAAAGATAATATAAATTAAAATATATTATATATATATATAAATGATATTTTAATTATAAAATACATATTTTTAATTCATTTTTCATTTTTTTAATAAGACAAAGAAAACTGAAACAATATTCATGTGTACGTACAACATATCGTCTACGTGAACAATGCATTAGATTTTATTTATCTATCTTTTATATATATTTATATACTGAATATATATTTTATATAAATAATTTTTTACATTATGTAATTAAATGATTCATTATATAAGTAATGAGATCAATAATAACAAGTTAAAATACATATGAGAAACCAAGTGATTATTACACTAAATGTACCACTAACATGGAATTGTTAGTAAAAGGGTAATATATAGTCATAAAAGGAGAATATATGATATGATAAATATTATTATTATTATTATTTTATAAGTTAATAATATGTTTAAAATCGTTATAATTATGTTTTAGACATGTATAGAGAGTATCACACCAAATGTTTGAGAATTTGGTCCCACTTTTGATTTTCATGAGATATAAGCCATGTTCCCCACCTATTTCATGTATCTAATATCCATAAATGAAATATTATTATTACTAACATTAATGCATTTATCTTCATGATATCAATATATTCATTTGAAGATATCATCTTTCTGATTGAAATGTTCAAATTTGTACAGGATGCTTTGAATGATTATATAATTAATCAATTCCATATTTCAATATTCCTGTAATTATTTTACATAACTATTGTTATGTATATAAATGTATTATAAATGAAATTTTCTATATACTTTTATTTTCATTCAAATGTCATAAAAAATTATTCGTTTTGAGTAATTAATTAAGAGGAATTTCTTTAATCTCATTATTATCCAAGATAGTTTATACGTTAGAAATTACTAGGGATTTTTTATCATCCATGTCTAGGTTTTTCAAAACATATTTTATAAATTATATTACTATTCTCCCATGGAGTTTTAATGACATTTAAAAGACTTTTTTTAATAAATGGTTTTAAAGGAATATTTCTTTCATTTTATAAATAGTGATATCTTTTTATTTTTGCATAAAATTATTAGAGAAAGATTTTTTAAAACTAATAGGTAATGAACAGATTTTTAAACCTCATTTCCATGAAGAATCCATTATAATATATCAAGGTTATTTTGGAAAAAATATTTCCTTTTGAAATTGCACATCATTTTAGGGAAAGAAAATATTTTTGAAGATAAAAAAATATTTTCATAAAAAATTAATGTCATGTGTATTATCAAAATTATATTACATCTAATATGACATTATTTAACATTGATATGTTTCAAGTACAATATCCCAATTATTCATATTTTTTTATTATATTTTTTCAATTTATGAAATATATTTTTTACCCTAGATTACGTTTTGATGGAATGATGTTTGTGAAACCCATTTAATCCCTTGGGTTATGCTATAATGAGTGATTTATGTTCTTGTGGAACAAGTCTGAATTATTTTAGTATGAGATGGATGTGACCTATATATTTCTCTAGTGAATTTGGAAACAATGGATAACTCATTATGTATGGATGTTATGTGTGAACCTGATTTCATGTTCAGAACTCTATGTGTGGACATGGTTTTTATGTCCATAATTTTATGAGTGCACCTAGTTTCCATGTCCAAAACACATTAGGCTCAAGTACTATAGAAGTACTATAGTTGTGGTGATACTGTAGAAATGGTGGCACTATAGCAGTGGCAAGACTATATAGCAGAGACAGGTCACTGTAGCAGCTACGGGTATGATGCGAGTACTTTAAAAGCTATGTACTATTGCAATAATATTAATAGAATGGGCCTTAGGCCACAAATTTTGGCCTACTAGATATGTAAGGGGCTACATTCACAATAATCCTTTGGTCTATATAATGGGTGTCCCTCTACCCAATTAAAATATTTATTTTAATTTTTTTAATAATAAAATGAGGCTATATCCACAACCTTTTAAAATAATAATAATAATTTTATGTTTATTAAAAATTTTCATTTTTTTGTAAAGGTTATGATCTTTGGGATTATGATCTTTGAATTTCCTTTTGATTAAAGTTTTCCTTTGATATAAAGGAAATGATCTTCTAATGTTATGATCATGTTCTCATACCTTTTATGCTTATGTATATTATTAAATATCACCCATGTTTACCCTTTCTGAGCATCTAAGATCACCCCTTTTATGATTATTTTCCTAGTATTTGAAAAAGATTATCATGTAAGATATATAAAAAAGGGGTTTCTAGTTTTTATGGATACAGAAAGAGGTTATGCATATGTTTTATGAACCACCTTTTAATGTTTCCCAATTTCCAAAGACAATAAATTAATATAGTCTTTGGGTGTCTGTTTTTTAAATGTATTTTGTATTCTGAAAAATTAATGTAATGTTTATGTACCCAATGATTTTTTCCTTGTAATTGGTATCATATTGATGGATTGTTTAAACATGGAAAACTAGGATGAAAAAACATAGTTATATCCATAGAGTTATGTTTAAGGATCTTTCTAGGGATGTCTTAAATGATAATCATATGGTGTCATAGATTTAAAAGTAGGTGTTATGATTTAGGTTTCCAGTAAGTAATTTTTCATGATTATTTTGTTCCTTTTTATAAAAAAAATTCTTACCCTATTCATTTATTTTTAATAAATTTCTATAAGCCTAAGGAACCACATTAATTTTGGAGGCGATGCGCAATAAAATGACTGTCCTTCTGAAAAACCTTATGATATTAGAGATGGGAAAAAATCTTTTTTCCATGACCTCAAAACTGTATCAAGATAGGAATTCTACTAGGATTCCAAATGAAAAAAAGAGGGAACAATGTTCTCTTTAATCCTTCTTAATGAAACATAAACCTCATTTTAGTGGAACGACTGATCCACTAGTTTATGAGAAATGAATATTTACCATTGAAATGATATTTTTCATCCTCCATTGTCCATAATGTGTAAAATTTATGTTAGGAACATATGACTTGGAAGGTAAATTGAATTTTTAGTGGAAAATTATCAAGAATATGAGGAAAAAAGAAAAAATTGAATCCATGGATTGGGATGAGTTCAAGAACTTATTTATTTACTATGTACCTTACTTGTATTATTCTTATAGAAACAAATATTGAAGTTACCCATCCATCACATGATATTAATAAGAAAAGAATGATAGAATTAAAATGAAACTATATGAACTATAGAGAAAAAAATATTATATTTTTATTATTCCCAAATTGTGGAAGGGTTCATGGAGGAATTTTTTTAAATATGACTAATTGATGATTCAAGTGTGGGAAAGAATTTCTTCTGCAATTTTACTACTAAAGTAATGGGAATAAACTTAAATCTACGAAGGGTGAACCTCTGGAAAATCAGTGTTAAAGTTTATGGAAAATGGGCATTATTTTAACCACTAATTAAATGTAAGGGTTAATGATGATGATTGATGTAAACAACCTCTTAAGGATAAAAGACAAAGGGAAGCCTCTGTGTTCACCATTGGTGAAGTGGTGTACGAAAAAAATGTTTTTCAATGAGTGAGTATTTATGTATTAAAATTAAAGAATGATGTTTTGGAAATAAACATATGGTATTATGTAATAATGAAACTACTTTGAATTAAACCGCTATGGTTTTTACATAATTTTTTGAGAGAATATGCTGAATAGTATTAATAACCAATAAAATTGATTAAGGTAATAAGGTGATATGTTTGGAAAACATGTGATTAAGGGAAGGATAACCCATAAATTGAGCTTTATGTTGAGTTAATGATATTTGGATGAAGATATATTTGATATGAATACGTAAAGTTGATGAAACTAGTTACGTTGGAACTAATTAAGGATTTATTTACATATGGGTTATGTTATAATGGATAGAGTTTGCATATTTTAGACTTATGAATAAAGAAACATGAATGTTTTCCAAAAATATCTATTATAATTCATGTTATTAACATGATTCAAGAGAATACATGATTAATGTGTTCACATGCTTATAATTTGACCAATAATAAGTAATATATGATTTATGATAGATAAATGTTAAGTATATTTGATGCACCTCTTTCTCAAATTTTGGATTTTCAGTTTTTGAATGATTGTGATGTTATCCATTTATAAATAGTATAAGTTAATATCAAGATAAATTTTTTATATTAAAGTTTTATCTCACTATGTCTTGACTTTATCATATTTTATAACATTTACTAACCTTTTTATTGAAATAATGATTTATTGAATTACATATCATTATACATATGGATCACATGATCTATTAATACTTCAAAAATGAAAAATTAAACATTATTTTTTCTATTAATAAGAAGTGAAAGAGAAATTATTAAAGGCATGTCTAATGGTGATATTATACGAAAAACAAGATCGTATATCTTCTCATTAAAATTATTCAACATTCCGAAAATGGATTGTGATGTAAAAGTTCTTCTTATTATCATCATTTTTATGTTATCAATGACCTTTTTCAGGATTCTATAGTTTATGGCTTTGTGGTTGTTTGATTTCATTAGAATACTAATATTCTTAGGATAAGTGATCATTATCAATAAATATAATTATTTATGATTTTCCTCCATCCATAATCTTCACCTATTTTCTCTTATGTAGAGACCTAATAATTATTTACTTTGGGGAATTGTTGTTTTCTAACTATTCCTTTTTAAGAGGATGTTTTGGTGTTCCTTTTTACAATTTTGTTTTTTATAAATTAAATATTCAAGTAGTAAAAGATTGTTAACACAAAAAATTTAGCATGTGAAATTAATTTTAGGGGGGGTATAATGTAACACCTAAAGATTGTGTGAATTATTTTTTTCTAATTAATTCAATCATTTTGATATTTCTCATTTCATGTAACATTGAAAATAGTTCATTTTCAATGATATAACTATTTTTGTCTTAAATTAATTACCCAAAACATAAATTATATAATTATCTACACAGAATAATGAGGTCAACTTGCATTTCATGCAAATACGACATTTCTCAATGGCTTGTGTAACATGCATGATTGAGGTTTAGTGAATTATAATATATAATTAAAATATGATGCAACTTAGTCATTAAATTATCTTTTAAGAATATTATTAAGTAAAAAATATAAATATATGTCTTCCACAAAAAATAAACTTAATTAATTAGTTTCAAATTATTAATAAATAAATATAATAACCATTTGAATATAAAGGGAGTATTTTTTTATAAAACTATTATTTTGATCACAAGTTTTCTTATTCAAAATAAAATTAATTTATTATAATTTTTATGTAATTTTAATGGAATATATATGTTATATATCTAATTATATATTTTTTATATTCATCCATAGATTTTATTTTTATTACATAAGAAGATAACAAATTAAACACATAAATAAATATTTTTATTAAGTTAGTTTTTCCGCATTTTAATGGAAAACCCATTTTAAATCAAATTTTAACACCATTATAGATATAATATTCAAAATAAACATCATATTTTAATGGGAAATGTAAAAATTTGATATTTCTCTCTATGATTTCATTCTTTACATAGAAGATAAAAATACTAGATTTTAATTCAAAATTAATTTTGGATCTCATTTAATAAAAAGGATAAATTATATTTTTCATTGGTTTACAAGTTTAATTAGATAAAAAAAATTTTCAATAAATACAATTTATGTAAATGGAATAAATTTAACAATAAAATTTGATATATAAACATTTCTATAATTTAAACATTTCACTTTAAAGACCGAATTTTTTTTCTCTAGAATTAATTCTAAATATAATTTTACACATTATATGTAAATTTAATAATAAAAAATATATTACATATTGGTGATAATAAGGTAAAAATTATGTTTTATGTTAAATTGAATTTTTAGGTATAAAAATGATTCCTTTGTTAAAATTTCAGTTACCGTTCTATAAGTAAAATTGTGATATGGGATAAAGTTAAAAGATAAAATCATAAAATACAAAAAAATTGAAAAATTAAGTGCTTAGATGATTTTTGGCTCGACCATATCCATCATAAAGAACATTAATTAAATTCAAAAATTTAATATTAATTCCACCTCAATGTGGTTAGCTTTTAATATAAAATAATAAATAAATTAATCACTTGAACCCACCACCCCTAAAGTATAAATACCATCACTCACCTCCCAATTTTGACCAAAAAATCCATGTTACTTCTCATATATCTAAACAAAACTCTCATCATCACTATACCCACTTCAATGTGTTTCTATTCTCCCCAAAATATCATATCTATGTTCATAAAGGTTCTTTAAATGATGTAATTACAAGAGGTAATTTTCTCAATGTACCTCCCTTAAGTTCTTTTCTTTTAAAACATTATCCTCACCTCCTTCATCCATAAATTAATGATAAATATAGAATAATTTATCTAATTTGTTTTTATGTTTCTATTTGAATATATCATATCCATGTAATTTATCACCTCCTCTTATTTAGAGAAATGAAGTTTATGCCTATGTTATGATGGTTGATCGACTCGATGAATATTGTTTTTGTTCTCATTCCATTCCCGACATAATGGATGGTTATAAAAATATTTTTATTTATAAATAATATGTTAATATTTACATTACATCCTATTTAATATTATGTAAATTTGATATTACACATACATTCATGTGTTCCTTGATGTTGATATACAAAAACCTCATTTGTGGAAGCCTGGACAGTTGCCCCTCAAAGGGATGTGATTCAGTCAAGATATATGGTGAACACATTATGGATAAATTTAATAATCATATTTAACATATATTATATAAATATTATTATGTAATTATAATATAAATATGTATCATTCACTTTTTAATTTTTTATTACAACAATGAAAATAGAAACAAAAATCTTGCATATGTACGACCTATCCTCTCCACGAATGGTGTGTTCCATTTCATTTATCTATCTATTTTATATATTTATATACTGAATATATATGATATAAAAAAAATTAAATTAAGGATGAAAATAATTCATGATATAAGTATTCATAATGAGAATAACATGTCAAAACACTTTCTATAAACAAAGAGATTATTGCATGAAATGTTGCTTTAATATGGAATTGTTAATAAATGGGTTATATAGAGTCATAAAAAATTATATTTTATATCATAAATATTATTATGGTACATTTATATTTTAAAAATATGTGTAAAACCATTATACATGTTTTTTGTACATGTATAGAGAGTATCAGACCTATGGTAAGGAAATTTTGTCTCACTTTTAATTTTTGTGAGATATAAGTCATGTTCACCACCTATTCCTTGTTTGTGGTGTCTTTACTACCACTATAATATTTTATATAATGAATAAATTTAACTTCATGATAACTAAATATTCATTTTAAGATATCTAACTTATGATTTAAATGTTAAAAGTTATATGAGATTCTTTGAAAGTTTAAAGAATTAATCTTTTCCCCCATTCAATATTCATGATATTATTTTATATAAATATTTAAATGAATATAATGGTATTATAAAGGAAATTTTATTTCTAATTTTAACATAATTCAAATGATTTTCGAAATGATTCTTTTTGAGGTTTAATGTATGGGATAATTTTGTAATCTCATAACTATCCCAGAATCATTATACGAAATAATTCACTGGGGTTTACTTATCATCCATGTCCAAGTTTTATGAAAATTATTTCATAATATATTTAAAAATTCTATTATGGAAGTAATAATTCATTTTTATCCATTTTGGACTTTTTACAACATGATTTTAATGGAATATTTTTTTTTCCAAATGTGGTAATTTTGGAGTTTTTCAGAAATGTACGAGAAGAATATTATTAAAACTTATACGGTATGAATAGATATTTACATCTTCATTACATGAAGATTCATCTACAAGATTTAAAGGTTATTTTCAGAGGAATCCTTATTTTATTGTGCGACATTTTATAAAACTATACCATTTTTGAAGAGGATATGATATTTTCCTCATGAATTAAATTCAATTCTTTTATCAAAATTATTCTCCATATAATATGAAATTATTTAATAAGGATATGTTTCAAGTATAAAATCCTTATTATTCCTAGGGATTGATTTTCTTTTAACTATTAATGAAATTCATTTTTACCCGTATATTGATTTGATAGAATTCTTTTAAAAAAACTCCATTTTATCCCTTGGGTTAATCTTTGATGAGTGATTTATCTTTTTTGTGTCACATGTAAGAATGATTTATTTGTTAGATTCTTGGGACCTATATCTCCCTCTAGTGTATTGCATAAATATGGATTACTCATGAGGTTTGTATGTTTTTGTGAAACGGATTTCATGTTCACAATTCTACGCATGGACCTGGATTTCATGTCCATAATTTTATTTGTAGACCAGAATCCATGTCCATATATTTATGTTGGGATTGATTTGATGTCCAAAATTTAATAAGTGAACTTGTTATTATTTATAAATGTTAATAAATTTCTAAGGTTATTTTTATGCCACAATTTCCATTTTTATATCAATTTTTGGATATTTTGGATTTTTATCTTTGATTTTCCAAATGATTCAAGTATTCATTTGATATGTAAGTCATGATCATATAATGTTATGATCTTGTTCTCAAACCATTATGCACTTTTTTTATTTTAATGACACATTAATGTAACATAACTGTGAATCCAATATCACACCATTTATTTTTCTTTTCCCTGGGATTTGTATAATGGTATCATGTAAGTTGTGTCCAAAAATGGATTCTAATTTTGAAGGATAATGTAGAAGATGATGTAGAAGTTTTATGAACAAACTGTTAATGTTTACTAGTTTCTGAAGACTCTAAACTAATATGTTATTTTGGTTTCTATTTTTTTAATGTATTAAGTATTCCAAAAAGTTAATGAAATTTTCATGTATACCATGTTTTGGGTCATTACATATTATATGTTATGATGATGAATCATTATATAATACTTTAATGTTAATCATTTTTTTATTTAGCAGGTTTTCATTCAACATGATCTAGGTTCATTTTATTATTTTATATATTTGTATATATTCTTGTTTTAGAAAAATACTAGGGTTATAAGAAAACATTTACAATCTGTTTTGACTATTATAATTGATTAATGACCATCCTTGAAGTAGGTAATGTAAAATGAAAACATTTCATCATCAAAGGTGATAAATAAACACCTCTTAGATGGTATATTCATTTTTAGAATAAAATGGAGAGAATAATAGGTTTTATGATAAATTATTTCATCAAAATAATAAATTTCCAGTATATATTATATACTAGAGGTATGATTCCACTTAGATTAGGGTAGTTGAGGAGAGAATAAGAGAACCAATTCAATTAAAAAGAACTTAACAGAAAAAGAAAGAAGGTTTTACCTCTTGAATTCTACTCCTGGATAGCCTTTTTAGGGAAATTGGTTTTGTACATTTTCTTAGGAAAAAGTCCCCGAGATGTGGGTGAGATACTAGTGAAATAATGAATGATTTGGTTTTCTGAGGAAAAGAAGTTGTGAGGGGTGGTATTTATCAAGGAGGAGATGGGTTTTTTTATTAATATATACATTAGATTATTATTTTTCATCAAGACTGTGAATAGTTATCAAGTTATCATTGAATATATTAAAATAAATAATTATTATTATAGATTATCTAATTTATATCATTCATGACTCAAGAAATAGTGACTTTTACATATTCTGTTATATACAGTAATTTACATTATTTCACAATTTTCCAAAATTTTAAAAGATGTCAAAAAAACACCAAAACATCTCTATATCAATTTATCGGTGATTAAAAATCAAAATTTAATTCCAATTTATTAAAATAAATTTTTAAATATGATAAATTTAATTTTTAATTCAAAACCTCATTTACATGGAAAATAAAAATTTTAAAATTATATCTTCTTTTATAACACATCGACAAGTTAATTAAGGTTTAGTCGAATTATCTTATAATCATATAACTAAAATGTATTAATTTATGTTTACATTTTATAAAATTAAATTTATTTTAAATTGTTATATTAATTATGACATTGAAAATAATCATTTATGATTCATTAAAATAATAACACTTAATTACTAATTTAGAAAATATTTTTTAATTATAATTGTATATATTTATATTGTACCCCCATTTATAATATGATAAAATATATATTTATAATTTCAATGTGTGGGGTTCCTATTCTATATTCCATATTACTATTCCTAGGGGTCACATTAATATTCCAAAGATCAAGATACTATTACACTGGCATAGGTTCCTTGACATCTTGAAATACCTCTTACTTCATTCCATATTAAATTATAATGTTTGTATTGTTTCCTATATATGATTTTATGTGATGTATAATATAAAATGGTATTATAAAAATGGGTTTTCCATTGATAAAATTTCCAATTTTTACATTCTTCATCCCTTATGAATTTTTTCAATAAAATTTTCACATAAAAAACTTTGTTGAAAACAAGTGAAGGGATTTCTCCTTCATTGCTTCCCCCAGATCTATTGTTTCTGATAAGTACTTAGGGATCTAATATAGTTCATTGACCAAGTGTGTAGTATAGATTGATATAACCTTTTCTCTATGGTCAATTATTTTCATCAACCTCCCCTCATAAGAGAGATGGTTTTCTAAATGTACCACCTATGGATTTAGTATATGTGAGGGATCAGATTTGTACTACATCAAGAGGGATACATAGAATACATCATGTACATGCTACCTAGTAAGTGGAACTACTAGTGAATTGGCCACATCTATGAAATGATCAAGAATCTCAAAGGTGTCACTATACCTGAGACATAGCCTTCCATTCCATCCCAAATATCCAGATCCTCTTCTATAGAGATGTAATAAGGAATATCATGTCTCCCCCCTTATACTCGTGGTCCAATTGATGATTTTATACATATCTGTTAAATCTACATTGGGATTTCATGATGTGATGATAACTTATTTTTCACCTTTTCTACCATTTCATCAACCATTTCATGTCCTAACTACTTACGATCACCATCTTCATCCCAACATGTTGTTGTTATGCATCATTTTCCATAAAGGTCTTCACATGGATCCATTTAAAGGATATAATGGAAATCATTATGGTAATATTACTTGAAATGAGGTATATGTTAGTCTTATATTCCTTTGAAATCCATAGAACATGATTTCAATAGTACTCATGGAGATCTAGATGCATATTTTTACTCCCATGCTAAATTGAGAAGGTTTAGGTCAGTGCGTTATTCAGAATCTCTCTTTTATCATTGGATTGGATGGTACACATATTCGTGAAACAAATCTCATGACTACTTCATCATCCATTTTAAACATTGAGGAATTCCCATTTCCCATAACATGAAAATTGTTGTTAATTTCCACAACATTTCATCATGAATCATTGATTTTCTAAATGTTTGATGGTTGAGAAATAATTTTAGAAAGTATTGATGATTTTTTATCCTTAATGATTCTATTGTCCATCCTTTTAGTTCTAAGAATATTGGATCGTTCTCAATTATCAATAATGATAAAGAAGTAGGATCCTTTACACTTATATCATCTGCCACCTTATTTACTTTACTAATATGTTACTATATTAAACATTTATAATCCTTGATGAGCTTTGACCATCATTGTTGGTTCACATTAGGCACCATCTATGTAAAAATAGGTTTTAGGATATTATTATTAGTATATATTTAACACTTCCCCCCATAGACATAATATTTCTATATTTTCAACACAATGTTCGAATCCACCAACTCCAAATCATTTGTAGGATATTTGTTCTCATGATTTTTCATATTCCTTGAATCATAGGTTATCACTTTATCATATTTCATTAGTATAGAACCGAATACCTTCATTTGAGCATCATTTTTCACCATAAAGAGTTCCCTACTTTATTGATGTGTGAGTACTGGTGCAGTAATCAGCCTCCTTTTTAACTCCATGAAGTAGTCTTTAGAGACACATGTCCAAACAAACTATTCAAAATTATGAGTCCTCTTGGTTAGTGGTTATATAAATCATGATAAGTCCTTCAAAAATCCCCAGGAATACCCCACAAGACCATGGAAACTAGGGATCTTTATTATAGATGTTGGCCTAGGAAGCTTATCGATTGACTTTGTCTTGGAAGGGTGCACATATATTCCATTGATGGTGATAACATGTCCCAATTATGATACTTAATTTATCTAGAAGTAAAATTCACTATACATTGAATAAATGTTCACCATTTTCAAAAAAAATTACATAGTATACAAATGCTCTTCATGATCCCCATTTCTCTTGGAGTATAATAGAATATAATCAATTGGTGATATCCAGACCGAAGTTCCACCTAATAGAGACACATGGCCCCATGTAGTTGATCAAACAAGTAATCTATATGAGGAATTGGATACTTGTTCTTTACTCTGATTTTGTTGAGATCAAAATAATCAATGAAGAGCCCCTTTTATCCATCCTTCTTCCTGACGAATAGGACTAGAATGACCCATTGTAAATCACTCTGGAGTATAAAAAACGTGTCCCATTTCGCTTTTAACCTCTTCTTTAGTTTTTCCATGACTATGGTTGGCATTATATAATATATATTTAATATTGAAAGATATCCTAAACTATGCTCAATTGAGAACTCAATCCCTCTTTTATGAGGAAAGCCACACACTCTTAATGAAAATTATCGCCATAGTTCCTCTGAATAGGAATGTCATTGATCATGATTCTGTCCTTTATCTCATTCGCTTTATATAAAAATTATTTTTAATAAGAAAATAATATCCACATAGGAGATAATGATTAAAAATTTGATTCATCCTCAACCTTACAATTATATAGAATTGGAGGATTCATGAGGATGTGAAGAGTTATAAACCATTACCAACAATTGATGTTATCATTGTATAATGATATCCAATCCATTACCAATATAGCATCAAACTCCACAAAATGAATTAAGACAAGATTTGATGGGATGTTCAGTGAAAAAAATTAACATGGGAGGAGTTATATAATTGAGAAACAATAATTTCCCATTTTGTGTAATCTTAGAATACTCAAAAACTATATTTTGATGTGTATTTTGATTTTTTTCAAGTAAACATGAATGATATCAAAAAATTAATATAATTATGAAAATATATCATGTTCATGTATTCTTGAATGAATAACCATTTTATCAATCCCTGCAACATTTTTAGGCTCTAACTTTATAGTGGTGCGGGAATAAGAATTTCAATCATCCATTATCTTTGGTGGCTGTTGATATTGATTACTCTCAAAGAATAGAGGTTTAGTGCACTGAATTTCATAGTTATCATGTTCCCTGTAATTTAATCATTAAAATATAAGTGGTTATATTCTTTCATCCAACATATTTTCAAGCTTCCTCATGTATATTAGACATTCATGATCTTGGTCACATCCTCTTCCACACATGAAGCATTTTCCCATCACTTTTTGGCAATTCCCTTGATTATTCGTCCCATATTTTTGACTTGTGATTGGTTGTGTTTTCATTCCTCCATTCATGTCAGATCCACTAACTGGAAAATCCCTCATTCTATTCTTATCTCTAGATCCATGGGATTATTCTATAAACATCATATATACATTTAGATCACATTGAACAACATCTTCAGATCACCCAAAATCTCAAATTTTAGATCCCTTTGAAGGTGCAGTATTAAATCACTAAAGAACATATTTATTTATTTTTTGACTGTATTGAAAAAAAATCGTGGTATACCTTGGAATTCTCTTCAAAATTTATTCTTATGTCATCATAGATTCACCTTCCCTTTTCTTTAAATCCACTAATTCTCCAACTATCATTATATGTTTATTTTGAGGGAAATATATGATAAGAATTATCTTCATAAAGTCATATTGTAACAACCCAAAATTTTTAATAATATTTATTTCCTAAATTTGAGTGTTATTTCATTTTATACTCCAAAAAACTATATTCTTTGATTAATGAAGTGATACCATTGGGTTTCGACAATTATATGACTGTTTTCAATATGACCATTGGAAACTGAACTCGTAATGTTATGATTATTGCTTATAAATAAAAGTTATCTTGGTTAATTGATACTGAAAGAAGACTCAATGGCATCATCCAGTATACTCAGGCCATACGAAGCCCATCAGTCAGATCTTGGGAAGGTGGTAGCATCACTGGGCTTTTCTCAAGACCAATCTGAAGCCAAACATCCCCATGTAAAGAATGAACGGAATCACCTAAGGGAGAATTTCATGCAGATAGAAATCACCACTTATGCAATGTTGTCCAACCCACCCGAAGATTCTATCATCATAGCACACCTTACACTTAGGCCTCATGTAGGTGTTATAAGGGGCTATGTAATGATTCCCTAGCTAATTTCTATAATCCCTTTGTATAAATAAAATTTTTACTTCTTATTATGTTAAAATTTGTGAATTTCAAAAGTCCAGATAAATATAGGATGAATTTATAGAAGTTATTTTTTATTGATTAATTTTTTAAAAAAGGTGTATTTTTAATATTTTTGTATTCATTAAATAACTAATAATGTGAATTGATTTTCAAAAAAATGGTCTTCTATAGTTTTGTTTAGAATGAAATTTAGAGTCTAA
This sequence comes from Viscum album, assembly GCA_963277665.1. Taxonomy (NCBI): domain Eukaryota; kingdom Viridiplantae; phylum Streptophyta; class Magnoliopsida; order Santalales; family Viscaceae; genus Viscum; species Viscum album. The sequence goes on from OY728160.1 coordinate 1,933,662,362, forward strand.
TAAGATCAATATAATTTGCAGTGAACAGTAAATTATGAATAGTAACAAGCCCGAATGAATATTAATGAATATTAAATCGACCAAAAAACTATAAACATCACCCAAGAATGTATAAATACATTTTATAATTCTTAAAACTGAAAAAATGATCATAGTTTAAGTTTGGGTATTTCTGTATTTCATAGATATATTAATTACAATATTATAATTAATTTATGAATTTCAAAAGGGAATTTATTTTTATAAAATTTAATCATAAATTTTAAATTTATTTTGTTATGGTTATATGATAATTTTATGGGACCTTGATTACATTGTTAAGGTGTTACAAAATGAGTTATAGTTTAAAAGTTGTATTTTTTGGAATACATAATGATTTTAAATAAAAATTAAATTATAAATATTTAGAAAATTATTTTCTTAAAATGAAGTTTATTTTTGAATTCAGAGCATCAATATTAGGTTAGAGTGAATTTTTGGGGTTTTTCAGAAACAGTTATATTTTCGGTGAATAGTAAAAATACAGTTTTGAGTTACAGGTGTTTAATGACATCATTGAAGATGTAATCACGATGTAAAAAATCTCTTAGACTTTTGAATAGTAAGATATGTTATTAAGTATCCCATGTATCCAATACCATGGGAAAATACCACCGATGAGGTGACCTCAAGGAGTCCTCCCAAGGTTCCCTCAAGCCTCCCAAGGTCTCGACCATCATGCTTTGGAAGTTAATGTTCAAGGTAAGGGAACCTTCCACCCTCATCTTTTATTCATGAATTTCATTGAGTTATGTCACCAAGTTTCCATATTCTTATGTGAGGGTATGTTCTAATATATTCTTATTATCGTCCATCTCATGTCCAAATGATGATAGACCCCTTATTCTCTCACCAATTTATTTTTGAATCATTAAATGACACTGTTAGGCTGCTGAATTTTTGTAAAAGAAATAACATTTTCTGTTTTCTTTTAAGTTTCCTTTTCATGTGGTTTTTCATTCCACACCATGATCTTATTTCATTTTATTTTTTACCTCTACTGTAAATGATTCATTTATTTAGGGGAGACCAATGTCCCCTATCTTTTTATTTTTTTTATAAAACCATGTTATATAGTCGTTATGCTATAGACATTTTGTCTCAAAATATCTCTCTCTTTATCCCAAGAAATTCTATTGTTTAATTTATCTGAATACCTAAATATATTTTCATTTCTAGAGGTATTCATCATGATAGAAAATTGAACTATTTGATTTTGGAATTGACATAAATGATCCCCTCTTTTCATTTCCAAGGGTTATGAAAGATATAATGATCATGTTTATATGCACTTTTAAAATGTCATGATTATGAAGTGAGTCCAAATACTGTTACTCTATTTGGTTTATTTATGAAATGTTTTATTATGATCTATATTGATCACATAGAAAAAAGACATATTAAGGGTGTGCCCTGATATCTCTCTAATGCGTTGTGTAAAAAAATAATCTCTAGAGATGAAAAGTTTCACAGTACATTGGTGAATAAAATTGGTAATTTTTATGACACCTTGGGGATGAACATTGGTCTAAGGTAGTGTTCTGGTCAAAGACAAAAAGACCAAATATTTAAAAAAAAAAGAGGTTACACAAGTATAAAATTTGGAATTTTGTTAAAATCCCTAACATAAATCATAGGTAAGTCTAAAAGAAGATCATCCCTCCAATGCAAATCATTGGTAACACCTAAATTTGAATGCCCTTCAGAAATCATGTTAGTTTCATAGTTGGTGTGGGTGGCTATGAAGCTGAGTCCAACCAGATAGTTCATGCAATCCATCCAACATGATGTGACATTCCTATAAAGATGGATGGTACTATTCCAAATATCTTGAATGATGGTAGTGGAGTCGCTCTCGATCTAGATGTTGTTCCAGTTGTGAATCATAGAAAAAGAAACGGTATGAATGGAGGCCATTATCTCAGCCTCTAGGGAAGTGGAGGAAGCACATGATCTATATAAGAAACCTAGAATCTAGTCTAGATTTTTTCTGAAGATGGCACCACAGCTAGCTGGTCCAGGGTTTCCTTTAGAGGCTACATCCGCATTGACTTTAATCCAGCCTTAGGGGGTGAGAGCCAAAACACATCAAGAGTATAATTAGGGCAGGGATATTACCCCCCAACCCTAACTCGTCTGAGAATCTCAAATTCATGAACCGAGTTGTTGCAATGATCTTTTTGGGTCAAAGCTTCTTCTCGAATGGCCATGAGGATTATTGCTTTTCCTGCATTAATTTTAATTGAGTTATTACGAAAAATCAAATCATTTCAACCATATTTGATTACATGAAGAAGCTCTGCTATAGTAGCAACCCAAAGAATTTTGAGTTCCTAGGAGATAGATAAGTCCACGAATTGTTGAATATGAATGGTAATGGATTCACAAAGCAAACATCTGCAATAAAAAATGTCAAAAATGTAATGATAAAGTGTAGTTTCTCTGCCACAAGAAAGAAAAAGATGATTTATATCCTCTCGATGATGATTTCACATGCTTCCATTTGAACATAGAATGATCCCAAAAGTTTGTAGGCAAGTATCCATGGGAATTCTAGTAGGAACTATACACAAGACTAATGTAAATATTGAGGGTTTTAACCAGGAAATATTAAAGTTACTTATACATGAAAAACCATTGTCAACATTATTGAATAAATGATTATAGTAATTTTTGGAACCAAGAATCCCATTATGGGTAGGTTCCCAAATAATAAAATCATTTGTATTAATGAAATGAATGTCTAAATGAAGTGTTGATTCCCCATATTCAATTTATGATTCATTTTTTTAATAATTCTATTCCTATTCCACTATTGATCATGTATGTATGAGTTTTATCATGTTTTTATTAATATTTCTCAAGATCACATGTCAACTTTTACACTTATTTTCCCTACTGAGCCTTCTGCTCACCCTTTCCATTTATTTATGTCTCCAGGTTATGAGATGCTGTAATTTTTACTATATAAGAACTTATGATGAAGAATTACAAGTGGATTAGAAGAATGTTTTGTGATTTCATGTAATTTGGTTCCTGATATCCAAGACACTAGACTTTCAAGATCCACTGTATGTAAAATGTAATTAAAAGTTATGTAATAATAAAGGTGGATTTCGTAGTTTCTATCAAAGGATAGTTTAGTTATTTATTGAAATTAGGATATGAGAACTTTAGGAAGAATCCTATCGAAAAGTTTATATATAATAAAACTTCCTAGTATTTTGGTGATTATTGAGTATGTGGTTTATCAGGAAAATATATCCCTTTCTGGATATGAGCTGGTAGAGGTGGATCTCGCATAGAGGTACCTAGGTGTGAAAACTCCAACAAGGAGTTTCAGGCTTGACTTAGGGTATCCTGGAACATGACAATGGGCCTTTCTGCACTCGTGGTTATAACACTCTTGGGGGATATGGTTGGTTAATCATAAGTTTTTTATGAATCATTATGATGGATTTTTATAAAAATGTAATTTTTTAAGAAAATTATGATATAAAAGACATTATATTTAAAAGATTTCTAAATGATATATGTTTCTCACTTAGGTTTTATTCTTCTAAAAAATAGAGGGAAATATGAGGAATTGTGCCAATGGTTACAGTAATGGACCATACGCTAACGACCCTTCGATGAAAACTGGAATGGAAACATTCATGTGAATGATGAACCAACTGACTTATGTTTTGGGAAATAACTTGAATCATGCTGAGAGACCGATATCTCCATGAAGGGAACCACTTTCTATTGAATACATTATGTTTCAATGACCACCAACCTTTAGTGGATCTACCAACAAATTGATTGTTGAACAGTGGATGAGCTCTATAAAAAACATCTTTCCTGTGTTTTGATGTTATGAACAAGAGAAGGTTAACCTGGTTATCGATCTCTTAGAGGGATAAGTTGATCAGTGGTAAGAACTAATTAAAACACTAGGTCATGAGTGGAAGCTAAATCTATAGAGTGGAAAGAGTTCAGAGGGATATTCTTCAACATGTATTTCCGTCGATCTACGAGAACAAGAATGGTGAAGGAGTTTCTCAAGCTGAAGCAGAAGGAGAAAGAATATGTGGGATGATACGAGATGAACTTCACAAGGCTTTCACGTTACACCTCTAGCTTTGTTATGGATCCAAATAGTGTGGTTTATATTTATATTCGGTGGACTGAGACCTCATCTACTAAATAATCTAGCCAATTGAGACTACGATAGATATGAGGAGATCGTTCAGAGTGTGATATAAGTCGACCTGGTGTTTGGTGAGACATAGTGGTCTCAAAAAAGAAATTACAATAAGAGATCAATAGACCCCAGCATAGGGAGGACCTTTTATTAGGGAAGAGGAGGAAAGCAAGTGAAACTTTCCATGTGTAATAAATGTGGGAATAATCATTCGGGGACCAGATTTCTCTGGAGAGGGAAATTATACAAGTGTGGAAGAGATGGCCATATTGTGAGAAATTTTCCTAGTCAGGTGAATCCTCAACATACAAAAACTATTTATAAGGGGAATATGGTGTAGGGAATACCTGAATTCCAGTGATTTTAGTCTGGAAAACCTAGGCACTTATCCAATGACTGTCCAAATCCAAGGGAAGTGGATGGGAACCACCATCAGCCTCAACAAATGCCATGGGAGAAAGTTTCTTCTTTTGTAATCATGACAGCTGAAGTTGAAGCTTCTAATGATGTGATAGTAGGTACTCTTGTTGCTCTCTAAAATATTACAATTACTCTGTTTGAATTTGGTTCTATGCATTCTTTTATTTCCTCAATGTTTTCATGGAATTTAGAATCAACCCCTAACTTGGTGAAAGTAGAGTTATCAGTCAAGACTTCTAGTTAGATTATCCAAGCATCGTCAGTGTTTATAAACTCTAGTATTTACCTTGGTGAGAACAATATTATTGAAAATCAAGTAGTTATTTCCATGATGGAATTTGACATTATACTAGGTATGGACTAGCTCTCAAAGTACAATCCTAAGATCAAATGTAGAAGTAAGGAAATCTTGGTAGTCTTGAATGGAAATCCTACTGTTATCTTACATGGAGAGATATATCAACCTGATCTTATTCTCGAAGAACCCCCTATAACCTTCTTTATGGATTTGATCAATGAAGAAGAAGAAGTATATCCAAGTTTATGGATAGAAAATGTCCCCATCATCCAAGAATAAGTTCACGTATTTCCTGAATACTAACCCGGACATCCCCACAAATGAGAAGTAGATTTCTCCATTGATCCCATACTTGGATCTCATCTGATATAAAAGACCACTAATATGATGGAAAATGTAGAGATATATGAATTAAATAATCAACTCAAAGATCTTATGGAGAAGGGGTTTATTTGACCGAGTGTGTCTCCTTTGAGACCACATATTCTCTTTGTGAAGAAGAAGGGTTGATAGATAGAGATATGCATTGAATTTAGATAACGGAATGGCATCACATTAAAGAAAAAATACCATTTTATAAGAATTGATGACTTATTTGACCAACTTCATGGGGCTAAATATTTCTATAAGATTGATCTTCTATCTGGTTATCATCAATTGAGGGTGAAGAAAGAAGTTATTTTGAAAACTAACTTCCAGTCAAGATATAGGCATTATCAATCAGTTGTTATGCCTTTAGGACTGACAAATGCACATTATATTTTTGTTTATTTAATGAATTTAGTTTTTAAGGACTACCTTGATAAAATTGTGGTATTTTTTATTGATGATATTATGATATATTCAAAAAGTCATGAGGATCATGAGGATCATCTAAGGGGTGTTTTGCAAACTCTAAAGATAGAGAGGGTTTTTTGGATGTTCACCAAATGTGAATTCTGTTTACAAAAAGTTTCTTTCTAGGGGTACATTTTTACCAATGAAGGAATCATAGTTAACCCTACAAAGACAAAATTTATAGAGGAGTATCCTCAGCCTACAACAATAAATGAGATTCATAGTTTCCTTGGACTAGATAGATATTATAGCAGGTTTTTGACAAAAAACTCATGACTTTATAATCCATTAACCAAGTTTACTTGAAAAGGGTTCAATTTCATTTTGAAAAAAGAGTGTGAGAATGTTTCCAAGAGTTGAAGATGAGATTGGTTACTGCACCCATATTAACAATGCCCTTAAGTGGATAATAATTTGTTACTTTTAACGATGCATCTTTGAATGGGCTTGGGTGAGTCCTCATGAAAAATGAAAAAGTCATTTCTTATGCATCTCGATAGTTTATGGTTCATAAGCAGAACAATGCTACGCTTGATATAGAGCAAGTTGCGGTTGTTTTTTTCCGGAAGATATGGAGGCACTATCTTTATGGAGGTAAATGTGATATATTCACCGACCATCAATGTTTGAAGTATATTTTCACACAAAAGTTATTGAACATGAGACAAAGGAGATGGTTGGTACTTCTCATAGACTATAATTGTTCAATTCATTATCATCTCAGATGAGAAAACAAAGTTGATGATGCATTAAGCAGGAAACATCTAGTTTTTATTTTCATGATGAGGATTCAAAGAGATCCTTTGATCAATGAAATGGTAATACAAGACATGGGAATTATAATGGAAGGGACATCATCAACCCCAAACCAAATGGTTTCCAAACCTTCATTACTAGTGAAGATCAAGAAAGATCAAAAATAAGATCCTTTGCTGCAGAAGAAGTTTGTGGATGCGATGGATAGGAAGTTGTCAGAGTCCAATAATGATCAAGAAGGTGTACTGAAGTTTTGTACAAGACTTTGTGTTCCATCTATTCCAGAAATAAAGAAGGAGCTGATGTATGAAGCTAATAGCTCTACTTTCCCTACAAATCTAGGGAGCACAAAAATTTATATGGATCTTCTTCATCATTATTTATGGGATAATATGAAAAGGGAGATTGTTGAATATGCTTCAAGGTTCCTAGAATGTCAGCAAGTAAAGGTAGAGTGACAACATCCTAAAGGGGTATTGCAACCACTACCCATACCAACATGGAAGTGGGACAATATCACTATGGACTTTGTCACTAGTCTCCTAACAGCATCCAAAGAAACAATGTGATATGGGTTATTTTGGGCCATCTCACCAAGGCTGCCCATTTTATCTTCATTCAGGATGTTTTATCTCTTGACCAACTTGCCATGATTTATGTGGAGGAAGTGGTAAGGTTGCATGTATTTCATCTTTATATCATATCTGATTGTGAGCCAAGGTTCACATCAAAATTCTGGTGAAGTCTGAAACAAGATCAAAGCACAGAATTGAATTTCAGTACGGCCTATCACCCCCAAACTGTTGGCCAATCTAAAAGGACTATTCAAAAACTTGAGGATATTCTATGAATGGGATTAGTGGAATTTAAATGTTGATGAGATTCACATCTCCCTTTAGATGAGTTATCTTACAAAAAAACATCTACTCGAGCAATCAAATGGACCCCTATGAATCTCTATATGGGATGGAGATGTAAAACTCCTACTTGTTGGGATGAAGTAGGTGAGAGAAAGCTTCATGGACCTAATATTGTACAGGAAATGAAATAAAAATTTCATGCCATACATTAACACATTAAGGATGCTCATAGTCAGCAATAGAACTATGCTGACAACCATTGAAGGGACTAGTTTGATGTTGGTGACAATGTCTTTCTTCGAATTTCTACTTGTAAGAGAGTCATGTGGTTTGGGAAGAAAGGGATCCTTGGCACTAGGTACATTGGCCCCTATGAAATCCTTGATCACATAGGTGTAGTGGCCTATTGGCTTGCACTTCCTCTAAATCTAGCACAAGTTCATGATGTTTTCTACTTATCCATCATGAGGAAGTACATACCAGACCCTCCACATTTACTACATCCAAAGGTGGTATAATTGGAACCATAACTCTCTTATGCGGAGTAGTCGGTGGAGATCTTGGATCATAGAGACAAGGTACTATGCAACAAGACTACTCACCTAATTATGGTGTTGTGGAGGAACCACAAATGTGAAGAAGCCACGTGAGAACCAGAGGAGTCTATGAGGCATTAGTACCGACACCTTTTCTATTCATAGTGTAAGAGTTAAAATTTTTGGGATGAAATATATTAATGGGGGAAGAATGTAATAAACCAAACTTTTTTTAATATTTATTACCTAAATTTGTGTATTATTTTAAATTATACACCACAAAACTATATCCTATAATTAATTAAGTGATATAGTAGGGCTTCAACTATTATATGACCATTGGTCAAAATGACCATTTGAAACTAAACCCTTAATGTTATAATTATTGCATATAAATACAAGTGATCTTGGTTAATTAACATAGAATGTAGAGTAGATGGTATCATATAGTAGACTCGGGCCATATGAAGCATGTTTGTCAGATCTTAGGAAGGAGGTAGCATCATTGGGCTTTTATCTGGACCAAGTCCAAGATGAACTTCAACATGTGATGCTTAAACATAATTTCCTAAGGGAGAATTTCAAGCTGATAGAAATCACCACTCAGGAAATGTTGTCTGAGCCACCCCAAGATTCTATCACCATATCCCACCTTACACTTACGTCTTATGCAAGTATTATAAGGGGCTATGTACCTAATCATTAGTTACATTTTGTAATCCTTTTGAATAAATAAAATTTTTAATTTATATTATTTTAATATTTGTGAATTTTGAATATCCAAATAAATAAATGATTAATTTATATAAGTTTCTTTTTATTGAAGAATTTTGGAAGAAAGGGGTATTTTAAATATTGTTGTATTCTTCAAATAATTAATAATGTGAATTGATTTTCAAAAAATGGCCTTCAATAGTTGTGTTCAGTATGAAATTTAGAGACTAATAAAATGAACATAATTAATAGTGAATAGTAATGTATGAATACTAACATACCCGTATGAATTTTAATGACTAGTAATGAATAGCCAATCGACCAAAAAAATAGAAACTTCACCCATGAATGTATAAATACATTTTAGACATCCTAAAAGTGAAAAAACGATCATAGTTTATATTTTTGTATTTTTTGTATGTCATAGATTTTTTATTTACAACTTTATAATTAATTTAATAATTTAAAATGGAAATATATTTTTCGAAAAATTTAATCATAAATTTTTAATGATTTGTGTTATGTTTATACGATTATAGTGTGGGACCTTGATTCCTTTCATAAGGTGTTACAAAAGGAGTTATAGTTTTAAAGTTGTATTTTTGGAATAGGTAATGATTTTATATAAAAATTAAATTGAAAATATTTTGAATTTTTTCATAAAATTAAGTTCATTTTTTAATTTAGATCATTGATATTAGGTTACAGTGAATTTTTCTTATTTTTCTTAAATAGTAGATTTTTCTATGAATAGTAACAATACAGTTCTGAGTTTCCCGTGTTTAATGACATAATTTATGATGTAATCATGATGTAAATAATATGGTCGACTTGTGAACAATAATATGTGTTATGAGGTGTCCCATGTGTCAAATACCATGGGAAAATACCGTGGGATAGCCAATGGTTTTGCAAATTCCACCAATGAGGTGTCACTTTGATATTAATAATTTATTCCCTCACTTTTCCTATAAATACCAAGTAATTCCCTCAGTTTATTCATTCAAAAATCCCCCTAAACAATTATTTGGTGTTTATTCCTTCCATGTATTCCTACCAAGGTGCCCTCGAGCCTCCCAGGGTCCCAACCATCATGATTGTTATATTACTCTTCAAGGTAAGGGAACTATCTACCCTCATATTTTATTCATGATTTCCTTTATGTTATGTCTTAATGTTTCAATATTATTATGTGTGGGTATGTTCTTATATATTCATATTATAGCCCATATAATTTCCAAGTGATGAGAGACCCTTTCTTCTCTCATCAATTTATTTTCGGAGTTTTTATGTGACGTTGTTAGGCTGCCGAATTTTTGTAAATGAAATCTAATTTTCTCAGTTCATTCAAGGTTACTTTTCATGTGGTGGGCCATTCCACACCATGATCTTATTTTTTTTATTTTGTATCTCTACATTAAATTATTCATTTATTTTTTGGGGAACCTTGTCCCCTATCTTTTTATTGTTTTCTAAAAAATGTTATATAGTTATTACGCTGCAGAAATTCTATTTCAAAATATCTATCTATTTTTCTCCAGAAATTATCTTGTCTTATTTATTTGAATAACTAAATATATTTTCATTTATAGAGGTATTCATCAAGACATAGAATTGAACTATTTGATTCTAAAATTGACATACAAGGAACCCTTTTTCCATTCCAAGGGTTATAAAAGACATAGCAATCATGTTTCTAAGAACTTTTAAAACGTCACGATTTTGAAGTGAAACCCATTACTTTTTCCCTGTTTGGATTATTTATGAAATGATTAATTATGATCTATTTGGATCACATGAAAAAAAAAGACATATTATGGGTGTTCCCTAATAACGCTCTAATGCATTGGGTAAATAATTAATCTCTAGAAATAATATGTTTCACGATACCTTGGGGAATAACATTTGTAATTTTTATGACACCTTGGGGATGAAAAATGGTGATATGTTCATGAATGTCTAAATGAAATATTTTAGCCACATATTCAAGTATTTATTATTATTATTTTTATCATGATATTCCCATTCTTCCATTTCTCACGTCTTTATAATTTTTACCATGTTCTTATTAATATTTCTCAAGATCACATGTCAACTATTGTACATGTTTTCCTTATTGAACCTTATTCTCACCCATTACATTGATGTATGTCTCCATGTTTTGATATGTAGTAATTTTTACATAGGATGAACATATTATGAAGCCTTACAAGTTGATTAGAATAATGTATTATTTTTTCTTGTATTTTTGTTCCTGATTTCCAAGACACTAGACTTTAAAGATACTCTGCATGTAAAATGTAATGAAAAGATATGCAATAATAATGCGGTATACCATTGTTGGTATCAAAGGATAATGTAGTTTTTTATTGAAATTTGGATATTAAAACTTTAGAAAGAATCATGTAGAAAATTTTTAATATAGTAAAAACATCATGATATTTTGGTGAGTATTGAGTAAGTGGTTTATCCATCATATAAATCCTTGTCTGGATACAAGCAGGTAGTGGTGGCTCTAGCACATAGGTTCCTAGGAGTGAAAACTCTAACATGGAGTTTTGGGCATGACTCGGGGTATCCCTGTACATGACGACGGGCCCTGCTGCACACTTGGTTATGAAAATCTTGAGGGATATGTATGGTTAATCATAAGCTTTTTCTGAATCATTATGGTGGATTTTTTGAGAAATTTAATTGTATAAGGATGTTTTAAGACATAAAATAATTTATAGTTTAATGATTCTTAAATGAAATAAGTTTATCACTATGTTTTTATTCTTTTAAAAATGGCATGAAATATGAGGAACTGTGAAAATGGTGTCCCCAATCGACCATGAACTGACGTCCCTCCGATAGTAGTCGGAATGGAAACATACATTCAAATGATGAACCAAATGACTCATGTTATGGGAAATAAATTTAGTCGAGATGAGATACTGATCTCACCACAAAGGGAAAAACATTATGTTGAATCATGTATGTGTCAACGACCACAAACCTTCGGTGGATATACCGACCCATTGATTGATGAAGAGCGGATCAGCTCTATCGAGAAGATCTTTTATGTGCTCCAATGCTCTGAAAAAGAGAAGGTTACCCTGGATGTCTATCACAAAGAGTGTGAAGCTTAATAGTGGTAGAAACTAATTAAAAACACAAGCCCAAGATTGGAAGTTAAATCTATGGAGTTGGAAGAATTCATATGGATATTCTTCAACAAGTATTTCCCTTGATCGATGAGAACAATAATGGAGAAGGAGTTTCTCTATCTAAAGAATACAGAGAATGAATGTGTGGGAAGCTATGAGATGAACTTCACAAGGATTTCACTATACACCTCTATCTTTGTCATGGATCCAAATGTTAAGGTTTATAGATTCTTATGTGGACTGAGACCTCATCTGTGGATGTCACAGCCCGAGATTTTATGAAAAATATTCTTTTTTATTTCACTAATGTCTTGTATTGTACGCTACACCAATAGGAGCTTGCACAACACAAATCCTTGACTTGCCTTGCATTACACGCAATCGCGACCTTCCTCGATAGCGTGTGTAGTACGCAATACCGAGTTTCACTAAACAACGATATGCTATAAAAATATTATTAAAACTAGCCGTTATGAATAGTAATAACCACTTTTGAAATCCAGTAAATCTTATTTTTCAAAATGAACTTTATTTTTGGATTCGGAGTATCGAATTTAGCCTAAGGTGAAATTTTGGTGATTTTCGGATAACTTTCATATTTTTATGAATAGTGAAAATTACTAAATTATAATTAAAAACAACTTTTTTAATCGAAATAATTAATAGTGATAAATCATTAATTTGAGTGGTTTTAAAGTATATTTAGAATATATTTTTACAATTTAATACAATATTGGTCATTGGATGTAATTTCACATTTAAACTAGACATAAACAAGTGTCAATCTTTTGATAGATATTGTTTCTTAAAAAACACGCTATTTGTTTTAACAGCGGGATTTAAATATAAAATTAATTAATGCAACTTTTATGTTATGAATTTGGTAAAATAGACTTCATTTTTTAATTCGGAATATGAAATATAGCTTGGGATGAAATTTTGGCATTGTTCTGAAAAACATCAATTTTTGATGAATAGTGAAACTACTAAGTGGTAGGTTAAAAACTGAATTTTGCATAAAACTTAATTTTACCGCTTCTGTGAATGGAATTTCGAAAATCCGAGAGACACGGTTAATATCAAGGACTAAAATGTGGTTCAATGAGATGAAAATAATTTTTTGGTGAATAGTAACTTTTTACTTTTTTTACCACGGTTAATAGTAAATAGGGTAACTAAGGGTAAATATGATATTAATATTACCCTAACACATGTCCTAATCCTATTGGACAAGTGTATTTCGACCAAAAACAAACTTAGAAATAAACTATGACCATTTAGGCCCACTTGGATTAGATTAGGACATTTATTATTAATTTATTTAAAGAAGGGTTAAAATAGTTAAAATCAAAGTTTAATAAGTAAATCATTTTTAATATGGGGTTATACATAAGATAAATTCGATTTTAAATATTCATTAGAAAGCTAAAACGATTTCCTACATGATGGTATTTTATTTGTAATTTTTAGACATCAAATAATTTAATTTATTTATGACACAACGATGATGCAGTAATTATCTTTTTAATGAAATATTGACATAATTGATGTTATAAGCACCAAAATAAATGTAATTTGAGATTTTTTATGAATTCCACTAATTTTCTAGATTACTATGATATATTAATGTTGATTTAATCAACTTGGTTTGAACATTTAATTTTGTTATGACTTTCACAAAAATCATATATCAAATAGTGTCAAAATTGACACAAAATAGTTTTTAAATAAAATATTATATTACTAATTGTTATTTTATTCCTAAAAATCTAAGGTTCAGCCAAATGACTTATATAAGGATATATATATTAATAATAAACAATTTGGGGTTCTTTTGGCATGTTATAGTAAGTGTATTAACCATATATTGAAAGAAAACAAAAAGACACGGTAAAAGTTAAATTATTTAACTTAGAGTTAAATCTAATTGATAAGGTTAAAATAATACCCCAAACTTGTCTAAATCCTATTGGTTGATAGGATTTCGACCCATCACCACTTTAGCTTAGAAATAAGACCCTTTGGAACCATTATAAACCGATTTTGACTTTAATATAAAATAATATTTTGAGATATTCCTAAGGTGCCCCTCTCCTCCCCTATAAAAGGACACCTCCTCCCCCTCCTCCTCACACCAATTTGAGCACTCAATCTCGGCCAACCCCTGCCAAAATCTCTTCTCCACTTACCTAGCAACATCCTAGAGGTTCTGGTCTTACTCAAAGACCAATTTTAGTTCCCTAAGAGGAGGTCTCCAAAAGGCGCTTCAAAGAAGAGGTAATTACCGTTACCAATTCTTTCATCTTTATTTCTTCTTCCACTTCTTCTTCTTAGGTTGTTTCATTATGAAGTAATAACATCAGTATCACTCATATACTGATATGTTATTATAAGTATGAAACAACCCTATTTCACCATCTATCCATCCTACGGAAAAAGAAATCACCGCGCGTGCGTACGTACGGAATACCGTCTCCACGCCGTGGTGTAATCTATTTTCCACCACCACCTTACATGGATGGGTATAATGGTGTAAAGAATAACTATACATAGTTATTACAACATCATATTGATTCTGATATATTGTATAATCCACTCCAATTCAATTCAATATTTATAGAAATGATATCATCGCTCGTGCGTACGTACGGACTACCGTCTCCACGACGCGATGAGATTCATTCTCCATGTTAACCATTTAAGAATGATTATAATGTATATATAAGAAATAATAATGAAATATATGACATTATAAAGCTACTGGATTTATGTATATATATACATATGTATGTCATCTACTTACTTCCATTTCAAGACAATAAGGAAAGGAAAACAGCGTTCATGCGTACGTACGGACTACCGTCTCCATGAACGGTGTTTTTCATTTTATTTATCTACCTATTATATATATATATATACTGAATATATATGATATATAAATCATATTTTATATTCTGGAAGTAAGTAAATCATGATATAAGTAATAATGATGTCAAGAACAACAAGTCAAAACACCTACGATAAATGAAACGATTTTACCCAAAACGCTTCTTTAACATGGAATTTACAAAAGAACGGGTAATATAATGTCATAAGTAAACCATATATGATATCATAACAATGAATATGATTATTTAATAAGTCAATGACATTATTTAAATCATTATACAGGAGGTTCGGACACATACGAAGCAAATTGGACCTAAGGTAAGGGAAATATCACAATCTCATTTTTATCCGAGATTGTTTATTCGTAAGTATTTATTGGGGTGTATTTTATCATCCACATCCATGTTCCATCAATATGTAATATTGTTTCCATCCACTTACACTGGTTTAAATCCAATTTTACCCTTCGGTGAGTTTTTAGCAAAGAATATGAAAGGAATATTTTGTCGTTTTTCATACGAGGTACTTTTTGACTTTTCCGACAAAAGTACGAAGAATGTTTTTTTTTAACTTATACGGCACGAACGGATTTTTACGGTTTTATAAAGCCTTATTTTCATGAACCTTCCTCAAAAATATTTCATGACTATTTTTAATAAAATCTCTTTCTTTTAAAATTGTATGATGCTTTGTGAAAAGAAATTGATTTTGAAGAAGAAAGGATATTTTCCTCAAGAATTCATTTCAAGTGTTTTATCAAAATTATTTTCCATCTAAGATAATAAAGGGTTCTGTTTCTATCCATATTTTTACATTGATTTGACTATGTTGTGATGGAATTATGTTTATGAATTCCTTTATCTTATATGAATGGTTTTATGATGTCATGTTGTTTAAGAATCCCATTTTTATTACATGGGTTATGCAATGATGTATGATTTATGATTTTGTGGCACACATAAGAATGGTATCATTATGAGATGGGTGGGACCTATATCTCCCTCCAATGCATTGGGTAAAGATTTCATATCTCATGAGATAGACATGGCTGGAATGGTAGGTTATACCGGTTCAGTAAAACAGGACTGAAACGAGGATTACTCGATTCAGAAAGGGACTTTGTCCACTAAGATAGTCTTGGCAATGAGTCTTGACTAACAAGAAATGATTCTCTATGATTATGTGTTTATGCCACAATGAGTAATGTTTTATGTTATGATTTCATTTCACTACTATGATTTATCCCATGTTATGAAATTATTCTCTCTTTTGCAGGTTATGATTTCCAAAATGTTATGTTCTTATGAATACGATGTGATTGATATATATTTTGTTTACCCTTACTGAGCATTTGAGCTCACCCTTTTATGTTTTCTTTTCCCCAGGACATAAAGAAAGGTTTTAGGTAAAAAAAAGGAAGATCTTTATGGGGGATGTTGAAGATCTTTCCCCACGATTAGAAGATTTTATTCCGAGTTTCCAAAGACACTAAACTATTACGATCCTTTAGTGTGTGTTTTTGTTATGTACTAAGTATTCCGCAAATGTAATGTAATGTCCATGTACGCCAGGCTTCGGGTCTCTACAGTTGGTATCAGAGGAAAGGTTTAGTCAACCTTTGGAAACTAGGATGTGAAACGTTAGTGAGATCGCTAGAGATATTTCTAAGGTATGTCTAGGGATGTCTCTAAGGTTAAGTATACGTATAGGTTATAGTAATAGAATTACGCTAACGATCATAGAATTAAACCTAAGATGTTAGATATTGAGGGTACTAACCCTTTATTATGTTGTTTTCCCTAGCATGATTTTTGCCTCTCACGCTATTCTTTTTGGGTTTTAGAAAATGGCTGGAAACAAGGTGATTCACGATAATGGAGGAAATGATGGACAATGGAATGATATTCTTTATGAGCAACCAAATGGAATGGGATTTGGAAGTCCAAACATCATTATTATGCCGAATCAGCAATCTCATAATATGATCAATAAAGTAAAATTTGGTAAGTTTCCTGACTCGGCTAATAAGAGAAAGATAGAGTTTCATGATGATCATAGAGGAAAGAAAGTTCAATTTCCCCTATGTAAATCATGTGGGAAGAGGCATCAAGGAGAATGTTTCAAAGGAACTGGAAGATGCTTTGGGTGTGGAAAAGAAGGACACAAAGCCAGTAAGTGCAAAGGAAAAGGTTCAGTTAATACCAGGGATGAGGATAATGGTATTGCTACGACATCAAAAATGGTTAAGTGTTTTAAATGTGGAATGTATGGGCATTATGCAAACAAATGCCCTAAGGGAAAGACTCATGAAGAGAATCAGTATGGTCATATGGGAAGTATTTATGTGGATGATGATGAAGAGACTACCAATGGTATGTGAGATGAAAGAATTGTTGAAGCTCGGTCAATGGTTTAAGAATGTAGTGGAATGATTACATGTTTATCATGTGTAATGTTGTATAAGAAATCTCATGGTACTATGGAATAAAGAGACATGTAAGGATTGTAACATTGTTGTCTGATTAATGTTACCAGTATCCATGAAAGGTTATTCAGATATTTTTGGAATGAAGATGATATGCGCATAATGAAGGGATAAGGGGAAAATGAAATGTTTGACAGTATTCATGAGCTCATGATTGATATAAGGACTAAGTGATATCATGGTTTGAGTATATATAATTTTGAGGATTTTGGTATGTGGAAAGTGTTAACTTTTAACTACACTCATGTTTTCACTAAGGTATTCAAGAGAATACACGATTAAGGACTTTGAATGTTTGGAATGTGACCAAACAAGACATATCTTATGATATGTGGGGATCAACGACAGTATTAAATCTCTGGTAATCGATGTCACTATATTATGAGAGTGGACTGCAGTATTATGTATAAGCCTAAAGATTAGACTGGATTATGTTGGACATACGTTAGTATTGTTTAAGGATAGAAGATTTTCGATATTATTGATGGGATGTTATAGTAACGTAGTTTTAGAAAAAGGACAACCTGCAGGACGGGCGACAGCCCATCGCTTCGGACAAGGCTGTGGGAATCGAACCCACAACCGAAGTGCGACTGGCCTTTATCGCCTACCACTGACCTACAGGAAGTCCCTGTTTAGTAGAAACTAGTTTTATTATATTAAGCAGTATGATATGTGATGTATAAGTTCATTTTAGGAACCATATGTGATTAATCTCACTATAGAATGACTTATGTATATTTAATAACTTTTTCTAACCTTTTGTTTGAGACAGATGGAATGACCCATCATTCTGTCACATAATCTGCTAACACTTCACAAATAACAAATTCAACTTCATTTATTTAAGAGATGAAGTAGAAATTGTTAAAGGCACGAACAACAGTGAGATTGTACCAAAATAAAGTAAGTATTTATTCTAATTCAAATTTTCAACTTTAGGAAATGATCTGGAAAACCAAAAATGTTGTCCTAGTGATCTTATATCTGATGAATCAGATGGTACCTTAGATCGTCACAAATTTATGGATTTGTGATTGCTGGCTTTTCCATAGCCATGTTCTCTACCACTCTCCATCAGAACATGATGGTTAGATTTCTCTTCCATATCCATATTTTCACCTATGTGGAAACCCAGTGATAAGTTTATTTGGGTAATCGTTACATTTCATACTTTAGTTTTTAAAGCCAAGTTTTGGTATTCCCTTTTACGATGTGGGTTTCTATTAAAGAAACTTTCGAATAGTAAACCATTTATAACCCCGATGAATTTCGAGGGCGAAATTCATTTTAAGGGGGGTAGAATGTCACAGCCCGAGATTTTATGAAAAATATTCTTTTTTATTTCACTAATGTCTTGTATTGTACGCTACACCAATAGGAGCTTGCACAACACACATCCTTGACTTGCCTTGCATTACACGCAATCGCGACCTTCCTCGATAGCGTGTGTAGTACGCAATACCGAGTTTCACTAAACAACGATATGCTATAAAAATATTATTAAAACTAGCCGTTATGAATAGTAATAACCACTTTTGAAATCCAGTAAATCTTATTTTTCAAAATGAACTTTATTTTTGGATTTGGAGTATCGAATTTAGCCTAAGGTGAAATTTTGGTGATTTTCGGATAACTTTCATATTTTGATGAATAGTGAAAATTACTAAATTATAATTAAAAACAACTTTTTTAATCGAAATAATTAATAGTGATAAATCATTAATTTGAGTGGTTTTAAAGTATATTTAGAATATATTTTTACAATTTAATACAATATTGGTCATTGGATGTAATTTCACATTTAAACTAGACATAAACAAGTGTCAATCTTTTGATAGATATTGTTTCTTAAAAAACACGCTATTTGTTTTAACAGCGGGATTTAAATATAAAATTAATTAATGCAACTTTTATGTTATGAATTTGGTAAAATAGACTTCATTTTTTAATTCGGAATATGAAATATAGCTTGGGATGAAATTTTGGCATTGTTCTGAAAAACATCAATTTTTGATGAATAGTGAAACTACTAAGTGGTAGGTTAAAAACTGAATTTTGCATAAAACTTAATTTTACCGCTTCTGTGAATGGAATTTCGAAAATCCGAGAGACACGGTTAATATCAAGGACTAAAATGTGGTTCAATGAGATGAAAATAATTTTTTGGTGAATAGTAACTTTTTACTTTTTTTACCACGGTTAATAGTAAATAGGGTAACTAAGGGTAAATATGATATTAATATTACCCTAACACATGTCCTAATCCTATTGGACAAGTGTATTTCGACCAAAAACAAACTTAGAAATAAACTATGACCATTTAGGCCCACTTGGATTAGATTAGGACATTTATTATTAATTTATTTAAAGAAGGGTTAAAATAGTTAAAATCAAAGTTTAATAAGTAAATCATTTTTAATATGGGGTTATACATAAGATAAATTCGATTGTAAATATTCATTAGAAAGCTAAAACGATTTCCTACATGATGGTATTTTATTTGTAATTTTTAGACATCAAATAATTTAATTTATTTATGACACAACGATGATGCAGTAATTATCTTTTTAATGAAATATTGACATAATTGATGTTATAAGCACCAAAATAAATGTAATTTGAGATTTTTTATGAATTCCACTAATTTTCTAGATTACTATGATATATTAATGTTGATTTAATCAACTTTGTTTGAACATTTAATTTTGTTATGACTTTCACAAAAATCATATATCAAATAGTGTCAAAATTGACACAAAATAGTTTTTAAATAAAATATTATATTACTAATTGTTATTTTATTCCTAAAAATCTAAAGTTCAGCCAAATGACTTAGATAAGGATATATATATTAATAATAAACAATTTGGGGTTCTTTTGGCATGTTATAGTAAGTGTATTAACCATATATTGAAAGAAAACAAAAAGACACGGTAAAAGTTAAATTATTTAACTTAGAGTTAAATCTAATTGATAAGGTTAAAATAATACCCCAAACTTGTCTAAATCCTATTGGTTGATAGGATTTCGACCCATCACCACTTTAGCTTCGAAATAAGACCCTTTGGAACCATTATAAACCGATTTTGACTTTAATATAAAATAATATTTTGAGATATTCCTAAGGTGCCTCTCTCCTCCCCTATAAAAGGACACCTCCTCCCCCTCCTCCTCACACCAATTTGAGCACTCAATCTCGGCCAACCCCTGCCAAAATCTCTTCTCCACTTACCTAGCAACATCCTAGAGGTTCTGGTCTTACTCAAAGACCAATTTTAGTTCCCTAAGAGGAGGTCTCCAAAAGGCGCTTCAAAGAAGAGGTAATTACCGTTACCAATTCTTTCATCTTTATTTCTTCTTCCACTTCTTCTTCTTAGGTTGTTTCATTATGAAGTAATAACATAAGTATCACTCATATACTGATATGTTATTATAAGTATGAAACAACCCTATTTCACCATCTATCCATCCTACGGAAAAAGAAATCACCGCGCGTGCGTACGTACGGAATACCGTCTCCACGCCGTGGTGTAATCTATTTTCCACCACCACCTTACATGGATGGGTATAATGGTGTAAAGAATAACTATACATAGTTATTACAACATCATATTGATTCTGATATATTGTATAATCCACTCCAATTCAATTCAATATTTATAGAAATGATATCATCGCTCGTGCGTACGTACGGACTACCGTCTCCACGACGCGATGAGATTCATTCTTCATGTTAACCATTTAAGAATGATTATAATGTATATATAAGAAATAATAATGAAATATATGACATTATAAAGCTACTGGATTTATGTATATATATACATATGTATGTCATCTACTTACTTCCATTTCAAGACAATAAGGAAAGGAAAACAGCGTTCATGCGTACGTACGGACTACCGTCTCCATGAACGGTGTTTTTCATTTTATTTATCTACCTATTATATATATATATACTGAATATATATGATATATAAATCATATTTTATATTCTGGAAGTAAGTAAATCATGATATAAGTAATAATGATGTCAAGAACAACAAGTCAAAACACCTACGATAAATGAAACGATTTTACCCAAAACGCTTCTTTAACATGGAATTTACAAAAGAACGGGTAATATAATGTCATAAGTAAACCATATATGATATCATAACAATGAATATGATTCTGTAATAAGTCAATGACATTATTTAAATCATTATACAGGAGGTTCGGACACATACGAAGCAAATTGGACCTAAGGTAAGGGAAATATCACAATCTCATTTTTATCCGAGATTGTTTATTCGTAAGTATTTATTGGGGTGTATTTTATCATCCACATCCATGTTCCATCAATATGTAATATTGTTTCCATCCACTTACACTGGTTTAAATCCAATTTTACCCTTCGGTGAGTTTTTAGTAAAGAATATGAAAGGAATATTTTGTCGTTTTTCATACGAGGTACTTTTTGACTTTTCCGACAAAAGTACGAAGAATGTTTTTTTTAACTTATACGGCACGAACGGATTTTTACGGTTTTATAAAGCCTTATTTTCATGAACCTTCCTCAAAAATATTTCATGACTATTTTTAATAAAATCTCTTTCTTTTAAAATTGTATGATGCTTTGTGAAAAGAAATTGATTTTGAAGAAGAAAGGATATTTTCCTCAAGAATTCATTTCACGTGTTTTATCAAAATTATTTTCCATCTAAGATAATAAATGGTTCTGTTTCTATCCATATTTTTACATTGATTTGACTATGTTGTGATGGAATTATGTTTATGAATTCCTTTATCTTATATGAATGGTTTTATGATGTCATGTTGTTTAAGAATCCCATTTTTATTACATGGGTTATGCAATGATGTATGATTTATGATTTTGTGGAACACATAAGAATGGTATCATTATGAGATGGGTGGGACCTATATCTCCCTCCAATGCATTGGGTAAAGATTTCATATCTCATGAGATAGACATGGCTGGAATGGTAGGTTATACCGGTTCAGTAAAACAGGACTGAAACGAGGATTACTCGATTCAGAAAGGGACTTTGTCCACTAAGATAGTCTTGGCAATGAGTCTTGACTAACAAGAAATGATTCTCTATGATTATGTGTTTATGCCACAATGAGTAATGTTTTATGTTATGATTTCATTTCACTACTATGATTTATCCCATGTTATGAAATTATGCTCTCTTTTGCAGGTTATGATTTCCAAAATGTTATGTTCTTATGAATACGATGTGATTGATATATATTTTGTTTACCCTTACTGAGCATTTGAGCTCACCCTTTTATGTTTTCTTTTCCCCAGGACATAAAGAAAGGTTTTAGGTAAAAAAAAGGAAGATCTTTATGGGGGATGTTGAAGATCTTTCCCCACGATTAGAAGATTTTATTCCGAGTTTCCAAAGACACTAAACTATTACGATCCTTTAGTGTGTGTTTTTGTTATGTACTAAGTATTCCGCAAATGTAATGTAATGTCCATGTATGCCAGGCTTCGGGTCTCTACAGTGGAAGAATCTATCCAACCGAGACTATGATAGCTATGAGGATATCATTTAATGTGTGATGAAAGTCAATCTTCAGTTTTTTGAGACACAATGGTCTCATAAATTAAATGAAAGGAAGAGATTTATAGATCCCAGCTTAGGTAGGATCTATGATCCAAGAAGAGGAGGAAATCATGTGCAATGTTCCACGTGTAATAAATGTGGGAAGAATAATTTGGGGAACTATCTACTCGAGAGTGGTAAATGCTTCAAGTGTGGAAGAGATGGACATATTGTGATAAATTTTCATAGTGAGGTGAATCCTCAACATACAAAAACTTACAATAAGGAGATGATGGCGCATGACCTACCTTATGTACAATGCTTTAAGTGTTGACAACATGGGCACTATACCAATCATTGTCCAAATCTAAGGGTAGTGGAGTGGAACCACCATTGCCCTCAACAAAGTCCATGGGAGAAAAGTCGTGCTTTTTTTATCACGACAGCTGAAGTTGAAGCTCCAAATGATGTGGTTGTAGGTACACTTGTAGTTATCTCAATGCTAGCAAGTACTTTGTTTGCTTCTGGTTCTACACATTCCATTATTTCTACAATGTTTTCTAAGAATTTAGAATCAACCCCCAAATTTCTAAGAGTATAGTTATCATTCAAGATGCCTGGTGGGATTATCCATGAATCTTCAATATTTAGAAACTCTAGTATTTACCTTTGGGAGCTCAATCTTATCGCAAATCTAGAATTCATTCCCATTCTGGAATTCGACATTAAACTAGGGATGGACAGGCTCTAAAATTATAATGCTCATATCAAATGTAGAAGTAATGAAATCTCAGTATTCTTGTATGGAAAACCTACAGTTATCTTCCATAGAGAGATATCTCAACCTGATATTTGATAATAATAACCCCATATATCCTTCTTTATGGAGTTGATCATTAATGAAGAATAAGGATATGAGAGTTTAAGGATAGAAAATAACCCCATCATCCAGGAATACATTGACGTATTTCATGAAGAGCTACCCAAACCTCCCCCTAAAAGAGAGGTAGATTTCTCCATTGAAATCTTATGTGGATCTCATTCGATATCAAAGACCCCATATAGGATGGATAATATGGAGTTTGAGGAATTATAGAAACAACTCCAAGATCTTTTGGAGGAGGGGTTTATCCGACCGAGTGTGTGTCTTTGGGGAGCACTTGTTCTCTTTATAAAGAAGAAGGATATATCAATGCGGCTATGCTTTGATTATAGAGTACTAAATAGGATCAAAGTAAAGAAAAAATACGCTCTTCCAAGAATTGATTACTTATTTGACCAACTTTGTGGGGCTCAATAATTTTCTATGATTGGTCTCTGATATGGTTATCATCAATTGAAGAGGAAGAAAAAATATATTCCAAAAACAACCTTCTAATCAATATATTGGAATTATGAGTTTGTTGTTATGCCTTTTGGACTGACTAATGCACATGAAATTTTTATGGATTTGATGAATAGAATCTTTAAGTACTGCCTTGAAAACGTTGTGGATGTTTTTATTTATGATACCATGATATATTCCCAAAGTCATGATGATCATGAGGATCATCTAAGTGTTATTTTGAAAACTCTATTAAAGTAGAGGAATTTTGGGTAGTTCCGCAAATGTGAATTTTTGTTACAACATGTTGCATTCTTGGGGAACATTGTTACCAATGATGGAATCACAGTTGACCCTAAAAAGGAAAAAGTTGTAGAGAAGTGGCCTCATCCTACGAAAATAAATGAGATTCATAGTTTCCTTCGACTAGAATGATATTATAGGAGTGTTGTGAAAAAAAAAATCACGACAAACTAATCCATTAACCATGTAAACTTGAAAATGGGTCTAGTTCATCTAGGAAAAGGTGTGTGAGAAAAAATTTCTAGGGGCTGAACAAGAGATTGGATAATACACCCATATTAAATCTACCCTCATTTGGAGAAGGATTCAGTATTTTTAGTAGTGCATCTCTGAATGGGCTTCGGTGTGTCCTCATGAAAAATGAAAAAGTCATCGCTTATGCATCTCGACAGTTGAAGACTCATGAGCAGAACTATCCTACGCATGATCTAGAGCTGGTTGTGGTTTTTTTTTCACTGAAGATATGAAAGAACTATCTATATGGGTGGAAATGCGATATATACATAGACCATCAATGTTTGAAGTATATTTTCACACAAAATGAATTGAACATAAGACAATAGAGATGGTTAGAACATCACAAAGACTATGATTTTTCAATTCATTATCATACCAGAAGAGAAAACAAAGTAATTGATGCATTAAGAAAGAAAGATCCAGTTGTTCTTTCCATGATGAGTATTCAAATAAGTCCTTTGATCAATGACCTAGTAAAACTAGACACAAAACTAATAAGGTAAGGGACATCACCAACACTAACCCAAATGGGTTCTCAACCATCATTACTAGAGAAGTTCAAGAATATTCAGAAAGAAGATCCTTTGTTACTGAAGAATTTTGTGGTCGTGAAGATGGGAAGTTTCCTGAGTTCAATATTTATCATGATGGTGTACTAAAATTTCATACAAGACTTTTTGTTCCATCTAATCCTCAAATAAAAAAGGATTTTGTAGATGATGATCATAGATCTACTTCATCTATACATCCGAGGATCAAAAAATGTATAGGGACCTTCGTGATCATTATAGGTGGGATAATATGAAAAGTGAGATTGAAAACTACACTTCATGGTTCCTAGTATGTCAGCAAGTGATGGAAGAGAGAACTTCCTAGAGGGGTATTGCACCCACATCCCATACCAGCATGTAATTGGGAAAAAATCACTATGGACATTGCCACTGGTCTCCCAAGAACATCCAAAAGAAACAATGTGATATGGGGTATTTTAGACCATCTCACCAAGACTGCCCATTTCATCTCCATTCGTGACAATTTCTCTCTTGATAAACATTGCAAGATTTATATAAAGGAGTGGTAAGGATACATGGAATTCCACTTTATACCATGTCTTATTGTGATCCAAGGTTTATATCAAAATTCTGGAGAACTCTTCAACATGCTCTAAGCACCGAATCGAATTTCAGTATGGCCTATCACCCCCAAACTAATGGAAAATTTGAATAGACTATTCAAACACTCGAGGATATGATGAAAACATGCTCAATGTAATTAAAAGGTAGATTAGATCAACATCTCCCTTCAATTGAGTTCACTTACAACATCATCTTCCACTCGAGCATTCATGTGGCACCCTATGAAGCTCTATATGAAAAGAGATGTAGAACTCCTACTTGATGGGATGAAGCTAGTGAGAAAAATTTTTTTGGGCCTAATCAAGTGCAAGAGATGACAAAAATAACCCATGCCATCTAGTAATACATTATGGATTCTTAGAGTCGGCAAAAGATCTCTACTGAAAACCGTCAACGAGACATGGAGTTTGATGTTGGTGAACAAGTCTTTCTTCAAATTTCCCCTTCGAAGATAGTCAGGAGGTTTGGAATGAATGTCATGCTCATCCCTTGGTACATCGACCATCATGAAATACTTGATCGCCTAGGAACAGTGGCCCATCGTCTTGAACATTCCAAAAATATATAACAAGTTCATGATTGCTTCCATGTATCCCTCTTGAAGAAGTACAATACTAGCCCTTCAGATGTACTAAATCTAGAGGTGGTATAATTGGAACTTGAACACTCTTATGAGGAGCAGCCGATGGACATCCTAGATCATAGAGACCAGGTTCTACTCAACAAGACTACTCACCTTTATAAGGTGTTTTTGAGGAACCATAAATGTGAAGAATCCACTTGCGAACCAATGGAGTCTATGAGGAAAAATTTACCACACCTTTTCTCTTCTTAGGGTACGATTTAAAATTTTAGGGACGAAACTTATTAATGGAGGAATAATGTAATGACCTGAAACTTTTAATAATATTTATTTCCTAAATTTGTGTGTTATTTCATTTCATACTCCACAATTATATATCCTATAATTAATGAAGTGATACCTTTGGATTTTGACTATTATATGATCGGTGGTCAATATGACTGTTGGAAACTAAACTCTTAATGTTATGATTATTAATTATAAATACAAGTGTTATTGGTTAATTAATATTGAAAAAGAGTCAATGGGATTATTAAGTAGACTTGAGGCATATGAAGCCCATCTATTGGATCTTGGGAAGGAGGTAGCATCACAGGGATTGATCTGGACCAAGCCCATGCCGAAATTCAATATGTGAAGCATACACCGAATTGCCTAAGGGAGGAGTTCAAGATGATAGAAATAAACACTCTAGAAATTTTGTTCAATTCCACCCCATGATTCTATCACCATAGCACACATAACACATAGGTCTTCTCTAGGTGTTATAAGGGGCTATGTAATGAAGTATAAGTTACTTTCTAAAATCCTTTATAATAAATAAAAAATTTCTTCTTATTATGGTAAAATTTGTGAATTTTGAATGTCAAGACAAATATAGGATGAATTTATTGAGGTTCCTTTTTATTGAGAATTTTTTGAAAAAGGGGTATTTTAAATATTTTGGTATTCTTTAAATAATTAGTAATTTTAATTGATTTTCAAGAAATGGTCTTCTACAGTGGTGTTGAGTAAGATAGTTTGAGTCCAATAAGATCAACATAATTTTTAGTGAATAGTAATGTATGAATACTAACAGACCATATGAATATTAATGATTAGTAATGAATAGTAAATCGACCAAAAAATAGAACCTTTTTCCATAAAGGTATAAATACATTTTAGACATCTTAAAAGTGAAAAAATGATTGTTGTTTAAGTTTTGGTATTTTTTTAATTTTATAGAAATTTTATTTATAATTTTATAAATAATTTAATAATTTAATAAGAAAATTTATTTTCATAAAAATTAATCATTAATTTTTACTTTATATTCTTATGGTTATATGATAATTTTATTGGATCTTGATTACTTCGTAATGTGTTAAAAAATGAGTTATAGTTTTAATGTTTTATTTTTGCAATAAATAATGATTTTATATAAAAATTATTTTAAATATAATTTGAAATTGGTTTTCATAAAATGGAGTTTGTTTTTTAATTCAGATTATAAATATTATGATAGAGTGAATTTTTGGGATTTTTCTGAAATAGATAATTTTTCAGTGAATAATAAAAATATTGTTTTGAGTTTTAGTCATTTAATGAAAAAATTAATGATGTAATCATGGTTTAAATAATCTGGTTGACATGTTAATATTAAGATATCTTATGGGGTGTCCCATGTGGCCAATACCATTGGAAAATACAATCGTAATTACCATTGTTTTGCAAATACCCCTGATGAGGTGTCCCTTGGAAATTAATAATTTATTCCCTCCATTTTCTATAAATACTAATACATTATTTCATTATTTTCATTCCAAAATCCTCCTCAATAAATCTATGGTCATTATACCACCCAAGGTTCCAACAAGCCTCCAATGGTCCCAACCTTCATTCTTTTTATGTTACTCTCCATGGTAAGGGAACCTCCCACCCTCCTCTTTTAG
The DNA here is from genome assembly GCA_963277665.1 of Viscum album. Taxonomy (NCBI): domain Eukaryota; kingdom Viridiplantae; phylum Streptophyta; class Magnoliopsida; order Santalales; family Viscaceae; genus Viscum; species Viscum album. The sequence continues at coordinate 1,933,690,606 of OY728160.1, forward strand.
TCATGATTTACTTTATGTTATGTCTTCATGTTTCCATCTTCTTAAGTAAGGGTATTTTCGTATGTAATATTATTACTGTCTTTCTCATGTTCAAATTATGAGAGACCCTTTCTTATCTAATAAAATTATTTTCTGAATTTTTATTGATGATGGTAGGCTGCCAAATTCTGGTAAAAGAAATCACATCTTCTCTATTCATTCAAGTTTCATTTTTATATGTAGTGTAATTCCACACCATTATCTTATTTCTTTTTATTTTTTACCTCTAATGTAAACGATTCTTTTGTTAATTGGAGACCCTTGTCCCCTCTCTTTTTATTTTTTACTAAAACCATGTTATATAGCCGTTATGTTGTAGAAATTTTATCTCAATATATCTCTCTCATTTTCTCAATAAAATCTGTTGTTTTATTTATCTGAATACATAAATATATTTTCATTTTTAGAGGTATTCATAAAGACATAAAATATAACTATTTGTATCTGGAATTTACCTACAAGAAACCCTATTTTCCATTCCATGGGTTATAAAAGACATAACGATCATGTTACTAAGAACATTTAAAATGTCATGATTTTGAAGTGAAACAAATTACTTTTAGTCTCTATGGGTTATTTTTGAATGTTTTGATTATGATCAATCTAGATCACATGAAAATAAAGGAATATTATCGGTGCACCCTGATTGGACTCTAATTTATTGAGTAAATAATTAATCTCTAGATATGAAAAGTTTCACGATACCTTGACGAATAACCATGGTAAATTTTATATAACCTTGTGGATGAACCTTTGTGATATGTTCATTAATGTCTAATTGAAATTTTATTGTCACGTATTCATGTTTTTATTCATGTTTTTTATCTTGATATTCATACTCTTCCATTTCTCATGTCATTATGATTTTTATCATGTTCTTATTAATATTTCTCAAGATCACATGTCAATTGTTGCACTTTTTTCCTTCCTGAGCCTTCTGCTCACCCTTTACTTTGATGTATGTCTCTAGGTTATGAGATGTATTAATTTTTACTTAGGAAGAACTTATGATGAATCCTTACCACTGTATTAGAATAATTTTTTATGTTTTCATGTATTTTTGTCCCTGGTTTCCAAGACACTAGACTTTAAATATCCTCTGTATGTAAAATGTAATGAAAAGTTATGAAATAAAAAATAGAGATGCATATATATCACTTATTGTCTTCAATTATCACAATTTTCTTGGTCTTACTAATAAAAACACAAAATTTATTTTCTTCTCCATTTAAACAACAAATTACCTGAGTCACCTTATCAATCATAGAATATTGAAGCAAAGAAAAGATCTCCCCCAGTGAGTTGACCCATTGTATTGGGACTGGTGGGTTTGATGATCTACTAAATGTTAGTGGTCATTGCTACATAAAAGACTCACTAGATAGTTTCTCCCTATTAGGTGAAGTTGATCCACATTATTCTATTTTTTATTCATATCCTGAGACATCTCAGTAATCATTGCCATAATATTTTGAACTCCACCACTCATGGAATTGGGCATGTCATTTACGGAATCATTACACTGTCCATTTAACAGGTTTTTATAATATTTATTCCTAGTTTCAACCATCTTCTAAACACATTTATGATTAAAACAAATGTTAAAAATGTCATGAATAAAAAATTTGTTACATTAACTATAAAATCATATCTTATAGGATCCTAGTGTTTATAATTTTTCTGAAACAAAGTTTCTTGGTTTTATACATATACATAGTCTCATACGATGGGATTTCACTAATTTATTATAATCATAATTCTGAAATAAACTAATCTATCCTCTGTTTCCAACTATAGTGACCCTACATTTCTTACCAAATTATTTCATCATTTTAAAGATAAAAAAAATAAACGTTTTGCATAACCTAGATCTAAAATTTTAGTGTCTTGTGAAAATTAAGACCTTATATAACATTTACATAATTAATCGAAACTATTATTTAATTCATTATTATCTATCTTTTTAGTGGTTCTCATTTTATACTTTGTATAAGTAATATCCTAAGGATATACAACAATGAAATGGGTGATCTAAAAGCTTAGTAACATGATAGGTAAGAGCACAAATCAATATGAAAATGGGTGTTCATGTTAATTATAATCATAAAATAATCATATTATGATCATCTTAATCATGAAAATAATAATTAGTTAATTTCATTGAATGTGGGATTTCATAAAAATTAAACATCAGGTCTTGGTGTTCAACTACCACATATAGTTGTGAATAAAGATAGCATCATGTTCACAAATTACATATGTTCAGAATTCTAACATGATAATTGCGAAAAAAATATATCATCATATTCACATATGTTGTTCTTTATATCATTACATACATTGCATTAAAAAATAAATTTGAGTGATATATTATTTTGAGTGAAACGGTCACATCATAACATTTACATAATCATGTATCCCATATAGAATGTTTTACAATCCTTATAATAAAATAACCGATGGAATAGAACTGGGTTTCATGAGAATTTTAAAAAGCATAATTTTAAGAATAATAATTGGGGTTATAAAAATAAAAATGGAACAACATAAGTGGTATTATCATCATCAATCATGATTACTGATTATATAATCACAAGATAAGTAAAATAAGTGTTTTTAAAAGGAATAGTACTTTTAGAAAAATATTTTCATTCGTTATAAAATGAGATTTAAAACATGTAAATCCTATAAAATAAAATGTAAGAACAAAAAATATATATATTATAAATGTTAAAAGAACATACACATTGATATTTGGAATTAAATTTGAATAATCCAAAAAAGAAAATTGGGTTCGAGAATCCCATTACCTTATATCTGAATTTTTCTTCACTTTCATATCCTGGATAGTTAAAATAGATTCATTATTTAATAAATCCAGAAACTCTTATGAATTAATTTTTTTAATTATAATTTTTTTAATTTATTTTATTGAAATTATGATGAGTTATGGTGTTAAATTTCATAATTCTATAGTGTTTATTATCTTGGGTATCAAAATCAGTTAAATTGCATAAATGTATGAAAGATCATATAAAATGGGGATAATTATCCATAATTGTAATTATATATTATTAATAAACTTCCAGAAGAATAAATGATCATAAATATCATTTTTTATATGGTATGAGGATGTTTCATTATATAATACATTAATACTAATTGTTTACATTAATTGTTTAGTTTTTCAATCATCGCAAAATAGATTCATTTTATTATTTAATATTATATATATATATGTTAGTTCCAGAAAATAAAAAGGTTTTTTAAAAAAATATAATCTTTTTCAATAATTTTAATGGTTTTATGACCATCCAAAAATTTATTAAAGGAAAATGAAAACATTTCATCCACAATGGCGATAAAAATCACTACTCGAATGATGTTTTGATTTTAAGAATAAAAGGTTGTGGATAAGAGGATTGATGATGGATTATTTCAATAAAATAATTAAATTAGAGTATATATATGATAATTGAGTTGTAATTCTACTATGATAATGGTATGTGAGTATATAATAAGAAAATAAAATAAATTAAAAATAAATTAAAAGAAAATGAAATAGGGTTTTACCTCTTTAATTCTCCTGCATGAGAACCTCCTTAAAGAAATAGGATTCTATATTTTCATGAGACCAAATCATCAAAGATGTAGGGTTATAGGCTACATGGTAAGAGGATTTAGTTTCAATTGAACAAGATTCGTGGTTTTGTTTTTGTGGGGAGAAGAGGTGTTGAGATGTTGTATTAATAGGGGAGGATAGGGGTATTTATTATTATTGTCTTCATTAGTTAATGGTGTTGGCTCATGAATATGAATATGTTGCACCATATCACATAAAATATTAAAATAAATAAGGACAATTCAAGATTATGGTTATTAAATAACCCATGACTCAATAAATATTGAATTTAACACATATTTTTATATACCGTAAATTACAGTATTTCACTATTCACCAAAAATCAACTATTTAAGAAAAACCCCCAAAACTCAGCCTAAACATTTTAATATGTGTATAGTTCAAAAATAAGCTATATTTTATGCAAATAGTTCTTTAAAAATGATAAATTCAATTACAAATTAAAACCACTATTTAGTTGGAAGATACCAATTTTATAATATAACTTATTTTATAACCCACTGAAAATTTAATCAAGGTCCAAAAAAAATTTCAATAACTATAAGAAAAAAATTATTATTTTCTAAAAACATTTAATGGAAATAATTTTTTTAAATCATTATATTAATTTTCAAATTTTAAATATACAATTATGATTTTTAAAAATACAGACACAAAATTATTAATTTTTAAAACATTATTTAATAATAAAATGATATAATTATATATATTTACAATTTATAAGATACATAAATTTTATTTATACATTCAGGTGTTAATTAGGATTACTATTCCATATAGTCACATTACTTTTCCAAATTTCTATTTTTTATTTCATTGATATAGGTTCATTAACATCTCAAATACATCTTATCCATTCATTCATAATTCTTAATGAATCTATTGCTTTTACTATGTGTTTTTTTTTATTAATACAATATGAAATAATTATAAAAACGGAGTTTCCATTGAAAAAATTTTGGGTTGTGATGCCAAATTAAACAAATTTGCGTCAAACGCCACAATGTAAGATTTTCATAATGGGACTAAGAAGATACTTTTCAATGTAATCCTTATATAATGGGATGAGTCATAGACCACTAAATATAGGAATTAAAACATGGTAATGTTAGATCAATATCGACATAATAATTATAGCATTGGACCTAGAAGATCTGGCATAATATAATCAATACAGAAAGGGACTAGGTAGAGCTCACACAAAATAATAATTACAGTATGGGACTAGGTAGAGCCCACTCAATATAATAATTAAAACATGATAATTCAAAAATTCATAGAAACATGGACATCACAATATCACATCATATGTTACAATGTTTAATTAAAAAAGATACCATTTATCTATCAATTTTTTTAAATTTATATAAAAATATATCAGTAGTAATATCAATAATATATAATTTATTACCAAGGGATTATAAATAAAGAAGTCACCCATGGTCTCACATAATTCTAAAATTACATTAAATCATAATCCAATTCATATTAATTGAGGGTATACTCACCCAATGGTATGCCAAAAGTCTGGCCACAAACAATTGATTCAAATGTGATTACAAATAATAATCCAATACATAATTTAATAAATTTATGTGTAGGATATGTTGGTGAACACTAAATATTTCACATACTTTTCAATTAAATAGACCATAGGCGTAAAATTTATATCGCTACATTAAATCTATGATTTAAAAACGCTATCATAGGGTTACACCAATGGAAATAAAGGAAAAAATAATAAAAAGATGAAACCTAGATCACATTAGATAAAGATTAACATCAACCCTAGTGCATTAATTGGATTATGATGCCCTAATACAGAGAAATGGAAGATTATTTGGAAACGAAATCTAAAGAGATTCTAGTGTTCAATTGAAAAAAAAAACAAACAGTTTTGAAAGGATAAAAGGTTTGAAACTTTCTGAGAGAAAATCCTAGGATGAGATGAAAATATACACCCATGGAATGAGAATAAAATCATGCATGGAACAATATAAAACTAATATTTTTTATATTTGTTATGTATAACTCATTTACACTTCATGTATTTTTTTAGAGTGGCAGGCCGAGAAACCCATTGCCTTGGGATAAAAATATTCTTAGTAGAGTATTACATGAAGTGAAGAGTTTACATAACGTGTAACTATTTCACACTTTAACTATGTCATGACATATGGTTGGTGGATGTTACACATCATATAATCTTTACATGCAATGTAATCACCAATTAAGATGTTTTTAACCCAATTTCCAAGATGAGTTCCCAAACCACCTCCAATGAAATACAAAGCATGGAAAACCCCCATAAACCAATCAAACGTGTTTATATCCCAAATCCGTTAATTTAAACAAACATACATCCCTCAACAATAGGCCATCTTCCCAGATAAATTCTCTTCATTTCAAAAAAGTTATTGGCCACCACAGTTCAAATGGAAAAATACTAAAAATAAATACATAGTACAATAATATATATTACTACCTCCAAAAAATATAAGAGTCATTCCCTTAGATTCAAGAAGAATTAGTGTGGAGTATTTAAAAACTACTCTGGTCATTGTGCTCGCATATCAGACTCCCTATCCCTAGTCTCCTCTGAAACATGCCCATGGTACCACTGCACTCAAACAGAAATAATCACCTGACCCCAAATATACTTCTCACTTCTATCCACAATCTGTATCGAATTATCATTAATGGATGAATCAGTACTACGTTTGATGTCACCACATGGGAATGTAATGTATAATACCTCAAAATATGTTACATGTAAAACAAGTTGTGATTGAACTATACTTTTATGGATGGGATAATAGCTTAGCCACTACACTAACCAAATCAACTAAGTCAAACAGTCCAACAAACAATTCTCTTACATTACATCTATATTAATTCAGTGTTTCCACAACATAGATGACACCTGATGGAAAACATGTTCACCAACCTCAAACTCTAGATGTTATATGTGATAGTCATCATAGGATTTTGACCTTATCTTCATGGTCACCAATGGGCTCTAGATCAACTAAACCATCTTAGAAGTATCCTGAATGAGAATTGGATTGTAAACCACTAACTCACCAACCACCAACAAACAAAGAGGTTAACAACATGGAATTCCAGATATGGCCTCTAAATATTCCATAGGTATTGAATCATGGAAAATATTTTTTCATGAAAATTCCCTGTATTCTATATGATTCTCCCCAGAGCCACCAGAATCCATAACATAGGTTTGTAACAAATCCTCAAAAACCGAAATAGTCCTATTATATTGATTGTTGGTCTAAGGATTATAGGTTGTACTCAAACGGACCTAAAATTCCATATCCTCTAAAAGAGGCTTCCAAAATGACAATGTGAAATTAGTATTTCTATTAGAAATGATATACATGGGATTATTGTGAAAATAAACTATCTTACGCATGTAATGAATACCCAGACCATTGATGGTGATTGCCTCCCTAGGGGGCCATAAGTGTGGAACCTTCATTATTCAATCCATGATCATCAATAATGATTCATTTTTATGAGTTTTCTAAGGTAATCCTATCCCAAAAGCTTCACTTAACTCATCCCATTACCACTGGGGATCTTGAAAACACTGCAATATCCCTACTATCCTCTTATGCATGGCCTTCACTTTCCAAAAACTGAAAAATACCTCCTCAAATTCTGCTACTTTCCATCTTCCATCATCACCACCAATTCTTCCTATGGATATTATGATACGTATTGGTGAATTTAGGATATACCAACCATCTAAAATAATGAAACTCTGTCATCACCCCCAACACAAAATTGTTGGAACCCTTACGCATCCACATAAAATAAGATATTTTCCATTGCCAACAGACTATTTTGATGGTGTCTCCCCATCTCATAATCTATATCTTAAAATAATGACCAAAATATTAGATAACTACTTTATCTTAATCCTATACATGGACATGGGTATAATAGATGTTGAAATTATATCAACTCATCCCTGAGAATATTGACCATCTAGATTCATGTATGTAAATAGTTCAATCATCCCCCACTCCCCACATGACTATCGCACAACCTATGTCTGCATATGTTATCTAAAACCATCACCTATATTGTTTTCCAAGACTTCTGTACAACCCTTATAAAAGTTGAAAGACTATAGATACTTAACCCACCTCCCCTACAGAATGTTTACGTCCCAATTAGGAAATATGTACATATGGATCTTGTTCACTGTGTATTCCAAAAACCTATCACTGATGATATAATTACCCTAATATCATAGATATTGTACAAAAACTAAACCTCCAGATTTTTAGTAGGGTAATTTCACTCTTGTGGTCTTTTCTATCTCCAGATATAGAAAACCACATGATCCTCCTACATCATAACTTATTCATGTCCAACCGTGAATTTATCACAACACACTGTATTCTCTTCAAACTGCACACATAATGAAAATAATTTTTGAGGTTGGATTTCCTTTGATCTCCACAATGGATATATCAAAGCATCTAACCAAAATAACTTCACACCTTTATTGGTTAGAAATTACATTGGTGCCACCAAAAAGTAAAATTCTTGTATAAAGCACTGATAAAACCCCCTAAACCCAGAAAACACTGAATCTAAAAATCCTTCTTGGGTTTCTCCCACGATACCTTTGATGAATTATTTTTTAGGTCCACTAACACCCCTACCTCTGAGATAGAATATCCCATGAAGTTAACATTATCAATATAGAAACAATATTTGGACATCATGCCATAAACCTGATTCTCTCTCAACGTAATCAGGATGGATTCAAGATTTTTGGAATGACTATATAATAAAATGAAGTGCAGTAATGTGACACCAACAGAAGCCACAACAACAAAATATTCAAAAGGATGAAAGATATATTTCATCAAGACCACGAACAGAACTACTACATTGGTCAACTAAAAAGGAATCACTAAGAAATCATACAATTCATGCCTAATCCAAAAAGTAGTCTGAGTTATGATTGATGGTCTCTCCATAAAATTCTTGTATCCATATCTCAAATCTATCTTGGATATGTTATTATCAACTATAAACTGATCAAAAAGATCATCAATGTGATAAAGGGGACACTGGGTCTTGAACCTAATCTGGTTCAACCTCTGATAATCCACACCTAAAATAAATGTACCATAATCTTCCATAGTGAATAGAACTGGAGAACCCCAAGGACATGTACTAGGCCATATGAATCCTTTCCCTTCCAGAACCTCAAAAATGATCTTTTAACCTTAGAAGCTCTATCGGTGTCATCCTATAAGGTTGGATAGAAACTAGATTTCTCCCAACAGCTACTCAATCTAGAACTAGATCTATCAATCAGGTCATAATCCATAGAACTGATCACAAAATGAATCCTAGAAATAGTCTACCAGTAGATTATAAGAATCATGATGTATTACACCATAAACTATAGAAATATCAGCTATTTGATCTATGAGACAATCTAATATACACTAAACCAACCGTGTTGGATTAGCCTATATAACCCACTCACCTATTTCAGAATAACATCCACATTATTTATATATAACAGTAATTCTCCTCCAATAATAGTCAATATATACCTAGTATATAAATTTCCAATACATACTATGAATCAAATCAAAACCATTCATTTCCACCATAAATGTTTCCCATAAGAAATGGTAATCATTGATCTCCAGTGAAAAAACCTTGGGATGTTTGATATTCTATGATTTCCCTCTGAATTACATATCTGTAGTTAAATTAGACTCAATGATTTACATATCCTTGGTTAATCAATTTTCAAAACCAGCAGATTAAAAGGATTAGGATTCCCATGAATAAATCGAAACCAAATAAATGGTAGATGGTAAAATAATAATAACTCTAATAGTACAAGTTCATACATCCACAACATCAAGAGTAGTCTAAATATCCTAAATATGACCATAATCTCTTTCCTAAGAATTATAATGAATCCCATAATATATTCCCTAAACGGGGTATTTTTGTTCCTAAACTAGGGTACCATGTACCAAGGCTCAACCAAAATGTCAAGTGGAGCTCCAGCGACTTATCTAGTAAGGAGTATCTTAGTCATTCCCTAAATCTAGTACCAATCCTAACTCCTACCACACATGTATTTTAGAATTACCCTGAAAACATATGTATGTGGTCCATCATGTATCAATAACAACATTGAAATGGGGGATACAGATACTAAGGCCACTTGTGACCCACTTTCCTCAGTGAAAAAACTGCAATGGAACACAGTCCTGTGATTGAATTCCACTACCCTGACTGCTCTGACCACTATTCACTCTTTGATAACTACCATAGAAATGACCCTTTCCACTAGGATAATAGTTCACAATTATACTTAATGAATAATCTTGATTGTTTCTCTGGGACTCTATCTGATTCACTTCTGTGATGAGTTATTGATTAATGGCCTTTTCAACACCTACTCAAAGAGAACATGTTCACCTACAACATGATCTCATGGAGAAGCCCATCTTGAATGATACTCACTACAAAGTTCTTATAAGCTTCTAAATATGGAAGAAATAATTGTTATTAGATGAAACATTCAATGTTTTCCATCACTAACAAGACATATCATGTTGTATTCGTGAACTCGTGATCCATCACATCATTTAACGTCTCCAGAGAGAAAAGGATCCAGAACATCATCTCAAATTCCTTCAAATATAGCTCATCCTACATTCTAGAATGCTCAAGAATATCCCTCCAATTTTTCTATGGTCAACAAATAATATACCAGAAAAATTAAAATACAACTTATTTTTGTCTCATGATGTATAAATATCATTAGGATTGAATCAATAAAGAACACAACTTCCTGGGGGCCTCTCTCCACAGTGAATGTAGGTAGGTGATGTAGATGGATCTCTCTCATCAGCATAGATATCAAAGGAAGAGTACAAATAGTCACCCTTTATATGGATCAAAAGACCCTTATGAACATGTTGTGAAGATGAACATCCATCTTATCCTCAATAGCTATTGGAAGATTTGGTTCCACTGTATAAGGATCATGCTGATTTCTAATTTACTGATTCTAAACTTGAAGACAATGAAGCTGAATTTTCTCTACAATACAAACACACCCTTTAGAACACTAGCTTTAACAACATAGTCAAACTCATCAGGTAAAAATAATAGAATCACCACTATGGGTATCTCTAAACATTTCTTATAAGGGTTTTAGCATTAATTAACAATTCATTTCATTCAATTTCTCATATAAAAAAGTTATCTCATACCACAATTCATATAGACAACTATATAATACATGCAATAAATGTGTCCCTTTCCAGATCAATTCATGCCAATATACATATCTTTATGTGTATATTTTAATGCATTCCTAGATAGCTCATGCCATAATGGGGCATGATTTTAAATCTCATAATCAAATTACATCATAAAATAATAGGAACACACAACATGTGAATCGTCCATGGTGAAATTATATCACCTGAACTAGAAAACATCATAAATAGAAATCCCTTCTTGGGGAACATTTATATTACCTAATAAATGGATTAGAAACTTTTATGCACAAGCTTATTTCCAAGTATTGACACATCCTAGTCTCCTTTTTACATTTCAAAAATATTAAATAATGGAAATGAAACATCCTATGATATAACTTTCTAACGTAACATGATCCACTACTGTCTCACGTTTCTGAAAAGGGTCAGTTCAAAGACCTCAAGTGTGTCTCCAATTATATCCTAGGATACTTACATTCATTGCGGGTGTAAATAGTTTAGAATATAGAAAATACCCCTATTAGAGTTTAAGGAATATGTAAATAAAAAAATATAAATAAATATTAGAGTATCAATTTTGGAACCAAAATATGTTCCATGGTAATAGTCAAACATGTCACAGATGGTTTAGAGAGAAATAAAGATGAAATATCCCAAGAACACTCTGAGGGGTTCTAGTTTGTGTAGCTTGGACACACTAAAAACTTTATGGAGCTCGTGGTGCTCCCTGGTTGATTGATCCCCTTTGTGAACACGTGAAGGGTTGATGATTACCTCTATGTGTCCTATCACACTTTGTGGTTGTGCTGTGGATTGACGTCATTCTTCATGAGTCTGATTGAGATGAATCCATTTTAAAAAGCTCAAATATTTATTTTGGACAACATTCTAGGTTCGTGGAACCTATTTCATATAACAACCCAACTCATTCAAACCATTTGGGGATGGTTACCCTAACTTTTTACTTACAGATAGATCACAGTTCATGAAGAATCTATGCATCACAAACCAAACTGAAATGGATCATCCATGATATCCTAGATACATAAAAATCACATCTATATGTTCTTCAATACCTCCACAAAATTTGGGGATTCATTTTTTGAAGTCCTAATCCCTTTGAGGAGGAGGAAATCCTTATGGGGAACTTTAGGCTTTACGAATCATTGAGGCTTCAAGAAGAACTCCTTTCCTATGCTAAGATTTCATCCCGAGGTAAGGTCACCAGGTATCCTTAATCATACTCCTCTTTGAAACCCTTGGCCTCCGAGAAAAACATGAGCTTTATGAAGGATATCTTTATGAATCCAATTGATTCATGAAGCCCCTCTACTATCCTTTTCTATGCTGCATCCCTTCACCAGACACCGCTTCGCAGAGGTATAGTTCACAAATCCATCACATCCATCATGGATTTTTTTATATGGTCCTCATGTACATATGTGACCTATTCCACCATTTCTTATGGCCCGCTTTAAATTAAGTGTGGCCTCATACTCCAACATAAATTTTTTATTCTCCACAGAGGTTTTCTAACAACTTTTTTTTGTCAGTATAGGCATGATAATTCAGACATCTTGATTGGCCACCCCTCCACAACATTAAATCCTATAATTTCAAAATCTATGACCCTCACAATAATTTATGAGTGGTGGTTATATAAGCTTAATGGGTAATCAGTGAGTCCCCTACATCCTCAAATAATGATGTAAAACATCACCATACCAAAACTCTAAACATATGACATTAAATTGTGGTGTTACCTTGGGTGGAAGGCACATCATTCTCCATGTCTGAATTGAAATGGATGGTCTCCACACTTCTATCTGTGATAGGGAATGAGATCCTCTTCAAATGTACTGATATACTCCCCACATTGAATGATATATTCCTCTGGTATCTTTCATATATAAGCCACAAACTATGTCTTGATGGCACATATTCTTTGACATGAGTGTTAGTTCTACCACTTCCTCCAATTTCTCAAAACAAGCATGTCTCACATGGGCTTAGAGGATAGTAGTGATTGTGACATCTACCACCTCTATTCCCATGGGCCACTCCTACTTGTATGCCCCAATAATGTCCCATCAATCAGAATCTTTTTCATGTATAATACCAAATCACAATGATATCCATGGTAATCCTCAAGATTTTAATCCGCAAAAACCTTAATCCACCTCCTTATTCCACTTCCATGTAGAACACCCAATCACGTGATCCATTTTCCTTTTCCTTATGTATATTGTCCAACCCATTTCTACACTGTTTCATAATTGATTCACAACTAAATTGGATATGTAAGTTGCCTCTATAAAAACCAAACCCATCTTCCACATCCATCCTAATATTTCATAAATCATAGTCCTAATAATATTAGGCCCATAACATGGGAGACCAAATATCTTTCTATTCTTTCGTGAAGTTCAATGTATAAGCCCCACACTAAATCCAACCAATAGAAATCTCCCTGTGAAGGGAAACATCCATGCGTATAACCCACTACAACTATACAGACCAAAGCTTGACATACATGGACATTACATTACTTTTGCAGAATACTAAATACATAACAAAAAACATACACCCAAGGACTGTAATAGTTTAGTGTCTTTGGAAACTCAAAACATAATATTCTAACCATAGTGAAAGATCTTCAACATCTCCCATTAAGATCTTCCCATTTTGTTTTCTTACCTAAAACAATCCTTATGTCCTGGGGAAAAGATAACATAGAAAGGATGAGCTCGAATTCTTAGTAAGGGTAAACATGGAGAACATAAATCAATCCATAAACATTTGAATGTAAAAAACATGAACATAAAATATAAATATCAAAATGTTGAGTTGAGAAATAAATATTGGCAGTACGTAAGGCATAGATCATAAAGGAACATCAATCATGAAAAATTAGCATGTGAATATAACATGTAATTTTTTCAAACCATTAATCACACCAAATTATTTCAATAGTATCCAAGGAATTGCTTCCAAAACTATCATATTGGAAAAATTGCATTACTGAACCGGTATTACCTGCCATTCCATCCATGTATTATTGAACCAAATTTACATGTTGTTCTAGCCATGTCTGTCTCATGAGATAAAAAGCATTACCCAAAGCATTTGAGGGAGATATAGGTCACATCCATCTCATATTAAAATCATTTTTATGTGTTCCACCAAATAAAAATAAATCATTCATCATAGCCATGAAAATAAAATCAGTTTCATAAACATCATCCCATCATAACATCATTGATATAAAATAATGGTTATAATTTCATCATAATAAAAATCAAAACACATAAATAATAGGAACATTATACTTGAAACATAACCATATTAAAGAATATAATATTATATGGAAAATAGTTTGTAATAAACACTTGAAATGAATTATTGAGGGAAATATCCTTTCTTCTTCAAAATCATTTTATTTTTTCCAAATGACGTTCAATTTTAAAAGAAAATAATTTTGTTGAAAATAATCATGAAAACCAATAGAATAATCTTCATTGAAATAATTTTTTATGAAACAATAAAAATCTGTGTATGCCGTATAAGTTAACAAAACATTATCCTCGTACTATTACTGGAAAAGTCAAAAAGTACCTCGTATGGTAAAAAAATAAATATTCCTTTTAAACCATGTATTAAAAGTAAAAAAAGGGTAAAAATGACTTTAAACATACATTGAATATTGTTACACATTTTATGAAAACAATTTTAGTAGACATGGACATGGGTTATAAATATAACCACTGTAAATACTTATGAATAAACAATCTCAGATAAGAACGTGATTGGAATAATTATCCCTTATCTTAGGTATAATTTCTTCCATACATCTCTGAATCTATGATATAGTGGATTTAAACATATTATAAACTTGTAAAAAACAATAATAATATTTATGATATCATATATGAATCACTATGACATTATATTTACCTTTCATTTACCAATTCCATGTTAAAGCAGTGTTTTGGGTAAAATCATTTTATTTATCATATTTGTTTTGACTTGTAATTTTTTCAGATCATTACTTAGATCATGATTAATTACATCCAGAATGTAAAAAATGATTTAAATATCATATATATTCAATATATAAATATATAAAATCAATCGATAAATGGAATGAAATACACCGTTCATGAAGACAGTAGGTCATACGTATGCATGAACAATGTTTTCTTTTCCATATTAAAGTACATGGAAAATACATATATACATAAATACAGTAGAATTATTATGTAATATATCTCATTATTATTTATTATATATACTTTATAATCATTCTTGAATGGTTAACATTGAGAATGAATCTCATAATGTCAGGGTGATAGTAATCTGTACGTACACGGGAGCGATGATATCATTCCCATTATTGTGAAATTTGAATGATGTGTATGGTGTATAAAATTTTAGAATCAATATCACTTTTAAATAATCATATATAGTAATTTCTTCAATCATTATACCCATCCATGTATGTTGGAGATGAAAAAAAAGATTACACCACGGCGTGGAGATAGTATTTCGTACGTACACACACGTGGTGATATCATTTTCTGTCAGATCGGTCGAAGCTGAAATAGGGTTGTTTAATATTTATAATAAAAAATAAGTATAATTATGATAATGATTTTATTACTTTATAAGGAAACAAATAATGAAGGGGATGTAGAAGAAGAAATAAATTTGAAATAACTGGTAGAAGATATTACCTCTTCCTCGGACTGCCTTATTTAAACATCCTCTTAGGGCACTAGAGTTGGACATTGAAGAATACCAAGTCCTCTAGTATGTCTATAGGGAAGTAGATAACTGAAATGGGAAGGTTTTGGCCATGTTGGAAATCTCAAAATGTAGTGAAGAAGAGAGGAAGGAGGTGATATTTTATAAGAGAGTAGAGGGGAACTTTTGGAAACCTCCAAAATATTAATTTATAATAAAATCAAACCCCGCTTAAAAACCTCCAAAATGACTCAAAATTTATGATTAGATGAAAAAGGGTTGTAATAAAATCATCCAATAAAATTTAGATATGTTTTGATTTTATTTTAAACATTATCATTTTTATTTATCCTTATTTAATCTATTTCATTTTATTTTTGGTAAGAATATTCTAAATTTTAAATTGTTAAAAATCCATAATTATGTGTTGTGAATTTAACATAATTAGAAACATTTTGAAATTGTTGACCATATAATTTTATATTTTTTTTAAAAAAACTTTGTGATTTTTGAACAATTAATAATATGTTATTTTTATAAAATACCAATAGAGTCAATTTTGACACGATTCAATTATTTGAATTTAAATAAAATCCACATAAAAGATATGTTCGAAAAAAAATATTTAATAACTTCCTAACACGTAATATATATCTATAAAATTCATGGAGAACATTAATTAGTTCATAAAATATTTATTTTTATATTTTTAAGACAACTGATTTGATATTTTTCTTAATTAAATAATTACTACAAAATTTTTTTATAATTATTTATTATACTTTTTTTTCATGAAAATTAAAAATAAAATACTATGATTAATAAAAATATAATATATATCATTAGAACACTTTTAGTCGAATTTATTTTCTAAATAAACCAACTTTTAAAATTTTAACTTTATTAAATTACGAAGGTTACAACTTTGACATCATTTAAAATAAAATAATATAAATGTCATTATATTTTTTATAATTATCCAAATGGTCCATAAGTTGAAACTTGGATTATAATAGTGTAGATATACTCGAAAAAAAAATTTGGTCTGGTTTTTGGGCCTTTTATTGGGTATTATTGTTTTAATAAAAACTATATTATTGATTTTTCACTAAATAAATAATTTCTGCATCATTAATGTATAAGATATTAATGTAATTATATATTTATTAAAAATTATATTAAAATAAATGTGATAACTAAAAACACTTTAGCTTTAAAATGAGTATTTATAGTCGAATTTATATTCAGTATTACCTTATATTAAAAATAATTTCATTATTAAAGTTAGAGTGATATATATTTAACTTTTCATTAAATAAAATAAAAAAAATTGTCTAAATCAAATAAAATGGGTTCCAATAGATATAATTTCCACCAAGGTATATTTTAAGATGAAATATAATCATCCAATTATATTAACACAAATGTTACGATACTTTTGTAATTTTATTTTTACCCTTAATTACCTAATTTAC
Organism: Viscum album; assembly: GCA_963277665.1. Classification (NCBI taxonomy): domain Eukaryota; kingdom Viridiplantae; phylum Streptophyta; class Magnoliopsida; order Santalales; family Viscaceae; genus Viscum; species Viscum album. The sequence goes on from OY728160.1 coordinate 1,933,707,807, forward strand.
CTTTAATTATGGTAAATAAACATTATCGTAGTTACAATTAATATTGTCCAAAAATAAAAGTATCACATTAATAGAATTTGGACCTACTGATTCGAATATGGAATCCATTTATCCAAATTCAAATCACAGAAGTTGGAGTAATTAATTTAAAATGAATCTCGTTGTAGAAAAAATGGGTTATTGTTTAAAACATTACAAAAGATTGGAATATTTTTAACTATGAAATCAATGTAACATTAATGATAATTACATAAATTAAATTAAATGGTAAAAATATATTCTATTTATACATTAAAACCATTCAATATTATAATTTATCCATATAAATTATCTTGATGAAAAAATTTGTTTTTAGTAAAAAAAATTAGCGTGCTTTTATTATTCATCAAATATGAAAGTTATCAGAATAATGTAAAAAATTTATCCATCCTAAATTTGAATATCATGATTCAAAAGTAGAATTTTAATTTTTCATATTGAACTCATAAATTGTCAAAAATTATATTTAAAATGGTTTTTCTATCAAAAGGCGACAAAACTTCATTTTTAAAAAATACTTCTTTTATCCGAAAAATCAATTTTGTTCTCTTACCTTGTTCTAGAATATTTTTAAGATGAATTCTAATGATATAAAATGTAAAATGAGCTTAATACGATTTATAACGGCTAGTTCATAATAATATTATAACAATATATCATTGTTTAATGAAACTCGGTATTGCGTACAACACACACTATTGAGGAAGGTCACTCTTGCATGCAACACATGCCAAGAATAGTGTTGTGTATACTACAAGATAATACAGTGTTGCATGTATGACAGAAAATATTGGTTTAGCGTAAAAAGAAATTACAAATAATATTTCTCATAAAATTTCATGGGGTTACATTCTAACCCTTTTAAAATTAACTTCTCCCTCGAAATTCGTCAAAGTTATAAATGGTTTTCTACTTGAAAGTTTCTTTCCTAAAAACACACATCGTAAAAATGAATACTAAAACCTAATTTTAAAAACTAATGTATGAAACTTAATGGTCACCAAAATTAACTCATCACTGGGTTTCTACATAGGAGAATAGAGGTGAAAATATGGATATGGAAGAGAAATCTAACCATCATGTTCTAATTGAGAGTGGTAGAGAACATAGCAATGAAAAATCCAACAATCACAAAGCCATAAATTTGTGATGATCTAAGGTAATATATAATTAATTGGATATGAGGGTACTAGAATAACGTTTTTGGTTTTCAAGATCATTTCCCTAATGTTGAAAATTTTGAATTAGAAGAAATATATATTTGATTTTTATAAAATCTCTTCGTTAGTCATTTATTGAACAATTTCCACTTCATAACTTAATTAAATGAAGTTGGAATTCTCATTTGGGAAGTGTTATCAGATCATGTGATAGAATTATGGGTCATTCCATCTATCCCAAAAAAATGTTAGAAAAAGTTATTAAATATACATAAGTCCATCTCTGGTGAGATTAACTGTATATGATTCCAAAAATGGACTTATACTTCATCTATCATACCGCTTAATAAAATAAAACTACTTTCCAGTAAATAGGGATTTCATGTAGTCTAGTGGTATGCGATAAAGTCCTATCGTACTTCGGTTCTGGGTTCGATTTCCACAGCCTTGTCCAAAATGACAGGTTGCCACCCATCCTGCAAGTTGTCTTTTTTTCTAAAACAACACTACCATAAAATTCCAGAAATAATATTGGAAAAATTTATAGCCTTAGAAAATACTATCTGATGTCCAACTAAATCCATTCCAACTTTTAGTCTTATCCAATATACTTTTGTCCCAAATCATAGTATAAAGAAGAAAATTTCAAGAAAGTTCATTTAACAAGCTTGTGAATACAATCATTTATACCCCCATATATCATAAGATATATATTTTGGTCACATTAGAAACATATGAATACATTATACATGTATTTATGAAACATTAATTATCATAGAAGCTTAGTGAAATCATGAATGATGTCAATAGTTAACTCTTTCCACCTACCAAAATCCCAAAAATTCTATATACTCAACCAAATGATATCACTCTGTCCATATATTAGTCATGAGTTCATTAATAATATCCAAAATATTAATTTCTCTATATCCCTTCATTATGCACATATCATCTACTTTAAAAAAATATTTCAATCACTTCTCATGGTTACAATTACCATATAATTATTGAAAACCAAAATAAACCAATACATAGATATTCCAATATTCTGTGATACTATAAATGAGATTCCACAACACAATTTTGGAATCTCATTACGTAAACACATAATCATTCCACCACCTCATTTTCATATTAAACATCACCCATATTGATCGCATGTGACTTCCCTTTGTCCTTTTCCTTAAGAGTTTTTTTATGTCGATCTTCATTAATCCTTTCATTAGGGAATTGGTTAGCATAATGCCCTATTTCCTTGCACTTGTAGCACTGATGTATTGGTGGTGTGTTCTCTATAGTCTTTTCTCTATTAAAATCATTAGCTACATTTTTTCCCATTACTTCAATACTCATCTTATCAATTACCATTTTTCCCACACTTAAAACATTTGTCTAGTACATTTAAGACAATATCCACTATGCTTCTTTCCATACTTTGAGCATAACGAAACATTTGTCGACTTTTCACCATTGTTTTGATATTATTCCATGAACTCCATATTTCCTTTCATGTCAAAACCCTAAGATGGATATATAACATGAACTTCCAGTTCTACCTTGATAGCACAATGTGCAATATCTTCATAGCTACTAAAGTCTCTTATAGGTAATTCCATTCGAAGACTTGGTTTTAAGCCACTAAAGAATCAATCAACTTTACTTTTTGGTTGGATGATAATTCCAGATGCATACCTTGCAAGCCTTGTAAAATTAAAATCCTATATACCAATAGATTCATCATCCTTTTTCATAAGCTCAAGGAACTCATTTTACATCTTTGTTCAAATAATTTGAGGGAAGTACTTATTGAAAAACAAGTTCTTGAACTCATCCCATTACATGGATACAATTTCAACTTGGGGCCTTGTATACTTTATAAGATTCCACCACTGGTCAGCTTCACCTTCTAAATGGTAAACAACCAAAATGTCTTTTCATGTTTTAAATAGTGTAGTATGGAAAATATATTTTCAATGGTACTGATCCATTGTTTAGAAACATGTGGAACATAAGGCCCACTGAATGAAGGTGGGTATTTCCTCATGAAGGTCTCAATATAATAATGTTCCCTTCCTTGATCATATGGAAATCCCGAACGATTCATAGCTTATTTAAGTATAGAAATATGATTTTTCACTCTATTTCCAAAAACATTTGGTTATTCTAGAGGAATATAATTGCATTTCCCATTGCATTGATCATTAAAACAGTTCCTCTGGGTTTCATCCATTATCTAAAACACAAAAAAAAATAGTGTTAGAGGCCAAAATCATTATAGGAAAACAACATAATCAAGGTAGAGTATGTTCAATCTCTAACATCTAAGGTCTAATACTAGGTTATTCATGATCGTTATCATAATTCTAGGATTGTAACCTATACTTTATACTTAACTTTAATAACATCCATGGACATACCATAGAAATTTATCTTGGTTTCTAACTAAATTTTTTGCATCCTAGTTTCCAAAGGATAACTAAACCTTTCCTCTGATACCAACTGTAGAGACTGAAGCTTTAAGTACATGGACATTGCATTGCTTTTCCATAATACATAATACATTACAAAAACAACAACCCTAGTACAACAATATTTAAGTGTCTTTTAAAACTCAGAACATAATCTTATAATCATAGAGAAAGATATTCAACATCTCCCATAGCGATCATCCCCTTTTGTTTTCTTACCTAAACCATTCTTTATGTCTTGTGAAAAATAAAACATTGAAAGGGTGAGGTCGAATGCTTAGTAAGGGTAAACATGGAGAACATAATACAATCCATAAACATTTGAATGTAAAAACATGACCAGAAAATTTAAAAATCAAAATATTGGGTTGGGAAATTAATCTTGGTTATACGTATGGCATAGATCATAAAGGAACATAAATCAAGATAAAATAGCATGGGAATAAACATATAATTGTGTCAAAGCATTAACCACATGACATTATTTCCATAGTATCCAAGGCATTGCTTCCAAGGCCATCATAGTGGACAAACTCCATTACTGAACTTGGTCAACCAGTCATTCCAACCATGTATTATTGAACCAGATTTACTTGTCATTCCAGTCATGTATATCTCATGAGATATAAATCATTACCCAATTCATTAGAGGGAGATATTGATCCCACCAATATCATAAATAAATCATTCTTACGAGTGCCACAAAATAAATATAAATCAAGAAACATAACCCAACAAATAAAATGGGTTTCAAAACCATCATACCATCATAATGTAATCTATATAAAACTATGGATATGAATTTATCATAAACAAAATCCAACTATTTAAATAATTATAACATTATACTTGAAACATAACCATATAAAATAATGTAATCTTATATGTAATATAGTTCTGAATAAACACATGAAATGAATTCTTTAGGAAAATATCATTTCTTATTCAAAATAATTATCTTTTCTCCAAATGCCATGCATTTTTAAAAGAAAACTATTTTGTTGAAAATAATCGTGAAATATTTTAGAATAAGCTTCATGTGAATAAGGTTTTATGAAACCATAAAAATCTTTTCACACTGTATAAGTTTGAAAAACATTCTCCTTGTACTTTCTACCGAAAATGTAAAAAATAGATCGTATGGTAAAAAAAGAATGATTTCTTCCATAACATGTTGTAAAAGTGAACAAATGGTAAAAAATGACATTAAACATACATGTAATAATAGTAAAAATTTTATGAAAATAGTTTTAGAAGACATTGACAAGTATGATAAATATAAACCTAGTAAATACTTACAAATAAACAATATTGGATAAGAACACTGTTGGAATAATTATCCCTTACCTTTGGTCCAATTTCTTCCATACGTGTCTGAGAATACTGTATAATGGGATTAAATATATTATAAACATGCAACATAATCATAATAATATTTATGATATCATATATGATTCACTATGACTTTAAATTTCTTGTTCATTTCTCAATTCCATGTTGAAGAAGTTTTTTAGGTAATATCGTTTCATTTATCATAGGTGTTTTGACTTGTAATTTTTTCATATGATTACTTAGATCATGATTAATTACATCCATAATGTAAAACATGATTTATATATCATATATATTCAATATATTAATATATATAATCAATCAATAAATGTAATGAAATATACCATTCATGGAGATGGTAAGCCATACATACACATGAACGCTGTTTTCATTTTCTTAATAAAGTAAATGAAATATATATATATATATACATAAATCTGGTAGCATTATTATATCATATATCTCATGATTTTTTATTAGATATACTCTATAATCATTCTTGAATGGTTATCATGGAGAATGAATCTCATCGCGTCGGGGAGAGGGTAAGTCGTACGTACTCATTAGCGATGATACCATTCCCATGATAGTGGAATTGTATTGAAGTGTATTGGGTATAATATTTCAGAATAAATATCACTTTATAAGAATCATATATATTAATTTCTTCCATCATTATACCCATCCAATTATGTTGGTGATGAAATAAATGATTACACCACGACGTGGTGACAGTATTCTGTAAGTACGTACGCACGATGATTTTGTTTTTTGTCGGATGGGTTGAAGGTTAAATAGGGTTATTTCACAATTATAATAACATATTAGTAAATGAGTGATACTTATGTTATTAATTTATAATTAAACAACTAAATAAGATGATGTAGAAGAAGAAATTTTTTTGAAAGAACCGGTAGATGATATTACCTCTTCCTTGAAGTGCCTTCTTTAAACTTCCTCTTAGGGCACTAGAGTTGGTCTTTTAAGAATACCAGGACCTGTAGTATATTGATAGGTAATTTGAAAAGTTAAATGAGGAGGGTTTGGCAGAGTATTAAATGTAACATCCCATGTAAATAAAAAATAAACCATTTTCAAGTTTATTAATATTTTTGAATTAAATATTAATTTTACTTTAAAGGGGTTACTATGTTCGATAGCGTACCTGATATGCAACAAAGAGTTTCGTTGAAATCATACATTGCACACTAGTAATAAAATAATATTATTTTAAATAGTAGTTAACACATAGCCGTTGTATTGGCGGGAATGGGTAGAAATAACTAAAATATGATTATATATATTTGTTAAATGTTTTTACATTTATCCAATAAAGTATAAAGGATTAAAATACAAAAAGAAATTAATTTTAGGCATAGATACTCTAATATTCACTAAAATGTCGAACGATTTCCTTTTGATGGAGAACCCTCTTTAAATATAGTTTTTCGCACTCTTAAAAATTATATTGGACCAAATAAAACTCTTCTTTAGAATAGGGACATCAAAATTTAGTTTGTGTAAATTTTTGGTATTTTTCTGATAAAGTTTATTTTTTAATGAATAATGAAAAATGTTGTATTTTAATTCAAAATCAATTTTTAATATAATTTATTAATATGATTAGATTAAAATTTGAATTGGTTTTAAAGTGAAATTAGAATATATTTTTACCATTAAATACAATAGTGGTAGTTTTAGTTAATTTCACTTTGAAAATGGACTTAAACTAGTGTCAATCTTTTGATATATATTGTTTAATAAAAAAACGTTATTTGTTCTGACAGCGGGAATTAATTTTTAATTTAATTAATGTAACTTATATGTTTTTAATTTTGTAAAATATAAATCACTTTTTAATTCAGAATATCAAATATATCTTAGGGTGAATATTTGGTATTTTTTTGAAAAACTTCAATTTTTGATGAATAGTTAAACCACTAAGTGGTACTTAAAAAACCTGATTTTTCGTTTAAATGAAATTTTACCACTTCTGTGATTTTATTTTTGAAATTTCAACATACATTGTTGTCATTAGGATGTAAAATGTGGTACAATGGGATTAAAATAATTTTTTTGGTGAATAGTAACATTTAAGTTATTAATCACGATTAGAGGTAATTAGTGTAGTTTAAGGTAAAAATAATGTTTAAATAATATGAAATGACCTTGACACTTGTTCTAACCCTATTGGATGAGTCATGTCCGACCATGAAAACCCATGGGTCGATTTTAGGGACCCCATGGAGCCACTTTGGTATGATAATGACATTAATGCCTTTTATTTAAAGTAAAAGTAAAAATGACACAAACATGTATTATTTTACTAAAACAATTTTTACATGGGGTTATACAAGTCAGATGTTTTACTATAAATATTCATTAGAAAGATAAAAAGATTTCCTACATCATAGTAGTTTTTTTATAATTTCTAGACATTAAATAAATTTAATTATTTATGACATCATGATGATGCAGAGATTACCTCATTATTTAGCTATTTAAATAAAATGAAAATATAATGTAAAATCTAAGACCTACACATGTCAAAAACCTATTGTATGGAAGGATTTAGAACTATTATCAAATTATCCTCGAAATATATAATTTTGGGACCTTTAAAATCCGAAAATCATTTTATAATAAAGTAACTTTTCATAACTTTCCATGAGTGCCCCTCCTCTCCTCTTATAAAAGGCCCCGACCTCTACCACCTTACCCACACCTCTCAAGCCTTTGGCTTGGCCGACCCCCACCCATTTTGTCTCTAAACATCCCTATTTTACTCGTAGAATCCTCACATTGGGCAGAAGTATTCCCAAGGAAGCCTTTGAGCTCAAATCAAAAAGCATTAACCATTTTAAAGGTAGTGTCTTCGCTTGTGTTCTTATGTTTTATTTTTCTTCTCCAACCCTATAAACTCTTATTATTCCTCTATTTTGTAACAAAAAAAGTATCTTAAATATACTAGGATGTTTTTATGAAAAGTATTAGAGCTAAACCTACACACACCTTCGTCTAATGGTTAATGAACATACTGTTTCTGTGGTTAGCAATTTTCTGCCTCACGAAACGATGATTGTTCAATCTTCCTTTAACACCTTTCATGGTGGTCATTAAGATGTCACTCTATTTATATATGATTTAAATTATTTTTATGTTTTCCTTATTCTTCTGTATTTTTCATTTATGGCATACCTTTATGGTTTCCATTATGGGTAAACGCGATAATTTCATTTTAGAAGTGGGGACTACCACCCCCTCAAAGTGATTTGATTCATTAATTACATATGTGGGTTGTATAAAGGATGGATTTAATGATATTATATATTACATTATACTGGAATTACAATATACCTTTATATCATTATGATTTCACTCCATTAAATATGAAATATAAATGAAAGTATCGTTCATGCATACGTACGGCTTACCCTCTCCATTAACGGTGCATTTCATTTTTTACCACTAAATGTTATATACTATTGTGAATACATGTAAATGCTGGATATATATTATATATATGATATCCAAATCATGAATATCATTCTGGATATAATGAACCTTTGACCACATGAACAACATGTAATTGTAAGAGATCCACTTTCGACTTAAGAACCAAATATCGACAAAACAAACATTTTTAACTTAAATGATTAAATAAAGTTTATAACATGTCAATAAGTGATATAAAAGAAATAATAATCTTGAAAAAATTTCTTAAGAAATTAGAAATTAATGTCAGTTTATTATTTAGGGGATTAAAGAGCAATCGAGTCACATCGGACATGAGGTAATTGACTTCGTCTCAATCTACATTCATTGAGACATATTTTGTTCTAATACAAGGCTTTCTTTTATACAGTGCATAAACCCCTTTGAATTTTAATTTTATACACAAGGTACCTTTTTCTACGATTCATTTTAAAAAATTACAAAAAGGAATGTTTCTTTTAACATACGCGGTGACAATGACCTTTTCCGCCGCCGTGAGTATTATTTGGTCTTTGGCTTCCTCAGCAAGCCATAATGTTTTTAAAAAGAAATAAACACCATATAATTTTTTTATGTATTTTGGTATTGAAAATGGTTTTTATAATGGATTTGTTATGTCAATATATTTATGTGATATATTGTGATCAAAGTGTGGAAATGTTTTCTTTCCATTATATTTGTTTTATGTCTTATGATTTTATAATGGTACTTAGACATTTGATGGGTGGTTACGTGATAAACCATATGATGGGTGGTGCCGTGAATACCACGATGGGTGGTTACGTTATAACCTCCAATGCATTGGGTATGGAAGTTGGCCGTATGGATATTCCATTAAGTTATATGTGTGGAAGTCGACCGTAGGGTTATTCCATTTAAGCATATTTATGTCCCAAGTTACCGTTATATGTTATGTGTTCTTTATATGGGTTTTATGGTAATCATTTCGTTGCAAAATGGTATGTAATGATCTTTTATTTAGTGAAGAGTTTTTACTACTTCATAAAGGTGAAAAGTATTACTTTGATAAAGTATGCATGGTTTACATGTGGTTTTGAAAAAAACTAACAGTTTTCATTCCTTGTGTATCCATTACTGAGCTTTTTATGCTCACCCCGTGTTATTTTGAAATTTTTTTCATAGGACTTAATGTGTAATAGGGTCAAGGATGGGATAAAGGGAGATTCAAGCTATCTAAAACATGGAACTAGACATGTTTCATTTTTAGATTTTTTATTTTATGGAAACTTAGTAGAAGTGTATACTTTGTAATCGTTTAAGATGTAATAGTTATGTCCTACTTCTCTAAAACTATAAACCATGAAAAGATACCCAATGTGAATTATTCATTTAATTGAATATTAAGTAAGGTTTAAGGCCCGAGCCTTATAGTTGGTATTAGAGGTCGGTTTAGACAACTTTAGGAGTTAGAAAATTGTTAAATTATAAATTATTTTAGGGTATGATTGAAATTATATAGCAATTAAAGATTACCATGTTGCTTCACCTAAGATATTTCTGTGTTAAGAATGGTTTTTCATTGAGGAAGCAGAACAGCTTTTCTGGGAAGAAATACAGAGGGAAATGGCCTTTCAAATCAGTATCCTGAGATGGTCAGAATCAGAACTAAACAGTTTGTTGAAGTGATGGATCAGTTGACTTTGGAGTTGAAAATAAGATTGGTGAATGCTCTAGTTTTGGCACTTACTTCTAGGAATGGTGAGTTTGTTATATATAGTGATTCTTAGTTGAAGGGACTTTGTTGTGTTCTTATGCAGAATGATCAGGTAATTTCATATGCTTCACGTTAGTTGAAAACACATGAGGTAAATTACCCTACACATGACTTGGAATTAGCTGATGTGGTTTTCGCTTTAAAAATTTGGAGGCATCATTTGTATGGAGTAAAGTGTGAAATATATACTGATCAAAAACGTTTAATGTATATATTCACTCAGAAATAATTGAACATGAGACAGAGGAGATGGATAGAATTAATCAAGGATTATGATTGTACAATTCATTACTATCAAGGAAAAGAAAATAAAGTGGCTGATTCTTTGAGTCGAAAAAGTAATGCTTCATTAACTATGCTACGTTTGGAATGATATCCTTTGGTTTTTGATTTGATAAACTTTGGAATAGAAGTTTTTGGTATAGGAAGTTATTCTATTTTGTTTCAGGTATTAGTGAGATCATCCCTATCAGAACTCATTAACCATGCATAGAAGAAACACAGTGGGTTGCAGAAAAAGGTAGAGCTGGTTCAGAAGGGTACGTTGCCTGAATTTAACATTGATAATGATTTTGTATTGAGGTTTGGGAAGAGATTATGTGTTCCTCGTGATTCAAAGTTGAAGAATGGTTGTTATATGAGGCTTATAGTTCCCCGTTTTCATTTCATCCTGGCAGTACTAAGATGTACAGAGATCTGTGGATGTATTACTGGTGGGATGGAATGAAAAGAGATATTTCCGATTTTACTATAAAGTGTTTGACTTTTCAGCAGGTTAAAGTAGATTGGCAGTTACCTAAAGGGATGCTTCATCCTTTACCAGTGCTAGAGTGGAAATGGGAAAATATATCTATGGACTTTGTTGTGGAATTACCGAATACATCTCGAGATAATAAAGCAATATGGGTTATTGTTGATCACTTGACTAAATCTGCTCATTTCCATCCTATTCAAGATACTTTCTCTCTAGATCAAATTTCTCGATTTTATCTTGAAGAGATAGTCAGTTTGCATGGAGTTCTTCTATCCATTGTATCCGATCGTGATCCTAGGTTTACTTCTAACTTTTGGAAAGGCCTTCAAAAGTTTTTGGGTACTGTATTAAATTTTAGTACAGCTTTTCATCCGCAATCAGATGGGCAGTCAGAATGAACAATTTAGACCTTGTAGGATATGCTACGTGCTTTCTCTATGGATTATCATGGATGTTAGGACCAAAATATTTCTTTGGTTGAGTTTTCATATAATACCAGTCTTCATTCCAGTATACAGATGGCTCCATTTGAAGCATTATATGGTAAACAATGTCGAACTCCAGCTTTTTGGGATGAAGTAGGTGAAAGGAAGCTGATGGGACCAGAATTTGTAGAAGAGATGGCAGAAAAGTTTAGTTGATTCAGAAACACATGAAAACATCTTAGAGCCGAAATAAAGGTTATACAGATAACCGGAGGAAAGATCTATCTTTTGAGGTAGGTGATCATGTTTTTCTCAAAGTTTCACCATGGTAAAGTGTGATGCGATTTGGTAAGAAAGGAAAGCTGATTCCAAGGTTCATTGGACCATATGAAATTCTGGAGAGAGTTGGATCATTTTCTTACCAAGTGGATTTACCTCCGAGATTATCTCAGGTACACAATGTTTTTAATGTTTCGATGTTGAGAAAGTATATGCTAGATCCATCTCATGTTTTGAGCCCGGAGGTAGTTTAGTTGGAAGAGAATCTCTCTTATGAAGAACAACCAGTTCATATTCTTGAACGAAGAGAGAAAGTGTTGCGAAATAAGGTAATTCACCAGGTAAAGGTTTTTTTTTGGAAAAACTATATGGTTGAAGAGGCAATGTGGGAATCTGAAAATTCTACGAGGGGTAAATTCGCCCCACATATTTTGATAATTGAATAAAATTGCGAGGATGCAATTTCCAAGAGGGGGGAAGGATGTAACATCCCAGGTAAATAAAGAATAAAACATTTTCAGATTTTATTAATATTTACTAATTAATTATTAATTTTACTTTAAAGGGGTTTCTATGTTCGATAGCGTACCTGATACGCAACAAATAGTTTCTTTGAAATCTTACGTTGCACACTAGTAATAAAATAATATTATTTTAAATGGTAGTTGACACGTAGCCATTGTATTGCCGGGAATGGGTAGAAATAACTAAAATATTATTATATATGTTTGTTAAATGTTTTTACATTTATCCAATAATGTATAAAGTCTTAAAATTTGAAAATAATTCAATTTTAGGCATAGATACTCTAATATTCACTAAAAGGTCGAACTATCACCTTTTGATGGAGAACCCTCTTTAAATATAGATTCGGTCACTCTTATACATTCTATTGGAACAAATAAATCACTTCTTTATAATCGGGACATCAAAATTTACTTTTTATAAATTTTAGGTATGTTTCCGATAAAGTTCATTTTTTAATGAATAGTGAAAAATGATGTATCTTAATTCAAATGCTCTTTTTAATCTAATTTATTAATATGATTAGATTATCTTTTGAATTGGTTTTAAAGTAAGATTAGAATATATTTTTTCCATTTAATCCAATAGTGGTCGTGGGAATTAATTTCACCATGAAATTGGACTTAAACGAGTGTCAATCTTTTGATATATATTGTTTCATAAAAACACGCTATTTGTTCTGACAGCGGGAATTAATTAATAAATTAATTAATGTAACTTATATGTTTTTAATTTTTTAAAATATACATAATTTTTGAATTTGGAATATCAAATATATCTTAGGGTGAATTTTTGGTATTTTTCTGAAAAACTTCATGTTTTGATGAATAGTGAAACCGCTAAGTTGTACTTAAAAAAACTGATTTTTCATTTAAATGAAATTTTACCACTTCTGTGATTTTATTTTCAAAATTATGACATATATGGTTTTCATTAGGATTTTAAATGTGGTACAATGGCATTAAAATATTTTTTTGGTGAATAGTAACTTTTATGTTATTAATCGCGATTAGAGGTAATTAGTGTAGTTTAAGGAAAAATAATGTTTTAATAATATTAAATGACCTTGACACTTGCCCTAACCCTATTGGATGATTCATGTCAGACCAAGGCAACCCATGGGTCCATTTTTGGGATCACATGGAGCCACATGGGAAATATAATGTCATTAATGCCTTTTATTTAAAGTAAAAGTAAAAATGACACAAACATGTATTGTTTTACTAAATCAATTCTTACATGGGGTAATACATGTCAGATTTTTTACTATAAATAGTAATTGGAAAGATAAAAATATTTCCCACATCAGAGTATTTTTTTTATAATTTTTATACATTAAATAAATTAAATTCTTTATTACATCATGATGATTCAGCGATTACCTCATTATTTAACGATTTAAATAAAATGAAAAGATAATGTAAAATTTAAAACCTAAACATGTAAAAAACCCATTGTATGGGAGGAATTAGAAACCTTATCACCTTATCCTCTAAATATATAATTTTGGTACCTTTAAGATCCGAAAATCATTTTATAATAAAGTAACCTTTTATAACATTCCAAGAGTGCCCATCCTCTCCTCTTATAAAAGGCCTCCACCTCTACCGTATTACCCACTCCTCTCAAGCCTTTGGCTCAGCCAACCCCTACCCATTTTGTCTCTCCTCATCCCTCTATTACTCCTAGAAGCCTCACATTGTGCATAAGTCTTCCCAAGGAAGCCTTTGAGCTCAAATCAAAAAGAGTTACCCGTTTTAAAGGTAGTGTCTTCTCTTGTGTTCTTATGTTTTATTTTGCTTCTCCAACCCCCTAAACTCTTTTTATTCCTCTCTTTTGTAACAACACAAGTATATTCAATATACAAGGATGTTGGTATGAGACGTATTAGAGCTACACCTCCACACAACTTCATCTAATGATTAGAGAACATACTGTTTCTGTGGTTGGCAATTTTCTGACTCACGAAACGATGATTGTTCAATAATCTTTTAATACCTTTCGTGGTGGCCATTAATATTTAACTATATTTATATATTATTTATATTATTTTTTTTTTCCTTATTCTTCTTTATTTTTCATTTATGGCTTACCTTTGTGGTTTCCATTATGGGTAAACTCGATAATTTCATTTTAAGAAGTGTGAACTACCGCCCCCTCAAAGTGATTTGATTCGTTAATGCCATATGTGGGCTGCATAAAGGACGGATTTAATGATATAATATATGATATTATACTGGAATTAAAATATTCCTTTATATAATTATGATTTCACTCCATTAAATATCAAATTGAAATGAAAGTAGTGTTCATGCGTACGTACGACTTACCGTCTCCAAGAATGGGTTATTTCATTTCTTACCACTAAATGTTATATACTATTGTAAATACATGTATATTTGGGATATATATGATATATATGATATCCAAATCATGAATATCATTCTGGATATAATGAACCATTGACCACATGAACAACATGTAATTGAAATAAATCCACTCTCGACTTAAGATCCAAATATCGACAAAACTAACATTTTTTACTTAAATTTTTACATAATGTTTATAACATGGAAATAAGTGATATAAAAGGAATAATAAGCTTGAAAAGGGTTATTGATAAAGTACAAATTAACCTCAGTTTATTATTCAGGAGATTAAAGAGCAATCGAGTCCCGTCGGACACGAGGTAAGGGACTTTGTCTCAATCTCCTTTCATTGAGGAATATTTTGTTCTAATACAAGGCTTTATTATATATGGCGTATAAACCCCTATGAATTTTAATTTTATACACAAGGAATCATTTTCTACGAAGTGTTTTACAAAACAAAACAAAAGGAATGTTTCTTTTAACGTACGCGGTGACAACAACCTTTTCCGCCGCCGTGAGTATTATTTGGTCTTTGGCTTCCTCAATAAGCCGTAATGTTTTTAAAATGAAATAAATACCAAATACACCTTTATGTATTTTGGTATTGAAAATGGTTTTTATAGTGGATTTGTTATGTCAATATATTTATGTGATATATTGGGATCAATGTGTGGAAATGTTTTCTTTCCATTATATTTTTTATGTCTTTTGATTTTATAATGGTACTTGGACATTTGATGGGTGGTTACGTGATAAACCATATGATGGGTGGTTCCGTGAATACCAGGACGAGTGGTTATGTTATAACCTCCAATTAATTGGGTATGGAAGTCAGCCACATGGGTATTCCATTAAGTGATATGTGTGGAAGTCGACCGTATGGTTATTCCATTTAAGCATGTTTATGTCCCAAGTTACCTTTATATGTTATGTGTTCATTATATGGGTTTTATGGTAATATTTTGGTTAGAAACGGGTAAGTAATGATATTTAATTCAGTGAAGATTTTTTACTACTTCATAAAGGTGAAAAGTATTACTTTGATAAAGTATATATGGTTTACTTGTGGTTTTGAAAAAAAAACTAACAGTTTTCATTCGTTGTGTATCCCTTACTGAGCTTTTTATGCTCACCCCAAGTTTTTTTTAAAGGTTTTTCAAAGGAATTAATGTGGTATAGGGTCATGGATGGGATTAAGGGAGAGTCATGCTATCTAAAACATGGAACTATACATGTTTATTTTTATGAGTTTTTTTGTGGACACTTAGTAGAAGTGTCTACTTTGTAATCTTTTGAGATGTAATAGTTATGTCCTAATCCTCTAAAACTCTAAACCATGAAAATATCCTCAATGTGAATTATTCATTTAATTCAATATTATGTAAGGGTTATGGATGGGGCCTTATAGTAAATCTAAATATGGAGTGATAATGACAGGGAGGAGGCTCCCTTTTATAAGAGAGTAGAGGGGCACTTTTGGAAACCTCCAAAATAATAATTTATAATAAACTCAAACCCCACATAAAAACCACCGAAATGACTCAACATCTATGATTAGATTATATAGGGTTGTAATAACATCAACCAATCAAAAATTAGATATGTTTTGATTTTATTTTAAACCTTATCATTTTTATTTATCCTTATTTAATATATTTGATTTTATTTGTGATAATAATATTCTAAATTTTAAATTGTTTTAAATACTTAATAATTTGTTTTTAATTGTCCATAATTATATAATTTATAACCATTTATACCATATAATTTTTTATTTCTAATGTTTAATTATTTTATTGACATTTAAACAATTTAATAATATGTTATGATTATAAAATACCAATACTGTCAATTTTGACACTATTGAATTATTTGAATTTAAATAAAATCCACATAGAAGATATGTTTGAACTGAAATTATTAATATATTCCTAACATGTAATATTTATATATAAAATTCTTTTAGAACAATAATTAGTTCATATAATATTTATTTTAATGTTTTTTAAATAAATTTAGTTGATATTTTTCTTATTTAAATAATTACTACAACACATTTGTGTAATTATTTATTATACTTATTGGTTGAATAAAAATTAAAATAAAACACTATGATTAATATAAATCTAATATATTTCATAGTAACACTTTTAGTCTAATTTATCTTCTAAAGAAACCAACTTTTAAAATGTTGTCTTTATTAAATTATGAAGGTGACAACTTTTGCATCATTTAAAATAAAATAATGTAAATATCATGATTTATTTTATAAGGCTCCAAATGGTCCATAAGGCGACAAATGGATGATTATGGTGTGGCTATACTATACCAATAAGATTTTTTCATGTTTTTTGGCCTTTAAATGCGTATAATTATTTTAATAAAAACTATATTATTGATTTTTTACTATATAAATAATTTCGGTATCATTAATGTAAAGGGTATTGAGGTAAAAATATATTTCTAAAAAATTATAAATAAATAACCATGATAAATAGAAATATTTTATATTTCCATTGAGTATTTATAATATAATTTATATTCAGTATAAACTTCTATTAAAAAAATGTTAATTAGTAAATTTGGAGTGAGACATATTTAACTTTTCTTTCAGTAAAATAAAAAAAATGTCTTAATCACAAAAAAGTGGTTTCTAATAGATACTTTTTCGACCCAAGTATATTTTAGGATGAAATATAATCATAATATTATATTAAGACAAGTGTAAGCGAAATTTTTTAATATTATTTTAACCAATAATTACCTAATTAACCTTTAAATATGGTAAATAAAATTTACCGTAGTTTCTATTCATAATGGCCAAAAAATAAAAGTAGCCTATTATCACAATTTGGACCTACTAATTCCAAATATGATATATATTGTTTCAAATTCAAAACACATATTTTTCATTAAATAATTTAAAATTAATCTCCTTGTCAAAATAAATGGGTTTTTGTTTAAAACATTGCAAAAAAATTGAAATGTTTTTACCTATGAATTCAATGTAAAATTAATGATAATTACATGCATTATATTAAATGGTAAAAATTTATTCTATTTATACCTTAAAACCATTTAATATGATCATTTTACTATATAAATTATCTTGATGAATAATGTTGTTTTTAATTGAAATTTAGTGTATTTTTACTATTCATCAAAATATGACGGTTATCATAATAATGTCAAAAAATTATCAAACATAAATTTTCAAATCCTGATTCAAAATAATACATTTTCATTGTCAATTTTAAATTATAAACATGTCAAAAAATATATTTAAAATGTGTGTTCCATCCAAATGCGACAAAACTGAATTTTTTGTAAAATACTTGTTTTGTCAGAAAAAATAATTTTGATCTCATACCATGTTATAGAATATGTGTAAGATGAATGATAATTTTATAAAATTAAAAATATGTTTATTAATATTCATAATGGATAGTTCATAGTAATATTATAACAATATATCTTTGATTATTGAATCTCAGTATTGCATTCAACACAAGCTATTGAGGAAGGTTTCTCTTGCAACTAAAACAAGCCAAAATAGTGTTATGTATACTACAAGATAATACAGTGTTGTTTATAGCGCAAGATAATATTGGTGTATCATAAAAAGAAATTAAATGGAATATTTCTCAAAAAAATCCTGGGTGTTACAACAACCCTTACCGATTATCTGTTCACTCTGTAAGCATCCTTACCACTAGGAATTAAACTGCAAGGATCAGTCCTATCACATGACCTTAAACAACAGCCTTGAACTACATGGTTCATCATCACTATAATCTAAAAATGGTACATGGTGATCTTCTATGAGTTTCAATACCGACCTATTGTAAACACATTTTCCACACTCTATGTGTATACATCCTTGATCAATCTCCCATGGTGTCAAGATCATCCTTGAAGGTGTGAAATATTCCCTTTAAGGGACCCCCAGCACTATATCAACCTCTATAGAAGATCTTTATCTATAAAACTACTAAACCTTGTTATTTATACACCATAAAGACCTCACCGTTAGGTCTAACATCTCCCCCCTAAAGCTTCACCTCCTTGATCCGCCTCCATGGGGTGTTCTGATAAATCATCTTTCTCTCAAAATGAAATCAAACTCATGTCCAAATCCATCTATGTATGACACTCTAATAATTCTCCCCTTGATGTTAAACTTATAACCCTAAATAGTTACATCAAACTACACATGAGATTCATGAGGTGATGTAACAGCCCGAGATTTTATGAAAAATATACTTTTTTATTTTACTAATGTCTTGTGTTGTACGCTACACCAAAAGGAGCTTGCACAACACGCATCCTTGACTTGCCTTGCATTACACGCAATCGCGACCTTCCTCGATAGCGTGTGTAATACGCAATACCGAGTTTCACTAAACAACGATATGCTATTAAAATATTATTAAAACTAGCCGTTATGAATAGTAATAACCACTTTTTAAAACTCTGTAAATCTTATTTTTCAAAATGAACTTCATTTTTTGATTCGGAGTATCGAATTTAGCCTAAGGTGAAATTTTAGTGATTTTCGGATAACTTTCATATTCTGATGAATAGTGAAAATTACTAAATTATAATTAAAAACAACTTTTTTAATCGAAATAATTAATAGTGACAAATCATTAATTTGAGTGGTTTTAAAGTATATTTAGAATATATTTTTACAATTTAATACAATGTTGGTCATTGGATGTAGTTTCACATTTAAACTAGACATAAACAAGTGTCAATCTTTTGATAGATATTGTTTCTTAAAAACACGCTATTTGTTTTAACAGCGGGATTTAATTATAAAATTAATTAATGCAACTTTTATGTTATGAATTTGGTAAAATAGACTTCATTTTTGAATTCGGAATATGAAATATAGCTTGGGATGAAATTTTGGCATTATTCTGAAAAACATCAATTTTTGATGAATAGTGAAACTACTAAGTGGTAGGTTAAAAACTGAATTTTGCATAAAACTAAATTTTACCGCTTCTGTGAATGGAATTTCGAAAATCCGAGAGACACGGTTAATATCAAGGACTAAAATGTGGTTCAATGAGATGAAAATAATTTTTTGGTGAATAGTAACTTTTTACTTTTTTTACCGCGGTTAATAGTAAATAGGGTAACTAAGGGTAAATATGATATCACTATTACCCTAACACATGTCCTAATTCTATTGGACAAGTGTAATTCGACCAAAAACAAACTTAGGAATAAAATATGACCATTTAGGCCCACTTGGATTAGATTAGGACATTTATTATTAATTTATTTAAAGAAGGGTTAAAATAGTTAAAATCAAAGTTTAATAAGTACATCATTTTTAATATGGGGATATACATAAGATAAATTCGACTATAAATATTCCTTAGAAAGCTAAAAAGAATTCCTACATGATGGTATTTTATTTGTAATTTTTAGACATCAAATAATTTAATTTATTTATGACACAACGATGATGCAGTAATTATCTTATTAATGAAATATTGACATAATTGATGTTATAAACACCAAAATAAATGTAATTTGAAAATTTTTATGAATTCCACTAATTTTCTAGGTTACTATGATATATTAATGTTCATTTAATCAACTTGGTTCGAACATTTAATTCTGTTATGACTTTCACAAAAATCATATATCAAATAGTGTCAAAATTGACACAAAATAGTTTTTAAATCAAATATTATATTATTAATTGTTATTTTATTCCTAAAAATCTAAGGTTCGGCCAAATGACTTAGATAAGGATATATATATTAATAATAAACAATTTGGGGTTCGTTTGGCATGTTATAGTAAGTGTATTAACCATATAGTGAAAGAAAACAAAAAGACACGGTAAAAGTTAAATTATTTAACTTAGAGTTAAATCTAATTGATAAGGTTAAAATAATACCCTAAACTTGTCTAAATCTTATTGGTTGATAGGATTTCGACCCATCCCCACTTTAGATTCGAAATAATACCCTTTGGAACCATTATAAACCGATTTTGACTTTAATATAAAATAATATTTTGAGATATTCCTAAGGTGCCCCTCTCCTCCCCTATAAAAGGACACCTCCTCCCCCTCCTCCTCACACCAATTTGAGCACTCAAGCTCGGCCAACCCCTGCCAAAATCTCTTCTCCACTTCCCTAGAAACATCCTAGAGGTTCTGGTCTTACTCAAAGACCAATTTTAGTTCCCTAAGAGGAGGTCTCCAAAAGGCGCTTCAAAGAAGAGGTAATTACCGTTACCAATTCTTTCATCTTTATTTCTTCTTACACTTCTTCTTCATAGGTTGTTTCATTATGAAGTAATAACATCAGTATCACTCATATACTGATCTGTTATTATAAGTATGAAACAACCCTATTTCACCATCTATCCATCCTACGGAAAAAGAAATCACCGCGCGTGCGTACGTACGGAATACCGTCTCCACGCCGTGGTGTAATCTATTTTCCACCACCACCTTACATGGATGGGTATAATGGTGTAAAGAATAACTATACATAGTTATTAAAACATCATATTGATTCTGATATATTCTATAATCCACTCCAATTCAATTCAATATTTATAGAAATGATATCATCGCTCGTGCGTACGTACGGAATACCGTCTCCACGACGCGATGAGATTCATTCTCCATGTTAACCATTTAAGAATGATTATAATGTATATATAAGAAATAATAATGAAATATATGACATTATAAAGCTACTGGATTTATGTATATATATACATATGTATGTCATCTACTTACTTCCATTTCGAGACAATAAGGAAAGGAAAACAGCGTTCATGGGTACGTACGGACTACCGTCTCCATGAACGGTGTTTTTTCATTTTATTTATCTACCTATTATATATATATATATACTGAATATATATGATATATAAATCATATTTTATATTCTGGAAGTAAGTAAATCATGATATAAGTAATAATGATGTCAAGAACAACAAGTCAAAACACCTACGATAAATGAAACGATTTTACCCAAAACGCTTCTTTAACATGGAATTTACAAAAGAACGAGTAATATAATGTCATAAGTGAACCATATATGATATCATAACAATGAATATAATTCTGTAATAAGTCAATGACATTATTTAAATCATTATACAGGAGGTTCGGACACTTACAAAGCAAGTCGGACCTAAGGTAAGGGAAATATCACAATCTCATTTTTATCCGAGATTGTTTATTCGTAAGTATTTACTGGGGTGTATTTTATCATCCACATCCATGTTTCATCAATATGTAATATTACTTCCATCCACCTACAATTTTTTAAATCCATTTTTACCCTTCGGTGAGTTTTTAGTAAAAGATATGAAAGGAATCTTTTGAAGTTTTTTTTGTACTTGGTACTTTTTTGACTTTTCCGACAAAAGTACGAAGAATGTTTTTTTAACTTAAACGGCACGAACGGATTTTTACGGTTTTATAAAGCCTTATTTTCATGAAGCTTCCTCCAAAAGATTTCATGACTATTTTAATAAAATCTCTTTCTTTTAAAATTTCATGATGTTTTGTGAAAAGAAATTGATTTTGAAGAAGAAAGGATATTTTCCTCAAGAATTCATTTCAAGTGTTTTATCAAAATTATTTTCCATCTAAGATAATAAAAGGGTTCTGTTTTTATCCCTATTATTACATGGATTTGATTATGTTTTGATGGAAACATTTTTATGAATTCCTTTATCTTATATGAATTGTTTTATGATGTTATGTTGTTTAAGAATCCCATTTTTATTACATGGGTTATGTGATGATGTATGATTTATGATTATGTGGCACACATAAGAAAGGATTCATTATAAGATGGGTGGGACCTATATCTCCCTCCAATGCATTGGGTAAAGATTTCATATCTCATGAGATAGACATGGCTGGAATGGTAGGTTATACCGGTTCAGTGAAACAGGACTGAAACGAGGATTACTCGATTCAGAAAGGGACTTTGTCCACTAAGATAGTCTTGGCAATGAGTCTTGACTAACAAGAAATGATTCTCTATGATTATGTGTGTATGCCACAATGAGTAATGTTTTAAGTTATGATTTCATTTCACTACTATGATTTATCCCATGTTATGAAATTATGCTCTCTTTTGCAGGTTAATATTTCCAAAAAAGTTATGTTCTTATGAAAATTATGTGATTGATATTTCTTTTGTTTACCCTTACTGAGCATTTGAGCTCACCCTTTTATGTTTTCTTTTCCCCAGGACATAAAGAAAGGTTTTAGGTAGAAAAAAAAAGAAGATCTTTATGGGAGATATTTAAGATCTTTCTCCACGATTAGAAGATTACGTTCCGAGTTTCCAAAGACACTAAACTATTACGATCCTTGTGTGTGAGTTTTTGTTATGTACTAAGTATTCCGCAAAAGTAATGTAATGTCCATGTACGATAAGCTTCGGGTCTCTATAGTTGGTATCAGAGGAAAGGTTTAGTCAACCTTTGGAAACTAGGATTCGAAAACGTTAGTGAGATCCCTAGAGATATTTCTAAGGTATGTCTAGGGATGTCTCTAAGGTTAAGTATACGTATAGGTTATAGTCCTAGAATTGCACTAACGATCTTCAAATTTAACCTAAGATGTTAGATATTGAGGGTACTAACCCTTTATTATGTTGTTTTCCCTAGCATGATCTTTGCCTCTCACACAATTCTTTTGGGGTTTTAGACGATGGCTGGAACCCGAAGGAACCGTGTTAATGCGGAATGTGATGAGCAATGCAATGATTGTACCCCTGAGCAACCAAACGATATGGGAGCTGGAATGCAAAATCTTGTAGCCATGCTCACACAACTTTCTCAAGCTATGAATCATGCAGGACATCCAAACGAGCAAAGGAAGGAGCAGCATTCTGTTGAATCCTTCATGAGGCAACGTCCACCTTCTTTCAGTGGGTCTACTGATCCATTAGTTGCTGAACAATGGATTAGTACTACTGAAAAGATATTTTCAGTTCTTCAATGTTCTGAACATGATAAAGTTATCCTAGCAGTGTATCGTTTGGAAGGAGATGCTGATCAATGGTGGAATCTTATTAAGAATACAAGGCAAAGGGATGAAATTGAGTCTATGGAATGGGACGAGTTCAAGAACTTATTTTTCAATAAGTACTTCCCTCGTATTCTTCGAACAAAGATGGAGAAAGAGTTTCTTGAACTGAAGCAAAGGGACGATGAATCTGTTGGTACCTATGAAGCAAATTTTACAAGACTTGCAAGGTATGCTTCTGGAATTATCATCCAACCTGAAAGTAAAGTTGATCGATTTTTCAGTGGCTTAAAACCAAGTCTTCGAAGGGCATTAGCTATAAGAGACTTCAATAGCTATGAAGAAATTGTGCGTTGTGCTATCAAGGTAGAAATGGAAGTTGGTGTTACATATCCATCTCATGGTTTTGACAAGAAACGAAAGATGGAGTTCAAGGAGAAATCTCAGAATAATGGTGAAAAGAAGATGAATGTTTCCTTATGCACAAAGTGTGGAAAGAAGCATGGTGGAGATTGTCTAAAAGGGACTAGAAAATGTTTTAAGTGTGGAAAAGAAGGTCATCGAGCAGCTGAGTGTCGAAGTAATGGAAAAAGGGTTTCTAATGATGTGAATAAAGCAAACACTGCAGAGAACGCACCGCCAACACTTCAATGCTTCAAGTGCAAGGAAATGGGGCATTATGCTAATAATTGCCCTAATCCAAGGGTTAGTGATGATCAACATGAGCAACCACTGAAGGCAAAGGACAAAGGGAAATCACATGCGATCACTATTGGCAATGTTGAATATGACAACGATGTGGTGGAATGATTAAGTGTTTATGTAATGGGATTCCAAAATAATGTTGTATCATTGAGTATTGCAATATTTATTGATGTGGTATTCAAAGTGATTGAGATATTGTTTGGAAATAAGATGATATGCGCATAATGAAGACGAGAAAATGAAATGTTTAATAGTATTCATGAGCTCATGATTGATATAAGGACTAAGTGGTATCATGGTTTGAGAATATAGAATTTTGAGGATTTTGGTATGTGGAAAGTGTTAACTTTTAACTGCATTCATGTTTTCACTAAGGTTCAATGGGTATTCAAGAGAGTACAAGATTAAGGCCTTTGAATGTTTGGAATGTGACCAACAAGATATATGGGGATCAACGACAGTATTAAATCTCTGGTAATCGTTTTCACTATATTATGAGAGTCGACTGCAGTATTATGGATAAGCCTAAATATTAGACTGGATTATGTTGGACATAAGTTAGTATTGTTTAAGGATAGAAGATTTTCGATATTATTGATGGGATGTTATAGTAATGTAGTTTTAGAAAAAGGACAACCTGCAGGACGGGCGACAGCCCATCGCTTCGGACAAGGCTGTAGGAATCGAACCCACAACCGAAGTGCGACTGGCCTTTATCGCCTACCACTAGCCTACAGGAAGTCCCTGTTTAGTAGAAACTAGTTTTATTATATTAAGCAGTATGATATATGAAGTATAAGTCCATATGTGATTAATCTCACTATAGATCGACTTATGTATATAATTTTGCTAACCTTTTGTTTGAGACAGATGGAATGACCCGTCATTCTATCACATGATCTGCTAACACTTCACAAATAACAAATTCAACTTCATTTATTTAAGAGATGAAGTGGAAATTGTTCTAGGCAAGAACAATAGTGAGATTGTACCAAAATAAAGAAAGTATTTATTCCAATTCAAATTTTAAACTTTAGGGAAATGATCTTGAAAACCAAAAATGTTGTCCTAGTGATCTTATACCTGATGAATCAGATGGTACCTTAGATCGTCACAAATCTATGGATTTGTGATTACTGGCTTTTCCATAGCCATGTTCTCTACCACTCTCCATCAGAACATGATGGTTAGATTTCTCTTCCATATCCATATTTTTACCTATGTGGAAACCCAACGATTAGTTTATTTGGGTAATCGTTACATTTCATACTTTAGTTTTTAAAGCCAAGTTTTGGTATTCCCTTTTACGATGTGGGTTTATATTAAAGAAACTTTCGAATAATAAACCATTTATAACCCCGACGAATTTCGAGGGCGAAATTCATTTTAAGGGGGGTAGAATGTAACAGCCCGAGATTTTATGAAAAATATTCTTTTTTATTTTACTAATGTCTTGTGTTGTACGCTACACCAAAAGGAGCTTGCACAACACGCATCCTTGACTTGCCTTGCATTACACGCAATCGCGACCTTCCTCGATAGCGTGTGTAATACGCAATACCGAGTTTCACTAAACAACGATATGCTATTAAAATATTATTAAAACTAGCCGTTATGAATAGTAATAACCACTTTTTAAAACTCTGTAAATCTTATTTTTCAAAATGAACTTCATTTTTTGATTCGGAGTATCGAATTTAGCCTAAGATGAAATTTTAGTGATTTTCGGATAACTTTCATATTCTGATGAATAGTGAAAATTACTAAATTATAATTAAAAACAACTTTTTTAATCGAAATAATTAATAGTGACAAATCATTAATTTGAGTGGTTTTAAAGTATATTTAGAATATATTTTTACAATTTAATACAATGTTGGTCATTGGATGTAGTTTCACATTTAAACTAGACATAAACAAGTGTCAATCTTTTGATAGATATTGTTTCTTAAAAACACGCTATTTGTTTTAACAGCGGGATTTAATTATAAAATTAATTAATGCAACTTTTATGTTATGAATTTGGTAAAATAGACTTCATTTTTGAATTCGGAATATGAAATATAGCTTGGGATGAAATTTTGGCATTATTCTGAAAAACATCAATTTTTGATGAATAGTGAAACTACTAAGTGGTAGGTTAAAAACTGAATTTTGCATAAAACTAAATTTTACCGCTTCTGTGAATGGAATTTCGAAAATCCGAGAGACACGGTTAATATCAAGGACTAAAATGTGGTTCAATGAGATGAAAATAATTTTTTTGTGAATAGTAACTTTTTACTTTTTTTACCGCGGTTAATAGTAAATAGGGTAACTAAGGGTAAATATGATATCACTATTACCCTAACACATGTCCTAATTCTATTGGACAAGTGTAATTCGACCAAAAACAAACTTAGGAATAAAATATGACCATTTAGGCCCACTTGGATTAGATTAGGACATTTATTATTAATTTATTTAAAGAAGGGTTAAAATAGTTAAAATCAAAGTTTAATAAGTACATCATTTTTAATATGGGGTTATACATAAGATAAATTCGACTATAAATATTCATTAGAAAGCTAAAAAGAATTCCTACATGATGGTATTTTATTTGTAATTTTTAGACATCAAATAATTTAATTTATTTATGACACAACGATGATGCAGTAATTATCTTATTAATGAAATATTGACATAATTGATGTTATAAACACCAAAATAAATGTAATTTGAAAATTTTTATGAATTCCACTAATTTTCTAGGTTACTATGATATATTAAGGTTCATTTAATCAACTTGGTTCGAACATTTAATTCTGTTATGACTTTCACAAAAATCATATATCAAATAGTGTCAAAATTGACACAAAATAGTTTTTAAATCAAATATTATATTATTAATTGTTATTTTATTCCTAAAAATCTAAGGTTCGGCCAAATGACTTAGATAAGGATATATATATTAATAATAAACAATTTGGGGTTCGTTTGGCATGTTATAGTAAGTGTATTAACCATATAGTGAAAGAAAACAAAAAGACACGGTAAAAGTTAAATTATTTAACTTAGAGTTAAATCTAATTGATAAGGTTAAAATAATACACTAAACTTGTCTAAATCTTATTGGTTGATAGGATTTCGACCCATCCCCACTTTATCTTCGAAATAATACCCTTTGGAACCATTATAAACCGATTTTGACTTTAATATAAAATAATATTTTGAGATATTCCTAAGGTGCCCCTCTCCTCCCCTATAAAAGGACACCTCCTCCCCCTCCTCCTACACCAATTTGAGCACTCAAGCTCGGCCAACCCCTGCCAAATTCTCTTCTCCACTTCCCTAGAAACATCCTAGAGGTTCTGGTCTTACTCAAAGACCAATTTTAGTTCCCTAAGAGGAGGTCTCCAAAAGGCGCTTCAAAGAAGAGGTAATTACCGTTACCAATTCTTTCATCTTTATTTCTTCTTACACTTCTTCTTCATAGGTTGTTTCATTATGAAGTAATAACATCAGTATCACTAATATACTGATATGTTATTATATGTATGAAACAACCCTATTTCACCATCTATCCATCCTACGGAAAAAGAAATCACCGCGCGTGCGTACGTACGGAATACCGTCTCCACGCCGTGGTGTAATCTATTTTCCACCACCACCTGACATGGATGGGTATAATGGTGTAAAGAATAACTATACATAGTTATTAAAACATCATATTGATTCTGATATATTCTATAATCCACTCCAATTCAATTCAATATTTATAGAAATGATATCATCGCTCGTGCGTACGTACGGAATACCGTCTCCACGACGCGATGAGATTCATTCTCCATGTTAACCATTTAAGAATGATTATAATGTATATATAAGAAATAATAATGAAATATATGAAATTATAAAGCTACTGGATTTATGTATATATATACATATGTATGTCATCTACTTACTTCCATTTCGAGACAATAAGGAAAGGAAAACAGCGTTCATGGGTACGTACGGACTACCGTCTCCATGAACGGTGTTTTTTCATTTTATTTATCTACCTATTATATATATATATATACTGAATATATATGATATATAAATCATATTTTATATTCTGGAAGTAAGTAAATCATGATATAAGTAATAATGATGTCAAGAAAAACAAGTCAAAACACCTACGATAAATGAAACGATTTTACCCAAAACGCTTCTTTAACATGGAATTTACAAAAGAACGAGTAATATAATGTCATAAGTGAACCATATATGATATCATAACAATGAATATAATTCTGTAATAAGTCAATGACATTATTTAAATCATTATACAGGAGGTTCGGACACTTACAAAGCAAGTCGGACCTAAGGTAAGGGAAATATCACAATCTCATTTTTATCCGAGATTGTTTATTCGTAAGTATTTACTGGGGTGTATTTTATCATCCACATCCATGTTTCATCAATATGTAATATTAATTCCATCCACCTACAATTTTTTAAATCCATTTTTACCCTTCGGTGAGTTTTTAGTAAAAGATATGAAAGGAATCTTTTGAAGTTTTTTTTGTACTTGGTACTTTTTTGACTTTTCCGACAAAAGTACGAAGAATGTTTTTTTTAACTTAAACGGCACGAACGGATTTTTACGGTTTTATAAAGCCTTATTTTCATGAAGCTTCCTCCAAAAGATTTCATGGCTATTTTAATAAAATCTCTTTCTTTTAAAATTTCATGATGTTTTGTGAAAAGAAATTGATTTTGAAGAAGAAAGGATATTTTCCTCAAGAATTCATTTCAAGTGTTTTATCAAAATTATTTTCCATCTAAGATAATAAAAGGGTTCTGTTTTTATCCCTATTATTACATGGATTTGATTATGTTTTGATGGAAACATTTTTATGAATTCCTTTATCTTATATGAATTGTTTTATGATGTTATGTTGTTTAAGAATCCCATTTTTATTACATGGGTTATGCGATGATGTATGATTTATGATTATGTGGCACACATAAGAAAGGATTCATTATAAGATGGGTGGGACCTATATCTCCCTCCAATGCATTGGGTAAAGATTTCATATCTCATGAGATAGACATGGCTGGAATGGTAGGTTATACCGGTTCAGTGAAACAGGACTGAAACGAGGATTACTCGATTCAGAAAGGGACTTTGTCCACTAAGATAGTCTTGGCAATGAGTCTTGACTAACAAGAAATGATTCTCTATGATTATGTGTGTATGCCACAATGAGTAATGTTTTAAGTTATGATTTCATTTCACTACTATGATTTATCCCATGTTATGAAATTATGCTCTCTTTTGCAGGTTAATATTTCCAAAAAAGTTATGTTCTTATGAAAATTATGTGATTGATATTTCTTTTGTTTACCCTTACTGAGCATTTGAGCTCACCCTTTTATGTTTTCTTTTCCCCAGGACATAAAGAAAGGTTTTAGGTAGAAAAAAAAAAGAAGATCTTTATGGGAGATATTGAAGATCTTTCTCCACGATTAGAAGATTACGTTCCGAGTTTCCAAAGACACTAAACTATTACGATCCTTGTGTGTGTGTTTTTGTTATGTACTAAGTATTCCGCAAAAGTAATGTAATGTCAATGTACGATAAGCTTCGGGTCTTTACAGGTGAAATCCTTGAATGTTATATGCCTAGGATGTTAGTGACCTAATGTAAATCTTGAGATTTCTAAGGTGGAAGATGTAGAATATATGAACATTTGGCCGTAGGCACACCCATATCTGTGCACAATTCCATGGGTTACGTTCCTAAAATTCCTCTATATAATTACCTCCCTTGTGGAAAAATACTTGTGACCAGTGTCACTAGCATCCATACATTCCAGTTATTTCAAACGTGACTACTCTCCTGACCAAAGGTTGATTCCTTGTCAATAAACTATTGGAATGTCTGTATATAAGAAATATAATTAACAAGAATCCACAATGATATGGAACCAGGAATGAAAACCATGAACATGAAAATAATCTATGAGGGGACCAATACTATGTCAGGATTTATAAGGAGGAATCAAGGGAAGGAGGGATTGAAACCCAATCATATATTGTCGGTCAAGGAGCACACATCACCATTGAATGTTATGAAATATGCCCACCATTGGAAAAAAAGAATACTGGGTAAAAAATGAAAGTCCAGCAGATATTCAAAACATTGCAGCGATGTGCTGTGGAGAATGATTATTAAGCATAAATTGTGTACCTTTTATCATTTAACTATTTATATTATCCATGTTTCTCATCAAATAAAGGA
The DNA here is from genome assembly GCA_963277665.1 of Viscum album. NCBI lineage: Eukaryota > Viridiplantae > Streptophyta > Magnoliopsida > Santalales > Viscaceae > Viscum > Viscum album. The sequence goes on from OY728160.1 coordinate 1,933,738,395, forward strand.
TTGTATTCTGTCATTGCTGGCATCAGGCCGCCAACACGAATAGTGAACCAAACGTGAATCTATTTTTCTCAATAAGGGGACTTGTGAAATTCAAGACATCAGCAGTTTAATTTTTCATGAGACCCATTGATGTGTTATTAATACCCCCATGAAAATTGTGGTCCCATTAGAAAATTCACACGAAATTGTGGAAGTTGATCATTTGGAATTATGGTCTACAAAATTGTCAGTGTGGATCTCTCTCTCCGACCATGGAATATCGGATAACAATAGGAAAATAGAAATTTTTTTCCTTTAGTACATTATGATATATGAATCATCTAGATTTATATTACCCATGATGTGGGAAACAATCCCACCAATTCCTGCATGTGTGGGGGCAAGAAAAATACCAATGTTGAAATCCCACATAACAGCACCTCCACCACGATATCGGCTACCCCATCATCAATCGGGATCCCATGCCCTATATCACCATATAAAATCATCCAAATGAGGGTGATGGACACCCTAATATTCTAGTATGATCATGAGGGATTCATTCAAAAAAGGTTCATGGCCCGCTAGGACTTGGAGGCTTTATATTGTCAATGAAACCGTGGCCCTGAGGGCTATGCAAGGAGCCACTACTCCCTAATCAAATAGTGAATAATTTTGGGATCCACTATCATGAGAGATCATGTGACTCACTGAAATTCATCAAGAAGATATGGTATTCCCAAGTAACCCTAGCTAAAAATACCATCTAGGATCAACTAAGGAAGGCTCGTAATAGGAACTATAAATTCTAGAAACGACTCATCCTCCATAACTAAGAACATGTAGACTATACACCTCCTATGTTTCCCTGGCCTAGATCAACAAATTATAACATCATGAAAAAGATCAGGAGAATACCCATTTTGGGTAATAATCATACAAATATCTAGAAAACCCTTCAAAAATTAAAGCATTCCACCAAATTCCTATGATAGAAGAGTAGTTTTCCATCCTCACCTAGTTGGGATCAAGAATTCAGTCACACAGTTGGCATGTTGGGTTGAATCTACCAATTACTAGAACCAAAAAATGATTTTGGTACCACACATGATGATGTGTTTTGGTTTGGAGTTCCTCCATGCATTTCCACCAACCATTAAGAAGGTCCTCCCCACTATTTATTGTAGTGTAAAGTTCCTCCTCATGGATTTCCAGTTCTAGAAGTGGTCTATCCACTTCATAAACAAGTACGGATGCCCTCCCTATGATTCTACAAACTTTTAATATGGAACCCATTCCAATCTCACAACCACACAATGTGACAGTCTACCTCACATTGTTACAACCTCAAGTGGAGGTTATCCTTACTCTATAATCAATTGAAGTGGAGGTCCTCCCAACTTCATCAACATTCAGTTTGTAGGTATTCTTCAAACTAATTCATCCCAACACTAAGTCCATCCCCCTACCTCAACCATCCTTAATGGAGGTCCTCCCCTCACAATTAGTAGAAAACATGGAGGCCATCCTCATTATTCCATAATAAAAGCAGAGGTCCTCCCCACTCTAACATCAATGGGTGTGAAGGCCCTCACAATGCTTTAGCCTATCAGTATAAAGGTCCTCACCAAGAAATCACCACCATTAAGCACAAAGGCCCTTTTCATTCCATATCCATCCAGAGTGGAGGTCCTCCCGAGTCCTTCAATAACCAACACACAACCCTCCTAGTTTTGTAGGCAACCAAAGTGGAGGTCCTCCACGATCCATGAATATCCAACTCATAGGACCTCTGTATGTCACAACCAACCAAATCAAGTCTCTCCATGCTCCTTTAATATTCAATATATAGGCCCTCCCCATATTCTCACATGTTGGAGTTGATCTCCTCTACACTCTTACATCATTCCAAGTAGAGGTCCACCCCATTATTGTCTGTAACTGATATGGACGCCTTCTCCATATTCAAACACATAAATGTTGTGGTCCTCCCAACACAATCATCCACCACTAATGAGGTCCTCCCATGATGAATAAATATCCATCCTCGATGAACCAACATAGTGTAGAAGGACGAACCCCCACAATCAAAGTAAAAATTATAGGAAGAACCATGTCATTATCAGTATCATTCGATTCGTAGATTCTATGAAATAAAGTGATTCAATGACGGATCCTTAACCCCTACCATCGACATAAATGACTTGTATAGGAACTCGGAAGGTTATTTTATTCATCCAAGAATGTGATATTAAAAAAATCCAAAAATCTCTTCTTATGTATGTGAAGGTTGGGGGCCATTTGGTTCCCTTTTAGTGGCTCATATTGTAGTAATACATATCATATCTAGTTTCCCTCTCTACTTATACATTATATCATTGAGATCTATTATGGAATGAAAAAAATGAAATGTATGAGGTTGAGTCACCAATATGTTTTGTTGAACTCACACATGAGATAATGTTGAATAGTCCATCATAGAGGGATGTAATTCTGTGGTTGGTACCACACACGAGAGAAGACCAAGTGTGAAGAAAATAGTTGACTAATGCAGTGTCTCATCCACCATTCATCCAAATACTACACAAATACACTTCATTGGTTCCTCCTATCTTCTATCAAGTGTTAATCAAAGCCCAGGATAATGAAGTGCAAGTCTATTTGTCTGAATGAGAAGTCATGTGGGAAAATATAGGGATGGCTAGTTTTTAGTGGCATTCTGGCTGAATGTAACCTCCATTGTTTACATCCTAGAATCCATCAATAAGGAATAGGTTTTGTTCTTCCACTAGACTATCTAGATGATGGGATTTCTCCTTCGTGATTTCTAGTTAGACTACCAAATAATTTTGTATCACTTCGATGGAACTAATCAATAGTATCACATAGTTTATTTTGAAGAAATAATTGCGAGTTAGCACCCTGCATCACGTGACTACACATAGTCCCTCCAACTGAAATGTTTTAGGAGCTACATATTTGTCTATATAATTAGAGAAGATTGGTCTCCACGCATGCAGATTTAGGGTTGTGGATAGTACAAAACTCTATACATCATCCCATTTCAGCATTATCCTAACATTACATTTGATATGGGGGATATACCTTCAGGTATAGTTACATTCAATTACTTGTTCCATGATATTTCTAAGGATGGGGGTAATGAATAGGGTTTGAGAGAAAAAACCATCACCTAGGGAAGTGAAACATCAAACGGACCCTCATGCAGGTGATTTCACTATATTCAATGGTATACACACATCTTTGGAGATCCCTCCACATAATTTTTCACTATTCTAAATACCAATAAAGAAATGGTAAATAAAAATCCATCTGATATATCTAATATTTCATAGAAATAAGAGCTTGATCTCCTGATTATCACCTAGCCTTTGCAAGACACAGATCACGATAGGATCATTGATGAGCCCCTTTTTGTGTAATGTCGGGATTATGGCACTACTCAATAAGATATTGTTCCTCCCCCACTAGGAATGAATGGGTATCCACAAGTTCTCTGTATCTGGTTTCTCAAAGATGCACCTAGTTATCCCATGCATCCCAATAGATATGTGGTGGGAGATTATTAAATGTGACCATGATATGACTTACTGAACACACATAATAAAAATGGAAATATTACTTGGGTCCCAGATCAAACCACTCCAAGAGCCATTGTTCCTTCATACCATGTTGATGAGAATGTCAATGCATTAGTGGTTAGGGATCCTTTTCAAGATAGTCACACCTGCCAAGATGATTTGATAGCCTCTCTCACAAGTTTCCTCAATTTCCTTCATATTTGAAAGGCGGAAATACCACTTGAAGGAAATAAATATTTTGTGTTGGTGGACGATATGATAGGACCCTTAGATTTGGGGAATCTTGGGTTCACCTCTTTCAATGGGATGGGTGACCTGCTGTAGCATCTGGACAAATTCAACTCACGGTTCGAGCCCCTGTTTGGAACTCTAGAATAGTTGGAGATCACCCAAATCTAGTTTTTTGTTAAATCATTGGATGTTCATGTGTTCATATTGCACATCTGGTTGACCATATTTCCTATCATTGGTTGCTAATATATGTTTTGGTAGTTCCATTACATACTCATATCCATCACATCTAAGACAAGCATTGTGGACCTCTTCAAGTGCAATAAAAATCCAAATTAACATGCCAAAGGCTTCATTTCCCATTCAAAGAGCCCCATGTATTAACTTGATATGTCACTAACTAAAGATAAGTTTATAAAATTGTGTGTGTGGAAGTTCTAGATTGAGTTGGTCCCTACCCTTATCACCCAGAATTTTCCAAGTAGGTTTTTGAAATTTTCTAACATGATTCATCAACTACTATAATCCTTGATCCTAGCCATATAGGCACATCCCTTTACTCATTCAGATCCTATAGTAAGATCCACTAATATAGATACCACCTTTGTTGTATGTTTAGTGGCACACAAGATGGTAGATCAATTTTTGTTAGTGCCTCAACAAGTGCATCATTTCTTAGAGAAGTCACCTCGACAAGAGTATCCTCAACCATCACATAATTGTTAGGTACCACCACACCTTGTGAAACCCCCTAGGAGGGAGAATGTAGTCCCCCCACCCCTCCTGTTTGCAACCCCAAGTCTAGGAAATGCTCCTAGATTACCCGTCAAAAAATATAAAAATGACCTACTCCATTAAGGATACATATGTACTCATTTTTAATAGAGACCAATAGAACTGGGGATTCTAGATCTAATAGAGAGAAATAATCACCTCAAGCCTGATATTACTTATCACCCAAATCATTTCGCATACTATAGGATCCTTGTAGACACCATCAAACAATTATATGCTTTCTTATAATGGCTCCAAGACCTAGTGTAAAATGGTTTGGTAACGTTGGATAGTGTCATGGACCACGTGGCACGTAACTCAAATGGTATTAAAAATAGAAATTATAGTTCAGTTGGATGTATCATAGTTTCCAACCACATGATTCAAATGATTTATGGCTGGTTGGGTCATAAATTATTTTCTCATGACCATGGAACCATCTATTCTTGCTCAGGCCATCCCATCCCGGATGAAGACATTGCTCCTTATTCAGATACTTCTTATGCATACTCCTCACATCGTTTTTCATCTCAGAAGGTTAGGCACTGACCACATAGGGGAAGGAAAACTCCCCCACTGGGGACAAAGCTCTCTCTCACCCTCTATAACTTCATTCCTCTAAATATGGGAATCTTCCCCATTTTGTAGCCAACATTTGAGGATTCCTCGAACGAATTGTTGGTTTTTCTACCATAAACACCATAAAGATGGTAGATCCTTTCATGGTCATTGATGATGAGGATTATCAGGAATGTTCCCTCAGTTACTCAGGCCGATGTCATCCATGGAATGGTCAAAGGTATGAAACCATTTTCAATGCTCTTGCCAATTTTTTGTTCTAGGCTACAGATACTACTAAAACCAAACATTAGGATTTGTGAAGGCCTCAAAAGGCACAACCATCCCATCCCACCCTACCATATGTGATGCCACATTTTGTCGTGATAACTAACCATGTAGAAAATCCATGGTTTCATCATGGTCAGTCATGTCAAACTAAATACAGAACTCATCTAGTAAATAGTAAAGCAGTAGTTATTTTTTTTGAGTTATCTGATGAGAAGAAAAACATTTTTTTCACTAGCTAGAATCCATTGGTTCAGCCATTAGTTCCCATCGTGTATCCTATTAATAAGAAACCCCCTATTTATTGAAAAATTCCTTTGACTTTGAAATATGATTTGGTGAATATCCTCCCCAGTATTCCTACTAATATCTCAATCCTTGAGGCCCACCCCCTCTCATAAGAGATATATGGAGTTGTGGTAGATACCTATAAATTCCTTCTCTAGTTTGATGTCAAGGTAATGGTTGTAAAAGACATTTATAACAAAGAGATCAAAAAAATAGTTTACCAATCCATAATATCATTCGCCAAAAAAGATGAGGTTCTCCTTTTTCAGGGTAACATCTGCCCTCTATACCTCCTAGTCTAGTTCAATGTCATGGATATCCCTCATTATCTTCTAAAAATAGGATCCATGAACAATTTCATTATAACATGGAATATTGGTAATCATGTATTGACTGAAGAATATTTTAGTTTCTCTTACATGATAATTTAGTGCTATGACATTACCAAGTATAGACCGTGTGGCCTAAATTGATTGAACAACCAATTCCATGACATTATTGAAAATTATGAATTCTTGGCTATCTCACAACATACCTACTACAATGAATTTATATTTAGGCCTCAACTCTCTCTTCATGTAGCAGTCCCATTATTTTATCACCAATGCCTCATGAACACCCTCAACGGTTGTGTAGGAGATATTCAAGGTGATGTATCCCGCATTAACTCATGTGAGGATGGCTATCTAGATGTCGAATATTAACAGAGACAATATAAGCATGTTTAGACCAACAAGGTTGAGCACACCACTATTGCATCCTGCCCATGCACATATTTCGATTACGCATTCATCCTCCCAATTCATGGGTTATATTCCATGATTCAAGACTAGGGGAACTTCTTTATTGTTTATTAGAGTAAGGGTTGCGATGTCATTATGTACAAGGGAAGACAAACGATTGCCTTATAATCCTACATAAAAAAATATTGGGTGACACCAAAAACCCCAACCCATATGATATATCGATATGTTTTCCCTATGGATAACATTATACATTAGAGTCACCAATTTTTGTGATCCAGATTGATCCCAAGGAATCCAACTTTCCACAATTTCTTGGAAATCATGTTTATACCCCATAGTCAAAGTACTGATGGGTTGGTATGATAGACATTTTTCCTATATCCTTAGTATATTATGATTTCTTGAGTGATGATTTCACATTCTCACAATATGGCACAAGTATTCGCCAAGAATTAGTATCCCTGGATGAACCATATTCTCCAAATGGTCCCCCTACCTCAAAAGATTAAGTTGATTTATAATACACTCATCCCACAAATGAAGAGGGTCTCCCCACCTCTATCTATGTGATGGTTCAAGAGAAATTGAGTACCAAAACAAACTTGTGTCCAATACCATTTAGTGCATCCATGCCTTTGGAGGAATAGTTGTAGTATGTGGATTTATTGAAGCAAATTAATGATGTATTTGACAAGTTTTATGATGTGATTCTATTACTAGACCATCACGTCACCTTTCAGTATCTTTGTTTGATGGAGAGTCCTTATAGATTCAGGAAGCCTTTCAAGAATATGCACACTTACTATGGTGTTATAGTCGAGGTTAAAGTGGATTATCCTATAATGAACATATTTTTCAAGGATGTTTAGTACCACAAGTGTGTACCATTATTATTCAATTTAAAAAGATAAGTGGGAAGATTATAGACTATATCGTCTTTCAAGTCATCAACATCCACCATCTGAATGATGATATTCTACTTCAAGTTATGTAGATTTTGATTAATTCCATAACTGGGTTCCATGATCTCATTTTCATTGACGAATACAATGAGTACAACCAGAAATGGATTCCCCCTAAATATTGGGATTAAAACACATTTAGATCACCACAAGGAACCTTATACTATCAATTAATTCCTTTTGTATGAATAATTAGGACATCTCGGCCTGGGTGCCACACACCTGTTCCCTGACCCAATGTGCCACATGACCTCATGTGCACCTCCACGTATGCCAGAGGCTTCAGACTAGTAGTGAAGGTCTGTAATCAATCGGGGGGAGACAATACCATCTTCATGAGAGTAATACCCTAGTATAAATAAGTAAAAAAACAGAAATAGAAAATAATCATAACAATTAAAATGCCCAAATCACATGATAACATAAATAAGAGAAATAAAACATCAAAATTGAATAGTAGATATGTCATGATAAAACATGTCATGTGTCAAAAAAACCCAAAAATTTAATACACTAATAACACCCATGTAGGTCTTGAACCACTTCTAGTTCCCTCAACCATGATCTTTCTCATATCATCCATATATCACAAGGAATTGTTCATTATCCTATATTACAAATGTGAAGTCTATACAGGTACTGTTTAGGAATCTTGAGTAGGTTTTGAATATTAATTAGTATTCCACCATGACTTATATTTTAAAAAATATTCATTCAATATAGTGTATATAGTTTTATAAAGAATAAATACGAAAATAATGTTATTATTATACATTTATTCAATGATTCGTAATTTAACCACATCAACCATCAGGATCCTGAGAACACTTGAAATCTCAATAACTACGTCGGCCCTTTTCTAAGACTAAACTCTCTCCAAGAAATATCATATAATTGAATATCATTTTTACCATTTGTTATCTAATTTCACACTATGGAATTTTGATATGTAATTACATGTCCCACACAAAGTTATCACATATGAAATTCCTTAACAATCCATCATTTCAATTAACACTATTGGCATTGGATATATCAGGTCGTATCCCACATATAATTATGACATGTGATAACCAGTGTTTCTATTTATCATTTCTTTACACATTGTAGTATTTTTGATACATTTTCCAATATCGCAGACATGATTTTCACATTAATTAATTCACCAATTAATTAATAAAATTCATTAGTTTTATTCTTATACCATCTCATTAATTAATTCAATAATTAATCTATCACATTAATTCCATATATTAATTCAACGTTTAATTAATCAAATCAAAAAAAATCATAGTCAAAAAATATCAAATAATTAATTCTAAAATTAATTATCCAATTCAATAACATTATTATAATAACAATTAATTCAAAAAATAATTATTTAATTTCTATAATCATTATATATCCAAAAATAATTTGACAATTAATTATTCAAACATTCAATTTTTTAATCCCCACCATTGCCATTAATTAATTCTATAATTAATTAATCACACTCAACAGTCTCTAAAACTGCACAATTATTTCAATTATAATTTATCCCTATTCAATCATCCAAATTCAAAATTTCAAAATTCACATAATTATTTCTTTTAAAAAATTAATTAATTTAATAAAAAACACAATTTTTAAAAATCTAATAGAAATATTATTTTTAAATACATGTAATTGAATTATACACTTTGGGATTTTAATTATTGGCCACCTATCTCAAATTTGATGAATAATGATCGCTAATAGAAACCCAAAATTTAATTAAGATGTCTGAATCAATAAAGGCATTGGATATTTACTTCAAAACTATTGATCAAGATCAAACCCCAAACCAAAAACTATCAATGGAACCCCAACATTATTGGAAGGGGTAATGCAAGGGACCAAAAACAAATATTTCTTACCAAGAATCCATCATCAATCCACAAGGATAAAAGATGGATAATTTTCTCCAAATTGGTTAAGAGTCTCCCAAGGGATGGAGGATGAGATCTGTTGATTAAAAAATGAGAATTATGTCACACAGAATGTTTAAAAAATTAGATCAGGCATTTACATGATGTGTAATGTTATTAAATATCATGTAAATGTTTTTCATGGAATTTTCTAAAAAAACATACCATCTCATAGAAACCCTCAAATAAATACATGATGTGTAATGCATTTACATTATGTGTAAATGTTTTTTAGTTTCTTTTTCTCCTCATTTTCCTTTTTAAACAAACCTAACCACTTTTAAATTTTATCATCTCTCTAACAACACAAAGAAAACAAAACCCATTTATTCCAGAACTCAAAAATCAGAGAGAGATGCACTTGACAAATTATGGGATCTTATATCTCCCCACCTTCTAAAAGATCCTCCTCGGATTTTACTCTCATGTATCTCTAAGATCTCGAGTCAAAATTATCAGTCCATAGAGCCCTCATATCTTTTTCTCTATCCCATTTTTCCTCTTGAACTTTCCCATGATTCCACCATACTCGAACTATTTCCACGTCTCTCCTAATAAAATTTTCTTACTATTATCATACACAAATATCAAATGAAACTAAAAAAGACACATCTTTATCAACCTCAAAATCATCCACATTGATTAGTTGAGAAGGGTTGAGGTGATACCACAAATGTTTGACACATGGAAAACGATATTTGTAACACTATATCTCTATAGAAGAGCCAATCAGTATACCGCCGACTTTATTCTCTTTATAATGACATGTAATATGATGAAATATGAAGCTATATTTCCCTATCTCTATATCTTGGGGTGAAAAAATCTAGGTGACACCAAGATGAATACACGATCACCTTTTTCGATTTCTATATGAATAATAATTTTTTATTTTCTGAGCTATATCTATAGGCTTCCGAATAAGATAAACCTACTCTAATGGATCCTTTACAAGACTCTATCCCAATATCTCAGACTCACCTTCCTCTATCTAGCATATAGGTAATCAATAAGTCCTAATATAATGTTCCTCATATGACCCATTTATATTGTTTCCTAAAAACTATTGTTAGAAGGGAATTCCATTAAATCTAGTTGTTTCTCCCTAGAACAACCAATGTCAATAACACATGCTCTCCGTATATCCTCAAGAACCTGTATAGTACACTTAGATTCCCCACCTATCTATAAGTGCAAGGAATACATAGTAAAACATTGGAACCATGCTCCTTATGTATTCCCTTCCAGAAGTGCAATGTAAAGTGTGAGTCACAGTTTGACACAATAGTCCTTGGAACCCCATGAAGACGGACTATCTCTTAAACATATAGTTCACCCAATTGGACCACCAGGAATGTCTCCATCACTCGTACTAAATGATTCACCATCTCCATGTTTTCTAAAATCACCCAAATTACATCATTATTAGGAGACATCCTAGGAAAAATGACCAAAAAGTATATAGTGATATCATCTGACATCCATTATAGAATGAGAAATGGCTATAGTAAACCACTAGGTCATCAATGGTCATCCATTAGTAGATGTTAGGCGTGGAATCAATTCATGAACCCTACAATCACCTTTTTCATGCCCATCCACCAAAAATATCACTGTAGGTCATGGTGCATTTTAGTCACACATAGATGTACCACCTACTTCAAGACATGAAATTCATGCGTCAACTCCTCCCACATACACATTGGCATAAAAATATGATTCCGATCATAGATGATTTCATCCTCATTTATGTTCCAATAAAAATGAGAATCTCCACCTTCAAGTATTTACCTCAAGGTCAATAACTCAATATCATCGTAATTCCTATCTCAAATTCAGATCAAAGTGTAGACTACACTGATATTGATACAAGATTAATCTTCTCAAGACTCCCCTGAACCACAACATACATCTCAAACATAAGAGCCATCATTTTTCACACAGTACCAGACTCACAAACTTCCTAATTCTGAGTCTTAATTCTCAAATCATTATCCACACTATTTTCCTTCTCGGGCATATATTTTATATAAAAGTGAATATATTTCATACACTAAACCCATATCTGCAAATATAGATTCAAATATTATTTAAAAAATAATTACATTAAAATCTTTAAATCTGTATGTACATTAAACTTTATGCCCAATAGATAATGTCACTAACACATTAAATCATAAGAAACTATAGCCAACTTGAGATCATGTATAGGATACTTCCATTCTTATAGAATCAACTACTGATACCCAAAAGATACAACTCAATATCCCTACATCAACACTGCTCTAGGATTTATCCAAGAAGCGTCACTAAACCATATAATCTTCTCCCAGATCTGGTAAGACCAAGATTGGTGCAGAAGTAAAGTGCTTCTTTAGATCCTTTATATCATTCCCTTATTCTATAGGCCATTCAAACATTTCCCCCTTCTAGGTAAAAACTGAATGTGGTGCTTCCAAATGGTAAAATTCAGTAATAAACCTCTAATAAAATCAATCAAATCCTAGAAATATACTATTGTAGAATATGTTCTAAGTCTGCTCACAAGAAACTACTATTTTAACATTCCCAAGGTTCAAAGATTGACATTCCTCCAATACTATGTGACAAAGTAGTATAACTGATAATTAAAAAATAGAAAATTAGATAGATTTGTGTACAGTTTATGCTCTCTCAATGTACTCATAATGTTGTCAATATGATGGGAATGATCTCCATAAATCATGAAATACACCAAGATTTCATGAAAAAAACCACCACAAACATACCTACAAATGGATGGATGATTTTATTCATCAAGTCCACAAATATTTCCAGCATATTCATCAACCCATTAAAATTACAACAAACTCATATAGTCCATACCTACTTGGAATATTAGTCTATGATATATCTGAAGGATGAATTATAAAATGATGATACCCTGGTCTCAATTAAAACATTGATAAAATGTCAGCTCCACTAACCTAGTCAATGAGATCCTCAATATGCAGAATAGTTTATCTGTTAATTGCAGTAATATAGTTAATCAAATACTAATCAACATGTAGGTGCATTTTCCCATCAACCTTCTTATCAAAAATACTGCTGAATAGTAGGTTGACTTACGCGGTCAAATATAACCCTTATCCTCAAAATCCTCCAATGTATTCTTGAGATTCTAAATTTCAATTCCTTCCATTCTGAGTGGGGGAATTGAAAATTGATCATCCCCTAGAATGAGCTCAAATTTAAAATCCATGTCTCTCTAATGTGGAATCTCTTAAAATCCTTTAAAGAAAACAAATACTAAAATCTTACAGCATAGGTGGAAATTCACCATACTTCACTACTCCATAATTCAGTAATAGACTTGAATCATAGGTTGTGTGAACCCCTTGTTTCTGGGTAATTGGACCTGCTCTTCCTTCCTAGATATCCTATTCTCCATGGTGAATATTCTTGTCACCCTTATGTGACATAAAATTAAATCTCATATGGTAATAATATATGCTATATCAGTGTGCTAAAAGGTAATACATACCCACTGTTAGGAAAAATCCTATAATTTCAATGATTTAAGGATACCACAAAAGTGATACTATCCATCTTTTATAGTACAACACTTGCATAAAGCGATGTCTATCGACCTTACTCATAACGGTGTATCTATAGTCAACACCCCACTCATGAACCCCATATCCCTACTCAAAATGGTCATAAATGTTTTAGAAATATTGGAATTATTGGAACCAGTATCAAATAATCAACTAGCGAATTTTGAATATACAAGAACAATACCTCTCACTAACAACGGTCCATCCTCACTATCCACAAGTGTTGGTTGAACAACATGTAATTTTCATACACTCTTCCCTATGATGTATTCTGGTTCCCCTCAACTACATCACTCTAATGATAAAATATCGTTTTCCCCAAATCACCTTTTCCACTTCTTCTAATGCCTCAGCAATTATAACTCTAGATGTTAGAATGATATAGTGTAAAAGATCCCCTCCCCATACTTTTATTCTATCTAGGTCTCCCTTAACTACCCAACTATCAGGGATACTTAGAGATCCTCTTTATATTTCCCATGTTTCATAGCCTTGTCACTCTACTAGTGGTTAGGGGAACTCTCTCTGAAAGTATTCCAACCTACCACACTAGTGACATATCACTTGAGTAAGAGCCTGACCAACTAATCCCTCTATTTTGGTACTCTATTTCCCACTTCTCTGGAAAAAAATTTCATAGTGATGCTTCCTACTCTCAAAATTCGTACCACATAACTGTCTATCTAGAATCACATATCCTTCACTGTAAGCTTTACTCAGATAACCCTTCGCTATGAGATCCCGATACACCACCTCAATAAACATCTTTAACAGAAATATTTAAACTAGGGACATAATCTCACATTTAATTTTGTCCTATAAATATCTCATCATAGATTTCGTATCCCCAACCAACATTGGAGAAAAGAGTTTCAAATACATAAATCAATCAGCATAGTCTATCATGGACTACAAGAAAGTGGCTTATACCAATAGAAACATATTGACTGATAATATTTATATTGGTAAAAAGGAGCATTTATAATAGTATTATGTATTATTGGAATAATATTTAATACCAAAACTATTATTTAACCAAAAGTATATCAATTGATATTAATCATTGAATCCCAACAATCTTGTTACCATCAGTTAAATCTATCCCTTTATTATAATAATATGAATATTTGTTTTATTATTATTTGAATCTGTTAGTAATTAAAACTAAAACCAACAAATATTTTACCATAAATAAATTTTTTTACAACTAGCCATTTAATAACAAAAAAAAATTATCAATAAAAAATTAAGAGAACATAATATTTTTTTATACCACTATTTTTACAACTAATGTTAATATCCATTTTTTGAGGACGTATTAAAAATATCTCATTGCGAGATTTAAAATTTCAATTTTCAATAAATATCAAATGTGTTTAAATTTTTTAACATTGTTTAATTGATAATCAATTTAATAAATTTTTTAAAATGAATATTAAATCATAATGATATTTGATATATTTACATATATGTTTGATATTCTTTGCATACATTGTAATTTAGTAATCGTATTTAAATTTAATAAACATAATAAAATATAGTTAAAATAAATTCAAAAAATTAATAATTTAAATTTAATAAATAAATAACACAACAATAAATTGATTAATATTATTTTAATAATAATTTATATTCACATATTGAAAATCATTTTTATATTGAAATAAAATGAATAATTTTTAAAAAATTATATATCGTTCATATATTTTTTTATATATTTCATTTAAAAAACTAAATGAATTCTGATATTTTATTTATTTTATTTTATTTTTTCAATTCTATAATAATCCCCAACCCTAATTCACCCATCTCTAATGTATGATCCACCCCACCCATGCCACCTCGTGGGACTCGTGGCATCTCTGCCCCCTGTTTATACCGACATCGCCTCTACCTTCATGATCCCCTACCTCCTCCATGACCACTGATCCCCTCTGCACCTGTCGTCCCATCCTCCACCACTCACCATCTATGCCACCCACCTCCTTCGTGACACCCACCGTCTCCCTCCACGACCCTCCTCCAATGCCATTGGCCTTCTCCACTATGACCCTCCACACCCACCAAACCCTTTCAATGACCATTGTATCGTCCCCAGCAAAATACCTCCATTCTTCCCATACTTCCTCTCTTTACCCCCTCAGTCACTGACCTTCCTTGATCAAACCTTATCATCCCCATACATCCCCACCCAACCTTCCCCACACAATGTATACCTTAATATTTATTTAGTTAGAAATGAGTAATTAGTTTTAGTGTTCTCACTAACATAGATTAATGCCTCATCTGTGTAATAAATCAAAGTAGAAGATAGGATGGTTTCTAAGTAGAATTCAGATGATTTTCTAACTGTATGAAATCATGAATCTATAAATTTTGGGTGAAATCTTGAATCTATGTATGGTGTGTGAAATATATAATCTATGAAATCTAGAATCAGTGTAATCTATGCAATCTATCCCCTCTCCATTACTCATTTGGGTTTATTAGTGCTACACTTATATTGAACTCAATGTCTCATCTTGGTTTCTTATTATTACACTTAAATTTTTCCCCAGAATAACTTTCTTCCTACGTTGATGGTAAAATAAAAGTTCCAAACATAGGTTGGGAGCTCCCGTCGTTCATCTCAACATATGTGTCCTTCAATATAACTCCTCAGTGCATTAATTTTTCCTTCCTCTCGAACTACCCTCCCAACCCTACAATTTTTCCAATCCCAAGTCCCTTATTTTTTCCCTTCCTTCTCGTTCGACGATCATTCACCTAAACTGAAAATGTGGCCATTTTGTTCCTAATTATAAAAAGTTGATACACTTTCAGAAATCATACACTTGTTTCACGATAGAGTTTCTATGAAGGGTTTCATTGTGTTTTCTCGATTCAATATAAATTTTATTTTTGTTTATTTAATGAAATTTTCCTTTGTTATGCATTGAGTGTCAGTTGCAAGGGGTTTTGTAGCTGGAGATCCTTCTCCAGGCATATGGGGGTTTTTAGGAAGAATAATTTGGCTTCACATGGAATTTTACAACATATTTCGTCTTATTTTGTTATTTTATGTATAAAAACCCAACAATCATATAAAATGTAAGTGGAATGTGTGATATTTAAAATAGAAGGCCAGAGTTTGTGCATCATTTATGATAGTGTCAAGATTCAAAGTTTTTCCATCAATGATGAATTACATGGAAAATTTACAAAGGATAATCTCAGATTGTGATTTCATTTTATCACTTATTCTGTCGTTACCTGATATTTCCTCTAATATATTCCCCTACCCTAGAGGTTCATTGTTATCTACATTTCTCTATATCAGTTCTTCTTTAACCATTATAAGCCTTGCACTAATGTCTCTTGAAATGTTGTGTGAAATCTATTGCTAATAAGAGTGGGAATCAAAATTCTAGAGTTCTATTAAACACAACAACAAATACTAGTAGTGTATCATATTATGGTGTTTGAACTAAAATTATTCAGTTGTTTTATCTAGTTAGAAGCATAGTTATTTTATTTTAGTGTGATTTTGGTAAATCCTATTAAATTTTTCAATGAAGATATCATTGGATTCACTCTTTTTAGTCATAAGGGCATTATGAAAACAAATGAGCTCTTTTTTCTTGCATCTTATGCTTTACAGTTGATTTATATAACAAAATATAGTGCAAAAAAATTTCATGTTGTTGTCATTACTATACAAAGAGATTTAATGGAAATGGAAGAAGATATCTTACATGAAGTGTAGGAATGACAAACAAACGTTACAAAGAAATACCAAGGAGACATATATTTCCATAGAGGATATGTAAGATGTTATAATTTCTTATTCTACAATTGATTTTTTTTGGAAAGACATTAATGAATTTCAAGAAGTACTCTTATGTTTTAGTGACAGAGATTTTCTATTTGTAGCTTTCCATCTCAAGTATTTTTTATTTAATTGTTTTTATTGACGTGTCCTTTGTGACATGATTTTTTTAATGGCTCATTGTTTACATATTCTTATGAATTAGATAATGGAAAATATAGAATTGTTTCCTGAGTCTATTATTGAGCATTTTCTTTCACTTTTCTAAATTCATGTAATAGAATTAATGCATGTGAAAGGATAGACTTTCGACAAGGTGGTTTTTCCAGGGACTTTATAATTTATCATGAATGAAAATGGCTACATTTACATTAATCATTGAGATCATGGAATATATATATTGGAATTAGGATTCTAGTATTTCATTTCATCAATTTTCTTTCTTATTTCAATTTTATTTAAATCGAGGACTTCAACATAATGGCGTTGAAGAGATAAATCACCAAGTATCATGACACTAGAAACACCTCCCACAATCACCCGTGCCTTAATAAAATGTGATAGAGTCAAGAAAAGGTTACTCAATGATGAAATTTCATGAAGCGAGAAAGGCCAAATCCCTTCCCACATCTTCGAATTCCAATAGATCTATGTTTCTACAATAAATTTTTATCCCAATTTTCTATTGGAATAATGGACTTGGAAGGCTATACAAAGGGTACCTTGAGAGCAGAAACAATTTGATCTTTATCCCAATTATTGTACTCTATTTTCTATTTTCATTAAAATTCATTTCATAACTATTCCTTTGTATGTTTCTTTAAAGATACATGACAATTTTGAAGTGAAATGTAACAGAATATTCATCATGGAGGTCATTATGGTGAACCTTATTCACTATCCCAGCCTCTTAATCTTGGAAGGATTTTGTGTTGATGGCGATTTTAGGATTCTATTATATAAATAAATTGTTCTCTAGAGAATCATCTTCTTGGTATGTATCTTTATTTTGTATTCATAAATCACATAAAAATATTATTCTTTAAACAATTCCCAACTAAATATACTTTTCCCTAGAGATTTACCTCCAAACCTGAAGACCATGGATTATAATTCAAAGATAAAAATATCTAATGGGGTAACAAGATAGCTTAAATATGTATGTGAGAATGAAAACCTCCATGTAATATCCCATGATTTCAAAGCATTGAAAATATTTTTAGATGATTAATTCAATCTAAATATCTCTTATGTTAGGCTTCCTAATCTCAGTCCAACTGGGGATAAGACCCATGTTTACACAATGACAATAGGGACCTTTGAATACCATGCTCCTGAGTTTGAACTGACTGTCTAGTTGACTACCAAATCTAATGTGTACAAATTTAATGTCCTATTCCTAGAGATAATTGTTTGAATGTGGGTTATTTACAATGTTTCTCCCATAGATGGGAAAAAGATGATTATGTAAGTTATTATTTCAAACCTAATGTCAAGACTAAATTTTTAAAATCAAATAATATGATCTAAAATTTCAATTTTTGTTTTAATTGTTTTATTTTTATCATATTTTTTCAGGGAATCCAATATTTCATTTTAAAAACTAATGAAATGTTTGGTCATTATGATTTTGGTATATTTATCCCCTGACATTTTACGAAATTATGTTTCATATTTTATTGAATATCAATTATATTTTTGATAGAGATTTTAGAACATGTTCATTATTGATTGAATTTCGATCCCAATTATATTCATACAAATTGATAATTTCCTTCAAGACGATCTCTGTAACTCTATCCTTAGTGATTAATATTTTCATTACACTAAATGGTTCTCCAGCTATTGAATTAAATTTCATTCTCAATAGGAATGTAGTTTCATAATAAATTGAAAGTATCTTTACTTGATTGTAGAATTTTATGCATTGTTATATGAATATAAATTTTTGAGTTAGGTGTCACTCTTAGTTGAAATTATTGTCATTCCCAATTATGTGTCGTCAAAAGTTATGATTCACTCTTAATTGAAATTATTGATTGTTATTATTTTGTATTTTTTTTATCCTAGTGGACCTGATGTCAAATATGGATATAATTCCATGGTCAAAGGGGTTTACAGAACCCCGTCTTGTGTTTGTAGCACCCCATATATTTGTTCTTTGATGGTATTAGAAGTGGACATTATGTATGCATTTATGAAACCAATGAAACCAAGTCTAGAATACCCCTTATAGATGATTCACAATATCAAGATCACACTTTACAAAAAAATATCTAGAACCTAGACAACGGCCTTCTATTGTTTCCATTAAATGAATTCTTGTCTGATTTTCTATATTTATTATGAATTATATTTTGATAAAATATAAAAAAATTTATTCTCATTCTAGTTTTTGTCTATACCTTAGTTTGGGATGGATGTTTTTTTAATTAATTATATTTTTCTTCTCTTAAATAAATCTGTTCTCATGAGTTTTGATTTTACGTTAACTCAACATGATTTGTTTTTTCTAGGTATTCTAGCTCCACACAATTACTGAGTGTAACTCGAAGAACATTAACCACTTTTAATTTAGTTTGAAATTAAATTTTTTCAAATAATAGTTACACAAATGAGGACTGGCTTCAATCTTTCAAGAAATGTTGTATTATTAAATTGAAAAAATGGATTCAGTAATATTTAAAAGGATTTTAGTGCTTTATCCCAATGGTTTATTATTTATATTAATTCGGAAGTGACTTTTTCACCTATTTTTATGTGGTTTTCAATGTATTCTAATCTGGTTCGTGGTGCCAAGGCCATGTAGTTTTATATTCAAGGGACCTGTTAGAACCTTACCAAGACCCGCCACATTACTACTAGGAAGTCCCCTTGTGGAGAAGGTAGTTTAAATTTTTTTCCTTGATCACATCCGAGTTTGTCCTCATATTCATGAAAAGTTGATTTGTTGTCTCAAATAAGACATTCAACATTATTTTTCAGAATTTCAAGCCAGTGAATTCTTTTAAAATCATTTCTGTGAATGTAAGTGATGTTCAACCAGGTTATTTCTTCCTTTTATTCCAAGAGTATAGTTTTTCTGTGATTCAAAAGGTTATATGTGGGTTTATATGAATATTTCAACACAACTAATAATAAAGCTTGTTTGATTTCTTGATATTCTATACTTTTTATCTTTTAATTTTAATTAATACTTGCAGGGAACAACACATGAGATCAGTGTGAACTACAAGTGAACAAGCGGGTGATAGCTCTGTACAGCTTGATGGATGTGGTGAACTAGACTAGGTCCATCACAATTGATCCTGGTATGGAGGTTGAGTTCACCATTTCTGAAACTTATTTAATTTCTTCATCCTCTGCAACTCCAATTGTCGAGAAAGGTTCATTATATAATTTTAGTTTGTATAAGCCCATTTTTATGTGTTTGAATTCTGTATCAGTTAATGTTTTATTTTGGGAAACATTATTTTTGGGGGTTTTAGTTGGTCTGGGAAAAAATATATATGGATTAGAGTATACATACCTCTAATGAAATATAAAAAAGGATGAAAAAAATTCTTAAAATGGAAATCATTTTTTATAACTCTATTCATATTTTTCTTTCTATTCACAGAGATATTTTTTATAGATTAGAGATGGAGTTGACTCACTGGTCCTAGGGAATAGATGGGTTATTGGTGCTCACTTGTCCCTGGTGTTCCATGGATGGGCTGGAGCTGGCTCGCTCTTCCTCAGGCATGGATGGATTTCTAGTGATCGATGGTCATTGATATGGAATGGATCAGTGATGTTATCATGGGGGATGAATTTTGTATTAATGGGAATGATGGATCTTGTTGGGGGGAATGATTTTGTATTGATTTATTTTGTAATGACTTTCATTATTAATATAATTAATTATTTTATAATTTTGAACATTTGTTAAATTTTTCTTTGATTTATTAATTAAAAAAAATTTATTATTTACGATACATAAATAAATATAATATAAAATTTTACTAGCCATAATTTTTTATAATATTTATTCTAATATAATTTATAAATAAATAGTATATGTTGGTAATGTTTTTACCAACAGAAACATTTTTCACCAAAAAATGTTGATAAATAGAACATATCTATTACTTGTTGGTATTATTATAATTGTATCAGAACTATTTTATCTATCACAAAGACAATTAGAGACAGAGTTTTTACCGACAGTTTGGTGACATGGACATATATGTTGGTAAAGCGTTCTACAAACAGAAAATGCACATTTACCAAGAGATACTCCCCCATTGGAAAATGATAAATATTTTTTAGTGGGACATTCCCCCCTAAGTCAACCACATAAACTCAGTATCTCTCTCATACCTCATCTTCCTAGATAGAAGTGCTCCAGGAGCTTCTCCAAGTATTTTTTCCATAACATAGCTTAAGAATGTACATTCTGTGCATGAACATCCAACCAATGCTTTTTCAATATTTGTATAAAGTAAGTGTCCAACATGACCCTCTTCTCAATTGGATTCTCCAAATGGTTTAAAATAGTCTTCATGGATTCAATCTCGAACTCAGCTGCCTTAGATCTACCCTATCTTGTAAATGTAAGAGGGTGGAGTAACTGAAACTCCCTCATAAGATCCAACATTATTTTCACAACCTGCCCAATGTCTCTTTCTAGAAGTTTCATAAACTAAAATATTTCTCAGGGAATTACTCTCCTTGTTACTCCCTCGGAATTACTGGTGCCTCATGTTTTGCTACTATAGGCACATCTCTATACATGTCCTCACGTTATCCTCTCAAAAAGCATCATAATGGAGACATATCTCTATAATTCCAAATACATGTCTCGGGAGACATTACATCACATTTTCATGTTTACATAAGTGTAAAATACAACAAGTCACAACATTCCTTTTCCACCAAAAAATTCCACAAACTGCAAATCGTGGTTCTATTACTAACCTTAACCATCCTACATATAGGTCATAGTTAACAAAGGGTAAACCCATTTATATGTTTCTCAATTAGACAACAATTTATTCACATATTGCATCATTTTAAAAACATTCAATCTCATATTCGAAACCTTTTTCAATTCAATTACACTAGAATGGAAAAACACATCAAGTTCAACTACATACCCAAAACTCATTTTCCTATGTGTGCCTAAAATGATGCATGTCACAAAATAATTCTAACTCCCTAGAATGATGAATACATAATCCTCTCTTGTTTCAAATTTGGCCAAAATTAAAATTTAATAAAATATCAACCACAATAATCACATCAGTCATTGAGTTCATCACCCATGTTGAAATTTCAACCAACAATAACAACACAAATAAAGAATAGCAATATCAATCTAGGTACTTGGGATTCCCCCTTACATGGGTTTGAAACTACCATGCAGTATCTCCTATCTGGGGGTTGACTCTTCATAGTATCATATATACCTTTCCCCAGTAGAAATAAAAAATATATTTATATATGTTTTTTCATTGATATCACTTTGTTACATACAAACCTAGATGCCAAAAACTAGTTCCATGAGCTAGAGGGACACATGGCCACAAGTGGTCATCCCCGTACGCCAGAGGCTGAAGACTAGTAGTGAGAGTCTATTATCCATCAGGGTGAGACAATACCTTTTTAACAGATTTATACCACAACACAACTAAATAAAAAATAACCAAAATATCATATAATCATAACCATAATAGTGCTAGAATAACATGATTAATTAAAAAATAAAAATACAATATCCAAATTGAACTATAGATATGTCAAGTGAATATGTGTCATGTGTCAGAAATCAAACCCAAATGTAAAGACATCGACAACTCCCATGTAGGTCCTGAACCATGTATTGTTACTTCAACTATTCTCTGTCACAATTCAGCCATATAATAGAGGTACTTCTCCCTTATCTAATCCTGTAATAATGAAGACTATTCGAGCACTGATCGGGCATCCCGAGTATGGTGCGAGAACAACATAGTAGGCCACCACCAATGGTGTCAAAAACAATGTCCATTAAAAAATTTGTATGAAATTGTATAAATAATAAATATAAGAAATAATTTAAATAATTTAAATTTGTTCAATTACTATTTATTTTTTCACATAAACCTACAAATCCCCAAGGACACTTGAACTCTCAATACTTACTTCGTCACGTTCTGGTGTCTGAACAACCCCTAAGGAATATCTCATAGTGGAATTCCATTGTTAAAATTTTTTATCTCATTTCACAATACGGGATTTTTATTAGGTAGAACATATCCCACACATGGTTATCACATATGAACTCCATCGTTACCATTCATCGTTTCAATTCAAACTATGGTAATTTTTTGCAGTTGACCCTATCCCCCACAAGATTATCACATGTGAATTATACTGTTATAATTCATCATTTATTTTCACTATGGTATTTTGATATATAAGACCATATTCCCCACATAATTATAAAAAAAAATTAATAATTAATTAATCAAATTAAAAAATTGTATTCTCATATAATTCGATTAATTAATTCAACAATTTTTTATCACATTAATTACATCAATTAGTTCAACGATTAATTAATCACATAAAACAATTTCATAATAAAAACAGTCTCCAATAATTAGTTCTACAATTAATTATCCAATTCAACACCATTAATATAACAATATTTAACACAATATTTATTTATTCAATTTCAACAGTCTCGATCTCACTATAATAATTCAAAAATTAATTATTCTCAATCACAGTTTCATAGTTCTCTCAATTATTGAATTCACATAATTAATTAATTTAATCAAGAACTCAAATATAAACATAAAATGGAAATTCAAAAATAACATACCATTATTTAATTAAATACATTGGGATCTGAATTGTAGACCAACAACCTCATTATTGATGAAGAATTGCCTCCTATGGAAAACAACAATTGATGTAAGACAGTTGGATCAATAATAGAAGATTTGATCTATCTCAAAACAAAGGAAACAAATAAACCCCAAAACCCAAAACTATCATAGGTTCCTTTGAATCCTCAAATGTAAAAGTAATAAAATTTAACCAATTTAAAAAGGGTTTTACCATGTATCTATTACTAATATTTAATGATCTAAGATGGAGAAATCACACCAAATCTACTATGAGTCACCCTAGGGTCAGAGGAGGAGAGTTGTAGTGGAAAAAATCAAGAATACATTCATGAAACATGCTTAAAATAGAAGATCAAGAATTTAAATGGAACACAATGTGATTACACACCATGTAAATGTTTTCAATTTAATTATCCCAAGAACTAATCACCTAGAAATTATATTATTAAATCCCTTAAAAAATTACATGATTAGTAATGCATTTACATGGAGTAAAAATGTTATGTAGATTATTTTTCATCCCATTTTCCATTTTAGAAAAACTGGACCTCTTTTAATGTTTCTCATCTCACCAAGTAAACATGAATCACTCACTCCATTTATTAAAAAAACTCAAAACTCAATAATAGATATGGTTAAAAAAACCTGGGAACAGAAAATAAATGTAGGATCCACCTATCTTCATGTCATACGCCACTTAACTCAAACAAATCCTTGAAATATTTGTTTAATTCAATGTGGATGAATTCGTGGTTAAATCCTACTAGTTTTAAGACCATATAAGGCATCAAGATAAATTTTTCATCTTCCCCAATTCCCATCATTTTAATATAAACTGCTTAAACTATTAGTTCTGGATTATCTATAAAAAAGTTTTACTTCATCTTTAGATATAGAGGATTCATGTTCTACATAGAGAAGATCAAGTAAATCAGTGATTTGCCTCCACAATGAAACCTCTTGTATTTTTGATTCCTTCATGTACACTTAGACTACATGTTTCGGTTCATCACGAATTTTCTTTGAAATTTGAGACACTTTTTCATGATCATGGTGAAATTTACCTTCTACCAGTTGGACGAAGATTGTTAGAGAGTGTTTGAATTGATCAAGTAGTGTCTTATAAATCATATGGTTCTAATTCAAACCATGTCTGGGAAGAATCTTGTCCTCTATGTGGCTTTCCTAGAATAAACCATCAACTCACATCTCACCCAGAAGAAGAGTAAGGGAAGAAATAATAGTCTATATTATCTCAGTCACATAATCCTCAACATGGATACTAGATACTCTAATATTGAGAAATTATTCCTTGCACTAGTTTTCATAGATTAGATGTTTTATAGATCTCTACAATATCATAATAAATACCTAGGATCTAGTGTACATCCAGTAAATTATATCCTAAATCTCTTGATGTTGACAGGATGGATATCATTCAAGACAATGACCCCTCAGTCGTTAAATATCATCTTCATTCCATAGAAGAACATCAAGGGTAAGTCATTGATAGACTTTATATCCTCTAATATATCAACTAATGATTATTTTATAGATTTTTATTTCCTAGAAAAGGCCATCATCTCAGTGAATTAGGATATTTCATGCTGATAGATTCATTTTCTTAGAACCTCTCGGAGCCCAACCGGTAGATGGATCAATGATCCGAAACTAAATATAGTAGGTCTAGGGATCATCTTCATCACTATCACATAGTTTTATTTAAAATAATCATTCATTCTATAATAAGGCTACACAAAAAATATACGTAGTATCATGTTCAAATTAATTGACTCGACCTGGCTCTTGAGATTGATGTCCAAAAAATTCCATGTGAAGGGAGAGTTTGAGTTAGTCATAATATATATCAATTGTTAATACATAATTAATATCTATAACTCATGCCCTTACTATGTGCACACACTCACGGATGGCCCAGTTCCCTTCTCATCTAGAGGTGACTCATGTTCCTCCATCATAGAATGGTTGAGTCGATACCCTAGATATCCTAGCCACCACTCTTGAATAATCTAACTAGGATGATCTATTAATTATCTTGGAATATTGGATGGTTATCTCTCCAATCTTTTTAAATAATTATGATATCCCATAATTAAACAAGATAACTACTGGTACTTCTATATTACGACACCTGTATTTTCCAATAGTGGAGGAAACCATCGATTAGAAATCTTCTTTGATTGAGTTTCTCCAACACAGAATTTCCTACCATATGGAGTCAAACGTTTGTGATTCCATCAGTGCAGAAAATAATTCACTCTCAAAAGCTGTCATATCCTTGAGAAATATCTCTACAGATGTGGGTATTATGGAGTTATCCTCCATTAAATTCAAGAATGTTTTATTTCCCAATTCATGTAGGATGTTTATGTAGGTTTTTGTAGTTATCATTAAGAAATAATGATGTTGTCCCATCATATTTTGTGGCTAGGATACTTCAGTTCCAACATGGTCCATGACTACATCAAGATTTCCAGTAAGATCCACACATGATAGATTCATGAATGTTTTTTCTTCAACAACCCTATTCCCTCCATACCACTAGTAATTCTTGTCCCTTTTCAGTTTCGGGAATCGATTTCATGGGACCCTAACCTCTAATGATATACTGCATGTTAACGTATATTCTAAACATGAAAAAAAATCCCAAGTAGTGGGAATCGATTCTATTAATGAATTCATTACATGATTAGTGGTCTAATTCTTCATCACCCACACCATCCACCAACTCAGAGATCCTCCCAACATTGTCACTAAAAATGGTACCATCCACTAGGAAACTGAGCTGAAGAAACTCTCCACAGAGTATAATATATGTTCTAAGCATTCTACCTTCTATTATGCATAAAAAATGGATAGAATGTGGTATTTAACCAAAACTTCTCCTAGATTCTACAGATGGTAGTGGGTCAGAATAAGAATATTTTTCCAAACATGTTGCAAAACCTCTTTGGGATTATGATATGAGGACCCAAAAAATCCCCCAGATGACTCCACATTCCTTGGTGTACGGAATAGAGGATGTCATTCCCATTGAGATTCAGTTTTCATTGCTCCATATAACTTTTATGATTTTAATGAGACAGAAATGATAAAATAATTCCATTGTGATGAGCTAGAATCCATATATGTTAATAGGATCATGGCCTTTCATAATCTAAAGAGGCATTAGAATAATGTAACGAGGTGAATTAAATAAAAAGGTTATCCTTCACTCTTTCTTCTAATGTGACTCAATGTTGTCTCTAAGAATTCCAATATTACCTGGAAGGAATCCTTAAAAGTTATATACCATGTGGGAAGGACCTTATATGATTCAAAAGATCTATTACAATGGTGCGTACACTTTGATCACCCTATATGTGGAGTGAATCACTCCTATGTCCAATGCCACATGCCTCAAAGTGTACTTTTCAAGAAAGAGGAACTCTAATGACTAAATTCTAGAACCATAAACTGCGATCCATATAGTCTAAACTCGATAACCATAAACTAATAGCCTATAGTCTAGGAATCATGACTAAAAATGTGTGTGAATATCTCTATAAATCCTTCATTTGGAATAGTCTTCCTTGGTCCTCATTCCCTTTGGGTCACTCCCTCAAGGCACTGTATCTCCCTTTTGGTTAAGATGCTTCCAACCATAGTCTATAATATAAAACATTAAACTTGTATTCTTTTTATTTACTGCATTATGTTAATCATCACAGACCACTCTTATCATATGACCATAAACTACTACATTATGGTGCTATCCATATGATGAAATATTAACAACACCATAATGTTATAACATTAGTGGGAATTACCCTACTCAGCAGTCATCTTCCGTTACTTATTCAAGAACTACGCAGGACATGATTATTGTCCATATATGATATGTATTTATGCCTATATTTTTTCATCATGGTCCAACAACCCTAAAAGTAAAAAATTCAACCTCTCTTTGTATGGTCCAGACCCATGCATAACATATTTCCATCAAGAACTACATATGTCTTAATTGTCATCATTATGGGGTATATAGTGATGCACAAACATTTTTTATTTTTTCCTAGATACCAATCGATCAGCACACCTTCACTATCAGGCACTATATCTGGCATTGTGGTGATACTTGGTGCTTTCTCACATCAGATATTTCTTCAATCTTTTCTATATAGGTTCTCATGTGGCCAATATGTCGCCATTAATCATGACTCAAACTATGTTCGTGTTTTCTAAGAAATTTATAGTATCGAATTTGGTATATTTTTCCCTTATTCAAATCTATATTCTCAATACACCAAACTATATATTTTTTTTGAGAACACTATATTCCAAATAAAATGACTATAAACTAAGAACCATTTGGAATAAACTCCATGACATAAAAAAGTACCACATATTTTGCAATCATCACATTGTTCAACTATGTGCAAGCCTGCTTGGGAACGTGTCATGATTTGTGAACCTCCTCGATCTTCATTATGGCGGGGTTTATGACTTTACCACTCCACCGTACTCATTCCGATAAGACCATTCCCCATGGTCTAGGAAACATGACCTTGAACTCTTTACAACCAGTCCAAGCAAAAAAATTAATCTATATACATGCCTCCCAGATAATTTTTATGTGGAATGTGGACCCTTTATCCCTTATTCACATTGGGATTATTATGATACCACATTATGGATATCCATTTTGGAGTGATTACCCCATTATAGCCCAAACTATTTGACCTTATACAAATATTCAATGCCATAAATGCCCAAAAAACTATTATCCTACCCAAAACAAGTTCAGGATGACTCACGATAATCATGGTCTCCCTCAATTCCATATCCAAAGAGGGATTCTCCATGAGTTTTTTTTTCATAAAGAATTGTTTTTAGAACTATTTTTGGCTTGATTCCCATCCTTATGTGATATGTGAAGGTTCCAGGCGCAGCGGAAGCGCGTTGGTTGGTTTTCCCAACTTTAATTTTCACATTAAACAATGTTCAATCTGAGATCTGTCACGATTTAAAATGCCGAATCTTTAGAATAGAATGAATAATGAAAAAGAGAAGAAGAGTCACGAAACCCTTAAGGTAGGATCATGATATGTTGGTTATAATTAATTTAATTAATTCATAAGAATTACATCGATGGAAATCTATCTTCGTTGGAGTCTCTTATCCCGATCTAGTGATCTATCATTGCGTTGTAGAATCCAAGTACAGGATTACTCTAGCGGTGATCCACACGTGCTCCAAGTATCTCTGGACGTCACCGAAGGGATCTTCAGGTGCTAGTGCGGAAGAAACTTCACTTGCGATGTCCGCCTTCTACAGCCTTGATCTGGTGGAGGATCTCGCTCTCGTAACATGAAATAATTCTTTGTGGAAAGGGAATTCTCTCTTGTCTTGAGAGTATTTCCAAATCCATTATGCACAACAATGGCTCTGTTTCTATGAGAATAATGTAATTGGGATTATAATACATAGAATAATAAAATGAATTAATTTCCTGAAAGCATTTAATCATTTCATTTAATTCTTAGTAAAACCCCAGGTCTTAATAATGACAGTTGACCATCATTATTACTTGACATGTTCCCAATGTATTACATTTAATATCATTTAATTAAATAAACAACATTTTCTCATGAATCCCAAAAAACAAACTACACAGCGTGTATATAAATATACACGACGTGTACTTTTATTTTTTATTTTATTTATTTCCACCACCATATTTATTAGACCTTGAGTAATGGATATTTATTTATTAAATAAATGTAACTGCATTACTTGCTAATAAATATATATTATTTCTCCCACAATATATTATCTCGAATAACTAGTGTCGAAATAAATGCGACCAGGAATCCTTATATAATTATTAAACCACAGTCGGGAATAATATTTATTTAATTTGTTAAATTAATATTTAACTGAGATACATGGACACACATAGTGTGTGACCCTCTAGGTGTCTTTCTCAGTAGCAGTAGGCATAGCCTGCCTAAAGTCCAAGGTTAGAATCTAACAACATGCCAAGGAACCCATAGAAAAAGAAGTAAACGCCGCAATGACATGTTACCTCTTACAAAGGTTTACCAGGTAATATAATCCTTTTGTCTTGATATCTCCAATCAAGTGGGTTGCATGCTAGTGCCATCAACACATGTGCTCAATTATTCTTTCTTTGACTTCCTGGAATTGAACTCGCCCATACCTTACCATGGCCATGGATTTATATAGGTTATATCAATTCCATCAAAGGGCATGAGATATCTACTTCCATTATGAAACAAAAGGGAAAAATCCCGTCTCGCATTATCAATTAATGTAGTATTACTCGTGACGCAATCAATGTATCCTACCTCACTACGAACTGTGTCTCGTCATAGTTTTCGTCGATACATCTAAGTGTGTGAGTTGTAATACACATTAATAATAATCTTAATATCTAAGGACCACTACTAGAAAAACAGGTATTTGCGACGGGATCCCGTCGCAAATGGCTTTTTGCGACGGGGGCCCGTCGCAAATGACTCGTTGCTGAAAACGGTGTCGCAACAATAATTATTTGCGACGGGACCGTCGCTAAAGCCTTTTTCCGCGACGGGAAGAATCCCCGTCGCAAATAGTACTCCGTATATTTGTAAAAAACAATTCAAAAACTATTTGTGACGGGTCCCGTCGCAAATACCTGTTGTGACGGGCCCGCCGGAAAGAGTATTTGCGACGGTACCCGTTGCAAATACTATAAAAAAAATAAAAAAAATAAATTATTAATAAATTATTTTAATTAATATAATAATAATCCAATTATCATTCAAAAATAAAAAATAATAAAATATTAATAAATGATTTTAATTAATATAATAACAGAATTATAATTCACAAATAAAAATAATAAATTATTTTAATTAATATAATAATTATAGAATTATAATTCAAAAATAAAAAATTTTAGAATATTAATAAATGATTTAATTAATATAATAACATTAGAATTATAATTCATAAATAAAAAAAATATTAATAAGTTATTTTAATTAATATAAATATAATAGTATTATTTTACATTCAAGTATTAAAATAATTTAAGTATTACAAAAAAATATAATTAAATTTTAATATTATAAAATTTTAATATATATATAAAATTTAATATTATAAAATATAAATAATATTATTATTCATATTAATATTGTTATTTAAAAATATAATATTATTAATATTTTATAATGAGACAGAAACTACGAATAGAAAGAAAAAACATATTTTGATTTCACAAATTTTATAACATAAAAACAAACTCTAATCTGAAGGAGGGGGGAGGGGGGGATCTGCAGAGGGTAGTGGAGGAAACTCCATCCCTGAAGCATGAGTGAGTCGGCGCATGTACTCCATCTGCTCCTGATGTTGTTGTTGCCACCGACTCGTCTGCTCCTCGTACAGCTTCTACTGGCGTCGATGCTCCTCCTCATGCTGCTGACACATCTGCTCCTGCTCCTTTCGGAGACTCTCTATCAGTACAGTCTGAGATCGCAACTGATCCTCATACTGTGTAGCAGAAGAATATGCACGAGCTCCTTTCGAGCTGGACGCCGACATCGCAGCACTGCAATAATAATCTCCGGGAGTCAGTCGAGAGCCGATAACAACTACCCGGCCCTTCCCGAAGGTATACTGGGTGGCCTGCATCCATGCCACCTCATCAAACTGATGGCCAGTGGTCTGATCAGATGAATCGGCCTGACTCTCAGGCCGGGCCTGTGACGCTGCGGCCTCATATGACTCTTGTAGTTGCAATTTAAAATTAAAATTGTGAATATATTATATGCAGTTAATTTTTAAACTTGAAAACAAATAATACTGACCACGATGTGATGCTGACGATCACCTCTGAGCTCCTTAGTAGCAGGATCACTATACATCCTCCGATATACGTCGTACTCTGTAATATCGGGGTGCTTGACAGCCTATAAGAATAAAAAACAAACTGTTAATATTTATAGTTATATAAAATATTTATAAATAATGTACGTACCAGATGCTATCTATGAGTACTGAAAGAACGACTCCCAGCTCGATGAGTCACCTCCTGTCTCCCCCGATTCTGCCTCCCCACCGATGATCTCTTCTGAAAGGCACCACTCAAACAGTGCGCACATAATCCATCTCATACATGGGATGAAATGTACTCTGGTTGGTGTGCTCTACATGACTCGTCAAAATCTGACACTCCTGCTTTCTTCATCGCAACTTTTCTTAAATTGTGCAAAAACTAACGAAGGTGATCACGCATGGCCACCTCCCATGCCTCGTGGATGGCGTCACGCATGGTATCCTCGATCGGATACCATAAAACCTATAAATAAATCAAAATATCATGTTAGAAATGAAATAATTTTCTAACTAAAAATTATTTATTTACGTACGTACCAACCAATGGCCGAACATGGCCTGCTGCACATCAATGGGAATCTGCTCCCATGTGGTCCACTGCTGAGATAAATAGTTGCGCAAAATAGCGATTCCCTGTCCGACTGTTATATGTGGAAAACTGTAAAAATAATAAACATTTATTATGTGAATAGTTTAATGAAATCTTAGTCAAATCCACAGGTTATCACACAGGTTATCACACCTCCGTGTGCGTGGATCAAACCCAAGACGTGGACATCGCTCGGGGAAGGGGTCAGGAATCATCAATCATGCACGACCGCGCCCCCTCCGCGTACTCCCTGGATCGCCTGCAGGCTGAGGGTCATCTACGAGCAACTCATCCGCATCGAAAGTCTGGTCAGCATCTGCCAACTCACGAAAAGTGGCGTCGTCCATCTGAAACAGAAAATGTTAATGTTGTTAGCAAATAATTGATAATTACTATTATATATACATATATACATATTATGATTGTATATAAATACCATAAGATCCAAACGGACAGAAACCATTAGTGGAAAGGCCCAGTTGAACATTTCTAGCTTCTAAAGCAAAGGATGGATGCACTCTATCAAAATGTTTCCATGAATCACCATTGGCTGGATGATTCATGATTTTATTAGTTGAAATATTCTCTTTATGCCATGACATCATTGTTTTTGTATTCTTAGACATGAATAAATGCTGAAGTCTGGATGTAAGCGGAAAATATCTCAACTGTTTTACAGGAATCAAACCAGACTTCGCGTGTTGTCCTTCTTTATATCTCAGTTTCCCACATGTGGGACAAGTATCCAACGACTCATTTTCCCTAGAATATAAAATTCAGTCATTTGAAGATGCATGAATCTTCTGACAAGTAAGTCCCAAATTTCGAACTAGCCTCTTACTCTCATAGTAATTTGCAGGTAAAACATTTCCTTCGGGTAATAGTGTTTTAAGCAAAGAAAATATCTGGTCAAAACAGGTGTTTTACATTCCGTTATCTGATTTGATAGCCATAAATTTTGCAACTTCTTCTAATTTTCTCATCTTGTAGCCAGGATATAATGCATCCTCAGCAGACTTCAACAACTCATAAAATTCAGACGGTGCCAACTCAGGATTTGAAGCTATATCAACCAGAGTTTCTGTATGTTGAACAGATGAACCTGCAACATCATGCACTAAATCTTGAAACTGTGATGGATCTGGAATCAAGTTGGTATCACCTGCTCTGGAACTGCGTTCACCGTGTTGATACCAGAAAACATAATCTGGTTGAAAACCAAAACGCAAGAGATGTTCCCCCACTTTGTCAAACGTGTCAAATGTTCTCAATGCACATTTTTTGCAAGGGAATTTTTTTTGCCTTCTGAAACAAATTCTGGATTTGATGCCGCAAATGAAAAAAAAGTATCCACACCCTCTACATATACTGGATTTAAACCAGAACCGTTTGGATTTCTACGTTGATTTATCCATATGCGGTCACCTAATAATGATTGTTGACGACCTCGTTGTTCCATATTTTTCTATAAAATATAAAAGCTTTACTGGTTTTGAATAATTTGTTAGAAAAAACACTCAAGCTATGATAATTATAGAGTTTACATCATACATGACTGACGCAAACTTTTTATTGAGATAGACCTAAAAATTGACCCTTTAGGAATTAAATATGTTGAGAATGAAGCAAAACATGTTTCAAATATTGATAATTTTAATATTGTATAAATTTTTTATTATTTTCATAGTACTAATATTATTGGTAATTATTCCTAATTATTGTTAATTATTACTAATTATTGGTAATTATTCCTAATTATTGGTAATTATTACTAATTATTAGTAATTATTACTAATTATTGGTAATTATTACTAATTATTGGTAATTATTACTAATTTTTGGTAATTATTACTAATTATTGGTAATTATTACTAATTATTACTAATTATTACTAAATATTACCAATTATTGGTAATTATTACTAATCAATACTAATTATTGGTAATTATTACTAATTATTGAAAATTATTACTAATTATTGTTAATTATTAGTAATTATTGGTAATTATCGGTAATTATTACTAAATATTGGTAATTAATACTAATTATTGGTAATTATTACTAATTATTGGTAATTATTACTAATTATTGTTAATTATTACTAATTATTGTTAATTATTTCTAATTTTTACTAATTATTACTAATTATTACTAATTATTGGTAATTGATACTAATTATTACTAATTATTACTAATTATTGGTAATTATTGGTAATTATTACTAATTATTACTAATTAATACTAATTATTGGTAATTATTGGTAATTATTACTAATTATTGGTAATTAATACTAATTATTGGTAATTATTATTAATTATTACTAATTATTACTAATTATTGGTAATTATTACTTATTATTTGTAATTATTACTAATTATTACAAATTATTACTAATTATTACTAATTATTGGTAATTATTACTAATTGTTACTAATTATTACTAATTATTAGTAATTATTACTAATTATTACTAATTATTGGTAATTATATCTAATTATTAATAATTATTACTATTTACAGGTAATTATTGGTAATTATTGGTAATTATTCCTAATTATTGGTAAATATTACTAATTATTGTAAAGTATTACTAATTATTGGTAATTATTACTAATTATTACTAATTATTACTAATTATTACTAATTATTACTAATTATTGGTAATTATTACTAATTATTACTAATTATTACTAATTATTGGTAATTATTCCTAATTATTGGTAATTATCGGTAATTATGGGTAATTATCGGTAGTTATTACTAATTATTGGTAATTATTAAAAATTATTGGTAATTATTACAAATTATTCCTAATTATTACTAATTATTATAATTATTACTAATTATCTGTAATTATCGGTAATTATGGGTAATTATTGTTTATTATTACTAATTATTGGTAATTATTCCTATTTATTGGTAATTATTCCTAATTGTTGGTAATTATCGGTAATTATTACTAATTATTGATAATTATTGGTAATTATTACTAATTATTGTTAATTATTGGTAATTATTGGTAAATATTTCTAATTATTGGTAATTATTCCTAATTATTGGTAATTATTCCTAATTATTGGTAATTATCGGTAATTATGGGTAATTATTGGTAATTATTACTAATTATTGGTAATTATTGGTAATTATTACTAATTATTGGTAATTATTGGTAATTATTTGTAAATATTACTAATTATTGGTAATTATCTTAATTATTGGTAATTATTCCTAATTATTGGTAATTATCGGTAATTATGGGTAATTATTGGTAATTATTACTAATTATTGGTAATTATTACAAATTATTGTTAATTATTACTAATTATTACTAATTATCGGTAATTATTGGTAATTATCGGTAATTATTACTAATTATTGGTAATTATTACTAATTATTGTTAATTATTACTAATTATTACTAATTATCGGTAATTATTGGTAATTATCGGTAATTATTACTAATTATTGGTAATTATTACTATTTATTACTAATTATTACTAATTATTGGTAATTATTCCTAATTATTACTAATTATTACTAATTATCGGTAATTATTCCTAATTATCGGTAATTATTACTAATTATCGGTAATTATTGGTAATTATCGGTAATTATTCCTAATTATTGGTAATTATTCCTAATTATTGGTAATTATTACGAATTATTGGTAATTATTACTAATTATTGGTAATTATTACTAATTATTGGTAATTATTACTAATTATTGGTAATTATTGGTAATTATTCCTAATTATTGGTAATTATTCCTAATTATTGGTAATTATTCCTAATTATTGGTAATTATTCCTAATTATTGGTAATTATCGGTAATTATTGATAATTATTGGTAATTATTACTAATTATTGGTAATTATTACTAATTAGTGTTAATTATTACTAATTATTCCTAATTATTACTAATTATTAGTAATTATTACTAATTATTACTAATTATTACTAATTATTACTAATTATTGGTAATTATTCCTAATTATTACTAATTAGTGGTAATTATTAGTAATTATTACTAATAATTACTAATTATTTATAATTATTAATAATTATTACTAATTATTACTAATTATTGGTAATTATTACTAATTATTGGTAAGTATTACTAATTATTGGTAAGTATTACTAATTATTGGTAATTATTACTAATTATTGGTAATTATTACTAATTATTGGTAATTATTACTAATTATTGGTAATTATTAATAATTATTGGTAATTATTACTAATTATTACTAATTATTCCTAATTATTGATAATAATTGGTAATTGTTCCTAATTATTAGTAATTATATGAATAATTGCCAATAATTAGGAATAATTACCAATAATTAGGAATAATAACATTATTAATATATTATATTATTAATATTAAAATAATATAATTTTCTATATTATATACAATTCTCGTTTCATCTGTGTGTTTTCTATCTCCACATACAAATAATACATGTGGAGACAACAAACACACAGATGAAATGAGAATTGTATATACATAAAAAATTATATTATTTTAATATTAATAATAAAATATACTAATAATGTAATAATGTTATTATTCCTAATTATTGGTATTTATAACTAATTATTAATATTTATTCTTAATTATTAAAAATTATTACTAATTATTCCTAATTACCATTAACTATGAACAATACTAATAATTTAAATTTATTAAGTAACAAAACAATGTAAACATAATTAAATTAAAACTAATTAAGAATAATTGAAACTAATAAAAAATTTAAAATAAATATTAAATTAAAGTGAACATAAATACCTTGAAAATTGATCTGAGGTTGATCTCTGATCGTTCTTCAAAACTTCAATATCAACTCCGGAGAAAAAAATTAAACTTGAGAAAAACTGAACTTTAGAAATAGAATTTTGAGAGAAGAAAAAGATGGAGTTTGAGAATGATTTGAAAAAAACGGATGGGGGTATTTATAGGTTAGATTATTTGCGACGGGTCCATTTGCGACGGGTATCCCATCGCAAATAATATTATTTTTGACGGTACCCGTCGCAAATAATATTATTTTTGACGGTACCCGTCGCAAATACCTTAGCCATCATTTATTACGGTCAACGGTTAAATAGTTATTTGCGACGGGTCCCGTCGCAAATAACCACCTGCCGACATACTATTTGCGACGGGAGAATATTCCCGTCGCAAATACCTTTTACCGCCGCCAGTTATTTGCGACGAGAATATTCCCCCGTCGCAAATATGTTTTCCGCGATTTGGCGCGCAACGCGCGCCATTTCTTTTGCGACGGGGAAAGCAATCCCGTCGCAAAAGGCTACTTATTTGCGACAGGCAAATACCCCCGTCGCAAATAAGTTTATAACGGGGCTATTTGCGACGGGAATAAATCCCGTCGCAAATAACCCGTCGCAAATACCAATTTTTCCCGTAGTGGACCAATACACGCATTCGTAGATAGGAACATCCAATGACACTATGAAATATGGATTTCCCACTGGCGGGTCTCGTTCTCACAATATCCTTTTGGATATTACCAAGCGAGCACACCATGAGAAGGTGCCTCAAAGTTTTATGAGTCCTCACCCCTAATGTCCTGTATTATTTTTGTCTCTCAAATAATATCATCTGGGCATAGAACATATATTCAAGAACAGTGTTATGGAACTTATGGGTTCTCATCATAGTAGGGATCCACTATGACCCATTAATGCAACAGATGTCCTCAGGACAACATCACAGGAATTGTTACGCAGAAGAACAATCAATATGTGATGAGGCTTTTATTAATGAATAAAGTACAAAGTAGTTGGTTCTAGACCACCAACTCCAACAAACTCTCTCATGGACTAGAGCCAACTGCTAATAACCTTTAAATCGCTAGCTCTCACATGATATTCATGCTTCTGCTGAGATAGGCCTTTAGTAATGAGGTCCACCACGTTCTATTCGGTGGACACTCATCTCACTACAACTTCACCCCTTTGATAGAAATCCCTCAAAAGGTGATACTTCCGAAGTTTGTGCTTTGTCCATTGATGTGACCTTGGTTCTTTTAAAATATCCACCACTATAGTATTATCACAATACAATGTAATGGGATCTTTACTGCTAGGCACCACATCAAGATCTTGGACAATGTTCTGAATCCATACGGCTTCCATGGTTGCATCAAAAGCCGCTATATACTCGGACTCCACTGTAGAATCGGCGACAACTGGCTATGTTGAACTCTTCCAACTCACAGCTCCTCCATTGAGACAGAAAACATATCTATATTGTGACTTCAGATCATTCTGATCTTTCTAAAAACCAGAATCAGCATACCCTCTGATGACAAGGTCCTTGTCTCCTCCATACACCAGGAACATATCCTCAGTTATTCTCATATACTTAAGGATCAACATAACAGCCATCCAATACTGTTCTCCTAGATCTTCTTGATATCTGCCTACCATGCTCAGTGCATAGGCAACATCATGCCTGGTACAAAACATATCATACATGATGGATCCTATAGTCGAAGCGTTTGGGATCTTACTCATCCTATCCTTCTCCTCTTGTGTCTGGGGACACATTTTCTTAAAAAGATGTATTCCATGTGACACTAGAACCAAGCCCCTCTTGGATTTTTCCATAATAAATCTCTTTAGTATATGGTCAATGTATGTACCCTGACTTAGTCCATGCTGCCTCTTGGAACTATCACGAATGATCTTGATCCCTTGAATGTAGGCTGCTTATCCTAAGTCGTTCATGGAGAAACACATTTTCATCCAGTCCTTAACTGACTATAAGGCTAGTACATCGTTTCCAATAAACAATATGTCATCAACATATACCACTGGGATGATGACCACATTCCCATTAAACTGCTTATAAACATATGGCTCACATTCATTCTTAATGAAACCAAATTCCTTTATGGCTTCATCAAATCAAATGTTCCATGACCTGAATGCTTGCTTCAATCCATAAATGGATTTTTGCAACTTTCAAACCCGTATAGCTTCACCTGGTGTCACAAACCCTTATGGCCGTGTTATATAGACATCTTCCTAATGGTTCCCGTTAAGGAATGTTGTTTTGACATCCATCTGCCAAATCTTGTAGTCATGGTAAGATACTATGGCATGCATGATTCTTATGGATTTGAACATGGAAACTGGCGAGAAGGTTTTATCATAGTCAATTACTTGACGCTGTCTGAATCCTTTAGCCACTAGCCTTGCTTTATAGGTGGTAACTTGACCTTTCATGTCCAGCATTCTATTGAATACCCATTTGCATCCAAGAGGATTAACATCAACTGGCTCATCGACCAGAACCCCAACTTGGTTCTGAAACATGGAATCCATCTCAGAATTCATAGCTTCTAGCCATATTGCAACTTCTGACCTTTCTACTACATCCTTGTAAGAGAGAGGTTCATCATTGTCCAACAATAATTATTCACCATCCTCGGAGACTTGGAAACCAAATCTCTCTGGTTCCCTTACCTCTCTTGATCTCTTACGCAGTACTTGTGTTTTTGGAACCTCATCCACAGGGACCTATGGAACTTGTTCCTGTACCAACGCATGTGTATCTTGAGCATCAACTTCGTTGAAGTCAATCATGCTCCCACTATCCTTCATTAGGATGTGCTCCCTCTCAAGAAAGACGGCTTGTCTGGAAACAATCACTTTCTTGTCTTGAGGGTTATATAGGTAATATCCTTTCGTTTCCTTGGGATATCCTATAAAGATACACTTCATGCCCCGGGGTTCTAATTTGTTTCTTGATAAGCCTTAACAAATGCCACGCATCCCCATACATGTGTGTGCGACAAAGTGGGTTTCCTTTCATTCCATAACTTAGATGGTATTCCATTTTCCGCCTTAGTTGGTACTTGGTTTAATGGGTATGCTGCAGTTTGTAATGCATATCCCCAAAAGGATAATGGAAGATCCGCATGACTCATCATCAACCTCACCATGTCCAACAAGGTGCAGTTCCTCCTTTCACTAACACCTTTCCATTGTGGTGTATAAGGAGGAGTGAGCTGAGATAGAATCTCAGACTCCTGTAGAAGATCGATGAACTCTTAGTTCAGATATTCTCCACCTCGATCTGATCGATGCTTCTTTATCTTCTTACCAAGCTGATTCGCTACTTCATTCTTGAGTTCCTTAAATTTATCTAAGGACTATGACTTATACCTCATTAAGTACACATATCCATATCTACTAAAATCATCAGTAAAATTAATGAAGTAACAATATCCACCTCTAGCTTCTACTGGAAATGGTCCACACACATGCATGTGTACCAATCGTAGAAGCTCTGTGGCCCTTTCGCCTTGTCCACCAAAAGGTGGCTTGTTCATTTTTCATTATAAACAAGTGTGACATCTATCATGTGGTTTTAGATCCGTAGTGTCTAAATAGCCACCTTGGTAGAGATTTGTCAAGCGCTTCTTGTTCACATGACCATGGCGGTGATGCCATAATTGGGTGATGTATGAGTCATGTGAGTTTGTATCATTATCAATTTCCAACCCTTGGTTTTTGTAATTTAGTACATACAAACCATTATTCAAATGTGCCATACCATAACAAACGTTGTTCTTATAAAAAAGACAACCCTTATTTCCAAACATGAAAATAAATCCATCCATATCCAAACAAGAAGCATAAATTATGTTCTTGGTAACACTAGGCACAAAATAATAGTTTTGTTAAACCAAAATCATGCCAGTTGGCAATGAGAGGTGACAGTCACCAATAGCCAACGAAACCAGGCTTACGCCATTGGAAACTCGAAGATCCACCTCTCCTCTGGAGATCTTTCTAAATCCACTTGGTTTTTACATTTGAATACAGATGTGAGCCCCACAAGCTGTATCTAATACCCAATGTGTAGAAATAGAATGATTACACTTGATAATGAATTCACCTTTAGCATCCCCACGCATCAGGGTGTAGTTACTCTTCCAGTGTCCCTACTTGCCACATGAAAAACACACCGCCTCCCATTCCTTACCCTGCCTTGGGATCTTTCCCTTCTTGGAGGGACGGTGCTCGGGTGCTTCAGACCATTTATAAGTCTATATCCCCTTTTCCTTGCCCTTCCTTCTCTTTTTCACCATAACGTCTACGGGTTTGTCACACCCAATGTCCATGTCTACCTGGTGAATCAAGGTTAGAAGCTTCGACAGACTCTTCTCATTGCCACTCATGTTATAGTTGACAATGAAACTAGAGAAGGTCTTGGGCAGTGATGATAGGATGAGATCTATACGCAACTCATTTGGGAATTTAATCCCTAAGATGTCTAGGCATTCAATGTAGCCAATAAGCTTGACCACATGATGCCCAGATGGCACATACTCTCAATGATTTGTGGTAAACAAATCATTGGAGATCTCATACCTCTCCTGTCTCCCCTTCTCTTGGTATAGATCTTTAAGGTGAGACATCATGCTATCTGCATCCATGTTTTCATGTTTGTTCAAGAGATCATTAGAAATAGCTGATAGCATGAAACACTGGACATATGTGGAATCATCCATGTGTTTCATGTAGAGAGATAATTCCTCATCATTAGCCTCTTTCCCAAGAGAAACTGAAATAGACTCTTCCAGCACATACAATTTCCTTTCGTGGCGAAGGACGACGCGTAAACGCCTCTGCCACTCTTGGAAATTGGTTATAGTGAGAAGGTTTTATTTTGTGAGTATGGTGAAAAATGATATTTTTGAAGTCATTTTCTTGTCGTTTCTACAAATTAAGATTACTAATGGTTGAGTAATTTATTACAAAAATTGAGACAAATAAATAAATTAATACTTTTTAGTCTCCCACTATTTTATCAAAATCCAATAGCCCTCACCATTGACTTCCGAATATTCGGTTGCATGAATATTCTAGTGGAAAGGATCCATATTGCCCTTCGCATTACCCAACTAGGGTTGGTCAAGAAACTTGAAGGGGTTTAGGTAGGCATTACAAATGCCAACTGCATTAACTCGCAGCTCCTTGATCCGCTGAGTGGACTCCCCAATCCTGTAATCCTTTTATTTTGGATTTCCCCAACCTTTTCCTCTTAGTCACACCAATCCTGCTGTGGCAGTCATCCTTTGAGGCGAACCAAGTCAATTCAACCCAAAACCTTGAATTAGAATTCCCGGATAATTGAAAGCACCCCAACTAGGGTTGGTCAAGAACTTTGAACTATGGTTCGATTCTAACCAAGATTATAGAAGGCTATGCTGACTTAATATTTATTTTGAGGGATTTTATCCTTATACTGAAATTTAAATTTTATTATCTTTGATTACATGCTTATTAATATTAAGTGGGATATACTTAAGTTATTAACCATGTTTAAGATAATATTTACGTATAAGATGGTTTTATTTTAGTTCCATCTTGAAAGCTCGTTTAATTCATTAATTATGTGATCATGACGACACACCCACAATAAATAAACCATGCAACTGACAAAAATAAAATAAATGGTATGATCATGAGCTTTTCTATTTGTTATTTTATCTAGCAGTAGATAAAATAACCCAAGACCTAGGGGAGAAACACATTGAACCTTTTGGTTTCACCTTTACTACTTTCAACCTGGCCACCTTTTTATCTCCTTGGATTGCTTTCACCTTGGGTCCTGACTTGATCTACCTCCACTAGCTTGGGAGCTCTGTCAATTACATATGCATTTATCTAACATGCAGGTGAGGGTTAAAAATGGGTTTTTACAAAAAGAATCCATGGATGCACAGACCCTACATATTAATGAGGAGATGCCACGCATGCCAACAAATTTAATTTAAACAAATAAATTAAAAGAAACCATTCACATACAAAGGTCTCTTTCTAGCTCATGATCATCCAAACATGCAATGATATTTACGCATAAATAAAACTAGCATTCAATTCTTTAATAGTTCATGTTTAAGATAAATCACACTCGAATCAATTAATTATCTTCAATTAATCAATCCTTTTATCTTAAATCCTTTTTCTAAATTTCCATGAGATTCTCATCCATCATAATTTTAAACAAATAAATTCATTTAAAATTATCCTTGTACATAACTTGTACCTTGAAGGCAACCTGGTGAATTCCCATTTATTATGCAGATGTTAAATTAAAACCACATATATATAATACCTATCATGTTCTATGCCTCAGCTTTACGCCTACACCATGGTACACGTCTCAAGGGTTTGTATAATATAATAATAAATTTTCATAAATCTGCATAATTTGGGTGAGTACATGTCACAACCCGTCCTCGGGGCCCGTGCCTTGACTACCCCAAGCCCGCCTTCCATAGGCCAGGGGCTGGCGACTAGCACCAAAGGCGTAAATCCTGATAACTGGGAAGGCATTTCCTTTATAAAAGTAAACAAAACACCACAGAGTACAAGAAGAAGTAAAACACTAAGTACAAAAGAAAGTGCTGAGAAGTAAATGGGCCAGAATACAAACCCAAAAGAAAGTACAACTACAACTGAACAAGTACAACAGAAAAGATAACAGCTGGAAGGATGGAAGCGGCTCATAGATCGTCCTCCTCGGATCCTACCTGAAGGGTAGGTACAGATGGCGCAGCTCCTGGTCATCCACCATGGATCCTACCTAAAGGGTAGGTACAGATAGCCTCCTCCACGCTCTCATCCATCAACCTCCTTTGTGTGTCGTCTCATCGTGTAGTCCACCTTCGGGTACTGACTCGTCGTGTAGTCCACCTCCGGGTACTGACTCATCCTGTAGTCCACCTCCGGGTACCGTCTAGTCCTCAAACACTCGGCCACCGTCAGCACTGCCGTCGTCTGCAACCACACAACGAGGTGCGGGAAAGGCCCGTGTAGGGGTGAGTAAGACAATACTCAGTAGGGATCCCGAGACGCTCAAGGTCTCACTAAATCCAACAAGGATAGCCACAAAGAAGATCTCAACAGATAACTTCTACTTAGTAATATTCCCATACATATACCTAAGTCATCAAGTAACCCATCTCAATCATGAGGAAACACAAGAATTATGAAATCAATGGATAACCACTACCCAGGTATATGCCCATACATATACCTAAGTTATCAAGTGACCCATCTCAATCAAGAGGTAAAAAAAGGTCATTGACTCAGCTCAAACCAAGATTTTCATTATCG
The DNA here is from genome assembly GCA_963277665.1 of Viscum album. Taxonomy (NCBI): domain Eukaryota; kingdom Viridiplantae; phylum Streptophyta; class Magnoliopsida; order Santalales; family Viscaceae; genus Viscum; species Viscum album. Next base: position 1,933,782,715 of record OY728160.1, read on the forward strand.
AAACCGTAACTGCTGAAGAGCTCCGTCTCTGAAGTGTACAGTGGTCCTGTCACAACTCCGAGGTACTGCTCACTAACCTAAGACTGTTGAGGTACTCCTCCTGTCGAGTATCTCGGGCCAGCCACCCAAACATAGTAGTGCTTCCCGCCGAGGTATGTCACCCAAAAACAGTAGTGCACACCCCCTAGTAGTCTGCTAAGGTACTCTCCGGACGAGTAACGCGGGTCTGCACTATCACACAGGTAGTGCTCCGTCCGCCATGGGTCTGCACCTCACAATGTAGTGCTCCGTCCACTGGGCTAGTCGACTCACTCCAAGATCAGTCGGTCAAGCAGTCGTCAGTTCTCATTCGGCTACACGGTCTCCGTACTCCGGACGCTCGTCTCCGAGAGGGTCTGCTCCACGATCTACAGGTCGATACTCCAAAAATCTCAAAGTCCCACGAAGAAGTTTTTCAAAGAACCGCCTCGTCATAGGGGTCTCAACGCAATAGACGGCGCGTCAATCAGACGCCCGGTCTGTAGTTACTAGCCTTTTTGTCCCAGGGGCCCAGTTTGTTTCGTGAGCGAACCAATCCCGACCACATATCAAATGTACCCCGAACTCTCATAGTGTATACTCATAGGAACCGTTTCTCAACGTGATCATTAACGCCACTGACGGTTCGTCAAACGGACGTCCTGTCTGAAAGATATCATCTTTCCCGATCCCGGGGCCCGGTTGGATTGCAGGTACAATCCAACACGGCCACTATCCAAATGTATCAAAAACTTGGGTGAAGTATGGAAAAAGTTCCGTCTTATGAAGAGTAAAATAACGAGAAAGACGGCGCATCAATCGGACACCCGGTCTGTGAGTTATTGGTTTTTTCGTTCCCAGGGCCCGGTTGGTTTCGTGAACGAACCAACCCGACCGCACTCTGACGACATCCAAACCTCAAGAGGAGTAAGCCAAAAGATTCTTCTAACTTAGAGTAATCCATCAAAGTCGACAGCACGTCAATCGGACGTCCGGAGCTCATGATATAAGCGTCTCCACTCCGAGGGCCCGGTTGGTTTCGGGTACGATCCAACCCGGCCGAACCCAATGTTCTCCAAAACGTTGAGTGTAATATACCGAAACGACCGTCTCGTTCCAAGGATCACTACGCAATAGACAGTGTATCGATCGGAGGTCTGTAGACCATGTTATGGGCCTGTTAACAGTTCTGTCCGAAACGGGGGTATGGGCCCGGTCCGACCCGGCCCCGTACCCCCCTGGGCTGGCCCGAACCGGGTCGACCCGGACCGGCTGGCGACCCGGCCCGGTGGCCCGGCACGACGACCCGACCCGGCGGCAAGGTGCGGTGGTGCAGACAGACGCGACGGTGCGGCACGGTGCGGCGGTGCGGCAGGCGTGGGCCGGCGCGGCCTGGGCGCAGCATATGCGCCACGCGGGGGGCAAAGTCTCGCCCCCCCCCCCCTTGTTCTCTAACGGCACGGCATCGTGCCGTGCCTCCAAAGAAAATGGCCCCCCATGTGGGGGGCCCGTTGCTTGGACTTCGCACGGGGGGCGAAAGCCCCCCCTTTTTGTAAATTAAACCTGGCGCGACAATTAGTGCCGCACCTTTGAAAAAAAAATAAAAACACCCCCCCCCCCCCCACATGGGGGCCGGCTCGAGAAAACGTGCCGGGGGTTTCGTCCCCCGGTGATTTGGTAACCGGCCGGCCATTTTGGCCGGCCGGGAAGATTCTGCCGCAGGACCGTAAGGTCCCGCCTCCCCAGCACTGGCGGCCGGTTCATCCGGCCGCCCCGGAATTCCTGTCGCGGCCAGTATGGGTCGCGGCGCTTCTCTCCTACCGCGTCCAAAAGCCACGGGCTTCGGTGGCCCGATGCAGCGCGACGGAGCCGCGTATCCTCCGTCGCATGTCGTTCCGAACGCGATCTCTCTCAGGTTCTCTAACGCGGCGCGACAGCGCCGCGCACCACCACTGCGGGCCGTACCGAACGCGATCCTTGTCGTTCCCGCGCGGTGCAACAGCACCGCGTCACTTCAATTCCTTTCCACAACAAACCACGCGGTGCGACGACACCACGCTTTCTCGTACCAACCACAAAGAAACCAACATGAAAATTAGCAGGAGGGTCGGCCGTGTTTGTGTGGTCCGACCCCCTCACGTTATTCGATAACATTTGGTTTTAATCCACGAAGATCATCAAGTTGGTATTCACGAATAATTAAATAAATGAAACCCCTACCTCATAATTGTCGTTCGTTGACGATCTCGGAAAAAGGGAGGACATCAATTCCTCGATTTTCGTGTTCGTCAAACACTCCCAATTCTCACGCTCATGCGTCGAAAAGGAAGAAGGTTACTCGTCGTTGGTTGACGAGCGTTCGGAGGTGACGTCGTCATTGATGACATTCTTCGCAGGCGATGTCTTCTCCTTTGATACAGATGAAGGTCGTTGGAGATGTCGCGGGAGTCGCTTCCCTTTCCTTGCCTCGGTTGAAGAACGATGAAGAAGATGGCGTCGTCGTGCTTCAGTGGCGGAAGAGACGTTCTTCGTGTTCTTCGTCGTTGAGAAAGAAGAAACTCAGGATTTCCTATGCTTTTTCTCCAAAGGCTCCCAATCAACTAAACTCCAACCCAAATAAAATAAGTTCTTGACTTGTTTTATTAACACAACAAAGCTTATGAATTTCAAGAGTTTGAAATTTATATTAACACACATAATTAAAAAAAACTCAAGTTGTCAAATTTAATGAGAGGGAGGTGGAGAGACTCATTTAATGTGAGAGAGTTTCATCCACATAAATGGAGAGTTCAAGAGTTAAGGGGGTTTGATACTCATGTGGGCCCCACCTTACAACATCCACCCAAGGGAGGTTATGTGCGGGTGGGCCCCTCCACTAACCTCCCCTTGGAGGTTCTAACTACCACTTCAAATAAAAATATGGAAAACACATATTTTTATTTAGTTTAATTAAAAACCCCCAAAAAACTATCTTCCATACTCGATAAAACATAACTGCATAATAGGTGTTCCTAAGAAAAAACTGGCGTTGCGGTTCCATCGTCGCCCTCAGAATTTGATTCCGAGCAATGGTTCAAAAGATATAAAATCCCGCTCGTTCGTTCACTGAACGTACCCGAGCCAAACTTCGGAAAATGATTCCGGGAACATCGGGCCTCGGAATCAGGTGCCGTCAGAAACTGCATTCTTGTAAAATCCCAATGAAAATTAAGGAAAAAATTTTCCTTGAAATTTCCAGGTCTTTACATTACTCCCACCACAGGACTTTACGTCCCCGAAAAGCTTCAACACAAACTAGGGATAGAACGACGATAGAACTAGGCGGTAAGCCACCTCGCCAAACCTGATGTGGACCTGGAAGGGTCCGATGAAGCATGGAGACAACTTGCCACCATGGCCAAATCTCTGTAATCCACGTCGAGGTGAGAACCGCATGAAGACGTGATCATCATCATCTTAATCTAGAGGTCTCCAATTCCTGTTAGAATTGGAACTCAAAACGACTGCTGCCACGAGGGTAAGGTTGATCGACTCAAGAGTGATCGGTCGCACCCTCCTGTGAAAGAGTTTATCATGTGCTACCTGGGGTTTACTTTTCTCGGACCAAGGAAAATCCTTCCCGACGGTTGCCTAAAACCGTCAATTTGAGTATGAACAGTTATAGCCCATCCCATACTCAAACTAACTTCATTAGGCCTCGACGCTGCCACCAAGAGATTCCAACCGAATCTCTCACCACGTGGGTCTGACCACACCGTCGGCGTAAGTGTGATTATCGAGTCTCCTCCCAGGGTATCTCCAGACGTGAGGTTCAAGTCCACGGCTTACTTGAAACTCTAGGTCTGGGAAGGATTTGTGAAAGCGAGGAATGATTCATGCCGACGTCTATTACTACAACAGCTAGTAGTGGACACAGACTGTCTCTGGAATCATTTTTAGAGTCATTGGGTCACACTCCTTGACCGCATGTAGCCGCACTCTTCCTCTTCTCTCTAGCTCCTGGAGCCTGGCGGGGATAACTAAGGCGGGTGGTTGTAGCATGTTAAGATATACACCACCACACGCTGCTCTCCTAGCTCTGCCTCCACGTCTACTACTTCGCAAACTCATCTCTCCTTTAAGATTCATCTTCTTTAACATTTAACACACTTGAGTCTCAAAGACTGGAGCCGGTTTCATGTTTCTTACTGCACTGTGCAGTCTTCATCCGCTCCTGGATGATCTGTACCTTCTTTCCATTAGATCTGAAAGAGCTGCTAAAATTTCTCCTTTGACGAAAAGAGAAAGTCGGTCTCATCCCCTGGATGAACCACGCCCATTGCCTAATACAGTCAATCCTGATATAAATGTTGCATTCATGCCATGGATGACGTCGTAAGGCCTGGACGTAACTACTAAAAGATCCAACTGTCACTGTCGCCTCCAAGGGTCGAGTCACACTGTCGGCATCAGTGTGAGGTCACTGGGTCTCCTCCAGTAGAAATCTCGAAAGTGAGGGTCAAGTCAACAGTTTAACTAGATCCACTCAGTATCAACCAAACAAAAGGACAGGAAAGAAAACAAAGGTAAGTGTCTTTATTATTGCAGCTCATAGTACAAAGACATGAATACAACAACAACATGGAACTAGAAGTACAAGGGACGTATCCACTAGTTCTGCTCCTGTCCACCTGCTCCCGGAGCTCTACTGCCTTGTCCACTGCTCAGTTTTTTCTCAAGCACCCGCCGCTGCTTCTACCTCGGTGGCTCCTCCAAAGCCTGCAGATCAACTGTATGAGAAGTCGGACAGTCACGTGCCAGGTGACCCTTCCCGCCGCATGAGTAACACTGTCTGTTTCTGGCACGCCTGGCTCTGACCCCACCCCGGGTGCCCCGCACCACCGGTCCTAAAACCCGAGATCGTCCAACTGCTGGTATGGTCCTCCTGGACCTCTGCATCATCTGTCTACTGCCCAAAGATGATTCGGCTACTGATCGAAAAACATGCAGCAAAGGCAGAAGCTCCTGTACACACTCGGGGTGTAGAGCTACTGGCACAAACTCCACCCTGATGAAGGTCTCGAAGTCTTCCCATGAGAAGGTCATCCCGTCGCAAAACTGAAAGAAGAGGCTCCACCACCTGCCTGCTGCTGCCTGAAGGTGGCTGGAAGCAAAGATCACCATGAAGTCTGCCGGCGTCCCCACTAGCTTGAAGACTCTCACCACAGCCTCCAGCCAATCCTCAGCCACCTGCGGGTCCATCTCTCCCCGGAACCTGGGTGGCCTCTAGCGCTGGAACTCGTGCAGCTCACTCAAGTGGAGTGCATCGCCTACTACTGGGGCTGGTGGCATCAGTGGCCCAACGTATGGTAGTACCGCTGGTGCCTCCGCAGGTGCCTCAACTGCAAGAGGGCCCTGTACCGAAGCCTCGTCGCTCGATAGGCTGTCAGCACGCACATCCCTCTAGGCTCTAGCTAGTTGTCCGAGAAAAGGCATCCTGAAAGAAACAACGTAACACGGTCAAACAATTATACCTGTTGAGCTGACCTGGTATGAGCTGTTTTAAGGGAAAACCATTAAAAAAACACACGCAATCAGTTTTTTCGTGCACAAAGTCGGAAATCATTTGTCAGTGTCCTGGTGTATGGATACGTCGGCCGCCCGCACCAACACTGGACTCCCTGAACTGAAAACCACACTCGGTACTCTTAACACTATTACTTCATAGAATGAAAATATCAGAGTTATAAGTTCTACGGTAGAACCGACTCCTCTGATACCAATTTGTCACGACCTGTCCTTGGGGCCCATGTCGTGACTACCCCAAGCCCGCCTTCCATAGGCCAGGGGCTGGCGACTAGCACCAAAGGCGTAAATCCCGATAACTGGGAAGGCATTTCCTTTATAAAAGTAAACAAAACACCGCAGAGTAGAAGCGGAAGTAAAACACTATGTACAAAATAAAGTGCTGAAAAGTAAATGGGCCAGAATACAAACCCAAAAATAAAGTACAACTACAAATGAACAAGTACAACAGAAAAGATAACAGCTGGAAGGACGGAAGCGGCTCATGGGTCGTCCTCCTCGGATCCTACCTGAAGGGTAGGTACCGATGACGCAGCTCCTGGTCATCCACCACGGATCCTACCTGAAGGGTAGGTATAGATAGCCTCCTCCACGCTCTCGTCCGTCAACCTCCTCCGTGTGTCGTCTATTCGTGTAGTCCACCTCCGGGTACTGACTCGTCGTGTAGTCCACCTCCGGGTACTGACTCGTCGTGTAGTCCATCTCCGGGTACCATCCAGTCCTCGAACACTCAGCCACTGTCAGCACTGCCATCGTCTGCAACCAACACAACGAGGTACGGCAAGGCCCGTGAAGGGGTGAGTATGACAATACTCCGTAGGGATCCCGAGACCCTGAAGGTCTCACTAAATCCAATAAGGATAGCCACAAAGAATATCTCAACAGATAACTTCTACTTAGGTATATTCCCATACATATACCTAAGTCATCAAGTAACCCATCTCAATCATGAAAAAACACAAGAATTATGAAATCAACGGATAACCACTACCTAGGTATATTCCCATACATATACCTAAGTTATCAAGTGACCCATCTCAATCAAGAGGTAAACACAAATGTCATTGACTCATCTCAAACCAGGATTTTCATTTTCGAAACCGTAACTGCTGAAGAGCTCCGTCTCTGATGTGTACAGTGGTCCTGTCACGACTCCGAGGTACTGCTCACTAACCTAAGACTGCTAAGGTACTTCTCCTGTCGAGTACCGCGGTCCAGCCACCCAAACACAGTAGTGCTTCCCGCCGAGGTATTTCACCCAAACACAGTAGTGCACCCCCCCTAGTAGCCTGCTGAGGTACTATCCGGATGAGTACCACAGGTCTACACTGTCACACAGGTAGTGCTCCTTCCGCCATGGGTCTGCACCTCACAAAGTAGTGCTCCGTCCACTAGGATAGTCGACTCACTCCAAGTCGAGTCGGTCAAGCAGTCGTTAGGTCTCAGTCGGCTACACGGTCTTCGTACTCCGCACACTTGTCTCAAGGAGGGTCCGCTCCACGAGCTACAGGTCGATACTCCAAGTATCTCAAAGTCCCACGAAGAAGTATCTCAATGAACTGACTCGTCATAGGGGTCTCAATGCAACAGACGGCGTGTCAATCGGACACTCGGTCTATGAGTTACTAGCCTTTTCGTCCCAGGGGCCCGGTTGGTTTTGTGAGCGAACCAATCCCGGCCACATCTCATCTATACCCTGAACTCTCAAAGGGTATACTCATAGGGACCGTTTCTCACCGTGATCATCAACGCCGCTCACGGTTCGTCAAACGGACGTCCTGTCTGAAAGATATCAGCTTTCCTAATCTAGGGGCCCGGTTGGATTCCGGGTACAATCCAACCCAGCAACAATCCAACTGTATCCAAAACTCGGGAGAAGTATTCCAAAAGTTCTGTCTCATCAAGAGGAAAACAACGAGACAGACGGCGCGTCAATCGGATGCCCGGTCTGCGAGTTTTTAGTTTTTTCGTTCCAGGGGCCCTGTTTGTTTCGTGAACGAACCAACCCGTCTGCACTCCGACGACATCCAAACCTCGAGCGGAGTAATTCAATAGATCCTTCTAACTTAGAGGAATCCATCAAAGTCGACAGCACGTCAATCGGATGTCCGGAGCTCAAGATATAAGTGTTTCCGCTCCGAGGGCCCGGTTGGTTTCAGGTACAAACCAACCCGGCCGAACCCAATTTTCTCCGAAACCTTGAGTGTAACATACCGAAAGGACCATCTCGTTCTGAGGATCACTACACAACTGACGGTTCGTCGATCGGAGGTTTGTATCCCATGTTATGGGCCTTTTAACAATTCTGTCCGAAACGGGGGTACGGGCCTGGTCCGACCCGGCCCAGCACCCCCCTGGGCCGGCTCGAACCGAGTCGACCCAGCCCTGGTGGCAACCCGGCCCGGCGGCCCGGCACAGTGACCCGGCTCGGCGGCCCGGCGCGGCGGCGCGGGCCGGCACGGCGGCGCGGCAGGCGCGGGCCGGCGTGGCCTGGGTGGCACATATGCGCCGCGCGGGGGGCAAAGTCCCCCCCCCTTGTTCTCTAAGGGCACGACATCGTGCCATGCCTCAGAATAAAACGGCCCCCCACGTGGCAGGCCCATTTCATGGTCACCGCACGGGGGGGAAAGCCCCCCCTTTTGTAAATTAAACCTGGCGGGACAATTATTGCTGCGCCTTTGAAAAAAAAATAAACCCCCCCCCCCCCACATGGGGGCCCGCTCGACAAAACGCGCCAGGGGTTTTGACCCCTGGTGATTTGGTAACCGGCCGGCCATTTTGGCCGGCCTGAAAGATTCTGTCGTGGGACCGTAAGGTCCCGCATCCCCAGCACTGGCGGCCGGTTCATCTGGCCGCCCTGGAATTCCTGTCGCGGCCAGTATGGGTCGCGGCTCTTCTCTCCTACCGCGGCCAAAAGCCGCGGCCTTCGGTCGCTCGACGTAGCGCGACGTCGCCGCACATCCTCCAATGCATGTCGTTCCGAACGCGATCTCTCTCGGTTTCTCTAGCACGGCGCGATGGCGCCGTGCACCACCACTGCGGGCCGTTCTGACGCGATCCTTGTCGTTCCAACGTGGTGAAACAGCACCCCGTCACATCCATTCATTTCCGCAACAAACCATGTGGTGCGATGGCACCATGCTTTCTCGTACCAACCACAATGAAACCAACACGAAAATAAGGAGGAGGGTCGGCCGTGTTTGTACGGTCCAACACCCTCACGTTATTCGATAACATTTGGTTTTAATCCACGAAGATCATCAAGTTGGTATTCACAAACAATTAAATAAATAAAACCCCTACCTCGTAATTGTCATTCGTTGACGATCTCGAAAAAAGGGCGGATATCGATTCCTCGATTGTCGTGTTCGTCACACACTCCCAATTCTCACGCTCATGCGTCGGAAAGGAAGAAGGGTACTCGTCGTTGGTGGACGAGCGTTCGGAGGTGACGTCTTCGTTGACGACGTTCTTCGTAGGCGACGTCTTCTCCTTTGATGCGGATGAAGGTCGTTGGAGATGTCGCGGGCGTCGCATCCCTTTCCTTGCCTCGGTTGAAGAATGAGGAAGAAGATGGCATCGTCATGCTTCAGTGGAAGAAGAGACGTTCTTCATGTTCTTCATCGTAGAGAAAGAATAAACTCAGGGTTTCCTAAGCTTTTTCTCCAAAGGCTCCCAATCAACTAAACTCCAACCCAAATAAAATTAGTTCTTAACTTGTTTTATTAACCCAACAAGGCTTATGAATTTCAAGATTTTGAAATTTAAATTAACTGACATAATTAACAAAAACTCAAGTTGTCAAATTTAATGAGAGGTAGGTGGAGAGACTCATTTAATGTGAGAGAGTTTCATCCACATAAATGGAGAGTTCAATAGTTATGGGGGTTAAGGGGGTTTGATACTCATGTGGGCCCCACCTTACAACATCCACCCAAGGGAGGTTATGTGCGGGTGGGCCCCTCCCCTAACCTCCCCTTGGATGTTCTAACTACCACTTCAAATAAAAATATGGCAAACACATATTTTTATTCAGTTTAATTATAAACCCCCAATAACTATCTCCCATACTCGATAAAATGCAACTGCAGAATAGGTGTTCCTAAGCAAAAACCGGCGTTGCAGTTCCCTCGGTTCCCTCAGAATTTGATTCTGAGCATCGGTTCAAAAGATAAAAAAGTCCCACTCGTTCGTTCACTGAACGTACCCAAGACAAACTTCGGAAAACGATTCCGGGCACACCGGGTCTCGGAATCAGGTGCCGTCAGAAACTACGTTCTTGAAAAATCCCAAAGAAAATTGAGGAAAAAATTTTCCTTGAAATTTCCAGGTCTTTAAATTACTCCCACCACAGGGCTTTACGTCCTCGTAATGCTTCAACACAAACTAGGGATACAACGGCGGTATAACTAGGCAGTAAGACACCTCGCCAAACCTGCTGAGGACCTAGAAGGGTCCGATGAAGCATGGAGACAACTTGTCACCACGACCAAATCTCCGTAATCCACATCGAGGTGAGACCCGTATGAAGACGTGATCATCATCATCGAACTCTAGAGGTCTCCAATTCCTGTTAGAACTGGAACTCAAAACGACTGCTGCCACGAGGGTAAGGTTGACCTACTCAAGAGTGATCGGTCGCACCCTCCTGTGAAAGAGTTTATCCTGTGCTACCTGGGGTTTACTTTTCGCCGGCCAAGGAAAATCCTTCCCGACGTTTGCCTAAAACCGTCAATTTGAGTATGAACAGTTATAGCCCATCCCATACTCAAACTAACGTCGTTAGGCCTCGACACTGCCACCAAGAGATTCCAACCGAAACTCTCGCCTTGTGGGTCTGACCACACCATCGGCGTAAGTGTGATTATCGAGTCTCCTCCCAACGTATCTCCAGATGCGAGGGTCAAGTCCACGGATTACTGGAAACTCTAGGTCTGGGACAAGATTTGTGAAAGCGAGGAATGATTCATATCGACGTCTGTTACTACAGCAGCTAGTAGTGGACATAGTCTGTCCCTTGAATCATTTTTAGAGTCATTGGGTCACACTCCTTGACCGCATGTAGCCGCACTCTTCCTCCGCTCTCCAGCTCCCTAAGCATGGCGGGGATAACTACGGCGGGTGGTTGTAGCATGTTAAGATATACACCACCTCACGCTGCTCTCCTAGCTCTTCCTCCACGTCTGCTTCTTTGCAGACTCATCTCGCCATTATGCTTCCTCTTCTTTACCATTTAACACGCTCGAGTCTCTATGACTGGAGCTGGTTTACTGTTTCTTACTACACTGTGCAGTCTTCATCCGCTCCTAGATGATCTGTACCTTCTTTGTATTAGATCTGAAAGAGCTGATAAAATTTCTCCTTTCCCGAAAAGAGAAACTCAGTCTCATCCCCTGGATGAACCACGCCCATTTCCTAATATAGTCAATCCTGATATGAATGATGCATTCATGCCATGGATGACATCGTAAGGCCTCGACGTAACTACTAAAAGATCCAACTGTCACTCTCGCCTCCAAGGGTCGAGTCACATTGTCGGCATCGGTGTGAGGTCACTGGGTTTCCTCCAGTAGAAATCTCGAAGGTGAGGGTCAAGTCAACAGTTTAACTGGAACCAATCAGTATCAACCAAACAAAAGGACAGGAAAGCAAAAAAATATAAGTGTCTTTTTATTATTGTAGCTCATAGTAAAAAGACACGAATACAACAGCAACATGGAACTAGAAGTACATGGGACGTATCCACTAGTTCCGCTCCTGTCCACCTGCTCCCAGAGATCTACTGCCTTGTCCACTACTCGGTTATTTCTCAAGCGCCCGCCGCTGCTTCTACCTCGATGGCTCCTCCAAAGCATGCAGATCAACTGTACGAGGAGTCGGACAGTCACGTGCCAGGTGACCCTTCCCGCCGCATGAGTAACACTGTCTGTTTCTGGCATTCCTGGCTCTGACCCCACCCCGGGTGCCCCGCACCACCGGTCCTAAAACCCGAGATCGTCCAACTACTGGTCTGGTCCTCCTGGACCTCTGAATCATTTGTCCACTGCCCACAGATGACTCGGCTACTGATCAAAAAACATGCAGCAAAGGCAGAATCTCATGTACACACTCGGGGTGTAGAGCTACTGGCACAAACTCCACCCTGAAGAAGGTCTCGAATTCTTCCCATGCGAAGGTCATCCCGTCGCAAAACTGAAACATGTGGCTCCGCCACCAGCCTGCTGCTGCCTGAAGGAGGCTGGCAGCAAAGATCAACATGATGTCTGCCGGCATCCCCACTAGCCGGAAGACTCTCACCACAGCCTCCTGCCAATCCTCAGCCGCCTGCGGGTCCGTCTCTCCCCAGAACCTGGGTGGCCTCTGGTGCTGGAACTCGTGCCGTGCACTCAAGTGGCCAGCATCGCCTACTGCTGGGGCTGGTGGCATCAGTGGCCCAACGTATTGTAGTACCGCTGGTGCCTCCCCTGGTGCATCAACTGCAAGAGGGCCATATACCGAAGCCTCGTCACTCGACAGGCTGTCAGCACACACACCCCTCTGTGCTCTAGCTGGTCATCTGGGAAAAGGCATCCTGAAAGAAACAACTTAACACGGTCAAACAGTTATACCTGGTAAGCTGACCTGGTTTGAGATGTTTTAAGGGAAAACCTTTTAAAACACACACGCAATCAGTGTTTTCATGCACAATGTCGGAAATCAGTTTCCAGGGTCCTGGTGTATGGATCCGTCGGCCGCCCGCACCAACACTAGACTCCCTGAACTGAAAACCACACTCGGTACTCTTAACACTATTGCTTCATAGAAAGAAAATATCAGAGTTATAAGTTTTGCGGTAGAACCGACTCCTCTGATACCAATTTGTCACGACCCATCCTCGGGGCCCGTGTCGTGACTACCCCATTCCCGCCTTCCATAGGCCAGGGGCTGGTGACTAGCACCAAAGGCGTAAATCCCGATAACTGGGAAGGTATTTCCTTTATTAAAGTAAACAGAATTCCACAGAGTACAAGCGGAAGTAAAACACTAAGTACAAAAGAATGTGCTGAAAAGTAAATGGGCCAGAATACAAACCCAAAAGAAAGTACAACTACAACTGAACAAGTACAACAGAAAATATAACAACTGGAAGGACGTAAACGGCTCCTGGGTCATCCTCCTCGGATCCTACCTGAAGGGTAGGTACAGATGGTGTAGCTCATGGTCATCCACCACGGATCCTACCTGAAGGGTAGGTATAGAAAGCCTCCTCCACGCTCTCGTCCGTCAACCTCCTCCGTGTGTCGTCTCGTCATGTAGTCCACCTCCGGGTGCTGACTCATCGTGTAGTCCACCTCCGGGTATGGACTCATCGTGTAGTCCACCTCCGGGTATCATCCAGTCCTCGAACACACGGCCACCATCAGCACTGCCGTCGTCTGCAACCAACACAACGAGGTGCGGGCAAGGCCCGTGCAGGGGTGAGTATGACAATACTCAGTAGGGATCTCGAGACCCTCAAGGTCTCACTAAATCCAAAAAGGATAGCCACAAATAAGATCTCAACAGATAACTTCTACTTCGGTATATGCCCATACATATACCTAAGTCATCAAGTAACCCATCTCAATCATGAGGAAACACAAGAATTATGAAATCAACGGATAACCACTACCCAGGTATATGCCCATACATATACCTATGTTATCAATTGACCCATCTCAATCAAGAGGTAAACACAAATGTCATTGACTCAGCTCAAACCAGGATTTTCATTATCGAAACCGTAACTGTTGAAGAGCTCCGTCTCTGAAGTGTACAGTGGTCCTGTCATGACTCCGTGGTACTGCTCACTAACCTAGGACTACTGAGGTACTCCTCCTGTCGAGTACCGCGGGCCAGCCACCCAAACACAGTAGTGCTTCCCTCCGAGGTATGTCACCCAAACACAGTAGTGCACACCCCCTAGTAGCCTGCTGAGGTACTCTCCGGACGAGTACCACGGGTCTGCACTGTCATACAGGTAGTGCTCCATCCTCCATGGGTCTGCACCTCACAAATTACTGCTCCGTCCACTGGGCTAGTCGACTCACTCCAAGTCGAGTCAGTCAAGCATTCTTCAGGTCTTAGTCGGCTACACGGTCTCCGTACTCCGCACGCTCTCCTCCGGGAGGGTCCGCTCCACGAGCTACAAGTCGATACTCCAAGTATCTCAAAGTTCCACGAAGAAGTATCTCAAAGAACTGCCTCATCATAGGGGTCTCAACGCAACAGACTGTGTGTCAATCGGACGCCCGGTCTGTGAGTTACTAGCCTTTTCGTCCTAGGGGCCCTGTTGGTTTTGTGAGAGAACCAATCCTGACCGCATCTCAACTGTACCCCAAACTCTCAAATGATATACTCATAGGGATCGTTTCTCAACGTGATCATCAACGCCGCTGACGGTTCGTCAAACTGACGTCCTCTCTGAAAGATATCAGCTTTCCCGATCCAGGGGCCCGGTTGGATTCCGGGTACAATCCAACCCGGCCACTATCCAATTTTATCCAAAACTCGGGCGAAGTATTCCAAAAGTTCTTGTCTCATCAAGAGGAAAACAACAAAAAAGACGGCGTGTCAATCGGACGCCCGGTCTGTGAGTTATTGGTTTTTTCATTCCAGGGGCCCGGTTGGTTTTGTGAACGAACCAACCCGACCGCACTCCGACGACATCCAAACCTCGAGTGGAGTAAGCCAAAAGATCCGTCTAACATAGAGGAATCCATCAAAGTCGACGGCACATCAATTGGACGTCCGAAGCTCAAGATATAAGTGTTTCCGCTCCGAGGGCTCGGTTGGTTTCGGGTACGAACCAACCCAGCCGAACCCAATATTCTCCAAAACCTTGAGTGTAATATACCAAAACGACCGCCTCGTTCCAAGGATCACTACGCAACTGACGGTTCGTCGATCGGAAGTACGTAGCCCATGTTATGGTCCTTTTAACAATTCTGTCTGAAACGAGGGTATGGGCCCGGTCTGACCTGGCCCAGTACCCCCCTGGGCGGACCCGAACCGGGTCGACCCGGTACAGGTGGCGACCCAGCCCGGCGGCTGAGCACGGAAACCTGGCCCGACGGCCCGGCGTGGCAGGCACGGGCCGGCATGGCCTGTGCGCCGCATATGCGCCGCGCGGGGGGCAAAGTCTCGCCCCCCCTTGTTCTCTAATGGCACGACATCGTGCCGTGCCTCAAAAGAAAATGGCCCCCCACGTGGGGGCCCCGTTGCTTGATCGCCGCACAGGGGGGCAAGCCCCCCCCCCCCCCACATGGGGGCCCGCTCAAGAAAACGCACCGGGGGTTTCGACCCCCGGTGATTTGGTAACCAGCCAGCCGTTTTGGCTGGCCGGAAAGATTCTGCCCCGGGACCGTAAGGTCCCACCTCCCCAGCACTGGCGGCCGATTCATCCGGCCTCCCCGGAATTCCTGCCGCGGCCAGTATGGGTCGCGACTCTTCTCTCCTACCGCGGCCAAAAGTCGCGGCCTTCAGTCGCCCGACGCGGCGCGATGGTGCCGTGCATCCTCCGTCGCATGTCATTCCGAACTCTATATATCTCTGTTTCTCTAGCGCGGCGCGACTGCGCCGCGCACCACCACTGCAGGCCGTTCCGAATGCGATCCTTGTCGTTCCCGTGCGGTGCAACAGCACTGCGTCACTTCCATTCCTTTCTGCAACAAACTGCGCGGTGCGACGGCACCACGCTTTCTCGTACCAACCACAAAGAAACCAACACAAAAATAAGGAGGAGGGTCGGCCGTGTTTGTGCGGTCCGACCCCCTCGCGTTATTCGATAACATTTTGTTTTAATCCACGAAGATCATCATGTTGGTATTCACGAAAAATTAAGTAAATAAAACCCCTACCTCGTAATTGTCGTTCGTTGACGATCTCGGAAAAAAGGGAGGATATCGATTCCTCGATTTTTGTGTTCATCACACACTCCCAATTCTCAAGCTCATGCGTCGGAAAGGAAGAAGGGTACTCGTCGTTGGTGGACGAGCGTTCGGAGGTGACGTCGTCATTGACGACGTTCTTCGCATGCGACGTCTTCTCCTTTGATGCGGATGAAGGTCATTGGAGATGTCATGGGCGTCTCTTCCCTTTCCTTGCCTCGGTTGAAGAACGATGAAGAAGATGGTGTCGTCGTGCTTCAGTGGCGGAAGAGACGTTCTTCATGTTCTTCATTGTAGAGAAAGAAGAAACTCAGGATTTCCTAAGCTTTTTCTTCAAAGGCTCCCAATCAACTAAACTCCAACCCAAACAAAATAAGTTCTTAACTTGTTTTATTAACACAAGAAAGCTTATGAATTTCAAGAGTTTGAAACTTAAATTAACTCACATAATTAAAAAAACTCAAGTTGTCAAATTTAATGAGAGGGAGGTTGAGAGACTCATTTAATGTGAGAGAGTTTCATCCACATTAATGGAGAGTTCAAGAGTTAAGGGGGTTAAGGGGGTTTGATACTCATGTGGGCCCCACCTTACAACATCTACCCAAGGGAGGTTATGTGTGGGTGGGCCCCTCCACTAACCTCCCCTTGGAGGTTCTAACTACCACTTCAAATAAAAATATGGCAAACACATATTTTTATCCAGTTTAATTAAAAACCCCCAAAAACTATCTTCCATACTCGATAAAACGCAACTGCAGAATGGGTGTTCCTAAGAAAAAACTGGCGCTGCAATTCCATCGGCGACCTCAAAATTTGATTCCGAGCACCGGTTCAAAAGATAGAAAATCCCGCTCGTTCGTTCACTAAACGCACCCGAGCCAAACTTCGGAAAAAGATTCCGGGCACCCCGGGCCTCGGAATCAAGCGCTGTCAGAAACTGCTTTTTTTTAAAATCCCAAAGAAAATTAAGGAAATAATTTTCCTTGAAATTTCCGGGTCTTTACTATACACGGTGTGTAGTTCCAACTACATGGCGTGTACTTTTCTTCACCATCCATCCGAAGTACATGCCCGGGGACATGGCATGTTTATGTACTTCGGAAATTTTTGGAGTACACGGTGTGTTCTGTGGGACACACACCGTGTAGTTTCCGAGTTACATGGTTTCCAGTTGGACAAGCTAGGTACGGGGTACACGGCCCAACCCTAACATGAAGGGACTACACACCGTGTTCATTGGACCACACGACGTGTAATTCGGAAACCTTGTGCCACCTGTTTCTGGTCAACACACGGTGTCTTAAATTCTTAGAAAGAACCCAATACACTACCTGATTTTGCGGATCAGTCAATGCATTGAACCTAGACTACACGGCGTGTACTTCCGAATACACGCCGTCTACTCTGGTGTTGTACGGCCAGAAACATTTGTCTCCTCTGGATGAGTTCCTCAATTTTATTTTAATCAAAATTAAAAGAAAAATTCGTTTCTGTGAGGTGAATGAGAAACGAGGGAGGAGTAACGGATCTCGATATTCAGATTTCTATAACAATTAAACTTGAATTAAAATAACTAAATTATTAAATGCGTAAATTACCAACGAAAAAACTAAATAATTATAACCAATGATATGACCTCCCTTTGATACCACTTGAAGGTTCCGGGCACAGCGGAAGCGCATTGGTGGGTTTGGCCAACTTTAATTTTAACGTTAAACACCGTTCAATCCGAGATCAGTCACGATTTAAAATGCCGAATATTCGGAATAGAATGAAGAACGAAAAAGAAAAGAAGAGTCCTGGAACCCTTGAGATAGGATAATCATATGTTGGTTATAATTAATTTAGTTAATTCATAAGAATTACCTTGATGGAATTCTTTCTTCGTTGGAGTCTTCGGTCATGATCTTGTGATCCATCATTAGGTCGTAGAATCCAAGTATAGGATTCCTCTAGAGGTGATCCACACATTCTCCACATATCTCTGGATGTCGCTGAATGGATCTCCAGGTGCTAGCATGGAAGAACCTTTGCTTGCGATGTCCTCCTTCTATCGTCTTGATCCAGTGGAGGATCTCGCTCTCGTAACTTGAAAGCTTTCTTGGGGGAAAGGTAATTCTCTCTTGGATTGAGAGTATTTCTGAATCCGTTGTGCACAACAATGGCTCTGTTTCTATGAGAATAATATAATTGGGATTATAATACTTAGAATAATATAATTAATTTGTTGCCCGAAAGCATTTAATCATTTCATTTAATTCTTAGTAATACCCCATGTCTTAATAATGACAGTTGACCATCATTATTACTTGACATGCACCCAATGTATTTCATTTAATATCATTTAATTAAATAAACAACATTTTCTAATGAATCCCAAAAAACAAACTACACGGTGTGTATATAAATATACACAGCGTGTACTTTTCTTTTTCATTTTATTTATTTCCTCCACCATATTTATTAGACCTTGAGTAATGTGTATTTATTTCTTAAATAAATGTAAGAGCATTACTCGCTAAAAAATATATATTATTTCACCCAAAATATATTCTCTTGAATAACTAGTGTCGAAATAAATGCAATCAGGCATCCTTAAATAATTATTAAACCACAGTCGGGAATAATATTTATTCAACTTGTTAAATTAATATTTAACTGAGACACATGGACACACTTAGTCGGTGACCCACTAGGTCTCTTTCTCAGTGGCATTAGGCGGAGCCTGCTTAAAGACCAATGTTAGCGTCTAGCAACACACCAAGGCACCCATAGAAAAATAAGTTAACACCGCAATGATGTGTCACCTCCTACAAACACTTACCGTGTAATATAATCCCATTGTGTCGATATTTCCAATCAAGCGGGTTGTATGCTATTCCCATAAACCCATGTGCTCGATTATTCATTCTTTGACTTCCCGGAATTGAACTCTCCCATACATTACCATGGCCATGGATTTATTTAGGCTATATAAATTCCATAAAAGGGGATGAGATATCTACTTCTGTTATGGAATAGAAGGGACAAATCCTTTCTCGCATTATCTATTAATGCAGTATTACTCTTGACACACCCATCGTATCCTACCTCACTGCGAACAGTGTGTCATCATAGTTTTTTTCAATACATATTAGTGCATGAGTTATAATACACATTAATAATAATCTTAATGTCTAAGGAACAATAAACACGTCCGCAGATACGAACATCCAATGGCATAATGGAATGTGGATTTCCCACTGGCGGGTCTCGTTCTCATAATATCCTCCTGGATATTACCAAAGGAGCACACCATGAGAAGGTGCCTCAATGTTTTATGAGTCCTCACCCCTAATGACCAATATTATTTGAGTCCCTCAAATAATATCATCTGGCTGTAGAACATATATTCAAGAAAATTGTTATGGCATTTCTGGGTTCTCATCATAGCAGGGATCCACTATGACCCATTAATGCAACAGCTGTCCTTAGGACAATATCACACGCATTGTTTCTCAGAAGAACAATCAATATGTGATAAGGATTTTATTAATGAATAAAGTAAAAATTAGTTGGTTCTAGACCACCAACTCTAATAGACTCCCACTTGGACTAGAGCCAATTTCTAACAACCCTTAACTCACTAGCTCTCACATGATATTCATGCTTCTGCTGAGATAGGCCTTTAGTCATGGGGTCCGCAACTTTCTCATCTTTAGACACTCTGCTCACTGAAACTTCACCCCTTTTATAGAAATACCTCAAGAGGGGATACTTACAGAGTATGTGCATTGTCCGTTGATGTGACCTTGGATCTTTTTCAAGAGCCACCGCTGATGTATTATCACAATATACTGTAATGGGATATTTACAGCTAGGCAACACATCAAGCTCTTGGATAAAGTTCCGAATCCAGACGGCTTCCTTGGCTGCATCAGAAGCCGCTATATACTCGGAATCCAATGTAGAATCGGTGACAACTAGCTGCTTTGATCTCTTCCAGCTCACAACTCCTCTATTGAGACAGAAAACATATCCAGATTGTGACATCAGATCATTCTGATCTGTCTGAAAACCAGCATCAACATAACCTCAGATGACAAGCTCCTCGTCTCCTCCATACACCAGGAACATATCCTTAGTTCTTATCAGATACTTAAGGATGGTCATAACAATAGTCCAATGTTTTTCTCCTGGATCTGCTTGATATCTGCCTATCATTCTCAGTGCATAGGAAACATCAAGCCTAGTACATAACATGGCATACATGCAGGATCCAATAGCAGAAGCGTATTGGATCTTCCTCATCCTACATTTCTCCTGTTGTGTCTGGGGACACATTTTCTTAGAAATATGTTAGCCATGTGACACTGGAACCAATCCCCTCCTGGATTTTTCCATACTAAATATCTTTAGTATCTGGTCAATGCATGTACCCTGACTTAGTCCAAGAAGCCTCTTGGATCTATCACGAATGATCTTGTTCCCTAGAATGTAGGCTGGTTCTCCTATGTCCTTCATGGAGAAACACTTTTTCAACCAGTGCTTAACTAACTGTAAGGATGGTATGTCATTTCCAATAAGAAATATGTCATCAACATATATAACTAGGATTATGACTTCATTCCCATTAAACCGCTTATAAACACATGGATCAGATTTGTTCATAATGAAACCAAATTCCATTATGGCTTCATCAAATCAAATGTTCCATGACCTGGATGCTTTATTCAATCCATAAATGGATTTCTGCAACTTGGAAACCCGTTTGGCTTCACCTGGTGTCACAAACCCTTCTGGTTGTGTCATATAGTCATCTTCCTGAAGGTTCCCGTTAAGGAATGCTGTTTTGACATCCATCTGGAAAATCTCGTAGTCATGGTAAGCTGCTATGGAAAGTATGATTCTTATGGATTTCAACATGAAAACTAGGAATAAGGTTTAATCATACTTAATTCCTTGATGCTTTCTGAATCCTTTATCCACCAGCCTTGCTTTATAGGTGCTAACGTGACCTTCCATGTCCAGCTTTCTTTTGAATACCAATTTACATCTAACCGTCTTTACATCAACTAGCTCATCAACCAGAACCCAAACATGGTTCTGATACATGGAATCCATCTCAGAATTCATAGCTTCTAGCCATATTGCAGCTTCTAAGATTTCTACTACTTCCTTGTAGGAGAGAGGTTCATCATTGTCCAAAAATAATGATTCACCATCCTCGGTGACTAGGAAAACAAATCACTCTGGTTCCCTTACCTCTCTTGAGATCCTACTAAGTACTTGTGTTTCTAGAACCTATTCCATGGGGACCTGTGGAACTTGTTCCTGTACCAACTTTTGTGTATCTTGAGCATTAACTTCATCGAAGTCAATCTTCCTCCCACTATCCTTCTCGAGGATGTGCTCCCTATCAAGAAAGACGGATTGTCTGGTGACAGTCACTTTCTTGTCTTGAAGTTTATATAGGTAATATCCTTTCGTTTCCTTGGGTTATCCTATAAATATGCACTTCGTGCCCCGAGGAACTAGTTTGTTGCCTGATAAGGCCTTAACAAACACCTCGCATCCCCATACACGTGTGTGAGACAAAGTGGGTTTCCTTCCATTCCATAACTCGGATGGAATTCCATTTTCCGCCTTAGTTGGTAATTGGTTTAATGTTTATGCTGCAGTTTGTATTGCATATCCCCAAAAGGATAATGGAAGATCTGCATGACTCATCATCGACCTCACCATGTACAACAAGGTGCGGTTCCTCCTTTCACTAACACCATTCCACTGTGGAGTATAAGGAAGATTGATCTGAGATAGAATCCTAGACTCCTGTAGAAGATCGATGAACTCTTGTTTCAGATATTCTCCACCTCGATCCTATTGAAGCTTCTTTATCTACATACCAAGCTGATTTTCCAATTCATTCTTTAATTCCTTAAATTTCTCTAAGGACTCGGACTTATACCTCATTAAGTAGACATATCCATATCTACTCAAATCATCAGTAAACGAAATGAAGTATGAATATCCACCTCTAGCTTCTTCTAGAAATGGTCCAAACACATCTGTGTGTTCCAATCCTAGAAGCTCTGGGACCCTTTCACCTTGTCCACCAAAAGGTGGCTTGGTCATTTTTCCTTGTAAACAAGAGTGACATCTATCAAGTGGTTTTAGATCAGTAGAGTCTAAACATCCATCTTGGTAGAGCTTTGTAAAGTGCTTCTCATTCACATGACCAAGGCGGTGATGCCATAACTGGGTGATGTATGAGTCATGTGAGTTTGTTTTGTTATAGATTTCCAATACTTGGTTTTCGTAATTTAATACAAACAAACCATTATTCAATGTGCCATACAATAACATACGTTGTTCTTATAAAAGAGACAACCCTTATTTTCAAACATGAAAATAAATCCATCCATATCCAAACAAGATACAAAAATTATGTTCTTGGTAACAGTAGGCACAAAATAACAGTTTTTTAAAACTAAAATCATGCTAGTTGGAAATGAGAGGTGATAGTCGCCAATAGCCAATGTATCGAGCCTTGCACCATTAGCAGCTCTAAGATCCACCTCTCCTCTAGCGATCTTTCTAAATCTACTTGGATTCTTCATTTGAATATAGATGTGATCTACACAAGCTGTATCAAATACCCAATGTGTAGAAATAGAAATATTGCACTCGATAACGAATGCACCTTTAGCATCCCCACGCTTCTGGGTACAGTTCCTCTTCAAGTGGACCTGCTTGCCACATAACAAACACACTGCCTCATGTTCCTTGCCCTGCCTTTGGATCTTCCCCTTCTTTGAGGGATGGTTCTTGGGGGCTTCAGACCATTTATAAGTCTTTGGCCCCTTTTCCTTGTCCTTCATTCTCTTGTTCACTATAAGGAATGCGGGTTTGTCACGCCCCATGTCCTTGTCTACCTGGAGAATCAAGGTCAGAAGCTTTAATAGATTCTTCTCATTGTTTCTCATGTTATAGTTGACAATGAAACTAGAGAAGGTCTTGGGCAGTGATGATAGGATGAGATATGTACGCAACTCATCCGAGAATTTAATCCCTAAGATGTCCAAGCATTCAATGTAGCCAATAAGCTTGACTACATGAGGCCCAGCTGGCGCAGAATCTCCAAGCTTCATGGTAAACAAAGCATTGGAGATCTCATACCTCTCCTGTCTCACATTCTCTTGGTAGATATATTTACGGTGAGACATCATGCTATATGCGTCCATGTTTTCATGTTTCTTCAAGAGCTCATTAGAAATGGATGATAGCATGAAACACTGGACATATGTGGAATCATCCATGTGTTTCATGTAGAGAGATAATTCCTCATCATTAGCCTCTTTCCCAGGCGCAACTAGAATAGGCTCTTCCAGCACATACAATTTCCTTTCGTGGTGAAGGACGACGCGTAAACGCCTCTGCCACTCTTGGAAATTGGTGCCAGTGAGAAGGTTTTCTTTTTCGAGTATGGTGTGCATTTAAATGTTTGAAGTCATTTTCTTACCGTTTCTAAAAATTAATATGAGCAAAGTTTTAGTACTTTATTAAAAAAAATAGAGACAAATAAATAAATTAATACTTATTAGTCTCCCACTATTTTATTGAAATCCAATAGCCCTCACCATTGACTTTATAATATTCTTTTGCGTGAATATTATAGTGGCAAGGATCCATATTTCCCTTCTCATTACCCCAACTAGGGTTGGTCAAGAAACTTGAAGGGTTTTAGGTAGGAATTCCAAATTCCAACTGTATTAACTCATAGCTCCTTGAT
Source organism: Viscum album (assembly GCA_963277665.1). NCBI lineage: Eukaryota > Viridiplantae > Streptophyta > Magnoliopsida > Santalales > Viscaceae > Viscum > Viscum album. The sequence goes on from OY728160.1 coordinate 1,933,805,977, forward strand.
CCACTGAGTGGACTCCCCAATCCCGAAATCCTTTTATTTTCGATTTCCTCAACCTTTGCCTCTTGGTCACACCAAGTCCTGCTGTGGCAGTCAACCCTTGATGAGAACCAATTCAAGTCAACCCAAAACCTTGAATTATAATTCCATGATAATTGAAACCACCCCGACTAAGGTTGGTCAAGAACATTGAACCATGGATCGATTCTAACCAAGATTATGGAAGGCTATGCCGACTTAATATTTCTTTTGAGGGATTTTATCCATATACGTAAATTTCAATTTTATTATCTTTGATTACATGCTTTTTAATATTAAGTGGGTTATACTTAAGTTATTAACCATGTCTAGGATAATATTTATGTATAAGCTAGGTTTTTTTAGTTCTATCTTTCATGCTCGTTTAATTCATTAATTGTGTGATCGTGACAACACACCCACAATAAATAAACCATGCAACTGATAGAAATAAATTAAATGGTATGATCATGAGCTTTTCTATTGGTTAGTTTATCTAGCGGTTGATAAACTAACCCAAGACCTAGGGGAGAAACACCATGAACCTTTCGGGTTCGTGTTTACAGCTTTCCACCTGTCCACCATTGTATCTCCTTGGATTGGTTTCACCTTGGCTCATGACTTGAGCCGCCTCCACTATCTTGGGAGCTCCATCCATTACATATGCATTTATCTCACACACAGGTGAGGAGTAAAAAGGGGTTTTTACAAAAAGAATCATTAGGTGCGTAGACCCTACATATTAATGAAGAGATGGCTCACAGACCAACAAATTTAATTTAAATAAATTAATTAAAAGAAACAATTCACATACAAAGGTCTCAGTCTAGATCATGATCATCCATACATGCAACGATATTTACGCCTAAATAAAACTAGCATTAAATTAATTAATTGTTCTTGTTTATGATAAATCACACTCGAATAAATTAATTATCTTTAATTAATCAATCATTTTATCTTAAATCCTTTTTCTGAATTTCCTTGAGACTCTCATCCATCATAATTTTAAACAAATTAATTCAATTAAAATTATCCTTGTACGTAACTTGTACCTTGGAGGCAACCCGGTGTATTCCGATTTATTACACAGATGTTAAACTAAACACATATATATAAAACACCTATCACGTGTTGTGCCTCAGCATTATGCCTGCACCATGGTACAAGTCTCAAGGGTTTGTATAATATAATATTAAATTTTGATAAATCTACGTAATTTGAGTGATTACACGGCGTGTAGTTCCGACTACACAGTGTGTACTTTTCTTCCATGTCCATCCGAAGTAGACGCCCAAGGACATGGCTTGTTTATGTACATCAGAAATTTTCAGAGTACACGACGTGTTCTATGGGACACATGCCATGTCGTTTCTGTGTTACAGGGTTTCCCACTAGGAAAGCCATGTACGGAGTACACAGCCCAACCCTAACTCGAAGGGACTACACACAGTGTTCATTGGACCACATGGCGTGTAATTCAGAATCTGTGTTTGACTTGTTTCTGGTCAACACACGATGTCTTAAATTCTTAGAAAGAATCCAATACACGGCCTGATTTGGCGGATCAGTCAATGCATTGAACCTAGACTACATGGTGTGTAATTCCAAATATACGCCATGTACGCTGGTGTTGTACGGCCAGAAACGTTTGACTCCTCCAGATGAGTTCCTCTATTTAATTTTAATCAAAATTTAAAAAAAATTCTTTTCTGTGAGGTGAACGAGAAAAGAGGGAGGAGGAATGGATCTCGATATTCATATTTTCAGAACGAATAAACTTTAATTGAAATAAATAAATTATTAAATGCGTAAATTACCAATTAAAAAACTAAATAATTATAACCAATGTTATGACTTCCCTTTGATACAACATTAAGGTTCCGGGTGCAGCGGAAGCGCGTTAGTGGGTTTTCCCAACTTTAATTTTAACGTTAAACAACGTTCAATCCGAGATCCGACACAATTTATAATGCCGAATCTTCGGAATAGAATGAAGAACGAAAAAGAAAAGAAGAGTCCCAAAACCCTTGATATAGGATCATCATATATTGGTTATAATTATTTTAATTATTTCATAATAATTACCTCGATAGAATTCTTTCTTCGTTGGAGTCTCTGGTCACAATCTTGTAATTCATCATTGCGTCGTAGAATCCAATTACAAGATTCCTCTAGTGGTGATCCAAACATGCTCCACATATCTATGGACATCGCCGAAGGGATCTCTAGGTGCTAGCGTGGAAGAACCTTCGCTTGTGATGTCTGCCTTCTACTGCCTTGATCTGGTGGAGGATCTCGCTCTCATAACTTGAATGAGTTCTTAGTGGAAAGGGAATTCTCTCTTGGCTTGAGAGTATTTCTAAATCCATTGTGCACAAAAATGGATCTGTTTCTACGAGAATAATGTAATTGGGATTATAATACTTAGAATAATAAAATGAATTAATTTCCCCAAATCATTTAATCATTTCATTTAATTCTTAGTAATACCCCATGTCTTAATAATGACAGTTGACAATCATTATTACTTGACATGCGCCCAATGTATTAAATATAATATCATTTAATTAAATAAACAACATTTTCTCATGAATCCCGAAAAACAAACTATATGGTGTGTATATAAATATACATGGCGTGTACATTTATTTTTCTTTTTATTTATTTCCTCCACCATATTTATTAGACCTTGAGTAATGTATATTTATTTCTTAAATAAATGTAACTGCATTACTAGTTAATAAATATATATTATTTCTCCAAAAATATATTCTCTTGAATAACTATAGTCGAAATAAATGAGATCAGGTATCCTTAAATAATTAATAAACCACAATCAGGAATAATATTTATTTAACTCATTAAATTAACATTTAACTGAGATACATGGACACACTTAGTGTGTGACCCTTTAGTTCTCTTTCTTAGTGGCATTAGGTGGAGCCCTCCTAAAGACCAAGGCTAGCATCTAGCAACATGCCAAGGCACTCATAGAAAAAGAAGTTAACACCACAATGATGTGTCACCTCCTACGAATGCTTACTGTGTAATATAATCCCTTTGTCTCGATATCTCTAATCAAAAGGGTTGCATGCAAGTGCCATCAACCCATGTGCTTGATTATTCCTTCATTGACTTCCCGGAATTGTACTCGCCCATACCTTACCATGGCCATTGATTTATTTAGGCTATATCAATTCCATCAAAGGGCCTGAGATATCTACTTCCATTATGGAACTGAAGGGACAAATCCTTTCTCGCATTATCTATTAATGCAGTATTACTCGTGATGCACCCAACATATCCACCTCACTGCGAACAGTGTGTTGTCACAGTTTTCTTCAATACATCTAAGTGCGCAATTTTTAATACACATTAATAATAATATTAATGTCTATGGACCAATACACACGTCCACGGATAGAAATATCCAATGACACTATGAAATGTGGATTTCCCACTGGCAGGTCACGTTCTCATAATATCCTCCTTGATATTTCCAAGGGCGTACACCATGAGAAGGTGCCTCAATTTTTTATGAGTCATCACCCATAATGACATGTATTATTTGTGTCCCTCAAATAATATCATCCGGTCATAGAACATATATTCAAGAGCAGTGTTATGGCACTTCTGGGTTCTCATCATTGCAGGGATCCGCTATGACCCATTAATGCAACAACTATCCTTAGAACATTATCACATGAATTGTTACGCAGAAGAACAATCAAGATGTGATAAGGCTTTTATTAATGAATAAAGTACAAATTAGTTGGTTCTATACCACCAACTCCAACAATATGTAGTTACACACAATCATTTTTTCCTTGGAAGGAACTATGAATTCATAAACCCTTTGGCCCCCTGTCCCTCATCATGGTCTAGGAAACCCAACATAATACAATTTCTAGTTTGTCCAATAACAATTACCATAAACTTTTTTCATCCCCTATAGACTAAGTTGTATGGTAGTAATCTATATAGCCTAACAACATCGACATATGATATAAAATTCTGATACCACGCCATTCCAAACTCCAATTCTTCTAATTCCCTAGTCAGATTGGATCATCTTAACTCACATTAGACTTCTTCAACACTATATTCTAGAACTATTTGTTTCCTGATTCCCAACCTCATAGGATATGTAGTGAACCCTGGGATCCTAAAATTTGAGCCAAACCGCAAATCCATCATTTCCTCTATCCCTTTAGCAACATCATGATCTAGGAATTATAACTACAAACTGAGAGTCAAATTCTGGGCATCATGACTTTAATCTCTGTGCATGTCTTTTATATGGGTTTTCTACACAACACCTGCCTACTTGGTCCTCATTCATGTAGTTTTATGATTTTCCTTCCATGCATAGACATTTTGGAGTACATTCCATCATGGCCCTTAGTGCATGATATTAAACAACGATCTTACCCTTGACAATTTCAGGATGCATCTTAATAAAGAGATTAAATTTACCCATTTATGAATTAAAATGAATCATACGATATTTATGATAATATTACCAAAGGTTACCCCATGCTCTAGATATGGGATTCCTCATGATAACCTTGAAATGCCTCAAATTCCCTTTTTAGAGAGGATCACCCATATAAGCATTGGTCTCTTACCACATTGTTTCATAGAAAAATGTGTGTCTTGATAACCATCCTCATGAAATATGTAGTGATTCTAGAACTACTCATATCCAAGACCATCAAAAGGATCATTACCCTTTGGTTTCATAGCATTATTTATGGTCCACGAATTATATCCTTAAACTGTATGTAGTTCATCTTAAATCATGTATGTAGCTTGTGAACCATATTGGCATCATTCGTATTGGGATTTACCTCTTATAATCCATTTATATAACCTTGGGTAGAATTTTTTACCTATAGTCTTAATTAAATGACTTTACAATTTCTACAATGGTTTAGACCATATGACATTAATCTATGTGTGTTGAATTCAAGAACTACATGTGGATTGATTACTATCCCGATAGGATATGTAGTGACACTCATAAATCTCCTCTTTGGTCCTAGATAAAAATACCATTTTCTTCTTGTCATCGGTTATGTTCCACAATATATGACCTTAATCCATTCAAAAAATCTAGGTTTAAATAACACTTTACCACACACTATGTTCTACACATCAAGCCATCCTTATTTTGGATTTTCATAACACTTCAAATCTTAATAGTCCTAATAATGGTGACGGTCTTGTAGAGACCCGAAGATTAATGAACATGGACATTACATTACTTTTTTGGAATACTTAGTACATTAAAAAAACACACACACAAGGACCGTAATAGTTTAGTGTCTTTGGAAACTCAGAATATAATCTTCTAATCGTGGTGAAAGATCTTCAACATCTCCCATAAAGATATTCCCTTTTTTTCTTACCTAAAACCTTTCTTTATATCCTGGGGAAAATAAAACATAAAAGGGTGAGCTCAAATGCTCGTTAAGGGTAAACAAAAGAAATATCAATCACATCATATTCATAAGAACATAACATTTTGGAAATCATAACCTGCAACACAGATCATAATATCATAACATGGGATAAATCATAGTAGTGAAATGTAATCCCAATAATCCTAACTTAAAACATGAAACTATGTGGCATACACACATAATCATAGAGAATCATTTCTTATTAGTCAAGACTCATTGCCAAGACTATCTTAGTGGACAAAGTGCATTTCTGAACCATGTTCACTCCTCGTTTCAGTCCCGTTTCACTGAACCAGTTTAACCTGCCGTTCCAGCCATGTCTATCTCATGAGATATATAATATTTACCCAATGCATTGGAGGGATATATAGGTCCCACCAATCTCATAATGATACCATTCTTTTGTGTGCCACAAAATCATAAACCATACATCATAGAATAACCCATGTAATAAAAATGGGATTCTTAAACATCGTGACATCATAAAAAAATTCATATAAGATAAAGGAATTCATAAAAATAGTCCCATCACAACATAATCAAATCAATCTAATAATAAGGATAAAAACAGAACCCTTTTATTATATTAGATGGAAAATAATTTTGATAAAACACATGAACTCCATTCTTGAGGAAAATATCCTTTCTACTTCAAAAACACTTTTCCTTTCTTAACATGTCATACAATTTTAAAAGAAGTTGATTAAAAATAAACTTGAAAAATTGTAAAGGATGCTTCTTGTAAATAATGTTTTAAAAATACATTCATACCGTAGAAGTTAAAAAAACATTCTTCTCTTACTTTTGTCGGAAAAGTAAAAAAGTACCTCGTACGAAAAACGACAAAAGATTCCTTTCATATCTTTTACTAAAAACACACCGAAGGGTAAAATAGGATTTAAACAATTGTAGTTGAATGGAAATAATATTAGATATTGAGGAAAGATGGATGTGGATGACTAAATACACCCCAGTAAATTCCAAAGTATAAACAATCTTGGATAAAAATGAGATTGTGATATTTCCCTTACCTTAGGTCCGATATGCTTTGTACGTGTCCGAACCTTCTGTATAATGATTTAAATAATGTTTTACTTATTCCAGAATCATACTTATTTTTGTGATATCATATATGTTCATATTCTTAGCTTCCTATTAGTAATATTTCATTACTACTTGTTATTCGGGTGTTTATTACTTTTTGTTCTTATGCATGTCTTGTCGAATAAATTCTTATTTTTTCTTTTTAGTTTATAGATAACTCATTTCTAGAATGGTATTAGTTTAATATATATCATATTTATTCACTCAATTCATTTATGTAATCATTATGCAATGAAAATCATGTAGAACGAGTCGCATCACATCGTGGAGACGGTATTCCGTACGTACGCACAAGCGATGATATCATTCCCATGATCGTGGGAATGTATTGGAGTGTATGTATTCTATTTCTGAATAAATATCACTTTAAAATAATCATATATAGTTATTATTTACACCATTATACCCATCCAAGTAAGGTGGTGGTGGAAAATAGATTTCACCACGGCGTGGAGACGGTATTCCGTACGTACGCACGGGCAGTGATTTCGTTTTCCGTAGGATGGATAGATGGTGAAATAGAGTTGTTTAAAACTTATAATAACATATAAGTATATGACTGATAGTGATGTTGTTACTTAATAATTAAACAACCTAAGATGAATAAGTGGAAGAAGAAATAAAGTTGAAAGAATCGGTAACAGACATTACCTCTTCTTTGAAGCGCCTCTTTGAGATCTCCTTTTAGGGCACTAAAATTGGTTTTGAGGAAGAACATAACCTCTAGAATGTTCCTAGTGAAGTGGATAAGAGAATTTTTCAGGGGTTGGCCGAGCTTGAAGGCTCAAAGTGGTGTGAGGAAGAGAGGGATGGGGTGCCCTTTTATAAGGGAGGAGAGGGGCACCTTTGGAATAACAAAAAATATTATTTTATTATAAAGATAAATTCGGTTTTAAATAGCTCCAAATTGATTTATTTCGAAGCTAAGGTGGGGATGGGTCGAAATACTCTCATCCAATAGAATTTATACATGTTTAGGTTCCTATTTTAACCTTATAATTTATATTTAACTTTAAGTTAGATAATTTTACTTTTACTGTGTCTTCTTGTTTTCTTACACTATAAGGTTAATAAACATACAATAAGAAGTCAAAAGAACCCCAAGTTGTTTATTATTAATATATATAACAATATCTAAGTCATTTGGCCGAACCTTATATTTTTAGGAAAAAAATAACAATTAATAATGTAATATTTGTTTTAAAAACTATTTTATGTCAATTATGACACTATTTAGTAATTGATTTTTTGTGAAAATCATAACAGAATGATTATTTCGAAAAAAAGATAATTAAATCAATACTAACATGTCATATTAACATAAAAAATTAGTTGAATTCATAAAAAGTCTTAAATTACATTTATTTGGGTATTTATAACATCAATTATGTCAATATTTCATTTATAAGATAATTACTGCATCATCTTTGTGTCATTATAAATGATAATTATTTAATCCCTAAAAATTATAAATAAATTCCTATGATGTAGATAATTGGATTAGCTTTCTGGAAACTATTCATGTTAGAAGTTTCATGAAGTTTATTACTAAAGTAAAATTATTATACTTATACGATTTAAGATAGTGACATGTTGTCACATTGTTTGGTTTTAATAATAATTAAATTATTTTCATGGAAAAAAGTCCATTAAATGAATCTAATCCGACCCTTAGGTGATATGGGTCGACTTTTAGTCATCCAATATGATTGTTACATGTGTTAGAATAATTTTATAATATTATATTTACCCTTAATTACCCGATTTACCTTTAACTATGGTAAATAAAATTTACCGTAGTTACTATTCATAATTCCCAAAAAAAAGTAGATTATCAACATAATTGGGATCCAATGATTCCCAATATGGAATCCATTTTTCCAAATTCAATACACAAAAGTTTCAGAAATTAAATTAAAATTAATCCTGTTGTCGAAAGAAAACGGGTTTTTCTTTAAAACATTGCAAAAGATTGAATTGATTTATCCTACGAATTCAAGATGGAATCAATGCTAATGACATACATTATATTAAATGGTAAAAATATATTCTATTTATACTTTAAAACCATTAAATATTATAATTTATCCATATAAATTATTGCGCTGAAAAAAGTTTTTTTAATTAAAATATAGTATGTTTTTACTATTCATCAAAGTATGAAAGTTACCAGAATAATATGAAAAATTTATCCAAAGTAAATTTTCATTTCATGATTCCAAAGAATAATTTTATTTTGTCAAATTGAACTTACAAACATGTCAAAAACTAGATTTAAAGTGGGTGTGCCATCAAAAGGCGGCAAAACTGCATTTTTTTAAAAATAGTTATTTTACCCGAAAAATTTATTTTGTTCTTATACCATGTTCTAGAAAATCTGTAAGATCAATAATAATGTTATAAAATTCAAAATTTAGTTAATACAATTCATAACGGCTAGTTCATAATAATTATATATCATTGTTTAGTAAAACCCGGTATTGCGTACAACACACGCTATCGAGGAAGGTCGTGATTGCGTGTAATTCAAGCCAAGTCAGGGTTGCGTGCTGTGCAATAATCCTTCGTTGTTTCGTATAACATAATCCAACCATATTTAATTTATACATTTAATATTTATATATATATATATACTCAATGTTGCGTAGAATAACTACTATCAAAATTTTGTGTAACACGATCCAAGAATAGTGTTGCATTTACTGTAAGCTAATACGGTGTTGCGTATAGCGCAAGGTAATCATGGTGTATCATACAACACAAGACATTAATGAAATTAAAAGAATATTTTTCATAAAATCTCGGGGTGTTACATTCTACCCCCCTTAAAATGAATTTCACCCTCGAAATTCGCCGGGGTTATAAATTGTTTACTATTCGAATGTTTCTTTGATAGAAACCCACATCGTAAAAAGGAATACTTAAACCAATATTTAAAAACTAAAGTATGAAACGTAACGGTTACTCAAATAAACTAATCACTGGGTTTCCAAATAGGTGAAAATATGGATGTCGAAGATAAATCTATCCATCATGTTCTGATGGAGAGTGGTAGAGAACATGGCTATTGAAAAGCCAACAATCACAAAGCCATAAATTTGTGACGATCTAAGGTAACATCTGATTCATCAGATATAAGAGCACTAGGACAACATTTTTGGTTTTCAAGATCGTTTCCCTAAAGTTGATGAAATTGGAATTAGAAGAAATACTTTCGTGATTTCGGTATAGTCTCACCGTTGGTCATTCATTGGACAATTTCCACTTCATCTCTTAATGAAATGAAGTTGAATTTGTCATTCGTGATGTGTTAGCAGATCATGTGATAGAATGATGGGTCATTCCATCTGTCTCAAACAAAAGGTTAGAAAAGTTATCTAAAAAATACATAAGTCCATCTATAGTGAGATTAATGATATATGGTTCCTAAAATGGACTTATACTTCATATATCATACTGCTTAATATAATAAAACTAGTTTCTACTAAACAGGGACTTCTTGTAGGCCAGTGGTAGGCGATAAAGGCCAGTCACACTTCGGTTGTGGGTTCGATTCCCACGTCCTTGTCTGACACGATGGGCTATCGCCCGTCCTGCAGGTTGTCCTTTTTCTAAAACTATATTACTATAACATCCAATCAATAATATCGGAAAAAAACTTTTATCCTTAAACAATAATAACTTATGTTCAACATAATCCATTCCAATATTTAGGCTTATCCATAATACTACAGTCCACTCTCATAATATAGTGAAAATGATTACCAGAGATTTAATACCATCGTTGATCCCCATATATCATAAGATATGTCTTGTTGGTCACATTCCAAACATTCAAAGGCCTTATTCATGTATTATCTTGAATAACCATTGAACCTTAGTGAAAACATGAATGCACTTAAAAGTTAACACTTTCCACATACCAAAATCCTCAAAATCTTGTATACTCAAACCATGATATCACTTAGTCCTTATATCAATCATGAGATCATGAATACTATCAAACATATTAGATTCTCTTTATCCCTTCATTATGTGCATATCATCTGCTTTCAAAAAATATTTCAATCACTTTTCATGGTTACCGATGCCATAAAATTATTGAGAACCACAATAGAACAAAACATAAATATTCCAATATTCCACGATACTATATACAACATTATTCTTGAATCCCATTACATAAACACTTAATCATTCCACCACATCATGGTCATATTCAACATCGCCAATGGTGATCGCATGTGACTTCCTTTTGTCCTTTTCCTTAAGTGGTTGATCATTTCGATCATCACTAACCCTTGTATTAGGGAATTTATTAGCATAATGCCCCATTTCCTTTCACTTGAAGGATCGAAGTGCAGTAGGTTCATTCTGTGTATCCCTTCCTTTGTTTGCATCATTTGGCATCTTCTTCCCATCATTACGGCATTCAAATGCTCGATGACCTTCCTTTCCACATTTGAAACATTTACTTTTCCCTTTAAAACAATCTCCACCATGCTTCTTTCCACACTTTGAGCATAAGGAAACATTCATATTCTTTTCACCATTATTCTGAGATTTCTCCTTGAAATCCATCTTTCGTTTCTTGTAAAAACTATGAGATGGATAAGTAAAAAAAACTTTCATCTCTACATTGATAGCACAACACACAATTTCTTCATAGCTACTGAAGTCTCTTATAGCTAATGCCCTTCGAAGATTTGGTTTTAAGCCACTGAAGAATCGATCAACTTTACATTCAGGTTGGATGTTAAAGCCAGATGCATACCTTGCAAGCCTTGAAAAATTCGCTTCGTATATACCAACAGATTCATCATCATTTTTCCTTAGTTCAAGAAACTCCTTCTCCATCTTTGTTTGAAGAATACGAGGGAAGTACTTATTGAAAAATAAGTTTTTGAACTCATCCCATTCCATGGACTCAATTTCATCTCTTGGCCTCGTATTCTTGATAAGATTGCACCATTGATTAGCTTCACCTTCCAAATGATATACTAATAAGATGACCTTATCATGTTCAGAACTTTAAAGAACTGAAAATATCTTTTCAGTGGTAATGATCCATTGTTCAGCAACAAGTGCTTTAGAAGACCCACTGAAATAAGGTGGACGTTGCCTCATGAAGGACTCAATAGAATATTGTTACCTTCTCTACTCATTTGGAAGTCCAGAATGATTCATATCTTGTGTAAGTATAGCAATAAGATTTTTCACTCCATCTCCCATAACATTTGTTTGTTTAGGAGGACAATCATTGTATTGTCCATTACATTGATCCACATGGTTCCTTCGGGTTCCAGCCATCGTCTAAAACCCAAAAAGAATAGTGTGAGAGGTAAAAATCATGCTAGGGAAAACAACATAACAAAGGGGGAGTATCCTAAATATCTAACATCTTAGGAAAAATTCTATGATTGTTACCGTAGTTCTAGGACTGTATCCAATACGTATACTAATCCTTAGGGACATCCCTAGACATACCTTAGAAATATCTCTAGGGACCTCACTAACGTTTTCGCATCCTAGTTTCCAAAGGTTGACTAAACCTTTCCTCTGATACCAACTGTAGAGACCCGAAGATTAACGTACATGGACATTACATTACTTTTGAGGAATACTTAGTACATTACAAAAACACACACATAAGGACCGTAATAGTTTAGTGTCTTTGGAAACTCGGAATATAATCTTCTAATCGTGGTGAAAGATCTTCAACATCTCTCATAAAGATCTTCCCATTTTTTTCTTACCTAAAACCTTTCTTTATATCTTGGGAAACGGAAAACATAAAAGGGTGAGCTCAAATGCTCAGTAAGGGTAAAAAAAAAAATATCAATAACATCATATTCATAAGAACATAACATTTTGGAAATCTTAACCTGCAAAACAGATCATAATATCATAACATGGGATAAATCATAGTAGTGAAATGTAATCCCAATAATCATAACTTAAAACATGAAACTTTGTGGCATACACACATAATCATAGAGAATCATTTCTTATTAGTCAAGACTCATTGCCAAGACTATCTTAGTGGAAAAGTCCATTTCTGAACCGAGTTCACTCCTCATTTCAGTCCTGTTTCCCTGAACTGGTTTAACCTGCCGTTCCAGCCATGTCTATCTCATGACATATAAAATCTTTACCCAATGCATTGGAAGGAGATATAGGTCCCACCCTTCTCATAATGATACCATTCTTATGTGTGCCACAAAATCATAAACCATACATCATAGAATAACCCATGTAATAAATATGGGATTCTTAAACATCATGACATCATAAAACAATTCATATAAGATACAGGAATTCATAAAAATAATCCCATCACAACATAATAAAATCAATTTAATAATAGGGATAAAAACAAAACCCTTTTATTATCTTATATGGAATATAATTTTGATAAAACACCTGAACTCCATTCATGAGGAAAATATCGTTTCTACTTCAAAAACACTTTTCCTTTCTTAAAATGTCATAAAATTTTAAAAGAAGTTTATTAAAAATAAACTTGAAAACTTCTAAAGGAAGCTTCTTGGAAATAATGTTTTAAACATCCATTCATGTCGTATAAGTTAAAAAAACATTCTTCTCATACTTTTGTCGGAAAAGTCAAAAAGTACCTCGTACGAAAAACGACAAAAGATTCCTTTCATATCTATTACTAAAAACTCACTGAAGGGTAAAATAGGATTTAAAAAATTGTATGTGAATGTAAATAATATTACATATTGAGGAAACATGGATGTGGATGATAAAATACACCCCTGTAAATGCCAAAGTATAAACAATCTCGGATAAAAATGAGATTGTGATATTTCCCTTACCTTAGGTCCGATATGCTTTGTACATGTCCTAACCTCCTGTATAATGATTTAAATAATGTTATTGACTTATTCTAGAATCATAATAATTTTTATGATATCATATATGGTCATATTCTTAGCTTCTTATTAGTAATATTTCATTACTACTTGTTATTCCAGTGTTTATTACTTTTTGTTCTTATGTGTGTCTTGTCGAATAAATTATTATTTTCTTTTTAGTTTATAGATACCTCATTTCCAGAATGGTATTAGTGTAATATATATCATATTTTTTCACTCAATTCATTTATGTAATCATTATGCAAGGAAAATCATGTAGAACGAGTCGCATCACATCGTGGAGATGGTATTCCGTACGTACGCACGAGGGATGATATCGTTCCCATGATCATGGGTCTGTATTGAAGTGTATTTATACTATTTCAGAATAAATATAAATTTAAAATAATCATATATAGTTATTATTTACACCATTATACCCATCCAAGTAAGGTGGTGGTGGAAAATAGATTTCACCATAGCGTGGGGACGGTATTCCGTACGTACGCACGCGCGGTGATTTCGTTTTCCGTAGGATGGATAGATGGTGAAATAGGGTTGTTTCATACTTATTATAACATATAAGTATATTAGTTATATTTATGTTATTACTTCATAATGAAACAACCTAATAAGAATAAGTGGAAGAAGAAATAAAGTTGAAAGAATCGGTAACGGACATTACCGCTTCTTTGAAGCGCCTCTTTGAGATCTCCTTTTAGGGCACTAAAATTGGTCTTTGAGGAAGAGAAGAACCTCTAGGATGTTTCTAGGGAAGTGGAGAAGAGAATTTGTCAGGTGGTGGATGGTCTTGAAGGCTCAATGTGGTGTGAGGAAGAGAGGGAGGGGGTTCCCTTTTATAAGGGAGGAGAGGGGCACCTTTGGAATAACTAAAACTATTATTTTATTATAAATCAATATTCGGTTTTAAATAGCTCCAAATTGATTTATTTAGAAGCTATGGCGGGGATGGGTCTAAATCCTCTCATCCAATAGAATTTAGACAAGTTTAGGTTCCATTTTTAACCTTATCATTTATATTTAACATTAAGCTAGATAATTTTACTTTTACCGTGTCTTCTTGTTTTCTTACACTATAAGGTTAATAAACTTACTATAAGAAGCCAAACGAACACCAAGTTGTTTATTATTAATATATATAACCTTATCTAAGTCATTAGGCCGAACTTTATATTTTTTTGAATAAAATAACAATTAATAATATAATATTTGTTTTAAAAACTATTTTATGTCAATTTTGACACTATTTAGTAATTGAATTTTTTGTGAAAATCATAATAGAATGATTAGTTTGAATAAAAGTTAATTAAATCAATACTAACATGTCATATTAACATATAAAATTAGTTGAATTCATAAAAAGTCTTAAATTAGATTTATCTGAGTATTTATAACATCAGTTATGTCAATATTTCATTAATAAGATAATTACTGCATCATCTTTGTGTCATAAAAAATGATAAATATTTAATCCCTAAAAATTCTAAATAAATTCCTATGATGTAGATACTTATATTAGATTTCTGAAGACTATTCATGTTTGAAGTTTAATGAAGTTTATCACTAAAATAAAATTATTATACTTATAAGATTTAAGAAAGTGACATGTTGTCACATTCTTTGGTTTTAATAATAATTAAATTATTTTCATGGAACAAAGTCCATTAAATGAATCTAATACGACCCATAAGTGATATGGGTCGACTTTTAGTCATCCAATAGGATCTTGACATGTTTTAGGGTAATTTTATAATATTATATTTACCCTTAATTACCCGATTTACCTTTAACTATGGTAAATAAAATTTACCGTATTTACTATTCATCAAAATATGAAAAATTTATCCAAAGTAAATTTTCATTTCATGATTCCAAAGAAGAATTTTATTTTGTCAAATTGGACTTATAAAAATATCAATAAACTAGATTTAAAGTGGGTCTCCATCAAAAGGCGGAAAAACTACGTTTTTGGAAAAATACTTATTTTACCAGAAAAATTTATTTTGTTCTTATACCATGTTCTAGAAAATGTGTAAGATGAATAATAATGTTATAAAATTCAAAATTTAGTTAATACTATTCATAACGTCTAGTTCATAATAATTATATATTGTTTTTTAGTAAAACCCGGTATTGCGTACAACACACGCTATCGAGGAAGGTCACGATTGCATGTAATGCAAGCCAAGTCAGGGTTGCGTGCTGTGCAAGAATCCTTCGTTGTCTCATATAACATAATCCAACCATATTTCATTTATACATTGAATATATATATATATACTCAATGTTGCGTAGAATAACCATTATCAAAATTGTGTGTAACAAGATCCAAGAATAGTGTTGTGTATACAGCAAGCTAATACGGTGTTGCGTATAGTGCAAGGTAATCTTGGTGTGGAATACAACAGAAGACATTAATGAAATTAAAAGAATATTTTTCATAAAATCTCAGGGTGTTACAGGTCTCATGACATTATTTTCTCACCTCCTATCTTGAGATGAAACCATAATGGATCTCCAGTAATGAATGGAATATCATGTGTTTTGAACATGATCGAAGGTCGATCTTTCATTTTCTTACCTCATTTCCAACTAGTGTGGTTGATATTCAGGTGTTTTGAATATTTTCAGTATCTAAACCAAACCCAGTAGTCACTCTCAATCTAAATCTTGAAATACTTAATTTATCTCATTTCCACTTCCTTATATAATAGGGTAATTCCAATACAGTTGGTATTACCTCTAAAAAATTATTCCACATGTACAAAATATACCCCTTACCATTCCTCATTTCCCACATAGAACATGAAACTTGTGGGATTTGGAATTATTTTTTGGTGTCTACCAATGTGGTCAAGCTACTCAAAGGTGCAAATGGTCAAAAATCCTTGACCATAAACTGGGGAGGTAAAGTCCAAGTTACAGGGCCACAAAATGTATGCATGTTGTCTTACTAATGATATTTTGTATGGCGTTGGTCCTCGGTAGTCATTAGTTAGATCTGGGTTTTCACCCTATCACACTACAAATGTCTATCTGGGATAATAAACCCATGATCTACACAGTATAAAATCATACCATGTGAAACATCCCAGTCACGTGTCATTAAAATATAAAATTTGTTCTGATGACATGATGCTAAATTGTAAAATGTTAACCCCTCACCATACGTCATAAAACAACATTTCTATCATGTTTTCGGCCTGACATAAAACTGAAGCTTATCATACGACTTTTCCTAGGACCCCTTCCTTCAAAACCAATCATCTAATCTATTTAACACATTCATTCGTCCGTCCCTATGAATCTGAGAAATTTATCCACTGGATGATATGTCTAATATTTTTTCAGAACAATTTTCTTACACCAATGTTATCAAATCCATTGTTGTGTAAATCCAATATTTTTTGAATTCATTAGAACATAATATCAGGCTATTTTCATTATTTTTGTGCCCCTTATTTGGATCCTAATCCTCTTCCAGGTATAAATCCCCCCTAATGGCCTTGCACCATGTCATATTGGAAGACCTACTATCCTTGGCCAACACCATGAATGATTTTGGATGAAATTGATAGATATGGTTTGTTTTTTCAACATAATCAGTGGTCGACCCTCAGTTTTTATCCCCATTCTAGGAAAATGATACAGATGTTGTGTTTCAAAAACATTCATTAGTTATACAGCATCTCCATTCTATTATCATCATGTTCCATATTATGGGCAACAAGATTAAAAAATTTCTGTCTCATTTGTTAGTATTGAATTCAATGACCCCTATGTTATCATGTTCATTTGATATAGAATGTGGGAAAGGAAAGTTGTATATTTCAAGAGCCATGTTCTCCATCCATGACCTCTCATATATCTACCACCCTTGTTGGTTAGTCAATAATAGTAGACCTTGAATTCTCACTGATAATCTAGAATTATCATATGAAAATAAATCATGTAGTCATCCTTTGTTTCCTGCACCATGTATGAATCATTTGAGTTGATGGATTGGCCAGTGGTTCTCACACAAATATGATCTAATTGAAATAATTAAGAGGGATAAATTAAATGAGTTTATATTCACACAAAAAGTTAATAAGAAAACAATAAGACAGTGGAATTGGTGATGGTCATCCATATATTGGAGCCTGCTATAGGTCCCAAAAGAATTTCCCCTGAGCGTTTTCTCTATCAACAAAGTGCTACACCTCGACCAGTCTCTAACAGGTGGAATCAAATACTGGTTTTTATTTATGAATTTTTATTCCTCCTCATTGGAAATGGAAAAATGTTGGTCAGAACTGATCTATGCACAACCCAATTGATATTGGAGATGAGTTTCTTGATGTATCACCTACATCATCTACCTCTTGGCCACCTCCAACTGATCCCTTGTTCGATGATGATTTTCAATATATTTTTAACAAAATAAACATGCTCATTTATCTATTCTTATAATTAATGCATTTATTGATTTACTTCTATGATCATCTACATATTTTCAGAACTCTAATGATACCAAGAAACCCTGAAGTTATGGCTTCCCTCATGCACCCATTCAGCATGGATGCTGCAAAACAGTGTGTGGATACCATGAACGTCCACCCCTCCGATGCACAGGTAACACAACTAGTGGTGTAGGGACCCCATTTGACATAAATTTTTTGATCTATGGTTTAAATTGTTAAAAACCTTATATTCCTCTATGCTTTATGCCTTTCAATGTAATTTTCTTCCACTACCTCAAACCAAGAATCCTCTTGTTCTTCGGGAGATGTTGGCTCATATCAGATAAAACAACAAGGATAGCAATAGCAGGGTCCTCTTATGGAGTCCTCTTGGATGGGATGGGCTATAAATCATGAGTCCAGTCATCCTCCCATGACTCTTCTTGCATATATTTTCTAACCCCCACAGCCACTTCAATCCTTTCTATAAGGATATTTGCATCTGTAATCCCTACCTTGACCCAACCAATAACTAATCTGTGTGTCAAAACTAGTGATTGGGTTATGAGAGTCATTCCAAATTTCATTTTAAAATATTTTGTTAAAGAATAATATGGAAATAAGGGGATAAATAGAATAGATAGTGGTGCATAAATAAATTTTATACTATAATGAGATACTACCAAAGATTCAGGGTTAGTTCCCAAAGATAAGTACCCTCCATAACCACTATATTAGATATAATCATCGATGATTGCCAGAACATGAATACGATGTCGGTATGGTCCCACACAATTTACACATTATCGGTCAAGGTCCCCAAACCATCATTTTTAGGTCCCCCCAGACCTCCTTCTCCTCCACACATAGCTCATGCATGATTGAAGAATGGTTAGATATCAATACTATAGAATTGGTTATATCTCAGGTATAAAAGATCTGGATTTTTACATTGTTAGTTTTGAATCTTCATCCGAAAGGGTAGATCCGATGAGCCATTATTCCCCAAGGCTCAACTAAATCCTCAAAAAAATAATCACACACATCCATTTCTTCCACGTAATGTAGTGGGGTGTGGTCATGTATAGAAACACCTTCAACCAATCTATTAGCTGGTGTGTTGTTCCCTAATAATGAACAATTTCCACTAGTTCAATCATGTTCTTCTCCCCTTCATACCAGGACACATAGAAATCATAAATGGAATGACCAATCGAATTGAGATGCATCAAGTATCTGTTTAGATTTCTACAAATCCTATGGAAACTGGATAACTTCATGAAGTCATTGAAAGAAGAAATCCCTGGGAATTTACACATTTATTAACTGCTATCCAGGAGCATGGAAACTTTTCCTATAGCCCACCCCAGATGAATCCTCCTCCTCTTCTATCTACTTTCCTATGATTTTTGGTCTTAATGGTGACTCTCCTTCTATCTCTTCTCCACTTACCCATTTAGGAACATGAAATACATTACCAGCAATGGATGACCTTCCCACTAGACCATACCTACCACCATGATTACCTTTAGACATTGTTTGACCCTCTCCATGTAGTGGATGGATCACTTCTTCATTGCATTAGATGGCCTACTATCTTAGCATAGACTTGGGATATGAAATATCCCAACTCGTTGTGTATTCCTGAGTAAGATCATAAGCATTATTTGTCGGTGGTAGCTGATTTAGAAACATTCTTCCTTCCCACATAAAAAATCTCAATAATTACATCATCCCCAAATGGTGGCTCTCATGACATACCACTAGGTACATCATTAGGGTCAACCACTACAGTCACCAGAATTACCTTGTGAACCAATCCGGATTTTATAGATCATAGAATGGAAATTAGTCAACCCTTTCTACAATTACCCCATTTCAAAAGTCTTTAAGGTATGATATTTACACCTCACTCCATATGACATTATTGTTTACCTCCCTTGTCAACATAGGGATTGGGCGAAATATAGAATGATTTTCTAACCAAACCTTATTCACCATATCACCCATACCCAACATGTAGAAGTATCTCCCTATGATTTTGAGAATCAGAGGTTATAATTTTGTTATGGGAGGGGAAATATGGTTTGGGAATTCATAACCCCCATGTGTGCAGCCACCCATCTATACAGGATGTGAAATGTCCCAACACACATATATTCCATCCCCTCACTAATATAAAGAAGTAGCATATATAACTTTTCAAATACCATGGATTAAAATATCCACCTTTACTAGAATCGCCACCATTAGGAAGGTTCATTCCCCTCCCCCTTGAGTGCATGTCCCTCACCTGGAGCATCCTCCAACAAATGAGTGTCACGCTAAAACCGGTCTACCTGACTATACGTCAAACATTAGTTTTAATATTGTGTCTGTATATCTTCAACAATAAAACATCCAGAATATTCCAATATGATCCCTCCTTACACTATTGGTTGTATGAGGACATGTTCTTGGCCAGGTAGGAAGTTTCCTTCCAGCCTCCTCCACCTCAGTAGGCTCCTCTTCTGGTCAGTTCATGAAATAGTTCAACCATTACTTAAATGGGATGTCCCTTATCCCTAGATTCTTCTTACTAGGGCCCAAAACCATATCTTGATGGTTCTTCACCATAAAGGGTAAATACTCCTAGTCTTCCCATAAATTTTCCATGTGGATAAACTCATCATACATTTCCCCCAGGAACAGGATTCCAAAGATATTATGATACCCCATAGGAGGATGTCAACCTCCCAATAGTGAAAATTAAATGTATTGATCCCTGATGACCATCTTATCAACACTTAGAGAATGAACTCTTGTAGAAATTAAATATGTAATTGGGATACTCATGATTCCTCATAAGGTCTTACCTTTTTCATCCCTACCTCACATTCTAATCATGAAGCTTATTCCTGGTAGGACCAGGCCCACAAATATGTGAAGTTTCCACCCTAGCACAGGTTTCATCCATTATTTAATAATTTCTATGGGACCCCCAAGACCACTGTGATGATCTTATAATATTGGGGTTGGTGTTCATCATACTACAAATTCTCCCCAATAATTTTTTAGATATGGTTATAGAGGTAGTATGTTGTTATGGGTGCATGATCAATCTATATGTGTCCCGTGACAACCCTATGCCACTGGTAATACCTTAGTGTGACCCTAAACTATTTGGCTAGATCATTCCTACTCAGAACTAGGATGAAGAAATAATTCCAATATTAAAATTCATAAATTTGAAGCCTCTTTCACAAAGGATACTCTCTTTGATCCTCTAAAAAAATCCCATGAAATTATTCTTAGCTTGAGCTACTTCAAATACACGCCTTGGTAATGATGTTATCTGCCATCTATTCCCTCAAAGAATTTTTCATAATGACTCCATGAACTACATCCCAAGATGCATTTGGATTAAAGACATCTGTTTCATCGAAGTCTAGTTCATGAAGTTCTTTTGGGTACCATGTTCACAGGGCCCAGTTTACAAGCTCTAGGTAGAACTGCTTTTTTTGGGAAGATGTGGAATGTGGTGATAGGTTTTCTAAGAAGTTTTTGTGGAAAAAATCTTCAAATATTTTCATCACTAAAAATGTTTTTATATAGAATGAATCATGTAGATCATTAGGATTATAAAAATATAGAATATAATATTTTCTTCACATAAAGATTAGTGCCATTGAAGGCCCTCACATCACTATTTATAGGTGTATGACTCAGCCACACTTCATGATGGAATTCCCGACATAGGTCATCATGAAACAACATCGTGCATGAGAATAATGAAAGATCTTCATAAAAGGATTATATTTTCAAATTAAAACAATTATCCCTTATAATCCAACACTCTCTTTCTCATCATCACCCACTCTGAGGGGGAGGGGGGTTTGGGATGAAATACATACCAGGATAATAGTCAATTATTTTAGAGCTAGTTTTTATAAAATTCGATTCAAAACTACTCAAAAATACTCTAAGGGAGTCTAATTTTCAATGACCTACCGATCTGTAACCTAGCTGAAGCTCATAAAGTTACCTAGTTATGAAATCACCTTCAAGAATGCGTGAAGGGGTGACACTGGGCTCTGTGAGTCTGATGTCTCTCCAAAACCACACTAAGTATTTATGGTGTTCTTCGCATGTCCATGGGAGCTTCAAACATTTCATGAATATAAAATTTTCTTCATGAACCACATATATGCTTCTTGTAATCACATTACAATAAATAATCCACTTTTTCCAACATTTGGGGTATGATTAAACAATATTTCATCTTTTAGATTAATCCCAATTCAGGAACCATATATTCTTCACAAACCACAATGAAATGGATAATACAAGGTACCAAAGATTCATGAAACATCCTTTCATATGATTTTGAATACCGACACTGTAACAGCCCGAGATTTTATGAAAACTATTCTTTTTAATTTTATTAATGTCTTGTGTTGTACGCTACACCAAAAAGAGCTTGCACAATACGCATCCTTGACTTGCCTTGCATTACACGCAATCGCGACCTTCCTCGATAGCGTGTGTAATACGCAATACCGAGTTTCACTAAACAACGATGTGCTATTAAAATATTATTAAAACTAGCCGTTATGAATAGTAATAACCACTTTTTAAAATTCTGTAAATCTTATTTTTCAAAATGAGCTTCATTCTTGGATTCGGAGTATCGAATTTAGCCTAAGGGGAAATTTTGGTACTTTTTGGATAACTTTCATATTCTGATGAATAGTGAAAAATTACTAAATTATAATTAAAAACAACTTTTTTTAATCGAAATAATTAATAGTGATAAATTATTAATTTGAGTGGTTTTAAAGTATATTTAGAATATATTTTTACAATTTAATACAATGTTGGTCATTGGTTGTAAGTTCACATTTAAACCAGACATAATCAAGTGTCAATCTTTTGATATATATTGTTTCCTAAAAACACGCTATTTATTTTAACAGCGGGATTTAATTATAAAATTAGTTAATGCAACATCTATGTTATGAATTTGCAAAAATAGATTTCATTTCTTAATTCGGAATATGAAATATAGCTTAGGATGAAATTTTGGCATTGTTCTGAAAAACATCAATTTTTGATGAATAGTGAAACTACTAAGTGGTAGTTAAAAAAAACTGAATTTTTCATAAAACTTAATTTTGCCGCTTCTGTGAATGGAATTTCTAAAATCCGAGAGACACGGTTAATATCAAGGACTAAAATGTGGTTCAATGAGATGAAAATAATTTTTTGGTGAATAGTAACTTTTTACTTTTTTACCGCGGTTAATAGTAAATAGGGTAACTAAGGGTAAATATGATATTACTATTACCCTAACACATGTCCTAATTCTATTGGACAAGTGTAATTCGACCAAAAACAAACTTAGGAATAAAATATGACCATTTAGGCCCACTTGGATTAGATTAGGACATTTATTATTAATTAATTTAAAGAAAGGCTAAAATAGTTAAAATCAAAGTTTAATAAGTAAATCATTTTTAATTTGGGGTTATACATAAGATAAATTCGATTGTAAATATTCATTAGAAATCTAAAAAGCTTTCCTACATGATGGTATTTTATTTGTAATTTTTAGACATAAAATAATTTAATTTATTTATGACACAACGATGATGCAGTAATTATCTTATTAATGAAATATTGACAAAATTGATGTTATAAACACCAAAATAAATGTAATTTGAGATTTTTTATGAATTCCACTAATTTTATAGGTTACTATGATATATTAATGTTGATTTAATCAACTTGGTTCGAACATTTAATTCTGTTATGACTTTCACAAAAATCATATATCAAATAGTGTCAAAATTGACACAAAATAGTTTTTAAATCAAATATTATATTATTAATTGTTATTGTATTCCTAAAAATCTAAGGTTCGGCCGAATGACTTAGATAAGGATATATATATTAATAATAAACAATTTGGGGTTCGTTTGGCATGTTATAGTAAGTTTATTAACCATATAGTGAAAGAAAACAAAAAGGCATGGTAAAAGTTAAATTATTTAACTTAGAGTTAAATTTAATTGATAAGGTTAAAATAATATCCTAAACTTGTCTAAATTCTATTGGTTGATAGGATTTCGACCCCTCCTCACCTTAGCTTTGAAATAATACCCTTTGGAACCATTATAAACCGATTTTGACTTTAATATAAAATAATATTTTGAGATATTCCTAAGCTGCCCCTCTCCTCCCTTATAAAAGGACACCTCCTCCCCCTCCTCCTCACACAAATTTGAGCACTCAAGCTCGGCCAAACCCTGCCAATTTCTCCTCTCCACTTCCCTAGCAACATCCTAGAGGTTCTGGTCTTCCTCAAAGACCAATTTTAGTGCCCTAAGAGGAGGTCTCAAAGAGGCACTTCAAAGAAGAGGTAATTACCGTTACCAATTCTTTCATCTTTATTTCTTCTTCCACTTCTTTTTCTTAGGTTGTTTCATTATGAAGTAATAACATCAGTATCAATCATATACTGATATGTTATTATAAGTATGAAACAACCCTATTTCACCATCTATCCATCCTACGGGAAAAGAAATCACCGCGCGTGCGTACGTACGGAATACCGTCTCCACGCCGTGGTGTAATCTATTTTCCACCACCACCTTACATGGATGGGTATAATGGTGTAAAGAATAACTATACATAGTTATTAAAAAATCATATTGATTCTGATATATTGTATAATCCACTCCAATTCAATTCAATATTTATAGAAATGATATCATCGCTCGTGCGTACGTACGGACTACTGTCTCCAGGACGCGATGAGATTCATTCTCCATGTTAACCATTTAAGAATGATTATAATGTACATATAAGAAATAATAATGAAATATATGACATTATAAAGCTACTGAATTTATGTATATATATACATATGTATGTCATCTACTTACTTCCATTTCAAGACAATAAGGAAAGGAAAACAGCGTTCATGCGTACGTACGGACTACCGTCTCCATGAACGGTGTTTTTCATTTCATTTATCTACCTATTATATATATATATATACTGAATATATATGATATATAAATCATATTTTATATTGTTGAAGTAAGTGAAACATGATATAAGTAATAATGATGTCAAGAACAACAAGTCAAAACACCTACGATAAATGAAACGATTTTACCCAAAACGCTTCTTTAACATGTAATTTACAAAAGAACGGGTAATATAATGTCATAAGTGAACCATATATGATATCATAACAATAAATATGATTCTGTAATAAGTCAATAACATGATTTAAATCATTATACAGGAAGTTCGGACACTTACAAAGCAAGTCGGACCTAAGGTAAGGGAAATATCACAATCTCATTTTTATCCGAGATTGTTTATTCGTAAGTATTTACTGGGGTGTATTTTATCATCCACATCCATGTTTCATCAATATGTAATATTATTTCCATCCACCTAAAATTGTTTAAATCCATTTTTACCTTTCGGTGAGTTTTTAGTAAAAGAAGTGAAAGGAATCTTTTGTCGTTTTCCGTACGAGGTACTTTTTGACTTTTCTGACAAAAGTACGAAGAATGTTTTTTTTAACTTATACGACCTGAATGGATTTTTAAAACATTATTTCTAAGAAACATCCTTTACAAGTTTTCAAGTTTATTTTTAATAAACTTCTTTTATTTTAAATTCGTATGACATGTTATGAAAGGAAAAAATGTTTTTGAAGAAGAAAGGATATTTTCCTCAAGAATAGAGTTGAAATATTTTATCAAAATTATTTTCCATCTAAGATAATAAAAGGGTTCTGTTTTTATCCCTATTATTACATTGGTTTGATTATGTTGTGATGAAAATATTTTTATGAATTCCTTTATCTTATATGAATTGTTTTATGATGTCATGTTGTTTAAGAATCCCATTTTATTTCATGGGTTATGCAATGATGTATGATTTATGATTTTGTGGCACACATAAGAATGGTATCATTATGAGATGGGTGGGACCTATATCTCCCTCCAATGCATTGGGTAAAGATTTTATATATCATGAGATAGACATGGCTGAAATGGTAGGTTACACCGGTTCAGTGAAACAGGACTGAAACGAGGGTTACTCGATTCAGAAAGGGACTTTGTCCACTAATATAGTCTTGGCAATGAGTCTTGACTAACAAGAAATGATTTTCTATGATTATGTGTGTATGCCACAAAGTTTCATGTTTTATGTTATTATTATTGGGATTACATTTCACTTCTATGATATATCCCATGTTATGATATTATGAGCTCTTTTGCAGGTTAAGATTTCCAAAAGCTATGTATATGATGTGATTGATTTTTCTTTTGTTTACCCTTACTGAGCATTTGAGCTCACCCTTTTATGTTTTCTTTTCCCCAGGATATAAAGAAAGGTTTTAGGTAGAAAAAAGGGATGACCTTTATGGGAGATATTGAAGAACTTTCACCACGATTAGAAGATTACGTTCCGAGTTTCCAAAGACACTAAACTATTACGATCCTTTAGTGTGTGTTTTTGTTATGTACTAAGTATTCCGCAAATGTAATGTAATGTCAATGTACGTGAAGCTTCGGGTCTCTACAGTTGGTATCAGAGGAAAGGTTTAGTCAACCTTTGGAAACTAGGATGCGAGAACTTTAGTGAGATTCCTAGAGATATTTCTAAGGTATGTCTAGGGATGTCTCTAAGGTTAAGTATACGTATAGGTTATAGTCCTAGAATTGCGCTAACGATCTTCGAATTTAACCTAAGATGCTAGATATTGAGGGTACTAACCCTTTATTATGTTGTTTTCGCTAGCATGATTTTTGCCTCTCATACTATTCTTTTGGGGTTTTAGACGATGGCTGGAACCCGAAGGAACCGTGTTAATGCGGAATGTGATGGGCAATGCAATGATTCTCCCCCTGAGCAACCAAACGATATGGGAGCCGGAATGAAAAATCTTGTAGCCATGCTCACACAACTTTCTCAAGCTATGAATCATGCAGGACTTCCAAACGAGCAAAGGAAGGAGCAACATTCTGTTGAATCCTTCATGAGGCAGCGTCCACCTTCTTTCAGTGGGTCTACTGATCCATTAGTTGCTGAACAATGGATTAGTACTACTGAAAAGATATTTTCAGTTCTTCAATGTTCTGAACATGATAAAGTCATCCTAGCAGTGTATCGTTTGGAAGGAGATGCTGATCAATGGTGGAATCTTATTAAGAATACGAGGCAAAGGGATGAAATTGAGTCTATGGAATGGGACGAGTTCAAGAACTTATTTTTCAATAAGTACTTCCCTCGTATTCTCCGAACAAAGATGGAGAAAGAGTTTCTTGAACTGAAGCAAAGGGATGATGAATCTGTTGGTACCTATGAAGCGAATTTTACAAGACTTGCAAGGTACGCTTCTGGTATTATCATCCAACCTGAAAGTAAAGTTGATCGATTTTTCAGTGGCTTAAAACAAAGTCTTCGAAGGGCATTAGCTATAAGAGACTTCAGTAGCTATGAAGAAATTGTGCGTTGTGCTATCAAGGTAGAAATGGAAGTTGGTGTTACATATCCATCTCATGGGTTTGACAAGAAACGAAAGATGGAGTTCAAGGAGAAAACTCAGAATAATGGTGAAAAGAAGATGAATGTTTCCTTATGCACAAAGTGTGGAAAGAAGCATGGTGGAGATTCTCTTAAAGGGACTAGAAAATGTTTTAAGTGTGGAAAAGAAGGTCATCGAGTAGCTGAGTGTCGAAGTAATGGAAAAAGGGATTCTAATGAAGTGAATAAAGCAAACACTACAGAGAACGCACCGCCAACACTTCAATGCTTCAAGTGCAAGGAAATGGGGCATTATGCTAATAATTTCCCTAATCCAAGGGTTAGTGATGATCAACATGAGCAACCACTGAAGGCAAAGTACAAAGGGAAATCACATGCGATCACTATTGGCAATGTTGAATATGACAACGATGTGGTGGAATGATTAAGTGTTTATGTAATGGGATTCCAAAATAATGTTGTATCATTGAGTATTGCAATATTTATTGATGTGGTATTCAAAGTGATTGAGATATTTTTTGGAAATAAGATGATATGCGCATAATGAAGACGAGAAAATGAAATGTTTAATAGTATTCATGAGCTCATGATTGATATAAGGACTAAGTGATATCATGGTTTGAGTATATAGAATTTTGAGGATTTTGGTATGTGGAAAGTGTTAACTTTTAACTGCACTCATGTTTTCACTAAGGTATTAAAGAGAATACACGATTAAGGACTTTGAATGTTTGGAATGTGACCAACAAGACATATCTTATGATATGTGGGGATCAACGACAGTATTAAATCTCTGGTAATCGATGTCACTATATTATGAGAGTGGACTGCAGTATTATGTATAAGCCTAAAGATTAGACTGGATTATGTTGGACATAAGTTAGTATTGTTTAAGGATAGAAGATTTTCGATATTATTGATGGGATGTTATAGTAACGTAGTTTTAGAAAAAGGACAACCTGCAGGACGGGCGACAGCCCATCGCTTCGGACAAGGCTGTAGGAATCGAACCCACAACCGAAGTGCGACTGGCCTTTATCGCCTACCACTAGCCTACAGGAAGTCCTTGTTTAGTAGAAACTAGTTTTATTATATTAAGCAGTATGATATATGAAGTAAAAGCCCATTTTAGGAACCATATGTGATTAATCTCACTATAGATCGACTTATGTATATAATTTTTGCTAACCTTTTGTTTGAGACAGATGGAATGACCCGTCATTCTATCACATGATCTGCTAACACTTCACGAATAACAAATTCAACTTCATTTATTTAAGATATGAAGTGGAAATTGTTAAAGGCACGAAAAACAGTGAGATTGTACCAAAATAAAGTAAGTATTTATTCTAATTCAAATTCTTTAACTTTAGGGAAATGATTTGAAAACCAAAAATGTTGTCCTAGTTCTCTTATACCTGATGAATCAGATGGTACCTTAGATCGTCACAAATTTATGGATTTGTGATTACTGGCTTTTCCATAGCCATGTTCTCTACCACTCTCCATCAGAACATGATGGTTAGATTTCTCTTCCATATCCATATTTTCACCTATGTGGAAACCCAGTGATTGGTTTATTTGGGTAACCATTACGTTTCATACTTTTGTTTTTAAATATTGGTTTTGGTATTCCTTTTTACGATGTGGGTTTCTTTTAAAGAAACTTTCGAATAGTAAACTATTTATAACCCCGACGAATTTCGAGGGCGAAATTCATTTTAAGGGGGGTAGAATGTAACAGCCCGAGATTTTATGAAAACTATTCTTTTTAATTTTATTAATGTCTTGTGTTGTACGCTACACCAAAAGGAGCATGCACAATACGCATCCTTGACTTGCCTTGCATTACACGCAATCACGACCTTCCTCGATAGCGTGTGTAATACGCAATACCGAGTTTCACTAAACAACGATGTGCTATTAAAATATTATTAAAACTAGCCGTTATGAATAGTAATAACCACTTTTTAAAATTCTGTAAATCTTATTTTTCAAAATGAGCTTCATTCTTGGATTCGGAGTATCGAATTTAGCCTAAGGTGAAATTTTGGTACTTTTCGGATAACTTTCATATTCTGATGAATAGTGAAAAATTACTAAATTATAATTAAAAACAACTTTTTTAATCGAAATAATTAATAGTGATAAATTATTAATTTGAGTGGTTTTAAAGTATATTTAGAATATATTTTTACAATTTAATACAATGTTTGTCATTGGTTGTAATTTCATATTTAAACCAGACATAATCAAGTGTCAATCTTTTGATATATATTGTTTCCTAAAAACACGCTATTTATTTTAACAGCGGGATTTAATTATAAAATTAATTAATGCAACTTCTATGTTATGAATTTGGTAAAATAGATTTCATTTTTGAATTCGGAATATGAAATATACCTTAGGATTAAATATTGGCATTGTTCTGAAAAACATCAATTTTTGATGAATAGTGAAACTACTAAGTGGTAGTTAAAAAAAACTGAATTTTTCATAAAACTTAATTTTTCCGCTTCTGTGAATGGAATTTCGAAAATCTGAGAGACACGGTTAATATCAAGGACTAAAATGTGGTTCAATGAGATGAAAATAATTTTTTGGTGAATAGTAACTTTTTACTTTTTTACCGCGGTTAATAGTAAATATGGTAACTAAGGGTAAATATGATATTACTATTACCCTAACACATGTCCTAATTCTATTGGACAAGTGTAATTCGACCAAAAACAAACTTAGGAATAAAATATGACCATTTAGGCCCACTTGGATTAGATTAGGACATTTATTATTAATTTATTTAAAGAAAGGTTAAAATAGTTAAAATCAAAGTTTAATAAGTAAATAATTTTTAATTTGGGGTTATACATAAGATAAATTCGATTGTAAATATTCATTAGAAATCTAAAAAGATTTCCTACATGATGGTATCTTATTTTTAATTTTTAGACATAAAATAATTTAATTTATTTATGACACAACGATGATGCAGTAATTATCTTATTAATGAAATATTGACATAATTGATGTTATAAACACCAAAATAAATGTAATTTGAGATTTTTTATGAATTCCACTAATTTTCTAGGTTACTATGATATATTAATGTTGATTTAATCAACTTGTTTTGAACATTTAATTCTGTTATGACTTTCACAAAAATCATATATCAAATAGTGTCAAAATTGACACAAAATAGTTTTTAAATCAAATATTATATTATTAATTGTTATTGTATTTTTAAAAATCTAAGGTTCGGCCAAATGACTTAGATAAGGATATATATATTAATAATAAACAATTTGGGGTTCGTTTGGCATGTTATAGTAAGTTTATTAACCATATAGTGAAAGAAAACAAAAAGACATGGTAAAAGTTAAATTATTTAACTTAGAGTTAAATTTAATTGATAAGGTTAAAATAATATCCTAAACTTGTCTAAATTCTATTGGTTGATATGATTTAGACCCCTCCTCACCTTATCTTCGAAATAAGACCCTTTGGAACCATTATAAACCGATTTTGACTTTAATATAAAATAATATTTTGAGATATTCCTAAGGTGCCCCTCTCCTCCCTTATAAAAGGACACCTCCTCCCCCTCCTCCTCACACCAATTTGAGCACTCAAGCTCGGCCAACCCCTGACAATTTCTCCTCTCCACTTCCCTAGAAACATCCTAGAGGTTCTGGTCTTCCTCAAAGTCCAATTTTAGTGCCCTAAGAGGAGGTCTCAAAGAGGCACTTCAAAGAAGAGGTAATTACCGTTACCAATTCTTTCATCTTTATTTCTTCTTCCACTTCTTCTTCTTAGGTTGTTTCATTATGAAGTAATAACATCAGTATCACTCATATACTGATATGTTATTATAAGTATGAAACAACCCTATTTCACCATCTATCCATCCTACGGAAAAAGAAATCACCGCGCGTGCGTACGTACGGAATACCGTCTCCACGCCGTGGTGTAATCTATTTTCCACCACCACCTTACATGGATGGGTATAATGGTGTAAAGAATAACTATACATAGTTATTACAACATCATATTGATTCTGATATATTGTATAATCCACTCCAATTCAATTCAATATTTATAGAAATGATATCATCGCTCGTGCGTACGTACGGACTACCGTCTCCACGACGCGATGAGATTCATTCCCCATGTTAACCATTTAAGAATGATTATAATGTATATATAAGAAATAATAATGACATATATGACATTATAAATCTACTGAATTTATTTATATATATACATATGTATGTCATCTACTTACTTCCATTTCAAGACAATAAGGAAAGGAAAACAGCGTTCATGCGTACGTACGGACTACCGTCTCCATGAACGGTGTTTTTCATTTCATTTATCCACCTATTATATATATATATATACTGAATATATATGATATATAAATCATATTTTATATTGTGGAAGTAAGTAAATCATGATATAAGTAATAATGATGTCAAGAACAACAAGTCAAAACACCTACGATAAATGAAACGATTTTACCCAAAACGCTTCTTTAACATGGAATTTACAAAAGAACGGGTAATATAATGTCATAAGTGAACCATATATGATATCATAACAATGAATATGATTCTATAATAAGTCAATAACATGATTTAAATCATTATACAGGAAGTTCGGACACTTACAAAGCAAGTCGGACCTAAGGTAAGGGAAATATCACAATCTCATTTTTATCCGAGATTGTTTATTCGTAAGTATTTACTGGGGTGTATTTTATCATCCACATCCATGTTTCATCAATATGTAATATTATTTCCATCCACCTACAATTGTTTAAATCCATTTTTACCCTTCGGTGAGTTTTTAGTAAAAGAAGTGAAAGGAATCTTTTGTCGTTTTCCGTACGAGGTACTTTTTGACTTTTCCGACAAAAGTACGAAGAATGTTTTTTTTAACTTATACGACCTGAATGGATTTTTAAAACATTATTTCTAAGAAACTTCCTTTACAAGTTTTCAAGTTTATTTTTAATCAACTTCTTTTATTTTAAATTCGTATGACATGTTATTAAAGGAAAAAATGTTTTTGAAGAAGAAAGGATATTTTCCTCAAGAATAGAGTTGAAGTATTTTATCAAAATTATTTTCCATCTAAGATAATAAAAGGGTTCTGTTTTTATCCCTATTATTACATTGGTTTGATTATGTTGTGATGGAAATATTTTTATGAATTCCTTTATCTTATATGAATTGTTTTATGATGTCATGTTGTTTAAGAATCCCATTTTATTTCATGGGTTATGCAATGATGTATGATTTATGATTTTGTGGCACACATAAGAATGGTATCATTATGAGATGGGTGGGACCTATATCTCCCTCCAATGCATTGGGTAAAGATTTTATATCTCATGAGATAGACATGGCTGAAATGGTAGGTTATACCGGTTCAGTGAAACAGGACTGAAACGAGGGTTACTCGATTCAGAAAGGGACTTTGTCCACTAAGATAGTCTTGGAAATGAGTCTTGACTAACAAGAAATGATTTTCTATGATTATGTGTGTATGCCACAAAGTTTCATGTTTTATGTTATGATTATTGGGATTACATTTCACTGCTATGATATATCCCATGTTATGATATTATGAGCTCTTTTGCAGGTTAAGATTTCCAAAAGCTATGTATATGATGTGATTGATTTTTCTTTTGTTTACCCTTACTGAGCATTTGAGCTCACCCTTTTATGTTTTCATTTCCCCAGGATATAAAGAAAGGTTTTAGGTAGAAAAAAAGGATGACCTTTATGGGAGATATTGAAGAACTTTCACCATGATTAGAAGATTACGTTCCGAGTTTCCAAAGACACTAAACTATTACGATCCTTTAGTGTGTGTTTTTGTTATGTACTAAGTATTCCGCAAATGTAATGTAATGTCAATGTACGTGAAGCTTCGGGTCTCTACAGACACCCAAGGTGGGGATAACTTTCATGAAGGCATATTCATTTCATGGAGGTGGAGGGCCCTATAGGGAACTTGAGGTGTTAAGAAGAATTAATCCTTAACAAAGAAGAAATATCCTAAGACAAGATTTCATCCCAAGGAAGGATAACAATGTTTGATGTATCATACTCCTCCTTGAAATACCCAACCACAATAAATCACCTAATCTTTAGTAGGAACCTCTCAGTAAGTCCCAATTATTATTGTATTCCCTCTACTAGCCTTTTCCATGATACCTCCCTTCTTTAGAAACCTATCTATGTAGGCTAAGCTCTCAAATCCCCAACATCCTTCCTACATTGGTTCAGCTACACTCCAATTACTTATTTGACCTATTTCACCATTTCCTAGGGCCCACATTACTTAAAGTGTTCCCATAGACTCCCATATACCTTTTCCTTCTTATTTTAGTTATGCAAACGCCTTTTTATTCTCAACATGGGCTCATGGACGTGGACCTCGTGTTGGAAAACTCTTCCAAACTACTAAAACCTATAATTTACAAGTCCATTCCCCTCCCAAATATTCATGAGTGGGGATTGTGAGTGTCCAATGGGTAAGGATTGAGTCCCCCATGTCTAAGATATATAAAGTAAAACTTCATAGTACTAACGTCCACAACACATGGTATTGATCATTGGCATTACCAACTGTGAATGTTTTATGATGCTCCATGTGCGACTGGAAAGGGATTGTCTCCATACCACCTACAATCAAATGGAATGTGATCCTCCTCACATGGAATGAGATCATTCTCAAATATAAATACATTTTAATTTTGCTGCTTACATGCAAAATGTAACAACCCAAATTATTTCAGTGGAAATTCCCTTCTTAGAAAAATGTCAAAAAATAACATGGAAAAAACAACATAATGAACTACTAATTAATAAGTGTCCTTTAACCCTAAGTTTGTCACTTCTTTGTTTGGAATTTTGAAAATCTGACATACACGATTGTAATCAATAAAATATTTTTAGTCCAAAAAGAAAAACATAATTTTTGGTGAATAGTAACCTAACCATATAAATAGTTGTACAACCCTTATTAAAATTAAATCATCCAGAATAAGAGTAACCTTACCAGTGAATAATTAAATAAAATTTAGGAATCTTATTAAGTGACAATTTTTCCATAGTAAACATTTTGGAATTTATAAATAAATAATTGTAATTAAATAAATAAATTAAGAGAAAATATATTTTCTTAAAATGTGTTCATAAATTAAAAAAACCAAGTCTTCTAGTTTTTATATAATTTTTTCAGACCCTAAGTAATTTTTGAAAGCATTATAAAATTAGTTTTAATATTAAAAAACTTTATTTTTCAAGTAAATTATGAATTTAATAAAATATTAAATTAATTATATTTAGAAAATTATTTTTGAAAATTGACTTAACCCCTCCCCCACGTCCAAGAGCTTCAAGTCTCATCAAAAGTCAAAGCCTAGGCCCCTTAAAGAGGGTCTCAAGAGGAGGATTCAAGAGGTAATTTCTCTCCCTCTTCTCCTTTAATATCCTTTCAATTTCAAGTTCTTCTTTTGTTCTCTGCCCACCTATCTTTGTCCAAATGGTATGGTAACTTTAGTATAATAAATATAATAAAATTTTATGATACTAATGTGGAATTATAACATCAATACCCATTCTCCACTTCCTTTTATTTTATGAAATAAAACATTGTTCGTGAGGTGTTAATATATCACCTTCAAGAATGACAAGTTTTATTTTTTCATTTCTACCATCAGATCTAGTCATGAAACCATTTTTATGGTTGAAACAGAATATATTATATGTATTAAGTAATTCTTAACGTTCTTTAACAAACATATGTACACATTACTAAATGATTAATCAAAATAAGTTCGTTGTGGTTGAAAAAACACCCAAATTAACTCATACAATCATCATTTAATTCTTATCTAATGATTCATCCACATGGTATAAAATGTAATTAATTATAAGACCATTTTAAATTCTTTAATATCATTAATAACATGGAATATATGTTCTGGATGTTCCTCAATGTTCTACACAAACATCAATTCATGAATACATGTGTAACGCTCAAGAAAACAATAAAAATGAACATTCTTGAACAATATTTTTAAACTCTATAAGTCATAAAAAGTCCAATAACATAACATAATGAAACCAAAATGACCCCTATTATTGTATAAAATGTTCTTTAATTTCTAATTAATGAATATAATGTCATTATACAGTACATTAAAGCGAAGGAAGTGTTCAGATATAAGGTAAGGGGAAATTCTTGAACCCAACTTTCATCCTTTAGGTTCTCCCTCTTTCACTCTTTTTTGATATGGTTACTCCATAAAAATCTTTTTTTCATAATTGGAATTAATTTTAATGGATATACATGTTTTCAATGGTATTTATAACAAACCAAATCTTTTCCAAAAAAACTATTCATTTAAGAACCCAACGTTTACTTCTCATTCATGATTGACGGTTCTTGAAACATGTATGTAATTCTCTGTTTCTTTTAGGAACCCAATGTTTATGAATGTGTTCATATGATATAAATCCAATTAATTTTTATGGGTTATTTATTTGCATTTTTTTATATCTTCATTGTGGATTTCATGGAAAATTACAATGTTATGAAGTGACGGGTGCTCCAATAATTATATAGCGCAATATAAATGTTTTAATGTGATAGGTGTGCCCAGAATTGTACAACACTCCAATGAATTGGGTAAAGTGATTAATATCACGAGTAAATGTGAAATGAAGTGTGAACAAAATCATATCTTTGTTTACATGTATGTGTGGTAGTTAACCACTAAGCAATTATGTTTCCTTTAATGTTACATGTATGTGTGGGAGAGCATAATCATATCTTTGTTTACATGTATGTGTGGGATAGAATAATCATATCTTTGTTTACATGTATGTGTGGGAGAGCATAATAATATCTTTGTTTGGAATTGCCACATTTCAAGTGTTTTATTTATGATTCATCTCATGTTTATGTTATGATTATGCTCTCCAATTGTTATATTTTTCTTATATATCCTTTTACGGGTATTTTAGATGACCCCTTTTGATGTATATACTCTAGTGAATATATGTAATATGGAGGGGTAATATTCCTATAAGAAACTAGAGAAGAAGCAAAAAACGTTTATGCTCGATGTTGTAATTGTAATGTATGGCCTTAGTTTGACCAAGACACTAAACTGGTAGATCCTATATGTGTAAAATTTTATGTTTTTTATCATTAAAATGATTAAATAGTAATGTATGAAATGTTTGGGTTCCTATATTTGGTATTATAGGAAAGGTTTAATTAATTTGGGAATTATGATTAGTGAACCCTAGAGAAAACATCTTGCATGAGATTATGTACAAATATGCACCCAAGAATCCTTATATAGAAATCCCATTTGTTATGATAGTAGAATAAATTATTTAAATGAATATGTTATTCATGAATGTTTGAATTATGTTTTGTTTTAACCATTTCTATTTTAGAAAATGGTGGGAACTAGGAGAAACCAGGCAAACAAATCGTGTGAGGGCCAATGCAACTATTGCCCGAATGACATCCCCAATGATTTGGGATATGGAGATCCAAATTTCTTGGCTAGGCTTACCCAACTATTTCAGGTTATGAACAATAACCATAATAATGGATAACATCCTCCTTCACCAAAGAGGGAGAAACTAGCTATCGAATGTTTTATGTGGCAACTACCATCGATGTTTAGTGGATCTTCTGATCTTTTAGTTGCGGAATAGCAGGTCAACTAACTAGAGATGAACTTTTCTGTGCTTCACTATTCTGAGATAGAGAAGGTGACTCCATCCATTTATCATTAAGACAGAGGGGCCAATCAACCATGGGATTTGATTAAGAACTCCAAGCAAAGGGAGGAAATTGAAGAGATGGATTGGGAAGACATTAAGATAATGTTTCTTAAAAATTATTTCCCAAGAACTCTTCACACAACGATGTAGAGAGAATTCAATGATCTCAAGAAAAAAGAAGGATAATCTGTCCCAACCTACCAAGTGAATTTCATAAGGCTTGTATAGTAAAAATTGGGTTTTTTATCAAAAATGATTGCAAAATTGATAGATTATTTAGGGTATTAAAACCACACCTTATAAAGTCTATTGAAATTCGAGACTTTGGGAGTTATGAAGATGTTTTTCAATGTTCTCTCAAATTAGTGATGGAGTATGATGAATAGTCCCATGGCTATAGTGATATGAAACAAAAGATGTATTTTCATGCTAGTGGATCTAATGACAAATGTGGGGTGAAAACTCAATCACCCACATGCCAAAAATATGGTATGATTCACCATCGGAACTACCTCAAAGGGATGAGAAAATGCTTCAGGTGTGGGAAATAAGGACACCATGCTCAAGAGTGTCAAAAAGACCAAAAAGGAAGGATAATGTGGTAGAAAAAAAAGTGAAAACCACCCATGGTTCAATCCTACAACTATAGGAAGCTAGGGAAATGTGCAATCTAGTGCACTAAACCTCGAGTTCTTAAGGTTAATCAATGTTAGAAGCCACCAAATCCAAAGGAACAAGGGAAGTCTAATGCCATCTCTACTACGGAAGTGGAGCATGATAATGAAGTCGTACAAGGTACACATTATATTAACTCAAGAATGTCCAAATTCTTATTTGATTCTATTACTAAACATTACTTTATATTATGAAAGTTTTCTAGAACTATGGAATCAAAGCTGCGAAAGCTTTAAGTAGAGATATCTGTAAAGAAACAAAGTGGTGCAATCATTGCAACCCAAGTGCTCGACTCGTCACCTGTAGGCGTACATGGGATGTTTCTTCTAGTGAATCTCTTAATACTTCCCTTTTGGAATTCGATACTATAATGGGAATGGATTTGATCTCCTTATATAGATCCCAAATAAACTGTCGGGAATAGGAAATATCTTTTCATATTCTGAACCATCCCATACTCCTATATAAATTTAAGGATGATCATGAATATCCTTTAAAAAATCCATCATCTTTGTGGGTGTTTATGCCCTATGAAGAAGAATAACACTCCCCAATGGTAGAGTCAAAGGATGGTTCCAACCATGAAAAAATTCCCATCGTGAGGGAATACGGTGATGTATTTCTCAAACAGTTACCTAGAATTCCCCCAGATTGTGAGGTAGAGTTCTCAATAGAACTCATAACCAAAGCTACTCATATCTCCAATATTCCTTTTAGTATGGATCCTATCTAACTAGATGAGTTAAAGAAGCAGCTACAAGAGCATCTGGACAAATGATTCATACACCCTTGTGGTAAGGATTCCTTTTTTACTAAATAATTAAAAATTATTGATTTAAGTTGATAAATAATTTTTCATCAAATTAATTTATAAGTCTAGATTATATTTTTAATTAGATCATGATTTTATTTATATAATATTTTTATGAAATCTCCAAATAGTTTCATTGATATCAATTTCACATTTAAACTTGAAAGAAAAACATTTCAAACTTTTTAAAGTTTCACTTTAAAAACCAATATGTATGTTTAATATATAGAATTAATTTTAAATATAATTTTCCCAATTTTGTGAATTTAACTAGAAAAAATATATTCAATTTTTGTTATTAGAATATCCAAATTATGTTTTAAGGTAAATTTAATTTTTAGGTATAAAAATGTTACCATGGTAAAAAAAATATTTATCATTGTATAGGTAAATTTGGGAAAAGGGTAAATATTAAAATGTTAGAGTATAACATTACTACAAATTGCATCATTTAACGGTTGTATGAGGTGTGTCTCAACCCTAACCATAACATAAAACATAATATGAATGTATATGTCTTTTAAATTAATTACACCTCAATATGGTTAGATTTTAATATAAAATAATAAATAAAATAATCACTCAAACCCACCTCTTATCAAGTATAAATACTACCCCTCACCTCCCCATTTCAACCCAAAATCCCTGTAGCTCATAAAATATATTCCCAAAACACTCCTACTCACTCTCACCAAATCCAAGTGCTTCGGGTCTCACCAATCAGCCAAATACAAGGTCATAAAGGGTTTTTTAAAGAGGGGATATTAGAGAGGTAATTTTCTCAAAGAACCTCTCTTAATTTCTTTTCCTTTCCAACATTCTCCTCAGCTCATTCATCCATAAATTAATGAAAACTTTAGAACCATGTACATACTAAAAATTTATTTTTAAAATATAATATCTCATATCCATTCCATTTCTCACATTTTCTTATTCAACAAAACGAAATTGTTGTCCAATTTATGCCAGCTAATCAACACTATGAATATTGTTTTTGTTCTCATTCCATTAAAGCCTCAATGGATGGTCTTAAAACTATTATTATGGTTAGAAAATATTTAAATATTTAAATTATAACATTTTTTATACTCTATAAATTTTATATTAAACATTTTTTCATGACATTCATGTTGTGGATATTTGATAACATTGTTTGTGGAAGTGTGGACTACCACCCCACAAAGCGATATGATTTAGTCAGGAAATAAATTGAACGTATTAAGGATAATTTAAATTAAAATATATGACATATATATGATATTTTAATTATAATATACATATTTATCATTTAATTTTCAATTTTTTAATAAGAAAAAGAAAATAGAAACAACATTCATATGTACGTACAACATATCGTCTATATGAACAGTTCATTCCATTTTATTTATCTATCTGTTATATATATTTATATACTTAATATATATGATATATAAATAATGTTTTCCATTATTTAAGTAAATTATTCATGATATAAGAAATGAGATCATGAATAACAAGTTAAAACACATACGATAAACAAAGTGATTATTACATGAAATGTTTCATTAACTAGAAATTGTTACTAAACAGGTAATATATAGTCATAGAAAGAGAATATATGATATGATAAATATTATTAGGACTATTTTATACGTTAATAATACATTTAATGAAATTATAAATACTTTTTAGACTTGTACGGAGAGTATCAGACCTAATGTTAGGGAATTTGGTATCACTTTTGATTTTCATGAGATATAAGCCATATTCACCACCTATTTCATGTATCTGATATCCTTACAAGCCCTATTATAATTCCTAACTTGAATAAATTTATCTTTATGATATAAAAATATTCATTTGATGATATCTTCCTTCTGATTGAAAAGTTCAAATTTGTACAGGATGCTTTAAATGTTTATAGAATTTTTCAATTCCCTATTTCAATATTCTTGACATTATTTTACATAACTGTTGCTTTGTATATAAAGGTATTATAAATTAAATTTTCTATATACTTTTATGTTCATTAAAATGTTTTCAAAAATTATTTATTTTGAGGATTTAATTAATGGACATTTCTTCAATCTCATTATTATCCAAGATTGTTTATACGTTAGAATTTATTAGGGATTATTTATCATCCATGTCCAGTTTTTTCAAAAATTATTGTATAAATTATATCATTATCCTCCTATGGAGTTTTAATGTCAATTTTAACAATTTTTTCAATAAATTGTTTGAAAGGAATATTTATTTCATTTTATAAATAGTGAAATTTTTTAATTCATCCTAAAATTATTAGCAGAATGTTTTTTAAAACTAATATGGCAAGAGCATATTTTTATATCTCATTTCCATGAAGCATGCATTACAATATTTCAAGGTTATTTTCAAAAAAAATTATTATCTTTTGAATTTTCACATCATTTTATGGAAAGAAAACGTTTTTTAAGATGAAAAATTATTTTCCTAAAGAAATAATTTCATGTGTTTTATCAACATTATATTCCATCTAATATGACATCATTTAACATGGATATGATTCAAGTACAGTATCCCAATTATTCATATGGTTTTGTTATATTTTTTCAATTTATGAAATATATTTTTTACCCTAGGTTATTGTTTTGATGTAATGATGTTTAAGAAACCCATTTATTCCCTTAGGTTATCCAATAATGAGTGTTTTATGTTTAGTGGAAGACTTAAGAATTATATTAGTATGAGATGGATGTGACCTATATATTCCTCAAGTGCATTGGGTAATAATGGATAACTCATGATTTATGGATGTTATGTCTGAACCTGATTTCATGTTTAGAATTCTATGTGTTAGCATGGTTTTCATGTCCATAATTTTATGAGTGGACCTAGTTTCCATGTCCAAAACTCATTGGGCGTAGGTACTGTAGAGGTACTATAGCAGTGGTGATACTGTACAAATGGCAGCACTGTAGTGGGGGCAGGACTCTAAAGTGGTTTTAGGTCACTGTAGCTACTATAAGTACTATGCGGTTACTATAACAGGTGGGTACTGTTGTAATACTATTCACAGAATGGGCCTTAGGCCAAAAATTTGGGCATAAAGGTTATGTAAGGGGCTATATGCCCACTAAGACTTTGTTCTATGTAATGGGTGTCCATATACCCAATTAAAAGAGATATTTTCTTTACTTTTATAATAAAATGAGGCTTCGACCCCAACCTTTTAAAATGATAATAATAATTTTATGTGTATTAAAATTTTTTTATGTAAATGTTATGATCTTAGGGATTATGATCATGAAATTTCCTTTTGATTCATTTTTTCCTTTGATATAATGGAAATGATCTTCTAATGTTATGATCATGTTCTCATACACTTTTTGCTTATGTTTATGGTTAAATATCACCCATGGTTACCCTTTATGTGAATCTAAGCTCACCTCTTTTATGATTATTTTCCCCAGGATTTGAAAAAGATTATCATGTAAGATATGTACTGCTGGGGTTTCTAGTTATGATGGGTTAAGAATGAGGTTATGCAGTTGTTTTATGAACCAATTTTTAATGTTTCCCAATTTCCAAATACAATAAATTAATATAGTCTTTGACTGTCTGTTTTTTAAATGTATTATGTATGCCGAAAAATTAATGTAATGTTCATGTACCCAAGGTTTGTTTTCCTTGTAGTTAGTATCAGAGTAAAGGTTGGTTTTACCATGGAAAAATAGGATGAAAAAACATAGTGAGATCATTAGTGTTATGTTTAAGGATCATTCTAGGGATGTATTAAAGTATAAGACTATGGTGTCATGGATTTAAAAGTAGGTTTCAGGATTTAGGTATCATGTAAGTAATTTTTCATGATTATTTTGTTTCTCATTTAGAAAATGTATCTTACACTATTAGTTTAGTTTTAATCGATGGCTAGAATCCCAAGGAACCACATTAATTTTTTATGCGATGTGAAATACAATGATTTTCCTTCTGAACAACCTTATGATATTAGAGATGGAGAAAATAATCTACTTTCCATGACCTCAAAACCATATCAACCAAGGAATTATACAAGGATTCCAAATGAAAAAAATATGGAACAATGTTCTCTTTAATTCTTCTTAATGAAACAAAAACCTTATTTTTGTAGAAATACTGATCCACTAGTTTCTGAGAAATGGATATTTACTATTTAAATGATATATTTCATCCTTCATTGTCCATAATGTGAAAATTTTCTGTTTAGAACATATGACTTGCAAGGTAAATTGAATTTTTAGTGGAAAATTATCAAGAATATGAGGAAACAATATAAAACTGAATCCATGTTTTGGGAAGAGTTCAAAAACATATTTTTTTACTATGTACCTTACTAGTATTCTTCCTAAAGAAACAAATATTGAAGTTACCCATCCATAACATGGTGATGATAAGAAAATAAGGATTGAATTCAAATGAAATTATATGAACTATGGTGGAAAAAAGATTATATTTTCATTATGCCCAAATTGTGGAAGGTTTCTGGGAGGAAACGTTCTAATGATGACTAATTGATGATTCAAGTGTGGGAATAAATTTCATCGGGCATTTTACTGCTGAAGTAATGGTAATAAACTTATATCTCCAAAGGGTGAACCTCTAGAAATTTAGTGTTTCAAGTGTAAGGCAAATGGGATTTATTTTAACCACTACTGAAATATAAGGGTTAATTACGATGATCTATGTAAACAACCTCTTAAGGAAAAAGAGACAAAGGGAAGACTCTACGATCACTATTGGCGATGTGGTGTACGACGAAATTTTTTTTGAATGAGTGAGTGTTTAAGTATTCAAATTCACAAATAATGTTTTTGAAGTAAATATATGGTATTATGGAATAATGAAATATCATTGAATTGATCCACTATAGTTTTTACTTATTTATTATAGAGAATATGATGAATGATATTGATAACCAATAAAATAGATTATGGTAATAAGGTGATATATTTATATAAAATGTAATTAAGGGGAGGATAACCAATAAATTGAGTATTATGCTGACTTAATGATATTTGGATGAAGATATATTTGATATGAATAAGTAAATTTGATGAAACTATGTACATTGGAATAAATTAATGATTTATTTATATATGGGTTATGTTATAATGGATGGAGTTTACATCTTTTTAGACTTGTGAATAATGAAACATGCATGTTTTCCAAAAATATCTATTATAATTCATGTTATTACCATTACTCAAGAGAATACATAATTAATGTGTTAACATGTTTATAATTGGACCAATAATAAGTACCATATGATTTATGATAGATAAATGTTAAGAAGATTTGATGCACCTCTTTCTCAAATTTTCAATTTTCAATTTTTGGAATGATTGTGATGTTATCCATTTATGAATAGTATAAGTTAAAATCCATATAAATTTCGTTATATTAAAGAGATATCCCACTATTACATTAATTATTCATATTTTACAACTTTTACTAAACTTTTTATTGCAATAAATATTGATTTGATGACCTATCATTCTTTTTGTGGATCACATGTTCTACTAATAATTCAAAAATTAAAAATTAAACATGGATTTTTTATTAGTAAGAACTGAAAGAGAAATCATTCAAGGCACGAAAAATGGTGATATTATACCCAAAAAAAATATAGTATATCTTCTCATTAAAATTATTCAACATTCAAAAAAGGGATTGTGATGTAAAATTGCCTCTTATTATCATCAATTTTATGTTATCAATGACCCCTTTAAGCTTATTTAGTATATTGTTTTGTGGTTCTGAGCATTCATTATAATATCAATATTCTTAGGATAAGTGATAATTATCAATATATATGATTATTTATGACTTTCCTCCATCCCTAATCTTCACATATTTTCTCATATGTAGAGACCTAATCATAATTTACTTTGGGAAATTATTGTTATCTAACTATTCCTTTTTAAGAGGATGTTTTAGGGTCCCGTTTTATGATTTTTTATAAATTAAGTATTCAAGTAGAAAAAAATTATTAACCCATAAAATTTAGTGGGAGAAATTCATTTTAGGGGTGGGGGGTATAAAGTAACACCTCATGATTTTGTGAATGATTTTTTTTCAAATTAATTCAATCTTTTTGATATTTCTCATT
Source organism: Viscum album (assembly GCA_963277665.1). Taxonomy (NCBI): domain Eukaryota; kingdom Viridiplantae; phylum Streptophyta; class Magnoliopsida; order Santalales; family Viscaceae; genus Viscum; species Viscum album. Next base: position 1,933,850,873 of record OY728160.1, read on the forward strand.
TTATGTAACTTTGAAAATAGTTTATTTTCAATGAAATAACAATTTTTGGATTACATTAAATACCCATAAAATAAATTTTATCATTCTATACATAGAATAATGAGTTCAACTTGCATTACATGAAAAAAAAACTTTTCTCAATGGCTTGTGTAACATACTTGATCGAGGTTTAGTGAATTATAATATATAAATAAAATATGATGCAACCTAGCCATTAAATTATATTTTTTTTAATATTATTAAGTTAAAAATATAAATATATATCTTCCACAAAAAATAAATTTAATTAATTAGTTGAAAATTATTAATAAATTAATATAATAACCATTTGAATATAAAGGGATTAATTTTATATAAAACTATTATTATGCTGACAAGTTGTTTTGATAAAAATAAAATAAAATAATTATAATTTTTAAGTAATTTTAATGTAATATATATGTTATATATCAAATTATATATATTTTTATATTCATCTAATAGATTTTCTTTTTATTATATTAGAAGAAAACAAATTAAACACATAAAACAAAATATTTTTATTAAGTTAATTTTTCCGAATTTTAATGGAAAAACAATTTTATATAAAATTTTAACAACTTTATAGATATAATATTTAAAATAAACATCATATTTTAATTGTAAACGTAAAAATTTGATATTTCTCTCTAAAGTTTCATTCTTTATATAGAAGTTAATAATACTCGATTTTAAATCAAAACTAATTTTTGATCTCATTTAATTAATTGGATAAATTATATTTTTCCTTGGTTAAAATGATTAATTGGATAATATTTTTTTTCTATAAATACAATAAATTAAATTGTAATAAATTTAACATTGAAATTGGATATAAAAACATTTCAATCATTTGAACATTTCACTTTAAAACCCCCATTTTTTGTCTCTAGAATTATTTCTAAATATAATTTTACACATTATGTAAATTTAATACGCTAAAATGTATTAAATATTTTTTATAATAAGGTAAAAATTGTGTTTTATGGTCAATTTAATTGTTATGTATACAAAAGATTCCATGTTAAAAATTTTATTTGTCATTTTATAAGTAAAATTGTGATAGGGGATAAAGTTAAAAGAAAAAATTTTAACATTCCAAAAAATTAAAAAATTCAACGGTTAGTTGAGGTTTGGCTTAACCATATCCATCATAATGAACATAAAATAAATGATTTTTTTTAATATTAATTCCACCTCAATGTTGTTAGATTTTAATATAAAATAATCAATAAATTAATCACTTGAACCCACCTCCCCTAAAGTATAAATACCATCACTCACCTCCCAATTTCGACCCAAAAACCCTTGTAGCTTCTCATATCTCTATCCCCACCTCTCATATTCACTATAAACACTTCCATGTGTTTCTATTCTCCCCAAAATACCATATCTATGTTCCTAAAGGTTCTTTAAAAGAGGGAATTTCAAGAGGTAATTTTCTCAAAGTACCTCCCTTAATTTCTTTTCTAGTAAAACATTATCTTCACCTCCTTAATCCATAAATTCATGTTAAATATAGAATAATTTATATAATTTCTTTTTATATTTATATTTGAATATATAATATCCATGTCATTTATCACCTCTTCTTATTCAATGAAATTAATTTTATTCCCATATTACGCTGCTTAATCGACTCTATGAATATTGTTTTTGTTCTCTTTCCATTCTCGACATAATGGATTGTTATAAAAATATTTCAATTGATAAATAATATGTCAATATTTAAATTATATACTATTTTATATTATGTAAATTTTATATTATACATACAATCATGTGTTCCTTGATGTGGATATAAGAAAACATCGTTTGTGGAAGCTTGGACAATCGCCCCTCAAAGCGATGTGATTCAATCATGATATATGGAGAAAATATTAATGATAAATTTAATAAGCATATTTAACTTATATTATATAAATATTATATTTTAATTATAATATAATTATGTATCATTCACTTTTCAATTTTTTTAATACAACAATGAAAATAAAAACAACATTCTTGCGTACGTACGACATATCCTCTCCATGAATGGGGTGTTCTATTTCATTTATCTATCTATTTTATATATTTATATACTTAATAGATGTGATATATAAAAGAATTACATTATGGTAGAAAATAATGCATGATATAAGTATTTATAATGACAATAACATTTGAAAACACTTACTATAAACAAAGCAATTATAGTCTGAAATGTTGATTTAACATGGAATTGTTAATAAATGGGTTATATAAAGGCATAAAAAATAAAATTTGATATCATAAATATTATTATGGTCTATTTATATTTTAGTAACATGTGTAAAACCATTATACATGTGTTTTGAACATGTATGGAGAGTATCAGACCTATGGTAATGAAATTTTGTCTCACTTTTAATTTTCGTGAGATATAAGCCATGTTCACCACATATTTATTATCTGTGGTGTTTTTACTACCCCTATTATATTTTCTATCATGAATAAATTTAACTTCATGATAACTAAATATTTATTTAAAGATAGCTTACTTTTGATTTAAATGTTAAAAGTGGTACGAGAAGCTTTGAATGCTTAAAGAATTAATCTTTTCACCCTTTCAATATTCTTGATATTATTTTACATAAATATTTAAATGAATATAAGGGTATTATAAAGGAAATTTTATTTCTTCTTTTAACATAATTCAAATGATTTTTGAAATTAATATTTTTAAGGTTTAATGTAAGGGATAATTTCGCAATCTCATTACTATCCAAGAATCATTATTCGTAAGTATTTCTGGGGTTTATTTATCATCTATGTCCATGTTTTATTAAAATGATTTCATAATATATTTATATATTATATTAGGGAAGTAAAAATTCATTTTTATCAATTTTGGAATTTTTAAAACATTATTTCAAGGGAATATTTATTTTTCTTTCCAAATTTGGTAATTTTTTTAGTTTTTCAGAAATGTACGAGAAGAAATTTTTTAAACTTATACGGTATGAACATATTTTTTACATCTGAATTCCATAAATATTCATATACATCAATTAAAGGCTATTTTTAGAGGAATAATTTTTTTCTTGTGTGTCATTTTATGAAACTATACCATTCTTGAAGAGGATATGATATTTTCCTCATGAATTATTTTCAATTCTTTTATCAAAATTATTATCCATCAAATATGACATTCATTAATAAGGATATGTTTCATGTATAATATCTATATTATTACTATGGATTGATTATGTTTTCACTGTTAATGAAATTCATTTTAACCCTTTTTTATGGAATTATTCTTAAAAATCTCCATTTTATTCCTTGGGTTATGCTATGATGAGTGATTTATCTTTTTATGTCAAAAGGAAGATTGATTTAATTATTAGATTTTTGGGATCTATATATCCCTCTAGTGTATTGCATAAGTATATATAACTCATGAGGTATGTATGTTTTGTGTGAAACTGACTTCATGTTTACAATTCTATGCATGGACCAGGTCTTCATGTCCATAATTTTATGAGTGGACCAGGTGTCCATGTCCATATCTTTGTTCTTGGGCCTGATTTCATGTTTTAACTTTAATAAGTGAACCTATTATTATTTTACATGTTAATAAATTTATAAGTTTATTTGTATGCCACAATTCAATTTTTTATGTAAATTTTTTGATATTGTAGATTTTTATCTCGAATTTTCCAAATGATTCATGTATTCATTTGATATGTCGGGCATGATCATATAATGTTATGATCATGTTCACATAACCTTTATGGACTTTTTTATTTAAATGACACACTTATTTAAACTTAATGTTCAACTAATATCACAGATTTAATGTTTATTTTCCCTGGGATTTGAAGAATGGTATCATTTAATTATTGTCCAAAAATGGTTTCTAGTTTTAAATGATATTGTAGGAGATGATGTAGAAGTTTTATGAACAAGTTGTTTATGTTTCCTAGTTTCTGAAGACTCTAAACTAATATTTTATTTGTGTGTATATTTTTTAAATGTATTAAGTATTCCAAAAAATTAATTCAAAGTTCATGAATGCCATGTTTGGGGTATTTACGTATTATATGGTATGATGATGAATCATTATATAATACATTAATGTTAATTTTTTTATTTATTTCGTGGGTTTTTAATCAACATGATCTAGTTTAATTTTATTGTTTTATATATTTTTATATATGTTAGTTTTAGAAAATAAAAATTGTTATAAAAAAATATTATAATATTTTTCAACCATTAAAATGGTTTAATTACCATCGATGATGTAGGTAATGTAAAATGAAAACATTTCATCATCAATGGCGATAAATAAACACCTCTCAGATGGAATTTTCATTTTTAGAATAAAATGGAGAGAATAATAGGTTTTATGATAAATTATTTCATTAAAATAATACATTTGTTGTATATATTATATACTATCGGTATAATTCCACTTATATTAGGGTAGTTGAGGAGAGAATAAGAGAACCAATTCAATTAAAAAGAACATAAAAGAAAAATAAAGAAGGTTTTACCTCTTGAATTATCCTCCTTGATAACCTATTTGTGGAAATTGGTTTTGTACATTTTATGAGAAAAAAGGCCCATATATGTGGGTGAGAGACTTGTGAAAGAATGAATGATTTGGATTTTTGAGGAAAAGAGGCTGTGAGGGGTTGTATTTATCAAGAAGGAGATGGGTGTTTTTATTAATATATACATTAGATTATTATTTTTCATCAAGAATTTTTATAGTTTCAAATTTATCATTTAATATATTAAAATACATAAATACATAAATATTATTATATATTATGTTATTTACATCAGTCATGACTCAAGAAATTGTTTATTTTACATATTCTGTTATATATTGTAATTTACCTTATTTCACTGTTTACCAAAAATTCAAAAAAATTCAAACAAACACGAAAACATATCCATATCAATTTATCAGTGATTAAAATTCAAAATTGAATTCTAATTTATTAAAATAAAAATTTTAATATGATAAATTTAATTTTTAATTCAAATCCTCATCTACTTAGAAAATACAAATTTTAAAATTATAACTTCTTTAATAACACATTAACAAGGTAATTATGGTTTAGTAAAATTATCTTATAATCATATGACTAAAAAGTATTACTTTATGTTTAAATTTTATATAATTAAATTTATTTTAAATTGTTATATTATTTATGACATTGAAAATAAACATTTATGATTCATTAAAATTCTAACACTTAATTACTAATTCAGAAAACATTCTTTAATTATAATAGTATATATTTATAATGTACCCTCATTTATAATATGAATAAATATATATTTATAATTTCAATGTGTGGGGTTCCTATTCTATATTCCATATTATTATTCCTAGGGGTCACATTAATATTCCAAAGTTCAAGTTACTATTACACTGGCATAGGTTCCTTAATATCTTGAAATACCTCTTACTTCATTCCTTAATAGATTATAATGTTTTTATTATGTCCTATATGTGATTTTATATGACGTATAATATAATAAGATATTATAAAAATTGGGTTTCCATTGATAAAATATAAAATTTTAACATTCTTCATCCCTTATGAATTTTTTCAATAAAAATTTCACTTGACAAACTATGTTGAAAACAAATGGAGGGATTTCTCTTTCATTTCTTCCTTCGGATCTGTTTTAGAAAATTTTTACTTATGGCTCTAATATAGTTCATTGGCCTCGTGTGTAGTCTTGATTCATAGGACTTTTTCTCTATAGTCAAATATTTTCATCAGCATCCCCTCATAATAGAGATGGTTTTCTAAATGTACCACCTATGGATTTAGTACATGTGAGGGATATGATTTTTACTACTTCCAGAGGGATACATATAATACATCTTGTACATGATACATGGTAAGTGGAACTACTATTAGATGCGCCACATCTATGAAATGATCAACAATCTCAAAGGTGTCACTGTACCTAAGACATAGACTTCCTTTCCATCCCAAATATCATGATCCTATTCTATGGAGATGCAATAAGGAATACCAGGTCTCCACCCATATACTCTTTGTCCAAATGACAATTTTCTACATAGCTCTTCTATCTACTTTGGGATTTCATGATGTGATGCTAATTTTTTTTCACCCTTTCTACCATTTCATCAACCATTTCATGTCCTAACTATTTATGGTCACCATCTTCATCCCAATTTTTTTTTGTTATGAATCCTTTTACATAAAGGTCCTCATATTGATCCATTTAGATGACCTAATGGAAATCAGTGTGGTAATAGTACTCAAAAATAGGGAGATGTTAGTATCATCTTCCTTTGAAATCATTTGAACATGCTTTCAATATTAATCGTGGAGATCTTGACACATATTTTTAATCCCTTGATAAATTGACAAGGTTGAGGTATATGAGTCATTCAGAATATCTTTTTTTATCATTGGATTGGATGGTACACATATTAATGACCCAAATCTCTTGACTAATTCATCATCCATTTTGAACATTAAGGATTTCCAATTTCCCAAAACATGAAACTTGTTATTAATTTCCACATTATTTCATTGTAAATCCATGATTTTCTAAATGTTTGATGGTTGAGAAATCATTTCAGAAAGTATTGATGATTTTTCATCCTCAATTATCCTCATTTCCATCCTTTTAGTTCTATGAAGATTGGATCATTCTCAATTCTCAATAATGATAAAGAATTAGGATCCTTTACACATAGATTAACCGCCACATTATTTGCTTTACTAATATGTTACTGTATTGAACATTTATAATCCTTGATGAGCTCTGACCATATATTTTGGTTCACATTAGGCACCTACTATGTAAAAATATGTTTTAGGATCTTATTGTTAGTATATATTTTACACTTCTCCACAAAAAGATAATATTTCCATATTTTCAACACAATGATCAGAGCCACCAACTCCAAATAATTTGTAGGATATTTTTTATCATGAATTTTCATCTTCATTGAATCATATGCTATCACTTTATCATTTTTCATTAGTATAGAACATAATACCTTCATTTAAGCATCAATTTTCACCATAAAGAGTTCCCCATTTTTTTGAAGTGTGATTACTGGTTCAGTAATAAGCCTATTTTTTAACTCCAGGAAGTAGTCTTCAGAGACACATGCCCAAAAAAACTATTCACCCTTTTGATTCATCTTGGTTACTGGTTTTTAAAATCTTGAGAACTCCATAAAAAATCCCCAGGAATACCCAGAAAGACCAAGAAAACTAGGAATCTTTATTACAGATATTGGCCTAGGAAAATTTTCGATTGACTTTCTCTTGGAAGGGTGCACATATATTCCCTTAAAGGTGATAACATGTCCCAATAATGATACTTAATTTTTCTAGAAGTCACTTTTACTATACTCTGAATAAAATTTCCCCATTTTCAAATAATTTAGCATTGTATACAAATTCACTTCATGTTCCCCATTTCTCTTAGAGTATAATAGAATATGATCAACAAATATTACCATGACCTTTTCATGGTAATTTATAATGAAAATATTCCTTAATTCGATGAAAATTGATTTAGAATTACTGAGTCTAAAGGAAATCACTATGAACTCATTAAGTCTCTACCTTTTTGAAAGGCATTCTTCGGAATTTCATCTTTCCTCATATTTAATTGGAGATATCCAGACTGAAGGTCCACCTAATAGAAACACTTTTCCCCAAGTAGTTGATCAAAAAAGTCATCTATATGAGGAATTGGATACTAGTTATTTAATCTTATTTTGTTAAGCTCATAATAATCAATTAAGAGGCTCCATGATCCATCCTTCTTCCTAACGAATAAGACTGGAAAAACCCATCGTAAATAACTCTAGAGTATAAAAACGTGTCCCATTTCCCTTCTAACCTCTTCTATAGTTCTTACAAGACTATGGTGGGCATTATATAAGGTTTACTTAACATTGGAAGAGATCCTAAAATATTCTCAATTGAGAACTCAATCCCTATTTTATGAGTAAAACCATGCATTATTAATAAAACATAACACCATAGTTACTCTCAATAGGAATGTCTTTGAGCATGATTCTATCCTTTATCTCAATCACTTTAGATAAAAATTATTTTTAATAAGGAAATAATATCCACATAATAGATAATGATTCTAAATTATATTTATCTTCAAACGTACACTTATATAGAATTGGTGGATTCATCAGGATGTGAAGAGTTGTCATTCTTTACCAACTATTGATGTTATCATTGTATAATGATATCCAATCCATTCCCAATATTGCATCAAACTCCACAAAATGAATTAAGGAAGTATTTTATTAGAGGTTCAATGCAAAAACATTTACTTGGGGGAGTAATATAATTTGAAAACAGTAATTTACCATTTTTTGTAATCTCAGAAAAATGAACCACTATATTTTGATGTGAGGTTATATTTTTTCATCTAAACATGGATTATACGAAAAAATTAATAAAATTATAATAATATATTATGTTCTGTATTCTAGAATGAATAAGCATTGTATCAATCACTGCACCATTTTTAGACATTACCTCTATAGTGGTGTGAGAATAATCATTTCATTCATCCATTATCTTTGGTGGCTGTTGATATTGATTACCCACAAAGAATAGAGGTTTAGTGAAATAAATTTCATAGTTATCATGTTCCCAAAAATTGAATCATTGAACTATAGGTGGTTATCTCCTTTCATCCAACACATTTTCAAGCTTCCTCATATATCATCGACATTCATGTTCTTGGTGGAATCCTCTTCCACACATGATGAATTTTCCCATCACTTTGCGGCAATTCTATTGATTCTTCTTCCCACTTTTTTGTCATGTGATTGGTTGAGTTTTCATTTCACCTTTGTAGTCAGATCCTCTGACTGGAAAATCAATAACTCTATTCTTATCTCAAGATCCATGGGATTATTCTTTGAACTTCATCTCCACTTTTAGATCACAACGAATAAATTCTTTAGATCTCCCAAAATCTCGAATTTCTAGATCCTTTAGAAGATAAATTAATAAAACACTAATGAATATATTTTTTTTTGACTATATTGATAAAAAACTAATGTTATACCTTGGAATCCTCTTCAAATTTGCTTCATATATCATGATAGATTCAACTTCCTTTTTCTTCAGATATATTAATTCTCCAACAATCATTGTAAGATTATTTTGAGGGAAATATATAATAAGAATTATTTTCATAGATTCATATTGTTACAAACTCAACTTTTTAATAATATTTATTTACTAAATTTGCGTTTTATTTCATTCTATAGTCCACAAAACTATAACCATTGATAAATGAAGTGATACCTTTAGGTTTCGACAATTATATGATTGTTTTCAATATGACCTATGGAAACTAAACTCATAATGTTACGATTACTACTTGTAAATACATGCGATCTTGGATAATTAATACAGAAGGAAGACTCAATGGCTTAATCTAGTATACTTAGGCCATATGAAGCCCATCTGTTAGAGCTTGGTAAGGTGGTAGCATCACTCGGATTTTCTCGGGACCAAGCCCAAGATGAACTTCAACATGTGAAGCTTGAACAGAATCACCTAAGGGAGAAGTTCTAGCAGATAGAAATCACCACTCAGGCAATGTTGTCCAACCCAACCCAAGACTCTATCACCATAGCACACCTTACACTTAGGTCTTATGCAGGTGTTATAAGGGGCTATGTAATGAAGCCTTAGCTACCTTCTGTAATACATTTTTATAAATACATTTTTTTTCTTCTTATTATAGTAAAATTTTTGAATTTCAAATATCCAGATAAATATAGGACGAATTTATAGATTTTCTTTTTTATTGATTAATTTTTTAAAAAGGGGTATTTTAAATATTTTTTTATTATTTAAATAATTAATAATGTCAATTGATATTAAAAAAATGGTCTTCTACAGTTGTGTTCATTAAAAAATTTAGAGTCTAATATGATCAAAAAAAATTATGGTTATATGATAATTTAATGGGTCCATGATTACCTTCTTAAGGTGTTACAAAATGAGGTATAGTTTTATAGTTGTAATTTGGGAATAAAAAAAGCTTTTATATGAAAAATAAATTAAAAATATTTAGAAAAATATTTTCCTAAAATAGAGTTCATTTTTGAATTTAGGGAATCGATATTAGGTTAGTGTGAATTTTTGGGATTTTTCTGAAACTGTTAATTTTTTGGTGAATAGTAAAAATACAGTTTTGAGTTACAGGTGTTTAATTACATCATTGAAGATGTAATCGTGATGTAAAAAATATAGTAGAATTTTGTGTAGTTAGATATTTTATGAGGTGTCTCATGTGGCCAATACCATTGGAAAATTCCGAGTTCAAGCCCATGGTTATGTGAATACCACGGATGAGGTGATCCTTGGAAATTAATAATTTATTCCCTCACTTTTACTGTAAATACCAATCCATTCCCTCATTATTTTCATTCCAAAGTCATCCTTATTGATGATCTAGTCCTTCATCCTCCTAAGGAGTCCTCTAAAGGTACCATCAAGCCTCCCATGGTCTCGATCATCATGCTTTTGAAGTTACTCTTCAAGGTAAGAGAACCTTTTCACCCTCCTCTTTTAGTCATGATTTCCATTAAGTTATGTCATCATGTGTCCATATTCTTGTTTGAAGGTATGTTTTTATATATTCTTATTAAATTACATCTCATGTCCAAATGATGATAGACCATGTCTTCTCTCATCAATTTATTTTCTGAATCTTTAAGTGAGACAGTTAGGCTGCCAAATATTTGTAAAATAAATCAAATTTTCCCTTTTCTTTCAAGTTTTCTTTTTTTTAATGTGGTGTTTCATTCCAGACCGTGATCTTATTTATTTTTATTCTGTAACTCTACTATAAATGATTCATTTATTTATGGGAGACCATTTTCCCCTCACTTTTGTTTCTAAAACTATGTTATATAGTCGTTATGTTGTAGAAATTTTGTCTAAAAATATCTCTCTTTTTCCCTATAAGCACTGCTGTTTTATTTATATGAATACCTAAATATATTTTAATTTCCATATGTATTTGTAAAGATATAAAATTGAACTATTTTATTCTAGAACTGACATACAAGAAACCCTCTTTTTTCCCAAGGGTTATGAAAGACATAACGTTCATGTTTCTAAGCACTTTTAAAACGTCATGATTTTGAAGTGAAGCCCATAACATTTACCCTCTTTGGGTTATTTATGAAATTATTTATTATGATCTATCTATCTCACATGAAAATAAAGACATTTTAATGGTTTTCCCTGATATATCTCTAATGTATTGGGTAAAAAAATAATCTCTAGAGGTGACAAGTTTCCCGATACCATGGTGAATAACATTGGTAATTTTGATGACACCTTGGGGATGTACATTGGTTATATGTTAATGAATGTCTAAATGAATTTTTGTAGCCACATATTAATGTAATGATTTATGTTTTTTATCATGATATTTATATTCCTCTATTGATCATATCTTTATTAGTTTTATCATTTTCTTATTAATATTTCTCAAGATCACATGCCATATTTTTAACTTATTTTCCATACTATGCCTTCTGCTCACCCTTTCCTTTGAAGTATGCCTCTAGGTTATGAGATGAAGTAATTTTTACATAGGAATAACTTATGATGAAACCTTATAACTGGATTAGAATAATTTTTTATGTCTTCATGTATTTTTGTTCCTGATTTCCAAGACACTAGACTTTAAAAATCCTCTATATGTAAAATGTAATGAAAAGTTTTGTAATAATAAAGTTCGATTCCATAGTTGGTATCAAAGGATAGTTTAGTTATTTATGGAAAGTTTTCTATGAAAAATTTAGGAAGATTAATATATAAAATTTAAAATATAAGAAAACATCCTCCTATTTTGATGAGTATTGTGTAAGTGGTTTATCAATAAAATACATCCCTATCTGTATATGGGCAGGTAGAGGCTGATCCAACACATAGGTACCTAGGAGTGAAAACTCCAAAAAAGAGTTTCAGGCTTGATTCGAGGTATTCTAGTTCAAAACAATGGGCCTTGCTTCACTCATGGTTATGACACTCCAGGGGGATATGGTTGGTTAATCATAATCTTTTTATGAATGATTATGAAGGATTTATATAGAAATGTAAATGTTTAAATATATTTTAAGTCATAAAATCTTTTATAGTTAAAAGATTCTTAAATGAAATAAGATTCTCCCTAAGGTTTTATTCTTCTAGAAAAGGCAGGAAATAGGAGGAACTATGAAAATGGTGACCGTAATGGACCATGTGATGATGTCCCATTGATAAAAGATAGAATGTAAACTTTCTTGAGAATGATTAACCAAATGACTAATGTATTGGGAAATAACGTGAATCAAGATGAGAGACCGATCTCTCCGTGATGGGAACAATTTTATGTTGAATACTTTATGCGTCAATGACCACCAAAATTCAGTGATCTACCTACAAATTGACTATTGAATAGTGGATCAGGTCCATCAAAAAGATCTTCTCTGTGCTCCGATGTTTTAAACAAGAGAAAGTTACCCTAGCTGTATATCGCTTAGAGGGAGATACTGATCAGTGGTGGGAACTAATTAAAACACAAGGACCATGAGCGGAAGCTAAAGCTATGGAGTGGGAAAAGTTCAAGGGGATATTATTCCACAATTATTTCCCTCATTTGATGGGAACAAGAATAGAGAAGGAGTTTCTAATGATGAAGCATAAGGAGAATAAATATGTGGGATGCTATGAAATGAACTTCACAAGGCTTTCACAACACACCTCTATCTATGTCATGGATTCAAATGGTATGGTTTATATATACTTCGGTGGACTATCTACTGATGAATCTAGCCAACTAGGACTATGATAGCTATGAGGAGATTGTTTAGAGTGCGATGAAAGTCAAGCTAGTGTTTGATGAGATATAGTGGTCTCATAAATGAAATGACAATAAGAGATCAATGGAGCCCATCTTAGGGAGGACCTTTGATCATGGAAGAGGAGGAAAGAAAGTGAAACGTTCTACATGTAATAAATATGGGAAGTAGCATTCGAGGACCTGCCAGCTCGGGGGCGGGAAATGATACAAGTGTGGAAGAGATATCCATATTATGAGGAATTTTCATAGTGAGGTGAAACCTAAACATACAAACACTGAAAACAAGGGGATATGTTGCAGTCCCTACCTGATGACTTGAATGGAATGCCAACAATTATCTTCCATGGAGAGATATATCAACCTGATATTTTTCTGTAAGAACACCCTGTACCCTTCTTTATGGATTTGATCGTTGAAGAAGAAAAAGGATATTAGTGTTTAAGAATAGAAAATTTCCCCATCATCCAGGAATAAGTTGACGTATTTCTAGAATAGTTACCTGGACATCCCCCCGAAAGAGAGGTAGAGTATTCCATTGAACTCATATCTAGATATCATCTGATAACAAAGAACCCATATAGGATGGAAAATATATAGTTGGAGGAATTAAAGAAAAAAATAAATGATATTTTGGAGAAGGGTTTTATTTGACTGAGTGTGTCTCCTTGGAGAATTCTAGTTTTCTTTGTGAATAAGAAGGATGTATTGATGCGTCTATGCATTGATTATAGGGAACTAAATGGGATCACAGTAAATAACAAATACCCTCTTCTAATAATTGATGAATTATTTGATCCACTACATGGGGCTCAATTATTCTATAAGATTGATCTTCGATCTGGTTAACATAAATTAAGGGTGAAGAAAGAAGATATTCAAAAAAACATGACTTCCGATCAAGATATGGGCATTATACGTGATTTTTTATGACTTTTGGACTAACTGATGCACCTTCCAGTTTTATAGATATGACGAATAGAGTATTTAAGGGCTTCCATGATAAATTTGTGCTAGTTTTTATTGATTATATTCTTATTTATTCCAAAAGTCATGAGGAGAATGAGGATCTTAAAAGCAGTATTTTGAAAACTCTATGGATGGAGAGGCTTTTTTGGAAGCCCAGTGAATGTGAATTCTGGTTAAAACAAGTAGCTTTCAAGGGGTACATCATTACCAATGAAGTAATCACAGTTAACCCATCAAAAAAAAATTTATAGATGACTGGACTCAACCTACAATAATAAATTAGATTCATAGTTTCCATGGACTAGAGGGAGATTATAAGAGGTTTGTGAAAAACTCCTCGTGACATTATAATCCATTATCGAAGTTAACTCGAAATAGAGTCATGTTCATCTGGACGAAGGAGTGTGAAAAGGTTTCCAAGAGTTGAAGAAGAGATTGGTTACTGCACCCGTGTTAACTCTGCCCCCCCCCAAGTAGAGAAAGTTTCGTTATTTTTAGTGATGCATCTCTGAAAGGGCTTTAATGTGTCCTCATGAAAAATGAAAAATTCATTGCTTATGCATCTCGATAGTTGAAGGTGCATGAGAAGAACTATCCTACACATGATCTAGAGCTGGATGCGGTTGTTTTTTCACTAAAGATATGGAGACACTATCTTTACGGGGAGAAATGTGATATATTCACAGACCATCATTTTTTTATGTATATTTTCAAACAAAAGGAATTAAACATGTGACAAAGGAGATGGTTGGAACTTCTCAAAGACAATGACTATTCAATTCATTATCATCCCGGAAGAGAAAACAATGTAGTTGATGCATTAAGAATGAAAGACACAATTGTTCTTTTTATGATGAGGATTTAAAGAGTTCCTTTGATCAATGACCAAGTAATACTGGACGTGGGTATTATAAGAGAAGGGACATCATCAAACCTAACCCAAACAATTTTTAAACCTCCATTACTAGAGAATATCAAGAAAGATAAAAAATAAGATCCTGTTTTATAGAGGAAGTTTGAGGCTATGAAGGATGGGACGTTTCCTGAGTTCAAAATTGATCAAGAAGGTGTACTGAAATTTCATACAAGACTATGTGTTCCATCTATTCAGGAAATTAAGGAGCTGATGGATGGAGCTCGTAGCTCTACTTTCTCTACACATATGAGGAGCAGACAAAATGTATAGGGACCTTTGTGATCATTATTTGTGGGGTAATATGAAAAGAGAGATTTTTGACTATGCTTCAAGGTGCATAGTATGTCAGCAATTGAAGGTAGAGTGACAACTTCGTAATGGGGTATTTCTGCCACTACCCATACTAGCATGGAAGTCGGACAATATCACTATGCACTTTGTCACTAGTCTCCTAACAACTTCCAAAGGAAACAATGCGATATGATTTATTGTTGGATGTCTCACCAAGACTGACCATTTTATCTCCATTTAGGAAGATTTCTCTCTTGATCAACTTGCCAGGATTTATGTTAAGGATGTGGTAAGGATGCATGGAGTTCATCTTTCTATCATATTTGATCATGATCCAAGGTTCACATCAAAATTATGGAGAAGTCCTCCACAAGATCGGAGCACTGAATTGATTTTTAGTATGGCCTATCACCCCCAAACTTATGGCCAATCTGAAAGGACTATTCAAACACTCGAGGATATACTAAGAACATGCTCAATAGAATTTAACGGTGGATGGGATCAATATCTCCCATTAGTTGAGTTCTCTTACAGCAACAACTTCCACTAGAGAAATCAAATAACACCGAATGAATATTTATATGGGATTTGATGTAGAACTATTACTTGTTGGGATGAATTTGGTGAGAGAAAGCTTCTAGGGCCAGATATTGTGAAAGAGATGAAAGAAAAGTTCCATTCCATACAACAACACATTAAGGGTGCTCAGAGTCAGCAAAAGTACTATGCTGATAACCGTTAAAGGGACATGGATTATGATGTCAGTGACAAAGTCTTTCTCTGAATTTCACCTTGGAAGAGAGTCATGACGTTTGGGAAGAAATGGATGCTTAGCATTGGGTATGTTGGCCCCTATGAAATCCTTGATTGTGCAGTAGTAGTGGCCTATTGGCTTTCACTTCCTCCAAATCTAGCACTAGTTCATGATGTTTTCCACTTATCCCTCATGAGGAAGTACATAACTGTCTCATGACATGAACAAAATATGAAAGTGGTACAATAGGAACATGAACTCTTTTATGAGGAGCAGCTAGTGGAGATCTTGGATCGTAGAGACAGGGTTCTACCCAACAATACTAATCACCTTGTTAAGGTGTTGTGGAGGAAAAACAAATATAAAGAAACCACGTGGGAACTAGAGGATTCTATGAGGCAGAAGTACCCACACATTTTCTATTCATAGGGTACGAGTTAAAATTTAGGGGTTGAAATATATTAATGGTGGAATAATGTAATGACCCATACTTTTTAAAAATATTTATTTCCTAAATTTGTGTGTTATTTTATTTTTTACACCAAAAAACTATATCCATTAATTAATGAAGTGATACCATAGGGTTTCAACTATTATATGACCATTGGTCAATATGATCGTTGGAAACTAAACCCTTAATGTTACAATTATTGCATATATTTATTAGGGATATTGGTAAATTAATATATTAAGTAGAGTCAATGGCATCATCTCGTAGACTCATGCCATCTGAAGACCATCTTTTGGAGCTTGGGAAGGAGGCAGCATCACTGGGCTTTTCTCTGGACCAAGCCCAAGCCGAACATCAACATGTGAAGCTTGAACAAAATCGCCTAAGGGAGAAGTTCTAGCTGATAGAAGTCACCACTCAGGAAATGTTGTCAGAGCCACCCCAAGATTCTATCACCATAGATCACCTGACACTTAGGTCATATGTAGGTGTTATAAGGTGCTATGTACCAAATCCTTAGATACATTCTATAATACTTTTTGATAAGTAAATTTTTTTACTTCTTATTATTGTAAAATTTGTGAATTTTGAATCTCCAGATAATTATAGAATGGATTTATAGAAGTTTCTTTTTTATTGATGAATTTTGAAAAAAGGGGTATTTTAAATATTGTTGTATTCTTTAAATAATTAATAATGTGAATTTATTTTCATAAAATGGTCATCTACAGTTGTGTTCATTAAAAAATTTAGAGTCTAATAAGATAAACATAATTTATATTGAATAGTAATGTATGAATACTCACATACCTTTATGAATAGTAATGATTAGTAATGAATAGTTAATCAACCAAAAAAATAGAAACTTCACCCATGAATGTATAAATACATTTTAGACATCCTAAATGTGAAAAAACTATCAGAGTATACGTTTTTGTATTTTTTTTACGTCATAGATATTTTATTTACATTTTTATAGTTAATTTAATAATTTAAAAAGGAAAGGTATTTTCATAAAATATAATCATAAATTGTTACTTTTTTATGTTATGGTTGTACGATTATATTATGGGACCTTGAATACTTTCTTAAGGTGTTACAAAATGAGTTATAGTCTTGAAGTTTTATTTTTGGAATAAATAATGATTTTATAAAATATTAAATTGAAAATTTTTAGAATTTTTTTTTCATAAAATTAAATTCATTTTTAAATTCAGAGCATTGATATTAGTTTATAGTGAATTTTTTGGATTTTTCTGAAATAGTTTATTTTTTGGTGAATAGTAAAAATACAGTTTTAAGTTTCGGGTGTTTAAGGACATCATTGATGATGTCATCATGATGTAAACAATCTAGTCTACTTTTTAATATTAATATGTGTTATAAGGTGTCCCTAGTGTCAAATACCATGGGAAAACACCATGGTAATGCCAATGGTTTTGCAAATACCACCAATGAGGTGTCCCTTTGAAATTAATAATTTATTCCCTCCATTTTCCTATAAGCCATTCCCTCATTAATTTCATTCCAAAATAACCCACACAAAGATCTGGTATTTATACCTCCCAAGGAGTCCTCCCAGGGTTCCCTCAAGCCTCCCAAGGTCCTGACCATCATGCTTTTGAAGTTACTCTTCAAGGTAAGGGAACCGTCCAGCCTCCTCTTTGAGTCATGATTTCCGTTATGTTTTGTCTTAAAGATTCCATTTTCTTATGTGAGGGTATGTTTTTATATATTCATATTATATTCCATCTCATGTAAAAAATGATTATAGACCCTTTCTTCTCTCGTCAACTTATATTTTTAATTTTTATGTGACGTTGTTAGGATGTCGAAATTTTCTAAAAGAAATCAAATTTTTTATTTTATTTCCAGTTTACATTTCATGTGGTATGTAATTCCACACCATGATATTATTTCGTTTTATTCTATACCTCTAATTAAAATGAAAAATTTATCTATGGGAGACCCTTGTCCACTCTCTTTTTATTTTTTTCTAAAACAATGTTATATAGCTGTTATGCTGCAGATATCTTGCCTCAAAATATCTCTCTCTTTTTCTCAAGAAATTCTCTTGTTTTATTTATCTGAATAGATAAATATGTTTTCATTTGTAGAGGTATTCATCAAGATATTAAATTGAAATACATTATTCTGGAATTTACATAAAACTAACCCTCTTTTCCATTCTAAGGGTTATATAAGACTTAACGATCATGTTTCTAAGAACTTTTAAAACGTCGAAATTTTGAAGTGAAACCCAGTACTTTTACTCTCTTTGGGTTATTTATGAAATGATTGATTATGATATATGGGTATCACATGAAAACAAATACATATTAAGGGTGTTCCCTAATATCACTCTAATGCATTGGGTAAAGAATTAATCTCTAGAGATAACAAGTTTCACCATACCTTGGGGAATAACCTTTGTAATTTTTATGACACCTTTGGGATGAAAATTGGTGATATATTTATGAATTTCTAAATGAAATGTTGTAGCCACATATTCAAGTTATGATTCAAATTTTTTTATCATGATATTCACATTCTTCCATTGCTCATGTCTTTATGATTTTTATCATCTTCTTATTAATATTGCAAAAATATCACATATCAACTATTGAACTTATTTTCCTTATTGAACCTTCTTCTCACAAATTACATTGATGTATGTCTCAAACTTATGAGATGAAGTAATTTATACTTAGGATGAACTTATGATTAATCCATACAAGTGGATTATAAAAATGTTTTATGTTTTCATGTATTTTTTTCTCTGATTTCCAAGACACTGGACTTTAAAGATCCTATGCATGTAAAATGTAATGAAAAGATATGTAATAATAAGTTGGGATTCCATAGTTGGTATCAAAGGATAGTTTAGTTATTTATGGAAATTAGGCTATTAAAACTTTAGAAAGAATCCTATAGAAAAATTTTAATATACTAAAAACTTCCTGGTATTTTGGTGAGTATTGAGCAAGTGGTATACCCATCAAATACATCCTTGTCTAGATAAGAGTAGATAGTGGTGGCTATGTCATAGAGGTTCTTAGGATTTAAAACTCCGACAAGAAGTTTCGGGCTTGACCCGAGGTATCCTTGTACATGAAAATGGGACTTGATGCACTATTGGTTACGATACTCTAGGGGATATTTTTGGTTAATCATATGATTTCAATGAATCATTAAGAAGGATTTATGGAGAAATATAATAGTATAATGAAGTTTTAAGACATAAAATACTTTATAGTTTAATGATTATTTAATGAAATAAGTTTCTCAAAAAATGTTTTATTCTTTTAAAAATGGATGGGAATAGGTGGAACCATGAAAATGGGGACCACAATTGACCATTCACTAATAGCCCTCCAATCAAAGACGGAATTGAAACATTTATTCAAATGATGAACCGACTGACTCAAGTTATGGGAAATAACTTGATTCAATATAAAAGACCGATATCAATGTGAAGGGAATAATTTTATATTGAATCCTTTATACGTCAATGACCACCATCCTTTAGTGGATCTACTGAACCATTGATTGCTGAAAAGTGGATTAGCTCTATCGATAAGATCTTTTCTGTGCTCTGATGCTCTAAACAAGAGAAGGTTACCCTGGCTGTATATCGCTTAGAGAGAGAAGCTGATCAGTTGTGATATCTAATTAAAAACACAAGCCCAAGAGTGGAAGTTGAAGATATGGAGTGGGAAGTGTTTAGAGGGATATTCTTCAACAAGTATTTCCATCGATCGATGAAAACAAGAATGGAGAAGGAGTTTCTCGAGCTAAATCATAAGGAGAATGAATACGTGGGAAGCTATGAGATGAAATTCACAAGGATTTCACGTTACACCTCTAGCTTTTTCATGGATTGAAATGTTAAGGTTGATAGATTTTTCAGTGGACTGAGACCTCATCTGTGGAATAATCTAGCCAACCGAGACTATGATAGCTATGAAGAGATCATTCGGTGTGCGTATAAAGTCAATATTCTGTTTTGTGAGACTCAATGGGCACATAAATCAAATGACAAGAAGTGAATGATGGATCCCAGCATAGGGAGGACCTATGATCCATGAAGAGAAGGAAAGAAAGCACAATATTCCACGTGTAACAAATGTGGGAAGAAGAATTTGGGGAAGTATTTCCTCGAGAGTGGTAAAATAAAAAAGTGTGGAAGATATGTCCATGTTGTGATAAATTTCCGTAGTGAGGTGAAACCTCAACACAAAAACAATAAAAATAAGGGGATGATGGCACACGCCCTACCTTATGTCCAGTTCTTTAAGTGTGGACAACTTGGGAAGTTTACCAATCACTGTCCAAATCTGAGGGCAGTGAAGGGGAACCACCATTTTCCTCATCAAAGCCAAGGGAGAAATGTCGTGGTTTTTCAGTCATGACAGTTGATGTTGAATCTCCAAATAATGTGGCAGCACATACACTTGTAGTTCTCCCAAATCTATAAAGTACATTGTTTGATTCTGATTCTACACATTCCTTTATTTCCTCCATCTTTGAAAGAAATTTAGAATCAACCACCGAATTTCTAAAAGTAGAGTTATTAGTAAAGTCTCCTGGTGGGATTATCCAATCATCATCGGTATTTAGAAACTCTGGTATTTACCTTTGGGAGCACAAAATTGTCGCAAATCTAGTAGTCATTCCAATGATGGAATTCGACATTATACTATGGATGGACAGGATCTAAAATTATAATGCTAAGATCAAATGCAGAAGTAAGGAAATCTCAGTAGTCTTGTATCGAACACCTATAGTTATCTTCCAAGGAGAGATATCTCAACCTGATATTATTCAAGAAGAACCCCATATACCCTTCTTTAAAGAGTTTATCATCGAAGAAAAAGAAGGAGATGAGAGTTAAATGATATAAAATGTCCACATAGTCTAGGAATACGTTGACATATTTCCTGAGAAGTTACCTGGACCTCCCCCTGAATGGGAGTAGAGTTCTCCATTGAACTTGTACCTGGATCACATCTGATATCAAAGACCCCATATAGGATGGAAGATGTGGAGCTAGAGGAATTAACGAAACAACTCCATGATCTATTGGATAAGGGGTTTATCTGACCGACTGTGTCTCTTTGGGGAGAAACTATTCTCATTATCATGATGTTGGATGGATTGATATGGATATACATTGATTATAGAGTACTGAACAGGATAACAGTAAAGAACAAATACCCTCTTCCAAGAATTGATGACTTTTTTGACCAACTTTATGGGGCTCAATTCTTCTCTATGATTGATCTTTGTTATGGTTATCATGAATTGATGGGGAAGAAAAAATATATCCCAAAAAATACCTTTTGATCAAGATATGGACCTTATGAGTTTGTTGTTATGCCTTTTGGACTGACTAATTCACCTTCTATTTTTATTGCTTTGATGATTAGATTCGTTAAGGACTACCTTGAAAATGTTGTGGAAGTTTTTATAGATGATATTATGATATATTCACAATGTCATGATGAGCATGAGGATCATCTAAGGGTTATTTTTCAAACTCTATGGAGGAAAGGATTTTTGGGAAGTTCATGAAATGTGAATTTTGGTTAAAACAAGTTTCTTTCTTGTGGCACATTGTTACCAATGAAGAAAACACAATTGACCCTAAAAAGAAAAAATTTGTAGAGGAGTGGCCTCATCCTACAACAATAACGGAGATTCGTTGTTTCCTTTGACTAGTGGGATATTATAGGAGGTTTGTGAAAAAAAATTCATGTATTACTAATCCATTAACCATGTTAACTCGAAAATTCTTCTAGTTCATATGGAAAAAGAGTGTGAGAAAAAATTTCTAGGGGATGAAGAAGAGATTGGTTACTACACCCATGTTAAATTTTCCCTCATGTGGAGAAGGATTCATTGTTTTTAGTAATGAATATCTGAATGGGCTTGGCTGTGTCATCATGAAAAATTGAAAATTCATTGCTTATGCATATCGACTGTTGAAGACTCATGAGCAGAACTATCCTACGTATGTTTTAGAGCTGGTTGCAGTTGTTTTTTCTATGAGGATATAGTGGCACTATATATATGGGGAGAAATGTGATATGTACCCAGACCATCAATGATTGAAGTATATTTTCACACATAAGTAATTGAACATGAGACAAAGGATATGGTTGGAACTTCTCAAATACTATTATCGATCAATTCATTATTAAACTGGAAGAGAGAAAAAAGTCATTGATGCATTAAATAGGAAAACCCCAATTGTTTTTTCTAAGATGAGGATTCAAAGGGATCCTTTGATCAATGACCTATTAAAACTAGACACAGAAATTATAAGGTAAGGGAAATCATTAACCCCAACCCAAATGGTTTCTCAATAATAATTACTAGAGAATATCATGAAAGTTCAGAAAGAAGATCCTTTGTTATAGAAGAAGTTTGAGTCTTTGAAGGATGGGAAGTTTCCTAAGTTTAATATTTATCAAGAAGCTGTACTGAAATTTCATACAAGAAAACGAGTTCCATCCATTCTGGAAATAAAGAAGGAGCTGATGGATGATGATAATAGCTCTACTTTGTCTATACATTCGGGGATAAAAAATGTATACGGACCTTCGTGATCATTATAGGTGGGATAATATAAAAAGGGAGATTGCTAACTACACTTCAAGGTGCCTGGTATGTCAGTAAGTGAAGGCAGAGAGAACTTCCAAAAGGGGCATTGCAACCTCTACCCATACCAACATGGAATTGGGACAATATCACTATGGACATTGTCACTGGTCTCCCAAGAACATCCAATGGAAACAATGCGATATGGGTTATTTTATACCATCTTACCAAGACTGCCCATTTCATCTCCATTCGGGAAGATTTCTCTCTTGATCAACTTTCTAGGATTTATGTAAAGGAAGTGGTAATGCAACATGGAATTCCACATTATATCATATCTGATCGTGATCCAAGGTTCACATCAAAATTCTGGAGAAGTATTCAAAAACCTCTGAGCACTTAATTGAATTTCAGTACAGCCTATCACCCCTAAAATAATGGCCAATCTGAAAGTACTATTCAAACACTATAGGATATGCTGATAACATGCTCAATGGAATTAGAATGTGGATGGGATCAACATCTCCCTTTATTTGAGTTCTCTTATAACATCATCTTTCACTCGAGCATTCAAATGGCACCATATGAAGTTCTATATGGGAAGATATGTAGAAATATTAATTGTTGGGATGAAACTAGTGAGAGAAAGCTTCTTGGGCCTGATCTTGTGAAAGAGATGAAAAAAATTATCCATGACATCCCGCAACACATTATGGCTGCTTAGAGTCGGTAAAAGATCTATTTTGATAACCATCGATGGGACATGGAGTTTGATGTTGTTGAAAAAGTCTTTCTTCTAATTTCACCTTAGAAGACTCTCAAGAGGTTTGGAAACAATGTTATGATCATCCCTTGGTACATTGGCCATCATGAAATCCTTTATCACGTAGGAATAGTGGGCAATCGGCATGTAATTACCCCAAATCTACCACAGGTTCATGATGTTTTCCACGTATCACTCTTTATGAAGTACAAAACTAACCCTAAACATGTACTAAATCCAGAGGTGGTATAACTGTAACTCAACCACTCTTATGAGGGGCAGCCAGTGGATATCCTGGATCATAGAGACAAGGTTCTACTCAACAATACTACTCACCTTTCTAAGGTGATTTTTAGGAACCATAAATGTGAAGAATCCACGTGGGAACTAGAGGTGTCTATGAGGAAAAATTACCCACACCTTTTCTCCTCTTGGGGTAGAAGTTAAAATTTTAGTGACAAAACTTATTATGGGAGGAAGAATGTAATGACTGAAACTTTTTAATAAAATTTATTTCCTAAATTTGTGTGTCATTTCATTTTACACTCCAAAAAACTATGTCATTTAATTAATGAAGTGATACCTTCGGGTTTCAACTATTATGTGATCGTTGGTCAATATGACTATTGGAAAAAAACACTTATTGTTATGATTATTGATTATAAATTCAATTTTTCTATGTTAATTAATACATAAAAAATAGTCGATGGCATCATCTAGTAGACTCGAGCCATATGAAGCCCATCTGTAAGAGCATGGGAAGGAGGTAGCATCATAGAGCTTTGGTCTGGACCAAGCCCATGTCGAACTTCAACATGTGAAGCTTGAACTGAATCACCTAAGGGAGAAGTTCCAGCTGATAGAAATCACCACTCGTGAAATGTTGTCTGAGCCATCCCATGATTCTATCACCATAGCACACATTTCACATAGGACCATTACAGATGTTATAAGGGTCTATGTAATGAAGCATAAGTTACTTTCTGAAATCCATTATTACAAATAAAATTTTTACTTCTTATTATAGTAAAATTTGTGAATTTAGAATGTCCAAATAAATACAGGACGAATTTATAGAAGTTCCTTTTTATTGATGAATTTTTGAAAAAGGGGGTATTTTAAATATTTTGGTATTCATTAAATAAATTATAATTTGAATTGAATTTAAAAAAATGGTATTCTACAGTTGGGTTCAGTAATAAATTTTGAATCTAATAAGATCAACATAATTTTTAGTGAAAATTAATGTATGAATACTAACATACTCGTATGAATAGTAATGATTAATAATGAATAGTAAATCAACCAATAAAATGTAAACTTCACCCATGAATGTTTATATCCATTTTAGACATCTTAAAAGTGAAAAAATGATCATTGTTTATGTTTTAGTATTTTTGAATGTCATATATATTTTATTTATAATCTTATAATATATTAATAATTTAATAAGGAAATTTATTTTCATAAAAATTTATCATTAATTTTTACTTTATTTTCTTATGGTTATACGATAATTTTATTGGGCCTTGATTACTTTCTTAATGCCTTACAAAATGAGTAATAGTTTTAAAGTTGTATTTTTGGAATAAATAATTATTTTACATGTAAAGTAAATTAAATATATTCAAAAAAATAATTTCATAAAATAGAGTTCATTTTTGAATTTAGATCATCAATATTATGTTAGATTGAAATTTTGGGATTTTTCTAAAATAGAAGATTTTCGGTGAATGGTAAAAATAATGTTTTGAGTTTCGATTGTTTAATGACATCATTTATGATGTAATCATTATGTAAATAATTTGGTCGAAATGTTAATAGTAAGATATGTTATGAGGCATCCCATGTGTCAAATACCATTGTTAAATACCATTGGAAAGCCCATTGTTTTGCAAATACCCCCAATGAGGTGACCCTTGGAAATTAATAATTTATTCCCTCAATTTTCTTATAAATACCAAGCCATTCACTAATTATTTTTATTCCAAAATCCTATTAAATGAATCTCTGGTCTTTCTACCACCCAAGGATCCCTCTCAAGGTGCCCACAAGCCTCCAAAGATCCCACCCATCAATCTTTTGATCTTACTCTCCAAGGTATGGGAACCTTCCACCCTCCTCTTTTAGTCATGATTTCCATTAAGTTATGTCTTCATGTTTCCATCTTCTTATGTGAGGGTATGTTCTCATATAATATTTTGTATTTTACATATCATTTCCCTGTGATGAGATACCCTCTCTTATATCATCTATTTATTTCTTGAATTTTTATTGACGATGTTAGGCTGTCGAATGTTTGTTAAAGAAATCCCAGTTTCTCATTTCTTTCGAGTTTATTTTTCATGTGGAGTGTCATTAGACACCCTGATCTTATATTTTTTTTATTTTGTACCTCGAAGTTAAATGATTAATTTTTTTATGGGAGACCCTTGTCCCCTCTCTTTTTATTTTTTACTAAAACCATGTTATATAGTCGTTATGCTGTAGAACTTTTGTCTCAAACTATCTCTCTATTTTTATCAATAAAATCTCTTGTTTTATTTATCTGAATACCTAAATATATTTTAATTTCAAAATATATTCATAAAGACATAAAATATAACTATTTTATTCTATTATTTACATACAAGAAACCATCTTTTCCATTCCAAGGGTTATAGGAGACATAACGATCATGTTTCTAAGCACTTTTAAAATTTCATGATTTTGAATTGAAACACATTACATGTAGACTCTTGGGGTTATTTATGAAGGGTTTGATTATGATCAACGTGGCTCACATTAAAATAATGACATATTTTGGGTGCACCCTGATAGGTCTCTAATGCATTGAGTAATGAATTAATCTATAGAGATGACAAGTTTCACAATACCTTGGTGAATAACCTTGGTAATTTTTTTTACAGCTTGTGGATGAACCTTGGTGATATGTTCATGAATGTCTAATTGAAATTTTGATTCCGCATATTCAAGTTATGATTAATGTTTTTATTATGATATTCTTATTCTTCTATTGCACATGTCTTTATGATTTTTATCATGTTCTTAATAATATTTCTCAAGATCACATGTAAATTGTTGCACTTTTTTTCTTTAATGAGCCTTCTTCTCACCCATTACATTTATGTATGTCTCCTGGTAATGAGATGCAGTAATTTTTACACAGGAAGAACTTATGATGAAGCCTTTAAAGTGTATTAGAATAATTATTTATATTTTAATGTATTTTTGTTCTTTATTTCCAAGACACTAGACTTTAAATATCCTTTGTTTGTAAAATGTAATGAAATGTTATGTAATAATAAAGAGAGATGCCATATATATCACTTATTGTGTTAAATTTTCTCAATTGTATTGGTGTTCTTAATAATCACCCACAATTTATTTGCCTCTCCATCTAAAAAACAAATTACATGAGTCACCTTCTGAATCATAGAATAGTAAAGGAAAGAAAACATTTCCCCCAATGAGTTGACCCATTTTTTTGGGACTGGTGGATCTGAATATCTAGTAAATGTTAGTTGTCATTTCTACAAAAAATACTTGATAGACAGTTTCTTCCTATTAGGTGAAGTAGGATGTTCCACATTATACTATTTATTATTCTTATCTAGAGAAATCTCATTAAGGATTCCCATAAAATTTTGAAATCCACCACACATGGAATTGGGCATGTCATTTAGGGAATCATTACATTGTCCATTGAACAGGTTTTTATCCTAGTTCCTCCTAGTTTCAAGCATTTTCTAAAAAAATTTATGAATAAAACATATGTAAAAAAAGTCATTAATAAAAAATTTATTACATTATCTGTAAAATCATATCTTCTCGAATCCTAGTGTTTAAAATTTATCGAAGACAATGCTTCTTGGTTTTATACTTATACAAAGTCTCATACTATGGGTTTTCACTAATTTTTTATAATCATAATTCTGAAATAAACTAATCTATCCTCTATTTCCAACTATAGTTACTTTTCTAACAATATTATTACATCAATTTAAAGATAAAAAACATAAATGTTTTATATAACCTGGATCTATAATTTTAGTGTCTTGTGAAAATTAGGATTATATATAACATTTACATAATTAATGGAAACCATTATTTAATCCCTTATTCTTTATCTTCTTAGTTGTTCTCATTTTCTACGTAGTATATGTAATCTCCTAAGGATATGCAATAATGAAATGGGTGATCTAAAAGCCTAGTAACATGATAGATAAGAGATGAATCAATATGAAATTGGGTGTTCAGAATAATAATAATCATAAATTAATCATATTATGATCATCTTAATCATGAAAATAAGAATTAGTTATTTTCATTGAATGTGGGAATTCATAAAAATTAAACATCGGTTCTTGGTGGTCAACTACCACACATAGTTTTGAATAAAACTAGCATCATTTAGACACATTACATATGTTCAGAATTATAACATGATCGTTGTGAACAAATCTATCATCATGTTCACACATATTGATCCTTATATCGTTACATGCATCACATTAAATAATTAATTTGAGTGATATAGTATTTTGAGTGCAACTTTCACATTATAACATTTACATAATCATGTATACCACATAAAATATATAACAATCATTATAATAAAATAACCCATGGAATGGAACTGGGTTTCATGAGAATTTTAGAAAGAAAATTTTTAGGAATAATCATTAGGATTTTAAAAATATAAATAGAACTACCTAATTGGAATTATCATCATCAATCTTGATTAGAGAATATATAATCTCAAGAGATGTAAAATAAGTGTTTTTAAAAGGTAGAGTTCTTTTTGAAAAATCATTTCATTCATTATAAAATGAGATTGAAAACTTGTATTACCTAGAAAATAAAATATAAGAACAAAAAAAATTATAAATATTAAAAGGACATTGACATTGATATTTTTCATGAAATATGAAAATTCCAGAAATGGAAATTGGGTTCGAGAATCCCCTTACCTTTTTATGAATTTTTTTTCACATTAATATCCTGGATAATTAAATTAGATTCATTAATTAATAAATCCATAAACTCTTGTGAATTAATTTTGTTAATTATAATTTTATTAATTTATTTAATTCAAATTTTGATGAGTTATAGATATAAATTTCATAATTCTGGAGTGTTTATTTTAATGGTTATCATAATCATTTGAATTGCATAAATTTATGGAAGATCTTGTAAAAATGGGTTAATTATCCACAATTGAGATTATATATTATTAATAAACTTCTAGAAGAATAAATGATCATATATATCATTTTTTATATTGTATGAGGATGTATCATTATATAAGACATTAATACTAATTGTTTACATTAATTTTTCAGTTTTTCGATCATCGCAAACTAATTTCATTTTATTATTTAATATTATGCATATTTGTTAGTTCCAGAACATAAAAAGCATTTTGAAAAAAAATTTATAATCTATTTCAAATATTATAATGGTTTTATGACCAACCACAAATGTAGTAAGAGAAAATGAAGACTTTTCATCCACAAAGTCCATAAATAACACTACTCGAATGATGTTTTGATCTTTAGAACAAAAGGGAGTGGAGAAGAGGTTTAATGATGGGTTATTTCAATAAAATAATAAAATTAAAGTATATATATGATAATTGAGTTGTAATTCTACCAGGATATGGGTAGGTGAGTATAGAATAAGAAAATAAAATAAATTGGAAAGAAATTAAAAGAAAATGAATGAGGGTTTTACCTCTTGAATTCTCCTGATTGAGAACCTCCTTAATAAAATTAGATTCTATATTTTATTGAGACCAAATTAGCTAAGATTTGGGGTTATATGGTACTTGTTATGATTATAGGGTGTAAATTGAACAAGATTCGTGGTTTTGTTTTTATGGGGTGAAGAGGTGGTGAGATGTTGTATTAATAGGGGAGGATATGGTTATTTCTTATTATTATATTCATTAGTTAAATATATTGGCTCAAGAATATGAATACCCTGAACCATATCACAAAATATATTAAAACAAATATGTATTATTCTATATTATGGTTATTAAATAACCCATGACTCTATAAATGTTGAATTTAACCTATATTGTCATAAAACGTAAATTATTGTATTTCACTATTCACCAAAAAACAACTATTTTAGAAAAAACACAAAAAATCACCCTAACCATTTTTCTATGTGTATAGTTCAAAAATAATGTATATTTAATGAAAATATTTCCTTAAATATTAGAAATTTAATTGTTAATTGAAATCCCTATTTAGTTTGAAAATACCAATTTTATAATATAACATATTTTATAACACAATGAAAATTTAATCAAGATCCCATAAAATTATTCAATAACCACAAGAAAACAAATTATTATTTTAAAAAAACATTTTATTAAAATAAATTATTTTAAATCATTATATTAATTTTCAAATTGTTAATAAAAAATTATGATTTGTAAAAATAACCGCACATAATTACTAATTTTTAAAACATTATTTAATTATAAAATGATATAATTATATATAATTACCTTTTATAAGATACCTAATTTTTATTTATACATTCATGTGTTACCATTCTATTATATAAGTAGGATTACTATTCCAAATAGTGACATTACTTTTCCAAATGTCTAGTTTTATTTCATTGGTATAGGTTCATTAACATCTTGAAATACCTATTTTCACTTCATTCACAATTATTATTGTTTCTATTGCCTTCACTATGTGTTTTTTGTGATTTATACAATATTGAATAATTATAAAACGAGAGCTTCCATTACAAAAATTTGTGGTAGTGACGTCAAAGTATACAAATATGGGTCAAACCCCACAATGTAAGATTTTCAACTTGGGACTAAGAAGATCATTCTTAATATAATAATTACATAATGGGATGAGGCATAGAACACTAAATATAAGAATTTAAGTAGGGTTATGGTAGATCAATATCGACATAAGAATTATAGCATAAGACTTTGAAGATATTTCTTAATATAATCAATTCAACAACTGACTGAATAGATCTCACTCAAAATAAGAATTACAGTATGGGACTAGGTAGTTCCCACTCAATATTATCATTAAAACATGATAATACAAAAACTAACAGAAACATGGACATCACAATATCACATCATATGGTATAACGTTTAATTACAAAAATTACCATTTATCATTCAATTTATTTCATATATATATAAAAATATCAATAGTAATATCAATAAGATATAATATATTAACATGATTTTATCAATCAAGAAGTCACACATGGTCTCACATCATTCTAAACAGACTTTAAATCATAATACAATTTATATTAATTGATGGTATACTCACCCAATTGTAAGCCAAATAACTGGCCACAAACAATTGGTTCAAATGTGATTCCAAATAATAATCCAATTCATAATTAAATAAATTTCCTTGTAGGATATGTTGGTGAAAACTAAATAATGCACATACTTTTCAATTAAATATAGCATAGGTGTAACATTTATATCCCTACCGTAAATTGGGGATTTAGAAATGCTATCATTTGGTAACACCAATGAATATAAAGGCTAAAATAA
This sequence comes from Viscum album, assembly GCA_963277665.1. NCBI lineage: Eukaryota > Viridiplantae > Streptophyta > Magnoliopsida > Santalales > Viscaceae > Viscum > Viscum album. The sequence continues at coordinate 1,933,882,081 of OY728160.1, forward strand.
TCACAAGATTAAATATAGATAAAATTAGATAAATATTAACATCAACCCCAATCCACTGATTGGATCTTGATGCCCTAATAGATAGAAATGAAAGAGTATTTGGAAACCAAATTCAAATACATTCTAGTGATCAATTGAAAAAAAAGTCTTGAAAGGATTAAAGGTTTGAAACTTTCTGAGAGAAAAATCCTAGGTTGAGAGGAGAATATACCCCCATGGACTGAGAATAAAATCATACATGGAACTATTTAAAACTAGTAGTTTTTGTATTATCTATGTATATCTCATTTATACTTCATGTATTTTTTAGAGTGGTATTCCAAAAAACCAATTACCTTTGGTTAAAATTTTTCTAAGTAAAATATTATAAAATGTGAAGAACTTACATAACCTGTAAATGATTTACACTTCAACTATGTCATGACATATGTCTGGTGGATGTTATATATCATATAATATGCACATGGTATGTAATCACCAAATAATAAATTTTTAACCCAATTTCCTGGATAAGTTCCCAAACCACCACAAAAGTCTTACAAAGCATTGAAAACCCCCCAAAACCCCTTAAACTTGTTTATATCCCAAATCAGGTAATTTAAAAAAAACATACATCCCTCAGCATTATGTCATCTTCCCAGATATATTCTCTTCATTTCCAAAAAAGTCTTGGCCACCACAATTCAAATTGAAAACTCCTAAAAAGAAATATATAATAAAATGATATATCTTACTACCTCCCAAAAATATAACAGTGCTTCCCTTAGATTCACCAAGAATCAATGTGGAGTAGTGAAAAACTACTCTGGGAATTGTGCTTGCAAATCAGACTCCCAATCCCTAGTATCCTCCAAAAAATTCCCATACAACCACTGCACTCATACAGAACGAATCACCTGAACCTAGAGATACCTCTCACTACTATCCAAAATTCGTATCAAATTCTCATTAATGGATGAATCAGTACTATGTTCGATGTGACCACATGATAAATTAATGGATAATACCTCCAAATAGGTGACATGTAAAAAAATTATGACTGAACTATACTTCTATGGATGGGATAATCGGTTAGCCACTACATTGACCCTATCAAATATGTCAAATAGTCCAACAAACTATTCTCTTAATTTACCTCTTAAATAATTTTGTGTTTCCACAACATAGATGACACCTAAAATAAAACATGTTTAGTTACCTCAAATTCTAGAGGTCATATGTGATAATAATCATAAGATTTTCACCCCCTCTTCATGGTCACCAACGACCTCCAGATCAACTGAACCTTATTAGAATTATCCTGAATGATAATTGGTTTGAAAATACCTAACTCACCAACCACTAACCAACAAAGAGGTGAATGACATGGCATTCCACATATGGACTATAAATATTCCATAGGTATTGAAACCTATAAAATATTATTACAAGAAAACTCCATGGGTTCCTTATGATGATCCTCTGAGCCACAAGAATCCATAACATTGGCTCGTAACATATCCTCAAAAACCTAAATAGTCCTTTTTTGTTGACAGTTTGTCTAAGGATGATAGGTAGTACTAAAACGAACCATAAATTCTGTATCCTTCAAAAGAGGCATCCAAAATCATAATGTGAAATTAGGATCTCTCTTAGAAATGGTATACCTTAGATTATTGTGAAAATAAACTATCTCACGCATGTAATGAATACCCAAAACATTGAAGGTAAATGACTCCCTGGGGGGTCCATAAGTGTGGAACCTTCATTATTCAATAAATGATCATCCGTAATGAGTCATTTTTATGAGTATTCTTAGGTAATAATATCAAAAAATCTTTACCGACATCATCCCATTTACACTGGGGAACTTGAAAACACTACAAGATACTAGCTTTCCTCTTATGCATGGCCATCACTTTCCAAAAAGTGAAAAATACCTCCTCAAATCCTGCAACATTCCTTCTTCCTTCATCACCACCTATTATTACTAAGGATATTAAGATATGTATTTGTGAATCTTGGATGTACCAATCATCTACAATAATGAAACTCTATCATCATCCCCCAACCCAAAATTGTTGGAACCCTTACGCATCCACAAAAAATAATATATTTTCCACTTACAAAAGACTATTTCGATGGTGTCTACCCACCTTATAATATATCTCTTAAAAAGATGATCACCATATTAGAAAACTACTCTCCCTTTGTACTGTCCACAATCATGTGTATAATAGATGTCAAAATTATATCTACTCATCCCTGATAATAATGGCCATCTAGATTCATGTATGTAAACAGTTACATCGTCCCCCACTCTCCACATGACTATCGCACTACCTATGTCTGAAAATTTTATCTCAAACCATCAACTAAATTTTTTTCCATGCCATCTGTACAACCCTTATAAAAGCCGAAAGATTATAGATACATAACCCACCTCCCCTACATAATGTTTAGGTCCCAATGAGAAAATATGTACCTATAGACCTTTCTCTCTATGTATACCAAAAACCTATCCCTAATGAGATAATTCCCCTAATATCATAGGGACTGTACCAAAACTACTACCTCTATATTGTAAGTAGGGTGATTTTCATCTTGTGGTTTTTTCTATCTCAAGATGTAGGATACCACTCGATCACCCTACATCATAACTAATTCATGTCCAACCCTGAATTTATCACAACACACCGTATGCTCTTCAAACATCACACCTAATGAAAATAGGTGTTGTGGTTAGCTTTGCTTTCATATCCATAATGGATATATCAAAGAATCTAACCAAAATAACTTCACACCTTTCTTATCTTGGAATTAAATTGGTGCCACAAGAAAGTAAAATTCATGTTTAAAGCACTTATAATAACCCCCTAAACCCAGAAAACACTGAAACTCAAAATCCTTCTTGGGTTTCTATCATGATACCATGGATGAATTATTTTTTGTGTCCAATGACACCCCTACCTCTAAGATGTCATATCCCAAGAAGTAAACATTATCAATATAGATACAATATTTGGATATCTTGGAATAAACATGAGGCTCTCTCAAAGTACTCAGGATGGATTCAAGATTTTTGGAATGACTATCTGATAAAATGAAGTGTAGTAATGTGACACCAACAGAAACCAAAACAAAAAATTCTTCAAAGGGATGAAAGATATAATTCATCAAGGCCCTCAATACAAGTACTGCATTGGTCAACTAAAAAGGAATCACTATGAAATCATACAAGTCGCGCCTAATCCTAAAAGTAGTCAAAGGTATGATTGATGGTCTCACCATCAACTAGTTATATCTAGATCTAAAATCTTTCTTGGATATGTTCTTATCAACTATCAATAGATCAAAAATGACATCAATGTGCTAAAGGGGACACTGCGTCTTGACCCTAATCCTGTTCAATCAATAATAATCCACACCTAAAATAAATCTACCATAATCTTCCATGGTGAATATAACTAGAGAACCCCAAGGACATGTTCTTGGCCATATGAATCCCTTCACTTCCAGAACTTCAAACTGATCTTTTAACCTCAGAAGCTCTACAGGTGCCATCCTATAAGGTTAGATAGAAACTAGATAGGCTCCCAAAACCTACTCAATCAAGAACTCAATCTATCAATCAAGACATAATACATATAAATCATCACTAAATACATCCTGCAAATGGTCAACCACTAGATTAGATGAATCATGATGTATTCCACCATCATGTATAGAAATGTCAGCTATTGGATCTGTGAGAAAATCCAATCTACACTAAACCTATCATGTTTGACTAGACTAAATAACCCACTCGCCAATGTCATAATACCTTCCTCCTTTATATATAATTGTAATTCTCTTCCAGTAATAATATATATATTCCTATTATATAAATTTCCTATACATACTAAGAATAAAATCAAACCCTTTCATTTCCGGCATAAAAGTTCCCCACAAGAAATGGTAATCATTGGTCTCCAGTGAAAAAACCATGGGATGTTTTATATTCTTTGATTTCCCACCCAAATTTGTATCTATGGTTAAATAAGATTCTATGATTTACATATCCTTGGTTAATCAATTTTCAAAAAGAGTGGATAAAAAGGATTAGGATTCCCCTGAATAAAGCAACATGAAATAAATAGTAGATGGTAAAATAATAATAACTCTAACAGTATAAGTTCATACATCCACAACATTAAGAGTATTCTAAATATCATAAATCTGACCATAATCTCTTTCCTAGGAATGAGACTGAATCCCATAATAGATTCCCTAAACCAAGTATTTTTGTTCCTAAACTAGGGTACCTTATACCATGGCTCAACCAAAATGTCAAGTGGAGCTCCAGCGACCTATCTAGTATGGAGTATCTCAGTCCTTCCCTAAATCTAGTACAAATAATAACCCCCTACCACTAATGTATTTTATAATTCCCCTGAAAAAATATGTATGTGGTCCATCATATATCAATAACATCATTGAAATGGGGGACAGAGAAACTAAGGCCACCTGTGACCCACTTTCCTCACTGAAAAAACAGCAATGGAACACAATCTTGAGATTGAATTCTACTTCCCTTACTACTTTGACCACTATTCAATCTATGATAACTACCATAGAAATGACCCTTTCCACTATAATAATAGTTCACAATTATACTTAATGGATCAACCTGGTTGTTTCTCTGGGCCTCTATCAGATTGACTTCCGTGATGAGTTATTGATTAATTCCCTTCTCATCACCTACTCAAAGAGAACATGTTCACCTACAACATGATCTCATGGAGAATCCCATCATGAAGAAGATTCACCGAAAAGATCTTATAAGCTTCTAAATATGGATCAAATAATTTTTATTCAATGAAACATTCATTTTTTTCCACCACTAACATGACATATCATGTTGTATTCACGATCTAGTGATCCTTTACATCATTTAAGGTCTCAGGAGAGAAAAGGATCCAGAACATCATCTCAAATTCTTTCAAATATAGCTCATCCTACATTCTAGCTTGCTTAAGAATATCGTTCCAATTTTCCAATGGTAAACAAATAATATAAGAAAAAACATTATAATACAACTTATTTGTGTCTCATTATGTATAAATATCATTAGTATTGAATCAATATAGAACACAAATACATGGGGGCCTCTCTCCACAGTGAATGTTGGTCGGTGATGCGGCTGAAACTCTCTGACCAGCTTAGATATCAATGTTCTATTACAAATAGTCACACTTTACATGGATCAAATGATGCTTATGAACATGTTGTGAATCTGAACATCCATATTATCCTCAATAGCTACTGGAGGATTTGGTTCCACTGTGTAAGGAGCATGATGATTTCTACTCTACTAATTTTAAATGTAACACCCCAAGGTTTTGAAAATAAATATAGAATGAAATTTTAAAATCTAACCATTAAACACAACTTTGTCTCTTCTATGTTTTGAATTTCAAAAAATGGTCATCTAGAGTTGTGTTTAGTAAGTCAATAGGAGTATGATAGAACAAACATGATTTTTAGTGAATAGTAACATACCCATATGAATAATATTATGACCCTAATGAATAGTGAATTTTATTATTATTTTATTTTATTAAGGATAGAAGATAATAACATCTTGGTTAATTTTCCATTGTGATAAAGAAGTAGTTGTAGAATTAGAACAGTTAATTTTAGAATTAAGTATGATTTTATTTACATGAAAAATTAATAATATATAGAAAATTATTTTTCAAAAATAGACTTCTATTTTTAATTATACACGTCAAAAAATGATAGGGGTGAATTTTTGGTACTTTTTGGAAACTCTAGAATTTTTTATGAATAGTAAAATACGATAAAATACGATAAATACTAAATACTTGATTTACTGCATCATAGGTGATGCAAGGATGATGTAATCCCACTTGGTTCGAACTGACATGAAATTTTGACTTTTATTGGTCATAATAAATAATACTATTGGTTTTCTTGAAATAAATAATAAAATAATGAATTAAATATTCAAAAATTACACCTCTCATCCGCTATAACTCCCCCCCACACTACCTCTTCTCATCACTCCTCAAAGCCTTGAAGCTCCTTAATGTTCTGCCAAATTAACCTTCCTTAGTCACTCCCAACGACTAGGAAGCTCTTATTCTTGCCAAATGACCAAAACCACTTCCCTTATGGAGTTTCTCAAGGAGGTTATTTCAAGGTAAAGCAACCTTCTTTATCATTTGGTTTTATTTCAATTTGTCTACTTTTGTTATCCTATCGTCTCCTCCTCTATATAAATGATCATGCTAACTATAGTAAAATATATATACTGTATTTATATCATGTCAATGGAAGAACCATCATAAATATTCTTACTCCCTCCCTTTTATTTTATAAACGAACTTGACGTCAATGAGGTTCCTGTTTATATCCTTCGGGGACGATGAAGTTTCTTTCTTCAATTTAGACATCATTACTGGTCATGAAAACATATTCATGGTTGAACCGGACTATAATATATATTTTATAACCTAATTAATATTCAAAAACCAGTATATGTACATATAATTAAGTTATATGACAAAACTAGTTCATAATATTCCAAATACTGTCGAATAATTGATGTGGTGGTAATCTAATGATTCATCCTCATTCCATGTAACCAAATGATAGAAATGACCATTATCAATTATTTATGTTCATTAATAATATATAATTCAATTACTGGTTATTTATATCCATTCCACATGAACATCATTAAATAAAAAAAGGGGAACCAAATATGGAAATAAAGGAAACGAACACTCCAGAACGACGAAATTCAATACCATAACTTATCAATAAATAAATAAATGAACTAACCAGAATTATGGTAATTAAATAAATGTCTAATAGGTTCTTAAATAATTTATTAACAAGTTTATTTTAATATTCTTGGAGATCAATTACAAGAGCGGAACACGTTTTCTATGTACTCATCATATATTCTGTGTGAGTATCATATATATTTTTAAAAACCAGAATACTTCCTTATTTTATGGATAGTTACAGGTTTTAAAAGAACATTCAAAATTGTTTCAAAAATACAAGCCCAATTCAAGGGAATTTATCAAACTCTTACCTATTTACAAGGACACTCTACAATCTGTTGTTGGAAACCATTATCTTTATGAAATATCTCATTTTATTATGAAAATACTATCTTACTTCCCTTCTGGTTTTATACAAATATTTTTCCCAGAGAACTCTTCTTTTCAAAACAAAAGAGTATTTATCTCTAGAATTTCTAAATGATTTTATAATAGTGTTTTAGTCTAATTAAACACTCTTGTTAATCCCATGGTATTATTGGGGTTAGTCATTCATGAAGTCATCTACGATATTTTATTTAATATTTTATGACTAATAATTAAAATGGACTTCATTGTTCAAACTAACCATGCTGTTATGATTTTCACAAAAATCAATTACCAAATAGTGTCAAAATTGACATTAAATAGTTTTTAAAACAAATATTATATTATTAATTGTTATTTTATTCCAAAAAATCTAAGGATCAGAAAAATGACTTAGATAAGGTTATATATATTAATAATTAACCACTTGGGGTTCGTTTGGATTGTTATATTATGTTTATAAACCATATATTGTAAGAAAACAAGAAGACACGGTAAAAGTTAAATTATTTGATTAAGAGTTAAATCTAAATGATAAGGTCAAAATAGTAACCTAACTTGTGTAAAATCTATTGTTTGAGATTATTTCGACACATCCCCACTTTAGCTTCGAAATAAATCAATTTGAAGCTATTAAAAACCGAATATGACTTTATTATAAAATAATATTTTAAGTTTTTCCTAAAGTGCCCCTCTCCTCCCTTATAAAAGGGCACCTCCTCCCTCTCCTCCTCACACAAATTTTGAGCCTTCATGCTCAGACAACTCCTGCCAATTTAACTTATCCACTTCCCTAGAAACATCCTAGGTTTATTTGTCTTTTTCAAATACCATCTTTAGTTCCCTAAGAGGAGGTTAAGAAGAGGCGCTTTAAAGAAGAGGCAATGCCCGTTATCGATTCATTCACCTTTATTTCTTCTTCTACTTCCTCTTCTTTAGTTTTTTCATTATGAAGTAATAACATCAGTATCAGTCATATAATGATATTTTATTATAAATATGAAACAACCCTATTTCACCTTCTATCCATCCTATGGAAAACAAAATCACCGCACATGCGTACGTACGGAATACCGTCTCAACGCCGTGGTGTAATCTGTTTTCCACCACCACCATACTTGGATGGGTATAATGGTGTAAAGAATAACTATATAAGATTATTTTAAAGTGATATTGATTTTGAAATAGTCTAAATACACTTCAATAAAATTCCATGATCATGGGAACGATATCATCGCTCGTGCATACGTACGGCCTACCGTCTCCACGATGTGATGTGACTCGTTCTACAGGATCTTCAATGCATAATGATTATATAAATGAATTGAATGAATAAATATGATATATAATTTACTAATACCATTCTAGAAATGAGGTATCTATAACCTAAAAATAAGAATAAGAATTTATTCTACAAAACACGCATAAGAACAAAAAGCGATAAACACCCGAATAATAAGCAGCAATGAAATATTACTAATACGAAGTTAAGAATATGACCATATATAATATCATACCAATGCATACTATTCTGGAATAAGTCAATAACATTATTAAAATCATTATATAGGTGGTTCAGACACGTACGTTGCAAATCGGACCTAAGATAAGGGAAAATCTTGCAATCTCATTTTTATCTGAGATTGTTTATACATCCGAATTTACCTGGGAATATTTATCATCCACATCGATGTTTCCTCAATATGTAATATTATTTCTATCCTCATAAAATTGTTTAAATCCAATTTTACCCATTGGTGAGTTTTTAGTAAAAGATATGAAAGGAATCTTTTGTCTTTTTCTGTACGAGGTACTTTTGGACTTTTTGTGCCAAAGTACAAGAAGAATGTTTTTTTAACTTATACAACATGAATGTATTTTTAAGATTTCATAGTACATTATTTCCATGAATATTCCTTTACATGTTTTCAAGTTTATTTTTAATCAACTTCTTTTAGTTTAAAATTGTATGACATGTTAAGTAAGAAAAATGGTTTCCTTGAAGTAGAAAGGATATTTTCCTCAAGAATGGAGTTCAAGTGTTTTATCAAAATTATTTTCCATCTAATACAATATAGGGTTCTATTTGTATCCATATTTTCACATTGATTTGATTATTTCATGATGGAATTAATTTTATGATGTCCTATTGTATTTTATTGATTATGTTATGATGACATGATGTTTAAGAATCCAATTTTTATTACATGGGTTATGCTATGATTTATGATTTTGTGGCACACATAATAATTTTTTCATTATGAGATGGGTGGGACCTATATATCCCTCCAATTCATTGGTTAAAGATTTATATCTCATGAGATAGACATGGCTGGAATGGCAGGTTAATCCGGTTTCGTGATACAGGACTGAAACGTGGAGTGAACTCGGTTCAGAAATGGACTTTGTCCACCAAGATAGTCTTTGCAATGAGTCTTGAATACTATTATATGATTATCTATGATTATGTGTGTACTCCACAAAGTTTTACTTTTTAATTTATGATTATTTGGATTACATTTCACTACTATGATTTATCCCATGTTATGATATTATGATCTCTTTTGTAGGTTATGATTTCCAAAATGTTAGGTTCTTATGATTAATATTTTTTTACCCTTAATGATCATTTGAGCTCACCATTTTGTATGTTTTCTTTTCCCCAGGTCAGGAATAAGGGTATTAAGTAGGATATTCCAAAAGGGACTCTAGATATGGTGAAATAAATGAGAGACAATTTAGATGATTTATGAACCATTTGTTTACGTTTCCCTGTTTCTAAAGACACTATACCTATACAGTATTTTCATGGTTTTGTAATATGTTGTAATAAGTATGATTCAATTCTGAAGTAATAACCATGTATGTAAAGTATGGGTCATTATAAGACCCAACACATGTACTTACTTATGATGAAGTAGAACTTGATCCCGATCTAACATACTGTGAAGAGCCTATCACAATTCATGATACTAGAAAACATGTATTGAGAAATCAGATGACTCGTCTGGAGAAGGTTCTATAGGGGAACCATAATATGAAGGAAGCAACATTGGAGCCTGAGGAGCTTATGTTAAAGACATACCCAAATCTTTTTAGGTAATATTCTGTAAATTTTGAGGATGAAATTTTTGTAAGGAGTGGAGAATGGAACACCCCATGGTTTTGAAATTAAATATAGAATGCAATTTTATAATCTAACCATTAAACACAAATTTGTCTATTTTATGTATTTAATTTCAAAAATTGGTCATCTAGAGTTGTGTTCAGTAAGTCATTTGGAGTCCGATAGAACAAACTTAATTTTTAGTGAATAGTAACATACCCTTATGTATAGTAATATGAATAGTAATATGTGCCTAATGAAAAGTAAATTTTATTATCATTATATTTTCTTAAGGCTAGAAGATAATAACATCTTGGTTAATTTTTCATTGTGATAAAAAGTAGTTGTAAATTAGAACTTTTAATTATATAAATAAGGTTGGTTTTATTTAACAGTTAAATTAATAATATTTAGAAAATTATTTTTCAAAAATGGACTTCACTTTTGAATTCATCACGTCAAAAAATGGTAGGGGTGAATTTTTGGGATTTTTCTAAAATTTTTGAATTTTTGATGAATTGTAAAATACGATAAAATACGATAAATGCTAAATACTTGATTTACTGCATCATAAGTTATGCAAGGATTATTTAAGCTCATTTGGTTACAACTCACAATCCATTTTTACTATTAGGGGTCACATGAAACAATACTATTGGTTGTCTTGAGGGAAATAATAAAATAATGAATTAAATATTAAATAATTACTCCTCTCCTCCACTATATCACCCCCAACAACTACCTACTCTCTTAATTCCTCTAAGCCTTGAATCTCCTGAATGTTCTACCTAATTACCCATCCCTAGTCACTCCCCACGACCAGGAATATCTTAGTCATGCCAAAATTCCAAAACCCCTTCCATTAAAGAGTTTCTCAAGGAGGTTATTTCAAGAGGTAAAGCACCCTTCTTTCTCATTTGGTTTTATTTCAATTTATTTACTTTTGTTATCTTCAACTCTAATCATCTATCCAAATGATCATGATATCTCTAGTAACATATATATACTGTATTTATCTCTTTTTAATTGAAGTCCCATCATAAATATTCTTACTTCCTCCCTATTATTTTATAAACGAAATCGACGCCATGAGGTTCCGATTTATAACCTTCATGGACGACACAGTTTCATTCTTGAATTTCTTCTTCATTACTGGTCATGAAACAATATTCATGGTTGAAACAGACTATTATATATGTTTTATGAGCTAATTAATATTCAGACACCAGAATATGTACATATAATTAAGTTATATGACAAAACTATTTCATAATATTCCAAATACCACCCAATAATCGAAGTGGTGGTCATCTAATGATTCATCCTCATTACATGTTAAAAAATGATAGAAATTACCATTATCAATTAAATATGTTCATTAATAATATATAATTCCAATCTTGGAGATTTATAACAATTCCACATGAACTTCATTACAAAAAAACATGTGAACCAAATATGAAAATAAAGGAAACAAACAATCCAAAACGACGAAATTCAATATAATAACATATCAATAAAGGCATAAATGAACTAACCATAATTATGGTAACTAAATAAATCTCTAATAGGTTCCTAAATAAGTTATTATCAAGTATAATTTCATATTCTAGGATCTTAAGTACAAGAGCGGAACACGTTTGGAGTTAAGGTAATGGTTTTCCACCCGAACTTCCACTTTCATTCGGGATACTTTAATTGTCTAAATACCTCAATGTAATTCATATTTATTATTATGTACTCATCATATATTATTTTTTATTATCATATATATGTTTACAAACAATAATCCTTCCTTATTTTATGGATAGTTACACGTTTTAAAAGGTTCTTTCAAAAAAATTTCAAAAATACAAGTCCCATTCAAGAGAATTTCTCAAATTCTTACCTATTTAAAAGAGAACTCTATAATCTGTTTTTGGAAACCATTATCTTTATAAAATAACTAATTTTATTATGAAAATACTACCTTAATTCACTTCTAGTTTTATAAAAAATATTTTTCCAAAAGAACTCTTCTTTTCAAAATAAAAGAGTATTTATCTAAATAATTTCTTAATGATTTTATAAGAGTGTTTTCGTCTAATTCAACACTCTTGTTAATCCCATGGTATAATTGGGTTTAATAATTTATGAAGTAATATACCATATTTTATTTAATTTTTTATGACTAACTCTATTGTGGATGATCATCCTAATACCATTCACCTTATTATTCTGAAAGGTTAGTGTTTGTGTTCAATAATTGGGGAAAGTTTGTTACATTTCATATGGTAGTTTCAATATGAATGTATATGTTGTATATGTTTATCCTAGCTCATATGAGGAATTAATTGGTCTTATTATTTGATTCATGGGGCCCTCTATAGCCCCTCGATGCATCGGTAGGTCTCATGAGACAAATAGATGTGGAATTTGTAGAGACCCGAAGCTTGATGTACATGGACATTACATTACATTTGCGGAATACTTAGTACATAACAAAAACACACACTAAAGGATCGTAATAGTTTAGTGTCCTTGGAAACTCGGATCGTAATCTTCTAATCATGGTGAAAGTTCTTCAATATCTCCCATAAAGGTCATCCCTTTTTTCTACCTAAAACCTTTCTTTATATCCTGGGGAAAAGAAAACATAAAAGGGTGAGCTCAAATGCTCAGTAAGGGTAAACAAAAGAAAAATCAATCACATCATATACATAGCTTTTGGAAATCTTAACCTGTAAAAGAGCTCATAATATCATAACATGGGATATATCATAGAAGTGAAATGTAATCCCAATAATCATAACATAAAACATGAAACTTTGTGGCATACACACATAATCATAGAAAATCATTTCTTGTTAGTCAAGACTCATTGCCAAGACTATCTTAGTGGACAAAGTCCCTTTCTGAATCGAGTAACCCTCGTTTCAGTCCTGTTTCACTGAACCGGTATAACCTACCATTTCAGCCATGTCTATCTCATGAGATATAAAATCTTTACCCAATGCATTGGAGGGAGATATAGGTCCCACCCATCTTATAATGATACCATTCTTATGTGTGCCACAAAATCATAAATCATACATCATTGCATAACCCATGAAATAAAATGGGATTCTTAAACAACATGACATCATAAAACAATTCATATAAGATAAAGGAATTCATAAAAATATTTCCATCACAAGATAATCAAACCAATGTAATAATAGGGATAAAAACAGAACCCTTTTATTATCTTAGAAGGAAAATAATTTTGATAAAATACTTCAACTCTATTCTTGAGGAAAATATCCTTTCTTCTTCAAAAACATTTTTTCCTTTCATAACATGTCATACGAATTTAAAATAAAAGAAGTTGATTAAAAATAAACTTGAAAACTTGTAAAGGAAGTTTCTTAGAAATAATGTTTTAAAAATCCATTCAGGTCGTATAAGTTAAAAAAACATTCTTCGTACTTTTGTCGGAAAAGTCAAAAAGTACCTCGTACGGAAAACGACAAAAGATTCCTTTCACTTCTTTTACTAAAAACTCACCGAAGGGTAAAAATGGATTTAAACAATTGTAGGTGGATGGAAATAATATTACATATTGATGAAACATGGATGTGGATGATAAAATACACCCCAGTAAATACTTACGAATAAACAATCTCGGATAAAAATGAGATTGTGATATTTCCCTTACCTTAGGTCCGACTTGCTTTGTAAGTGTCCGAACCTCCTGTATAATGATTTAAATCATGTTATTGACTTATTACAGAATCATATTCATTGTTATGATATCATATATGGTTCACTTATGACATTATATTACCCGTTCTTTTGTAAATTCCATGTTAAAGAAGCGTTTTGGGTAAAATCGTTTCATTTATCGTAGGTGTTTTGACTTGTTGTTCTTGACATCATTATTACTTATATCATGATTTACTTACTTCCACAATATAAAATATGATTTATATATCATATATATTCAGTATATATATATATATAATAGGTAGATAAATGAAATGAAAAACACCGTTCATGGAGACGGTAGTCCGTACGTACGCATGAACGCTGTTTTCCTTTCCTTATTGTCTTGAAATGGAAGTAAGTAGATGACATACATATGTATATATATACATAAATCCAGTAGCTTTATAATGTCATATATTTCATTATTATTTCTTATATATACATTATAATCATTCTTAAATGGTTAACATGGAGAATGAATCTCATCGCGTCGTGGAGACGGTAGTCCGTACGTACGCACGAGCGATGATATCATTTCTATAAATATTGAATTGAATTGGAGTGGATTATACAATATATCAGAATCAATATGATGTTGTAATAACTATGTATAGTTATTCTTTACACCATTATACCCATCCATGTAAGGTGGTGGTGGAAAATAGATTACACGACGGCGTGGAGACGGTATTCCGTACGTACGCACGCGCGGTGATTTCTTTTTCCGTAGGATGGATAGATGGTGAAATAGGGTTGTTTCATACTTATAATAACATATCAGTATATGAGTGATACTGATGTTATTACTTCATAATGAAACAACCTAAGAAGAGGAAGTGGAAGAAGAAATAAAGATGAAAGAATTGGTAACGGTAATTACCTCTTCTTTGAAGCGCCTCTTTGAGACCTCCTATTAGGGCACTAAAATTGGTCTTTGAGGAAGACCATAACCTCTAGGATGTTGCTAGGGAAGTGGAGAGGAGAAATTGGAAGGGGTTGGCCGAGCTTGAGTGCTCAAATTGGTGTGAGGAGGAGGGGGAGGAGGTGTCCTTTTATAAGGGAGGAGAGGGGCACCTTAGGAATATCTCAAAATATTATTTTATATTAAAGTCAAAATCGGTTTATAATGGTTCCAAAGGGTCTTATTTCGAAGATAAGGTGAGGAGGGGTCGAAATCCTATCAACCAAGAGAATTTAGACAAGTTTAGGATATTATTTTAACCTTATCAATTAAATTTAACTCTAAGTTAAATAATTTAACTTTTACCATGTCTTTTTGTTTTCTTTCACTATATGGTTAATAAACTTACTATAACATGCCAAACGAACCCCAAATTGTTTATTATTAATATATATATCCTTATCTAAGTCATTTGGCCGAACCTTATATTTTTAGGAATACAATAACATTTAATAATATAATATTTGATTTAAAAACTGTTTTGTGTCAATTTTGACACTATTTGATATATGATTTTTGTGAAAGTCATAACAGAATTAAATGTTCGAACCAAGTTGATTAAATCAACATTAATATATCATAGTAACCTAGAAAATTAGTGGAATTCATAAAAAATCTCAAATTACATTTATTTTGGTGTTTATAAGATCAATTATGTCAATATTTCATTAATAAGATAATTACTGCATCATCGTTGTGTCATAAATAAATTAAATTATTTTATGTCTAAAAATTACAAATAAAATACCATCATGTAGGAAATATTTTTAGATTTATAATGAATATTTACAATCGAATTTATCTTATGTATAACCCCAAATTAAAAATGATTTACTTATTAAACTTTGATTTTAACTATTTTAACCTTTCTTTAAATAAATTAATAATAAATGTCCTAATCTAATCCAAGTGGGCCTAAATGGTCATATTTTATTCCTAAGTTTGTTTTTGGTCGAATTACACTTGTCCAATAGAATTAGGACATGTGTTAGGGTAATAGTAATATCATATTTACCCTTAGTTACCCTATTTACTATTAACCGCGGTAAAAAAGTAAAAAGTTACTATTCACCAAAAAATTATTTTAATCTCATTGAACCACATTTTAGTCCTTGATATTAACCGTGTCTCTCGGATTTTCGAAATTCCATTCACAGAAGCGGCAAAATTAAGTTTTATGAAAAATTCAGTTTTTTTTTAACTACCACTTAGTAGTTTCACTATTCATCAAAAATTGATGTTTTTCAGAACAATGCCAAAATTTCATCCTAAGCTATATTTCATATTCCGAATTCAAAAATGAAATCTATTTTACCAAATTCATAACATAGAAGTTGCATTAATTAATTTTATAATTAAATCCCGCTGTTAAAATAAATAGCGTGTTTTTAGGAAACAATATATATCAAAAGATTGACACTTGATTATGTCTGGTTTAAATGTCAAATTACAACCAATGACCAACATTGTATTAAATTGTAAAAATATATTCTAAATATACTTTAAAACCACTCAAATTAATAATTTATCACTATTAATTATTTCGATTAAAAAAAGTTGTTTTTAATTATAATTTAGTAATTTTTCACTATTCATCAGAATATGAAAGTTATCCGAAAAGTACCAAAATTTCACCTTAGGCTAAATTCGATACTCCGAATCCAAGAATGAAGCTCATTTTGAAAAATAAGATTTACAGAATTTTAAAAAGTGGTTAGTACTATTCATAACGGCTAGTTTTAATAATATTTTAATAGCACATCGTTGTTTAGTGAAACTCGGTATTGCGTATTACACACGCTGTCGAGGAAGGTCGCGATTGCGTGTAATGCAAGGAAAGTCAAGGATGCGTATTTTGCAAGCTCCTTTTGGTGTAGCGTACAACACAAGATATTAATAAAATTAAAAAGAATAGTTTTCATAAAATCTCGGGCTGTTACATTCTACCCCCCTTAAAATGAATTTCGCCCTCGAAATTCGTCGGGGTTATAAATAGTTTACTATTCGAAAGTTTCTTTAATAGAAACCCACATCGTAAAAAGGAATACCAAAACCAATCTTTAAAAACAAAAGTATGAAACGTAATGGTTACCCAAATAAACCAATCACTGGGTTTCCACATAGGTGAAAATATGGATATGGAAGAGAAATCTAACCATCATGTTCTGATGGAGAGTGGTAGAGAACATGGCTATGGAAAAGCCAGTAATCACAAATCCATAAATTTGTGACGATCTAAGGTACCATCTGATTCATCAGGTATAAGAGAACTAGGACAACATTTTTGGTTTTCAAGATCATTTCCCTAAAGTTAAAGAATTTGAATTAGAATAAATACTTACTTTATTTTGGTACAATCTCACTGTTGTTCGTGCCTTTAACAATTTCCACTTCATCTCTTAAATAAATGAAGTTGAATTTGTTATTCGTGAAGTGTTAGCAGATCATGTGATAGAATGACGGGTCATTCCATCTATCTCAAACAATAGGTTAGCAAAAATTATATACATAAGTCGATCTATAGTGAGATTAATCACATATGGTTCCTAAAATGGGCTTATACTTCATATATCATACTGCTTAATATAATAAAACTAGTTTCTACTAAACAGGGACTTCCTGTAGGCTAGTGGTAGGCGATAAAGGCCAGTAGCACTTCGGTTGTGGGTTCGATTCCTACAGCCTTGTCCGAAGCGATGGGCTGTCGCCCGTCCTGCAGGTTGTCCTTTTTCTAAAACTACGTTACTATAACATCCCATCAATAATATCGAAAATCTTCTATCCTTAAACAATACTAACTTATGTCCAACATAATCCAGTCTAATCTTTAGGCTTATACATAATACTGCAGTCCACTCTCATAATATAGTGACATCGATTACCAGAGATTTAATACTGTCGTTGATCCCCACATATCATAAGATATGTCTTGTTGGTCACATTCCAAACATTCAAAGTCCTTAATCGTGTATTCTCTTTAATACCTTAGTGAAAACATGAGTGCAGTTAAAAGTTAACACTTTCCACATACCAAAATCCTCAAAATTCTATATACTCAAACCATGATATCACTTAGTCCTTATATCAATCATGAGATCATGAATACTATTAAACATTTCATTTTATCGTCTTCATTATGCGCATATCATCTTATTTCCAAAAAATATCTCAATCACTTTGAATACCACATCAATAAATATTTCAATACTCAATGATACAACATTATTTTGGAATCCCATTACATAAACACTTAATCATTCCACCACATCGTTGTCATATTCAACATTGCCAATAGTGATCGCATGTGATTTCCCTTTGTCCTTTGCCTTCAGTGGTTTCTCATGTTGATCATCACTAACCCTTGGATTAGGGAAATTATTAGCATAATGCCCCATTTCCTTGCACTTGAAGCATTGAAGTGTTGGCGGTGCGTTCTCTGTAGTGTTTGCTTTATTCACTTCATTAGAATCCCTTTTTCCATTACTTCGACACTCAGCTGCTCGATGACCATCTTTTCCACACTTAAAACATTTTCTAGTCCCTTTAAGACAATCTCCACCATGCTTCTTTCCACACTTTGTGCATAAGGAAACAGTCATCTTCTTTTCACCATTATTCTATGTTTTCTCCTTGAACTCCATCTTTCGTTTCTTGTCAAACCCATGAGATGGATATGTAACACCAACTTCCATTTCTACCTTGATAGCACAACGCACAATTTCTTCATAGCTACTGAAGTCTCTTATAGATAATGCCCTTCGAAGACTTGGTTTTAAGCCACTGAAAAATCGATCAACTTTACTTTCAGGTTGGATGATAATACCAGAAGCGTACCTTGCAAGTCTTGTAAAATTCGCTTCATAGGTACCAACAGATTCATCATCCCTTTGCTTCAGTTCAAGAAACTCTTTCTCCATCTTTGTTCGGAGAATACGAGGGAAGTACTTATTGAAAAATAAGTTCTTGAACTCGTCCCATTCCATAGACTCAATTTCATCCCTTTGCCTCGTATTCTTAATAAGATTCCACCATTGATCAGCATCTCCTTCCAAACGATAAACTGCTAAGATGACTTTATCATGTTCAGAACATTGAAGAACTGAAAATATCTTTTCAGTAGTACTAATCCATTGTTCAGCAACTAATGGATCAGTAGACCCACTGAAAGAAGGTGGACGCTGCCTCATGAAGGATTCAACAGAATGTTGCTCCTTCCTTTGCTCGTTTGGAAGTCCTGCATGATTCATAGCTTGAGAAAGTTGTGTGAGCATGGCTACAAGATTTTGCATTCCGGCTCCCATATCGTTTGGTTGCTCAGGGGGACAATCATTGCATTGCCCATCACATTCCACATTAACACGGTTCCTTCGGGTTCCAGCCATCGTCTAAAACCCCAAAAGAATAGTATGAGAGGCAAAAATCATGCTAGGGAAAACAACATAATAAAGGGTTAGTACCCTCAATATCTAGCATCTTAGGTTAAATTCGAAGATCGTTAGCGCAATTCTAGGACTATAACCTATACGTATACTTAACCTTAGAGACATCCCTAGACATACCTTAGAAATATCTCTAGGAATCTCACTAAAGTTCTCGCATCCTAGTTTCCAAAGGTTGACTAAACCTTTCCTCTGATACCAACTGTAGAGACCCGAAGCTTGACGTACATGGACATTACATTACATTTGCGGAATACTTAGTACATAACAAAAACACACACTAAAGGATCGTAATAGTTTAGTGTCTTTGGAAACTCGGATCGTAATCTTCTAATCATGGTGAAAGTTCTTCAATATCTCCCATAAAGGTCATCCCTTTTTTCTACCTAAAACCTTTCTTTATATCCTGGGGAAAAGAAAAAATAAAAGGGTGAGCTCAAATGCTCAGTAAGGGTAAACAAAAGAAAAATCAATCACATCATATACATAGCTTTTGGAAATCTTAACCTGCAAAAGAGCTCATAATATCATAACATGGGATATATCATAGAAGTGAAATGTAATCCCAATAATCATAACATAAAACATGAAACTTTTTGGCATACACACATAATCATAGAAAATCATTTCTTGTTAGTCAAGACTCATTGCCAAGACTATCTTAGGGGACAAAGTCCCTTTCTGAATCGAGTAACCCTCGTTTCAGTCCTGTTTCACTGAACCGGTATAACCTACCATTTCAGCCATGTATATCTCATGAGATATAAAATCTTTACCCAATGCATTGGAGGGAGATATAGGTCCCACCCATCTCATAATGATACCATTCTTATGTGTGCCACAAAATCATAAATCATACATCATTGCATAACCCATGAAATAAAATGGGATTCTTAAACAACATGACATCATAAAACAATTCATATAAGATAAAGGAATTCATAAAAATATTTCCATCACAAGATAATCAAACCAATGTAATAATAGGGATAAAAACAGAACCCTTTTATTATCTTAGATGGAAAATAATTTTGATAAAATACTTCAACTCTATTCTTGAGGAAAATATCCTTTCTTCTTCAAAAACATTTTTTCCTTTCATAACATGTCATACGAATTTAAAATAAAAGAAGTTGATTAAAAATAAACTTGAAAACTTGTAAAGGAAGTTTCTTAGAAATAATGATTTAAAAATCCATTAAGGTCGTATAAGTTAAAAAAACATTCTTCGTACTTTTGTCGGAAAAGTCAAAAAGTACCTCGTACGGAAAACGACAAAAGATTCCTTTCACTTCTTTTACTAAAAACTCACCGAAGGGTAAAAATGGATTTAAACAATTTTATGTGGATGGAAATAATATTACATATTGATGAAACATGGATGTGGATGATAAAATACACCCCATTAAATACTTACGAATAAACAATCTCGGATAAAAATGAGATTGTGATATTTCCCTTACCTTAGGTCCGACTTGCTTTGTAAGTGTCTGAACCTCCTGTATAATGATTTAAATCATGTTATTGACTTATTACAGAATCATATTCAATGTTATGATATCATATATGGTTCACTTATGACATTATATTACCCGTTCTTTTGTAAATTCCATGTTAAAGAAGCGTTTTGGGTAAAATCGTTTCATTTATCGTAGGTGTTTTGACTTGTTGTTCTTGACATCATTATTACTTATATCATGATTTACTTACTTCCACAATATAAAATATGATTTATATATCATATATATTCAGTATATATATATATATATATAATAGGTAGATAAATGAAATGAAAAACACCGTTCATGGAGACGGTAGTCCGTACGTACGCATGAACGCTGTTTTCCTTTCCTTATTGTCTTGAAATGGAAGTAAGTAGATGACATACATATGTATATATATACATAAATCCAGTAGCTTTATAATGTCATATATTTCATTATTATTTCTTATATATACATTATAATCATTCTTAAATGGTTAACATGGAGAATGAATCTCATCGCGTCGTGGAGACGGTAGTCCGTACGTACGCACGAGCGATGATATCATTTCTATAAATATTGAATTGAATTGGAGTGGATTATACAATATATCAGAATCAATATGATGTTGTAATAACTATGTATAGTTATTCTTTACACCATTATACCCATCCATGTAAGGTGGTGGTGGAAAATAGATTACACCACGGCGTGGAGACGGTATTCCGTACGTACGCACGCGCGGTGATTTCTTTTTCCGTAGGATGGATAGATGGTGAAATAGGGTTGTTTCATACTTATAATAACATATCAGTATATGAGTGATACTGATGTTATTACTTCATAATGAAACAACCTAAGAAGAAGAAGTGGAAGAAGAAATAAAGATGAAAGAATTGGTAACGGTAATTACCTCTTCTTTGAAGCGCCTCTTTGAGACCTCCTCTTAGGGCACTAAAATTGGTCTTTGAGGAATACCAGAACCTCTAGGATGTTGCTAGGTAAGTGGATAGGAGAAATTGGCAGGGGTTGGCCGAGCTTGAGTGCTCAAATTGGTGTGAGGAGGAGGGGGAGGAGGTGTCCTTTTATAAGGGAGGAGAGGGGCACCTTAGGAATATCTCAAAATATTATTTTATATTAAAGTCAAAATCGGTTTATAATGGTTCCAAAGGGTCTTATTTCGAAGATAAGGTGAGGAGGGGTCGAAATCCTATCAACCAATAGAATTTAGACAAGTTTAGGATATTATTTTAACCTTATCAATTAAATTTAACTCTAAGTTAAATAATTTAACTTTTACCATGTCTTTTTGTTTTCTTTCACTATATGGTTAATAAACTTACTATAACATGCCAAACGAACCCCAAATTGTTTATTATTAATATATATATCCTTATCTAAGTCATTTGGCCGAACCTTAGATTTTTAGAAATACAATAACAATTAATAATATAATATTTGATTTAAAAACTATTTTGTGTCAATTTTGACACTATTTGATATATGATTTTTGTGAAAGTCATAACAGAATTAAATGTTCGAACCAAGTTGATTAAATAAACATTAATATATCATAGTAACCTAGAAAATTAGTGGAATTCATAAAAAATCTCAAATTACATTTATTTTGGTGTTTATAACATCAATTATGTCAATATTTCATTAATAAGATAATTACTGCATCATCGTTGTGTCATAAATAAATTAAATTATTTTATGTCTAAAAATTACAAATAAAATACCATCATGTAGGAAATCTTTTTATATTTCTAATGAATATTTACAATCGAATTTATCTTATGTATAACCCCAAATTGAAAATGATTTACTTATTAAACTTTGATTTTAACTATTTTAACCTTTCTTTAAATAAATTAATAATAAATGTCCTAATCTAATCCAAGTGGGCCTAAATGGTCATATTTTATTCCTAAGTTTGTTTTTGGTCGAATTACACTTGTCCAATAGAATTAGGACATGTGTTAGGGTAATAGTAATATCATATTTACCCTTAGTTACCCTATTTACTATTAACCGCGGTAAAAAAGTAAAAAGTTACTATTCACCAAAAAATTATTTTCATCTCATTGAACCACATTTTAGTCCTTGATATTAACCGTGTCTCTCGGATTTTCGAAATTCCATTCACAGAAGCGGCAAAATTAAGTTTTATGAAAAATTCAGTTTTTTTTTAACTACCACTTAGTAGTTTCACTATTCATCAAAAATTGATGTTTTTCAGAACAATGCCAAAATTTCATCCTAAGCTATATTTCATATTCCGAATTCAAAAATGAAATCTATTTTACCAAATTCATAACATAGAAGTTGCATTAATTAATTTTATAATTAAATCCCGCTGTTAAAATAAATAGCGTGTTTTTAGGAAACAATATATATCAAAAGATTGGCACTTGATTATGTCTGGTTTAAATGTGAAATTACAACCAATGACCAACATTGTATTAAATTGTAAAAATATATTCTAAATATACTTTAAAACCACTCAAATTAATAATTTATCACTATTAATTATTTCGATTAAAAAAAGTTGTTTTTAATTATAATTTAGTAATTTTTCACTATTCATCAGAATATGAAAGTTATCCGAAAAGTACCAAAATTTCACCTTAGGCTAAATTCGATACTCCGAATCCAATAATGAAGCTCATTTTGAAAAATTAGATTTACAGAATTTTAAAAAGTGGTTATTACTATTCATAACGGCTAGTTTTAATAATATTTTAATAGCACATCGTTGTTTAGTGAAACTCGGTATTG
Organism: Viscum album; assembly: GCA_963277665.1. Lineage (NCBI taxonomy): Eukaryota > Viridiplantae > Streptophyta > Magnoliopsida > Santalales > Viscaceae > Viscum > Viscum album. The sequence continues at coordinate 1,933,905,720 of OY728160.1, forward strand.
CGTATTACACACGCTATCGAGGAAGGTCGCGATTGCGTGTAATGCAAGGCAAGTCAAGGATGTGTATTGTGCAAGCTCCTTTTGGTGTAGAGTACAACACAAGACATTAATAAAATTAAAAAGAATAGTTTTCATAAAATCTCGGGCTGTTACAGAATTCGCTGAGGCCTTTCCCAACGTGATATGGATTTTGGCCGAGGCCTTAATCACTAGATGTCTTGGTCAAGGCCATGAAAAAATGATTCAAAATCTCTATCATATGAACTTCCCTCATTATGAATCTAGTAATTTAAATTCCATGTGGTTATTCGACTAGTAGAATACACATGGTAATGTTTTATTATGGAATTTTTCACTCAGCTCATTTTCCTGCCATAATGTTTTCATGTTTATTATCAAAGGCATCTGTTTCAAATTATTCACCATGTCTAATGTTTATATTCTCTTCCCCTGTATTTCTTATTCTTACTGATCTTTTGAGCTTAACACTTTCTTATGTTTCATTTTCTCAGGAGATGAAGAAGTAATTTATGAATGACTTTCAAGCATAATCTAAGAGACGTGATGTTTCTAGTGGAATAAAAAGTGTTTTTGTTTCCATTCATGTTGTAATGATTAACTGATGTATGTAACTTGTATCCAATAACAGTAAAAAACACGTTCTATTGAGATTCATATTCCTTGTATGTATGCAAATGTAATTAAATAAGGCACTGACTTAGGGAAACTGGGGTCGGGTCCTTACAAAAAACATGAAGATGATGAAGATGAATTTTTTCTATTATACAAACACTCCCCTTAGAACACTCGCTTTAGCAACATGGTCAATCTCAACAGGTAAAAAACATATAATCACTACTATGGGTCTCTCTAAACATTTATTATAAGGATTTTATAATTAATTAACAATTTATTTCATTCAATTCATCATATATAATTGTTATCTCATACCACAATGCATATAGACAACTATATAATACATGAAATAATTATTTCCCTTTCATGATCAATTCATTGCAATATATATATACTTATGTGTATATTTTAATGAATTCCTAGATAGATCATTCCATAATTGGCGATGAATTTATATCTCATAATCTAATTACATCATAAAATAATTAGAACACATAACATGTGAATCGTCCATTGTGAAATTATATCAACTGAAAAAAGAAAACATCACAAATAGAAATCCCTTCTCGGGGAACTTAAATATTACCTAATATATGTATTAGCTACTTTCATTCAGATTCTTATTTCCATGTCTTGACACATCCTAGTCTCTTTCATACCCTTCCAAAATAGTATATAATGGAAATGAAACCTCTTTTGATACAACCTTCTAATGTAACATGATCCACTACTCTCTCACATTTCTAGAAATGGTCAGTTCCAAGACCTCAAATGTGCCTCCACTTATATCCTAGGATATTGAATTTCACTATGGGTGTAAATAGTATAGAAGAGAGACTATACCCCTATTAAAGATTAAAGAAGTTGGAAATAAAAGAATATAACAAAATATTAGAGTTACTATTTTGGAACCAAAATATGATCCATGGTAACCGTCAAAAATGTCAAAGATAGTATAAAGATAAATAAAGCATAAATAGCCCGAGAACACTCTAAGGGGTTCTGGTTTGTGTATCTTGGATACACTACAAAATTTATGGAGCTCGTGGTGGTCCCTAATTGATTCTTCCTTTTGGTGAACACGTGAAGGGTTGATGATTCCCTCTGTGTGTCCTATGGCACTTTGTGGTTGTTCAATGGATTGATGGCATTCTTCATGAGTTTGATTGAGTTGATACCATTTTAAAAAACTGAAATAATAATTTTGGACAAAATACAAGCTTCATGGAACCAGTTTAATATAAAAACCCCACTCATTCCAACCATTTCGGTATGGTTACCCTACCTTTCGACTTCTAGATTGATCACAATACATGAAGAATCTATGCATCGCAAACCAAACTGAAATGGATCATCCATGGTATCCTAGATTCATGAACCCCCCTTCTATATGTTCTTCAATACGTCCACCGAATTATGGGATTCATTTTTTGAAGGCCTAATCCATTCTAGGAGGAAGAATTTCTTATGGGGAGCTTTAGGATTCACGAAGCATTGAGGATTCATGAAGCACTACTTTCCTAAGCTAGGATTTCATCTCAAGGAAAGCTCACCAGGTATTCTAAATCACACTCATCTTCAAAACCCTTGGCCTCTAAGAAGAACATGATATTTATGAAGGACCACTCTATGAATCTAATTGATTCATGAAGCCCCTCTCCTGGCCTTTTCCATACTGCATCCCTTCAGCTGACACCGATTTATAGAGGTATAGTTCCCAAATCCATAACATCCATCATGGATTGGTTTATATTCTCTTCAAGTACATATGTGACCTATTCCACCATTTCATATGGCCCGATTTAAATTAAGTGTGTCCCAATACTCAAATATAAGTTTTTATTCTCAACTTAGATTTTCTTACACCATTTTTTCAGTATTGGAAAGGTAATTTAGACTTATTGATTGACCACCCTTCCACAACATTAAAACCTATAATTTAAAAATCTCTGACCCTCACAATAATGTATGAGTGGTGGTAATGTAAGTCCAATGGGTAATGATTGAGTCCCCTGCATCCTCAAATCATGACATAAAACATCACCATACCAAAACTCTCAACACATGACGTCAACTTGTGGTGTTACCATGTTTGAATGGCACATGATTGTCCATGTGTGAATGGAAAGGGATGGTCTCCACACTTCCATCCCTAATAGTGAATTAGATCCTCCTCAAATGTAATGTGATACACCCCACATGTAATGACATGTTCCTGGGGTGTCATTCATATATATTCCCCACACCATGTCTTGATGGTACATATTCCGTTTCACGAGTGTTAGGTCTACCACATCCACCTATTTCTGAAAACAAGAATGTCTCACATGGGCTTAGAGGATAGTAGTGACTGTGACATCTGCCACCTCTATTCCCATGGGACACTCCTACTTGTATTCCCCAATAATGTCACATCCATCAGCCTCCTTTTCAAGTATAATCCCAAATCAAAATCATATCCATGGTCATCCTCACGATTTTAATCCCCCAAAACCTTACTCAATATCCTTATGCCACATCCATGTAGAATTAAAAATCACATGATCCATTGTCCTCTTCCTTATGTATATTCCCTAATCCATTTCTACACTGTTTCATAATTGATTCACAATTAAATAGGATATATAGGAAGCCACATTAAAAACCAATCCCATCATCCACATCCATCGTAATATTCCACAAATCATAGTCATAATAAGATCAAGACCAAAACATGGGAGATCAAATATCCTTCTAGTCTACCGTGAAGTTCCATGTTTAAGCCCCACACTAAATCCAACCAATAGAAATCCTCCTGTGAAGGGAAAATTCCCTGCGTATAACCCACTACAACTGTAGAGTCCCAAGCTCGACGTACATGGACATTACATTACTATTGAGGAATACTAAATGCATAACCAAAGTGGGCACCCAAGGACTGCAATAGTTTAATGTCTTTGGAAACATGGAACATAATCCTCTAATCATAGTGAATGATCTTCAACATCTCCCATTAAGATCTTCCCATTTTTTTTCTTACCTAAAAATATTCATTATGTCTTGGGGAAAGGAAAAAATAGAAAGGGTGATCTCAAATTCTCATTAAGGGTAAACAAGGAGAACATAAAACAATCCATAAACATTTGAACGTAAAAAACATGAACATAAAATTTAAACATCAAAATATTGAGTTGCGAAATAAATCATGGCAGTACGTAAGGCATAGATCAAAATGGAACATAAATCATGAAAAAATAGCATGCGAATATAACATATAATTGTGTCAAACCATTAATCACATGATATGATTCCCATAGTATCCAAGGCATTGCTGTCGAGACCATCATCGTGGACAAATTTCATTACTGAACTGGGTTTACCTGTCGTTCCAGCCATGTATTATTGAACTGGATTTACATGGTTTTCAAGACATGTCTATCTCATAAGATAAAAATCATTACCCAATGAATTGGATGGAGATATAGGTCCCACCCATCTCATAATGAAATCATTATTACATGTTCTATAAAATAAACATAATTCATTCATCATAGCCCAGCGAATAAAATGGGTTTCGTGAACATCATCCCACCATAACATAATACTTAAAAACAACGGATATCATTTCCTCATAATCAAAATCAAACCAGGTAAATAATATTAATATTATACTTTAAACATAACGATATTAAAGAATATAATCTTATAAGGAAAATAGTTTGGAATAAACACCTGAAATGAATTCTTGAGGAAAATGTTGTTTCTTATTTAAAATCATTTTTCGTTCTAAAAATGCCATGCAATTTTAAAAGAAAATAATTTTGTTGAAAATAATAATGAATACTGTTAGACTAATCTTCAAGGAAATAAATTTTTATGAAACCGTAAAAATCCATTCATGTCGTATAAGTTAAAAAACATTCTCCTCGTACATTTTTTCGGAAACGTCAAAAAGTACCTCGTATGGTAAAAAAAGATTCTTTTTATACAATGTGTTAAAAATTATAAAAGGGTAAAAAGGGACATTAAACATACATGGAAGAGTAGTACACATTTTATGAAAACAGTTTTAGAAGACATGGATCTGGATGATAAATATAACCCCAGTAAATACTTATGAATAAACAACCTCAGATAAGAACATGATTGGAATAATTATCCCATACCTTGGGTCTAATATCTTTAGTATGTGTATGAATCTCCTATATAGTTGATGAAACATATTATAAACTTGTGACAGAAACATAATAATATTTATGATACCATATATGATTGACTATGACATTATATTTCCCGTTCATTTGTCAATTTCATGTTAAATTAGTGTTTTGGGTAACATCGTTTCATTTATCATATGTGTTTTGAATTGTAATTTTTTCATATGAATAAATGGATCATGATTAATTACTTCTAGAATGTAAAAAATGATTTATATATCATATATATTCAATATATATATTTATATAATTGATCGATAAATGGAATGGAATACACCGTTCATGGAGACGGTAGGTCGTACGTACGCATGAACGCTATTTTATTCTCCTTATTAAAGTAATTGACATATATATATATATACATAAATCCAGTAACCTTATTATTTAATATATCTCATGATTATTTATTTGATATAATTTATAAACATTCTTGAATGGTTATCATTGAGAATGAATCTCATCGTGTCGTGGAGACAGTAAGCCTTATGTATGCATGAGTGATGAAATCATTCCCATGATTGTGTAATCTTAATGATGTGTTTGGTGTATAATATTTCAGAATCAATGTCCCTTTAAAATAATCATATATAGTTATTTCTTCCATCATTATACCCATCCAAGTATGTTGGTGATGGGAAAAAAAGATTACACCAAGGAGTGGATATGGTATTCCGTTCTTACACACACATGGTGATTTCATTTATTGATGGATGGGTAGAAGGTGAAATAGGGTTTTTTCATATTCATAATAATATATCAGTATATTTATATAATGAAGTTATTAATTTTTAATGAAACAACGAATGAAGGGGAATTAGAAGATCAAATAAATTTGAAAGAACCGATAGAAGATATTACCTCTTCCTCGAAGTACCTTATTTAAACATCACCTTAGGGCACTAGAGTCGGTCTTTGAAGAAGACCAGGACCGCTAGTATGTTTATAAGGAAGTTGAGAAGGGAAATGGGTAGGTTTTTTCCGAGTTGTAAGTCTCAAATGGAGTGAAGAAGAGAGGGAGGAGGTGCTATTTTATAAGAGAGTAGAGTGGATCTTTTTAAAACCTCCAAAATATTAATTTATAATAAACTCAAACCCCACATAAAAACCTCCAAAGTGATTCAACATCAATGATTACATGATATATGGTTGTAATAACATTAAACAATAAAATTTAGAAATGTTTAATTTTATTTTAAAACTTTCCCTTTTGATTTATCCTTATTTAATCTATTTGATTTTATTTTTGGTAACAATATTCTAAATTTTAAATTGTCATAAATACTTAATTATGTGTTGTGAATTACCAATAATTAGATACATTATAAAATTTTATACCATACAATTTTCAATTTTTAATTTTTAAATATTTTTGTGATTTTTAAACAATTTAATAATATGTTAATTTTATAAAATACAAATAGTGTCAATTCTGACACTATTCAATTATTTGAATTTAAATAAAATCCACATAGAAGATCTGTTCGAACCGAAATATTTAATAAATTCTTAAAATGTAATATATATCTATAAAATTCATGGAGAACATTAATTAGTAAATAGAATATTTATTTTTATATTTTTAAAAAAAATTATTTGATACTTTTCTTAATTAAATAATTACTACTAAATTATTGTATAATTATTTATTATGCTTATTTTTGCATTAAAATAAAAAATAAAATACAATTATTAAAATAAATCTAATTTATTTCATCAGAACACTTTTAGTTGAATTTATTTTCTAAAAAACCAACTTTTAAAATGTAATTTTTATTAAAATATGAAGGTGACAACTTTGACATCATTTAAAATAAAATAATATAAATATCATTATCTATTTTATAACGCTCTAAATGGTCCAAAAGTCTACAGTTGGATGATTATGGTGTATATATACTCGACCAATAAGTTTTGGTCCGGTTTTTGGGCCTTTGATGGGTATTATTGTTTTAATAAAAACTATTTTATTGATTTTTCACTAAATATATAATTTATGCATTATTGATGTATAAGATATTAAGGGAATTATATATTTATTTAAAATTATAAATAAATAAATTGATAAAGAAAAACATTTTAGATTTAAAATGAGTATTTATAGTTTAATTTCTATTTAGTATAACCTTATATTAAAAATAATTTAATTATTAATGTTTGAGTGAGACATATTTAACTTTTCATTAAATAAAAAAAATGTATTAATCACATACAGGTGGGTTCCAATAGTTTGAATTTCGACCCAATTATATTTTAAGATGAAATATAATCATCCAATTATATTATGACAAATTTTAGGATACTTTTATAATTTTATATTTACCCATAATTACCAAATTTACCTTTAATTATGGTAAATAAAATTTACCGTAGTTACTTTTCATAATGGAAAAAATAAAAGTCACCCATTAACCTAATTTGGACCTAACGATTCAAATATGGAATTCATTTTTCCAAATTCAAAACACAGAATATTGATTAAATAATTTAAAATTAATCTCGTTGTCGAAAAAATGGGTTTTAGTTTAAAACATTGCAAAAGATTGAAATATTTTTACATATGAATTCAATGTAACATTAATGATAATTACATGAATTATATTAAATGGTAAAATATATTCTATTTATACTTTAAAACCATTCAATATTATAATTTAACAGTATAAATTATCTTGATAAAAAAGTTGTTTTAAATAATAAATTAGCGTATTTTTACTATTCATCAAATATGAAAGTTATCAGAATAATGTCAAAGATCTATGTGACCTAAATTTTTATATTCAGAAGAAGAATTTTACATTTCCAAATTGAACTTATAAATTTTCAAAAATTAGATTTAAAATCAGTGCGCTATCAAAAGGTGACAAAGCCACATTTTTTGAAAAATAATTCTTTTATCCGAAAAATTAATTTTGTTCTCATACCTTGTTCTAGAATTTTTTTAAGATGAATTCTAATGATATAAAATTATAAATGTGGTTAATACAATCCATAACGGCTAGTTCATAATAATATTATAATAATATATCATTGTTTAGTGAAACTCAGTGTTGCCTACAACACAAGCTATTGAGGAAGGTCTCTCTTGCATGAAGCACATGCCAAGAATAGTGTTTCATATACTACTAGAAAATATAGTGCTACGTATAGAAAAATATAATCTTGGTGTAGCATACAAAGAAATTAAAAATAGTATTTCTCATAAAATTTTTGGGTGTTACATTCTCCGCCCCTTAAAATAAACTTCGCCTCAAAATTCGTAGGGGTTATAAATGGTTTATTACTTGAAATTTTCATTCATAGAAACACACATCGTAAAATTGAATAATAAAACATAATTTTTAATACTAAAGTATGAAACTTAATGGTTACCAAAATTAACTAATCACTGGGTTTCCACATAAAATAACATAGGTGAAAATATGGATATGGAAGATAAATCTATCAATCATGTTCTGATGGAGAGTGGTAGAGAACATGGCTATGAAAAATTAAAAAATCACAAAGCCTTAAATTTGTGACGATCTAAGGTACTATCTAATTCATTGGATATGAGGGTACTAGGACAACATTTTTGGTCTGAAAAATCATTTCCCTAAAGTTGAAAATTTTGAATTAGAAGAAATACATACTTGATTTTTTGTACAATCTCATCATTGGTCATTTCATCAACAATATCCACTTCATATAATAATAAAATGATGTTGAATTTATCATTCATTAAGTGTTATCAGATAATTTGATAGAATTATGGTTCATTCAATTTTTCTCAAACAAAAGGTTAGCAAAAGTTATTAAATATACATAAGTCCATCTCTGGTGAGATTAACTATATAGGATTCCAAAAATGGACTTATTCTTCATCTATCATACCACATAATAAAATAAAAATAATTTCTACTAACCATGGACTTTCTTGTAGGCCATTGGTAGGTTATAATGGCTTGTCTCACTTCGGTTGGGGGTTCGATTCCCACAACCTTCTCCGATGTGACGGGTTGTCGCACGTCCTGTAGGTTGTCTTTTTTCTGAAACTACACAATTATAAAATTCCATAAATAATATTGAAAAAAATTTCTTGCCATTAAAAATAGTATATGATGTCAAACCAAATCCATTCCAACATTTAGGCTTATCAAAAATACTAATTTCCAAACTCACAGTATAAATAAAACAATTTCAAGAATGGCCATATAACAAACATGTGAATACCGTCATTTATCCCCCATATATCATAAGATATATCTTGTTGGTCACATTCGAAACATTTTAATACCATAATAATGTATTCATGAAACATTAATTACCATAGAACCATAGTGAAATCATGAATGTTGACAAAATTTATCTCTTTCCACAGACCAAATTCCCAAAAATTCTACATACTCAATCCATGATATCACTTTGTCCTTATATCAGTAGTGAGCTCATTAATAATATCCAACATATTACATTATCTACATCCCTTCATTATGTGCATATAATCTTCTTTCCAAAAATATTTCAATCACTTTTCATGGTTACTGGTACCATATAATTATTGAAAACCACAATAAACCAATATATAGAAATTACAATATTTCGTGATACTATAAATGATATTCCACAACACTATTTTTGAATCCCGTTACATAAACACTTAATCATTCCACCACTTTTTTGTCATATTCAACATCACCCCTAGTGATCGCATGTGACTATCCTTTTTAAATTTCCATAATAGTTTGTTGATGTCGATCATCATTAACCCTTGGATTATGTCATTAGTTAGCACAATTCCCCATTTCCATTCACCTGTAGCACTGAAGTGTTGGTGGTGCGTTCTCTATAGTCTTTTCTCTATTATCTTGATTAGCTACCTTTTTCCATTTACATTGAAACTCAACTTCTAGATAACCTTATTTTCCACAATTAAAACATTTTCTAGTCCCTTTAAGACAATGTCCACTATGCTTCATTCCACACTTTGAGCATAATGAAACATTTATCTTCTTTTCATCATTGTTTTGAGATTTTCCATGAACTCAATATTTCCATTCATTTCAAAACCATGATATGGATATATAAAACCAACATCCAGTTCTACCTCGTTATCAAAATGAAAAATTTCTTCATAGCTACTGAAGTCTCTTATAGCTAATTCCATTCGAAGAATTGGTTTTAAGCCACTGAATAATCAATCAACTTTACATTTAGGTTGGATGATAACCTTAGATGCATACCTTTAAAGCCTTGTAAAATTCTCCGCATATATACCAAGAGATTCATCATCCTTTTGATTAAGCTCAAGGAACTTCTTTTCCATATTTGTTCTAAGAATACGAAGGAAGTACTTATTGAAAAGATAGTTTTTAAACTAGTCCCTATTCCAAGGATTCAATTTCACTTGGGGACCTTGTATTCTTTATAAGATTCCACCACTTGTCTGCTTCACCTTCTAAATGGAAAACTACCAAAATGAATTTTTCTTGTTTTAAATAGTGATCTATGGAAAATATCTTTTCAATGTTACTAATCCATTGTTCAGTAACATGTGGATCATAAGACCCACTGGAAGAAGGTGGGTGTTTCCTCATGAAGGTCTCAATAGAATATTGTTCTCTTCTCTCCTCATGTGGAAGTACTCAATGATTCATAGCATATGTAAGTATAGAAATAAAATTTTTCACTCCATTTCCCATAAAATTTTGTAGTACATTATTAGAATCATTGCATTGACCAGTGCATTGATCATTAAAACAGTTCATCCGTGTTCCAGCCATTATCTAAAACCAAAAAAGAATTGTGTTAGAGGAAAAAATCATACTAGGAAAACAACATAATCAAGGGTGAGTATGTTCAATATCTAACATCATAGGTTTAATCATACCTTAGATATTTATCTAGTTTTCTCACTAAAGTGTTCACATCCTAGTTTCCAATGGTTAACTAAACCTTTCCTCTGATACCAACTATAGAGACCCAAGCTTCATGTATGTGGAAATTAAATTTTTTTCTCGGAATACTTAATACATAAAAAAACAGACACCATATAACCGCAATAGTTTAGTGTCTTTGAAAACTTGGAACATAATCATCAAATCATAGTGAAAGATCTTCAACCTCACCCATACAGATCTTCTCCATTTGTTTTCTTACCTAAAACCATTATTTATGTCATAAGGACAAGAAAACATTGAATGGGTGTGCTTGAATGCTCAGTAAGGGTAAACATGGAGAACATAAAACAATCCATAAACATTTCAATTTAAAAACATGAATATAAAATTTAAAAATCAAAATATTTAGTTGTGAAATTAATCTTGTTATTACGTAAGGCATAGATCATAAAGGAACATAAATCATGATAAAATATCATGGCAATAAAACATATAATTGTGTCAAACCATTAAGGACATGATATTATTTCTATAGTATCGATGGCATTGCTTCCAAGACTGTCATAGTGGACAAAGTCCATTACAGAACTGGGGCTACCTATCGTTCCAACCCTGTATTACTGAACCGGATTTACTTGTCATTCCTGCCATGTCTATCTCATGAGATATAAATAATTACCCAATTAATTGAAGGGATATATTGATCCCCCCATCTCAAAATTAAATCATTCTTACAAGTTCCACAAAATAAACATAAATCATTCATCATAACCAAATGAATAAAATGGGTTTCAAAACCATAATAACATCATAACATAATCCATATAAAACAATGGATATCATTTTATCGTAAACAAAATCCAACTATATAAATAATATGAACATTATAAATGAATCATAATCATATTAAATAATGTAATATTAGATGGAAAATACTTTTGAATAAAAACTTGAGATGAATTTTTAAGGAAAATATCATTTCTTCTTCAAAATCATTTTCCTTTCCCCAAATTTCGTGTAATTTTAAATGAAAAGAATTTTGTTTAAAATAATCATGAAATATTTTAGAATTATATTCATGGAAATATGGTTTTATGAAACTGTAAAAATCCGTTCACTTCGTATCAGTTAAAAAAACATTCTCCTCGTACTTTTTACTGGGAAAGTAAAAAATTAGCTCGTATGGTAAACAAAAGAATGATTTCTTCCATAAAATGTGGTAAAATAAAACAAACTGTAAAAAATTACATTAAACATACATGGAATAATAGTTAACATTTTATGAAAACAGTTTTAGAAGACACGTACATGGATGATAAATATAACACCTGTAAATACTTACGAATAAACAATCTCTCATAAGAACACGGTTGGAATAATTATCACTTACCTTAGGTCCAATTCCATCCATACGTGTACGAAACTCCTGTATAGTGGGATTAAAAAAATTATAAACCTGAAACAGAACCATAATAATATTTATGATATTATATATGATTCACTATGACTTTATATTTCCCGTTCATTTTTCAATTCCATGTTAAAGAATTGTTTTGGGTAAAATACTTACATTTATAGTATGTGTTTTGACTTGTATTTTTTTCATATGATTACTGAGATCATGATTAATTTCTTCCAGAATGTATAAGAATGATTTATATATCATATATATTCAATATATTAATATATATAATCGATCAATAAATGTAATGAAAGACACCGTTCATGGAGATGGTAAGCAGTACGTACGCATGAACGTTGTTTTTGTTCCCTTAATTATGTAAATGACATATATATATCCACTTTAATTATTATGTCATATATCTCATTATTATTTATTAGATATAATTTATAATCATTCTTGAATGGTTAACCTGGAGAATAAATCTCATCGCGTCGTGGAGACGGTAACCCGTACGTACGCATGAGCGATGATATCATTACAATTATTTTGGAATTGTATTGAAGTGTATGGGGTATAATATTTTGGAAAAAAATACCACTTTAAAATAATCATATATAGTAATTTCTTCCATAATTATACCCATCCTAGTATGTTGGTGATGAAAAAAATTACACCACGACGTGGTGATGGCATTCTGTACATACGCACAAAGGGTGATTTCATTTTTCGTCGGATGGGTTGATGGTAAAATAGACTTGTTTCATATTTATAATAACATATCAGTATATGAGTGATAGTTATGATATTAATTTATAATTAAGCAACTAAATAATAGTAAGTAGAATAAGAAATAAATTTGAAATAACCGGTAGAAGATACTACCTCTTCCTCAAAGTTCCTTCTTTAAACTTCCTCTTAGTGAACTAGAGTTTGTCCTTGAAGAAGAAAGGGACCTCTAGTATGTTGATAGGGATGTTGCAAAGGTAAATAGGCAGGGTTTGGCAGTGTTTTAAATCTCAAAATGGAGTTAATAAGAGAGGGATGAGGTGCCCTTTTATAAGAGAGTAGAGGGGCAATTTTGGAAACCTCGAAAATATTAATTTATAATAAATTCAAACCCCACTTAAAAACCTCCCAAAAGATTCAACATCTAATATTAGAAGATATAATTTTGTAATAACATAATCCAATCATATTTAGATATGTTTTTATTTGATTTTAAACCTTTTCATTTTGATTTATCCTTATTTAATCTATTTGATTTTAGTTCTGGTAATAATTTTCCAAATTTTAAATTGCAATAAATACTTAATTTTGTTTTTTTAAATGTCCATAATTAGATAAATAATGGAATTTAAACCATATAATTTTAATTTTTTTTATTTTTAAGTATTTTTTTATTTTTAAACAAAATAATAATAGGTTATGTTTATAAAATACCAATTGTGTTAATTTTGACACTATTCAATTATTTTAATTTAAAGAAAATCCACATAGAAGATATATTGGAATAAAAATATTAAATAGATTATTAACTTGTCATAGTTATCTATAAAATGCTTGGAGAACAATAATTAGTTCATAAAATATTTAATTTAATATTTTTAAAACAATTTATTTGATATTCATCTTCATAAAATAATTACTACCACATTTTTGTATAATTATTTATTATAATTATTTTTTGCATAAAAATTAAATAATACACTATGATTAATATAAATCTATTATATTTAATAATAAAAAATTTATTCTAATTTATCTTCAAAAACATCCAACTTTTAAAATGTTGTCTTTATTAAATTATGATGGTGATAACTTTGACATCATTTAAAATAATGTAATTTAAATTTCATAATCTAATTTATAAGGCTCCAAATGGTCCAAAAGTCGACACATGGATGACTATGGTGTATATATAATCGACCAATAAGTTTTGGTCATGTTTTGTGGCCTTTTAATGGGTTTTATTATTTTAATAAAAACAATATTATTGATTATTTACTATTTAAATAATTTTAGAATCATGAATGTATAATCTATTAAAGTAAATATGTGTTTCTTAAAAATTATTAATAAATAACTACGATAAAGAAAAACATTTTATATTTCAAATGAGTATTTATAATCAAATTTATATTTAGTATAACCTTATATTAAAAACAATTTTATTGTTAAATTTTGAGTGAGACATATTTATCTTTTCTTTAAGTAAAATAAACAAATTTCTTAATCACTAACAAGTGGTCTCCAATATATACCATTTTTACCCATGTATATTTTAGGACGAAATATAATCAAAAAATTATATTCATTCAAGGGTTAGGGTAATTTTTTAAAATTATTTTTACCATTAATTATATAATTTATCTTTAACTGTGGTAAATGAAATTTACCGCAATTACTATTCACAATGGAAAAAAATAAAAGTATCCTATTAATATAATTTGGACCTAATAATTCCAAATATGTAATCCTTTTTTTCAAATTCAAAACACATAAGTTTCGTTAATTAATTTAAGATTAATCTCATTGTCGAAAAAATGGGGTTTTTTAAAACATTGTAAAAAATTAAAATCTTTTTAACTATGAATTCAATGTAAAATTAATGGAAATTACATAAATTATATTAAATGGTAAAAATATATTCTATTTATACTTTAAAACCATTCAATATGATAATTTAACCATATAAATTATCTTGATGAAAAAAGGTTTTTCCCAATTAAAATTTAGCGTATTTTTATTATTCATCAAAATTTGAAGGTTATCATAATAATGTCAAAAATTTATCCAACATAAATTTTCGTTTCCTCATTCAAAATAAGAAGTTTTCATTATAAAATTTAACTTATAAACCTATCAATAATTGTATATAAAATGGGAGTTCCATCAAAATGTGAAAAATCCGCATTTTTTTTGTAAAATACTTCTTTTATCCAAAAAATTAATTTTTTCTCATACCATGTTATAGAATATGTGTACGATTAATGATAATTTTATAAATTTCAAAATGTGTTTTATAATACACATAATTTCTAGTTCATAATAATATTATAACAATATATCTTTGTTTATTGAATCTCGACATTGCGTAAAACACACGCTATTGAGGAAGGTTGCTCTTACGTGCAACACAATCCAAGAATAGTCTGGCGTTTACTACAAGCTAATACAATGTTGTGTATAGCGCAAGATAATCTTGTTGTAGCATACAAAAAAATTAAAAATAATATTTCTCATAAAATTTCGGGGTGTTACAACAACCCTTACCGATTATCCTTTCACTCTGTACGCATCCTTACCACCTGGAATGAAACTACAAGGATCAGTCCTATCACATGAACTTAAAATACAGAATTGAACTACATAGTTCATTATCACTATCATCTAAAAATGGTACATGGGTAACCTCTCTAAGGTTCAATCTCGACCTATTGTAAACCCATTTTCCACATTCTATGTGTACCCATCCGTGATCAATCTCCAATGGTTTCTAGATCATCCTTTATGGTGTGAAATATTCCCTTTAAGAGACCCCCACATCCATATCCACCTCTATAGAGGATCACGATCTATCCAACTACTAATACATTTAATTTTTACCTCAGAAGGACCTAACCTCTAGGTCTTACATCTCCCCCCTAAGGATGCACATCCTTGATCCACCTCCATGGGGTGTTCTGATAAACTAACTTTCTCTCAAAATGAAATTAAACTCATCTCTATATCCATCTATGTAAGAAACTATAATCAATCTCCACTTGATGTTACAATTGTGACCCTATATTGTTACATAATGCTAAACATGAAATCCATGAGGTGAAATCCTTGAATTTTATATGCCTAGGATGTTAGCGACCTAATTCTAAACTTCGGATGCCTAAGGTTAAAGCGGTAGAAGATACCCACTTTTGGCCTTATGTACCCCCATATCAGTGCAAGATTCCAAGGGTTACGCACATAAGATGCCTCTATATGATTGCCTCCTATGAGGAAAAATACATGAGACCAGTGTCACTAGCATCTATACATGCCAGTGATTTTAATCGTGACTACTCTTCTAACCAAAGGGCGATTCTTTGTCAATGAACCATTAGAATGCCTGGATATAAGAAATACTGTTAACAGGATTCCACAATGATATGGAACCGGGAATGAGTACTATGAACATGAAAATAATCTATGAGGGGACCTATACTATGTTATGATTTACCAGGAGGAATCAATGGAAAGAGGGATTGACAACCCATTATGTCTTGTAGGTCAAGGAGCACACATCACCATTGAAAGTTATGAAATATGCCCGCCTTTGGAAAAAAAGAATATGGGGTAACAAATGCATGTCCATCACATGTTCAAAACATGGCAGTGACATTCCCTGAAGATTCTAAGGAAGAAATTGTGAACCCAATGATAACCTTTTATCTTTTAACCATGTATATTATTCATGTTTCTCATCAAATAAAGGATTTGCCTTTGACATTACTGGCATCATGCCACCAACAGAAATAGTGAAGCAAACGTGAATCTTTTTTTCTCCACAAGGGGACTTGTAACATTCAAGACATTAGTAGTTTAATATGTCATGAGACCCATTGATATGTTATAAGGACCCCCATGAAAATTGTGGTGCCATTATAAAAGTCACCCGAAATTGTGGAAGCTGATCATTTGGAATTTCGGTGTACAAAATCGTCAGTGTGGATATCTCCCTCCAACCAAGTTATATTGGATAACACTAGGTAATTAGAAATATGACTGTTTTAGTACATTATGAGAGATGAATCATCCAGATTTACATTACTCAGGATTCTGGAAACAATCCCACCGGGGCCTACATGTGTCGGGGCAAGAAAAATGTGAATGTGGAAATCCCACATAACAATACCTCAACCACGATATCTACTACCCCATCATCTATCAGGAACCCATGCCCTGTATCACCATATAAAATCTTCCAAATTAGGGTGATGGACACCCTCATATTCTTGTAGGATCATGAGGGAGTCATTCTCACATGGTTCATTTCCCACCAAGACGTAGAGGCTTTAACTCGTCATTGACATGGTGGCCCCGAGGGCTATGCAAGGAGCCACTACTCCCCAATCAAATAGTGAATCACGTTGGGTGACTCTATCATGAGAGATCATATTAATCACTCAAATTCATCAATAATGTATGGTAATCCCAAGTAACACTAGCTAAAAATACTATCTAGGATCAACCAAGAATGGATCTCAACATGAACTGTAAATTCTAGAAATGATTGGTCCTCCATAACGAAGTACATGTGGACTATACACCTCCTCTGTAGTCCTGTTCTGGACCACCAAATTTGAATATCATGTAAAAGATCACGAGAATTCCCATTATGTGGAATAATCATCCACATCCCTAGTAAACCCTTCCATAATTGATACATTCCAACAAATTCCTATGACATAAGAGCAGTGATCCATCCTCACCCAGTTGGGATCGAGAACTATGTCACACAGTAGGCCGGTTGGGTTGAATCTCCCAATTACTAGAACAAACAAAATTTATTAAGGTACCACACATGATGATGTGTTTTGGTTTGGAGTTCTTCCATTCGTTTCCACAAACCATAAAGGAGGTCCTCCCTACTCTTTCATGTAGTGTAAAGTTTTACCTCGTGGATTCCCAGTTCATGAAGTGGTCATATCCACTTCCGAAACAAGTACAGATGACCTCCCTGTGATGCTACAAACTTTTAATACGGAGGCCATTCCAATATCACAACAACACATTGTGAAGGTCCACCTCACATTGTTCCTACCTCAAGTGGAGGTTATCCTCACTCTAGAATCAATTTAAGTGGAGGTCCTCCCCACATCATCAACATTCAGTTTGGACGTCTTCCTCAAACTAATTCTTCCGAACACTAAGGCCCTCCCCCTACCACAACCATCCATAATGGAAGTCCTCCCCTCTCATTTAGTAGACAACATGGATACCATCCTCATGATTCCAAAATTCAATAGGAGGTCCTCCCCACTCTAACATCTATTAGTGTAAAGGCCCTCGCCATGTTTTATCCTGTCAGTATGGAGGTCCTCCCCAAGAAATCACCACCATCTAGCACAAAGGACATTTTCATTCGATAGCCAACCATAGTGGATGTCCTCCATGCTCTATCAACATCCAACTCAGAGGACCTCCGTATGTCACAACCAACAAAATCGAGTTCCTCCCTCCTCCTTTAATATTCAATATATAGGCCCTACCTAAATTCTCACATGCAGGAGTTGATCACCTCTGCACTCCTACATCATTCCAAATGGAGGTCCACCCCATTCTTGATTGTAACTAATATGGAGGCCTTCTCTGTATCCAAACCTATAAATATAGAGGTCCACTCCACACTATCATCCACCACTAAAGAGGTCCTCACATTCTGAAGAACTAACCTTCCTTGATGAACCAACATAGTGTCGAATTATGAACCCCCACAATCAAAGAAAAAATTCTACGAAGAACCAAGTCATTGTTAGTATAATTAGATTCATAGATTCTAAGAAATAAAGTGATTCAATGATGGGTCCATAACCCCAACCATCGGCAAGCATGAATTTTATAGGAACTCAGTAGGTTATGTTATTCATCCTAGAAGCTAATATTCAAATAATCCCAAAATCCCTTCATATGTATGTGAAGGATGAGGGAAATTTGTGTCCCTTCTAGTGGCTCATAGTGTAGTCATCCTTATCATATCTTGTTTCCCTCTCTAACTATACATAATATCATGGAGATCCATTACGAAATGAAATAAATAACAAGTATGAAGATGAGTCACCATTATGTGTTGTTGCACTCACACATGATATACTATTGAACACCAAGTTGTAGAGGGATGTAATTATGTGGATAGTACCACACATGAGAGAATACCAAGTGTAAAGAAAATAGTCAACTCATGCAGTGTCTCATCCACCATTCATCCAACTACTACACAAATACACTTCATTGGTACCTCCAATCTTCCATCATGTGTTAATCGATGCCCAGGATAACCAAGTGCAAGTCCATGTTACTAAATGAGAAATCATGTGAGAAAATATAGGGATGGATAGTTTTTTGTGGTATTCTGGCTGAATGTAACCTTCATCATTGACATCCTGGAATCCATCGATGAGGAATATGTTGTTTTCTTCCACTAGACTATCTAGATGATGTGATTTCTCCTTCATGATCGCTAGTTAGTCTACCAAATAATTTTGTATTACTTCGATGGCACTAATCAATAGTATCACAAGGTTTTGTTGGAAAACACATAGTGGATCTGCACCCTACATCACTTGATTACACAGACACCATCCAATTGAGATGTTTCAGGATCTGCGTATTTGTCCGTAGAATTATGGAAGAGGGTTCTCCACACATTCATATTCATGGTTGCGGACAGTACACTGCTCTTGACATCGTCCCATTTAGGCATTACCCAAACGTAAAAATTGATATTGGGGATATTCCTTCAGGTATAGTTACATTGAATAGCTTTTCCCTTAATATTTATAAGAATGTGGTAACTAAAGTGGGTTCAAGAGATAAAACCATCACCTAGGTAAGTGAAACATCAAATAGACCCTTATACAGGTGATTGCACTATCTTACAAGGCATACACTCATCCTTGGAGATCCCACCACATTATTTTACACTATTCTAAATACCAATACGGAAATGGTAAATCTCAATCCATATAATGTAGATAATATTCCATAGAAATAAGAGCTCTATCTCATGATTATCACATTGCCTTTATAGGACACAGATCATGATAGGATCATTGATGAGCCCCTTTTTGGGTTGTGTTGGGATTATGGAACTACTTGATAGGATCATGTTCCTCCCCCACTCAGAAAGAATGGGTTGCCACAAGTTATCCTTATCTGGTTTCTCAAATATGTGCCTAGTTATCCCATGCATCCCAATGGAGATGTGGTGGGATCTTATGAAATGTGACCATGATATGAGTTACTGAAATCACATAATAAACATGGAAATATTCCTCGGGTCCCAGATCAGACCACTCCGAGAGCCATTGGTCCTTCGTACCACGTTGATGAGAATGTCAATGAATTAGTGGTTAGGGTTCCTTGCCAAGATAGTCACACCTAACAAGATGATTTGATCACCTCTCTCACAATTTAACTCAATGGATTTCATATTTGAAAGGTTGAAATATC
The DNA here is from genome assembly GCA_963277665.1 of Viscum album. Taxonomy (NCBI): domain Eukaryota; kingdom Viridiplantae; phylum Streptophyta; class Magnoliopsida; order Santalales; family Viscaceae; genus Viscum; species Viscum album. The sequence goes on from OY728160.1 coordinate 1,933,926,041, forward strand.
ACTTGAAGGAAATAAATATTTTGTGTTGGTGGACAATATGTTAGTACCCTTAGATTTGGGGAATCCTGGGATCACCTCTTAAAATGGGATGGGTGACCCACTGTAGAATCTAGAAAAATTCAACTCATGGTGTGAGCCCATATTTGGAACTCCAAAGTAAAAGTAGATCACCCAAATATAAGGTTTTGATAAATCACTGGAAGTTCATGTGTTCATATTTCACATCTGGTTGACCATAGTGACTATCATTGGTTGGGAATATATGTTTTGGTAGTTCCATTACATGTTCATATCCACCACATCCAAGACAAGTACTGTGGACCTCTTCAAGGGCAATAAACATCCAAATTAACATATCACAGACTTCATTTTCCATTCAAAGATCCTCAAGTATTAACTTGATATGTCACTTACAAAAAATAAGTTTCTAAAATTGTCTGTGTGGAAGCTCTAGAGTGAGTTGGTCCCTGCCACAATCACTCAGAATTTTCCAGGATGGTTTTTTGAATTTTATAACAAGATAATTAACCTAATGTAATACTTGAACCTAGCCATGAAGGCACATAAATTTCATCATTCATCTCCTACAAGAAGAGCCACTAATTTTTATGCCACATTTTTATATGGTTATTGGCACCACTGATGGTAGATCGATTTCTATTAGAGCCTCAACAAGTACAGCCTCACTGAGAGAAGTCTCATCAATAAGAGTATCATCAACTGTCGTATAATTTATAGGTACCACCACACCATGTGCAACCACCTAGTAGGGAGAATGTGGTCCCCCCCAACCAGGTTCCAACCCCTAGTCAAGGACAAGATCCCAGATTACCCTTCAAAAAAGAGAAAAAGGAAATGCTTCATTAATTATCTATATGTACTCATTTTTAATAGAGAGCAATAGAACAGGGGATTCTAGATCTAATAGAGTGAAATAATCCCCACACACCTGATATTACTTATCACCCTGACCAATTCACAGACTATAGGATCCTTGGACAGACCATCAAACAATTATATGTTTTCAAATAATGGCTCAAAGACCAAGTATAAAATGGTATGGTAAAGTTGGGTAGTTTCATGGAACATATGGCACATAACTCTACAAATATTGAAAATAGAAATTTTGGGCTAATTGGACAGAACATAGTTTCCAACCACATGATTCAAATGTATGATGACTGGTTGGATAATAAATTATTTTCTCAAGAACATGGAACCATCTGTTCTAGCTCAGGCCATCCCAACCCTAATGAAGACATTGAACCTTATTGAGTTACTACATATGCACCCCCTAGAAGCCTTTTTCATATGAGAAGAGTAGGCAGCAACCACACAGGGGAAATAAAACTCCCCTACTGGTGTCGAAGCTATTTATCACCCTCTAGGACATCATGACTCTAAATATGGGAATCTTCCCCATGTTCTACCAAAAATTGGAGGATTCATCTAATAAAGTGTTGTTTTTTATTCCATAAACACCATGGAGTCGGTATATCCTTTCTTGGTACCTGATGATGAGGATTATCTGGAAAATTCCCTGAGTTACTCAGGCTGATGTCATCCAAGGAATGGTCAGAGGTATGAAAACATTTGCAATGCTCATGCTAATTTTTTGATCTAGGCTACACATACTACTAAAACTGAACATTAGGTTATGTACAGGCCTCAACAGGAACAACCCTCCCATCCCACCTGACCATTCATGATGCCAAATTTTGTCGTGATAACTGACGATGGAGAACATCCATGGATGCATAATGGTCAGCCATGTCCAACTAAATATAGAACTCATCTAGTCAATAGTCAAGCAATAGTTATTTTTTATGAGTTATCTGATGAGAAAAAAAATATTTATACCAATAGATAGAATATATTGGGTCAGCCATTAGTTTCCCTAGTGTCTCCTATTAATGAGAAACCCCCTATAGATTGAAATATTCCTTTAACATTGAAATATGATTTGATGAAGCTCCTCACCAGTATACCTACTAATATCTCAATCATTGAGGCCCTCCCCCACTCAAAAGAGATATATGGATTTGTGGTAGATACCTATAAATTCCTTCTCTAGGTTGAAGTCATACTAATGGTTTTAAAATACATTTATACTAATGATATCTATAAAATAGTTTACCAATCCATAATATCATTCCCCAGAAAAATGAGGTGCTCCTTGTTCATGGTAACATCAGTCCGCTATACGTCCAAGGCTAGTTCAATAACATGGATATACCTCATTCTCTACTCAAAATAGGATACATGAACAATTTCATTATAACCTAGAAACATGGTAATCTAGGATTGAATGAAAATGATTTTATTTTCTCTTACATGATGGTTTAGGGTTGTGACATTACCAAGTATAGACCATGTGACGTGAATTTTTTGAAAAAAAAATTCCATGACATTATTGAAAATTATGAATTCTAGGTAGTCTCACAACATACAAACTACAATAAATTTATATTTAGGCCTCAACTCTATCTTTATGTAGCAACCCCATTATTGTATCACCAAATCCTCCAGAACACCCTCAACAGTTGTGTAGGAGATATTCAAGGTGATGTATCACCCATTCACTCTTTTGAGGACTGCTATTTGGATGTTGAATATTAGTAGAGACTGTATAAGAAAGTTCAGATCAACAAGGTTGAGAACACCACTATTGATTCTAGCCTGTGCACAAATTCCGATTATGCATCCATACTCCCAATTCATGGGATAGATACCAAGATTCCTGACTAGGGGAACTTCTTTATTGTTTATTAGAGTAAGGGGTGTGATATAATTATATACAAGGAAAGACAAATGATTACCTTGTAATCCTAAACATATTAATCTTGGGTGACACTAGAAACCCCAACCCATATGATATATCGATATGTTTTCCCTATGGATAACATTATACATCAGAATCACCAATTTCTATGATCTGTCTTGAACCCAAGGAAACCAACCTTCAATAATTGATAGGAAATCGTGTGTAGAACTCATAGTCAAAGTCCTAATGGGTTGGTATGATAGAATTTTTACCTATAGCCTCAGTATATTATGATCTCTTGAGTGATGACTTCACATTCGCAGAAGATTGCACAAGTATTCTCTAAGAATCAGTCATCTTGGATGAACCAACTTCTCAAAATGGTCCCCCTACCTAAAAAGATTAATATGATTTTGAATACACTCATCCCAGACATGAAGATAGTGTCCCCACCACTGTCAATGAGATGGTTCAGGTGGTCTTGGGTACCAAGACAGACATGTGGCCAATACTAATCAGTGCATCCATGCCTTTGGAGGAATAGGAGTAGTATGTGGATTTATTTAAGCAACATCATGATGTAACTCACTGGTTTTATGATGTGATTCAATTCTGAGACCATCATGTCACCATTTAGTGTCTTTGTTTCATGGTGATTTTTTATAGTTTCATGAAGCCACCCAATAATATGCACACATAGTATGGTGTTATGGGTGAGGCTAATGTGGATTATCCTATTTTAGACATATTTTTCAGGGAAGTTCAGTACCACAAGTGTATCTCCATAATTACTCAATTTAAAAAGATAAATGGGAAGATTATAGGATATATCATCTTTTAATACATCAACATCCACTATCCGAATGATGATTTTCTACTTCTAGTGATGTAGATTTTGATTAATTCCATAGCTAGGTTCCATGATCTCCCTTTCATTGATGAATACAATGAGTACAATCGGATCTGGATTTCCCCAAAATATTAGGAGTCAAACACATTCATATCACCACAAGGAACCTTCAACTATCAATTAATGCTTTTTACTCTGAATAATTATGACATCTCGGCCAAGGTGCCACACACCGTTGCCCTGAACCAATGGGCCACATGACCTCAAGTGAACCTCCATGTATTCTAGATGCTTTGGACTAGTAGTGAGGGTCTGTTATCAATTAGGGGGAGACAACACCATCTTCATGAGAGTAATACCCCAGTAGAAATAAATAAAAAATAAACCAAATACAAAATAATCATAATGTTTAAAATGAGCAAATCACATGATAACTAAAATAGGAGAAATAAAACATCAAAATTGAATAGTAGATATGTCATGATAAAACATGTCAAGTGTCAAAAAGAAACCCAAAAATTTAATACTCTATTAACACCCATGCAGGTATTGAACCATGTCTAGTTCCCTCTCCTATACTCCCTCCCATATCATCCTTCTATCACCAGGAATTTTTCATTATCCTATATTTCAAATATGAAGTCTATTAAGGTACTATTTAGGAATATTGAGTAGGTTGTGATTATTAATTAGTAGGCCCCCACGAATTGGGTTTACAATAATATTCGTTCAAAATAGTGTTTGAAGTTTTATAAATAATAAATACCAAAAATAAATTTAATATTATTCATTTATTCAATGATTCTTAATTTAACCACATCAATCATCGGGCTCCTAAGGACACCTGAACTCTCAATAACTACCTCGGCCCTTTTCTTAGTCTAAACTCTCCCAAAGAAATATCTTATAATTGAATATCATTTTTTCCATTCGTTTTCTCATTTCACACTAGGGGATTTTGATATGTAATTATATGTCCCACACCCAGTTATCATATATGAAATTCATTAACCCTCCATCATTTTGATTAACACTATATGCATTGGATATATCAGGTCATATCCCTCATATAATTATCACATGCCATTACGATTGTTTCCATTTAAGGTTTCATTACACACTGTGGGATTTTTGATACATTAGACAATGTTAATGACATGATTTTCACATTAATTAATTCACTAAGTAAATAATAAAATTCATTAATTTTATTCTCATACCATCTCATTAATTAATTCAATAATTAATTTATCACATCAATTCCATCAATTAATTCAATATTTAATTAATCAAATCAAAAAAAATAATAGTCACAAAAATTTCAAATAATTAATTCAATAATTAATTATCCCATTCAATAAAAATATTATAAAAATAATTAATTCAAAAAATAGTTATTTAATTTCTATAATCATTATCACTCCATAAATCATTCAACAATTAATTATTCAATCATTCAATTTTGTAATCCCCACCATTGCCATTAATTAATTCTATAATTAATTAATCACACTCAACAATATCTATAACTACACTATTATTTCAATAATTATTGATCCCAATTCAATCATCCAAATTCAAAATATCAAAATTCAATCAATTATTTAATTCACAAAAGTAATTAATCTAATAAATAACTCAATTGTTAAACGTCTAATAGAAATAATACATTACATATATGTATTTGAATTATAGACTTTGGGATTTAGATTGTAGGCCACCTAACTCAAATTTGATGACGAATGATCACTAATGGAAACTGACAATTGATGTATGATGGATGTATGAACAAAGGCATTAGGGATTTATGTCAAAACCAATGATCAAGATCAAACCCCAAACCAACAACTATCAATGGACCCACAACTTCATTGGAAGGAGTAATAGAAGGGACAAAAAACAAAAATTTCATACCAATAATCCATCACCAATCCACAAGGATAAAATATGTATAATTCACTCCAAATTGGTTAAGAGTCTCCCTAGGGATGGAGGATGAGAGTTGTAGATGAAAAAATGAGAATTATGTCACACATAATGTTAAAAAAAAGTATTTTGAGAATTTACATGATGTGTAATGTTATCAAATATCATGTAAATTTTTTTCATGGAATTTTCTAAAAAAACATACCATATCATATTTGTTTTATAAAAACCCTCAAACAATAACATGATGTGTAATGCATTTACATTGTGTGTAAATGTTTTGTAGTTTCTTTTCCACACCATTTTCCTTTTTAAACAAACCAAACCACTTTTAAATTTTATCAACACACCCATAACACATAGAAAACAAATCCCATGTATTCGTCAACTCAAAAATCAGAGAGAGATGCACCCAAAAAATTATGGGATCTTACATCTCCCCACCTTATAATAGATCCTCCTTGAATTTTACTCCCATTTATCTCTATGATCTCGAGTCATTATTTTCAATCCACTGAGCCATTGCAGCTTTTTCTATATCCCATTTTCTTCTTGAAAATTCCCATGATTCCACCATACTTGAACAATTTCCATAGTCTCTCCTAATAAAATTTACTTACTGTGATCGAACAAAAATATCAAATTACCCTAAAAAGATGCGTCTTTCTCAACCTCAACATCATCCACATTGATCATTTGAGAAGGGTTGAGGTGATGCCACCAATGTTGCGACACATGGAAAACATGATTCGTAGAACTATATTTCTATGGAAGAGCCAATCGGTAAACCACCAACTTTATTATCTCCATAATGACATTTGATATGATGAACTATGGAGCTATATTTCCCTATCTCTATATCTTTTGGTGACACAATCTAGGAGACACTAACAGTAATAAACGATCACCCCTGTCGATTTCTATATGCACATGACTTTTTTATTTTCTTAGCTGTATCAATATGCTTCCGAATAAGCTAATCCTACACTAATGCATCCTTTACAGGATTATATCCAAATATCTTAAACTCACCTTCCTCAATCTAGAATATCAGTAATCAATAAGTCATAATATAAAGGTCCTCATATGAATCATCTATATTGTTGAATAAAAACTTTTGTTAGAAGATAATTCCATTAAATATAGTTGTTTCTCACCTGAACCACCAAAGTCAACAAAACAGGATCTTAGTATATCCTCAAGAACCTGTATAGTAAACTTAGATTCCCCACCAATATATTGGTGGAAGTAATAATCAGTAAAACATTGGTACCATACTTCTTATGTATTCCCTTCAAGAAGTGAAACATAAAGTGCGAGTCATAGTTTGACACAATAGTCCTTGGAACCCAATGAAAACGGACTATCTTCTAAACATATAGTTCTCCCAATTGAACCAATAGGAATGTCTCCATCATTGGTATGAAATGTTTCACCATCATCATGTTCTATAAAATCACTCAAATAGAAAAATTCCTATGAGACATCCCTGGGAAAATGACCAAAAAGTATATAGTAATGTCATCCGACTTCCATTCTAGAATGGGCAAAGGCTATAGAAACCACCAAGTCATGAATGGTCATCCTTAAGCAACTGTAGAGACCCTAAGCTTGACATACATGGATATTAAATTACTTTTGCGGAATACTTAGTACATAACAAAAACACACACACAAGGATCGTAATAGTTTAGTGTCTTTGGAAACTCGGAATATAATCTTCTAATCGTGGTGAAAGATCTTCAACATCTCCAATAAAGATCTTTCTTTTTTTTATACCTAAAACCTTTATTTCTATCCTGGGGAAAATAAAACATAAAAGGGTGAGCTAAAATGCTCATTAAGGGTAAACAAAAGAAATATCAATCACATCATATACATAAGAACATAACTTTTGGAAATCTTAACCTGCAAAAGAAATCATAATTTCATAACATGGGATAAATCATAGTAGTGAAATGTAATCCCAATAATCATTACATAAAACATGAAACTTTGTGGAATACACACATAATCATAGAGAATCATTTCTTATTAGTCAAGGAACATTCCCAAGACTATCTTAGTGGGAAAATTCCAGTTCTGAACCGAGTTCACACCTCGTTTCAGTCCTGTTTCACTGAACCGGTTTAACCTGCCGTTCCAGCCATGTCTATCTCATGAGATATAAAATCTTTACCCAATTAATTGGATGGAGATATAGGTTCCACCCATATCATAATGATACCATTCCTATTTGTTCTATAAAATCATAAATCATACCTCATTGCATAACTCATGTAATAAAAATGGGATTCTTAAACAACATGACATCATAAAAAAATTCATTTAAGATAAAATAATTCATAAAAATAATTCCATCACAACATAATAAAATCAATGTAATAATAGGTCTATAAACAGAACCCTATATTATCTTAGATGGAAAATAATTTTGATAAAACACTTGAACTCCATTCTTGAGAAAAATATCCTTTCTACTTCAAAAACATTTTCCTTTCTTAACATGTCATAAAATTTTAAACTAAAAGAAGTTGATTAAAAATAAACTTGAAAAATTGTAAAGTAAGATTCGTGGAAATAATGTTTTAAAAATCCATTCATGCCGTATAAGTTAAAAATAACATTCTTCTCATACTTTTGTTAGAAAAGTAAAAAAGTACCTCGTACGAAAAACGACAAAAGATTCCTTTCATATCTTTTACTAAAAACTCACCGAAGGGTAAAATTGGATATAAACTATTTTAGAAGGATATAAATATTACATATTGAGGAAACATGGATGTGGGTGATAAATATTCCACAGTAAATTCTGATGTATAAACAATCTCGGATAAAAATTGAGATTGCGAGATTTTCCCTTACCTTAGGTCCGATTTGCTTCGTAAGTGTCCGAACCACCTGTATAATGATTTAAATAATGTCATTGACTTATTACAGAATCATATTCATTGTTATGATATCATATATGTTTCACTTATGACTTAATATTACCTTTTCTTTTGTAAATTCCATGTCCATCCATCCAAACCATTTTTTTTTATTTTCTAGAACGCCAGTTTATGGGTTAGTGGTAACCGTACATTCCAACAGCATACAAATTTCAAAATTCAAGTTTCAAAGTTAAAACAACGATCAACAAAAGTTCATGTTTCAAAGTTCAAACATCGATCAACCAAAGGTCGTAAAGTTGTTCCCTCGAACCCAGCACCTCCACATGCCTGCTGCCAGCTGCATCCACATGCCTGCTGCCAGCTGCATCCACATGCCAATCTCGAGAAATCAACGCCTCTATCTAGGAAAAATCAACATCACGCGTCACACGAAGTCACGTCACCGGCCTCCATCACCATTACATCTCCACCCGTCGCCGCCGTCGCCCCACCACCATCGGAGCCGGTAACCGGAAAAAACCGTGAATCAGATAACCCACCGACACCAAGTACACCTTAACCTTCACCTTCACCATCACCGTCTGAAGCACCGTCGGCCATCTAGCAACACCTCCCAAAACCTTAAATTTTAGTTCCATTCCAAATCCGACTAGGAGCAGAGCGGAGGAAACAAAAGGCCAGAGCAGAGTTTGGATAGCCGAGGGCTCATGAAGGCATCATCACCGATGAGGATGAGAACCTAAGCCTCCATAATAGGAACAAAAACAGCCATAAATCTTGAAAAAACCTTCGAAAACCGACCCAAAAATCCCAAAATCTTATATTTACCACTACTCCAGATCCGACTTGGAGCGGCGCAGCGGAACGAGTGGTCAGAGAAGGGTATCGACAACTGAGGGTGGAAACATCAAAAACCCTCTACAAGACCACCAACAACCACTATGGATCTGTCCACATGAAAAATATCACCTGGAATTGACGCCGACGACAAGGTTGAGCAGTCCTTGATCATCGCATCATCCCATTGAAAACGCCAAAAAGGAGCACCGCCGAGAAGGAGAAACTGGAGTGAAGTCACGAAAGCCCGAGAAAAAGGGGGAAGAGGGGATAAGACAAGGGGAAATGGGGGAGGGGGAAGGGGGAGGCACTGAAGACTCCTCCCCCTCCAAATCGCCCGTAAATTCCATGTTAAAGCTGCGTTTTGGGTAAAATCAATTAATTTATCGTATGTGTTTCGACTTGTCGTTCTTGATATTTTTACTTATATCCTGATTTACATAATTCCAGAATTTAAAACATGATTTATATATAATATATATTCATCATATACATATATATATTATTGATCGATAAAAGGAATGAAATACACTGTTCATGGAGACGGTAGGCCGTACGTACGCATGAACGCTGTTTTCGTTTCCTTATTGAATTGAATGAAACTAAATAGATGAAATACACATATATATATATACATAAATCCAGTATCAATATTATTTCATATATTTCATTATTATTCATTAAATAAACTTTATGATCATTCATGTATGGTTAACATGGAGAATGAATCTCATCGCGCCGCGGAGACGGTAGTTCGTACGTACGCACGAGCGATGATATCATTCCCATAATTATTGAATAGAATTGGAGTGGATGGTATAATATATCAGAATCTGTATGATGTTATAATAACCATATATAGTTATTCATTACACCATTATACCCATCCATATAAGGTGTTGGTGGAAAAACATATTTCACCACGGCGTGGAGACGGTATTCCGTACGTACGCACGCATGGTGATTTCGTTTTCCATAGGATGGATAGATGGTGAAATAGGGTTGTTTTATACTTATAATAACATATCAGTATATGAGTTATACTAATTTTATTACTTCATAATGAAACAACTAATGAAGAAGATGTGGAAGAAGAGATAGAGTTGAAAGAATCGGTAACAGACATTACCTCTTCTTTGAAGCGCCTCTTTGAGACCTCCTCTTAGGGCACTAAAATTGGTCTTTGAAGAATACCAGAACCTCTAGTATGTTTCTATGGAAGTGTAGAAGATAATTTTCCATGTGTTGGCCGAGCTTGAAGGCTCAATGTGGTGTGAGGAAGAGAGGGAGGAGGTTCCCTTTTATAAGGGAGGAGAGGGGCACCTTTGGAAAAACTAAAAATATTATTTTATTATAAATCCAAATTCGATTTTAAATAGATCCAAATAGATTTATATAGAAGCTAAGGTGGGGATGTTTCGAAATACTCGAATCCAATATAATTTAGACAAGTTTAGGTTCCTATTTTAACATTATCATTTATATTTAACTTTAAGTTAGTTAATTTTACTTTTACCGTGTCTTTTTGTGTTTATTACACTATACGGTTAATAAACTTACTATAACAAGCCAAACTAACCCCAAGTTGTTTATTATTAATATATATAACATTGTCTAAGTCATTTGGCCGATCCATTGATTTTTAGGAATAAAATAACAATTAATAATATAGTATTTGTTTTAAAAACTATTTTATGTCAATTTTGACACTATTTAGTAATTGATTTTTGTAAAAATCATAATAGAATTATTAGTTCAAAAAAAGATAATTAAATCAATACTAACATGTCATATTAACCTAGAAAATTAGTGGAATTCATAGGAAGTCTCATATTACATTTATTTGTGTATTTATGACATCAATTATGTCAATATTTCATTAGTAAGATAATTACTGCATCATCTTTGTGTCATAAATAAATTAAATTTTTTAATATCTAAAAATTACAAATAAAATACCATTATGTAGGAAACCATTTTATATTTCTAATTAATATTTATAGTCTAATTTATCTTATGTATAACCCTATATTAAAAATAAATTTCTTATTAAACTTTGATTTTAACTATTTTAACCCTTCTTTAAATAAATTAATAATAAATGTCCTAATCTAATCCATGTGGGCCTAAATGGTCATATTTTATTCCTAAGGTTGTTTTTGGTCGAATTACACTTATCCAATAGAATTATGACATGTGTTAGGGTAATAATAATATCTTTTTTACCTTTAATTACCCTATTTACATTTAACTGTGGTAAAAAAAGTAAAAAGATACTATTCACCAAAAATTATTTTCATCTCATTGAACCACATTTAACATACTGACATCAACTGTGTCTCTCAGGTTTTTGAAATTCCACTCACAGAAGCGGTAAAATCATGTTTTATGAAAAATTCATTTTTTTTAACTACCACTTAGTGGTTTCACTATTCATCAAAAAATGAAAGTTTCCAAAAAAATACCAAAAATTAGTCCTAAGCTATATTTGATATTATGAATTCAAAAATGATGTCTATTTTACCAAATTCGAAACATATCAGTTGCATTAATTAATTTAAAAATTATTTCCCGCCGTCAAAACAAATAGCGTGTTCTTAAAAGATAATAACTATCAAAAGATTGACACTTGTTTATGTTTGGTTTAAATGTAAAATTACATCCAATAACAAAAATTTTATTAAATTGTAAAAATATATTCTAAATATAAATTAAAACCACTCAAATTAATAATTTATCACTATTAATTATTTCTATAAAAAAGGTTGTTTTTAATTAAAATTTAGTAATTTTCACTATTCATCAGAAAATGAAAGTTATCCGAAAAGTACCAAAATTTCACCCTAAGCTAATTTTGATATTCCGAATCCAAAAATGATGTCCATTTTGAAAATAAATTTTAAAAAATTTCAAAAAGTGGTTATTACTATTCATAACGGCTAGTTTTAATAATATTTTAACAGCATATCATTGTTTAGTGAAACTCGGTATTGCATACTACACATGCTATCAAGGATGGTCATGATTGCGTGTAATGCAAGGCAAGTCAAGGATGCGTGTTGTGCAAGCTTCTTTTGGTGTAGCGTACAGTTAAAAAGAATATTTTTCATAAAATATCGGGGTGTTACATTCTACCACCCTTAAAATGAATTTCGCCCTCGAAATTCGTCGGGGTTATAAATGGATTACTACTTGAAAGTTTCTTTAATTGAAACCCACATCATAAAAATATATACCAAAACCAATCATTAATAACAAAAGTATGAAACGTAACGGTTACCCAAATAAACTAATCACTGGGTTTCCACATAGGTGAAAATATGGATATGGAAGAGAAATCTAACCATCATGTTCTGATGGAGAGTGGTAGAAAACATGGCTATGGAAAATCCAGCAATCACAAAGCCATAAATTTTTGACAATCTATGGTACCATCAGATTCATCAGATATAAGAGCAATAGGAAAACATTTTTGTTTTTCATGATCATTTCCCTAAAGTTGATGAAATTGGAATTTGAAGAAATACTTTTGTGATTTTTGTATAGTCTCACCGTTGGTCGTTCTTTGGACAATTTCCACTTCTTCTCTTAATGAAATGAAGTTGAATTTGTCATTCTTGATGTGTTAGCAGATCATGTGATAGAATGATGGGTCATTCCATCTGTCTCAAACAAAAGGTTAGAAAAGTTATCAAAAAAATACATAAGTCCATCTATAGTGAGATTAATCATATATGGTTCCTAAAATGGACTTATACTTATTATATCATACTGCTTAATATAATAAAACTAGTTTCTACTAAATAGGGACTTCCAGTAGGCCAGTGGTAGGCGAAAATGGCCAGTCGCACTTTGGTTGTGGGTTCGATTCCCACAGCCTTATCTGATGCGATGGGTTGTCGCCCATCCTGCAGGTTGTCCTTTTCCTAAAACTACATTACTATAAAATCCCATCAATAATATCAAAAAAAGTTCTATCCTTAAACAATACTAACTTATTCCCAACAAAATCCATTCCAATCATTAGGCTTATCTAAAATACTTCGGTCCAAGCTCATAGTATAAAGAAAATGATTACTTGAAATGTCACATAACCATCACATGAATGCCATCATTTATCGCCAATATATCATAAGATATATCTTGTTGGTCAAATTACAAACATGTGAATACCTTAATCATGTATTCTCTTGAATAATGAATACCCATTAATTGAACTATAGTGAAATCATGAATGTAGTTAAAAGTTAACACTTTCCACATACCAAAATCCTCAAAATTATATATACTCAAACCATGATATCACTTAGTCCTTATATAAATCATGAGCTCATGAATACTGTCAAAAATTTGATTTTCACCATATCCCTTCATTATGCGCATATCATCTGCTTTCCAAAATATTTGAATCAATTTTCATGGTTACCGGTACCTTAAAATTATTGAAAACCACAATAGAATAATACAAACATATTCTAATACACGATAAAAGTACCTCAAAAACATTATTATTTAATACCAATACATAAACACATCAATCCATACTCTTCAATTTTTTTTCTGGAATAAGTCCTTCCATGATTTAGAAGTAACTTTTTAGGTCAGGGCATTGAGTTGGGTAATGCCCATGTTCTCCACAAATAATACATTGAACACCATAACAGTCTGTCACTCTATGACCCTTTTCTCCACACAGATAACATCGTTCCTTCCATTTGAGGTATTCCTCATGGTTCGTCTTCCCTTATTTAGAAATCTCAATCTTCCTTTCTTTATGCTCCTCAACATGCGAACATGCATAATATTCTATCTTCCTCTTCATTGATGAATAAGGAATACCTCTAAATTTCACCTTGTTAATCATATATCGCGATGACTGATTCGGCATAATCACAATATCTTTCTCTCTAGGAATTACACAATTTTGTTTCTCATAGTCACCAATTTGTCCATTGGATTAAATGTTAACTGAATTCCTTCTGGTTCCCTCCATTAACTAAAACACAAAAAGAATTATGTGAGAGGAAAAAATCATGCTAGAGAAAACAACATAGTAAAGGGGGAGTACCCTCAATATCTAACATCTTAGGTTAAATTCTAAGATCATTAGTGAAATTCTAGGACTATAACCTATAGTTATACTTAACCTTAGTGACATCCTTAGACATACCTTAGAAATATCTCTAGGGATCTCACTAACGTTTTCGCATCCTTGTTTCCAAAGTATGACTAAACCTTTCCTCTGATACCAACTGTAGTGACCCTAAGCTTGACGTACATGGACATTACATTACTTTTGTGGAATACATAGTACATAACAAAAACACACACACAAGTACCGTAATAGTTTAGAGTATTTGGAAACTCGGAATATAATATTCTAATCGTGGTGAAAGATATTCAACATCTCCCATAAAGATCTTCGTTTTTTTATACCTAAAACCTTTATTTATATCCTGGGAAAAGAAAACATAAAAGGGTGAGCTCAAATGCTCAGAAAGGGTAAACAAAATAAACATCAATCACATCATATACATAAGAACATAACTTTTGTAAAATCTTAACCTGCAAAAGAAATCATAATTTCATAACATGGGATAAATCATTGTAGTGAAATGTAATACCAATAATCATAACGTAAAACATGAAACTTTGTGGCATACACACATAATCATAGAGAATCATTTCTTATTAGTCAAGGCTTATTTCCAAGACTATCATAGTGGACAAAGTCCATTTCTAAACCGAGTTCACTCCTCATTTCAGTCCTATTTCACTGAACCGGTTTAACCTGCCGTTCCAGCCATGTCTATCTCCTGAGATATAAAATCTTTACCCAATGCATTGGAGGGAGATATAGGTCCCACCCATCTCATAATGATACCATTCTTATGTGTGCCACAAAATCATAAATCATACCTCATTGCTTAACTCATGTAATAAAAATGGGACTCTTAAACAACATGAAATCATAAAACAATTCATATAAGATAAAGGAATTCATAAAAATAATTCCATAATAGCATAATCAAATCAATGTAATAATAGGGATAGAAACAGAACCCTATATTATCTTATATGGAAAATAATTTTGATAAAACACTTGAACTCCATTCTTGAGGAAAATATCCTTTCTACTTCAAAAACATTTTCCTTTCTTAACATGTCATACAATTTTAAACTAAAAGAAGTTGATTAAAAATAATGTTGAAAAATTGTAAAGTAAGCTTCTTGGAAATAATGTTTTAAAAATCCATTCATGCCGTATAAGTTAAAAATAACATTCTTCTCGTACTTTTGTCAGAAAAGTCAAAAAGTACCTCGTACGAAAAATGACAAAAGATTCCTTTCATATATTTTACTAAAAACTCACCAAAGGGTAAAATTGAATATAAACTATTTTAGAAGGATATAAATATTACATATTGTGGAAACATGGATGTGGATGATAAATATTCCCCAGTAAATTCTGAAGTATAAACAATCTCGGATAAAAATTGAGATTGCGAGATTTCCCCTTACCTTAGGTCCGATTTGCTTCATAAGTGTCCAAACCTCCTGTATAATGATTTAAATAATGTCATTGACTTATTAAAGAATCATATTCATTGTTATGATATCATATATGTTTCACTTATGACTTTATATTACCCGTTCTTTTGTAAATTCCATGTTAATGCAGCGTTTTGGGTAAAATCATTTCATTTATCGTATGTGTTTCGACTTGTCATTCTTGATATTATTTCTTATATCCTGATTTAAATAATCCCAGAATATAAAACATTATTTATATATAATATATATTCATCATATACATATATATATTATAGATCAATAAAAAGAATGAAATACACCGTTCATGGAGACGGTAGGTCGTACGTACGCCTGAACGCTGTTTTCGTTTCCTTATTGAATTGAATGAAACTAAATAGATGACATACATATATATATATATATATACATAAATACAGTAGAATTATTATTTCATATATTTCATTATTATTCATTAAATAAACTTTATGATCATTCATGTATGGTTAACATGGAGAATGAATCGCATCGTGTCGTGGAGACGGTAGTCCGTACGTACGCATGAGTGATGATATTGTTCCCATAATTATTGAATAGAATTGGAGTGGATGGTATAATATATCAGAATCAGTATGATTTTATAATAACCATATATAGTTATTAATTACACCATTATACCCATCCATGTAAGGATTTGGTGGAAAAACAGATTGCACCACGGCATGGTGACGGTATTCCGTACGTACGCAAGCGTGGTGATTTCATTTTCCGTAGGATGGATAGATGGTGAAATAGAGTTGTTTAATACTTATAATAACATATCAGTATATGATTTATACTGATGTTAATACTTCATTATGAAACAACTAAAGAAGAAGAAGTGGAAGAAGAAATAGTGTTGAAAGAATTGGTAACAGACATTACCTCTTCTTTGAAGCGCCTCTTTGAGACCTCCACTTAAGGCACGAAAATTGGTCATTGAAGAAGACCAGAACCTCTAGTATGTTTCTATGGAAGTGGAGAAGATATTTTTTCAGGGTTTGGCCGAACCTTAAGGCTCAAAGTGGTGTGAGGAAGAGAGGGAGGAGGTGCCCTTTTATACGGGAGGAGAGGGGCACCTTTGGAAAAAATGAATATATTATTTTATTATAAAGCCAAATTCGGTTTTAAATAGCTAAAAATTGATTTATTTCGAATCTAAGGTGGGGATGAGCCTAAATCATCTCATAAAATAGAATTTAGACAAGTTTAGGTTTCTATTTTAACCTTATCATTTATATTTAACTTTAAGTTAGATAATTTTACTCTTACCGTGTCGTTTTGTGTTCTTACACTATATGGTTAATAAACATACTATAAAAAGCCAAACGAACCCCAAGTTGTTTATTATTAATATATATAACCCTATCTAAGTCATTTGGCCGAACCATATATTTTTAGGAATAAAATAACAATTAATAATATAATATTTGTTTTAAAAACTATTTTATGTCAATTTTTACACTATTTAGTAATTGATTTTTGTAAAAATGATAACAGAATTATTAGTTAGAAAAAAGTTAATTAAATCAATACTAACATGTCATATTAACCTAGAAAATTATTGGAATTTATAAAAAGTCTCAAATTACATTTATTTGAGTATTTATAACATTAACTATGTCAATATTTCATTAATAAGATAATTACTGCATCATCATAGTGTCATAAATAAATTAAATTATTTAATGTCTAAAAATTACAAATAAAATACCATTATGTAGTAAATCGTTTTATCTTTCTAATGAATATTTATAGTCGAATTTATCTTATGTATAACCCTATATTAAAAATTATGTTCTTATTAATCTTTGATTTTTACTATTTTAACCCTTCTTTAAATAAATTAATAATAAATGTCCTAATCTAATCCAAGTGGGCCTAAATGGTCATATTTTATTCCTAAGGTTGTTTTTGGTCGAATTACACTTATCCAATGAAATTAGGACATGTGTTAGGGTAATAATAATATCATTTTTTCCCTTAATTACCCTATTTACTTTTAACCGTGGTAAAAAAAGTAAAAAGTTACTATTCACCAAAAAATATTTTCATCTCGTTGAACCAAATTTTATTTACTGACATCAACCGTGTCTCTCAGATTTTTTAAATTCCACTCATAGAAGCGGTAAAATTACGTTTTATGAAAAATTCATTTTTTTAACTACCACTAAGTGGTTTCACTATTCATCAAAAAATGAAAGTTTCCAGAAAAATACCAAAAATTAGGCCTAAGATATATTTGATATTATGAATTAAAAAATGTTGTCTATTTTAAAAAATTAAAAACATATCATTTGCATTAATTAATTAAAAAAATTACTTCCCGTCGTCAAAACAAATAGCGTGTTCTTAAGAGATAATAACTATCAAAAGATTGACGCTTGTTTATGTTTGGTTTAAATGTGAAATTACATCCAATAACCAACCTTGTATTAAATTATAAAATTATATTCTAAATATACTTTAAAACCACTCAAATTAATAATTTATCACTATTAATTATATCTATTAAAAAGTTTGTTTTTAATTAAAATTTAGTAATTTTCACTATTCATCAAAAAATGAAAGTTATTTGAAAAGTACCAAAATTTCACCCTAAGCTAATTTCGATATTCCGAATCCAAAAATGACGTCCATTTTGAAAATAAAATTTACAAAATTTCAAAAAATGGTTATTACTATTCATAACGGCTAGTTTTAATAATATTTTAATAGCATATCGTTGTTTAGTGAAACTCGGTATTGCGTACTACACACGCTATTGAGGAAGGTTGCGATTGCGTGTAATGCAAGGAAAGTCCAGGATGCGTGTTGTGCAAGATTATTTTGATGTAGCGTACAATTAAAAAGAATATTTTTCATAAAATCTCGGGGTGTTACAGCAACTGTTAGGTGTGGCATCTGTTCATGAACCATACAATAACCTTTTTCAGGCCCTTCCACCGAAAATATCAGTGTAGGTCATGGTATATTTTGGTTACACATATTTGTACCACCTACTTCACGGCTTGAAATTCATGCATCAGCTCCTCCCACATTCTTATTGGCATTAAAATATGATTCCAAACATAGATCATATCATCCTCATTTATGTTCCAATAAAAATGTGACTCTCCACCTTCAAGTATTTAAATCAATGTCAATAACTCAATATCATAATAATTCCTATCTCAAATGAAGATAAAAGTGTAGAATACACTGATAATGATAAAATATTCATCTTCTCATGACTCTCCTGAACCACAACTTGCATCTCAATCATAAAGGTCATCATTTTCCACACAACACCAGACTCAAAAACATCTTGATTCTGAGTCATCCTTCTAAAATCATTAGACACACTATTTTCCATCATGGGAATATGTTTTATATATAAGTGAATATATTTCATATACAAAACCCATGTCTGTAACTATAGATTGAAAAATCATTGAAAAATTATTTACATTAAAATCTTATAATTTGTATGTACAGAAAACATTATTCCCAATATATAATGTCACTAACACAATAAATCATAAGAAAATGTAGCCAACTTGAGATCATATATAGGATACTTCCATTCATGTGGAATCAACTACTTGTACCCAAGAGATACAACTCAATATCCCTACATCAACAATGCTCTAGGACCTATCCTAGAAGCATCAAAAAACAGTATACTCTTCTCTCGGATCATTTAAGACCAAGATTGGTGCAGATGTTAAGTGCTTCTTTAGATTCTTTGTAGCATTCTCGCATTCTCAAGGCCCATCTTACCTTACCCACTACTTGATAAAAACTAAATTTGGTCCTTCAAAATGTTAAAATTCATTAATGAACCCTCAATAATATCAATCTAATCCTCAAAAGCTACTGATATAGAATATTTTCCCAGTCTGCTCCAAAGAAACTAGTATTTGAACATTCCCAAGGTTCAAAGATACACATTCCTCCAATACTATGTGACCCATGCTGTGTAAGTGACCATTCCAAAATAGAAAATTAGATATATTTGTGTACAATTTATGCTCTTTCAATTTATTCATAATGATGTCAATATGTTGGGAATGATCTCCATGAGTCTTGAAATACACCAAGATTTCATGAAAAACACCACCACAAACATACCTAGGAATGGATGGATGATTTTATTCATCAATTCCATAAATGTTGTCGTTGTATTCATTAACCCAAATAAAATTTCAACAAACTAATATAGGAAATCCCAACATGGAATATTATTCAATAATATATCCGAAGGATGAATTATAAAATGATGATACAATGATCTCAATTAAATCATTGATAAGATGCCAGCTCCACTAACCTGGTCAAATAGGTCCTCAATATGTAGATTAGGTTATCAATTCATCACAGAAATCTTGTTAAACAAATATTAATCCACACATAGGTGTAGTTTCCAATCAACCTTCTTATTAAAAACACTGCTGAACCGTAGGGTGACAGATGCAGTCAAATATAAACCTTATCCTTCAAATCCTCCAATGGATTCCGGATATAGTAAAGTTCTATTCTTTCCATTATGAATGGGGGAATTGAAACTAGATCATCCCCTAGAATTAGCTCAATTTTAAAATACATGTCTCTCTAATGTAGAATCCCTCAAAAGCCTTTAGGAAAACAAAAAATAAAATTCCTACACCATAGGTGGAAATGCACCATGCTTGACTCCTCCTCCATTCAGTAATAGACTTGAAACATAGGTTGTGAGAAGCCCTTGTTTCTGGGTAATTGGACCTGCTCGTCCTTCCTTGATATCCAACTCCCCAGGGTAAATATTCTTTTCACCCTTAGGTGATGAAAAATTCAATATCTTATGGTAATAATACATGCTAGATCATTACGCTAAAAGCTAATCCATACACACCGTTAGAACAAATTCTAGAATTTCAGGGATTTAAAAATACCACAAAAAGTGATACTTTGCATCTTCGACAGAAAACCACTTGCATAAAGCGACGTCTCTTGACTTTACTCCCAATGGTGTATCTATAATCAACTCCCCACTCATGAACCCTATATCCATGCTCAAAACATACATAAATGTTTTAGAAATAATGGAATTATAGGAACCAGGCTCTAATAGTCAACGAGCTATGTTTGAATGTAAAATAAAAATACCTCTCACTATCAATGGTCAAGTATCACTATCCACAAGTGTAGGATTAATTCCATTTAACTGTCCTACCCCTCTTCCCTAAGATGTAGTCTTCTTCCCCTCAACTACATCACTCTACCGATACAAGATCTTTCTCCCCAGAGCACCTTATCCACTGCTTCTACTACCTCATCCAGTATAAATCTAGATGGTAGACTGATATAGTGTAAAAGATCCCCTCCCCACACTTTTATTTTATCTGGAACTCCCCTAATTACCCAACTATCATGGATACTTATAGAACCTCTATATATTTCCATTATTTCCATAGCCATGACACTCTACTAGTGGTTAGGGGCACTCTCTATGAATGTTTTCCGACCTATCACACTAGTGATAGATCACTCGAGTGAGAGCCTAACCAACTAATCCCAATATTTGGGTTCTCTATTTCCCACTTCTTGGGAAAAAATTTCATAGTGATGCTTCCTACTCTAAAAATTTGTACCACATAACTGTCTATCTAGAATCACATATCCTTCTCCTTAAGCTTCACTCAGATTCCCCTCGGCTATGAGATCTTGATACTCACCTCAATAAACATCTTTAACAGAAACATTTTAACTAGGTATATAATCTCACATATAAATCTGTCTTATAAATGTCTCATCATAGATTTATTATCCCCTACAAACACTGGAGAAAAGATTCGAAAATCCATAAATCAATCAGCATAGTCTATCATAGACTTCAGAAAAATTGGCTATACCAAAAGAAATATATTGATAGATAATATATCTATTGGTAAAAATGAGCACTAACAACATATATTATGTATTATTGGAATTAATATTTAATACCAAAACTTATTTTTACCAACAAGTATATCTATTCATATTGATCACTGAATACCAACAATCCTTTTACCATCAGTAAAATCTATCCATTTTTATACTAATACCAACATAGTTCTTATTAATATGTGAATCGGTTAGTAATTGAAACTACTAACCCACAAATATTTTACCATCGAAAAAATTGTTTACAATTAGCCATTTAATAACCAAAAAAAATTTATCAGTATAAAATTAAAAGAACATAAATTTTCTGTATACTACTATTTTTATAACCAAAGTCAATATCCATTTTTGAGGTCTTATTAAAAATATATCATTAAGAGATTTAAATTTTCAATTTCTTATAAATATCAATTGTGTTTATATTTTTTTTACATTTTTCATTTGATAATCATTTAAATAAATTTTTTAAAATGAAATTTAAATCATTATGATATTTGATATATTTATATATATGTTTGACATTCTTCGCATACTTGGTAATTTCGTAATCATATTTAAACGTAGTAAACATAATAAAATA
This sequence comes from Viscum album, assembly GCA_963277665.1. Lineage (NCBI taxonomy): Eukaryota > Viridiplantae > Streptophyta > Magnoliopsida > Santalales > Viscaceae > Viscum > Viscum album. The sequence continues at coordinate 1,933,948,366 of OY728160.1, forward strand.
TTGTTATAATAAATTATGAAAATTTATAATTTAAATTTAATAAATAAAGAACATAATAATCAATTTATTAATATTATTTTAATATTAATTTATATTCAAATATTGAAATTCTTTATTATATTAAAATAAAATTAATAATTTTTATAAAATTGTATACCATTCATATATATATTTATTATATCTTTTAATTAAAAAACTAAATAAAATTTGATATTTTATTTAAATTATTTTATTTTTTCAATTCATAAATAATCCCCAACCCAAATTCACCCATCTCCAATGTATGATCCACCACACCCATGCCTCCTCTGACAACCCGCGACATCTCTACCCTCTATTTATGCCGACATCACCTCTGCCTTCATGATCCCCAACCTCCTCCATGACCACTACTCCCCTAGTCTCCCTTTTCCACATCCTCCCCCACTCTACATCTATGCCACCCACCTCCTTCGGGACCCCCACCACCTCCCTCCATGACCCTCCTCCAAAGATGTTGGCCTTCTCCAGTATGACCCTCCACACCCACTAAACCTTTTCAACAACCATTGTATCATCCCCACCATAATACCTCCATTGAAACCACACTTCCTCGCTTTACCCCCACCATCACTGACCTTCACAGCTTGACCATCACTATCCTCGGCCTTCCCCACCCACCCTTCCCCACTCGAGGTATGCCTTAATCTTTATTTGGATTGAAATGTGTAATTTGTTTTAGTGTTATCACTAACATAGATTAATGCCTCATCTGTGTGTGAAATGAAAGTAGAAGATAGGATGGTTACTAAATAGAATTTGGATGAGTTTCTTACTATATGAAATCTGGAATCAATAAATTTTCTGTGAAATCTTGAATCTATGCCTGGTGTGCGATATCTATAATCTATGAAATAATGATTTAGTGTAATATGTGAAATCTATCCCCTCACCTTTACTCATTTTATTTTATTAGTGCTACACTTATATTGAACTCAATGTCTCATATTGGTTTCTTATTATTACACTTAAAATTTTCCCCTGAAAAGGTTTCTTTCTATGTTAATGGGAAAATTGAAGTGCAAAACATAGAATGGGAGCTCCGTTCATTCATCTCAAAATCTGTTTCCTTCACTGTAAATCCTCAATGCTTTCATCGTTTCCCCCTCTCGTACTACCCTCCCAACCCTATGATTTTTCCAATCCCTAGTCACTTATTTTTTCCCTTTCTTCTCATTCGATGATCATTAACCTGACCTGAAAATGTGGACATTTTGTTCTAAATTATAAGGATTTGATACACTTTCAGGAATCATACACTTTTTTCATGATAGAGTTTCTATGAAGGGTTTGATTTAATTTTCTCAATTCAATAAAAATTTTATTTTGGATTATTAACTGAAATTAGTCTTTGTCATGCATTGAGTGTCAGTTGCAAGGGGTTTTGTATCTAGAGATCCTTCTCCAGGAGTATGGGTGTTTTTAGGCAGAATAATTTGGATTCACATGGTATTTGACATCATATTTACTATTATTTTATTATTTTATGTATCAAAACCCAACAATCATATAAAATGGCAGTGGAATGCGTGATATTGAAATTGGAAGGCCAGTGTTTGTGCAGTATATAAGATAGTTTCAAGATTCAAAGTGTTTATAACAATGTTGAATTACATGGAAAATGTAAAAAGCATAATCTCCGATGGTGATTTCATTCTATCACTTATTCTGTCGCTACCTTCTATTTCCTGTAATGTGTGCCCCTGCCCCGGAGGTTCATTATCATCTCCATTTCTCTATATCAGTTCTTTTTTACCCTTATAAGCCTTTGAAAAATGTCTCTTGTAATGGTGTGTGAAATCTATTGCTAAGATGAGTGTGACTCAAAAATATAGAGTTCTTGTGAACACAAAAAAAAATACTAGTACTGTATCATATTATTGTGTTTTGAATAAAATTATTCAGTTGTGTTATCTAGTTAGAAGCATTGTTGTTTTATTTCAGTGTGATTTCGGTAAATCCTTTTAAATGTTTCAATGAATATATATTTTGATTCACACTTCTCAGTCTTATGGGCATCATGAAAACAAATGAGCCCTTTTTTCATGCATCTCAAGCTTTACAGCTAATCTATATAACAAAATCTAAAGCAAAAAATTATCATGTTGTAGTCATTACTATACCAAGAGATTTAATGGAAATGGAAGAAGATATCATACCAGAAGTGTAGGAATTACAAAAAAACATTGCAGAAAATTCCAATGAGACATATATTTCCATAGTGGATATGGAATATATTATAATTGTCTATCCTAAATATTTTTTTTTAAAATATATTAAGGAATTTCGAGAAGAAATCTTATGTTTTTGCGACTGATATTTTCTATTTGTAGCTTTCCATCTCTTGTTTTTTTGTTTCTTTGTTTTTATTGATGTTTCCTTTGTGACATGATTTTTTTAATGGCACATTATCTACATATTTTTATGAATTATAAAATGGCCAATATATCATCTTTTCTTCGGTCTTTTATTGATCATTTTCCTTCACATTTATAAATGCATGTAATAGAATGAATTCATGTGAAATGATACATTTTTGATTGGGTGGTTTCTAGAGTGACTTTATAATTTATCATGAATGAAAATGGATACTTTTCCATTAACCATTGATATCTTGGAATCTATATATTGGAATTAGGATTCTAGTATTTCATTTAATCACTTTTTTCATATTTCTATTTTATTTAAATAGAGGACATCAACATAAAGTTGTTTAAGAGATAAATCACCGAGTATCATGAAAGTAGAAACACATCCCAACATCACCCATGACTCAAAATAATTTGATTGAGTCAAGAGAAGGTTACTCACTGATGAAATTTCATGAATCGAGAAAGGCTAAATCCCCTCAAACTTCATTGAATTCAAGGAGATCTATATTCCCACAGTGAATTTTCATCCCAAATTTTTGTTGGAATAAGGGGCTTGGAAGGCTGTACAATGGGTACCTTGAGTGAAGCAAAAATTTTAACTTTTTACCAATTATTTTACTCCATTTTCTATTTTCATTATGATTCATTTTTAACTATTCCTTAGTATGTTCATTTTAAGCTACATGACAATATTTTATTGCAAGGTAACAAAAAATTCATCGTGGAGGTCCTTAAGGTGAACCTTCATCACCATCCCAACCATCTAATCTTTGAAGTTTTCTATGTTGATGGAGATCTGAGGATTATTTTCTATAAATAAATGGTTCTCTAGAGAATTGTTTTCTTGGTACATATCTTCAGTTTGTATTCATAACTCGTATAAAAATATTATTCTTTAAACAATTCCCAACTGAAGAAACTTTTCCCTAGAGATTTACCTCCAAACATGAAGACCATGGATTATAATTCAAAGATAAATATATATAATTGGGTAACAAGATAGCTAGAATACATGCATAAGAATGAAAACCATCATGTAATATACCATGATTTCAAATCATTGAAAATATTTTTAGATGATTAATTCAATCTAATTATATCTTATTTTAAGCTTCCTAAGATCAGTCCAACTGGGGATAAGTCCCATGTTTCTACAATGGAAATAGGTACCTTTGAATACCACACTCCTGAGTGTGAACTGACTAACCAGTTGACTACAAAATCTAATGTGTATAAATTTAGTGTCCTGTTCTTAGAGATAATTGTTGGAATGTTAGTCATTTACAATGTTTGGCCCATATATGAGAAAAATATAATTTTTTAAGTTATTATTTAAAACATAATGTCAAGTCTACATTTTTAAAATCAAATAAGATGATGTAAAATTTCAATTTTGTTTTTTATTTTTTTAATTTGTTTATATTTTTTTCATGGAATCCAACATTTCATTTCCAAAACATATGAAATTTTTGGTCATTATGACATTTTTTATATTTATCTCTTGACATTTCAAGACATTATGTTTCATCTTGTATTGAATCTCAATTTTATTTTTGATAGAGATTTTAGAACATCTTCATTATTGATTGAATCTGGATCCCAATTATATTCAAACAATTTGATAATTTCCTTCAAGACCATCTTTGTAACTATATCCTTAGTGTCTAATATTTTCATTACACTAAATGGTTCTCAAGATATTGAATTATTTTTCATTCTAAATTGGATATTAATTTCATTATAAATTTAATGTATCTTTACAAGATTGTAGAATTTCATGCATTGTTATAAGATTATAAAATTTTCAGTTATGTATCACTCTTAATTTAAATTATTGTCATTCACAATTTTGTGTGGTCACATGTTATGTTTCACTCTTAATTGAAATTATTGATTGTTATTGTTTTGTTTTGTTTTATCCTAGTGTAATTGATGTCTAAGAAGGAAATAATGTTATTATTGGAGGGGTTTACGAAACCCCATCTTGTAGTTGCAGAACCCCATTTATTTGTTCTTTATTGGTTTTAGAAGAGCACATGATGTATGCAGTTTTGAAACCAACAAAACCTGGTCAGGAAGACCCCCTGTAGATGATTCACAATATCAAGATCACAAATTCCTCAAAAAATGTCAAGAACCTAGAAAAGGCCTTCTATTGTTTCCTTTCAATGATTTCTTGTCAGATTTTCTATTTTTATTATTAATTATATTTTGATAAAAAATGGAATATTTTTTTCTCATTCCATTTTTTGTCTATACCTTAGTTTGGGATGGATCTTTTTTCAAATAATTTGATCATTATTCTCTTAAATAATTTAGTTCTCTTAACTCATTGTGATTGATTTTTCTGGGTATTCTGGCTCTACACATTTACTGTGTGTAACTGGAATAACATTAACCACTTTTAATTTTATTTGAAATTAATTTTTATCAAATAATAGTTATAAAAATGAGGACTAGATTAAATTTGGAAATATATTTTGTATTATTAAATTGAACAAATGTATTCAAAAATATTCAAAATCCTTTTAGTTCTTCTTCCAAATAGATTATTATTTCTGTTACTTTAGAATTTAGTTTTTTCCCTGTTTTTATGTTGTCTTCAGTTTGTTCAAATCTAGTATGTGGTGCCAAGGCCATGTAGTTCATAGTCTGGGGTCCTGATAGAACCCTTACCAAGACCCACCATATTACAACTAGGAAGTCCCCTTGTGGGGAAGGTAGTTTATAATATCATCCTTGATCACTTCCGAGGTTGACCTCATATTCATGAAAAGTTGATGCGTTGTCTCAAATAAGACATTAAAAATTATGGTTTGGACTCTCAAGTCAGTGAATTCTATTAATGTCATTTATGTGAATTTAAGTGATGTTCAAGCAGGTTATTTATACCTTATAATCCATGAGTAGTAGTTTTCTATAATACAACAGGATATATATGGGGTTATATGCATATTTCAACAAAACTCATAATAGAGCTTGTTTGATTGATTTGTATTCTCTACATTTTATCTTTTTCATTTGAATTGAAACATGCATGGACCAACACATGAGATTGAGGTGAACTAAAAGTGCACGAGCAGGTCATAGCTCTGTACAACTTTCTGGATGTGGTGAAGTAGATCAGGTCCATAATAATCGAGATTGGGGTGGAGTTTGTGTTCACCATTTCTGATACTTCTTTAATTTCTTCATCCTATGAAACTCCAATGGTCGAGATATATGAATTATATAATTTTAGTATGTAGATGACCATTTTTATGTTTTTTAATCATGTCTCTGTTAATGTTTTATTTTTTGAAGCATTATTTTTGGGGGTTTTAGTTGGTTTGGGAAACATTATATATCGATTAGAGTATACATAAATATAATGAAATATCAACAAGAATGAAAAAAATTATTACAAGGAAAATCATTTTTTATACCTATATTCAAATTTGGGTCTCAATTCAAAAAGAATTTTTTCATAAATTTGAGTTGTAGTTGACTCACTAGTCCTTGGGAATATATGGGTTGTTGGTGCTCGCTGGTTCCTGGTGTTCAATGGATGTCCTGGAGATGGCTCGCTCTTCCTCTGGCATGGATGGATTGTTGGTGATTGATGGTCATTGATATGGAATGGATGGGTGAGGTTGTTAAGGGGGATGAATTTTGTAATAATGGGAGTGATGGATCTTATTGGGGGAAAGGATTTTTTTTGGTTTATTTTGCAATGAAATTCATTATTAATATTTTTCATTTTTTTATAATTTTTAACATGTGTTAAATTTTTCAATGATTTAATAATTAAAAAAATTTATTATATATGATAAATTAATAAATATAATATGAAATATTTCTTGCCATAATTTTTTTAATATTTATTCTAATATAATTTATAATTAAATAGTATATGTTGTTAATGTTATTACCAATAGAAAAATTTGTCACCAAAACCTGTTGCTAAACACTTTAGCGAACATATCTATTAGTTGTTGGTATTATTATAATTGGACCATAACTATTTTATCTATCAAAAAAACATTTTGAGACTGTGTTTTTTACCAACAGTTTTGTCATAGGGACATAAATGTTGGTAAAAAATTTTACAAACCAAAAATTCACTTTTACTAACAGATATCCCCCCATTGGAAAATGATAAAAAAAATTACTAGGACATTCCCCCCTCAAAGTCAACTACAGGAACTAAGTATATCTCACATACCTCATCTTCCTTGATAGAAGTGCTCCAGGAGCTTCCCCTTGTATTTCATCCATAACATACCTTAAAAATGTAAATTATATGAATGAACATCCCACAAATGCCACTTCAATTTTCATAGAAAGTATGTGTCTAACATGAACCTCTTCTCAATTGGTTTCCCCAAATGGATGAGAGCAGTCTTCATTGAATCAATCCTGAACGCAACTCCCTTAGATCAACCCTATAAATTAAAAGTAGGAAGGTGGAGCAACTGAAACTCCCTCATTAGATCAAACATTCTTTTTTACAACCTTAACTATGTCTCTTTCTAGGAATTTCATAAACTAAAATATTTCTCAGGGAACTACTCAACTTGTTCTTCAATCGGAATTATGGGTGGCTCATGTTTTTCTAATATAGGCACATCTCTAGTCATGTCCTTATGTTATCCTATCAACAAGCGTTATAATGGAGACATATCTATATAATTCCAAATAAATGTCTTAGGGCACATTACATCGCATTATCATGTTTATATAAGTGGAAAATACAACAAGTCACAACATTCCCTTTTCCCCAAAAAACTCCACAAAGTTAAAATTGTTGTTCTATCACTAACCTTAACCATCCTACATATAGGTCATAGTTAACAAAGGGTAAACCACTTTACATGTTTCTCAATTAGACAAGAAATTATTCACATATTGCAACATTTTGAAAACATTCAATCTCATACTTGGAGCCATTTTCAATTCAATTACTCTAGAATGGAAAAACACATCAAGTTCAACTACTTACCCAAAACTCATTTTCCCATGTGTGACTAAAATGACTCATGTCACAAAATAATTCTAACTCCCTATAATGATAAATACATAATCCTATGTCGTTTCAAATTGGACCACAATTAAAATATTAGAAAATATCAACGAAAATCATCACATCACACATGAAGTTCATCAACCATGGTGAAATTACATCCAACAGTAACAACACACATAAAGAAATGAAATCCCACCTTGGGTACTTGGGATTCCCCCTTACATGGGTTTGAAACTCCAATGCAATATCTCATATCTTGGGGTTGACTCTTCCAAGTATCATATATACCTTTCCCCAATCGAAATAAAAAATAAATTTAATTAAGTTTTTTCATCGATACCACTTTGTGACATCCTGACCTAGATGACACAAACTGGTGCCATGAGTTAGAGGGACACATGGCCACAAGTGGTCATCCCCATACGCAAGAGGCTTAAGACTAGTAGCGAGAGTCTATTATCCATCAGGGTGAGACTATACCTTCTTAACAGAGTAATACCACAACATAATTAAATAAAAAATAACCAAAATAACATATAATCATAACCATAACAGTGCTATAATAACATGATTAATTAAAAAAGAAAAATACAATATACAAATTGAACTGTAGATATGTCATGCTAATATGTGTCAAGTGTCATAAATCAAACACAAATGTAAATACATCAACAACTCCCAAGTAGGTACTGAACCATGTATTGTTCCTTCAAATATTCCCTATCCCAATTCATCCATATAACAGAGGTACCTGTCCATTATCATATCCTATGATCATGAAGAATATTCAAGAACTGCTCGGGTATCCCGAGTAGAGTGCGAGAACAACTTAGTAGGACACCACCAATGGGGTCAAAAAATGTCTATCAAAAAGTTGTATGAAATTGTATAAATAATAAATACCTAAAATAAATTAAACATTTTAAATTTGTTCAATTACTATTTATTTGTCCACATAAACCTATAGATCCCCAAGGACACTTGAACACTCAATAACAACTTCGTCATGTTTTGGTTTCTGAACTATCCGTATGGAATATCACATAGATGAATTCCATTGTTAACATTAATTATCTCATTTCGCAATATGGGGTTTTGATTAGGTAGAGCATATCCCACATGTGGTTATGACATATGAAATCCATTGTTACGATTCATAATTTCAATTCAAACTATGGGGTATTTTATGTAGTTGACCCTATCCCCCACATGATTATCACATGTGAATTCTACTGTTACAATTCCTCATGTCTTGTCACTGTGGGATTTTGATATATGAAACTATATCCCACAAATTATTATCAAAAAAATTGACCAATTAATTAATCAAATTCAACACTTTAATATTCATATAATTTTATTAATTAATTAAACAATTTTTTATTACATCAATTAATTCAACAACTAATTAATCACATAAAACCATTTCATAATCAAAAAAGTCTACATTAATGAATTCTACAATTAATAATCCAATTCAACAACATTAATATAATAAAATTTGACACAATATTTAATTATTCAATTCCAAAACTCTCTATCTCACTATAATTAATTCAGTAATTAATTATCCCAAATCACAGTTTTATAATCCGCACTATTCCCAAAAATATATTCAATAATTAATTTGTGATGTTTTTAAATATCAATAGATCCCAAATTATATACCATAATTCAAGATTCCCAATTCCATATTTCATAGTTCCCTCAATTATTTAATTGTCATAATTAATTAATTTAATCAAGAACTCAATTTTAAACATCAAATGGAAATTCTAAAATAAAATACAATAATTTAAATAAATACATTTGGATTTAAATTGTAAACCAGGAACCTCAATATTAATGAAGAATTACCTACTATGGAAAATAGGAATTGATGTAAGATAGTTGGATCAAAAATAGAAGATTTGACCTAGCTCAAAACAAAGGACAAAGATAAACCCCCACACCAAAAACTATCATAGGTTCTTCTGAATCCTCAAAAGTTAAAGGAATATAAGAGAACCAAATTTATAAAGGTATTACCATGTATATATTACTAATCTGTAATGATCTACGATAGATGAATCACTCCGAATCTACTATGAGTCACCCTAGGGTTAGAGGAGGACAGTTGTAGTGGGAAAAATAGAGAATCCAATCATACAACATGTTTAAAATAGTAGATAAGGAATTTAAATGGAACATAATGTGATTACATATCATTTAAATGTTTTCAATGGAATTATCCAAAAAACTCATCACCTAAAAATTATATTATTAAATCCCTCAGAAAATTACTTGATTGGTAATGCATTTACGTGGATTAAAAATGTTATGTAGATTATTTTTCATCTCATTTTATATTTTAGACAAACATGACCTCTTTTAATGTTTCTCAACTCACCAAGTACCCATGAATCACTTACACCATTTATTAGAGGACTCAAAACACAAAAATTGATACAATTAGAAAAATATGGGAACTGAATAAAATCTGGTATCCACCTATCTATAGGCCATGCAACACATAAATGAAACAAATCCTTGAAATATTGGTTAAATTCAATGTGGATGAATTTGTAGTTAAATCCTACTAGTTTTAAGACCTTATAAGGAATCATGATAAATTTTTTATCTTCTCCAACTCCCATCATTTGAAGATAAACCACTTAAACTGTTCCTTCAGGATTACCTCAAAAATGTTTTTTTCTTTATCTTTAGATATAGAGGAATCATGTTCTACATAGAGAAGATCAAGAAAATCAGCCATATGCATCCACCAAAAATCCTCTAGGATTTTTGATTCCATCAAGTCCACTTAGAGGACATGTATCAGTTCATCACAAATATTCATTTAAATTTGAGTCACTTTTTCATGATGATGATGAAATTTACCTTCTACCATTTGGATTAAGAGTGTTATAGATAGTTTGAATTGATCATGTAGTGCCTTATAAATCCTCGGGTTCTAATGCCAACCAAGTCTGGGAATCATATTTTCCACTATGTGGATTCCCTATAATAAACCATCAAATCCCTTCTCATCCTAAAGAACAATATGAGAAGAAATAAGAGTTTATATTATCTCAGTCACATAATCCTCGACATGGATACTAGATACCCCCATATCAATAAATTATTCCTTTCACTGGTTTTCATAGTTTAGATATTGTCTCTCTCTCCACAATATCATAAGATATACCAAGGATCTACTGTGGATCCACCGAATTATAGCTTGAAACTCTTGATGTTGATAGGATGGATATCATGCTAGATAGTGACCCCTCAGTCGTTAAACATCATCATCATTCTGTAGAAGAACATCAAGGGAATGTCATTGACAAACATTATATCCTCCCATACATCTACTAAAGTATTTCATCTTGATGTTGATTTCCTAGAAAAGGCCATCATCTCAATAAATTAGGATATTTAATGCTCATAGATTCATTTTCTTAGAACCTCTCAGAGCCCAGCTAATAGATGGATCAATGATCTAAAACACAATAGAGTAGGTCTAGGGATCATCTTCATCACTCTCACATAGTTTTCATTAACATACTCATTACTTCTATCGTAAGGCTACAGAAACAAAGATACATAGTATCATGTTCCCATTAATTAACTCAAACTGGCTCTTGATATTGATGTCCCACAAATTCCATGTGAAGGGAGAGTTTGAGTTTGTCATAATATATATCAATTATTAATACATAATTAAAATCTATAACTCATGCCCTTACTGAGCACACACACTCGCTGATGGCCCAGTTCCATTATCATCTGGTGGTGACTCATGTTCCTCTGTCATATAATGATTGAGTCGATACCCTGGACATCCTAGCCACCACTCTAGAATAATCTGACCAGGATGATCTATTAATTCACTTGGAACATTGGAGGGTTATCTCTCCTATCATTTTAGATAATAATGGAAGCCCATATATAAACAAGATAAGTACTGGTAATTCTATATTAGGACACATGTATTTTCCCATAGTGGAGGAAACCTTTGATTAGATATCTTCTTTCATTGAGTATCTCCAATATAGTGTTGTCCCACCATATCGAGTAAAACGTGAGTGAGTCCATCGGTGCAGAAAACAGTTCACTCTCAAAAGTTGTCATATCCTTTAGAATAATATATATATATGTGTGGATTTTATGAATTTATCCTCCATTACGTAAAGAATATTCTATTTCCCAATTCATGTAGGATGTTTATGTAGGGTCTGGTAGTTCTCATTAAGAAATTTTGAATCTATCCCATCATATTTTATGGCTAGGATACTTCTATTACAACGTGGTCCATGACTACATCAAGATTTACAAAAGGTTCCACACATGTTAGATTCATGAATTTTTTTTCTTCAACAACTATATTCCCTCCACACCACTGGTTATTCTTGTCCCTTTTCATTTTGGGGACTCGATTTCAGGGGACCCTATCCTCTAATGATATCCTTCCTTTTCAGGTTCATTATAACCATGACAAAAAAAACCCAAAGTAGTGGGAATAGATTCTTATTGATGAATTCATTACCTAATTAGTGGTCTAATTTTTCATCACCCACACCATCCACCAACTCATAGATCCTACCAACATTGTCACTAAAAATGGAACCAACCAGTGGGCAACAGAGTTGAAGAAACTCTACACATAGTATATTATATGTTCTTATCATTCTACTTACTATAATTCATAGAAAAATGGATAGATTGATGTATTCAACCAAAACCTCTCCAACATTATACATATGATTGTGGGTCAGAAAAAGACTATTTGTCCAAAAAATAACCAAACCTTCTTTGGGATAATGAGATGAGGACCCAAAAATTACCCCAGATGACTCCACATTCCTTGGTGTACGGAACAGAGGATGCCATGCCCATTGAGATTCAGTTTTCATTGGTCCATATAACTTTTTATGATTTGAAATAGATAGAAAGGATAAAATAATTCCATCATGATGAGCTATAATCCCTTTACGTTAACAGGATCTAGGCCTTTCATAATCTAAAGAGGCATCAGAATAAGATAGTGATTTGAATTAAAAAAAAAGTTTCTCCCTCACTCTTTCTTCCAGTGTGACACAATTTTGGCTCTAAGAATGCGAATATTACCAGAAAGGAATCCCTAAAAGTTATATACCAAGTGGGAAGGACATTATATGATTCACAAGATCTATTACAATGGTACATACTCTTTGATCACCATTGATGGGGATTGAATCACTCCAATGTCCAATGCCACATTCCTCAAAGAGTACTTTTCATGAAAGAGGAACTCTAATGACTTAATTCTATGATCTTAAACTGTGAACCATATGGTCTAAAATCCATGACCTTAAAATAATAGCCTATAGTCCAAGAATCATGACTAAAAAATGAGTTAGAATGTATCTAGAAATATTTTATTTGGTATGGTCCTCCTTGGTCCTCATTCACTTTGGGTAACTCCCTCAATGCACTGTATTTCCCTTTTGGTTAAGATGCTTCCATCCATAATCAAAAATCTAAAACATTAAACTAGAATTATTTTTATTTATTGCATTACATTAGTCATCAAGCACTAGTCTTATCACATGACCATAAACTACTTGATTATGTTCCTATCCATATGATAAAAAATTAACAATGCCATAATGTTATCACATTAGAGGGAATTACCCTAGTCGTCATTCATCATCCATTACTTATTCATGAACTACGTAGGACTTGATTCTTGTACATATATGATGTGTAGTTATGCCTATATTTTTTCATCATTGTCCAACAACCCTAAAAGTAAAAAAATGAAACCTCTCTAGGTATGGTTCAGACCCATGCATAATATATTTCCATCAAGAACTACATATGTCTTAATTTTCATCATTATGGGATATGTAGTGATGCACAAACAGTTTTTTTTCTAGATACCAATTCATCAACACCCATTCACAGTCGAGCACTATTTATGACCTTATGGTGATACTTGGTGCTTTTTCACATTAGATATTTCTTCTATCATTTCCATATAGGTGCCCATGTGGCCAATATGTCTCCATCAATCATGTGTCAAACTATGTTCAATTTTTCTATGAAATTTATGGTGTATAATTTGGTATATTTTTCCCTTATTCACATCTAGATTCTCAATCCAGCAAACTATATAATTTTTTTGAGAACTCTTCATTCCAAATTCAAAGACCATAAACTATGAACCATTTGGAATAAAATCCTTGACATTAAAATTACAACATATTTTCCAGTCATCATGTTGTTAAACTATGTGTAGGCCTTCTTGGGAACGTTTCATTTTTTGCAAACCTCCTCGATCTTCATTCATGTTGGGATTATCTGTTTTTTGTGTCAACATTCTCATTTCGATAAGACCATTCCCCATGGTCAAGGAAACACGACCTTGAACTCTTTACCACAAGTCCAAGCAACACAGATTTAATCTATATACAGGCATCATCAATAATTTTTATGTGGAATGCGGCCCCTTTATCCCTTATTCACATTGCGATTGTTATGATACCACATTATAGATATGCGTTTTGGAGTGCTTACCCCATTATGGTCCAAACTCTCCGACCTTAAACAAAAATTTAATGTCAAAAATTCCCAAAAAACTGTTATCCAACCCAATACAAGTTCAGGATTCCTCATAATAATCATGGTGCTGCACAATTACATCTCCAAAGAGGGATTCTCCATGATTTTTTGTCTCTCATCAAGTATTGTTTCCAGAACTATGTTTGGATTGATTCCCATCCTTATGTGATATGCAGTTACACCCAAACATTTTTCCCTTGGAATGAACTATGAGTTCATAAACCCTTTGTCTCCTTATCCCTCATCATGGTCTAGGCAACAAAACATAATACTATTTCTAGTTGGTCCAATAATTATTACCATAAACTATTATCTTCCCCTATAGTCTAATTTTTATGGTATTAAACTGTATAGCCTAACTACCTCCACATATGACATAGAACTATGATACTACACCATTCCAAACTCCAATTATTCTGATTCCCCAATCAGATTGGATCATCTTCACTCACATTAGTCTTTTTCGACACTATTTTATAGAAAAATATGTTTCTTGATTCCCAACCTCATGAGATATGTAGTGAAACCTGAGATCATGTACTTTGGGCCAAACTACAAATCTATCAATTCCTCTATCCCTTTAGACACATAATGATCTAGGAATTATAACCTTAAACTGAGAGTCGAATTCTTGGAATCATGACTTTAATCTCTATGCATTTTTTCGCTATGAGTGTGCTACACAACACCTACGTCCTTGGTCCTCATTCACATAGTTTTATGATTTTACTTCCATTCACAACCATTTTGAGGTACATTCCATCATGGCCCTTAGTGCATGATATTAAACAACAATCTTACCCTCCACAATTTCAGGATGCCTTTTAATGAAGAGATTTAATTTACTCATTTTTAAATTAAAATGACTCATACAATATATATGATAATGTTACCAAAGGTTACCCCATTCTCTAGATATGGTATGCCTCATGATAACCTTGAAACACCTCAAATTCCCTTATTAGAGAGGGTCACCCATATATGCAGTGGTCTCTTACTAGATTTTGTCTTAGATATATGTGTGTCATGATACCCATCCTCATGAAATATGTAGTTATTCTAGAACTACTCGTATCCAAGAACATCTATAGGTTCATTACCCTTTTATGTCTTAACATTATTTATGGTCCATGAATTATATCCTAAAACTATAAACAGTTCGTATTAAATTGTGTATGTAGCATAGGAACCATATTGGCCTCATTCACATTGGGATTTACCTCTTGTAATCCAATTATATATCCTTGGGTAGAATTTTTTACCTATAGTATTAATTAAATGACTTTACAATCTAGACAATGGTTTAGACCCTATGACATTATGCTATGTGTGTTGCCTTCAAGAACTACATGTGTATTGATTACTATCCCGATAGGATATGTAGTGACTCTCATACTTATCATCTTTGGTCCAGGATAAAAATACCCTTGTCCGCTTGTTACTGGTTATGGTCCACATTATATGACCTTAAACCTTTCAAAAAACCCAGGTTTAAATCACACTTTACAACACACCATGTTCCACACATCGAGCTATCCTTAGTTTGGATTTACATAACACTTAAAATAATGACAGTTCCAATAATGGTGAAGGTCTCATGACATTTTTCTCTCAACTCCTATCTTGAGATGACACCATAAAGGATCTCCAGTAATGAATGGAATATCATGTGTTTTGAACATGGTCGATGGTCGATCTTTCATTTGTGTACCTCATTTCCAACTAGTGTGGTTGATATTCAGGTGTTTTGAATGTTGTCAGTAGTTAAACCAAACCCAGTAGTCGCTCTCAATTTAAATCATGATAGTCTTAATTTAGATCATTTCCACATTCTTATATATTTTTTCAATTTCAATACACTTGGTATAACCTCTAACACATTCTTCGAGGTGTAAAAAACCCCTTACCATTCCTAATTTCCCATATAGAACATGACACTTGTGGGAGTTGGAATTATATATTGTTGTCTACTGATGTGGTCAAGCTACAAAAAGGTGCCAATGGTCAAAAATCCTTGACCTTAAACTGGGGAGGTAAATTCCAAGAAATATGTCCACAAAATGTATGCATATTGTCTTACTAATGTTATTTTGTGTGGTGTTGGGCCTCCATAGTCATTAGTTATATCAGGTTTTCACCCTATCACACTACACATGTCTATTTGTGATAATAAACGCATGATCTACATAGTACAAAATCATACAATGTGAAACATCCCAGTTACATGGAATCAAATTATAAAATTTGTTCTGATAACATGATTCAAAACTGTACAATGTTATCTCCTCACCGTACGTCATAAAACTGCATGTCTATTATGTTTCGGCATGACATAAAACTGAAACTTATTATATGAACTTTCATAGGACCACTTCCTTTAACACCATTCATCTAATGTATTTATAACATTCATTCATTTCTCCCTATGAATATTTGAAATTTATCCACTGGATGATATGTTTGATTTTTTTAGACCAATATGCCTACACCAATGTTATCAAAGACATGGTGGTGTATATACAATATTATTAGAATACATTAGAATATAATATCATACTATTTTCATTCTATTTGTTCCCCTTATTTGGATCCTAATCCTCTTCCAGGTCGTAATCCCCCCTAATGGATTGTTCCCATGTCATTTTGGCACACCTACCATCCATGGCCAAAACCACGAAATATTTTGGATGACATTCACAAATAAGTATTGTTTTTTCAACATAATCGGTGGTCGACCCTCATTTTTTATCCCCATTATAGGAAAATTATACAGATTTTGTGTTTTAAAAACATTCATTTCTTAGAAAGTACCTCCATTCAATTATGATCATGTTCTATATTATAGGTAACTAGATTAAAAAATTTCAGCATCATTTTTAATAATGGAATTCAATTCCCCCTATGTTATCATGGTCATTTGATATAGAATGTGGGCGATGAAAGTTGTATATTTCAACAGACATGTTCTACATCCATGACTTCTTTGAGATCTACCACTCTTGGTGGTCAGTCAATAATAGTAGACCTTGGATTCTCAGTGATAATCTATAATTCTTATATGAAAATAAATCATATATCCATCCTTTGTTTTTGCACCATGTATAAATCATGTGAGTTGAGGGACTAGCCAGTGGTTCTCCCAAAAATATGATATAATTGAAATAATTAAGAGGGATAAATAAAATGAGGTTATATGCACAGAAATATTTAATATGAAAACAAGAAGACAGTGGCATTGGTGATGGTCATCCATATATTGGATCCATTCAAAGGTCCCAAAACAATTTCCCCAATTCTTTTTTCTCTATCAATAAAGTGCTACATCTCATCCAGTCTCTAACGGGTGGAATACAGTACCAGTTTCCTTTCCTAAGTTTTTCTTCCTCCCCATTGGAAATGGAACAATGTTGGTCAGACATGATCTATGCACAACCCTATCGATATTGGAGATTAGTTACTTGAAGTATCGCCTACCTCATCTACATCTTGGCCACCTCCATCTAATCCCTTGTTGGATGATGATTTCCATTTTATTCTTGACAAATTAAACATGATCATTTATCTGTTCTTATAGGTAATGGATTTCTTGATTGGATTCTAGGATCTTTAACATATTTCCTGACCTCTGATGATACCAAGAAACCTCCAAGTTATGGATTCCCTCATTAACACATTCAACACGGATGCTGCAGAACAGTGTGTGGATACCATTAGTATCCACCCATTCGATTCACAGGTAACACAACTATTTGTTTGGGGACCACATCTGACATACAAATTATGGGTCTCATGTATAAATGGTTAAACACATTATATTCCTTTAGGCTTTATGCCTTCCAATGTCATTTTCTTCCACTGCCTCAAACCCAGAATCCTCTTGTTCTTCGGGAGATATAGGCTCATAACAGATAAAAATACGAGGATTTTGATAAAAGAGTCCTATTTCGGAATCCTCTTGGATGGTATGGGATATAAATCATGAGGCAAGTCTTCCTCCCATGACTCTTATTTCATATATGTCCTAACCCCCACAGCCACTTCAGACCTTTATACAAGGAGATTTGCATCTTTTATCCATATCATGACCCTACCAAAAATTAATTTGTGTGTCAACACTGGTGGTTGGGTTATTGGAGTCATTCAAGATTTAATTTTAAAATATTTCATTGAAGAATAATATGGAAATAAGGGGACAAATAACATAGATAGTGGTACATAAATAAATTTTATACTATAATGGGATTCTACTAAATATTTAGGGGTTGTTCCCAAAGAAATGTACCCTCCATAACCACTACTTTATCTATAGGCACCTATGTTTGGAATCTCATGAATACAATGTTAGGATTGTCCCAAAAACATTCCACATTATCGGTCATGTTCCCAAAACCATCAATTTTAGGTCCCTCCCAGACCTCCCTCTCCTCCACACATAACTCATGCATGATTAAAGAAGTGTTAGATAGAAATTCTATTGAGTATGTTATATCGTAGGTTCAAAAGATCCATATTTTTACCTTGTTAGTATTGAATCTTCCTCTGAATGGGTAGCTTGGATGAACCTTGATTCCGCAAGATGAATCCTCATCCTCTTCTGTCTACTTTCCTATGATTTTTGGTTAAAATGGCGATTCTTCTTCTATCTCTTCTCCTCTTACCAATTTAGGCACTTGAAATATTTAACCAGCAATGGATGAACATCCTACTAGGCCATCCCTACCACCATGATTATCTCTATACATTATTAGGCCCTCGCCTTGTAGTGGATGGCTCACTCCTTCTTTGCATCAGATGGCCTATTATCATAGCATAGACTCGGGATATGAAATATCCCAACTCTGTGTGTATTCTTGAGTATTATCATAAGCAGTAGTGGATTGTGGTAGCTCATTTAGAAACATTCTTTCATCCCACATAAATATTATCTAAAATTTCATCATCCCCAAAGGGTTTCTCTCATGACATACCTCTGAGTATATCATTATGATCAACTTCTATAGTCAGTAGAATTACCTTCTGAACCAATTCGTATTATAAAGATCATATACTTGAAATTACTTAACCCTTTTTATGAGAACCCCAGTTCAAAATTTTTGAAGGTATGATCTCTAATCCTCATTCCTTATTCCATTATTGGTTTCCTCCCTTGACGACATAGGGATTGGGTGAAAGTTGAAGTGATCGTCCAACCCTACCTTATTCAGCACATCCACCAGACCCAACATGATGAAGTATCTCCCTATGATTTTGAGAATCAGTTGTAATAATTTTGTTGTGGGAGGGGAAAAAGGTTTTGGGAACTCATAACCTCCATGTGTGCAGCCACACATCTATATAGGAAGTGAAATGTCCCCACACACATAG
The DNA here is from genome assembly GCA_963277665.1 of Viscum album. Taxonomy (NCBI): domain Eukaryota; kingdom Viridiplantae; phylum Streptophyta; class Magnoliopsida; order Santalales; family Viscaceae; genus Viscum; species Viscum album. Next base: position 1,933,967,731 of record OY728160.1, read on the forward strand.
ATTTCATCCCCTCATTAATATAAATAATTACTCTATATAACTTCTCAAATACTAGGGATTAAAAAATATCCAATTTTAAGCATCACCACTATTATGAAGGTTAATTTTCCCCACATATGTGCACATCCCTCACCAGGAGCGTCCTCCAAAAAATGAATGTCACGCTAAAACATGTCTACCTGACTATACGCTAAACATTAGTTTTAATATTGTATCCCTATATCATCCACTAACAATCTTCTAGAATATTCCAATATGATCCCTCCATACACTATTAGTATGTACAAGGACATGTTCATTGCCAGGTATGACATTTTCATTCCCCTCCTCCACCTCAGTAGGCTCCTCTTTTGGTCTGTTCATGAAATAGTTCAACCATTGCTTAAATGGGATGTCCCTTGTCCCTAGATTCTGCTTACTAGGGCCCAAAACTATATCTAGAAGGATCTTAACCATACTTGGAAACTACTCCTGGTATTCCCATAACTTTTCCATGTGGATAAACTCATCATACATTTCCCCCAGGATCGGGATTCCAAATATATGATGATGGCCCAATAGGATGATGTCAACCTCTCTATAGTGAAAACTGAATGTCTTGATCCATGATGACCATCTTCTCAACTCTTAGAGCTTGAACCATTGTAGAAAGTAAATATTTAATTGGGATACTCATGCAACCTCATAAGGTCATACCTTCTTCATCCCTACCTCACATTCTCAGCATGACTCATATTCCTAGTAGGACCAGGCCCCCAAATATGTGACGTTTCCACCCTAGCACATGTCTCATCAATTATTTCATCCCTTTTAGGGGTCCTCCAAGACTACACTGATGATCTTATAATATTGGGGTGGGTGTTACTTATCCTCCGAATTCTCCCCAAAAAAATAGTTGATATGGTTATAGTGGTAGTATTTTATGATGGGTGCATGATCCATCCATATGTGGCCTGTGACAACCCTATTCCACTGGTACTACCCTGGTGTGTCCCTAAACTAATTGGCTAGATCATTCCTACTTAGAACTAGGTTAAAGAAATAATTACAAAAGATAAATCCAAGAATTGGATTCCTCTTTCAAAAATGATACTCCCTTTGAGACTCTAACAAAATTCCATGAAATTATTCATAGCACGAGCTGCTTCGAATGCACTCCCTGGTCATGATGTTATCTTCCATCTATTCCCTCATAGAATTTTTCATAATGACTCCATGAACTACATCCCAAGAGGCATTTGGATTCAAGAAATATGTTTCATTGGAGTCTAGTTAATGAATTTCTTTTGTAGACCAAGTTCACAATGCCCAGTTTACAAGCTCTATGTTGAACTACTTTCATTGAGAATATATGGTATGTGGTGTTTGGTTTTCTAAGTAGTTTTTGTGGAGAAAATCTTCAATTTTTTTCTTCACAAAGAATGTTTTTATATTTGATGATTCTTGGAGATCATGAGGATTATAAAAATATATAATATTTTATTTTATTCACATAAGGATGAGTTTCTTTGAAGGCCCTCCCATCACTATTTATAGGTGTATGGCTTAGCCACACTTCATGATGGAATTCTGGAAATATGTCATCATGAAACAGCATCGTGCATGAGAATCATAAAAGATAATCATGAAAGGGATTATATTTTAAAATTATAGCATTTATCACTTGTAATCCAACACTCTTTTTCACATCATCACCCATTCTGAGGGGGAGGGGGTTTTGGAGCTGAAATACATTCCGTGGTAATAGTCATAGAATTTAGAGCTTGTTTGTATAAAATTTGAGACAAAAAAACTAAATAATACTCTAAGTGAGTCTACTTTTCAATGACCAACTGACCAGAAAACTAGTTGAAGATCATAGAGATACAAAGCTATGAAATCACCTTCACGAATATGTGAAGGGGTGACACTGGTCTTTGTGAGTCTGATGGAACTCCAAAACCACACTAAGGATTTATGGTGCTTTTATCATGTCCAAGGGATCTTCAACCATTTCATGAATATCAAATTTTCTTCATGAACCACATCTAAGCTTATTGTAATCCCTTTACAATAAATAATCATTTTTTTCAATCATTTGTGGTATGATTACCAAATCTTTCATCTTTCAGATTAATCCCCATCCAGGTACCATCTGTGCTTCACAAACCATAATGAAATGGATCATAAAAGGTACCCAATATTTATGAAAAATCCATTCATATCATTTTTAATACAAACACCCAAGGTGGCGATACCATTCATGAATTCATATGCCATTCACGGAGGTGGAGGTCCCTTCAGGAACTAAAGGAGTTGCGAAGAATTAAGCCTTAACAAAGAACAAATATCCTAAGACAGGATTTCATCCAAAGGAAGGATAACAATGTTTGAGGTATCTTACTCCTCCATGAAATCTCTAACCTCTATGAAGATCCTAATATTTAGTAGGGATCTCTCAGTAAGTCCAAATGATTATGGAATTCCCTCTCGCATCCTTTTCCAAGCTACCTCCCTTCTTTAAACACCTATCTATATAGGCTAAGCTCCCAAATCCCCCCACATCCTTCCAACATTGGTTCAGCTGCACTTAAATTCCTTATTTGACCTATTCCACCATTTTATATGGCCCACATTACATAAAGTGTTCCAATAGACTCCCATATACATTTTCCTTCTTATTATAGGTATGCTAACACCTTTTTATTCTCAACATAGGCTCACAGACGTGGACCTGATGTCTGAGAACTCTCCCAAACTATTAAATCCTATAATTTACAAGTCTATTCCCATCCCAAACATTCCTATGTGGGGGTTATGAGTTTCTAGTGTGTAAGGATTTCATCCCCCGCGTCTAAGCTACATGAATCAGGACTTCCTTGTACCAACATCCACAACACATGGTATTGATCATTTTCATTACCAATTGTGAATGTTTTATGATGCTCCACATGAGACTGGAAAGGGATAGCCAATACACCACCTACAATCAAATGAAATGTGATCCTCCTCACAGGAAATTAGATCCTTATCAAAGCGAAATACATTTTTCTTTTACAGCTTCCATGCATCATGTAACGACCCAATTTTTTTAATGGAAATTCCCCTTTTATAAATTTGTGATAAAATCACATGAAAAAAACAACATAATATACTACTAAGTGATAAGTGTTCTTAAACCATAATTTTGTCATTTCTGTGTTTGGAATTTTGAAAATCTGAAAAATAACAATTACAATGAGAAAATTATTTGGAGTCCAATAAGAAAAAAATAATTTTTGGTGAGTAGTAACTGACCCATATAAATAGTAGTACGAACCTTATGAATATTAATTCTTCAAGAATAAATGTGACCTTACCATTGAATAATTAAATAAATTTTAGGCATCTCAGAAAATGACAGTTTTACCGTAGTAAAGATTTTGGTATTTACAAATAATTAGTTTTAATTAATTAATTTAAGAGAAAATTGATTTTCTTAAAATTTGTTTATAGATTAAAAAATCCATGTAATCTAGTTTTTATATAATTTTATTATACCCTGTGTAATTTTTGAAAGCATTATAAAATCATTTTTAATTTAAAAAACTCTATTTTTCTTATAAATTTTTATTTTAATTAAATAATAAATTAATTATATTTAGAAATATATTTTTGAAAATGGAATTAGCCCCTCTCTCACTTCCAAGAGATTCTGTTCTCATCAATAGTCCAAGCCTAGGCCCCTTAAGGAGGATCTCAAGAGGAGGATTTAAGAGGTAAATTCTCTCCCTCTTCTCCTTTAATATCCATTCAATTTCCAGTTGTCTTCTTATTCTCTCCCACCCTATCTTTGTCCATATGGTATGGTAACTCCAGTATAATACATATAATGGAATTTTATAATACTAATGTGATATTATACCATCCAACCCCCTTCTCCTCTTCCTTTTATTTTATAAAATAAAACATTGTTCGTGAGGTGTTAATCTATCACCTTCAAGAATGACAGGTTTTATTTTTTCATTTCTATCTTCAGATCTGGTCATGAAACCATTGTAATGGTTGAAACAGAATATATTATATGTATTAAGTAATAATTAATTTTCTTTAAATAAATTCATTACATATTACAAAATTATTAATCAAAAAAAAATTTGTGTTAAAAAAACGCCCAAATTAAGTCAAACAACCATCATTTAATTCTTATCTAATGATTCATCCACATGGTATACAATGTAATTAATTATAAGATAATTTTAGCTTCTGAAATATCATTAATAAAATGGAATATATGTTCTCGATGTTCATCCATGTTCTACACAAACTTCAATTCAAGAATACATGTGAAAAGCTCAAGAAAACCATAAAAGCGAACATTCCCGAACAATGTTTTTAAACTATATAACTCCAAAATAGTCCCATAACATAACATAATGAAACCAAAATGACCCCTATTCATGTATAAAAGGTTCTTTAATTTCTAATTAAGGAATATAATGTCATTAAATAGAACATTAAAGTGAAGGAAGTGTTCAGATATATGGTAAGGGGAAATTTTCGAACCCAACTTTCATCCTTCGAGTTCTTCCTATTTCACTCCTTTTTGATATGGTTACTCCTTATAATTTTTTTTCATAATTGACATTCCATTTATAGGATATAAATTTTTTTCACTGGTATTTATGTCAAACCAAATGTTTTCTAAAAAAATACTCTTCTGTTAAGAACACACCTTTTACTTCTCATTAAACATTGATGGTTCTTGAAACATGTATGTCGTTCCCTATTTCTTTTGGGAACCCAATGTTTATTAATGTGTTCTTATGATATAAAACCCATTTGTTTCATGGGTTATTTATGTTTATTTTTTTATATGTTCATTGTGGCATGCATGGTAAATGATAATGTTATGATGTGATGGGTATGCCTAGAATTATAAAGCCCAATATAAATGTTTCAATGTGACAGGTGTGCCAAGAATTATACAGCACTCCAATGAATTGGGTAAAGTGAATAATCTCACGATTAAATGTGAAATTATGTGTGAAGAAAATTCTATATTTTTTATGCAATGCCACATTTCAAGTCTTTTATTAATGATCCCTTTCATGTTCATGATATTTTTACTATGTTTTGATTATGCTCACCCATTGTTATATTATTCTTATATATCCTCTTACTAGGCTTTTACCTCACCCCTTTTGATATATATCATCTGGTGACTATATGTACTATGGAGGGTTCAAGTGCCCATAATAAACAAGAGAATAAGGAAAAAAGTTTATGCTCGATATTGTAACAGTAATGTATGGTCCTAGTTTGACCAAGAAACTACACTGTTAGATCCTATATGTGTAATCCTATTATGTTTTTTTCATTAAAATGATTAAATTTTAATGTATGAAAAGGTTGGGTCTCTATATTTTGTATTAGAGGAATGTTTTAATTAATTTGGGAATTAGGATTTGTGAACCCTAGAGAAAACCTCTTTCATGAGACTAAGTACAAATATGCAACCCCAGAATCCTTACATATAAATCCCATATGTTAAGATTTTAGTATAAATTATTTAAATGAATATGTTATTCATGACTTGTTGAATTATGTTTTGTTCTAACCTTTTCTATTTTAGAAAATGGTGGGAACCATGATAAACCATGCCAACAACTCGTGCGAGGGCCAATGCAATGATTGCCCGAATGACATCCCCAATGATTTGGGATGTGGAGTTCAAAACATATTGGCTATGCTTACCCAACTATCTTAGGTTATGAAAAATAACCATAATAATGGAGAAATTCCTTTTTCACCAAAGAGGGAGCAACTGGCTATCAAATGTTTTATTTGGCAATGACCATTGACATTTAGTGGATCTTCTGATCTTCTAGTTGTGTAATAGGGGGTCAACTCCATGGAGAAGATCTTTTTTGTGCTTCACTATTTAGAGATGGGGAAGGTGAATATAGCCGTATATCATCTAGATGGCCAGGCCAATCAACAATGGGATTTTATTAATAACACCAATCCAAGGGAGTTATTTGAAGAGATTGAAAGGGAAGACATTAAAATAATGTTTCATAATAAGTATTTCCCAAGAACTCTTCACAAAAATATGGAGATAGAATTCATAAATCTCAAAAAAATAAGGAGAATCTGTCACAACCTACAAATTGAATTTCACAAGTCCTTCAAGGTATGCTTCAGGTTTGGTTATCAACAATGGTAGCAAAATTGATAGATTTTTTAGTGTATTAAAACAACACCTTCTAAAGTCTCCAGAAATTCAAAACACTGGGAGTTATGAATATGTTTTTCAATGTGCTCTCAAATTAGTTATGTAGTTTGGATAATGGTCCCATGGCTATAGTGATAAGAAACAAAAGAAGGATTTTCATGCCAGTGGATCTAATGACAACGGTAGGAAGAAAACTCAACGACCCTCATGCCAAAAAATGTTGGAAGTTGCACCATGGGAACTTCCTCAAAGGGATGATAAAATGATTAAGGTGTGGGAAAGAAAGAAACTATGCTCAAGAGTGTCGAAAAGACATAAAAAGGAAGAAGAATGTGATGGAATAAAGGAGAGAACCACCCATGGTTCAATGATACAATTGTATGGAGCTAGGGCACTATAGAAGCTAGTTCACTAAACCTCGAGTTCTTAATGGTAATCAATGTTAGCATCCAACAAAGCCAAAGAAACAAGGTAATGCATATTCCATCTTTACTATGGATGTGGAGCATGGTAATGAAGTCATACAATGTACACTTTCTATTCACCCAAGAATGGCCAAAGTATTATTTGATTCTATTTCTACTCATTCCAATATATCTTGAATGATTTCTAGAACTATATAATTGAAGCCCAAAAAAATGAAGTAGAGATATCTGTAAAAAAACCAAGCGGTATAATCATTGAAACCCAAGTGTTTGACTCTTCACCTATTGGTGTATTTGGGAAGATTCTATCAGTGAACCTCGTAATACTTCCCTTGGTGGAATTCGACGCTATAATGGGAATGGATTGGCTCTCCTTATATAGAGCACAAATAAACAGTTGAGAAAAGGAAATATCTTTTCATATTCAAAATCATCCCATAGTCCTATACAAATGTAAGGAAGATCATGAATCTTCTTTGAAAAATCCTTCATCTATGTGGGTGTTGATTCCCAATGAAGAAGAATACGACTCCCAAGTTGGTGAGTTAGAGGAAGGTGCCAACCATGCAAAAAATCACATCGTGAGGGAATATAGTTATGTATTTCTCGATGAGTTACCTAGAATTCCCTTAGATTGTGAGGTAGAGTTCTCAATATAACTCATACCCGGAGCTACTCCTATCTCAATGTTTCCAAATATGATGGCTCTTATCGAACTGGATTAGTTAAAGAAGCAGCTGCAAGAGCATCTGGACAAATGGGTCATACGCCCTTGTGCATCACCTTGGGGTGTGTTAGTGCTCTTTTTGATGAAGAAGAAGGATAGAATAATGAAGCTCTGTATCGACCATCAGGAACTCAACAAGTACACCATAATGAACATGTATCCTCTTCCATGGATTTATGACTTCTTTGATCAGTTAAGAGGAGCCCAGTACTTCTCAATGGTGGATCCTCATTCTGGATATCATCAGCTAAAGGTTAAGAAGTAAGATATTTTGAATACTACCTTCCATAAAAGGTATGTGCAGTATGAGTTTCTGGTGATGCCTTTCGAACATACTAATTCCCCTACAATCTTCATGGATTTGACGAATAGAGTCTTTAGACATTAACTAGACAAATTTGTTGCAGTGTTTATCAATGATATTCTGATCTAATCTAATAGCAAGGAGTAACATGATGCACATCTAATACTTGTATTGGTGACATTGAGAAAGGATAAGTTTTACTCCAAGTTCCGAAAGTGTGACTTTTGGATAAAGATTTTCACATTCTTGGGTCTTGTGATCACAAGTAAGGGAATTTTTATGGATCCTTCAAAAAAAGGCGATTGAGGAATGCACCAGGCCATCTAGTGTCACAGAAATATGTAGTTTTCTTGGATTAGCCAGGTACTATAGACGTTTTGTGAAAAACTTGTCATTATTTTCAATCCCGCTAACTAAGCTAACAAGGAAAGGGGTAAAGTATGTCTGGACGGGAGAATGTGAGGGAAGCTTCAAGGAGCTAATGAGAAGTTTGATCACTGCTCCTGTACTCACACTATCGATATGGGGAGAAAGTATTATGATATACAGTGATACATCAAAGAAAGACTTTGGTTGTGTACTCCTGAAAAATGATGATTTGATAGCCTACGCATCACGACAGCTGATGATCTATGAGCAGAACTACCCAACTCAAGATCCAGAGCTGGAAACCGGGATTTTTTCCTGGAAAATATGGAAGAACTACCTTTATGGTGAGAAGTGATACATAAAAACCGACCAAAATAGCCTAATGAATAAATTCACACAAAAGGAGATCAACATGCCTCAAAGGAGATGGTTAAAGCTAATCATGGATTGTGATTTCTCTATTCATAATCATCCTGGAAAGGGAAACAAGGTAGATGATGCTCTAAGCTGAAAATAACCTGCTACTCTATCCATGTTGCAGATTGATAAAGACCATATCTTCATGGATATAAAAATGATTGATTTGGAAATAATAAGGGTTTTGGATACATACTATCTTTCCCAAATTATTGTGCAACCATACATCTAAGATAAGATTAAGGTCGCACAAAGGGATGATGTGGAGATACAAATTAGGGTGAATGACATAAAGGAAGCGAAGCTACAAGTGTTCCATATCGAAGATGATGGTGTGATTTGATTTGGAATGCGACTTTCTGTTCCTTCCTCACCTGGGAAAAAGAATGGTCTATTGGAAAATTCTCATAGCTCAACATTCTCTATACATCATGATAGAACAAAAATGAACCATGATCTCCAAGAACACTTCTGGTGGGATAACATGAAAAATTAGATTGCAGAATATATCTCAACGATCCCAGTATGTCAGCAGGTTAATGGAGAGAGACAAAACTCTAAATGGTTGATGCAAACATTGCCTATAACCATGTTGAAATTGGATAATGTTGATATGGACTTTTTCACGGGTCTCCTGAAGACGTCGAATAGAAATAATGTGATATTGGTTGTGGTGGATTGACTCACCAAGACTGCCCTTTTTATTGCTATTTGGGAAGATCTCTCACTTGAACAACATGAAAAGATATATTTGAAGAATTTGGTGAGACTTCATGGTGTTCCACTCTCAATTATCTCTGACCATAATCCAAGAATCACATCTAAATTCTAGAGGAGCCTTCAACATGCTATGAGTACCGAATTAAATTTCAGCACCATCTATCACCCCAAAACCGATGGCCAATCTAAAAGGACTTTTAAGACTCTTGAAGATATTTTGAGAGACTTCCCTCTAGAATTAAAAGGTGTATGGGATCAGAATCTCCCCTCACTATTGGAAAATAGCCCTACACCCACGATTTTGGGAAAAACTGTGGGTATAGGGGTGCCCTATACCCACGGTTTCGCAAAACCGTGGGTATATGTATAGAGTGGGGACCTATACCCATGGTTTTAAAAAATCGTAGGTATAGGTGATTATTTCAAGGACTATCCCCATGGTTTTCTCAAAACCGTGCGGATAGAGTTTTTTTGAAGGCCTATACCCACAGTTTTCTAAAACTGTGGGTATAGGGGGGTTTTTTTTAAAACCGTGGGGATAGCCTTGGAGGAAAATCAAAATGTGCAGGAAACAAACACAATTTTGCGGGAAAATGTTGGTTTGAATTAATATATTTAGGTTCATGGAATTATTTCAGCATGTTCGTTCGGTGGCTTTGTTGGTGAGCTGTTGCAGGTTTGTTCCCTCGGTCGTGGTATCGATTCCCGCTGGTTTCATTTTTTGAATACAGTCAAGTGCATTAATATATTAAAATAATTGCAGATTCAAATTAATGTGGTCAGTGAAAGTCGGTTGGTTAAGCGCTGGATACTTATATAGCCGACGAGGGTTCGAAACTCGCTGATGATTTTTTTTGAAATACGGTACCAGATTAATATATATTTAAAATTGTAGATATATAATATCATATATGGCGTAGCTGAAGTGGTGAGAAGGGTTGAAATGTGGTTGCAGATTACAGGCAGTGGCGGGTTCAATTCCTAGCTGTGGCATTTTTTCACTATTTTTTCCCACGGTTTTAAAACTGTGGGTATATCACTTTGACAGGTTGGATTAAGCATTGACTCGGTGGAAAAAAAAATATAACCATGGTTCGAAAAACCATGGGTATAGATCATGGACCTATACCAACGCCACCAATGACCACGGTTCTCCAAACCGTGGGTATAGCCTATACCCACGGTTTTGGGGTCTATACCCATGATTTTGAACTGTGGGTATAGGGTCATTTTCCAGTAGTGAATTGGTTGAGATCTCATACAAAAATAGATTCCACCTGCATATTCAGATGGCTCCAAATGAAGCTTTGTATGAAAAACAATGTAGAACTCTAACATGATGGGATAAAGTTAGAGAAATAAAGCTACATGGACCTGATATTGTGGAAGAGATGACAGAGAAGGTTCAAGTCATCCAGAAACACATCAAAGCTACTCTGATTCCACAAAATAGCTACACGGAAAACCATCAAACGAACATGGAGTTCGATGTTGGAGATAAATTATTCCTTCGAATATCAGTATGGAAGAGAGTAATGTGATTTTTAAAGAAATGAAAGCTAAGCCCAAGGAAAATTGGCACCTTTTAAATCCTTGAATTCATAAGATCAGTGGTCTATCTTCTTGAACTTCCACTGAATATGGATCATGTAAATGATGTGTTTCACCTATCACTCCTGAGGAAGTACATAACAGACCCCTCACATATACTAAACTCAGAGGTGGTACATTTGGAAGATGATCCCTCTTATGGGGAGCAGCTAGTAAAGATTTTGGATTGTAGATAAAGGGCTCTATGTGACAAGAAAACCCACATTTTCAATGTTTTGTGGAGGAAACATATGTTTGAAAAATCTACTTGGGAACCAGAGGAGGCGATGAAGTAGAAGTACCTCAACTGTTTGTGTAAAACAAAAATTCAAGGGAAAAATTTCATAAGGGGGGAAGAATGTAACGACCCAAAGTTTTTAAATGGAAATTCTATTCCTATAAATATGACATAAAATCACATGAAAAAACAACAACGTAATGAACTACTAAGTGATAAGTTTCCTTTAAACAAAATTTTGTCTCATCTTCGTTTGGAATTTTGAAAATCTAACATACATGATTACAATCAGTATGTTATTTAGAGTCCTATAAGAAAAACTTAATTTTGGGTGAATTGTAACCTACCCTTATGAATAGTAGTAAGACCCATATGAATAGTAAATTTCCCAAAATAAGTGTTACCTTACCCATGAATAACGAAATAAAATTTAGGCATCTTTGAAAGTGAGAATTCAACCATAGTAAACGTTTTGGTATTTATAAAAAATTAATTTTAATTAATTAATTAATTTTAAAAAAAATGTTATTCCTAAAATGTGGTCATAAATTAAAAAATCTATGTCTTCTAGTTTTTAGATAATTTTATAAAACCCTAGGTAATTTTTGAAAGCCTTATAAAATCAATTTTATTTTAAAAAACAGTATTTTTCAAGTATATTATGATTTTAATTAAATATTAAATTAATCATATTTAGAAAATTATTTTCAAAATGTGGACATCATTTTTAGATTCTATACATCGCAAAATAGTTGGGGTGAATTTTGGGGATTTTTTTTAAATACATGAATTTTTGGCGAATATTACAATACATTAATTTACCATATAAATACATCATAATTTAAACCCACTATTCCTGACATCACAAGTGATGTAAGCACTCAAATATAGAACCTACATTCCCAATTTACAATTCCTGGTCATGGAAGACATGCTATTACTTGTCTTGTGGGGAAATATTAAACTAATTAATTTTATATTGAGAAACCACCTCTACCATCCACTATAAATACCACCATTCACACCCTCATTTCCTCACACCTCTCAAGCATCAAGACTTGTCTGAATTCTATCCAAGAATCTTTCCTATACCCTCCCCCACGTCCAATAGATTCTTTTCTCATTATACAACCATGCCAAGGCCCCTTAAGGAGGGTCTCAAGAGGAGGATTCATGAGGTAATTTCTCTCCCTCTTCTCCTTTAATTACCTTTGAATTTCATGTTCTTTTCTTATTATCTACCAACCTATATTTGTCCAAATGAAATGGGAACTCTAATATCATACATATAATATAATATTAGGATACTAATGGGATATTATACCTTCCAACCCCCTTATCCTCATCCTTATATTTTAAAAAAAAATTTGTTCGTGAGGTGTTAATATATCACCTTCAAGAACGACATGTTTTATTTTTTCATTTCTGCCTTCAGATCAAGTCATGAAACCCTTTTTATAGTTGAATAAGAATATTTTATTTGTATTAATTCCTATTTAATGTTATGGATCTATCTTATGTACATATTAATAAATGATTAATCAAAATAATTTCTTTGTCGTCAAAAACCCGCCCAAATTAACTCCAACAATCATCATTTAATTATTATCTAATGATTAATCAAAATGGTATACAATGTAATTAATTATAACATTATTTTAACTTCTGGAATATCATTAATAACATGTAATATATGTTCTATATTTTTATCCATTTTCTACACAAACTTCAAATCATGAATACATGTGAAATAGTGAAGAAAACCATAAAAACAAACATTCACGAACAATGTTTTTAAACTCTATAACTCATCAAAAGTCCCATGAAATAACAGAATGAAATCAAAATTACCCTATTAATTTATAAAAGGTTATGTAATATCTAATTAATTAATATAATGTCATTATACTGGACATTAAAGTGAAAGAAGCGTTCAGATATAAGGTAGGGGAAATTCCCAAACCCAGCTTTCATCCTTCGGGTTCTCCCACATTCACTCATTTGGATATGGTTACTCCTTAAAAATATTTTGTTCGCAATTGTATTTACATTACTGGGATATACATGTTTTTAAATGGTATTTATGTAGAACCAAATGTTTTCAAAATGAACTCTTCTTTTAAGAACACACCTTTTACTTCTCATTCAAGATTAATAGTTCTTGTAACATGTATGTTATTCTCTCTTTCATTTGATAACCAAATGTTTATAAATGAGTTCATATGATATGAAACCCAGTCCTTTTCATTATTTAGTTAATTTCAATTTTTTATATGTTCATTGTTGCATGAGTGATAAATAATAATGTTATGATGGGATGGGTGCTCCCTGAATTATATAGCGTAATATGAAAGTTTCAATGTTACAGGTGAGCCTGGAATTATACAGTGCTCTAATGGATTGGGTAAAATGATGAATATCATGAGTAAATTTGAAATTATGTGTAAACAATATTCTATCTTTTTTCACAATTATGTTTGGTAGTTCACCACTAAGACATGATGTTTCATTTTTTATGCATTGCAAAATGTCAAGTCTTTTATTAATGAATCTTCTCATGTTCATGATCTTTTTCCTATGTTATGATTAGGCTCACCCATTGTTATATTGTTATTATATAACCTATTAATGGGTTTTTAGCTCAACCCATTTGAGGCATATCCTCAAGTGACTACATGTACTAACGATTGGTCAAGTGCCAATAAGAAACTAGAGAAGAAGAAATAAAAAAAACTTTATGCTCTATGTTGTAATAGTTATGTATGGTCTTAGTTTTCCTAATACACTGAACCATTTGATACTCTTTGTGTAATACTATGATGATGTAATTATAATGTATGAAAATCCTGGGACTCTATACATAATCCCCACACCATCCCTTGTTCTCGCTTTATCTGTGTCAGGACTGCCAGGTTTACTACTCCCATTGGTTTCTGGATCACATTCTTGGTAATTTCATACCCCTAACCTATGATACCACAACACCTTCAGGTCCACAGAGTAGATTAATGCATAATCCTCACACCAACTCCATTTAAGATAAATGCTCCTACAAAGGGTATCTTTCATGCATAAAACCCACTCCATCCCTCTTTGACACTACATTTGTAGTGCACTCATCCTTACCACATGACGTTAAACATTATTGATCAGTTTTGTCACATCAAATTAAGTTATAAAATCAAACTACATGTGTCTTGATCTAGGTATTTTTAATAGGGTACATAAGACACCACTCTAATCATGTCTAATGTTCCACACTGGTTCCTCATTATAGGGATCACCTCCTAGATCCACCTCCAATGGATTCCAGATCAACCATAACACTATGGAATCTTCCATTTATTGGACATGACCACTAGATCAGATCTCGATTCCAATTCGATGATCTGAAAACATAGATGTTCTATGCCCCATCCACTAATTGAGGTTTCCAGGAATACATTATTGACATAGTGATGGGGTAAGGGGGAATTGGGGATATGGAGAACAGTTTGGGTTACTCTTACTCTAGAGTTAAGGAGATAATTTAGCGAGTTACCACTTTGAGGGAGGAATGAGTGGAGAAAGAGATTTTTAAAACGAGATAATTTTAATGGAGTGATGGTCTTCCCATGGAGAAGACTGAGTGAAGCTAAGGGTACGGAATTTCATGTTCATGAATAGAGTATGGGTTTTCCTGGGGGAATACTGAATGGAGATAATGAGATCACTTACTTGAGAAATGGTATTCTCATGTGGAAGGCAGAGTAGAGAGAAGGAGCTAACCGATTTGAGCGATGAGATTCCTGGGGGGAATCCCAATCAGATCTAAGGAGCTAAACACTTAGAGAAAGGTACAAATGAGAAGAGCTATGATCTAAAAAGAACTAATGATCAAGTCTATAGAGATAAGGGGCATGGAATGTTCGTGAATGGAGTGAGGGTCTTCTCGGTGGTATGACTGAGCAGAGGTAATGAGATAAAGAGCTAATGGAGGGAGGTCCAATATATGGGAGTTAGATAAGGGAAAAATGAGATGAGTGAGGGAGTAACTATGCTCCAATTAAGTGAAGATATTTGAATGACTGTTTTCAGCTAATAAGATCATGAGGGAACTCATGAGACAATTTATTACTGATGATAACAGGAAAACATAAGTTGTCCACAAATATAACATCACGCTGAGGGTGTTTTTATATGTTCACATGAACACATCATGTTCATTTGAACGTGTATATGTGTGTATGTACACACATATGTATGTATTTGTTCAACTTATGTGCATGAATTTTGCTTAATTCATACAAGTTCAATATACATATGAACATTATATATACGTGTAAACATTATAATTAATATGTGTACATGTTATATAGATGCGTACACATTCTACTTACTGCATGAACGTGCGTATAAGCAGTATTCCTAGTAGTTTTGGCCAATTCTCATATTTGGTCAACCATCGGATGAGTATGGAAACAAATCCAAATAGATCAATCGGATGTTGGGAATATGGTTTGTGAGGAACTTGAGTGGAAATGTGAAGTGTGTTGAAATATGATGGACCATCGAAGATATTCATGGGAGGAATACTGAGGGAAGTTAATTATCAAATCTATTATAGCAATGGGATTCATGGGGGGAAGCCAAAGCATAGCTATGGAGATAAACACTTGGCGTGATTTCCATGAGAGAAGAGCTATGGTTAATAAAGAGATAATGTGAAAATCCATTGACCTAAGGGGTATTGAGTGTTCATGAATGGTGGGAGGGCCTTCCTAGGGGTAAGACGAAGCATGTATATTGAGATAAGGAGCTAATAGAGTGAGTTCCATCTGAGCAGATCTAGATAATTCATAAAACGATATTAGCAAGGGAGTACCTATGGTCTGATTGAGTGAAGATATTTGTATGAATTCTATCATCTAAGAGGACCATGAGGGAACTCATGAGATGATGGATTAACCATGAGCATTGGAAAACATAAGGCTTCCACTCATATAAATTCGAGATGAGATGTTGCGATATGTGCACTTGAATGCATCATGTTCACGTGCACGTGTATATGTGTGTACATACACACACATGTACATATGTGTTATACTTATGCGTATGTGTTATACATAATGTGTACGCATTTTATATATGCATATGCTTTCTGTATATGTGTAAAAATTACACATAATATGTGTATTCCTTCTATAGATGTGTACACATTAAACCTAATGTGTGATTGTGTGTATATGCACGTGTACTACTAATTTGGCCCAAAACTCAGTTTTGGTCCACAACCAATCAAGTATAGAAACCAATCTGACAAGGGGAGGTGTGGAATTCCGATTCTGATTCACTACCTATTTTCTTGTGTTCCATACTGGTTGACCAGTACTGTTCTAATAGGATTTGGGGGATGAATTCTATTAGTGTAAAGCACTAAAAATGTGAGTTAGGTATTAGGGAAAGGGGGAATTTTTAATGGAATGTAACCTTTAGTCGATGCAAGAAAAGGGACCATTTTAGGTGTCCTGGACACACACCACTGAAAATTATAAGTATTATTCCATAGTTGACTTAGTACACTACTCTAATAGAGTTTAGTTGTATGTTTTTCATCACAATTAGATTAGAGTACTAAGGGTGACTATGGAAAGTATGTAGTCTCTCGACTTGTGGGGAAATCATTGGAGGATCTCAAAATGTTGTAGGAAATGTGTGGTAGCCACATTGTTCAAAAACTATGAATGGAGGTCAATATCAATGTTTGTGGTATTGGTGTTGAGTGGGGCAGGATCTCAACACTCTACTCTAATGGACTACTTTCATGTATACATGAGTGGCAGGTGGGTATAAATGGATTGATGATATGAGTGCTGGGTGAGGAGGGAATCTGTAGCACTCTTCTAATAGTATATCAACAATATATAGGAAACCTTGATATGTTTTTGTGATTCCATGTCCAGTAGTGGAATTTGATTCTCCAGCTAGCTCAGCACCCTATTGTAATAGTAATACTGACTATATTATACCATCCCGTATATGGCCAATGGTTCTAACCCACACAGAAAGAAAAGACTTTCACAAAACCCCCAACAAGGAATTTTGGATATTCTGGTTGGATGGAATGGTGTTGATGTGTGTATATGTGTGTGTACTCTAGTTTAGTACTACAGATCCCTAAAAGATCACAGTGAAGTATCTTTTTGGTGGATAAAAGATTAAAAAAATTGTAGACTGGTGATGAAATAATGATAAACTACTAGAGAAGTGTACTAATATTATATGAGGTTTCAGAAAAAAATACTTTCAAGAGCCTACAAAATGAACATGTACACTTCGATATAGTCTCCCCTTATAGTCAGTCGAGCCTCTTAGACCATCAATATTTTGAGTTATTGATAAAAAGATCAAAATTTTGGACGTTTTTTAAACAAACTGTGTTTTGTAATAGAGCCCATCATTGAATGGGTATGGGAACCTACCTGATCTACAAGTACCCTATACAGGACTATCACAACAAAGGTAGGAGGACACCATGGTACTGGGGTGGTCGTAAATCATATATCAACAGTGGTTCAGCGAAATTCTAATACCTGTTTACATTGAGTTAGTGGATAAAATTCCAATAGAAGAATATTTGTAGTGGAATGCCAGGGGATGAATGTGTTTTATCGAGTCCCCCTCCAAAACGTGCACCAAACTAAAATGTTTTGCAACTAGAAGGAAAATTTTGATGAAATTTCCCAACCAAATACATGGTGATTTAAATGATATCATGAAGAATGTACATAGTTTACAATCATGATAAACCACTATCAACACAATTACCTGGAATGCACCCAACACTCGATAGCTAAAAGGAATCATTGAGGTGAGTTGTGGCAAATAAACTAATATATATGGAGATTGGGGTGAAAGGTAGTTCATTCAGGAACTACTTGGAGTGGTTTAGGTGGAATATAGAACTCAATTTGGGGGCACTAGATTCTCATTTAGAGCAGAAAATTCACCAGGAATTTTCTCAGGATCACATTGGTGAGAATATAGGTTGAAATTTCTCCTACATATGTTTCTATAATAGTAAGGGAAATCAAGCTACCTACATTGTTAATGTCTGATCGTTTATCTTGTCATTCTAAAATATGGAAATTTAAATAGAAAACATCATCGGGGAATGTCTCACGGCCTAGTGGTCAGCGTAACAATAATGCCATTTTTCGATATGCTATTTCCTGTTTTGGAAGATCATTATATATGATCACATTGTGAATTCCAGGATTGTGGAAATATTCCCCCATTTCACACCTAGAATACAATCCATGAAATTGATTTGGAGTAATTTTGAAGTGGTAGTAGCCCCCAAAATGGAATACCCCATGCGGGGTCCCTCTGAGAGTAATTGAATGACTGGTGAAACTGTTGAACATTTCTATTCTATTACTACATAGACAAAATAGACATAGTTTCATTCCTGAGTGGTGGCATTTGATTGCATTTGGGAATTAATGGTATTGGCCCCACTAATGTGTTTTCCCAACTTTCAGTTCCCAAAAATGAGTTTATGTTGCACACATCTGATATGCATTAGGCTCCCCACCTCTTTGAGACCAGTCTGCATTGTCTCGTGAACCAGTTGACATTCAATAATTCACGGACCTTTCAGTTCGACATGTCTAGTCTCAAAATAATAGTGTGAGATTGTGGTATTGTCAATTGGGACACCAAAATCATTGACAACTGGTCCAATAAAGAACATACCCAATGGTACAACCATGTTCAAACTATTTCATTTAACCTGATATACTTTTTTCATGGTGGTATCC
This sequence comes from Viscum album, assembly GCA_963277665.1. NCBI lineage: Eukaryota > Viridiplantae > Streptophyta > Magnoliopsida > Santalales > Viscaceae > Viscum > Viscum album. The sequence continues at coordinate 1,933,986,519 of OY728160.1, forward strand.
AACCCCAACACTACGATATGGACAAGCTCAGGCTCAAGATTCATGGTTATTCCTTTCACACTACTAGAAAACTGGACCATTTCACCACATATCAATTTATACAACTCATATAAATGTGAAATTACATCCCCATTGTAACGACCCGAAATTTTAAATAAATATTGTTTCCTAATTTTATGTGTTATTTTATTTTATTTTTATACTCAAAAAAATGTTTCATTTGATAACATGAGTATAATTAAAATGAGACTGTTGGGTTTTGACTGTTATTTGACCATTGGTCAATATGCCCGCTGGAAACTAAGCGTTTTGACTATTATCTCTAAATACAAGAAATCTTGGTTAATTAATATAGAAAGAAGATTCGATGGCCTTACCCAGTAGTCTTGGACCGATCGAAGCCCATCTAACAGAACTTGGGAAGGAGGTAGCACCACTGGGCTTTGCTATGGACCAAACACAAGCTGAACTACATCGTATAAAGCTATAACGGGATCGCCTTCGCGAGAAGTTCAAACTGATAGAAATTACTACTCGTGCGATGTTGGCCGAGCCTCCCTCAGATTCTCTCACCTTAGCACACCTTACACTTAGGTCCTATGCTAGTGTGATAAGGGGTTATGTAAGGAGACCGTAACTGTCTTGTGTAATCCTTTGTTTTAAATAAAAATTTCGATGTCTTTTATGAATTTTCAAATGACCGGATAAATATAGTATGCATATTTTTGATGAATTTTAGAAAAAGGATATTTTAAATATGTTTATGTAAACCCTAAATAATTAAAAATGTGTAATGATTTTTAAAAAATGGTATTCTACAATTATGTTCAGTACGAAATTTAGAGTCTAATAAGATCAACTTGATTTTTGATGAATAGTAAATTATGAATAGTGATTTGATGATTAGGATTAATAATGTGTCCAAAGGGATTAGTAATCTCACTTAAAGAAAGTATTAAAATAAGCTAGGCACTTTGATTAAGTAATGTGATTCAATAAAATGGTTAAATAACGGTTTCATAAATTATTATTCAAGTATTAGTTTTTTTGGATGAATAGTGTTTTTTAATTAAAATTTTAATTAAAAATATTTAGAAAATTATTTTTATAAAATGGACTTCAATTTTGAACTCAGAGCATCGATATTATGTTAAGGTAATTTTTGGAGATTTTTCCGAAATTTGTTTTTTGATGAATAGTGTTTTTAAATAAAAATTTAAATAAAATTTTTTAGAAAATTATTTTTATAAAATGGATTTCATTTTTGAAATCAGAGCATTGATATTTGGTTTAGGTGAAATTTTGGGATTATTCTGAGAAAGTTGAATTTTCGATGAATAGTGAAAATACAATTTTTAAGTTACGGGTGTTTAATGACATCATTAAAAGATGTATTAAGTATGTAATCAATATGGTCGACTTATGAATAGTAATATAAGGTATGAGGTGTCCCATGTGGCCAATACCATGGGCAAATACCATGGGCAAGCCCATGGTTTTGCCAAAACCACTAATGAGGTGTCCATTGGCCATTAATGCCTTGTCCCCTCACTTTCCCTATAAATACCAAGCCATCCTCTCATCCATTCGACTCCCCACTCTCCCCCAACGAAGTTCTGGTCTCCTTAACTCCCAAGGAGTCCTCCCAAGGTTCCCCCAAGCCATCAAGGTCCAAAACATTGAGTTTTATGAGTTACGTTTTAAGGTAAGGGATCTGATCTCTCTCTTTCTTTTCAAGAAATCTCTTTTATGTAATTTCTTTTATGCTCCATGTTCTTATGTTAAAGGGTGTTCTTTTATACTCCTCTTAATTATATTTTCATTTTCACATAATTATAGATCCCCTCTTACTCTCATTATTTCGTTTTATGAAGTTTTAAGTGGCACCGTTAGGCTGCCGAAATTTTTGTAATGGATTCTTTCTCCCTTCTCATTTTTCAAGATCTATTTTCATGTAAAGTATTTCAAGTTCCTTTTTATTATGTTGGGGTATGATCTCTAAATTTATCATAACGATATTTTATGATCATATGATGAGAGACCCCATTTTATCTCTTCAATTCAGTATTTTGATGTTTTAAGTGGCGTCGTTAGGCTGCCGAATTTTTAAGTGGTTCTTCACCCTTTTGGTTTTGAAGTTCTACTTTCATGTCAATTATTTCAAGTTCCTTTTTGTTATGTTGGGGTATGATCTCTATATCTATCATACTGGACTCTTATGTTCATATTATGAGAGAACCCATTTGATCTCTTCAATTCAGTATTTTGATGTTTTAAGTGGCGCTGTTAGGCTGCCGAATTTTTAAGTGGTTCTTCACCCTTCTCGTTTTGATGTTCTACTTTCATGTTAATTATTTCAAGTTCTTTTTGTTATGTTGGGGTATTATCTCTATATCTATCATACTTTACTCTTATGTTAATATGATGAGAGACCCCATTTTATCTCTTCAATTCAGTATTTTGAAGTTTTAAGTGACGCCGTTAGGCTACCGAATTTTTAAGTGGTTCTTCACCCTTCTCATTTTGAAGTTCTACTTTCATGTCAATTCTTTCAAGTTCCTTTTTGTTAATTTGGGTTATGATCTCTATATATATCATACTGGACTCTTCTGTTCATATGATGAGAGAACCTATTTTATCTCTTCAATTCAGTATTTTGATGTTTTAAGTGGCGCCGTTAGGCTGCCGAATTTTTTAGGGGATTCTTTCACCCTTCTCATTCTTTTCAAAGTTATAGTTTCATGTCAAGTCTTTCAAGTTCCTTTTTAATTATGTTGGGGAATTATCTCTATATCTATCATACTTAACTATTATGTTAACATTATGAGAGACCCTATTTTATCTTTTCAAATCATTTTGTTTGAAGTTTACGTAACGCCGTTAGGCTGACGAACTTTCATATGAGAAATCTAATTTTTGTCTTCCTTCCATGTTTTTCATTTCAAATGGTATTTCCTTGAAATTTCATTACCATGATCATGTATCCTTCTTATTCTGTCCATATACTGTTTTATGGGTCATTTATGAATGTTTGACCCATTTTACCTCTCTTTTTAATGTCTCCTAAAACCTCGTAACATAGCCGTTATGCTGCAGAATTTCCATCTCAAAATGTCTCTCTCTTTTTCTAAAGTTCTTTTATATTATTAAGTGAATACTCAAAGCTCTTTCTTCTAAAGGGGTATTCACATATATACCAAAATGATCTATTTTAAATTATGGGATTTACATACATGAGACCCACCTTCCTTTTCTGTGGGTTTTAAAGTGACGTAAAGATCATGTCTTTAAAGCAGTTTTTAAAACGTTATGATTATGAAATGAAACCCATTTATTTTGTGCTATATGGGTTCTTTATGAAATTTTTGATGATGATATATGTGGCTCACATGATAATAAAGGCAAATTTAATGTTGCACCCTGATAGCGCTCCAATGCATTGGGTAAAGACTTAATCTCTAGAGATGACCATTTTTAATGACGCCTTGGTGAATAACCTTGGTAATTTTTAACAACGCCATGGCGAATAACCTTGGTAATTTTTAACGACACCTTTGGGATGGACCTTGGTGAAACGAAAATATTGTCAATATTAAATGTTGCAGCCACATCTTCAAGTTATGAAAAACTTTTATTTTTATCATGATATGCCTCATGATTTCATTTTCACGCCTTAAAGTTCTTTTCATGACTTTATTGATGTATCTCAAGTTCATATGTAAAATGTTTCACTTGTTTCCCTTGCTGGGCCTTCTACTCACCCTTTCTTTTGATGTATGTCCCCAAGTTATGAGATGCAGTAATGAGCCTAGGGTGAACATGAGGAGAATCCTTTCAAGTGTTTAAGAAGAATGTTTTTTTTGTTTCATGTTTTATGTTCCTTATTTCCAAGACAATAATCCTTAAAGATCCTCAGTTCCGTGTAATGGAATGAAAGTTAGGTTATAAAATGATGGGATGCTATAGTTGGTATCAAACGATGGTTTAGTTATTTGTGGAAATTAGGATATGAAAACTCTAGGAAGAACCCTATAGAAAAGTTTAAATATAGGAAATCTTCCTGGTATTTTGGTGAGTATTGAGTAAGGGTTTCCAAGAAAATACATCCCTGTATGGATACGATCAGGTAGAGGTGGCTCTGGCACAGATGTACATAGGGGAAAAACCCGAAAACACCGCTTTGAGCTAGACTCGAACGGGAACTGGTACACGACAACGGGCCTTGCTGCACTCTTGGTTACGACACTCCCGGGGGATATGCTTTGGTAAATTCATAAGCTTGGTATGAACCATTGTTAAAGGAACAAAGATAAAATAAAATAAAGATTCACATAAGAATATATGATCATGGATAACCTAGATGGGAACCTAGGGGGTCACAAGTTAGGGTATACTTTTCTTCTACAAGTTATCCTTATATGCTTTAAGTTCCTCTTCATGATTATTGGTTAAGTATTTAAGCCTCTAATTATACTTTCTCTTCTTAGTTAATGGTGGGAAATGGAATAACGTGTCCAAACAACCAATGTGATAGGAAATGAGACAATTTCCGTATTAATATGACAGAGATGATTAGGGGATTAAAAGATGATTATTATTTTGGAAGACGTTCAATATTATGGGGACCCTATATGATCGAGGTAAATAGATTACTATAGTATTTTCATTGATGAGTAAGGTTGACTTATATTTTAAAGAATTGATGAATTTAAGGTGGACTTATAGTAATTTAGGTTACTTATGGGAATGATTAACCTATATTGGGTAAAATATGTTTAGGTTAGCTACTTTTGTTATAAGATGTTAGGAGTGGTTGATGTTGTCTGGAGATGAACAATGAAGTTGTTTTGGAAGACTATGTTATCAAATCCTTCTTGTATTTGGGTTTCAATCTTAGTTTGGTTTATTTTGAGGAATTTTAAGGACCATTATTTATGGAATGGTCTATGATGAACTTTGCGTAGTACCATGGAACATTGATGATTTAAAAGTAGTTTCCATTCCTATGGGATTATTTCTTTTTGAAGAGTTGTTTTACCTTAACCTTTCTCTTTTTTGGATAATGTTTAAAGATAGAAGAAATAGATAGTTAACCTTTTGTAGATTATGTGATTCTCTAGAAGATGATTCTTGTGCTTTTATGAGACCAAGTGTTTTTGAATTCTCATCATTTGGAGAAATGATTAGTGTTGGTAGGGACTTATTAAAGGATGAAACTCTACTTGAAGGTAGGTATATTTTCTTATGTTTTTGTTCTATGTAGTAAATGAATTCCTCAAAATTATGAAAGGAAACGTAAAACAAAAATGTTGTTGGTTTACGTTTCCTACTAGGTAATCAAAGACCGTTTACACACATCATAAGTTTGGGATTTTCTTTATGCTTAACTTTCTCCTAATCATGTTCTCTATCACTCTCCCTCAGAACATGACCCTTTGTTTTCTCCTCCATGTCCATGTTTTCCTACATGGAATCCTAGTGTGGGTTAACTCGGGTGACCTTTGTACTTGCTTTTCTTTCTTTTAAAGTAATAGTTTTACTGACTCCTTTTCCGATGTGGGACTTTCAATGAAATTTCAAAACCCAATTTTAAAAATTACAAGGACGCAATTTCTTAAGGGGGGAAGATTGTAACGACCCGAAATTTTAAATAAATATTGTTTCCTAATTTTATGTGTTATTTTATTTTATTTTTATACTCAACAAAAATGTTTCATTTGATAACATGAGTATAATTAAAATGAGACTGTTGGGTTTTGACTGTTATTTTACCATTGGTCAATATGACTGCTAGAAACTAAACGTTTTGACTATTGTCTCTAAATACAAGCAATCTTGGTTAATTAATATAGAAATAAGATTTGATGGCCTCACCTAGTAGTCATGGACCGATCGAAGCCCATCTAATAGAACTTGGGAATGAGGTAGCACCACTGGGCTTTTCTCTGGACCAAACCCAAGCTGAACTACATCATATAATGCTAGAATGGGATCGCCTTCGCGAGAAGTTCAAACTGATAGAAATTACTACTCGTGCGATGTTGGCCGAGTCTCCCTCAGATTCTCTCACCTTATCACACCTTACACTTAGGTCCTATGCTGGTGTGATAAGGGGCTATGTAACGAGACTGTAACTGTCTTGTGTAATCCTTCGTTTTAAATAAAAATTTCGATTTCTTTTATGAATTTTCGAATGACCGGATAAATATAGTATGCATATTTTTGATGAATTTTAGAAAAAGGATATTTTAAATATGTTTATGTAAACCCTAAATAATTAAAAATGTTTAATGATTTTCGAAAAATGGTATTCTACAATTATGTTCAGTACGAAATTTAGAGTCTAATAAGATCAACGTGATTTTTGATGAATAGTAAATTACGAATAGTGATTTTATGATTAGGAATAATAATGTGTCCAAAGGGATTAGTAATCTCACTTAAAGAAAGTATTAAAATAAGCTAGGCACTTTGATTAAGTAATGTGATTCAATAAAATGGTTAAATAACGGTTTCATAAATTATTATTCAAGTATTAGTATTTTCGGATGAATAGTGTTTTTTAATTTAAATATTAATTAAAAATATTTAGAAAATTATTTTTATAAAATGGACTTCATTTTTGAACTCAGAGCATCGATATTATGTTAATGTAATTTTTGGGGATTTTTCTGAAAAAAAATAAATTTTCGATGAATAGTGCTTTTAAATAAAAATTTAATTAAAAATATTTAGATAATTATTTTTATAAAATGGATTTCATTTTTTAAATCAGAGCATTGATATTTGGTTAAGGTGAAATTTTGGGATTATTCTGAGAAAGTTGAATTTTCGATGAATAATGAAAATACAAATTTTAAGTTACGGGTGTTTAATGACATCATTAAATGATGTATTAAGTGTGTAATCAATATGGTCGACTTATGAATATTAAGGTAAGGTATGAGGTGTCCCAAGTGGCCAATACCATGGGCAAGCCCATGGTTTTGCCAAAACCACTAATGAGGTGTCCCTTGGCCATTAATGCCTTGTCCCCTCACTTTCCCTATAAATACCAAGCCATCCTCTCATCCATTCGACTCCCCACACTCCCCCAACGAATTTCTGGTCTCCTTACCTCCCAAGGAGTCCTCCCAAGGTGCCCCCAAGCCCTCAAGGTCCAAACCATTGAGTTTTATGAGTTACCTTTTAAGGTAAGGGATCTGATCTCTCTCTTTCTTTTCAAGAAATCTCTTTTATGTAATTTCTTTTATGCTCCATGTTATTTTGTTAAAGGGTGTTATTTTATACTCCTCTTACTGCCCTTTTCATGTTCACATAATGAGAGATCCCCTCTTACTCTCATTATTTCGTTTTATGATGTTTTAAGTGGCGCCGTTAGGCTGCTGAAATTTTTGTAACGGATTCTTTCTCCCTTCTCATTTTTCAAGATCTATTTTCATGTAAAGTATTTCAAGTTCCTTTTTATTATGTTGGGGTATGATATCTAAATTTATCATACTGATCTTTTATGATCATATGATTAGAGACCCCATTTTATCTCTTAAATTCAGTATTATGAAGTTTTAAGTGGCGTCGTTAGGCTGCCGAATTTTTAAGTGGTTCTTCAACCTTCTCGTTTTGAAGTTCTACTTTCATGTCAATTATTTCAAGTTCCTTTTTGTTATGTTGGGGTATGATCTCTATATCTATCATACTGTAATCTTATGTTAATATTATGAGAGACCCCATTTTATCTCTTCAATTCAGTATTTTGAAGTTTTAAGTGGTGTCGTTAGGCTGCCGAATTTTTAAGTGGTTCTTCACCCTTCTTGTTTTGATGTTCTACTTTCATGTCAATAATTTAAAGTTCCTTTTGTTATGTTGGGGTATGATCTCTATATCTATCATACTGGACTCATATTTTCATATGATGAGAGACCCCATTTTATCTCTTAAATTCATTATTTTGAAGTTTTAAGTGGCGCCGTTAGGCTGCCGTATTTTTAAGTGGTTCTTCACCCTTCTCATTGTGAAGTTCTACTTTCATGTCAATACTTTCAAGTTCCTTTTTGTTAAGTTGGGGTATGATCTATATATATATATAATACTGTTCTCTTATGATCATATTATGATAGAACCCATTTGATCTCTTCAATTCAGTATTTTGATGTTTTAAGTGGCGCCGTTAGGCTGCCGAATTTTTTAGGGGATTCTTTCACCCTTCTCATTCTTTTCAAACTTATAGTTTCATGTCAAGTCTTTCAAGTTACTTTTTAATTATATTGGGGAATTATCTCTATATCTATCACACTTAACTCTTATGTTCACATGATGAGAGACCATATTTTATCTTTTCAAATCATTTTGTTTGAAGTTTAAGTAACGCCGTTAGGCTGCCGAACTTTCATATGAGAAATCTAATTTTTGTCTTCCTTCCATGTTTTTCATTTCAAATGGTATGTCCTTGAAATTTCATTACCATGATCATGTATCCTTCTTATTCTGTCCATATACTGTTTTATGGGTCATTTATGAATGTTTGACCAATTTTCCCTCTCTTTTTAATGTCTTCTAAAACCTCGTAACATAGCCGTTATGCTGCAGAATTTCCGTCTCAAAATGTCTCTCTCTTTTTCTAAAGTTCTTTTATATTATTAAGTGAATACTCAATGATCATTCTTATAAAGGGGTATTCACATATATACCAAAATGTTATATTTTAAATTATGGGATTTACATACATGAGACCCACCTTCCTTTTCTGTGGGTTTTAAAGTGACGTAAAGATCATGTCTTTAAAGCAGTTTTTAAAACGTTATGATTATGAAATGAAACCCATTTATTTTGTGCTATATGGGTTCTTTATGAATTGTTTGATGATGATATATGTGGCTCACATGATAATAAAGGAAAATTTAAGGGTGCACCCTGATAGCACTCCAATGCATTGGGTAAAGACTTAATATCTAGAGATGACCATTTTTAACGACGCCTTGGTGAATAACCTTGGTAATTTTTAACGACGCCTTGGTGAATAACCTTGGTAATTTTTAACGACACCTTGGGGATGGAACTTGGTGAAACGAAATGATTTTCAATATTAAATGTTGCAGCCACATCTTCATGTTATGAAAAAGTGTTATTTTTATTATGATATGCCTCATGATTTCATTTTCATGCCTTAAAGTTCTTTTCATGACTTTATTGATGTATCTCAAGTTCATATGTAAAATGTTTCACTTGTTTCCCTTGCGGGGCCTTCTACTCACCCTTTCTTTTGATGTATGTCCCCAGGTTATGAGATGCAGTAATGAGCCTAGGGTGAACATGAGGAGAATCCTTTCAAGTGTTTAAGAAGAATGTTTTTTTTGTTTCATGTTTTATGTTCCTTATTTCCAAGACACTAAACCTTAAAGATCCTCAGTTCTGTGTAATGGAATGAAAGTTAGGTTATAAAAAGACGGGATTCTATAACCATATACCATGAATAGACCTTTTTCTGCCATTTGAGAACTTGTGGTGTCCATTAGGTTCATTCGACTCTCTAATATGCTTGTCAATTCAACATAATGGGTTGGTTTTACTCCCATGGAACATTTCGAAGACATACGACCCTTACTATTGAGCGATTGGTCCATATATTATAATAATTGATGCTCTTCAGGTTCCATCCGAGGGGTCGAGGACAGAAGTGGAAGTCAAATCAATACCTAATGCCTATTGATCATTTTTGGGAATGAATTGAATCAAGAATGACATGTCCACAATTCAGAATAGGAAATAATGTGTAACCAGTGCAACCAAACATGTTCCACTTTTGATATCAGGTTGATATTATAAATTGTGAAGTATGACCGTGTGGACCATTCTCAACATTCTTCCAGTAGTTGAGATCCTATCACAACCCTATAAATGTGTGTATCCTTTGAAAATAGAGGCTTAGTATCATGTTCCTGCATATGCTATGATGGTAAGGATGGCTATAATAGGGATGGTGGTTGAGCATAGGCCTATTGATACCAATAAGGGTGGATTATTCCCTCCCCTATCCAATCCCAGGTTCGACCACACTCCAACACACTCCAACCATTCTGGTCTATGGCCGTTGATAGTTTGACACCACGTTGACTTGCTTTGTCTATCTAGCTGGCTCAGAGTTGAACTCTCAAAAAAGGTACTGGGTTTTAACGATGCGTATCATTAAGAAATAAAACCAAACTGAGATATTACCTTTATAATAAGTTATTCTATTTCATTAAATGATTATATTAGGAAGGTGGTGTCTAACTAAGAAGAATATGTTTTTATACTCAAAATCATAATGATGAAAGTTGATCAATACACGGATGCTTTGCCATCAGGTATACACATTCAAGTCTATTACTTAAGTAATCCTACTGAACAGTTACCTCTTAGTAGTGATGCTTGGGATTTAATTAATGTGATCATTTGGGGCGTGGAATAGTTGAACAACAAGAATTTTAGGCTATGAGTTTTAGGAAGCATCGCCATCCTGATCATATGCCACCACTCAAACTGACGAACAAGAAATGTTGGTCTTTCATAGTAGATGACATAGATATAGTTCTAATAGATTATTTTCATGTTCCATATGTAGCAGGGTTCTTAGTGGTTAGCATGAATGATGACGAAACTGGATAATTAAATTGAAACATATTTCAGTGAAGACATCATAGATTACATAGATGAATTTGGTGAAAGGAGTAATCGAATGTTTTAAAGCTTTCTAGAGAATTTAGTAGTGGTTATTGATGAAAATAATATTCAAATGGTTATCATCCATAACTTCTCATGATTTAATGGTATTCTATGAAAGAAATTTTATACTCCTCCTAGGGACTATCAACCCACTTGTGGGAAACAATAGGCTTTACAAGTTAGCAGTGTGTTGGGAAAATAAATAGGTGTTCTTTATAATAGAATCATACAATCATTTTGTAGGATCATTTATGAAGTGTGAGGGGAGTCATGGTTTTTTAGAAGGAATATGAGAACAACTTTAATGGCCAAGCATCTTAATGAATCAAAAAATATGGGACTGTAGATCTTCAGTTTTAGCATTAGGAGCTAGTCCAGATAGAGGGATTAAATAAAGGTAATTTCTACAGTTCCTTTCATTCCTACTAAATATATAGATACATACAAAACTAAGGGATCTAGGTTTACTACTGAAATGGTATCTATATATGGTATTTCTTTAGAGACTGGAAGGGTTTTATAACTCTATGGAACTGGATTTATGCCTTTCCTGGTCGACATCCAATGACATCACCTATAGGGGGTCCATTCCTTTTCCATATCCAGTTGGAGTTCGAGAAGCTGGAAGAATGGGAGTGGATTATGAGGAAAAAATTCACCTATTTTCATTGAATTAAAAAAATGGAAGCATAGAAAAATGAAATTACATACTCAGTTGAAGCAATAGAGGAATAAGTAGATCTAGCGGCAGACCTCATGGAAAATCTATAGGTAAAAAAATCAATATAATATTTCATACTTGCATATAGGAGAACCATATCCCCACAATATAAAAGTGATAAGAACCAATTTATGTCGATCTGGAACCACCAGTAGAGAAAGAAATGGGAAGGAAGGTAGCATAAGTTCACGATGTAGCTGACTATGTTCCAGCAGCTTATTCAATGGAAAGGTCTCTATGTATTGAATTATGTTCAGTCTATGTTTGAGAGCATACATCTAATCTAGATGTAATGTTAGAGGTAGAAGGTTCACCAATTTATTATGAACCAATTATTGTTTATTTCATACCTCATTTACTAATATTTAGTTGGAGCTAAAAATCTAGTTCCAACAACTAATCCAATTCGAGTATTGGAGCATACAATAGAGCCTGCTGCAAAGGTAGAGTTTTTGTTTCTATTTACAGTTTCATATCATGAAACAATGCATGTGGATCCTCCAGAGGTAATGCTTGATGCAAAGATGGTAGCATCTAGAGCATAGTAGGTAGTGATAACATAACCAGATACAAACTCCTTTGAACCACTTCCCTCCATTCCACTTTTTTCATTCCACTCATTCCCATTTGAGTATTTCTATAATAGAGGATAGTCCCAAGTGACAAATAAGGTCATAAACCCTCCAAATATGACCAAATCTAGAAACATTTTCCACCTTTTGGGTGATAGTCCAATTCCAGACAAGGACCTTGGTCTCAAAGATGATGTCAACCCAGCATAAAACGGTACCATAGTACCAGTGATTATACACAAGATAGTCATGAACCCATGATCCCAAGTAGGTATTCTCCTATATAGTCTCTAAGAATTCTTCATGTGGTTGTAAAAGAGATAATCAAGTATCAAACATAACACCTTTGGGTGCATTTGTTCAGGTTGGAAATAGATTATATGAATCTAGAGATAAGGGTTGAGAGGAAAACCTCGTCCAAGACCCCATTCACAGTTCGTCCCGAACAAAGGATTATTGACTATGAGATAGACCTGACGAGAAAATTAATGGAGTGAGATTTATTTTTTGTGGTATACAATGCTTCAAATCAATCTCAACCGTTAATTAATACAACATATTTAACTTCCTCTATTTTCACTCAATGGTTAGATCCCAATTGTGCCTTATTAGATTAATACAATATCTATATTTTTTCAACTGATCTAAATCCTTCTCTATGGAGAAAATCATTTTGTTTGATTCTAACCTAATCTCTAGACCTATGAATCAACTTGTCATTATGCCTCAATCGCATCAAAGTGATTCTTCTTATATACCATGCTATGCCAGAAAGGGAAGAAAATAATTATTATATCTCTACTCTATATTAATGTCCATCATTAGAATCCCCATATCTTGCTTCGAGGGCCGGTTTAGTACTCTACTTTAATAGTATTGGTGGAACTGTATTAATATTTCCAATCTGATGTAATACATTCTCTATAATGGGATAAAATGACCTTCCTCAAACAAATTTCTATTAGGTCATGTGTTCTAGGTATATTCTTGGGGGGGGACAAAAATACATTGGATCAGGTGTATGGTCATCTCCCACTCTGGAGCCATCTTTTTGTTCAGAGTTTGATTTGGAATCAACAGTTGTTATGCCTTGTGATCCCAGTTAGTTGGTTGATTCATCTCCAAAAAGTTTTTCTAGATGGTGTGAAAGCACTGAACGGGCTTAGAAGATGATTATTGTTTTTATTCAACTTTTTCTAAAGTCACAAGGTCTGAAAGAGAGCCACTACTCTACTCAAATAGTTTTCTTTCCTGAGATCATTGGTCCATAGCCACTAGGTTCATAATAAAAATATTAAAATGGAGAGCATTGAATTAATTAGTCAGGTAGTTGATGCTAGAGAAAGGAGTTTACCTTCTACTATAAGCGAAGAAATTGGCCAGGTATTTATGGGCCTTTTGGGTACAAGTTGAAGGAATGTTTATCGTCCAACACTAACATTTGTGGGTTCTAGATTCCTATTAGATAAATTCTAACATGTGGGTCGCCCAGAATTCAAAGGATTGGTTTAGAATATAATACATTGATAATGGATATTTTTGAAGATATGGACTTGGAGAAGTGGGCTCACCATCAGAAGAAAACATATATGGTTGAGTCGATCATAGAAAATGGATTAGTTGAGAGCTCAAATTGTGTCTGCCCTTATTGGGTCAAATGTTTCCACATGAGATGACTTATTATTTTCAAAAGTCCAGCTATATTTGTGGTATAGAAAGGAATTATAGTTCTCCTTTCGATCCTTGGATGGTCTTTTAGTCATCTGGAGATACACCATTGATACTGATTCCCATGGTTCGGGATGAAGGGTTTATATTGATTGTATTGCTCACCTCTATTTTGGGACATAGAATGGGATTGATAGCTACACATACGATGGTTTATAGTTATTCTTCTACAGCCCCTGAACAAAACCAATAATGGGATGAGTTGGTCTCTCTCTGCCTGAGAATGGATATACAGAATAGTTCTCCAAGATCTGGGGGTGGGGCTTTGAATCACTGAAATCCCCAACTAAGGGTGTCCATATATCTAGATATATATTGTTAGATACTTTTTGGAGGAATTAGAATAAAAATTAATGAATGTTATATTTTGACATCTGGGATTATCCCTAACACACGTGTGTTACAAACACAATGATATTGGTTATAAGATTCATAGAATGCATGTGAATAGATAAAAAAAATATTTCCATGGAATGGATGTTCTCAACTAAAAAAAGATCCCTGACTAGTGATCCATATCTTTGAATCATTCCACACTTGATTAATAGATTGATTGGGTTTAGTCCCACTCAATGAAGTGGATTACTTTTTATAATCTATTCATTTATCTTGATTGAACCACACAATCTTGAGAGTAATGGATTTATATCTCAGTTCCATGTTCAGTTCAATTCAATTCATAGTAATAATAGTAGTTCTGGTGTGACATCAACACACTAGGGATGCACCTACTTTAATTTACTCTATGGGTTTTTTTGATTTGTCAATTTCTTCTCCATAAGATATTAAACATGCAACCCCAAATAGATACATCATTCTAAACATTGGATTCCTGATATGATATCCTAGGAAGATATGCACCTATTGTATTACCTCAAGCTAAACATTGGATTTATAAGGTGAAAACATCAAAATATATGTGCCATGGACGTTATATATCTCATGATCGATAGGGTATACCTTTGGTTCCATGCCTAATATTCCTCAATTATATTCCCTCCCATGTGGAATATATAAGTGTCCAATGATCCTATCATCAAGATATGCCTTTGATTTCCAATGTGACTACTCCTCTGAACGAAGATCGATGCCCTGAAAATAACCATTAGAATATCTAGGCAAAAACATAGTAATTAATATATTCCCACAATGAGATGGAGCCAAGAATTATTTCCACAAACATGACATTACACTTTGAGGGACACCCAAACTAAATGATGTGTCCTAAGAAGAAATTTGTGGAAGGAGGAACATACATCACATCATCCCATTTCAATCATGGAGATGACATATCTTTTGAACGTGATGAAATTAAAGTAACATGGGATGGTGTGAATGTAGTGTAATAAATGTGACTACAGTTCATGTTCAACACACGATGGTGTTGCACCCTTGTGAATACATCAGAAACAAACGAATATATTTGAAACAATAAAAAACAATCAATAACCAAATAAAATAATCTAATTGATTAATCTAATAAATGAAAAATGTATAAATTTAAGGATATGTTGAAATATAACTAATGTACATAATGGACGTAATGATTAATAATTCACTTGATTACTCCAATAATGGCATAAAATTCCCATGTACCAAACCTCATTCTGATCCCATCTATAAACTCTATACCATTAAGAAAGAAACAAAATTAGCAACAAGGTCCCATTATATTTTCCAAACCAATATCCATATAATCTAATATTGGTCATAATGGTGTCCCTAGTAGTCTTTGTGTAATACTCAGTTGTTCGAAACCACCATGTATAAATATAACTAAAATAGAATAAATTGTTTTCAATAATGTGCTAAACAGGTGTATTAATTAAAAAATTACTATAATATATATAATAAGATTCTTCGAGGCCCTTCTAGAATGTATCTGAGCATGTAGCACAATAATATGGACTAAAAATAATATAATCATGCTAAAATAATGTTAATCTATGTGAAAACCCACTATATATGCATTTTAGCATGAGATTGGGAAAATCACACTCAATATAAGCATTACAGTATGAGACTGGGCATAACTGAATCAATATAAGAATTTCTATATGAGGCTTGGTAGAGACCACTTAATATAAGAAGTACAGTAAGGGATTGGGAAGATCCAAATCAATATAATCATTACAGAATAGGACTTGGTATAGCCGACTCAATATAATAATTACAGCATGGGACTGGGTAGAGCCCAGTCAATATTATAATTACATCATTATTATATTAAATGTCACAACATCGTGGATATCAGAACATCACATCATGTGTCTCAAAGTTTAATTATAAAAATTACCAATAATATTTAAATTTTACATCATTTATATCAAAATTTACAACATTCGAACAAATAAACAATAAGAAATTACATAGAGAAACTATACCATGAAATTACTTATGGTATCATGTCATTTAAAACACACAGTTTAACATTATCCAATTCATATTAATCAAGGGTTTACTAACCCATAGGGTATCCAATAATCCATGTTACAATAAATTGTATCCAAAGGGATTCCAAACAATAATCCAATAAATCATTTAATAAAATTATGTGCAATTACTGTTGCCAAATCACAATATTTCACATACATTGTAATTAAGAAGACTATAGGGTAAGGATTTAGACCCCTTAATTTAAACTAACTATTTATAAACACCAACTAAGGGTATCACCAATAGAAATGAAGGAACATAAGATGTCAATATGTACCCAAATATAAAATAAGATCATGATTTAAATCAATCTCAAAAGTAGTCCAAATATTACACTGCTCTAACAGAAAACAACGAAAGAGTAATGGTAAAAAAATACCAAGACATTACTTAAATAAATCATAAAATAAGGACATTCAAAAAGGAGGAATGGCTTCCAAAATATTCTGGAGAACTGTTCTAGGTCAAGAGGTGGAAAATTCATAGAAGTAATGAGAAGAAAATAATGCACGACACTGTTTAAAACTATTGGTTGGAATATTACATAGTGTGATATTAATTTAAACGTTTTGTATTTCTTTTTTGATGGATTTTCCAAAAACCCAACATCGGGGTTATTATTTATCCGATCAACTATTACAAGATGTGACAATTCTACACAACATGTATCCTTTTCATTCCATGTACTGAATCACAATATGTCTCTGGGAAAGTTACATGTCATGTAACATGTACAGTATGTGTAATATCAAAGTAGATAGATTTTGACGCAATTATTTTAATAAGTGTCTGAAACACCTTCATGGTTTTCAAAATCAAGAAAACCCACCTGAAAATTTTACATTATTTATATCTAGAATCCATTAATTCAAAAAAATCATACAATGGGAACATTAGTTCATTCCCCCCAACAATGGATCACTTACTCCAAACAAGACTTGGCCACCACAGCCAAAATGGAAAACTCCAATAGGGATGTACCGGGAAAAATATGGGATCAAAAAGTATTCCACTGCCAAAGGTGTCTAAAAAAATATAGTCAATGTATATACATATTTTAATTAAGAAAAAAATGGGGTACTAATTTAATAAATTAAATATGTAAATAAAAATAGATAACTTATTAAACATCAAATTTTGGGTTGCTACCAGAGGTCATACAAACATATTCCAGTACCATGATACAGACTGTTGAGTGTCTCATATAGCCAAATAAACTATGATAATAACTAACATGTTTCATAACATTGTTGGATGTCCTTATCTAGAGGAGGGTCTACCAGCATTAGGATGGATCACTCATTCCATAGTAGATTCTCGAACCTTAGATGAATCACAGAGGACGTATCTGTATAATCATTGTGTCATTCCCTCAGGGAAATATTAAAGGGAGCATATCACCATAAGGAATGAAATATAATCATACACCTCACCCTTAGGTATCATATATGAACATTCCCTTAACTATTATAGATAACGTAATGATGTGTCTAGAACTCTAGAGTTATGTACCATACATATATCTCTAAGGTGGTTTGTTAGCATGCATCTTTTCCTCTGGTGGCCTAAAAACATTCACCTAGCCTATAAGAACCATACTAAAAAAGGATTTATAGAAAGTCATGAAATCAAATGGTCGTGGAACATTCCAATCTCATGAATCAAAAATAGAAAATTCACCAAAAATAGTTCATGAAATTAATGTAACAATGCACTATGTCTGGCAGACATTTCATAATCATCCATGTTTTTTAGTTGATCTAACATCCCTTTAAATAGTATATTATATTTCCTATGTTTCTGTTACCAATTATAATAATAATGGGTAATACTTCAATTTCTTTTAACATTTTAACCAATAATACGGTGACATTCCAGAATACCATGTTTAAGCAAGTATATTTATTATTTTTCTAATCATCAGAACTACCATGTTAGGGTGAGGTACTATCAAGCCACATTCTCAACTAATATCCAAAATAATTCACATAGTTAAAATGATACAGTACAAATTTCGTTTTAATCAATGAGGTCCAAGTTTATTCAATTCTAGTTCCAACTATGTGTTAAGGGTTCAACACCACACTAACGGCCGCTATAATATGTATCATGTAAAATGATCGAACGACGTCCATCAAAGGTCAAAGAATAAGGACACACTCTCCCCAGAAGTAGTTACAAGTTTATTAGGTCATGTACCGAGAATTTTATTTTGAATACACATGTTTTATTTACAAGATGAAAACAAAATAGATCATGGGTGATTTTTTTTACACTTCCAACATCAAACAGAACCTCTCCTTATTAACATAAATGTTTTATAGAATCATAAAAGTTACTCTAAGAATGTACAAACATCTCCCTTATCCAAATATACCCATATCAAATCATAACTGCTCAAAACTAGTAATAATTAAATATTTATAGTAATTTAATATTAATAGAAAAAATAATTTAATCTAAAAATGGAATATTTTATGTTAGCTCAAAAGTAAATTATGTCACTCTAAACCCATTGGAAACATGTATTGTTCCACAACTGATGCATCATAGTATTTGGGCTACCCAAATTTCACAATCTACATATTAGATTCCACATGATTATATAAGGATGTTAGGAAAACACTTATTTGGAGAATCAAAAAAGATTCATACCTCAAATAGTCATCGTGTGAACAGTAGAGGATACCCACATCCTAGGCTAAGTAAAAGTCATGCCATAAACCATTTAATTATTTGTCTTACATCTGAATTGTTATTTAAACCTATATCATACATCTCATGATTTTTCATCCCGAGGGAGGAACAATGTGGAAGAAGGAAGGAGGGAAAACATAATCACTACACCGTTAAATCACATCATAGAATTCTAGATGTGTTTGTTATCAAAGAGGTAGAGGTTCTCACGGAACACTTTCAAGTATATACCTTCTTTATTATATAAAAAAGGTTCGTACTCTAGTTAAAATAAATAATATATATATTCTATGCACACTTAATTACATGAAACACAGTTTTACACCTTGAAATTTCAAATATGGACTATAAGCCTCCCTATAGATCGTAGAACTACAATTTACTCCCCAAACCCCATTTTACATGAGAAGTATCTTATTTGGACTATCAAATGTACTAATTTGAAACATTTAAACACCTTATTTCACTAGTTCCACCATTAGTGATTTCCTAAACAACTATGACTTGAAATAAAACAAGTCTAAAACCCCCATTTAGGAATGATTATCCACTCAGAATCTAATTCTAATTTCCAGTTCTAAAAATAAAATGTCCACTAATGGGGGAAATTTCAAATTCTCTCTAAATTTCTCAACCTTCTGGGTGGGGGATCTTAAAATATCCCCATAATAAATATTCTTCTCCTTGTGATTCCTAAATGATAATTAACCATATAATCTAGACCAACATGGGTCATAAAGCCATTCTTAACTCACAAATATCTACTCAAAAACATTAAATACCTTTCATTACAAGACTCCAAACATATGGTGTAATACACATAGAAATTAGAGACACTCCACAAAACCAAGAATAAACCCCTATATGTTCATTTTATGTGCATTAAATTCTTAATCCTTTTTACTATTTCATCATCAGGTTTATCATGCTACCCACTATAGAAACCAAATTTCCAAGAATTCTTCTAACCCATTGCATTTACCACCATTAGTGTCACATATTGAAACACATCCCCAGAGGTTTAATCATCTCTCAACATATATTTAATACCACCATTCTCATACACACTCAAAACACCTTTTAGAGGTGGTACCATCACTTATCAATGATTCTAAGATGAGTAGATGAGTATTAATTTCTAACTGAAAAGAACTTAAAACAAAAACCACTCCTTGTAATGTCCCAACAAAACCATTGAATAGTCATATTATACCCAAAATGAAACTACAGGTACATGGAATAAACATCATGATCTTTTATTAAATTTTTCTCAAAATTTTAACTTCAACACCCATTGTCACTAGATTTTCCCCACTCAAACAAGTCACAAAATATTTCATCCCATGATACACCCACTAAAACATGTCCTGAAATAGGGATTTACCCTATGAAGAAATTCATAAATCATGAAAGGGCCCTCCAAACATGTCATGTAATGGGGTTCACCCCATGAATCACATTTTGACTACACCAGAACATTTCATGCCCGATGTCCATAATCCGACTCCATCTAGTGCATCAGATGAATTAAAAGTCTAGTATTTTCATAGGCATATGAAATTCATACATTAAAAAATTCCATCACTCTTGGCCAGCATGATTTTTCAACATAAAATTTATCCAAGAATAAGACCCTTCATAGACATTGATCATCCTCCAATACCATATAGTGATCTACACCTCATATGACCTTTTTTCATACCTAACCATTAATGAACCACTAATTATGGACTTCATCAAACTATAAATGATTTTAGTTGGGTAGGAATGTAGAATATTCTGTCAAACCATAATCTGGATGATTTACAGATATTGGGAACGATCGTCTCTAGATTAGGAGTACACCAAGATTCCATTAATGATTACAACCCAAAAAAATCATTTTAGAAAATCGAACAACACTACCTAAAAGAATCTAACTAACATTAAACCACCTTAATTATGCAGGGAGTCATTTTCCAAAACTCTCTAATTTATACAAACTACATATAATTCACTCACGAATGAAAGATTTATAAGGAACTACCTCCTCTTCATTTTCTTGAGTTCCTCCACCATGACCAAAAATATTCACATCATAAATGAAAACGATCCACTATATTGGTACAAGACCACATGTTATCACTATTATTTCACTATATCACTTTTCCTCCACCGAAATTAATGATTTTTTACACATGAGCCACTCATTCACGTAACTCAAATGAAATAACATGTCTCCATAATTTTCATACCATCATGTATTGAATAAAAAAACAAGGTAGCATAATTTCATATGAATGTTCACTAAATCTAACACATATTCCCTAAGTCCCATATCAATATGGATTACATAAAAAAATATTCAGACATTGGAAAATTCATTATGGCACTCAGAATCCATGGGATCTAGGAATCCTCAATGTTCTCTTTCAAAAACTAGAAAATTCTCATGAGTAAAGTCAAACAACATTACGAACCACGACGTCAATTATTACTCACGGATATGAATAATTTTCACACACGAATACCATATATGACTCTCTCTTCTGAGGTAAACATTTATCTTCACCAAAATGCGTTAGAACAATATGGTGAGGCTTCTGAATGATCATGATCTCAAAACCATCAATAATGAAAAAAAAATAATATCAGGTTATCCATTAATAAAAACCAAGGAATAACCATTAATTTTAGATATATTAGATATCACAAATAGTGCATCGACTCTGTCAAGCAACACATATGTAACATTGGGTACCCCCTCCAATAGGTCACCACTGGTCAAACTAAAAACCAACTCACTATGTTCTGAATCAGAAAAATGGCCTCTAGGTCTTCCGCCAATCATGACAAGCCATGTATCATGAAAGAAACTAGGTTCAGCAATAAATTCCATAGATTAAACTCACATTAGTTGATTGTGCATGAGAAATCAAACATGTCCATGTCCCAATGTCACATGACATCACAGTTTCATAATGTACATCTTCATGGTCGCACAAAATAAGAGAAACAAAATAAAAACCAACAACCAATATGTGGGGAACCTTCCCTATCAATGAAACATCAAATAAACTTTTATATAGAGTATATGAACATGTAAATGAACTAAAACCAATACCATAATTAAGGGGTCAGATGATTTGGAATAATGGGTCCAACTGACCTGCTAGTGTCATTATTCATTCTATAAAAATGGACCACATCATCATTATCCATTTTGAAGAACATCTCACCATATAATCATAATACATTACATCAAAAAGAATAACAATACATGTCTGTCTAGCATAGCCGATTTTGACAATGTAATTATACACAAAATCAGTATATGAGGAATTTTTGGCATTTTAATAAATTTTACCTATATCATCAATAAAATGAAACACTATTAGGAATATATGTATTTTGTATCCTACATTTATAAGATGATGAAAGAGATGAATTTTTCATCTATATACAATGATTAAAAGTTAAATATATGGATACTTTCCAATGGGAAAAGAGTCAGATATTGACCATAAATATACACATCCAAACATCATATGTGTCACTAATGGTGAAAATAAAATTCCTCTATAAAAATAATATTAAAAACACAACCCCATTCCATGAAACATGGATTTATTAACAGAACATGTTTCCTTGATACCCTTTATAATGTCCATCATAGGCTTTGACACATTCCAAAATCTCCAATCAACTAGATCCAAAAATCATAGCATAATTGGGAAAATAATTCTATGATACCAGTTTGTACCATCCCATCCAAACTAACCATATAATAAGTTTCCTAATTGTTATTTCACTTGAACTAAGGAAAGGCTACCCATAAGGTAGAGGCTACGTACTAGAATTGATTGTTGAAGATAGTATGATGGGGAGACTACACACCCAATATTAGAGTTTTAAATGAAAAATAAATAATAAAATATAATCCATGATAACAAATATTATATTAGACTTAAAAAAATTACATTTAGTAACAATATAGAAATAGTTTTAAAGCTAGAACAATAATGAGGAAATGTATAATAAATCTCCCACTGGATTATTCATAGATATGGTATAGAGTAAAATAAAATATAAAAAATGTGTTCTATCACATCTATGAGTAAAGCCTCATATAATATATAGAAATTGTCCATGAAATAACTCGCAACCACTATTCTCTTGTCCAAAACCCAAAAAAGTTTCTTTAAAAATATTATAAGAAATACTTGGATACCCAAGTCCAATGGTGGCTTAAAAAAATATGTGAGTGAAAATTAGTAGCCCCCCACAAATTGTGTATAAACAACCTGTCTATTTATATAGTTAATTCAATAAACAAATAAAAAGTATATTAATTTAATAAATTAATACAACACATAAAATGAGATAACCAACAAACCCTTGAATTATTAAAAAAATGAAAAGGTTAACTAAATAATATTTAACACATTATTAGAGACCTCTAATAATGTCAAAGAAGGAAGACAACAGTAATCATAACTAAACTGTTGTGTCAGATTTCAAGATATTTTAGATAATAGGTTGATCCACTTATATCAATATTGATCTACCATGAATTGGAGGATTATCCTACCTAAGAAGAATCACCAATGTAATGTGAGGAGAAAACTATTTCATTACCTTTTTAAATAAAAAAAAGAGCACTTAACCCTTGGAAGAAAAATATTAACATACTCTTCAATATCAAGGATAATTTAGAAACATATACATCACTGTAATGAATATATTAATGACTTGTCTAGACCATTGGTGGAATGAATCATTAATATTTCCATCAATAGGTACACTATCTAGAATCATTCCCTCAAGTAGTATATAACCTTTGACTCATGCCTAAGGAAACAATATAAACAGAGATTTATTCAATGACATTGGTTTCAATGAAATACATTATCCTGGATAAGTTGAGGGGGCCAAAACCATTCGGAATTTAATACAAGATCAAACATCCCTAAAAAATCATAATGGGATACTTCACATAGCCCTATAATGTAGATCCCTTCAACTCCGTGAACATGCTAGATCATAACAGAACACTCCACAAGTCCGATAGTGTCCCACAACTATGATAAAATTGATGAATGGCTTCCTGAGTCTAACAAAACCACAACAAATTTTCGATCCCACCTTTACATTTTAGCGTACATCCTAGCATTGTGATATTACTTTGACTAAAAATACTTGGCGCATTCTACCTCAAATTCTGGATACCCCAAACATTCAACATATAGATTCCTAATGCATTAAGCTCCTCAGTAGGGAAACCCAAATAGAAAATAAATCATTTAATTTATATTAGAACTAATAATATCCCTCCTTATATTCCTAAATACATACAACTACGATGGGGACTCCTTCTACAAAGGCCTAACACATTTGTGGAGGAAGAATTCCCTATAGGGTACTTGTTTCTTCACCAATCATTAATCATTTTCAATGAACTCTTATCCTGCATAATAAATTCATGCCAAGGTAGGGTCAACATGTTTTAGGAAGCCCATTCATTCATGAATACCTTACCCATTTTTAAGTACATGAGCTTCATGAAAGACCTCTCTGTGAGGCTATTTCATGAATCCCTTCTCTCGGGCCTCACCACATTGCATCCCTTCTATAGATACCTCTTCATGAAGGCTGAGCATCCAAAGCCTCCACACCCATCAATGATTAGTTTATATTCACTTCAAGTCCCCATGATACCCAAGAAATCCATTGATGGGGGCCCCTACACTCCATGTGTGACCCAATATTCCAATTAAACTTTTGTTTCTCATCATACGTACACTAATATTGTTTTCTTATCAACATAGGGATGCTAACATGGGAAGAATTAGTTACCACATATCCACACCATTAACACCTAGAATCACCAAAACAATGCCGCTTCCAGTGGTTTATGTGTGATAGTTATGTAAGACCAAGGGGTAAGGAGTTATTCCACCACATTCAAGCTACATGATGTAAAACATTCGACCACCAAATGTCCTCAACACTTGATATTAAATTGTTTCCTCCCCCTTTACGGGAAATATAGCATGTCCCATGTATGAGTGACAGAGAATGATATCATCCTCAAATAGAAATATATCATTTTCACACTCTCTTGTGGAATGATATTATAAGGACCCATCATTAAACATTTCATATACTAGTGTTTTTGAACTATAAATCATATCTTATGATCTTTTATGTTTAGAGTTTCTTTGAATTAGGAAAAAATATTACACAGTAAAATCGTACATTACAGGTGGACACTTATACTCAATATCCATTTTTTCACTAAAGGGTGGAATTTTAAAATAAAACATGATTTATTTTATAGATACATATTCAATACTTTCATCATGGTCTCTTGTTTTTCCTTAAAAATATTAATACCTACAAAAAACATTATAAAAATGGGATGAGTACAAAATCTCAAAAAGGGACATGAAAATAAAGAAACCGTTAGTCATGTTAAAACATGGAAAAGAATTTAATGTTCTATAGGAGAATGAAATAAATAATTTTCTCCACAAAAACAGTCATACCTTTTTCTAAAAGAAAAAACCTTTAGACAATAAAATGTGATTGAAACTACATTAAGGTGACATAAAGAATCATATTCATAAAACCCTTTCAAAACCCTTTCGATTTGAAAAACCATGTGGTTGACTTAAAATATTATAATAACCAAATGAATTGGAGATCCATACTGGCACCACCCATCATATAAGCTATATCGGGCTCCCCTCTATGCTATAATGGGGCTCATCCCTTCCAATAAGTTGTAACAGACTCACTAGTGAGTTATAATGGGGCTCAACCATTTGAATAAGATATTTCAGGCTCACCTATGAGCTATAATTGGTCTCAATCATTTATATAAGATATATAGGGCTCACCCATTTCATTTAATACTCATGTACCATTTCAAAAATACATTTATCACAAAACCCTTTTTGAAAAATTCATCTAATCTCATATGAAAGACAATTTTGTATAAAATTTTCATTTCCTTTTTGAAAACCCATTTTCAATAAAAAGATACCAGAATAAAAGATTTATTTTCCTCTTCAAATAAATTAAGTCTTATAGAGGAATCGAAATATCAAATAATGGTTATGGAAGTGGAGACTTCGTTGTCGTCGTACACGTTAAAACAAAAAATAGTCCTTTTGTCATTTTGTAAATAAATGAAAATGATTTGTATAAAAAGATTAAAATTTAAAAACCTTGAATGAAATTAAATATATAAATAAAATTTCTTTTATAATCTTTTTATATCTATATAAATAATATGTAAATTAGTATCAAGAATGAATATATTTGATAATTAAATATTTAAACGTCCAAGGTGTCTTATACAACATTGAAAATTTAAAACATTAGATCCAAGAATTAATAAATTTAATGTAACAAAAAACACATTATTATAGACAAACTGTGGATATGAAATGTAATTTTGGTTGTATATACAACTTAAAAGGGTAAAGGTTCATATTATAAAGAAAGGCCTCAATAAATGGAGATTCAGAAAAAATCAGGTACCTTGAGTATGACCAGTCACATACAATCATTATATTCATAAGTAATAAACTTTGGTTAAATAATAATTTCATGAGAACCATTTTCCTATTTATTATTCCTTTTATATCACTAATCACCATGTTATAAAAATTTCATATTTTTTTAAGTTCATATTCGATGTTTTGGCGTTATTTGGTACTTGAGTAAAAAATGAACAGACATGACATCAATATTTCATGTGTTCATTAGTCCATAATCTCTAGAAAAACATTAATTACTTTATTATCATCATTATACATAATTATTCATTTAAATGAAATTGAAAAACATTATAATCATGGAGATGGTAATTCGTTTGTACGCATGAGTGACATTTTCCATTTTTCATAGATCATTATGAAAAGAAGTATTGAATTATTTTACATTTCAATAATTATCATAACATCATTAATATAGTATTAATATTTCAACTATACTTATATTTATATATCATAAATATATAATTAATGAATAAAAATGAGTCACATCGCATAGTGGAGGTGATAGTTCACACGTACACATGAACATCGTTATCATTTTTATGCACTTAGAAAGTGAGAACATAATTGATATATTATTATAATATAATTATTAATATTTCATGAGTATCAAATATGAATATTAATTCAATTATTATAACCAATAATAATAGGTAGTTATGGAAAACAAATTTGATTGGTTCAAGGATGTGATAGTTCACACGTACAGACAAACAATTAATTCCTTTCCCATTTATTGGAAATGGAAATAAATTTACTTGATGATATTAACATAATAACATGTTAGTACATTTAGCATATTTATTTATTATTTTATATTGGTTTAAGAATATTTTAAGGATGTGGAAGAAGAAATAAATTAGAAATATGTAAAAAAATGAATCATATTCCTCAATTGATCACCATTGAAGAACACCATAAAATCTATAAAGAGTGCATTATAACTAAACTAAAGATAGAATAATGTGGGGAGGGATTCAAGGAATTTTTTTGGGTATATCATGGACAAAAAAAGGTTCTGAAAGTGTGTGTATTATTGAGTAGTGTGTACCTTTTTATATGAGAGGGGAGGGGGCCATTGGAAACTAATAAAATATTAAATTAATATAAATTCTGTTTTGCATCCAAATGGTCCCAAACTAATTTATTTATAAGATAATATGATTTTGGGTCTAATAAAATTCATTAAATAATAATTAGACATGTTATAATATTTTTTTAGTCCTTATTTTTTGTTTTTACCACTTTTAACTCATACCATTTTATGAAGTAATTTACATTTAGAGGTTTAAAAAATTAGCAAATCATACCAAATGTCCAATGAATGACTCAATAATGGAATTTATAGAAAGATAATAACCATATGGTTGTATCTTATTCTTTTATGAATTTTATATATTTTAATTGAATACATTATTTTTTAAAATATGAAATATGTCAATTTTGACACTATTCATTAGATGTCTTTTTTGAAATATAATATAAATTTGATTCCAACCAAAAAATACATTAATTTATTCATAACATGTAATAGTCTTCCATAAAATTCATGGATGGCATAAAATAATTCATATTATATTTATTTTAATATTTTTAATATCATTTATTTCATTTATCCTTTGATAAATATATTATTTCATCATCATAGTGTCAAAATTAAATTTATTTATTTAATTCCTAGAAATCGTAAATATATCACCATGATTTATCTAATAATTTAAAATTTATTTTGATTTTTATAGTCTAAGATACCACTTATATAACCCCATGTCAAAAAAATTTTGTAGGAAGATACATGTTTATGACATATGTTCCATTACTTTACATTAAATGTTATAAATGTCATAATCACACGGATGCTAAGTAGGCTTCCACCATGTTTCCCTCCCTCCAGGTGAGGAAAACCATAATTCTGTCCCATAATATGTTGTGACATTTCTTTATGTCATAAATAATAGATCATGGAATCACACATGCACCATGACAGGCCTTATATTGGAGTAGTGATTTGGTTTTTCTATCCAAAATATTCAAACCCCTCTATGTACAAATATTGAGGCCCTCATGAATGGTATATGTTTATTCCTGGAGTTCGATACCCTATCCAATTCAGATATAGATGTCCCGAAAAACTAACCCACTCTTGTCAGGAACTACCCTCCATCAAAGATATAACCTAAAACATAGGACCCATAATAGTTATGCTTCAAGACCATAGAAGAAGGACGCAAAAAAACCCAGTTTCCCAGTATATGACTGCTCCCTTGAGAGGAATGATGAGAACCAGATATGAACTGCTACTAGGATGGATCATCTATCTAGTTACCCAAGGACCTAACGAAGTCGAAGATCATATTTTTAGACTTTAAAATAACCTTAAAACCATTCAAGACCAACCCTGCATATATCTACTGATTTCTCACTTTCCACAAACACCATCACCCTACACGAAGAATCATAGTATGTGAAGATATCTCTATGCTTCCCATTCCCAAGCCATGGTTACATCGGTCATGGAATACCTAACAAACCATATTCGGTGTAGAAATTGAAATGCACTCAACAAAATGACCGCAAACCTCATGCGGCCATTCACTCTAGACAAATATATGTTATGAGCCTTACCCCTTATTCTACTTACAAAAAACACTTCTATGGACAACACTTATCCCACATCCCTTTATATTATCATCCACAAGAACTACTCTATTTCTACTCCTCCAGGAAATGATGTTAATCTTTGTGGGAATTTTCTTGGCCTAAATGATTTCATTCCATTCCTCCCCATTATTTTTTAAGTTAAAGGACTGATGATAGTCCTGAATTCTAAATAGGCGAGATGGGGAGGGAATGAAAACATACCTATTCGGTTCAGGGTACATATCTATGGGGTTAACAATTCATGATGGCATATGTTTAGAACTACATTGATGAAGATCATGTACTGGAAGGCCTCTTTGAAATAGATGTTTGTAACAAGGAAAAAAGTTCAACTTATGATTTCCACACTCTAATTATGATTCCACAACCAAATGTCATGTTTCCTAATGATCCAATGAGACTGGTACCTCAAAACATCTTAAATGGGCCCAATCTCTGACCGTAGCGGAAAAATGACGATCCAATGAAACCAAATTTCCCATAGAACTATCATTCATGAAGTGCCCCCCTAAATTTCATTACTCCAGCACTTCCCATTCCAACTTAGTTTACATGAAATGGGTAGTATCCTCAGTGTTGGGAACATTAATCCCACCCACACCAATGGACTGATCCATCCTATACCATGAGACCCAATGCCTTTTTCCATTCTCATTGGGATCCTATATAAAATTATTAATAATCCTACAAATGTTTTTTAAAACATATTTGGGTCATTGACTAAAGATAGGGCATGAACTGGGGTGGATGATAACACACTATTAAACAATGTTATTCTTCCACTAAAGCATAGGTAAATATTTTTCCATTGTAGGATACAATCAAGGATTCTCCTGATAAGAGGATCAAAATCATGAATATGGAGCCCTATTGTGGAAAGGGGGTCCCTAAATATTAAGTACGAAATTATACTCTCATCATATCGAGGATAAAACTCACATTATAAATCTTTCTTGAAGGGTATTTGTTGGAAATATAGAAACCAATTTTTCTTTTTTTTTCAATTTGGCCCATCCAATAGAAATTACTATCCAACAACCTTTAGGATTATTAATGACTTACTAAAAGCATTCATGAAAATTCAAGAATAATTTGAAAACAAATTATGGGATACTAATGGGATTCCATTTTTGATGATCTGTGAGAATGTCCCTATTACACAAGCTGCTATAAAGAAGACGACAGAGAATATCCTGGACATTGATGAAAATAACCAGGAAAATAGTGTCCCCCTACCTAAGACACCAGGTTTCCTACTATGAATTTTTTATGAAGCTAAATTCCATATATTTATATAACTTATTCTTATCAATATTTATGACTGTGTTAGATCTGAGAGTAATTTTTTGATATCCACTTACATTTCTTGGGTCAAGGATACATCCCCCTGGATAGATATCCCATTAAAAAATCCATGTTGTTCCATGTAAATACACTAGGGGAGATGAACCAATAGCCCAAAATTGAGGATACTATTAAGAATATTATATGGAACATTTCACATTCTAACAGGATGATAGTGGAGTACGAAAGTAAGATTTCTAGATCAATGGATGATCACAACTGTGGTGTCGTATGCAACTCTAAGATGGTATCCACCCTGAGAGAAATGAGGAATGGCCATTATCATATCATCATTAATAATCTCCCACGAGTCTGTGTAAAATAATGTCTGAAATCCTTCAAGAATATAATATCTTTGGGTAAGTGTGGGTTAGGGCTAGCAAGAAGGTCCCAAGAGTACGTGTTTTTGAGACTGCCTATTACATTTATGTTATCTATTAATGAACCATTATCTAGTTTGATGTTTCTTTTAACAAAAATTTTCCTCTACATGATACAAGAATGGAATTATGTTGTATTATATTCCCCTATTTCATCCACTTGATTATCGCATTCTCCCAAGAAACGCTCTCTTACTTCAAAAGAAAGTCCGGCAAAATATCTTTTTTATAGACTAGATCCTAAAAAACATGATAGATACAATAATCCTCCAGTATCCTTTCTAGGAGATCAACATCCTATATAATTCCGTCTAAATCTATGACTGGGGAAGGAGGATACATCAACCATATCTGAATCCAACCCTTAAGACATCTCAGTTTGTTATGAAACATCATCCACATGTGGCCATGGGTGGGAAAATTCTTGGTCAATTAAACCATTTCATGGAAACCGATAATCACAGTCCAATGGCAACGATATCTAAATCTCTCACTGTTATCATTTCTATAAGATACAGTTATCTGAAAAAGGGATGGATCTGAAATGACGCAATGCATGTGAACCAACCTCGAGTCAGCAAACCTAGAAATGGCTTGCATATTAGGAAAGCATATATCTAGTCGTCTTCATGAGTGACAACCACCATTTAGTTTATTACACCACATAAACATATCACCTAAATCACCATGATCTATAAGTACATTACCTGAAATGCTTTTATTAGACTCTTAACTAGATTTCCTATACAGAGGACCTTGCCACGTCCTTTCATTCAGACTATCCACAACATTAAACTCTCCTTCCACAAACCATGGGAGATAATCAATATATAAAAGAATGATATCATTCCACATGATCTTCCTATGTTGTGTATTATAGATTCCATAAATTAAGGTCACTATGAAGGAATGGACTTCGTGGGTCACCCTGAAAATAATTAAAAAGTCACCTATCTTAATTTGTTCTTCCATGATGCTCTTATGCTAAAATATTTAGATGTGTATATTTATTGGATTTGCATGCATGAATCCTTGAATATTAAGATTCTTTGAAAACTTATCATTCCTGGTAAGATATTATAATGATCTAAAATACCAATCATTTAAATAATCCTCTTTCAAACTTCAAAATCCACAAAATCCATTTTTACTCAGGCTCTAATATACCTAGAATTCCATATTAGAATAGGAATCATTGAACAAATAATGTTCTGGGATGGTCTCCAGAACTCATAGCCTTGTCACAGTGGGTGTGTAACCTCTCCTTTAGTTTCCATGACTATGTTCGAGTACATGATCTATTATCCTTTGGAAAAAACTCAACTATGGAAGAAAAGAAGTCCTGGTTATGGGATGGTTTCCTTCCCCTCTTTCCTAGGGTATAGGTGGTTCCTCTTCCTTTACCATCTGGATGAGTTGGGAGTAACGAGTGTGAGGTAATGGGGGTATTGATTTTAGAGACCACATTGGAGAAAGTTGAAAACCCACCATGTCCTCCTTGAGACTTGTAGAATCTAGATCTCGGGCTTCCATCTTGGTATTTCTGGTTTTATTACCTGACACAACACCCGAAAATCCTTCAATTGGTGAAAAGGCATCACAGACAATGGATTAAAGTATTGGGTCCTTTTATGTTCCTTCTCCTAAAGCCCTTATAATCTAATATCATATGGAGTTGAAATTTGTCTTTCCATTTTCCCTTCAGATTGAACATGTCTTTAGGGGACTCCATGATGATGATGGCCCTCCTGTGAGGAATGTCGTGGGAGAAGAAAATTGGAGCATAAACTACGAATGACATGGTAAGAAATTTCTTGATACTAGCAAAAAGAATCTTTCACCCGTATAAACATCTTCTCTAGCACCAGGTAATAATGGTTTCTCTAGAATAAGTCTATAAAACTACATTATAAAAATATTATATTTTTTTGATTAATATTGGATTTATTCTCATTTTAATCCTATAAAATTCATTTGTTGAATGTAACAACTTTTGAAAAATATGTGTAAACATAATGTAGTTAGTTTTATCTATTTCTGCAAATATAACTGGTAAACATTAAATACTACTCAAAAATTAAAATATTAATAATATATTTTATTTTTTGTATAAATCTGTGTTGTGTACAACATAAGATATTAGATAAAAACTTTGTTGGGGTCAGGTATGCTATCAAACATAGTGTCAAAGATATTGTAAAACCACTATCTAATTCATAAATATTAATTTATATTAGAAGGTATTATTATATAATCTCCTAGTTTTTACATCCTTTCGCCATTTGGAAATTGTGTCCATGAAATTTTAAATTTGGGATTGGAAAATAAATATTCACTTTTCAAAAATACTTTAAAGAAAACCCACATCATAAAAAGTGTCAACAAAATGTTCACTTAAAAATAAATAAAGTGAAGTATATAGGTAACATGAGATATCACATACATTGATTATATGTAGGAAAACATGGACTTGGAAGAAAAAATAACTATCAAGTTCAAATAAAGTGTGATAAAAAACATGATTTGAAAAATGTTAATTATTACAAAACAACAAATTTGTGATTGGTTTAAAGGTAATTGATTTCATAGAAGGAAAGTTTAATAGATTTTTGTTTGTTTTAGGATCCTTTTAATAATGTTGTGGAATTATTTTACTACATATAAATAGAAAATAAGGAAATAAATTTACTTGAAAAGTAGAGTTTCATCCTTTAATAAAATTTCACTCCAAAATCATCTTTTTATCCAAATCAATTGTATTTTAGATGATATATTTACACCAAAAGCTCTAGTATCGACATCTAGAAAATCACATAATCCAAAAATATTAACTATATATTCATCTTGTCTTGAAACATTAATCATAACCCAAAAATTAGGATAAAATAGTATCATTCCCAAAAAATAATAATCCTTTATAAGAAGAAAGACCACTTTTAATCAACAAAATTGAAATGTAATACCAAAATTTCGAAATATTCTATTAATAAAATAACTATCCTTAAAACACCACAGAATAATCCAAACTAATATTGAACCCCACAATTTAGAATTATTTGATAACATAGTCTTCCCAGATAAATTTTAACACTTTCCTCCAAATAACATAAAACACTATTATTGTCTCATACCTAACAGTAATTAACCAAATCGCAAATTCTTTAACATTGGTTAAACATTTCCACAAATAACCAAAATCGTCATAAGTCCATAAAAAATCATAGATTCATCCAAAATAAAGTTCAACCATTTCTCCTAAAATAAAATACCATTGTATTTTATTTACATTAATCTTATAAAGCTCCCAAAATAGTCAATTCCTTCCAAAATAACAGTTACCACATAATTCAGTAATCATTTTCTAATAACAAGGATATCCATTTGAAAGAACAACAATTCCAAAAATAAATTTATTATAATTTCATCAGCTCATTTAACTAAAAATATGAAGTAATACTAACCATGGACTTCACCTAGGCTAGTGGTTGGAAATAATACCTTTTCTCACTCCGGTTGTGGGTTCGATTCAAGAACCCTTGTTTCACAGGACTTGTTTCCACCCATCCTAAAAGTTCTCCTTATTCAAATATTTCATAATTCTTATAACATTCTCCAAATGTGATAAAAAATACTCAAGGAACAATAACATGTTTTTACCTCAAATTTTATTTTAATCCTCTCATTTATCATCCCAAAGAAATAAATGGCCCATAATTAATTCAAAGGTGAATGTCTCCAAAAATAAAATTAATTTCCTTAAAAGTTCATAACATATATCCTCAAAATAGATTATAAGAAAATAATCACTAATCAGCCTCATAATTATAAACTCATGATGACATCCATAATTATATTGAAAACATCCTAACCTCTAATGTAGTCTAAACCATCCTCTAATACCAACTATAAGGACTTATCCTGAAACAATACATATACTTGTGTTTTTTTACTATAATTCACATTCGATGAACTATTAATTTTAGAGTTTTTGAGAATTAGGAAAAACTCTTACATAGTAAACTCATGCATTATAAGTGGACACTTATACTCTGTATCCATTTTTTCACCAATTGATTCCCTTTTAAAATAAAACATGATTCATTTTCTATACATATCTTCAATAATTTCATCATGTAATCTTTATTGTCCTTTCCAATCTGAAGTCCTGTGAAAAATATTATAAAACATGGGATGAGAGAAAAATCTTAGTAAAGGACATGATAATAAAGAAACCATTGTTTTATTTGAAACATGTTAACCCTTTTAACATTCACGGGGTGAATTAAACAAAACATTTTCTCATGAATAGAACTCATACTTTTTTATCAAAAAAACATTAAAACCAATAGAAATAAATAAATACTCATTTAGGTGACATATAGTATCATATACATGAAACCCTTTCAATCATTTTTCAATTGGATTAACCATATGTATAACTTCCAATATTATTATTACCCAATTAATTAGAGATATATAAGGTGGATTAACCTTATTATAATCTATATCGAGCAAAACCATGATCAATAATAGGGCTCATCCCGTCATATAATAAATAACGAGATATCTCATGAATTATAATGGGGATATACTCTTTGTATAACATGTGTCAGGCTCACTCGTGCGATATAATGGGGATAAAACCTTTTTATAAGTTGTATCAAACTAACCCTTTTCATATAATGATCATATACCATTTCAAAACTAATTTCATCACAAAACCCTTTTTAAAAAATCATCAAATCCCATATGAAAAACATTTTTAGTTACAAATATCATTTCTATTTAAGAACCCATTTTCAATACCAAGATACCAAAAAAAGTAATTTCTTTTCCTTTTAAAATACATTAGGTCTTATATTGGAATAAAAAAAATTAAATAACGGTTTCAGTGGCAGAGAAGTCATTGTCGTTGTACACGATACAACCAAAAAGATTCCTTTTGTAATTTTGTAAATAAAGTAAAATGATTTGTATAAATAGATTCCATTTGTATAAATATGAATGAAATTAAATTTATACATTAAATATTATATATAATCCTTTTATATCCACATAAATAGTAAGAAAATTAATATCATGAAGAAAATGTGTTGATAATTAAATCGTTAAAAGTTCAAGGTTTCACATACTAATTTGAACATTTAAATATTAATCTCGAATATTTAACACATTTTCCACAAAAATAAATAACAATTTTTTTGACAAAATATGGATATGTAATTTCATAGTTTTTCCATATACACTTTATAAATGGATAATGGTGACAATTATCAAAAAATTCCTCAATGAACAAGGATTGAAATGAAATCCCTTACCTTGAGTCTGCCTCATCATGTAAAATTGTTATATTCCTAGATAATAAAACATTGGAAAATTTATACTAACATTATATACATTTTCATATATCTTATTCCATTTATATCACTTATTACCATGTTATAAAAATTAAAATTTATTTATGTTCATATCATATGTTATGATGTTATTCAGTACATGAGTCAAAAATGAACTTTGATTTCTATCAATATTACATGTGGTCATAAGTCCATAATATCTAGAATAAAAAAAATGGAATTTTATCATCTTTATACCTAAATAATTCATTTAAATGAAAAATTAACTACATTATAGTCATAGAGATGGTAAGTCGTATGTACGTATGAGTAACATTTCCCATTTTCCATTGATCATTGTGGAAAGAATATATGTATTATTTTATCCTTATAGAATTATCATAACATCATCAATATCATATAAATGAATTAAATATACTTTTATATATGTCATAAAAACGATGTATTTAATAAAAACGAGTCACATCACTTCGTCGAGATGATAGTTCACACGTATACGCAAATGCTGTTATCATTTTTATGTGTGTGGAAAGTAATAACGTAATTGATAAATTTTTAGAATATAATGATTAATATGTCATGAATATCAAAAAAGAACATTAATTCCATTAATATAATCGGTCATGAGATATGGTTATGGAAAACAAATTAAATCAGTTAATTGAGGGGATAGTTCACACTTACGATTGAACAATTAATTCCCTTCACATTGAATGGAAGTGGAGATGGATCTAGGTGTTGATATTAACTTAATAAATGTCATTATAATGAGAATACAGTATTTTTTTTCATCATGTTTTATGTGAATTTTAAGTAAGTTGAAAATAAATAAAATAGAATTACTTAAAGAAAATGATACCTCTTACTCGGTTAATCATATTTTAAGAATGACTTAGCACCTATAACAATAGTGTTATGCCTAAACTATGGACACAATAATGTGGGTAGAGATTATATGAAGGGTTTTGGGCATATTTTGGTCGAACAAAAGGGTTCTTGATATTTAAGTATTATAAAAGACTGGGTACCTTTTTATAATAGTGGGAAGGGGCACCCTTAGAAAATCATAATATATTAAATTAAAATATATTCAATTTCATAAAAAAATGGAAAAAACTAATTTATAAATAATATTATATTTTTTTGGGTCTAGTTCCCATTATCCAATAAAAATTATACAAGTTGTAATATTTTTTTAACCCTTTCCTTTTTGTTTTAACCCATTTTATCTCTTACCATTTAATCAAGAAATTTACACTTTGAGAGGGGAAATAATTACCAAATCATTACAATGGTCTAACGCATGATTCATTAAAGGAACTTTTATAAATATCTTGTCCAATTTTTCAAATCATAGATTTATTGTAATTTTATATCATTTAATTCAATATTTTGTATTTTAAAATATGAATTATGTCAATATCAAAACAATTCTTTATATGACTCTTTCAAAATATCATAAAAACATAATTCATTATAATAAATATGTTAACTAATTCATAACATGTCATATTAATCCATAAAAGTGAACCATGGAATCAAATATGTCCAATTAAATTTATTTTAATATTATTAATAACATTTATTTGATTCTTCCTTTAATAATACTATTATTGCATCATCATTGAATCATAATTAAATATAATTATATAATTATTAAAAATTATAAATAAATTACAATTATGTAGGTAAATTGTTTTTATTTCTAATTAATATTTATAATCAGATATATCTCTTATATGACACCATATTAAAATTACTTTATTAAGAAGATAACTTTTTAATAAAAATTTTCCTTTACATTAAATTAAATATTATAAATGTCATAATCACACCCAAGTGGCCTAAAAAGGAATAATTTTCCTCCAAATGGTTTACATGGTCGACCACAACTCATAAAATAATATTAGGATGAGTGTTATGTGTGTTTTATAATATTGTAATATTATTTTTTACCTTATTTATCCCATTTATCCTTTAATTGTGATAAATAAAATACTAAAGTTTCTACTCAATAAAATTTATTTTGACCATATAAAAAAATATTTTTCATACTAATTACAACCATAGAGGTTAGTTTTAAAAATACAATTCACAAATGTGGAAAAATTAATTTTAAAAATTAATCCTTTTTTCGGAATAAGAAAAGAGGTTTTTTAAAATGTAAAAACCATCAAAATATAGATCTTTGTTTATATCGGATTTAAAATTGAAATTACATCCAATGATCAATAATGAATTAACTGATAACAACATAATATAAACATACTTTAATACCATCTCAAATGATAATCTATCAATAAAAATAAATTTGAGTAAATGTCAATTTTGAATAAAATTGTAGTATTCTTCAATATTCAATAAAATATGAATCTTATTATAAAAATAAATAAAATTCAAAGTAAATTTTTATGTCACGCTTCCAAAGAAGAATTTTATATTTTCTAATATAAAATATTAAAGTAACAAAAACTGGATTTTAAATTGGTTCTCCATCAAATGGTGGGTAAAATACGTTTAAAAAATATTATAGTATTTTATGATTAAATTGGATTTATTCTCATTTTAAGACACTAATATTAATTCGATGAATATTATAAAATATAAAAACCTGTGGAAACAAAATATAGTTCATTCTGTACATTTCCTCCAATAAAATCACTGGATTTTAACTACCTTTTAGAATAATAATATTAATAAGGTATTATTATTCAGTATAATTCATTCTTCTGTGCAACATAAGATTTTGGGGAAACACATTATTGTGTGTTTGGTATGCTATCAGACATATTATCTCTCTTCTGGTAAAACCACTATCTAATTTAGAAATATTAATAGATATTAAGAATTTTTATTTTTTAATTACCTGTAATGTTATAGATATCTTCTTAAGCATCCGTCCAAGGGTAAGCTCTTATACTTTCTTCCAAGGGGCATAACATTTTCTCCTCCTTTCCTCCCCTGGTTTTGAGGCTCATAGAGGGTATGGGTACCGAGAACCTATTACACCTCATTTTCCCCCAAAACCTCATTCCTCTCCCTTTGAGGTTTGTCTCTATTGGATGATTTCGTGTGTAATACCCTCACAAATGGAACGAGATTCTCTTGATATTGAATGGGATCCTCCTCAGGTATCTTCCATGTGTTAGTGGCACATGATCTCTCATTTCCATATCATTCACAGCATGAATGAAAAGTTAACGGGTTCCCTTTTTTTCTTACATAGATCATGACACGCGTTGGATTAGAGGTCACTAGAGACCATGAAACCCTTACATATTCAATAGGACACTTCCATGCATAACCCCCAACCATTTATTCCATGGGTATCCTTCTCCTTAGTAACCCTAAACCCCTTCTCGAGTTACATGAGATTTGACTTCCAATTACTTGGAAAATGTAGGAAGCTAATTTGAGGTCAAAACACAACAATAACTCCACTTCTTTCACTACATACACATCATCCAATTTGGTGATAATACTTCTGGATTTTCTATCTGGCCTCCAAATACATGTATAATCATTCCACCGATCTATTTTATTTCATCATTCAAGCCCCATCTATTCCATCTTTTCTCTTAGAAGCTCCCAAGAAGCTCACATGTGTTAGCCCCATACATCCCAATATAATCCAACCAAGATTAATAGTATTTTGAATGTGATCTCTCATATGTGATACCCAATACATCCATAATACAAAATTAGTTTTGGTCCACATCTCCTAAATAGGGTACGTTGGACTCCTTGCTGAGGTTCAATCCCAACCAAAAGTAAACCTTGTTGTCCCCCTCAGAGGTGTGCACCACTATGATTCACCTCCAGTACTGTCTAGATCAGCCATCACTACATCAAATCTTCCACATATGGGAAAAAACACCCTGGGTCCTCCTCCATATGTGTTATGTTCCACTCATTTAATAATACTTCTAGGTTCTCCCTCTTAGTGATGTACCAATTTGATCCACACCCATGGGGAAATCTGATTAGTCTAACATCATCATAGAAAGATGTCAAAATCAAGACCTATCATAGTATTACCTCGTGTTAAACATGGGATGACTGTGAAAAAACACGGATAATATTCCGTTGGAATTGGATAACCCATGATTGGAAATGGATGACTTGGGTTATGCACCAAATAAGGATCCATGTGATTCCCTCCTATGAGGAAGAATACAAGAGATCAATGTTCTAGTGTACAAACACGCCAACCATTCTCAATGTGACTAAACCTCTAATCGATGTTTTCTTCCCTGTTAAGAACCCTTGTAATGTACATACATAAGTATCAATATTGACCACCATCAACAATGATATGTCACTAATAATGAGTTTTGTTAACTCATATTAATACTTGAGGGAGACACAGACTATGAAATTAGCTTCAAGGAGAAATCCCTGAAAGGAGGAACTAACGTCCCTTCATCCCCTTTCAATCAATGAGTAGAAATTGGTGAGAAAGTGAGGAAATTTTATACCTTTTTGAATCCGGAATTCATGGAAAAGACGCATGCCATCAAACAATAACTTGCACTGCAGTGCACACTAGAGAAATCATCATAAATAGAAATGGTTTACTCGAAGTGAAACTCATTTCCTCAAGATGGGTAATAGTATTTTTTGACACATAACTATATAATCACTCCACCATATCTGGATATCTGGAACTAGGTCCCAAAATTAACATTTTAGACACGGCATGGAACTCACCGACAATTGGTGTAATTAATAATCAGGCATTCTAGTTTGTGAAATCCTCCATGTAGATATCCCTATCTATCCATAAATGATTGTATAATAATGGGGAATTGGGAATATCATTTTTGGTATCTTTCTGACATCTGAATCAAACTACTGTATAGAATGAAATCTATACAAAACATGTTTCCCCCCACCTTCATGTGTAGGGGTAGGAGAAATATCGATGATTCCATCCCACATAAGTCAATCTCCTCGATGACTTCATCCATGTAACTAGATACTAGGAACCCTTCCCCCTCTTATCCTCATAAATCATTCACAGGAAGATGATAAACTCACTCTCATTCCATTATAATTATAACGAGGTCATTCCCACAAGGGACATGACCAACCAAAAGATGAAGTATTCTTATCCTCACTGAACCTACCACCCCCAAGGGCCACACAGGGATCCAATTCTCCCCACTCTAACAAAGAACTTCTTTGAGAGCCTCACCCAAGATATCTTATTTGACTCACTTCCCTTTAAAGAAGAGATAGGTCATTCCATGGTCACCCTGGACAAAACTACTACCCATGATTAGCCAAGGAGGTCTCCCATGATGTCCCATCAACACAAACCATGATAAGTCCCCTAGACTACAGGTTTAGTTTACTACTCCATCCCTCGATCATCATTGTTCATGATGACACAACACCAATGTTTGGCCCAATCTCGAGAGGATACCAATATGGGGGAATAATCTTCCATATCTACAGTGGATCTTTCCACCCTCAGTGCACTTATTCATATCACTACTACTGTAGAGAAGAGGCCATCCAATTATGGGTTGGAATCGAGACATCAACAACTGCACATGGATGTTGGGTTGACTCTTTTGATCCTTGGTACAACAAATAGTCATCATGGGTTGACCTATGATAATGATATTTGGTATGTAGGTCATACCCATTCCACTTATAGTCATAGTGGATGTCATATGTTCTCGGACAAGCAACATGGAGGCCCTCCCCATGTTCCAAGAATAAAAAAAGTGGAGTTCCTCCCTACCTTTTCGACACCTAGTATGGAGGCCCCCCACGGACCTAAAGTTCATAATACGGTGGTCCTATCCATGTCACAAATCATTAACATTAATTTCCTCCTCATTCCATTCCTAGCCCAAGTGGAGGTCCTCCTTGCTCTAGCATCAATCTAGGTGAAGTTAATACCCACTTCATCGATAACTAGTACGGTGGCCCTCCATGTACATCCAATGACCCACATGGATGTCATCCCTATTTAATATCCAACCCACATGGAGGTCCTCCCCATGTTTCCACCATCTCAATTATAGGTCCCCCTACTCATGTACCAATCAAATCATAGGTCCTATTTTCTCTATAAACAGTCAATATGCAGGTCCTACCCATGTCTAATTTGATTAGTGAGAAGGTCCTCCCCCACACTTCCACCCACTAGTACGGAGGATCTCCCAGTGATGTTGCCACCAGTCAACATGGAGTTCCTATCCATGTTCTCAATGACAAAAGTATAGTTCCTCCCTCTTACATCAGTATCCAGAGAGGACGCCCTCCCCACTCTTATAACAGTCCATGCATATGTCCTACCCATTCTGATAGAGACAAATATGTTTTCCCTCACTATATCCTAATTAGAAAAAGTGGAGCTACTCTCTGCTCTTGTGATAACTAGCTGGTAGGTCCTCCTTATGTCAAAGAACCAACCTACCCTGAAGAACCATCTCGATGAAAAAGGAAAAATTGTCATCATCGAAGTAAAAACTCTAAGATGTTCCAAGTCATCACTATTTTTTTTCTTCTCACATTTCAAAGCCCAATGTGATTTAATAATGGATCCTTCAACTGAGTCATGTGCATTCGAGTCTATATACGAGCCCAGTTGGTGAAATTTGATATCCAAAAAAGTGAGATGCATTAGATCACCAAATCCCATTAAATGTATTTTCATGTCGAGGAATATTTATCTCTATTCTAGGGTCTCATGGTGCAATGATCTATATCATCTTCAGTTTTGTTCACTACCACTACTCAAGATCATGGAGAATAATTTTTGGATTTGATAGACAATGAGCATTGAGTAGACTTACAGATTATTATGACTACCTTCGAATATCATGTAGTGGTTACTATCCAGTACTGTATGGATGAGATAACGTGGTTGGAACAACCTCTAAGAGATGAACTAGTGTGCATTGATCAGTCGACACATGTAGTGACTCCTCCATCATCCAATCCACCACCATACCAATCCACATCGGTGCCAACGCTATTTTCCTGACCAAAAATGGTTTCATCTTGGATAAAAAAAGATTCATACAGTGATTTTAGGAAGGGATGCCTATGGGAAACTCTATCTATTTATCATTTTTTAATTTTATATTGGCAAAATTCAACATCTAAATATGAAATTCCTATGTATCTCACCCTAGATGATGTCATGTGTTTTCTTCGGACCATCTAGGGGATGTGTTTTCTCTTTAATGAACATTATTTTTACTACCCAAAGTGTCAAAATCATTTTGCAGCGTTGATCAGCAGTTATGTATGGTCGAGTTAGCTACAGTATCAATGGCTCAGCACCCTGTGTCACCAGGATACAAATGGATCCTCCAATAAAGATGAATTAATTACTTCATAGTGCTCCATATATTTTTCATAGAGTCATAATCACATGAGAAGATCCAGTTTTAGGGGAAGTACACTGCTCTCCACTTAAATCTAATTATGTGACATCCCGACTATCTTGGTGATATTCGAGATTCCCCTATTTGTTTAGTTTCAGTGAACATGGAAGATCATTGGGCACTCAATTAGAAGGACATAGATGTAGAATCATAAAAAGATGACCCACCCTATAGGGTTGAACTATACTAGGTGGACCCTCATACGTGTGTTCTCACTCAATAGAAATGGAACACTCGCAACCATGGTGAAACCTCAATATTTAATTCCAATGATCAGAATCGTAACATGGACAAGGGACATCTTGAGCACTTTGATAAAACAGATGTTTCATAGAGGACAATGGTTGATCCAATTATAGCCACCTTTCCCTAGAATATCACAGATAAAATGGGGAACAATGATGCGCTCCTTATTGAGTGCCTTGAAAAGTGGTTCTTGGACTATGGTAACCCTTTCTGGGAACATGTTCCTCCTCCCCTGTGGTGGTAGGAGTAGTTTTAGGTCCTTATCGGCTAGCTACCCCTGATCGATCATTGATGTCACATGCATCAAGATAGGGTAGAGAACTGAGTTTATGGTAAACGACCATGTTATGCATCACCCATTGTACTAGAGAAGCATGATAAACACCCTCAGGACCAAGATAAATCTTCCTAGTAGGTTTTTTAGTGAGCCTATAGGGCATCATACATTATTGATGATCCTAAAAATGTATTGGTGGTTAGGAATCCTCACCATGATATGGATCCCAAAAAATATGATATGATAGTTTATCTCATCTCTCTCCTCTGTGATGTTGAGGCCTAATAGGTGGAAATCCCACTTGATGACATTCCATATCTATCATGTTTGGATGATATGAGAGCACCCCTATATTTAGAGAATCCTACATGCATCATATTCAATAGGATTGGAGACCCACTATTGCATCTGCACCACTTCATCTCAATGTTTAGACCCATTTGGTGACTCCAGATTAGTATCAAGCCTTCATGTTATGATGTTTTGTATAAAAATAATAAGGGCCTACATTACTCAAGTGTAGATAGCTACCCATATGGTCTATCACTTATTGGGATGAACAATGTAGGTAGTTTTTTTACTATTTTATTTACACCTCCCCAAGAAAATAATTGAATACCTTGTTTAGTGCTAGAAACTTCTAGATGAGTTTGTTAAAATTTTTGGCGCTTGGTGGAAGGGCCTCATGTATTCCCATGATAGGTTGATAACAGATGATTAGTAGTTATGGATATGAATGGGGAACATAAATACTGAGCTGGTCCACTCCCTCATCACTCAAAACATTTCAGATGGTTTTAAAAAATTCTCTAATAGGGTGAAGTATCTAGA
This sequence comes from Viscum album, assembly GCA_963277665.1. NCBI lineage: Eukaryota > Viridiplantae > Streptophyta > Magnoliopsida > Santalales > Viscaceae > Viscum > Viscum album. The sequence goes on from OY728160.1 coordinate 1,934,031,423, forward strand.
TGAATCTCTATAGCAGGACAGTGAGGAAATTCCATTCACACATATAGCTCCTACTAGAACAAAAAAATTACCAAGATACCACTATTTTAGTATAGGTATAGGTTCTATAGCCTCTATAGATTTTACCATTAGGGCCTCACCCACATCCACGTCGAGTGTAACAACCTCAGGCTAAGGCCTAGGCTCAACATCACCCAACACAGAAACAACAATCACCACCCTGCCAAGAACGTTCTCCTAGATGAAAAAATGTGGCCCCATCTCCGCATGAGCCTATAGAACCCAGTCATGGAAAATCTCCTAGAAATCCCTTTGTGGAAAGGAGAAACTAGACCTACCCTTTCAAGGATTCACATGTCCTCAGTTATTTCAACATTTCCTAGGAACATGGGGTCCTAAAACTACCTGAGTGTTGGAAGCCACATGAGACTGAGCTAATTTATCACCCTAACCACTACCCTTACCACAAAATCCTTGTAAGTACGATTAATTAATTCCATGATTTCAATGAATGGATCCATGAAAAAATAGAAAATGGTGTTGTTAGTTTGGGCCATATACTGACATAAGAGACATGTGTTTCTACATAGTTTGGAGGTGATAATGAAGGTGAATGGTAGCAGGTATTGAGTCATAGAACCTAGAATTGTGATGACTGATTGTAATTCATAGTAGTTATTCACACCTATTGTATAATCCATAACCAATTAAATTTTCTTTCACCTCCTATAGTTGATGCACCTCCTCAAATTATCGTTCTTTTATCCATGTCGTAGCCTTCCAAGTCTAAGAGTAGTAAGCACTGACAACTTAGGGGAAACCAAAGTTCCCCATCAATGATAAATCTATTACACACACACTCCAAATTATTTCATGCCTAAAAATATTCGAATCACCCCCAATGTCTATCTAGTGATGGAATAATTATCTGATGATTGTGAAGAGTATGTGTTTGTTTGTACTATCGGGATGGGGGACCCTTACATGATCCCCAATGATGAGGATTTTCATGAAAGCCTTGAAAATTTATCTAGTCAATACCATCATCAAATGAGAAGAGGATATGTGAATTTTCAATATGCTTAGGTTGGTCCCCCATGCCAAGACATGCATGCTACCAAGACCATACATTAGTTTCTACATAGAACTTATCAGACACGACCCCCAACCTGTTTTTCATATTAACTATCATTGATGGTCATGCTCCTTGACCAAGAAGAAAACATACAACCATAACATGATCAGTTGCGTCCATCTACATCTATGCCTCTTCGATCTGAACTTTTTTAAGTAGTGATATTAAGCAAGTTCTCTAATTAGATGAAGGACATTTACAACATTAGTCAGAATGCACCAGTTCGACCAATAGTTCGCATTATCCCTTATACTAATGAAAAACCCAATGGGGGTATAAATGTGTGTTTAGTATGTACGAACAATGTGTTTAAGCACCATTCCAGCATTCTTGAAAATATCATGATCCTTGAGGCCCTCTTCCTATATCAAGGTATGTGTGTGCCCCTAATAGGATCCCTAAAAAGGAACCTCCAGTTCGAGATAGAGGTAGTGACTTCAAAAAACTTCTATGTCAAAGAAGTCAAATGATAAGAATTACAGGTCATAATCTCATTATCTGAAGAAGATGATGGCTCTCTTGTGTAGGGTAACATCCAACCATTGTATATTTCTGGTTAGTTTAATGGTGTGGATGTTTGTCACTATCTAGAGGACACAAGTTCTATGATCAATATAGTCCGGAACTAGACACTCAACATGTTGCGATAGACTAAAGTATATTTGAGTCCCATATATATGATGATTCAGTGTTATGAAAGGACTGAGAAGAGGATCTATGGATAAATCCTTTTAATGACCCAGTTTGTTGGTTTGGGGAAAAACATAGAATTCATGGTTTTATAGCCAGATACCACCAATAATAAACTAATGGGTAGGATCTAACTACATCTGCATGTAGAAGTTCCCTCTTCATACCACCAATGCCTCTTGTACTCCCTCAATGGTTGAGTATGAATTATCCAAGGTGATGTGTCTCCCATTTCTCTTAGGAATCCTATTACATGGATGGAGGATATTACTAATGAAAGTAAAATCTTGTTCAAACCGATGAGATCAAGCACCCAACCACTATGTCTGACCCATGGATAGATTTAGATGAAGAAATCATCCTCCTGATTCACCGATTGGGGGCCACAATGCTGGAATTGGGACAATACTTTATCATTTCTGAAATTAAATTTAGGTGTGTCTCAAGTTCAAATAACATCAGAAGATTACCTTGTAATCCAACACTAGGTAACCTCTGATGATTCGAGACCCCCCCCCCCCCGATATGAAGTATTGAATTTTTTACCCAATGGCCACTAATCCATGACATCATCATTAATTTATCATATCTGGATTGAGTCCCCAGAAATTTACTAGCCAACAATGCTTATACATCAAACATGCACCATGAATTCTTAGGCATGATTGAATCAGGTCAATAGCATCTATCACAATGGTTCCTTCAGAGTAGGAATCACCTTGTATGGATATTATATCCTCCCAAGAGGGTACCATTATTCCACCATAATTAGTACTCTTGGATGAAAAGTCTCCTCCAACTGATCACCCTACCTTATAAAATGATGAATATTTGGAAATACTCCTACTTCTCCCAAAAAAGATATATCCACCATTGTTGATGAGTTTGTTTATGTGAATATTTTTAATGAGAATGATCTCAGTCCAGTGATGTTAGTGCAACCATGCCTGCATAGGAGGAGTATAACTACATGGATTTGATGAAGCCGCATAGTGATGTGTTCAACTAGTGCTATGAAGAAATGGTAGGACTGGACCCTTAGGTCATTTTCTACCATCTGGGCCTCCTGATGACTCATTTCAAGTTGAAAAACCTCCAAAACAATTAACCCTTATCATGGTCCCATGGTTGAGGATGAAGTATAAAAGCTCATCAAAGCCAACTTTCTCAAGGAGGATCAATACACCACATGGTCGGCAACCATAATTACTATTGGGAAGATGAACAGAAAAATCATAGTATGTACTAACTTTTGAGACCTCAATATCCACTAACTAAAGGATGATTTTCCACTTCTGGTGATAGAGATATTGATTGATGCCACAGTTGGATTCTACCCTCGATCTTTTATGGATGGATACTCTGAATAGAATCTGATATGGAAGGCCCCTGGTAATGGGGAGTCTACTACCTTCAGAGCACTACATGGGACCTTTTTCTATCAGGTAATGTCCTTATATCTAAAAATTTTAGGATCCACTACTCAGTTAACCATGTACCCTATCGTTGAACTGATCCTTAGGATGCTTGTGTAATAATTAGTGCATTATTGGGTTGTTAAATCCCGCCAGTGTAAAGACCATCTTAGAGATCTTGAGAAAGTGTATGGATTTCTCCATCCCTAGCATCTGAAGATGAACCCATTGAAGTGTGCCTTCAGGGTTGCCTCTAGGAATTTTATCAGCTCAATTATTTGGTATGGAGGAATTTTGATTGATATACAAATGATCTAGGACATCATTTTGATGCCTCCTCTTTGTAACCTTAAGATCTCATAACCCTTCAAGGTTACATAGCCTATATATGATAATTCATCATGAATATTTCTGCCTAGTGTAATACCTTTTCCTGGATCATGATGAAAGGTATCATTTACTAGTTGGATGAGGAGTTCCAAAACACCTTTGAGTGGATTAAGTAGTACCTTAAACAACCTAGAGTTCTAAATCCACTCATCTTTGGGAACATTTCGGTCCTTTTTGTGACCTCCCTAAAATGATCTATTGTCCCCCAAATCTCCCAAAAAACATCTATGTGACAGAGAATATGTTATACTATATCATTTTCATGCTTCTCGACATAGTGTACAGATACTCTCCTATCAGGAATAGCTTCCTTGTGATATGTTTTAATTTTATAAGTTTTAGAAATATTTGTAGCATAATTAGGTAAAAATGGTGACATGTTTTGACCCAATAAATTATATCCTGAACGGTTTGATGCTGACATGATGGCAACCATATTACAAAGTGATCATTCATTATTTTGACATCTGGTTCCTTCTATATCAATTCTTCAAGGGTCAAGAATCGGTAGAATTCCTAGACACCCATCAAGGCCCAATAGAGTAGTCAATTGATGTTTACTTCTTAGAGAAGGCCATACTTTTAGTAGATCTTGATATTTCATGTTGGTAGATGAATTTCGATGGGGCCACCTGGAGTCCAACCAGTAGGAGCCTCAATGATCCCACACTCGACAGAGTAGGTCTAGGGGATTTTTACATCACCATGATGTAGGTTGTCCTTCAATATTCGTGTCTGCTATCAGAATATTCCCCCACAATGAGGGAAATTATCAGGCTCACATTTCTGGTCTCAAGATGGACCTCAAGACTAATGATCATCATATTCATGTGAAGGGACAGTCCCAGTTAGTAATAAGGAAGATAAATTCTGAATTCCTTGTCATGAAGCCAGAGCTCATACCCTTAATGAAGCACTCTCACCTATTGATAACCCAGTTCCCTTCTCACCTAATGGTGACTCATGTTTCCCAGTCACAGAATGGTTGATTTGATGTGTTTTCCATTCTAGCTGAATCTCTTATAGAGCCTGATTAGGATGAACTATTTATTATTATTTCACATTAGTGATTCATCATTCTCATCACCTCAAATGAGGATGAAAACTAGAAGGTAATCTTGTTTGGGGTCAATGCTTCCACTGTGGAACCTCCGGAGGCACCCACAAAAGAAGGGACCTCTGATTGGGCAACCCATTTCATTGACTATCTCTAGAATGGAAATCTTCCACTAGACACAACCTTTCATGAGGGAAAACATCAACATGCCATGAAATTAAAACATTAAAATGGGTAAATACTTGAATATATTCTCTAAAAACATGGGTTTTATATATTTATCCTATATTATAATGAAGGATAAGATATCCATCAGGTCAGGAAGAAAGTTCATCTTGAGTCTTGATGTGATCATCGAGAAGGGTAGAAACTCTCCCATCAGATTCAATGTTTGGGATACATCAAGTCCACTATAGTCCATGAATGAATAAAAATCCCAAAGGAATTCCATGTATGTCAGATCCATTCTAACATGATGAATCAACTTCTATAGATCCTCTATAATACATAGTATTCTTGGTCCATTTCAGTATAGGGACTAGATGTCAGGGGACCGTATCCACTAGAAATAGATCACTGGTGTTAGATCATTCTAACCATGAGAAATTTATTTTCTAAGTGGGTGGAAGTGATTCTTATCTTGGAAGATACATTTTGATCTGTTTTTGAATTCCTGAGCTCTAATATCATCCATAGTTTTAGATCCCCTCATTCTATTCTCGCCAAAAATAGCACAAACTTCCATCTTCTGGGTTTTTGAGCTGGAAAAGTGGAACTCTGCGTAAACATCAATCCAACGAATCTTCTAGCTACCATGCATATGTGAATGGGAAGATCAAGGAATTTAATAAAACCATATTTAAATTTCTATATAAATTGCTGGGACAGAACAATAAATGTTGTCCAGGGTGTTCGAAAAGAGGTTTCACATATGTCTGATAAGGTAGTAGAAGTTTATCTAGATGAAATGGAAGCCCTTAATGAGAACATGCTTCAGGCCTTTCATAATCTTGAGACGCACCTGAAAATGATATCCAGAGAGTTCAAAAAAAAGTTTCACCACCACTCTTTCCTCTACGGTGATACATTATTGGATCTTTGATATTCAATGAATCTGGGTCGGAATCCGCTAATATTGGAACCCAAATGGGAAGGATTGTACATCTTTATCAAAGTCAATCCCAACAGAGTATAAGCTTCAGACACCATGGATAGAGATCAAATGACACCTCCAACCAATTCCAAGTTATTCTATAATTACTTTGCATAAGGTTTCAACATCCAAGCAACATGACATTAAACTTGGAACCATAGTCCAAGAATCATAACTTTAAATTGTGTTTCAGTTTTCCTCCTCATAAATGTGTCATGTGGTGAAATCCCCCTTTGGCCCATTCATGTCGGGAAATAGCTACTTCATCATACACATTCATTTCAGAAAACCTTTCCCCAACATCCTATACAAATGATGATAAAATTTGTAGAAATGATAATCCTTACAACATGACATTAAACTGCATGGACCAGTTGTGTCAGAAGACCTTAAACAATGACACCATAAACCCTACTATATGATGATAAATGTCATTCCATTGTAATGTTATCACATAAGAGGACATCACTATTGGCACTGGTCATATACCATGAAATTACTGAGAATAATGTGTGTCTTGATTACCATACACTTTGAATATGTAGTGACACCAAGACACTTTTTCTTTAGTCCCATCCACAAACTCACCTTTTTTCACCCATAGAGCCTATTTTCTGTGTGTGGTCCTCCTTTAATAATTCTTGGTGGGTGTTCTTTCTATTTGTGCCTTATGGAAGTTTCTAGGGCTAGTTTCGAAGGGCATCATCCTAGGAAAATGAATAACATCATATAGAATCATAATCCCTCCTTTAAATGGGTTTATTACTCTGATGCACTATATGTACCCATGTTAGGGATCTTCTTCTCCTAGTTATGAACTCCATGACCTTAAACTGTGGGATTAGGAAAAGAATCAAGAATTTAAAGTATATGGAGGCCTCCACATTAATGTTTTATGTGGTGTTGAGCCTCCATTTTTCATCTTTGACATCATGTTTTTCTTAATGCTTCACGAAAAATTTCCATTTCAGATACCATAACTCATGATCTAAACTCTATGACATTAAACTAAGATCCAGCATCCTCAACTCAAGATGTTAATATGTAACCACTCCCTAAAATATTTCTATATTCCTCACTATAATAATGGGATTCCCTAGTTCCCTCAATATTGAATATTTCTCCTACCACTGTCATCCTTCTGGAACACTGTGTTCATGAACTATGCAAGGCGGGATTCTTACTTTAGGTTGATATGCATTGATGTCCACATCATCAATCTCAAGTCTATTTGTGATATTTTCATCTTCTACATCAGTTCATATTCATCATAACTGATTGTAAATAAATTACATGGTATTTATAAAACTATATTTGGCTTTATTCCCAACAGCATCAGATACATAATGACCCCCATAAATATTTTCTTTGGGCCCAACCACAGGCTCATTCAAACATGACAATCTTTTGGCATAAATTATGATCCAGAAACACTACCTTAAACACTAAATTGTATATTTCAAGGTATATAAATGACATGGTGGCCTATCTGGATATATTCATGTAGGGTTATACGTATATCTCACCATTGACACACCCTGAAAATAGACCACTTCTCAGTTCCTACATCATGGCTTTTAATTGACTACCTCCTTTGTATGGATTATATGACATTAAAAATTTGGGAAACAAGAACTAAGTTATTTTTACTTAGTGAAATTATTCCTTGTTACTCATTCGTGTCAGGTATTTAACTCTTGCATAATGTGAATATCTTTGAACACCCAACTTCTTCATGGTCTATGAATTATGAACATAAACTACATGAAGCCCTTATAATCCAAGAGACACAACTTTTTACTTATTGAATTAACTGGATTTGAATTACACATTTTGATATAATCATTTCTAGAATTCATTTCTTTATTTATTCAGGATCCCATCATCTCCCAAGTCTGTACAAACACCTAAGCAGTTTGGTACCATGCCACATTGGGCACACATCCAGTCATAGTCAAATTCCCTACAGGATCCATGATTCCAAATTGTGTATCCTATTTGTTAAAACATGGTGAATAGTTTATCCGTCATTTTCCCTCCAAATTCTTGATTGGTATGGTATGGGACCATGTGTTTCTATTAGGGTCAACATTTCATCTCTTCTTATAAGTCACCCCATTATCGAAATCATTAAATTCTCTTTTCACCTTCTTTTTATTTCCCAGTATATTTTTGGAATTCCATCTCCCATGGAATAATCCCTCTCTATTACCACATTTTAAGATATACCTCATACTATTCCTTATTATATGCATCCAGCATGGCTCATTCCATCTTAAAAGTATCATAAGGTATGAACCGACATAGTTAAGTGACCAAGAAGAATTCATATTCCAAACTCTGTGACACAAAAATAAATCAAATTTCTATGATATCAGGACTTTAAACGGAATTTGATCCCCTAGGAATGTATGGATTGATTTTGGGACTTCATTGGTCTCATTTACATTAGTATTGTCTCTTTTTTGCATCCCACATTTTTTTGGGAAGCCTCATTACCATATTTTCACGTATACTTGTGTGAAGTGCAAACATATTTGCATCATTCATGATGGGATAATTTACTATGTGCCACAAAAATATCCTACTAATAGAAATGCCATTAGTCTATGCAACATGACATTAAAATATTGGCCAGTGTCCCCGAAATATGAACCTAAAAAACGTGTGAGGTCCCAGTTAGATGATGTTAAACTATGGGATGTGTCATAATCACATGATGTTAAAATATAATATATAGTTTCATCATCGTATAACTTTAAAATGAATCCATTTATTCCTAATTTTCATAATGAAAAACTATAGGGAATCCCTGGCACTATACCTGAGAGGTCATCTCCTTTAGTTGTGGTCATCTACTGCTTTGCATCTTCAACTGTTTCTTATCATTCGAGGAGACATTCCACTAGAAAGTAGGTTTGATATTTTTTCAAACCAATGCCCTTACACCAGTGTGTTATGAGCTATGGTTTAATAATTTCAATGGTGATAGAATCTATTCGATCATTCTATCACTCCGTTCAGAGGCCTTGTGTCCCCATAATTTGGATCCTCATCCTTTTCACATCTAAAGGGCCCCCAAATGAAATGATGTCTGTAAAAGGCCCACCTATCCTCTTGGGACAATTTTTCAAAGGAATTAGGGTAACATTGTGGGATAGGATCCATTTTTTAAACATGGTCAGTGGTCGAACCTAATTTTTGTGTCTCTTTATTAGGATAATACTAGAGTTGTTGTGTTTCGAACATTATAAAAAATTATCTCGAGTCTCCATTGTACAGTCTTTGTGTTCAAGATTTTGAGCATTGTGATTCACACTTCCCATTACACATTGATTGAATTGACTCTAACTCGACTGGAATTATCCCATTAATGCACTAGTGCACATTGGAAAATAATGTTAGCTACTTTGAGAACCCTACTCTATAGCAACATCATTCCTCATCTAGAACACTCTCCATTGTCAGTCATCAATGGAACACACCCATGTATTCTATGATTATCTGAAGATCTCATACAAAGTGAACAATTATGTGGCCTTCCCTTGTTTATCAGACTAGACATGACTCACATGAGCTTAGGGATTGAACATTAGTTATCTCATAAATATTAATGATGTGAAATAATTAATGCATGTAAAAAAATGAGTCTATCCACAAAAAATGTATTTTCAATGAGATAGAAAGATTGTGGAAATTCCATGGGAGCCTTCCATGGGCCCTGGTAAGACTGTCTATATGGATATACCCTATCAATAGAGTGTTGCAGCTCCTCTAACCATTGTTGTGTGGACTCCAGGGTTTGTTGTCACCACCATAGATCTTCTTTATCATTTTTGGTCACTAAATGAAGCTCATTTTCCCTCATCTTCTTCTAATCCAACTCAACTTGGAGATATTCCAAATGATTTGATGCTTGTATTACCTACTCTTGGTCCTTATATAGCTGACCCCTTAGTTCTATGATGATTTCAATTGAATTGCAATGAAGGAGGAATTATCATTAGTTTGTTATTATATGCACTAGATCACCTGTTTATCCTCATAATGATTTTGGATATTGTTAGACTTCTACTAAAACTAGGAGATATCTAGTTGTTGGCTTATGTCCCAAACTTTCTCAGAAAAACGAAGTAGATAAATGCATGATGTCCAAGAGCATCTACCCCTTCGGTGTACAGACTACACAACTAGTGTTGAACTGGCCGCATTTGATTCAACAATTGTGGTTCTAGTATTTTTTCAATAAAATTTTAATTCACTTTAAGGAGATGTGTCAAATAATGTACTTTTTCTTAGCATCATATGGATCAGAGTCCTCCATCTCTTTAGGATCATTAAGCTCATACCCTAGAAATGATTATAGGATTTTTGTGGTAGGATCCCCTTCTAGAATAATTTCATTTGGGAAAGGCACGATGACATTATTTGGGTCATCCTCACTTGACCCCACCTCAATAATGTTGTCCCAATATTCCCCGAGTGTTGCCCCACCAGTGGAATCACTCACAGCCCCAACCGACAGTTCACCAAAGGCCATGACTTGGTCATTTCAAATGGCCATATCCACACAAACCAACACCTCTATTGTGAACGGGAACCTGTATTATCTAGTCATTTCTGATAGTATATCACATGATACTCTCAGCAATGTTCATGGTTGAAGGTATCTAGTTAATCTGACTAGAAGAAAAGGACTATGACAATGTAACATAGTAAACTAAAAAAAGTCGTAGAGTAATAGATTAGGATATTGGGTTATTGATTTCACAATATTGTGGCATGGCCCACCATATATGACTAAGTGCTTTGGTGATTTTTAGGTGGCTTCCCTAACCTCCCTAACATTTATTGGCCCACCGATTTCTTTTTTCCATGAGAATAGACTCTAGAGAATGCTCCCTCACACCTATTGATACACCTCCGTCCCTATCAGTAGGGGTCCATAGTGAAATATCATTCTCCATGAAATAAATTTTAGTTGAGTTATGTATATAACGTGTGAGGTAATTAACAACATTAAAACGAGTTAAATATTTCTCTTAGATGTTTGGAAAGGCTCCGATCATTCCAATCTCCTTGGGGGGAGGGGTTCCCTTCATTTTCATCTTCTCCCAAACAATCATCTGATTCTTTTTTAAAGGAAAAATCTTCCACCATGTCTTCTTTTTATAGTTATGGAGGAAGGGCATTTCACAGAAGCACATTAATTAAATTGGTTAACGAGCACATAGTGCCCTGAGAATGCACTAGATCTTCCCAATCCATCACGAACTGATCCCCATATTCTATAGATTCTATAAATCCAATCATTGAATTACCAATCCAAAAAAGTTTCGTCCCATATTTATTGAGTTTGAACCTCATTCTGTGAATACCAATGAATTTCAAGTTAACGCCCTGGTTTTCTCATGAATCATGAAATAATACAACATTGAAAATTTCCACTTCATATAACCACTTCCTAGGAGCTAGGAATGATATTCTACAGATCCCCATGGATCGTTCTCATTCCTTCTGAGACATCACTTCTTGGAGTGTTGGGTTTACTATTTCTCTTATGTCTTTACCTCTGTCTAGTTCAACCCCTTGAACTATTAGATCTGTTATTACATCTCTACCACCTTGAGCCGCCCTAGAAATGCCACTATAATTCTCTCCCAGATTAATTTAGCCTCATCCCTAAGGTAGAGAGACCACACATTAAAAGTCTTGGATGGTCCACTACCTCAACATCACCTCCCAAATAGGTGTACTCCTAGATCTTCACATATGCATGGATCATCCTGAACATGGTTCTGTGTAGAAGAAACATGTTTTTGATCTTTATGTTTTCATGTGGGACCTTGATCCATAGCTACCTCATAATTGAAGGAAGGATTTAATGATGTACCTCCATGTATACCTTCAGGTTTGGCCTTTAAAATCACATAAAACTCCTTACAACTCGATACAAGTTGTAAGGTTCATAGACTAGCACACAATAATCCCTTTCCACCATCAATCTTCCACGATAGTTCAAGAGATATGATCATTATCCCTTGGTCCCTGCATTGTCCTCACTTATTACACCCATCGGTAGTAAAAATTGGTTAAAGGTAAAAATATTTTCTAGCGCTGCCTTTTTAACATGTCATTCAAGCCCAACTTGAATTGGAAACTTCCCGAAATATTCAAAATCATTAGTGAGATGTTTTTTTTCAAGAGGGGAAATCATATTTAGATATTTATAGCCACCCACGTGTGTAGTAACCCAACTGTAAAGGAATGGAATTGCATGAGCACACATTGTGGCACCTTCCCCACGCTAATATGATAGAGTAATTTATATAAAGGCACTAGAATCAATATCCTAATATTTATGTGCTTCCCTTTTTCTCATATCCCCACCATTGTAAATGTGCTTGGCCGTACCTCCGTGTGTGCATCTCTCACTGAAATAATCCACCCAAATATGAGTGTTGTGAATAATCTATCCAACCTTACTAGGGGGTGAGGCTCAGTTTTGATGTTGTAGCCCCATAACTGACATTTTCTTTCTTATAGAATGCTGCAGTTGGTGCCCTCCTTGCCTTACTAGACTCCACCTGGACTCTTGCAGGGACATGCTGGAAATTTCAAGGATGGATCCTTACCCTTAGTAGGATCCTCCAATGATAAATTTACAAACTAAATGACCCACTACATGAATTGGATGTCCCTTATCAAAACATTTTTGTTAGAAATTCCCAGCACCAGACACATAAGCACTTTTTCTAAAATCGTCAGCTGTTATTGGTCATCCCACACAATCTCCATGGGGAGAATCTCCTCATACATCACCTCCAAGATAGGGACCCCAAATTTCTGATGGTGGTTCCATTGGATTATGTGACCTCCCCGTGATGTAAATAAAATGTCTTGGTCCCTTGTGAACACCTCCTCTATAGCAGTGTCATGATCTCTCACAGCTGGTAGAAATGGAGCTAATAGTTCCATTATGCTTCATAAAGACATACATGCTTCTTCTATTCCTAGTATTCAGCATAGGGAACACACTCTCTATAGAAAAAAGACCAATCATTGTAGGTGTTACCACCTTAGCATAAATTAAAATCATTAGTCCAATTTTTTTTTGTTTTCCCTATGCCAGCCTTAATAATTGTTTGATATTGTGGCGTAGATACCTCAAACACAATCATAATCCCATAAAATTCATTGATATGGATGTAAGGATAGTCTGCATTTATAGGGGTGTGTATTTCTTTATATGGATTGCATCAGCCTTGTACCACTAGAATTATCCTAGTACTCCTAAAAACTAATAATCCAATTTGTCCTTACATGTCAACGAGATGATGGAATCCTCCCTTAGGGAAAATCTATACAGCAAAAAACATTCTCCTTGGTGATACTCATTATGATCTACCTACCTTATCTAATGAAGATATTTAGGGTCTGAGTAGCTCATACATACTCCCCAACATTAATATTGTTTTACATCCCTTCCCTTAGGGGGGCATCCACAGGGAATTACCCAATAAAATCATGAGTGAACATCAAATCTAAGACATAGGAAATTGTTAGAGATTTTTTTTGCAATGTTCACTCACAATGGTCATTGGAAGAGCAACAGATCATATAGCCTAAGTGAACTCTATGCATTACACAATTTAATATAAGATTGAAATTCCTAGTTCACTATTAATAATACTAGGAGCATGGAACCAATTATCCAGGTTGTCAATGATTTCCCCTCAGAGTGAGATTCTGGGAGATAATGATCATCCTAAAAACAAAGAACTAGTTGGTTTGCATAATGTTCTTGTACTATTTGGGGGCATGGGGTTCTATTTATAGGTTCACAGATGAACCCAGATTTGTGACGACCACCACATTCCATTCCCACCACGAACCATGTATCTTTAACAAGATTCGCGAAGATATTAAATTTTCCATATTATTAGTGATTTTCCCTCAAAATTCGACGCTCATTTAATGTATGCTCCCATTCTGAGGGGGGGGGGATTTAAACTGAAATATCTACGATAGGATAATTCGATAAGGCCACAACATTTGGGAATTGAATCCATCCTAAAATGGCCCCAAAAACTGTCTTAAGATGCTACTTCATGGAGCCCTTCCACAAAGGCCCCTTTATATCCTGGAATGCCAAGGCCCATGATGGAAAACTTTTATAGGATGATTATGCCACATGGAAATGATAAAGTTGAAATACCTCTTCACGAGTTCAACTGATTCATGGACCATTGTGGAACCCACATTTTCTTAATGGTTCACTTCCAAGCATCACAAGATGCCTTCTCTTATAAATACCCAGCTCATTCCAAATCAAACAGTGGATACCCCTAACATTAAACTTCTATATTCCCAATTCACAAAGCACCTGAGCATCGATAAACAAATATAAAATGAATAATTTAATTTATTTGATCACCATGGATACCCATTTCTCATATTCTTAAATACCTCCACCAATGGTGGGGATGCATTCTTAATGTGATACAACCTTCGTGGAGGAATAATTCCCTCTAGGTTACTTGAGGATTAATGGATCATTAATCCTTCACGAAGTACTACTTTTCTACATAGTGACATTATTCCAAGGCACGATTACAATTTTTTGATAATCCCATTCCATAGTGAATCCCCTACCCACCGTGAAGTACATGAACTTCGTGAAACACCTCACAGTGAGGCCACATGCTTCATGAAGACTTCTCCTCCACCTAGACATATTGTATCCCTTCTACTGTCACCTATTTGTTATGATTGAGTGTAAGAAACATTCACACCCATAAAATATTTGTATAGATGTACTTCAAGTCAACATGTGACCAGAAAAATCCATTCATGTAGCCTACTCCACATCATTTGTATCCCAATATTCCTATTTAAATTTTTCTTTCAGCATATGTATGCTAATCCCCTTTAAATATCAGTATATTGACACTAATGAAGACCTCATGAGTGGCCACTCCACACCGTTAACACCTGGAATTGACGAATCCATGTCCTTCCGATAGTGTATGTGTGATGGTTTTTTAAACCCACTGGGTTTGGGGTGAGTCTGCTATATCTGAGTATCATGATGTAAAACTTCCTAGCACCAAACTTCCTCATCATAAGATATAAAACCTTAACCTCTCCCTATGAATTAAATTTATGATATCTTGTGTATGAGTGACATGGAATGAGAACCTCCTCACAATGAATTAAATCCTCTTCACTATTTCCAAAGGGAATGATATCATCCAAAGCATCCATCCTAGTGTATGCTCTTAGATTTTAATGTAGGAGGCATCACCTTTCATCCCCCATTCCTCCCCTAGGTAAGAGGCTTATAGAGGGGTTAGGAATTTGGATCCCCTTCCACATCCCACACTCTCGATACTACCATACCTCTCCCTTTGGTCTATGTCACCATGGACAACATTCACACATAATCCTCACTCACATATAATGATATCCTCCTCAGGTAGCTTCCTTGTGTAATACGCACATCATCTCTCATTGGATCATCATTTGTGACAAAACTGTTAGGTCAACTGCTTCCTCTTATTTCTCACACCGAGCATCAGTCACATGGGATTGCAGGATAGTAAAGACCATGACACCCATCTATCATTGGTGGACAACTAACTTGCTTGTGCCCCAACTATATGTTCCATGTGTCTCCTCCTCAAGTGTAATCCACAAATCCCCTTATCAAACTATGTTGGATTTGATTCCCAATTACATACTATACATAGGAAGCCTCTTTGAGGTTGAAAATGAACAATCCATCTACAATATCCAATACAAACAATTCATACAATCAATCCATAATCCATCCTGACTTTCACTTGGGCCTCCACATACTAGTAAGGTTGTGCCTCCCCCAAAGGATATTTCCACATGTAAGCCCCATCCACAACATCATTGTACATAGAAACACCTTGTATTCTCCCATGCATAAACCCCATACAACCAAACAAAATTTATCCCAAAGAACTCCAATTTTGAAGTGAAGAACTCATGTTTAGTCCCTACACCATCCATAAAACTAAAAGGGTTTTTATCCCTTCCTCCAAAATATGGTATGTAGGATGCCTCCATGAGGTTCATTCCCAACAAACAGTAAACCATTTTTTCCACCTCATAGGGCTTCCCATCCCTGATCAAACTCTAGTAGTGTCGAGATGAACATTCTTGATGCCAAATCTTCCCTTTATAGGAAAAACTTCCATGGGTATGCCACAAAATGTGTTCAACTCCACCCATTTGGAAAAACATCATGGTGCTCCCCCTAGAGATATTCCTATTTGATAAAACCACATAATCCATTATGATCGATTACACATAATTTCCACAAGACATTAATCTCATCTCCTGTCAAATTGCTACCTCATGTTAAAAACTATATTCTTGAGGAAAATCGTAGAAGATATTCCATTGGCATTAGATACACTGTTATTGAAATGAAATGACTCCAGTTTCATGCCCAAGATGCCTCCATGAGACACCCTCCAATGTGGAAGAATATAAGTGAAAACCAATCATGTGTTAAACATTCCAGTAATTCCCCACATGACTACTTCGCAAACTGAACATTTTATATCATGTTAAGACCCCATGGAATTTCCAGACAAATGCAACATAATTGACCAGTGTCTTCAATGATATGGTATCAGTAATGAGTTTCAGAAACACATCTTAAACAATGATATTGACTCGGACAAGGTGGACACCTCCACTATAAAATCCATGGAATGAGGAACTGGAATACCCTCATTGAATTTCAGTCAAGGTGTAGAAATCTCCAGAAATGTGATAAAAATTTTCATACCTTTAGAAAGAGGTAATTTGGGGAAACAACATGCACCATAGAACAATAACATGTGCAACAGTACACCCATGATAAAGCATCGGAAACATACATAAACTCAAAATTTCAGGTAGCATTCCAACCACAAGAATCAATCAATGAAGATTCACCTTAATAATGAAATTATAAGAATAAAATTCACATGATTCTGTGTCTAAACCATTGGAAATAGAGTTTGTTCCACCATTGATGCATCAGAAGATTTTTGTTACACAAAATACTCAACATATTTAGCTAATTAAATAAGCCGATATAAGCATTTAGGGAAAGAATTATTTAATGAGAACAAATTGTACATCAAAGAAGTATTGTGTGAACATATATGGACACCTCTTGGGAAACCCTCCACTTAAGAAAAGCTAGAAAAACAAAAGGAAACTTATTATTTCACCATCATTATTTGAAATCATCATTTTGAACAAAATAAAAATCTAAAAATTTAGAAACAATATAATAGGAACAATGTAGAAAGAGGAAGGAGGAAAAACATACCCACCAACACTGTTTAATCACACCAAGGAACAAAAAAATGGTCGATATCAAAGAGGGGGAGCATCTCAAAAATCCATGTCATGTGCACCCTTACATTCCAAATTAAAAAAGTTCTATATAATGACCTAATCATTTATTAATTAAAATTATTATTGACCAAATTAAATGCCTTATTTTGTAAAATGGTTATATAAAACATATGAAATTCCATGGTTTTATGATTTTGGATGTTAAAATACCATTAAAAATAGTTACCTTTGTTAATATATTTGTTGAACAGTGAACACATGATTAGTATAAATATTAGGATTTAACAAATCCAATTTACTTAGAGAATGGAAGCGATGCCCTCCTCCTATATAATTTCTCCAAACAAAGCCCGTTTTTCAAAGCTCTTAAAGGTGGTGCGTCACTAGGATTATCTCTTGGCCAAGACCAAGAAGATCTTCAACACGTTAATATTGAATGGAATTGCCTACGGGAGAAGTGGAAGTTAATAAAGATGACCACCCAAGCGATGTTATCTGAGCCACCCCATGAGTCTATCACAATCACACAACTTACCCTTAGGGATTATTCATGTGTAATTAGGGGTTATGTACCAAAAACCTAGCACTATGATTATGTGAGTTATTTTATTATTCATAATATAGAATCATTTTGTAATTTTTACTTTGTAATTCTGTTTTAATTCACAAATAGTATTTTTAGTTAATATTCAATTAAGAGAACTATTTTTGATGAATTAATGTATTTTTTCATTAAATAATATTTTAATAAAATATTATTACTAAATTACTTATCATTAAATATAAATGATTATATTATTTTCTTTGAATATTGGTGAAATTATTATTAAGGTTTGAATGATATTTTTTTCAAAAACTATAAAATTTCTATAAATGTTTTGTTTTGAAAGGAAAAAAATCAAATATTTAAAAAACTATTTAGATAAAATGAATATCATTTTTAGAATCTAGATGTTGAAATTATCCAATGGTGAATTTTTCATAATTTCCGAGACATTCGAATTTTTTGCTAAAAATTAAAAACCGTTTGAATATATAATGGGTTTCATGACATCATAATGACCCAATAGTATTGTAATAAAATAATAAAAATGGGGTATTCTTAAAATATATTTTTTAACTTTCAAATAATGTGATTTTATATTTTTTATTTATTTTACAATGCCTTATTTGACACTCTAAGACTTACAAAACATTTTAACATTTTAAAATGATTTCCTTGAGAGTGTGACTCACCTTCAAATAAGAAACCCTAATATTTTAATAAGATCGGCTATTGTCATTATTAAATTATTTTTTCAACTCCACGTTGGGAAAACCTATGGCCACAAACCCATGAGATGGTTTCTAGTTTGGATTAGTTTAATATGTAGTGTCCAAAACGTAAATAATAAACAATTCCCTATCCCTTCATATATAAACACTCTCAATATTGCATTCCACTTCACTAAAACCCTTTGAAGCTAGACTAAAATCATCCCTCACTCTCTATAATCCTTCCAAGGCGCCCCAATCTCCCATTGAGCCTCCCCCAAGCCTTTGGGATCACATTTCCAAGTATGGGATTTCTTCCATTGTCATTTTTGTCAAAATTTCATTATGTTGTTATACCATTTTATTTGAATTTAAAAAATATGAGGTATAATTTATCACCTCCCCCATACTTCTCTAGTTATGTTTTAATGATGAGAGACTTATTTACCTATCATTAGTGCCTCCCATGTTCACCTGTTACCATGCCAAAATTCTGTAAGGAATTTCTCAATTCTCATTTACATTCAATAAATTATTTTATATTATGCATCTAAATTCCATTACATATGTGGAGATATTATGTTCCATGACCCCCTTATTTTCCATTTCATGTATAAATTATGATATACCCATTGCTATATAATCAACCCAATTTAAAATTTTTATTGAATGTCACTACGCTTCCAAAGTTACACCAAACTTTCTATGCCAAAATCATCTTGTAAGAGAACACCATACAAAATTTCCCAATCAAGGGTATTCACCATTAGGAACATGTAAATGAAGATTTTGGAATTACATTTATGTATTCCACATCTCTTATTAATGGAATAAATTATTATGATTAATGAATCCATATTGTAAGATCCATGTGGTACACATATGCATGAAATGAAATGATTAAGAATGGTGTGCCCTGATAGCACCCTAATGCATTGGGTAAAGATTATTATCATGATACATAAAGTGAAATGATTGTTTACTATGATAATTCATGTAAAATTAGGGTTTAATCACTCTTCATGTCCAATGATCCTTAGATCATGCAAAATTCATGTTAAATGTTGTTTTGACATTTCCATGTTATGATAGTCATGCTATATCATGCCTTTATGTTAATGTTTTTCTTATCCTCCATTGATATGATTATTGCCTAACACGTATTTAATTATTCATGTTATGCATTATTTACTCCCTTACTGGGCTTTATAGCACACCCTTTTCTTTTTCATTTTCTCGGGTTATCCCATGCAATGCTATGTACGAAGGAATGTTGTGGTCATGTAAAAGAATTTTTTAATAAAGATGTTGTATTTTATGTTATATGTTGACATGAAATGTTACTAATTTACCGAGACTGAAGTCCTATTGATCCTATATGTTTTATTAAGTGCAATTTTATGTAATAAATTATGTCAAAGTGTGTAATAAAGAGAAAAGTTGTTATGGTTGGTATCAAAGGATAGGTTTAATTACTTTTGGGATTAGGATTAGAAAACCCTAGTGATATCATTAGAGATAAGACTAAGTGTAATAAAAACATACCAAAATTTTGGTGAGTACAGAGTAAGTGGTTTATCAGTAAAATATATCCCAGTCTGGATATGAATAAGAAGAGGTGGCTCAGTAACAAATATATCTTGGGGGAAAAACGAAAAAAATTCTTTGATTTAGACTTAAATGGGAACTGGTGCATGAAGATGGGTTTTGTTGCACTTTTGGTTATACAACTCCTTGGGTATATGTTTTGAAAAAATCATAAGATTTGTATGAACTATTTTTAGGGGAATAAAAAAAAGTCCCTTACGAATATATGTTTGGAAGTAGATCATTAATAACACAAGTTGAATACTATAAATTCATAAGTTGTGAAAATGGAAGTATGTTATACGTTATTTATTTTTGTCCTTGGATTACCCATTATGTGTAACCGCTAAAATTCCTTATGTTCCAGCCAATGGCTGGTAATAGGAGGATTAAAGCTAACAATCAATGTGAAGATCAATGTGATGACTATTCTACTGAGATATCCAATCCAATGGGAGTGGGAATCGTGAACTTTGTCACGATAAACTCTTTGTTAAATCATGTTTTGAATAGAAACATTGGTCAAAAGGATTGTCTGACCTCCCAACCCACCCCCCACCCCCAAGAAAGAATAATCCACTATTGAGAGCTTTATGAGACAAATACCTCATACTTTTAATGGATCATATGATCCCTCAATCATTGAACAATGGATCAACTCCATTGAAAAGATATTCTCCATCCTTCAATGTTCCGAACAAGAAGGTAATTATGGATGATTATAGTGTGGAGGGTGAAGCTAATCAATACTTGACATTAATAAAAAATATGAGGCCTAAGTAATAGATCAAGCTATTATAATGGAATGATTTCTGGAAAAGGTTTTTCGATAAATATTTTCTGCACACCCTCCGACTTAAGATGGAAAGGGACTTCCTTTCCCTCAAGAAAAAAGACGATGAATCCATCAGAACGTACGAGGTAAAATTCACAAGGCATGCATGAAAAGACTTTGGCTTTGTCGTTTCCCCCAAAAGCAAGGTTGACCACTTATTTGGTGGGATAAAACAAAGCCTTTGGAAATACCTGGTGATCCATGAATTTCATAGCCATGAGAAAATTGCCTTATGTGCCCTCAAAGTCAAAATGGACTTTGACTAATCTTAATGTTACCATGGGGATAAGTAGCAGAAAGTGGAAATTAATTTTGTCTATCAAATGGATAAATCCAATGGAGCTATGAAATTATAGCACCCCACTTTCCAAAGGTGCGGAATGAAGAACACCAAAAATTGACTAATGTGGACAAGGAAATTATTTAGGTGTGGAAGAGAAGGGAAACTGGCCATTAACTGCTAAGAGGAAAACCCCACTAATGTGATAGAGGATAGTAACTCTCCGTTAAACCCTCAATGCATTGTTCATTACTTCAAACGCAAAGATCTAGGGAACTTTGAAAACTGGTTCCCTATGATACGGGTTTTTTACGGCAACCAACAACCGCCAAGGTTGAAAGGGCGAGATTTTTCCATCACTACCAATGAAGAGAACCCCGACAACAAATTGGCGACAAGTACACTAGTTATTCATTTAAGAATAGAGATTATATTTTTTTATTCTGGTTCTATATGTTCTTCTATATCCCTAATGTTTAGTAGAGAAATCCCAACACCACCAAAAATCTTATAAGTAAAGATGTTGGTGAGAATGGAAAATGGGGAAATTAATGCATCTCATGATTATAAGTCCTCTCCTAACATAATTTGAGGAGAGGAATGATGAATATTCAATGGTGAAACATGAATATATGATTATTTTGAGTCCAAATAACCCTTTTTATGATAACCATATAATCATATATTTTTACACTATATGTAACATCTCAAGTAAGTAATGAATAATATATATTTTTATCTATGTCTACTAACGAATTATATTGTGTTTTAGAGGCTTAAAATGAGAATAAATCCAATCATAGGCATGAAATACAATAATATTTTTAAAAGATTGTTTTACTGCCTTTTGATGGCAAACCATTTTTAAATCAAACTTTTGAAAATATTATAAGCATTATTTGCCAATATAAACTTATTATTTATTATTGGGACATTGAAATTTACATAGGAAAATTTTGTGGTATTTTTCTGACAATGTTCATTTTTTTAATGAATAGTGAAAAATACTGCATTTTACATCAAAACTGATTTTTCATCTAATTTAGTTATATGGTTTGATTATCTTTTTAATTGGTTTTAAAGTGTAAAAAGAATATATTTTTACCATTTAATCCAAAAGTGGTCGTTGGAATTAATTTCACTTTGAAATTGGACTTAAACTAGTGTTACTCTTTTGATACTTATTGTTTCATAAAAACATGCTATTTGCTCTTACAGTGGGAATTAATTATTGAATTAATTAATGTAACTTATATGTTTTGAATTTTGTAAAATATATATCATTTTTGAATTCATAATATCAAATATAGGTTAGGGTGATGTTTAGGTATTTTTATGAAAAACTTCAATTTTTGATGAATAGTGAAACCACTAAGTGGTACTTAAAAAACTGATTTTTCGTTTGAATGAAATTTTACAACCTCTGTGTTTTGAATTTCAAAAATCTGAAATACATTGTTGTCATTAAGAAGTAAAATTTGGTTCAATGGGATCAAAATAATTTTTTGGTGAATAGTAACTTTTAAGTTTTTAATCACGATTAGAGGTAATTAGTGTAGTTTAAGGTAAAAATAATGATTTAATAATATGAAATGACCTAGAAACATGTCCTACACTTATTTTATGTGTCATGGACGACCAAGAAAACCCATGGGTCGATTTGTGGGACCCCATGGAGCCACTTGGGTAAGATAAAGACAATAATGCTTTTTATTTGATGTAAAAGTAAAAATGACACAAACATGAGTTGTTTTACTAATACAATTTTTACATGGGGTTATACAAATTATATTTTTTACTATAAATACTCATTAGAAAGATAAAAATATTTCATACATCATGATTTATTTTTTATAATTTTCAGACATTAAATAAATTATGTTATTTATGACATAATGATGATGCAGCAATTACCTCATTATTTAACGATTAAAAAAATTAAAAGATAATGTAAAATATAAGACCTACACATGTCAAAACCTTATTGGATGGGTGGATTTCGAACTATTATCACCTTATCCTCGAAATATATAATTTTTGGACCATTTAAATCCTAAAAGAACTTTATAATAAAGTATCCTTTTATAACATTCCAAGAGTGCCCCACCTCTCCTCTTATAAAAGGCCCCCACCTCTACCACCTTACCCACAATTACAAAGCCTTTGGCTCGGCCAACCCATCCCAATTTTTTCTCTACACATCCCTCTATGACTTTTATAAGCCTCAATTTGGGAAGAAGTCTTCCCAAGGAAGCCTTTGAGCTCAAATAAAAAAGAGTTACCCGATTTAGAAGTAGTGTCTTCTCTTGTGTTCTTATGTTTTATTTTGCTTATCCAACCCCCTAAACCCTTTTTATTCATTTCTTTTGAAACAACACCAGTATCTTCCATATACTAGGATGTTGTTATAAGAATTATTCTAGCTACCCTTACACACACCTGCATCTAATGGCTAAAGAACATACTGTTTCCGTGGATGGAGAATTTCTGCCTCACGAAACGATGATTGTTCAATATTATTTTAACACCATAAAATGTGTCCATTAAGATGAGACTATATTTATATATGATATATAATATTCTTATGTTTTACTTAAGCTTCTGTATTTTTCATTTATGTCATACCTTTATGGTTTCCATAATGGGTAAACGCGATATCTTCATTTTAGGAAATGCGGACTACCGCCCCTCAAAGAGATTTGATTCGTTAATACCATATGTGGGATGTATAAAAGATGGAAGTAATGATATTATATATGATATTATACTGGAATTATAATATACCTTTATATCATTATGATTCCATTCCATAAATTATGAAATAGAAATGAAAGTAGCGTTCATGCATACGTACGGCTTACCGTCTCCCTGAACGGTGCATTTCATTTCTTACCTCTAAACGTTATGTAATATTATAAATGCATGTATATACTGGATATATATGATATATATGATATCTACATCTTGAGTATAACTCTTGCTATAATGGATACATGAACAACTTGTAATTATAAATAGTTTATTTTTGACTCAAATACTAATGATCCTTAAAACGACCGTTATTAACATAAATAATTACATAGTGTTAATGACATGGTAATAAATGATGTAAAAGTAATAATGAACTTGAAAAAGGTTCTTCATAAAGTATAAATTAACTCAAGTTTATTATTCAGGAGTCCAATGAACGATCGAGCCAAGTCGGACCCGAGGTAAGGGACTTCGTCTAAATCTCCATTCACTAAGGCATATTTTGTTTTATACACAACTTTCTCTTATACGGTTTATAAACCCCTTTGACATTTAAGTTTATTCAAAAGGAATATTTTTTATACGAAGCATTTACTAAACGAAAAAAGGAAATGTTTTTGTCGTATGTATGCGGCGACAACGACTTCTCTGCCGTCGTGACCATTATTTGAGTTTCGGCTTCCTCTACAAGCCATACTGTTTTTTAAAAGAAAAATAAATACCATGTTTTAATTTTCTTTTATTTTGGTACTGAAAATGGTTTTCATAATGTTTTTTATATCAATCTGTTTTATTGATATCTTGTGATCGAAATGTGGAAATGTTATGTTTCCTTTATGCATGTATTATGTGGTACGATTATGTTATGGTTCTTGGGAATTTTTATGAAGACGGGTGGTTCCGTGATAAACTAAGGGCGGGTGAGCCCGATATAGCTCTCCAATGCATTGGGTAACGCGAAGGAGTTGATCTTTAAGGTTTCTCCGAAAAGATTTAGGGAATATACTGTGATGGGTATTACAAACGTAACCAAGAGGGTTACTCCCTACGTAAGAATGTTATTAATGCCTCAAGTTATCTTTATGTCTTATGATTTCTATGATTTATTCATGATTTTATGAGTTATGTTAAAGTGCTTATGTTTTATGAGTAGAGTATGATTTCATTGATTCTTTTGTATACATGTACTCATGTTTCCTTTCCATATTTTTATATCCCTTACTGAGCGTTTTATGCTCATCCCAAGTTTTTGAAATGTTAATCATAGGTCAAGGGAAGGGTACATGATATGATGATAGTGTCAAGGAAGTGTCACGAAAGAAACCATCTTTTATTTTGAATATGTTTCCGTTGATGGGAAAAATGAATACTATCTTTTATGTAACCACTTTGTTTAAATGTTGAATGTAATGCAAGTTTTATGATCTAATTCTCTAAAACTCTAAACCTGAAAAGATCCTCAATGTGTAGTCTTGTAATAACTCAAGATTAAGTAAGATTTAAGTCTGGGGGCTTATAGTTGGTATCAGAGGTCGGTTTAGATAACATTAAGAGTTATAATTTTATTAATGATTATCCAGAAATAATTTTTTATGGTCAAATTGATATGATATAGAATTTGAAGATTACCATGTTGCTTCATCTAAGACATGTTTTTTAAGAATGGGTTTTCATAGAGGAAACAGAAAAAAATTTCTGGGAAGGCATATAGAGGGAAATGACCTTTCAAATCAGTATCCTGAGATGGTCAGAATCAGAACTAAACAGTTTGTTGCAATTATGGACCAGCTGACTCAGGTGAAAAATATTGGTTGTTTTTATTGATGATATTTTGGTGTATTCTAAAAGTAAAGGGGAGAATGAAATTAATTTAAGGGTTATCTTGAAAACCTTAAAAGAAAAGAAACTGTATGGAAAATTCAGAAAGTGTGAGTTTTGGTTACAACAAATTTCTTTCTGTGGTCACAATGTTTCAAAAAATGGCATAACTGTTGATCCTGCTAAAACAAAGGTTGTTGAAGAATGGCCAAGTCCCACAAATGTAACAGAGATTCGTAGTTTCCTTGGTTTGGAAGGCTATTGCCAAAGTTTTGTTAGAAATTTTTCCCGGTTATCTAGTCCAATGACTAAGCTAACTCGGAAGGGTGATAAGTTTATCTGGACAAAAGAATGTGATGATTGTTTCAGGAGTTGAAAAGAAGATTAGTGAATTCTCCAGTTTTGGCACTACCTTCCCGGAATGGTGAGTTTGTTATCTACAGTGATACATCAATGAAAGTACTTGGTTGTGTCCTAATGAAAAATGATCAGGTAATTTCTTATGCTTCATGACAGTTGAAAACTCATGAGGTAAATTACCCAACACATGATTTGGAATTAGCTGTTGTAGTTTTCTCTTTTGAAATTTGAAGGCATCATTTGTATGCAGTAAAGTGTGAAATATATACCAATCACTAAAGTTCAAAGTATATATTAAATCAGAAATAATTGAACAGTAGAAAGAGGAGATGTCTAGAATTAATCAACGATTTTGATTGTACAATTCATTACCATCTGGGAAAAGAAAATAAAGTGGTTGTTGCCTTGAGTCGAAAAAGTAATGCTTCATTAACAACGTTGTGTTTGGAATGTGATCCTTTGGTTAAGGATTTGATGAAATTTGGCATAGAAGTTGTTGGTGCAGGATTTTCTTCTATTTTGTTTCAGGTATCAGTGAAATCTTCTCTATCAGACTGAATCAAGCAAGCACAGAAGAAAAATAGTGAGTTGCAGAAGAAGGTAGAGCTGGTTCAGAAAGGAAAGTTTCCTGAATTCAGTATTGATATTGATTGTGTTTTGAGATATGGGGCGATATTGTGTGTGTCTTGTGATTCATAGTTGAAGAGAGAGTTTTTATGTGAAGCTCATAGTTCTCTGTTTTCAGTTCACCCTGGCAGTACTAAGATGTATAGAGATCTGCAGGAGTATTACTGGTGGGATGGAATGAAAAGATATATTTCTGATTTTACTACAAAGTGTTTGACTTGTCAGTAGTTCAAAGTAGAGTGGTAGTTACCGAAAGGGATGCTTCATCCTTTACCAGTTTTAGATTGGAAATGGGAAAATATATCCATGGACTTTGTTGTGGGATTACTGAATACATCTCGAGGTAATAATGCAATCTGGGTTATTGTTGATCGCTTGACTAAATCTGCTCATTTCCATGCTATACAAGATACTTTTTCCCTAGATCAACTTTTCCATATGTATCTTAAAGAGATAGTCAGCTTACATGTATTTCCTCTCTCCATTATATCTGATCGGGATCCCAGGTTTACTTCTAACTTTTGGAAAGGCCTTTAGAAGTCGTTGGGTACTAAATTAAATTTTAGTACAACTTTTCATCCTTAATCAGATGGGAAGTCACAATTAACAATTCAGACTTTGGAATATATGCTACATGCTTGTTCGATGGATTATCAGGGAAGTTGAAACCAACATAATTCCTTGGTTGAATTTTCATATAATAACACTTTTCATTCCAGAATACAGATGGCGCCATTTGAGGCGTTATATGGGAAGCGGTGTCGAACTTCATCTTTCTGGGATGAAGTGGGTGAAAGGAAGCTGATGGGACCAGAATTGGTAGAAGAGATGGCAGAAAAAGTTCAGTTGATACAGAAACACATTAGTATAGCTCAGAGCAGGCAGAAGAGTTATGCGGATAACCGGTTGAAGGATCTATCTTTCGAGGTAGGTGATCATGTTTTTCTCAAAGTTTCACTATGGAAAAGTGTGATACTATTTGGTAAGAAAGGAAAGATGAGTCCAAGGTTCATTTTACCATATGAAATTCTGGAGAGAGTTGGATCAGTTGCATTATGAGTGGCTTTACCTCCGATTTTATCTCAGGTACACAATGTTTTTCATGTTTCGATGTTGAGAAAGTATATTCCAGATCCATCTCATGTTTTGAGTCCATAGGTAGTTCAGCTGGAAGAGAACATCTTATGAGGAACAACCGGTCCATATTCTTGACCATAGGGAGCAAGTGTTACAGAATAAGGTGATTCATCAGGTAAAGGGTTTGTGGAAAAACCACATGATTGAAGAGGCAACATGGGAATCTGAAAATGCAATGAGGGCTAAATACCCCCACTTATTCGATAAGTAAATAAATTGTGGGGATGAAATTTTCTAAATGGGGGAAGGATGTAACATCCCAAGTAAGTAATGAATAATATTTATTTTTATATATTTCTACTAGCAAATTAGATAGTGTTTTAGAGGCTTAAAATGAGAATAAATCCAATCTTAAGCATGTAATACACTAATATTTTTAAAAGATTGTTTTACTGCCTTTTGATGGGAAACCATTTTTAAATAAAACTTTTGACATTTTTATAAGCTCTATTTGTCAAAATAAACTTATTATTTATTATTGGGACATTGAAATTTATATTGGATAATTATTTGGTATTTTTCTGACAATGTTCATTTTTTAATGAATAGTGAAAAATACTGCATTTTACATCAAAACTGCTTTTTCATCTAATTTATTTATATGGTTAGATTATCTTTTTAATTGGTTTTAAAGTGTAAATAGAATATATTTTTACCATTTAATCCAATAATGGTTGTTGGAATTAATTTCACTTTGAAATTGGACTTAAACTAGTGTCAATCTTTTGGTACTTATTGTTTCATAAAAACACACTATTTGCTCTGACAGCGAGAATTAATTATTAAATTAATTAATGTAAATTATATGTTTTTAATATTTTAAAATAGACATCATTTTTGAATTCGGAATATCAAATATAGCTTAGGGTAAAGTTTTGGTATTTTTCTGAAAAACTTCAATTTTTGATGAATAGTCAAACCACTAAGTGGTACTTAAAAAACTAATTTTTCATTTAAATGAAAATTTACCCCCTATGTGTTTTGAATTTTAAAAATCAAACATACATGGTTGTTATTAAGAAGTAAAATGTGGTTTAATGGGATTAAAATAATTTTTTGGTGAATAGTAAATTTTAAGTTTTTAATCACGATTAGAGGTAATTAGTGTAGTTTAAGGTAAAAATAATGTTTTAATAATATGAAATGACCTAGACACATGTCCTACATTTATTGGATGTGTCATGGCCGACGAATACATCCCATTGGACGATTCCTGGTACCCCATGGAGCCACTTGGGTATGATAAAGACATTAATGCTTTTTATTTAATGTAAAAGTAAAAATAACACAAACATGAGTTGTTTTACTAAAACAATTTTTTACATGGGTTTATACTAGTCATATTTTTGAGTATAAGTACTCATTAGGAAGATAAAAAGATTTTCTACATCTTGATTTATTTTTTATAATTTTTAGACATTAAATTAATTAAATTATTTTTGACATAATGATGATGCAGGGATTACCTCATTAATTAACGATTTAAAAAAAAATGAAAAGATAATGTAAAATCTAATACCTACACATGTCAAATACTTATTGGATGGGTGTATTTCTAACTATTATCACCTTATAATCGAAATATATAACTTTTTGACCTTTTAAATTCGAAAAAGAATTTTATAATAAAGTATCCTTTTATAACTTTCCAAGAGTGCCCCTCCTCTCCTCTTATAAAAGGCCCCCACCTCTACCACCTTACCCACACTTCCAAAGCCTTTAGATCGGCCAAACCCTACCTATTTTGTCTCTACACATCCCTATCTAACTCTTAGAATCCTCACTTTGGGCAGAAGTCTTCCCAATGAAGCCTTTGAGCTCAAATCAAAAAGAGTTACCCGATTTAAGGGTAGTGTCTTCCCTTGTGTTCTTATGTTTTATTTTGCTTCTCCAACCACCTAAACCCTTTTTATTAATTTCTTTTGTAACAAAACTAGTATCTTCCATATACTAGGATGTTTTTATAAGAAGTATTCTAGCTACACTTACACACACCTACATCTAATGGTTAAAAAAAATACTATTTCCGTGGATGGCGAATTTCTGCCTAACGAAATAAAGATTGTTCAATATTCTTTTAACACCTTCAAAGGTGGCCATTAAGATGACACTATATTTATATATGATATATAATATTTTTATGTTTTACTTAAGCTTCTGTATTTTTCATTTATTCCATATCTTTATGGTTTCCATTATGGGTAAACGCGATATCTTCATTTTAGGAAGTGCGGACAACCGCCCCTCAAAGTAATTTGATTCATTAATTACATATATGGGACATATAAAAGTTGGAATTAATGATATTATATATGATATTATACTGTATTTATAATATAACTTTATATAATTATTATTCCATTCCATAAAATACAAAATATAAATGAAAGTATCGTTCATGCGTACGTACAGCTTACCGTCTCCATGAACGGCACATTTCATTTCTTACCTCTAAACGTTATGTAATATTATAAATGCATGTATATACTAGATATATATGATATATATGATATCTAAATCATGATTATAACTCTATATATAATGGATACATGACTAACTTGTAATTATAAAGATTTTATTTTTGACTCAAGTACCAATGATTGTTAAAATGACAGTTATTAACATAAATAATTACATAGTGTTCATGACATGGTAATAAGTGATATAAAAGGAATAGTGAACATGAAAAATGTTCTGAAGCAAGTAAAAATTAACAAAAGTTTATTATTCAGGAGGTTAAAGAACGATCGAGTCAAGTCAGACCCGAGGTAAGGGACTTCGTCTCAATCTCCATTCATTGAGGCATATTTTGTTTTATACACAACATTCTTTTATAAGGTTTATAAACCCCTTTTACTTTTAAGTTTATTCAAAAGGAATATTTTTTATACGAAGTGTTTACTAAACGACAAAAGGGAATTTTTTTGTCGTATGTATACGGTGACAATGACTTCTCCGCCGCCGTGACCATTATTTGAGTTTTGACTTCCTCTACAATCCATACAGTTTTTTAAAAGAAAAATAACTACCATGTTTTACATCTCTTTTATTTTGGAATTTAAAATGGTTTTCATAATGTTTTTTATATCAATGTGTTGTATTGATATCTTGTGATTGAAATGTGGAAATTTTAGGTTTTCTTTATACATGTATTATGTGGTACGATTATGTTATGGTTCTTGGTCATTGTTATGAAGACGGGTGGTTCTGTGATAAACTAA
Source organism: Viscum album (assembly GCA_963277665.1). Classification (NCBI taxonomy): domain Eukaryota; kingdom Viridiplantae; phylum Streptophyta; class Magnoliopsida; order Santalales; family Viscaceae; genus Viscum; species Viscum album. The sequence goes on from OY728160.1 coordinate 1,934,062,521, forward strand.
GGGCGGGTGAGCCCAATATAGCTCTCCAATGCATTGGGTAACTTAATGGAGTTAAACGTTAAGGTTTCTCCGAAGAAATTTAGGGAATATACTGTGATGGGTATTCCAAACGTAACTAGGAGGGTTACTCCCTACATAAGAACGTTATGAATGCCTCAAGTTACCTTTATGTCTTATGATCTCTATGATTTATTCATGATTTGATGGGGTATGTTAAAGTGATTATGTTTTATTATTAGAGTATGATTTCATTGATCCTTGTGTATACATGTACTCATGTTTCCATTCCATATTTTTATATCCCTTACAGAGCTTTTTATGCTCATCCCAAATTTGAAATGTTTTTCACAGGTCAAGGGAAGGGTACATGATATGATGATAGTGTCAAGGAAGTGTCATGAAAGAATCCATGTTTTATTTTAAATATGTTTCCATTGATGTGAAAAATGAATACTATCTTTTATGTGACCACTTTTATTAAATGTGGAATGTAATGCAAGTTTTATGATCTAATTCTCTAAAACTCTAAACCTAAAAAGAACCTCAATGTGTAATCTTGTAATAACTCAAGATTAAGTAAGGTTTAAGCCTGGGGCCTTATACTATAAGAGTCATGAAAGATTCTATATGTGTAATGGTGACACATGAATAGGCGAGGGATGGTATTTTGATATATTCCCCATTCACAAGACTTAAGAGAGATTTTATTAATTTTGAATCATTTAATGAAATATTTATTATTATAAAATATCAATAAGGTAATTATGAGAACTATTTATATACATGGCCTTTAAAACATTAATACCTATACATATATTGAATATAATGACATTATTCATCAATTAAAAATTATAATTAACCATAAATTTTGTATTATTCTATATTTATTCAAATAAATATTACATTTTTATTTATAAAATAATTTACATTAATTTTGAATTTTTTATGTAATGTGTCAACATTGTATAAGAGTTCTAGGGAATTATATCAACACAAAAAAATTATAAATATATTACCGTGATAAAAAATACATTTATTATGTTCAACATAACATTTAATGTTCATTAAAAAACATTAACCCAATTTCACCATATAAGCTAAATTAAAAATTCGAATATTGGCAGTTTTTATTTCTATTTTAAAAAAATAATATGGAATTTTTTTACAATGAAATAATGGAACCAAATTCAATATTATATAATATCTTATGAGGATGGTGTAACCCACTCATCTAATCGAATAATTTCCAATATAAGAGTTGTTTCTAATCATGTTATTTATATTATTAACCTTAGTTACCTGATTTACCCTTATCAAGGTGATCAATATTTACCATAGTTGCAATTACTAATACAAAAAAAGTAAATGGAGATATTTAATAAATTTGGGAAACTATATCTTAATTATAGAATATATTTTTCAAATATTATATTTTAAAAAGTTTTAGAAATTAATTTAAGCTAAAAATTTTAAACACTATCATAAGAGAATTTAGGAAAATGTGTTTTGAAGCCAAAAAATAAACTTATAGAGTAATATATTATACAGAAAATTCATATATAATAATTTGAATAATTATTCATAAAGGTGTCTGATATTAATTTAAGGTAGTATTAAATTCATAATGGTAAATTTTAATGAAATTAAATGAAACTTGTACAAAAATTAAATTTTTTTACTATTCATTGAAAAAATTCTATTTACAAAAAAATTCCAAAATTTCATTCTAAGATAATTTTTTTTATTAATTTAAAGAATGATATCATTTTTTCAAAATAATATTTCAAAAAAATGCTGAAATTAATTATAACACTTTCCCATAAAATACAATAAAAACATATTTACTGAAAAAAAGTATTTTTGAATCACAATATGACTTTAATGAAAATTGATTACCTATTTCCTAATAAATAATTGAGCCATTTTCTTTAAGATGAGACTATTTATTTATTTAATAATATTTATACACTTATTCATACACACTATATTAATTAATAGATTTTAAAGGTTATTCAATATTTCTTATTTCATTTAAGATGAGTGTTTTGTGTATTGTACTCTATCAAACTTAATCATTTATGAAAATATCAGGATAGAATATTCTCCACCATTAATAAATTAAATAATAAAAATTCAAACATGATCTCAATAATAAATGTTATGACATAATGAAATAAATTTCCCAAAAAACAACATTGTAAAAAGGGCAAATAAATCATCCTATCGATAAAAGAAAAATTGAATTTGATGTTGATATGAAATTACAAATAACATTGTTTCTAAATAAAAAAATATTCTGATTGGAAATTATGGAAGTAGTGGGAAAATATAATATCCAAGTAGTTTGTAGAGGGAAAAAGAACATTATTTACAAGAATGTTAATTATCATAAAAATTTTGATGACCAAAAAACAATAACTCAATGATGGGTGAATAAATAAAATAAAATAATTAAAAACGAATATAATATGATAAAAATAATTTCATGAATAGTTTCATAATGTTGTCGAATTCATTTTCCATATCGACTAAAAATATAATTAAATATTTTTACTTCATTTTCTATAGAACAATAAAAAATATATTCATTGGTTGAATTGTTTAAAAATATTCAACCTTAATCTAATATATTTCACCATGATATAAATATTCCAGAAGAATTGTTCTTTAATAAAGTACTAAAACTAAAATATTAATAATTACATGATCCAGAAAAGGAAAACAACTTAGGATTCATATTGTTATTCTTTAACGAAGATCAAACTAATTTTCATGTCTAGGGTAAATTTGAAAATAAATAACAATTCACATAATGAAATTAAAAATTAATTACCAACATCAAAAATACTAAAAATTGTCTAAATTATATCAATTAATAAATAATATTCCATAAAATTGGTCAACATATTCTGGAATAATTCAAACACCCAAATTAATATGTATTTGATTACATATTCATCATATATTAATTTTTGATTTATTCCTAAAAAAATATTACTCACTCATAATTTCATATGTGCAATAATATACACATCCCAATCCTATCTTCACTAAAATATGCCAAAATTTCCATGAAAACCCTAAATCTCCATTAATCAAAAAATATATTTATATATGATTCTAGAAATTGAACAACATTTGTTACTCAAATAAAAAACAATATTATCCTATTGTTTTTATATTTATAAAAAACATATAATTTCTCTAAATAGTGAACATATCCAAATGTAATATTAATAACATATTAAATAAATCATATTAAAATCTCTTGGGAATCTATATGATAAGTGATATATTCTAGTCATATAATAACCCTTTCATCATGATTAATCATATTTACCTCAACATAAAAAAATAAACGTTAACATAAATATTTTAAAAAACATTGAATTTAGGTTAAAATATAAAAACTAATTTTTACTCAAATAAAATTTCAATAAAACATATAATAAACAAAAGGATTTTATTACCATAAATGTTTCCCAAAATAATTCTAATTTCAATAAAATCTAACCACCTAAAACCAAAAAGGAGGCGTCTAGGTCATTGAACATATAATGAACCTTAAACATAAAAACACATTATGATATTCATAAATATGTAGTAAACATCACATGAAAACATCAAAATCTTGGATGTTTTTTAAACTATCCTCTTATTCAATGTCACATAAATAGATTATTTTAAATGTATTTTTATTTTAATTTCCATTAATTCTTTTTTTGGGGGTTTCCAAAGGTTTTATGGAGAATATGTGAGTTTTCATGAATTGGGTCAAACCGTGAACCAAATTCCAGATTTAAAAATAAAATTTGCTTAATTAATAACATATTCGTTTTTAAGTATTTTTCGGTGATTCAAAGCCTCATATGCGACACTTGAACCCAGCCGCGCGCCCAAGCTCTCTCTCCCCTCTTTGCAGCTCTTCTTCATCGCGATTTAGTTCTGAACTTATTAGGGTTTCAAAAATCGGGCAGATTTGGAGAGGTAAATTGATCCTTTCATAACTCCTTCATTTTTCATCCTTTTTACCCCATTTCAGTCCCCACATGACCTAAAACGAATCCTTCAAACCTCCATACCAGTTTTGGGTACTTGGTGATTCATTATTTGGTGGATTGGGGCCGATTCCTTCAAGATATTTCATGTAAGGGAATTCCTTCTTGGTTCCTTCCCTCCTCTTTTAGTTTTATTTCCTTTTTCTTGGAGTTCCTCATGTCCAGAAGTTGGGGTTCGATCCTAATGTATGATTTGGTGTCTTTTGGGTAAATTATTGTGGTTTAGGTCTGGATTTATATTCATTTTGCTGCAACGGTGGTGCGCTTAAGGTTTTGCACCAAGTTTTGAGGGTTTCGACTCAAAAGGGTAGGTGATTCCATGTGTAGCCATTTTATGATGAGTTAGCTTGCATGGATTATTAATTTAGCATGTTTATAATCTGTTTTATGTGCTGTGAAAATAGTTTTGATGGATTTGGTTAAAAATTTAATTTTTAGTTGAATTATAGCTTGAAATTGGGTACTTTTCATGTGTGACTCTTGGGGTAATGTTTGGGTTTAGTTTATAACATATGGAAGTGATTTATTAGTCTTGAAAGGGGGTGCCAGTTCTGGTTTGTTAATTCCTTATTGTCATGTTGGCCTTGAAAGTAGGTTTTTTAATGAGTTTAAGGTGTAAAAACCTGTTGTACTTCTTGAAGGTGATTTATGAAAACGTGTGTTTTTCATGTGTATCTTTGTGGTATTATTTGATGTATTTTTATAACATTTGGGGGTGGTTTAATAATTTTTTTAGGGCTGAAATATTCTGTTTTGGATTGTTATTGGTATGATTTTGCTTTTAAATAAGGGTTTTGAAATGGGTTTAGTGTGCAAACAATGGTTATACCTCTTGGGTTTGTTTTATAAAAATTGCAAATGATTTATTTGGTTAAAAAAAGTTGGGAAAGGGTGTATATGTACTGTTTGGGTGAGTGTGTTCACCTAATGTGGGTTTTTTTAATGGTAAAGTGGTGATTTGAGATGTTAAACATTTTTATAATTTTTTTTATAAATTGTCGAAATGTTTTACTAAATTTTGTTTTGTGTAAGAAACACGGGTGTGTGATATTTCATGTGAGTTATTTATAAAATGAATTGTGAAGGTGAGAAGGGTATAGTGTGACATGTGTGTGGGCTGTTATGTGAGTTTAATATCTTGTAATGGTTTTATAAAATTGTTTAATAGATTTGTGGAAGTGTTAAAGAGATGTGGAAAGTGTTGTAGGCAATTTGGAGTGAGTTTGATTTCAAAATGCATTTGAATGAAAAGTGGAATTTTTGACTTGCATGATGTACATGGGGCTGTTTGGTTAATTTGTGATGTTTAAGTGATATTTTCATGTGAGAACTATACTTCTTGGATTTCTGAACTTGTTTGAGCACAAAGGGAAAACCCGGGTATCTAGGTGGGTGGGCGTGTACTAGTATGCTAGTGAATCCGTGGGGTTTGGCCTTAGTTTCACTTAGCAAGATTGACGCTTACAACTCTAACTAAACTATGATGATGATGATTGGGGACCACTAGGTTATGGGTATGTTCCCTACTAGTGTCTCGTGCACGAGAATGGATATTTGTGATGGTTAATCTCACCGAGATACAAGGTACCTGGGACCCACAGCTAGCTAGTGCCTAGGGGTTATTTCCCATTGATTGTGCTCACTGGATACTTTGTTCTTACCGTCGGTATACGGTATGAGAGGCTGGAAAATTCAGTAGCTATGGTATTTATTTTAAATGTTTTTATTCTTTAAATTAGTCCACCTGAAAACTGTTTTTATTTAATGTTGCATCTTTTAGAAATTTTAACTAGCATCTCATGTCTTTGAAAACATGCATGCTTTTCACCATTAAATGTTTATCACATGGAATCTATTAGTGGTGGTATCCTACTGGGCTCTTGCTCACACCCTACTTACACCTTTGGGTGTAAGTAGATTTGCTTATTTTATGTCACAGGTTTGGGTACAGGATTTATGCCATTGATTCAGGTTTTTAGTTGTCCATTGGGATGCAGTGTCGTGGAGATAGCTTGAGGGCGGTGCCTATTTCCTTGTGGAGGTTCTTGGGCTGTCCTTATTTGGTTATGTACCATTGTAATGGTCTTTAAACATAGTTTTAATGTATGTATTTCAGTTCTGAAATTTTGTAAAAGACGGTTTTAGTTGAAAAATCCAGATTTGTTTTATTGGACTCTTTTGTCGTTTTAAGTTTATAAACTCGGGTAAATCGTTCCTAATTATCATTTCATGATACCCAGGCACTTGTTCCAGCCCGTGGGGATTGGGAACGCCCTTCGGGTCTTGCCATGGACCAGGTCGGGTGCCGATTTTAAAGGCGACCGGATTCGGTTCGTGACAAAATGGTATCAAAGGAGGTTCGCTCCATTTGAGTCATGTTATTTGGGAAATAGTCAGGATAGTATAGAGTTATGATTGTTGGGACATGAAATTATGGTTATGGGTAGTGTGCTTGATCACCAAAGCTCATTTTAGAACTCATGTCGCCAGGGGAAGTTGGGATTTGTCTATGTCTTTTGGTTTTCTTGGTTTGATGATGATTAGGGGAAATGAAAAGAGAGTTGGGTTAATGGTCTCAATGAGCTCGCAGGGTCTGGAAAGCCATGTGGAGCTGGGGATATTCCCTAGAACACTCTCTGTGATAGTGAGGTGATTGGAATATGGCCGCCAACCATATGTCCATGTCACCCACTGAAACTAGTTTCCTCTCGCATTGTCTTGTGTTCTTTAGTTTTGAAATCTTGGAACTTTGGTTTTAAAGTGACTTGGTTTTAAGAAGTGTAATGTTTTTGTGAAATGATTTTCAAATAATGATGGAATGGTATGATTTATGAAATTTTGGAACTGAATATTCAGAATGATTTTGAAATAGAAAATGGTGTGATTACACCTCTTTTGAAGGCAGAAACTGTATTGAAGTTGGTTTTGAAAAGTGTTTCCAATAGAGTTTTCTAAACTATTAGAGTGTGTTTTAATGGGATGAGATGTTTTGAAATTGATGTGAATATATTGAATGTGAGTTATTTTCTAAATGGTTGTGACTTTCTGAAAATTTTTGTAATATGTGAGTTGGGATTTTGATCTCGTGGTTAGCGGTTATGAAAAAAAAAGATGCGTTGGTTGACCATTTTGGTTTTGAAAAGTGGAAAGAATTTTTGTTTTAACCTTTGGTATTTCCATTAGTGACCACATGCATGGGGTTATATGGGATGATGGATGGTTGATGGAACGACTGGATGAGTTCCGGGACGGATATGAGGAGGGTGTCTGGTGTGGCACAAAAACATGCATGTGTGAGGCCCATGGGGTACCATTGGTCGATACTCTTACCGTTGAACCGATTGTTTTCAAAGAAATGGTTTTAATGAAAAAAACATGATGTCTTGATGAATAGTTTTGGGATGGTTTGTATTATGGGTCTTTGAAGATGTTGTTTTCGTGGGATGTTTTTTTAGTCCAATAACCCCTCCTATTTGAACTGTGTTTTGGGATTATGTTTGGTCGGTAAGCTAGGTAGAAGGACCGGTTAGTAGTATCCTCTGAGATATGTTTCGGGACACCTTTATGGTGGTTACCTTCATGTGTTTGGATCTGGTTTATGGTTTTTTTGACCAATGGACCATCTTGGTTGGGTCCTTGGGTTCTCCCGTTGGATAAGGTACGCCCCCATTTAGGGTTAGTGAACAACTGAAGTGCAACCCGTATTGTTTCTCCATTCGAAAATCCTCCAGTTGATCAATATAAGGAATATTTTATAGATTATTGTTGATTGAGTCTACAACCATTCATTTAGTTTATTTGTAGATCCTCTTGTAGTGGGATAGTTCTTGTGGAAGGTTGAAAGAGGCATTGGTTTGTTAAGTTTCATGATTCATCAAAGGTGGAAGTGTTTTTTGGTTATTAGTGTGGATGACTGTCATGATGGTGTCTAAGAGGGCCTCTGGGTTCTTCATAGTTTCCTTGAAGAAATATTTATTATTAAAAAACCAATTTTGAGATTTTGGTCCTGATAGGATATTGTGTCCACTTTTTGGACTTTTCTGTTTTTAGGGACTTGGAATATGGTCATGTTCCATGTATTGTTTCTATCAATCACAAGGGTCATGTTCGGTGACGCATTGTGATGTTGTGTGCTCTTTTGACTGTAAAGGTCAAGGTCACACAATCCTCTTAGGTTCTCTGTTATGTTGGGAGTATGTATCCCTTGGTAAAAACAACAAATCCTTTATTTTAGAGGATGGTGTTTATACGTGTCCTACCCTTCTGTTGTTTCTCACCCAAAGAAATTAGGTGAGATGTGTGTGCTTATTCTGATCCATTGTTTCAGTGAAATGTCTGGTTTCGGTAAAGTGAGTTATAGAGTGTGTTATGCCTTGATGAACCCATCAGGGTATGCAGTGTAGTTTTTTGTGGCACCGAAAGAAGAAGTTCCACATAGGGGTTTCAACAGCCAAACTGCGTGGCCGAAGATGCTTCAATATTTTGAGCTCCAGCCATAGGTCCCGGAGAGAAGCTGGCGCGTAGTCAGGGGAGACCCCAGTGTCGTTTAAACCCTTGTACAAAGTCCTATCCTCAGTATGAAAGATAGGAAGAGTTTAAACCTATGGTTTCATCATATTTCTTCTGTTGTTCCCATTCGGTGGAAATATGTGGAGGGTTTTGTACCCATGTCATCACACAATGTTATTCCCTCCCCCCTTGGTTTCCATTGAGTCTTTAGAGAATGGTTGGAAATTTGGCTAGACAAGTTGAGCACACAGTTTTCACATGGTTAGTTCTAACCATGAACAAAAAAAATAACCATGCAGATATAAGTATCCACATAGTTATCGCACAGTTTCTCAAACTGTGCAGACTAACCGTGTGACCGTCCCAACTCCTTAATTTTGGGGTCTTTTCGTGTCGGACCACACCGGTTGGTTAAGATGGTTAGTTCTTATGGTGGGAAGACCCACCATGGGTATCGTGCATATTATTTTTTAAATTTTAATGGATGTATACCCCTTGTACTAGGGAGTCTGTTTGGGCTTTCCCCTATTAGTGTCTTGATTCTGTCTCGGGGAAAAAAAAAATTAAGTTGTCTCTTATGGTGGGGAGCCCATTTATGTCTCTTCATAAAAGTAACTCATGTTTTCCCTTGGTATTGTATGGGAAGCAGGTAATATCATTTGGAGATATATAACTACTTAAATCTTCCTTGGGTAAACTTTGGGACTGGAGAGTGCCCAATGTATTAGTTAAAGTAAGGTAAGTGTAACCTTGTTCAATGTTATTATTCGTTTGGGTGAATTGCTTGAGTCTTGTTCGGATTGCATTTGAGGTGTTTTATTTTGGGATCAATTATGAATGTGATTTATTATTTCAGGAAAGTGGTGTAAGTTTTTTTTGTGAGAGTAATCCTTCATTAATTGATTACTGGAGGTGTTTTGGTCTTTGGGGGAGAAACCTGACAAGGGAGTACCTCTTGATTTCTCAGTTGGTTTTGGTTGTTACTTTGGCCTTGCTGTGACTTTCCGGGGCGGAAAGTTTTCATGGTGGGGAGAATTGTCACATAAATAGATTATTTTAAATGTATTTTTATTTTAATTTCCATTAATTCTTTGTTTTGGGGGTTTCCAAAGGTTTTATGGAGAATATGTGAGTTTTCATGAATTGGGTCAAACCGTGAACCAAATTCCAGATTTAAAAATAAAATTTGATTAATTAATAACATATTCATTTTTAAGTATTTTTCGGTGATTCAAAGCCTCATATGCGACCCTTGAACCCAGCCGCGCGCCCAAGCTCTCACTCCCCTCTTTGGAGCTCTTCTTCATCGCGATTTAGTACTGAACTTATTAGGGTTTCAAAAATCGGGTAGATTTGGAGAGGTAAATTGATCATTTCATAACTCCTTCATTTTTCATCCTTTTTACCCCATTTTAGTCCCCACATGACCTAATACGAATCATTCAAACCTCCATACCAGTTTTGGGTACTTGGTGATTCATTATTTGGTGGATTGGGGCCGATTCCTTCAAGATATTTCAAGTAAAGGAATTCCTTCTTGGTTCCTTCCATCCTCTTTTAGTTTTATTTCCTTTTTCTTGAAGTTCCTCATGTCCAGAAGTTGGGGTTCGATCCTAATGTATGATTTGGTGTCTTTTGGGTAAATTATTGTGGTTTAGGTCTGGATTTATATTCATTTTGCTGCAACGGTGGTGCGCTTAAGGTTTCGCACCAAGTTTTGAGGGTTTCGACTCAAAAGGGTAGGTGATTCCATGTGTAGACATTTTATGATGAGTTAGCTTGCATGGATTATTAATTTAGCATGTTTATAATCTGTTTTATGTGCTGTGAAAACAGTTTTGATGTATTTGGTTAAACATTTAATTTTTAGTTGAATTATAGCTTGAAATTGGGTACTTTTCATGTGTGACTCTTGGGGTAATGTTTGGGTTTAGTTTATAACATATGGAAGTGATTTATTAGTCTTGAAAGGGGGTGCCAATTCTGGTTTGTTAATTCCTTATTGTCATGTTGGCCTTGAAAGTAGGTTTTTTTAATGAGTTTAAGGTGTAAAAACCTGTTGTACTTCTTGAAGATGATTTATGAAAACGTGTGTTTTTCTTGTGTATCTTTGTGGTATTATTTGATGTATTTTTATAACATTTGGGGGTGGTTTAATAATTGTTTTAGGGATGAAATATTCTGTTTTGGATTGGTATTGGTATTATTTTTCTTTTAAATAAGGGTTTTGAAATGGGTTTAGTGTGCAAACAATGGTTATACCTCTTGGGTTTGTTTTATAAAAATTGAAAATGTTTTATTTGGTTAAACAAAGTTGGGAAAGGGTGTATATGTACTGTTTGGGTGAGTGTGTTCACCTAATGTGGGTTTTTGAATGGTAAAGTGGTGATTTGAGATGTTAAACATTTTTATAATTTTTTTTATAAATTGTCGAAATGTTTTACTAAATTGTGTTTTGTGTGCGAAACACGGGTGTGTGATATTTCATGTGAGTTATTTATAAAATGAATTATGAAGGTGAGAAGGGTATTGTGTGACATGTTTGTGGGCTGTTATGTGAGTTGAATATCTTGTAATGGTTTTATAAATTTTTTTAATAGATTTGTGGAAGTGTTAAAGAGATGTGGAAAGTGTTGTAGGCAATTTGGAGTGAGTTTGATTTCAAAATGCATTTGAATGAAAAGTGGAATTTTTGACTTGCATGATGTACATGGGGCTGTTTGATTAATTTGTGATGTGTAAGTGATATTTTCATGTGAGAACTATACTTCTTGGATTGCTGAACTTGTTTGAGCACAAAGGGAAAACCCAGGTATCTAGGTGGGTGGACGTGTACTAGTATGCTAGTGAATCCGTGGGGTTTGGCCTTAGTTTCACTTAGCAAGATTGACGCTTACAACTCTAACTAAACTATGATGATGATGATTGGGGACCACTAGGTTATGGGTATGTTCCCTACTAGTGGCTCGTGCACGAGAATGAATATTTGTGATGGTTAATCTCACCGAGATACAAGGTACCTGGGACCCACAGCTAGCTAGTGCCTAGGGGTTATTTCCCATTGATTATGCTCACTGGATACTTTGTTCTTACCATCGGTATATGGTATGAGAGGCTGGAAAATTCAGTAGCTATGGTATTTATTTTAAATGTTTTTATTCTTTAAATTAGCCCACCTGAAAACTGTTTTTATTTAATGTTGCATATTTTAGAAATTTTAACTAGCATCTCATGTCTTTGAAAACATGCATGCTTTTCACCATTAAATGTTTATCACCTGGAATCTATTAGTGGTGGTATCCTACTGGGCTCTTTCTCACACCCTACTTACACCTTTGGGTGTAAGTAGATTTTCTTATTTTATGTCACAGGTTTGGGTACAGGATTTATGCCATTGATTCAGGTTTTTAGTTGTCCATTGGGATGCAGTGTCGTGGAGATAGCTTGAGGGCGGTGCCTATTTCCTTGTGGAGGTTCTTGGGCTGTCCTTATTTGGTTATGTACCATTTTAATGGTCTTTAAACATAGTTTTAAATTATGTATTTCAGTTCTGAAATTTTGTAAAAGACGGTTTTACTTGAAAAATCCAGATTTGTTTTATTGGACTCTTTTGTCGTTTTATGTTTATAAACTCGGGTAAATCGTTCCTAATTATCATTTCATGATACCCAGGCACTTGTGCCAGCCCGTGGGGATTGGGAACGCCCTTCGGGTCTTGCCATGGACCGGGTCGGGTGCCGATTTTGAAGGCGACCAGATTCGGTTTGTGACATTCAAACTATAGTAGCCCAAAACCCACACTCCTAGATTCAGTGCTAAAATATAATAAATGAATTTATCTATTTAATACTAAAAAATGAGATATGATATTATTCATCGAATAGATGAATATAAAATGGAAGTATTCGATCATAAATATACATAGTTAATGTTTAGTTTTAGAGTTTTAGATATTTTTTAGAAACACATAAATATTAATACCTATGACTGAATGTTTGAATATTTACAACAGTACCAATATTTTTATCTATGATTGAAAGAAAATAATTATTTTTACAATCTTTAATCATTTTTTTAAAATATTATTTTGTTTGATGATCATGAAAATCACATCAAGGAACATACAATTATGAAATATATTTTCCATGTTAAAAACATGAAAAAAATACAAAATGACTACATTTTCTATATTTTTATATGATGTTAAAAAATAAATAATATCCTCATGGAATAAACATTTATTCCAAAATAAATCCATTAAAACCCATATCCATAAAATATATTCCCATGTAAAAATATATAACAAAATTTTCATGCCCCATGTACACTCGTGTTAGGAATAATTGGGACATAGTTAAATCCCAAGAGAAAACACCCTGGTTTACTCCCTCCTTTTGGGAATTAAAGATAGGGAACATTACCCAATTAATTAGAGACCTATATAAGGCATGTACAGTGAATAATACATTTTGGGATAACTCATTCATATAATATATGTCGTCATCTCCCATTCATATATGCAGTATCAGGCTCACCCATCATCCGTGATAATTATCCATTACCATATAATGACTAAAACATTTTAATTATTAATTAATTCATTATAAAATCCTAAAAGTCAATTATTAACGCAAAATGAATTAAAATTCCATTTCCATGATTTAATAATGAGAAATTAAACATTTTAGGACAACTGTTTAAAATGAAAAAATTATAAAATTTAATAAAAATAATTTAATTTTTAAACAACCAATTAAATATGTAAAGGAACCATAAAATCATTTAAAATTCATGATAGAGGTAAATTTAATTCATAATATAAATGTTAAATAAAATCATTATTTTATAGTAGGGTAAAATGATTAATAAGTGACATGTATGATATATTATAAATAGATTCCTTTTTATACAACTGTAATAAAGAAAAATATGGTTTAAAATGACAATGAGATTCCATGGAATCCAAAGACTAATAATTTTCATTAAATATTTAAAATCACATGGATATAGAAGAATAACAGTTTTATGGGAAACATCAATATAGTTTTTTGAAATATTGTCCCTTTCCTTGAGTTTGAAGTCTCACATGCATTCTTTATATCCCATATAACAATAATTTATTAGTCTGTTACTTCTTATAAAATATTTATATGATCAATACCTTAACCTTAAGAAATTTATTTTACTAATTATAAAGATATATTTTATTATATAATATGTTGAATCTATATATAGTGTTTTGAATATGTTCGGCTCCGAACATCAAAATTACTTTCTTATGTTGATTGTGGTTATAGATATCATCAATCAATCGTCTCCTAAATAATAATAAGGATATAAATATTAATTTTATGGATTAAATATAATTTTAATTCCAACAATTGATGATGATTATCGAAAATTATTTATGTAATAACATGATGACGATAGATTGTTCGTAGAAATGAGTAATATTTCCATTATTCAGTTAACATGAGATAATAAATGTATATATTATTTTATCTATATAAAATTATTTATATATCAATAATATCATTTAACCTATTTTCATAAAAATTTGTATACCATCTACGTGATACGATGAGGAAAACATAATTACATTTCTTTTAGCATTGGCAATCTATGCATACACATGAACAAAATTATCATTTTTTAATGGATGCAATATTATGAAATTATATGTTGTATTTTAATTTTTCAATTATAATAGTTTTATGACTATAATATATTTAAATTAAATCACACATTATACCTAGTTGTGTGAGGCAATGATGGAAAAGGAAGTTCATCCGTAGGAGAGCCAGTAGTCTACCATAAAAATGAAAATTGTTTCATTCCCCATTATATATAGAAGGAAATGGATATAGGTAATTCCATAAACATTATAACATATATGTATTTGGAATGTATTGAGGTTATTATTTTAAAATTATAATAATAGTTTTGAAGTTGGTAGAATAAGAAATATAACTAAATCATTTGGTTACCATATATACCTCTTCTTTAGAAAATATTATATTTTTTATACGTTAATCCCTACAGAGATTGAATTATAACATAAAAAATATAGACACAAACTGGGGTGGGATGTTTTGAGAGTATTTTGTTTGGTATTGGCTGAACAAGAGTTATATATATGGGTATGGAAGAGAGGATATGGGGTTCCCATTCAAATGTGTGGGGAGGGGAACACTTTGAATTATATAATGTATAAAAATAATATAAATGAATTTTCCTAGAAAGGGGGTACAAAAAATTATATTTGAATAATTGGATGATTATTATTCCAAATCCCATAATCTAATAAATTTTAGATAATTTTAGGATGTTTTTTCATCCTTATATGATTTCTTAACCCCCATGTTAACCCTCTTGATAATTACAACGTTATTATAATTATTTTACACTAAAATGGTGAATATGAAAAAATAAAATTATATGTGTACCATTAGTGGAACAAGGTTTTTATTTTTATTCGTATCCCATTTACCATGATAATATAATATTTGATGAATTTTTAATCATTTACATAGTTATTGTATATTATAATATATCAATAATTTCCTTTTATGAAGGATTAAAAAATTAATATTTTAAAAAACATAACTACAAGTATTTATTTACATTAAATAAAAAATTACACATTATTATTAACCAAAAAATTAAAGTTAAACCATAATTCATCAAAAAATATTAATTTTGATATTTGTAATACCAAGTAATTTAATTTTTTAATTCTTGGATAAGAAATGTTTTCATTTTATATAAGTATTTAATAAAATTATATAACTTCTAAAAATTTGCAATAAATTATTATCGTTGAAAAAATCAATTATTTTCAATATAAACTTGAAGGTTTATTTTACAAATATTTTTATATCTATGTGAACATATCAGATAAATTTAAAATAAAAAGAGTGAAATTTTATGTTTCTCGTCACATAAAATATTATATATGTATTTTTTTAAATAAAAATTAAACATAATACCCATATAATAAAGTCTTGGATATGTTAAAAGCATGTTTTTGTGTTATTTTTAGTCATTTTCATATTATTTTAAAACACAATTATATGATATAACCCAATATATGTAACCAATATTTTCTGAAGTCAATATTCATAACTACCTAAAATAAAAGGGAACTATTTACCAAATTTATACCTAATGATTTTAATTGTCCAATCCATTATATTCAATATATTTAATTAAAATCTATTAAATAAATATAACAATAAAAGTGTTAATGAAAATGTGTTTTTAAAAAAATTTAAATTTTTATTGAAAATAAAATAATACTAAAATAAGATATAGTGGTTATTACTATTTAATTAATAAATTTATTTCAAATTTATGTTTAATTTTGTAAAATAAAAATAAAATTTAAATCATACTGTTATATTTAAATAAAAAAGTATTCTATATTTTAAAAAATTGGTATATTTAAAAATCACTAAAAAGAAATTCTTTTTGAAAATGTCTATAAATTTCACTATAAGATAACTTTTATATGATAAATTCAAAAATGAAATTATTTTTGAAAAATAATATTCTTTAAGTGTTATAAAATAAATATAATATTTACTTATAAAAGTAAATAAAATCAATTTAAAGGAAAATTTATTTTTTAATAATGTCGATTTCACTAAAAATTGTGTCCTTATTTACTCTATATTAAGGGAAAGGAATTTATTATTTAAGGCCTATATATATTATATAATTTGGAATATCTTATTTATACCATCAAATTTAAAGGATACGGTATAACTAGAACATAATATTTCATGGTTTTTAAATCTTAGTTTTACGTGCCTTATATACTGTCAAACATAAAATTCTATTTTAATAAAATTATCTTATATTTTATACACTTTAATAGAATGAAAATTTTAAATTTGAACACCACCATTGTAATAAATAGATTTTAATTTGGAAATACCCTTTTAAAAAACCCAAATCCTAAAAATTATTAATAAAAATTCTTCATGAAAAGAGGGGAAGTTATATATGATGGCCATATGGAATTACTAATTACTAGTTTTCCAAATATGAAAACAATTATATGAAGTGAAAATATATACCTCAAGTAAATAATTAATGTGTAAATAATGTTGGATAGTTAGAGGTAACATTGGTCGGAAGATTTTTAATGATCTTAGGGATGTTAAAAACCATAAGATTGTGAACCAATGGGTTCTTCAAATGAGCAAAAATTTCCTTAAAAATGAAGGTAATTTGATTAAATTTTAATTTAAAAAAATTTCCCTAAATTTATGAATTATGTTACCACATATGATAAGAACATAAGTAAATATTTTAATTTTATTTTCCAAAAATTAATAAAATAAATTTCATCATTTGGTCAGGAGTTTCAAAATTATTCCACCTCCATCACATGTTTTATTCAAAGAAATGAATATTTAAGATAAAATTTTCCTTCCAAAAGAACTCATGTCATCTTCAAATGGAAAAAAAGATCTGTATAAAGAATTTTTTAAGTTATTCCTCCCATAAATAAATGTTAAATAAAACAAAAAATGGGTATCACATGATAGGATAATATCCAAATAAAATTATTCACTTATAAATCCATATAGATAAAAATTTATGTTTCCATTTCATATATTCTATTAGATATACATATTTAATTCCACTTATAACCTGAATAACGATTATAAAAATATTAAATCATATATACATCAAAATTATAATTCAACCATTATTCCTGGAACAAAAATACTATCATATCCATATGTATTTCTATTTTAAATAAACCTATAATTTCAGGAAAATAGTGTAATTATTTTAATGTAACATTAATGGAATATTCCTCAACCCAATTTCCAGTCACAAGTTTATATATATAATAAATCATATATTGAAAATATATAATAAACATTTATCATAATTAACCACAATTACCTCAATATCAGATATCATCTTCACCCAAAATGTTACTAGACCATTCAACTTATTTACATATAAAATAAATTAATTATACATTGAATAAACGTTTTCACTAAAACACATTATAATTCCAAGGGTTTAGATACAATAAATGTATCTAAAAATACTCATAATCAACTAATATTCCCATCACATAATACCGCAATGCGGGTTTCTATTCCTTTGAAGATATGTTCAACTGTAATATCATTGACCCCATTTTCTTAAAGAATTTTTTTTTCTTTAATAAAATTTCTTAAGATACAATGAATCAAAACAAAAATAACTAAATAATGTAGTAGTCTATGTAATCTAAATACACATATGATCCACATATTACATTTTAATATAAAAATTCAAACATTAATTTTTCATGAATATAATTATTCCCTGTAGAATACCCTTAAATATCGTTCATAGTATACTTCTTGGAATCCTGGGAAGGGAAGAAAAACAAGGGTGACCTCAAATTCTATGTAAGGGTTAATTACAATGGATGGCGTCATTAATCATTAAGAATAATCAACATGTAATGGAAGATAAATAAACACACGTTCCATTTATATTTTTATAATATCATTATTAAATTGATAATAATCAATATGGAAAGGTAAATAACCAAAAAACTATTTATTCAATAAACTAAGAATAAAATTAATCCATAAAAAATATCATTTTCAAAATATCATGGGAAATATTAACTAAATTCCAAAGGAAGGAAATGCTTAATTTTTTAAAATCAAAATCTCAGTAATCAAGATACCCCTACAATGATAACCATTAACACTAAATTATAAAAATAATGAGTATCTACACATATGTAATGAATTTATCTATGTCTATACAATGTATTCATCTCATGATATTATAGATGCATCGATGACCTATCTATAAGGGGCCCTACCAGTATCTTCATGTCCATATTATTCCTCGTATATATATTAATAAATTTAATTAATAATAAATTTTATTATCAATAAATTCCCACTTAAAATATGGAATATTAATTATCAATATTTCCTTAGTCAATAAAATAAATTTCAAAATAAAACACCATGTTTAAAAATGATACAAATTTTAAGCAATATGAAAATCCATGATAAATTATATTGAAATTAAAGAGAAATTTATGTCCAATGATCACAACAAAGTGAATATTAATGGTAGATAAAATGATTAAAAAATTAATTAAAAAGTTAATTTTAGTAAATTCTCTAGAAAAAATAATCATAAACTATCCCTATAAAAAATTAAGATGGTGTCTTTACCACTAGGTAACATTCAATTCGAATAAACATGGATGAATGAAATAAAATTTAAACATAAAATACAATATATTATGAATTATTCATGATATTAAAAGTTATATGGATAGTAGATACACCATATAAATGAAATCACATACATAATATTACATCTTTCCTCAATGAAAGGAAATTGAGACAATATCCCTTACAACGATCATTTCATCAGAGTGAGAATTAATAAATGAATCAATTATGTGTATCAATTTGAAGTCCATATAACAAGTGTAAAAAATATAATATATATTCATTACACAAATAATGTTATAGTATCAAATATAATTAATATGTAATATGACATAATTAAGAGAAATTGAGTTATGAAATTCTTTACCACTGGTAAATTTTGAATTCAACTTCTCATAGCTAAAGTAATTCTTATTAGGACATTAAATAATATAAAATATTAAGTATTCATGATATGACATGAAAAATAGTCAGTATATACACCATATTAAAGAAATTAGGTTTATAACATTACAATATGTCTCAATCAAGGGAAATTTTAATGATGTCCCGTAAAATGATCATAAAATTGACGTGAGAATTAATCAATGAATGATTATGTGTATCAAATGCTAATCCGGATAAAAAATCTAGAAATAAAGCATAATATAATAAAAATTCATTACACACATAAGGTTATATTGTCAATAACAATGATTAAGAAATATAAACCAATGAAAATAAATTATGTTCTTAACATTACAATATATTTCAGTGAAGGGAAATTAAAATAAAGTCTCGTACATCCCAAATCCCATTATTTAAACATGATTTAACAAAATGTATCATATTTTTACTCATCTTAATAATTAATAATGAAACCGTATTCATTTTTATAATATCATATATATTACTTTCATAACAATTTACCACATATTTTTCAATATTATTTCATTATTTATATTGTTTGACATGGTAATTTCCTTGTTTAATCAAGAATGTTTTTTTGTAATCTTTGGATCTTGTTCATATAATATAGTGCCATAATCGAAATTATGGTATTAATCTTATAAATATAATTTTTACTAATTATTTATGTTTTCATAATCATTATTTATATTTGAACTTGGAAAATTAATCACATCGCTTCAAGGATATGGTTAGACATACATATGAATAAGGAATGATTTTTTTTGTTAATGTGTGAATGAGTGAGGAAAATTGTGAAATATTAATTGTAAATATATAATATAATATAATTTAAATAAATATATTGACTAGATCTATCTGTAATACTTTCTTTATAATGCATAAGTATAAAAATGAATCACATTGCTTTGTGAGGCAGTAGTCCTCCAAGCACAGGAGCAATGTTATCGTATTTTAAAAGGAAAGATATGTAAAAACATATATGTGATATTATAATTTCCTATAGTTAATTTTATAATAAATAATAAATATATAAATTAAATTCATCATTATATAAAATCATGATATGTGTTTATGGAAAATAAATTACATCGATTTGTGCGAAATTAATTTCCCATACAAACGATAGACGAATTCTTTTCCAATTTTATGGACAAAAAGGGTAAAGGATATTAAAATAAAATATTACAACTTGTTACATGATACATATAGTTTTACTACACTATCATGATTTAATATGATTTTAATGAGGTGGAAGAATAAATTAATTTAAGCATTTTGTTTAAGAATATTTCCTTATCTTCATAAGATTTATTTCAGATTGAACCAATTTCCATCCTAGAATGGATTTATGATAAAATAATCTATACGATGTTGGTAGGGATTAAGAAATGGTTTTCATAGGAATGGACTAAATCAAATGGAATTGGATGAAGTAATAGGATGAGAGGGGTGTACTTTTATAAATTGGGGAGAGGACAGACATGGAAATTTTCAAAAGAATCAATTACACTCTAGTTTTTCCTTGAAAAAATAATCCAAAATGTTTCATTATTGACCCTTATATGTTAATAACTGTAAATATTGAAATCCATTTGATTTTGGAAAAATTTATATATCATTTTAATTCTTATCTTATCAATTAACCCCTCCCCCACCATTTAAATCAGATTTTACTTTAATCAAGGTTATTGATTTTAAATTCCTTTTGTACTCATAATGGTAATAAATTAATTATAAAATATTATTATGATTCCAAATATATAATCAATTTTTCTAAACATAATTAAACAAAATAAAAGTGTCTAATTTAAAATTATACCACTAGATGCAATGAAAAAGAAGGTTTCCAGAGAGAAAATTCGCATATGTTTAGTGGGTTTTAATATCAAAAGTAAATATGAAAATGATTACACTAAATAAATTATAATAATTGCAAAATAATTAATAAAATATGTTTTTTTGAAATTTAAAATATAATTTTACATTGTAAATAATTTAAATCCAAATTATATTATAAAAAAAATCATTATATTAAACAATTTATAATAAAATGAAACATTAAATAAAAAAAATGAATATAAATAAAGAATAATTTCAATTTTCTAATTAAAAAATAATTTTCATTTTAACAACATTAATTTTCTAAAATATGGAGAAAAATTAATTTTATATTATATGTGAAACGCGTGATTAAAAATACTTTTTAAAAAATATAGTTTTCTTTTGAAACATTTCTTTTTAATTAATATTATTATTATTTTATTTCTAAAAAATAGATAAGTCATATTCATGTCCACTATCAAACATGGTGTCCAACTTTCAAAATATAGGGAATTTGGGAAAACATCATTCTTCTAAACTCAAGATTGTATCCATAACATAAAATATAACATCACATGAGGAGATCCTAAACACCAATTTTATCTAAACCCCCCACAAATTCCCACTATAATGTAAAGACACAAACTTTCATTAATGAAAATTTTCCTTGATATAATTAAATATCTTATTGTGTATAATGGTTATATATTATATGATCTTCTTTGTTCTTAGGATTTTGGATTTGAAAATACCATTATGAATTAGTACTCTTCCTTATATAGAAGTTGAACAGTGATCACATGATTAATATAAATATAGGGCTTTAAAAGTCAAATTTACTCAGACAAAGGAAGTGATGGCCACATCCTGTAGAATTCTCAATATGATTCCCATTTGATGGAGCTCAGAAATGTGGTGGCATCCCTTGGCCTCTCTCTTGACCAATTCCTAGCCAAGCTCTAGAATGTTAAGCTTGAATGGAACCGCCTAATGTAGAAGAGGAAGTTGATAGAGAATACCACCTGAGCGATGTCAACTGAGCCACCCTAAGAATCTGTCACCATCACACACATTACCCTTAGATCATATGCTGGTGTTATAAGGGGTTATTTAAAAAATTCTAAAACTATATTTTTGTTCATTAATTTTGTATAGAATAAAGAATATACATTCATTTATTTATTGTCACTTTTTAAATATTTTTTAAATAAAAAATAATATTTTTAATTAATATTCAATTAAGAAATCTATTTTGATAAATTAATGGATTTATTAAATAAATAGTATTTTCATAAAATATTATTAAATTATTAAATTTTATTAAATATAAATGATTTTATACTTTTTATGAAGCCAATTGTGATTTTTATTAAGGTTTGAAATCTAATTTTGACAAAACCCATGAATTTTCTAAAACTGTCGATTTTTATTTTAAAAGAAAAAATTCACATATTTAGAAAATTATTTAGATAAAATGAAATTTATTTTTGGAATCCAAATGTCGAAATTATCTAATGGGGAATTTTTTATAATTTTTCAAGATAATCAAAATTTTTGGAATAAATGATGACATTTAATGAATCCATGTTATATGATCCATGTGGCATAGTAATGCCGGAAATTAAATGATTAAGAAGGGTGAGCCCTAATAGTGCTCCAATGAATTTTGTAAAGATTAGAATCATGATACGTCAAGTCCGATGAGGGTTTACTCAATATAATTCATGTGAAATTTGGGTTTAATCATTCTCCATGTGCAATGAGCCTTCTCTCATGCTAATATCATGATAAATAGTGTCGCCACATTTCCATGTTATGTAATCATGCTATATCATGCCTATATCTTCATTTTTCTCTTATTCTCTCTCAATATTCCTACTTCCAAACATGTACTATACTATTCATGTTATGCCATGCTTGCTCCATTACTGGGCTTTATAGCTCACCCTTTTCTTATGTCTGTCCTCAGGTTATCCCATGTCATGCTAAGTATGAAGGAATGATGTGGTCATGTAAAAGATGTTTCCAATAAAGATGTTGTGTTTTATGTTCTAAGTTGTTTTGTAATTTTCTGAATACCCAAAGTCACTAGACCTATTGATCATCTATCTTGTATCATGTAAATATTTTATGTAGTAAATCATGTTTATGTGTGTAATAATGTGTAGGGTTGCAATAGTTATTATCAGAGGATAGGTTTAGTTATTTTTAGGATTAGGATTTGAAAAACCTATTTAAAGCCTTAGTGATATGACTAAGAATAATAAAAAAAATCCCTAAAATTTGGTGGATATTGAGTAAGTGGTTTATCAATAAAATAGATCCATGTATGGATACGAGCAAGTAGAGGTAGCTCGGGAACGAATGTATCCTAGTGGTAAAACCAGAAAACACTGATTTGAGGTAGACTAAAATGAGAACTAGTGCACAAAAATAGGACTTGCTTCACTCTTGGTTAAGACACTATGGGGGATATGATTTTGTAAATTCCTGAGCATAATACGAACCATTATTAAGTGAAAAAATACCCCTAGGAAAGTATGTTTGGATATAGTTCATGGATAACATAGACTGTAGCCTATTAATTCATTTATTTAGGAAATAAAAGTAATCAATAAGTTGTCCATTTTTAATTGGATTACACATTATGTGTTACCCCAAAATTTCATTTTATTCTAGACAATGTACAGTAATTGGAGGACTTGGGCTTACAACCAATGCGAAGATCAATGTGATGATTGTTCTAATGAGATACCCAATCCGATGGGACAGGGAATCGTGAAATTTTTCACGATAATCTCCCAGTTAACTCATGTTATGAATAGAAACATGGGTCAAGAGGTACATTCACCCCCCCCCCCAAAGAAATAACAAGCCGCAATCGAGAGATTCATGGGATAAAGGCCTCCTACATTTAATGGATCACATGATCCGTCAATCGTCAAACAATGTATCAACTCCATTGAGAATATCTTCTCCATCCTTTAATGTTATAAACAAGAGAAGGTACTTATGGCTGATTATTGTATGGAGGCTGAAGCTAATCAATTGTGGTTATTGATCAAAAAGACGAGTCTAGAGAAGGAGATTGATGTGTTGGAATGGTAGGATTTCATGAAAAGAATTGAAAAATATTTTCCTCCCACCATCTGACATAAGATGTAAAGGGACATCCTTGCCATCAAGAAAAAAGAATCCAAATATATCGAAGCGTACAAGTAAATCATTACAAGGCTTGCATAATATGCCTCCATCTTTTTCATTACCCCTGAATGTATGGTTATCCACTTCTACGGTGCGATAAAACTTAGCCTATGGAATGCCCTGGTGATGCCTGCCTTTGAGAGCTATTAGGAAATCTTCCAATGTTCCCTCAAAGTTGAATTCATGATCATAAAATCTCAGGTTTATCATGGGAATAATAAGTGTAAGACGGACTTAAATTCTGGAAGTCTCATGGATAAATCCAATGTTGCGAGGAAAATCTAGCACACAACTTTTCAAAGGTGTAGAAAGAAGCACCCTGGAAATTTCCTGAAGGGGTTGAGGAAATGATTTAGGTGTGTAAGAGAAGGAAACCAAGCCATTAAAATTCGACAAGAAGAAAACTGCTGCTGCAAAAGACGAGAGGAACACTCTTTTCAACCCTCAACACATTTTTTATTGCTTCAACTGCAACAAATAGGGGCAGTTTTTAAACCAGTGTGCTAAGACAAGGGGTTTCAGAGGCCACTGACAACCACCAAGACAAAAAGGGAGAGATTTTTCCATCACTACTATCAAAGTGAACCCCGATAACTATGTGGTGACAAATACACTAGTTATTCATTTAATAATATAGAATGTACCTTTTTATTCTGGTTCTACACATTTTTATATATCCTGGATGTTTAGTAGAACAATCCCAACCCCACCGCAAGTTATCGAAGTAAAAAGGTTTGTGAGAATGTAAAATTGGGAAATCATTGCATCCATTGAATAAATCTCATCCCCTATAATAATTTGTGGATTGAACTTCCCAAAGAACCTCATCATAATCCCTTTTAGTGGAATTTGATGCAATTATTTGAATGGATTGGATTTCACTATATAGAGACAACATAAACTTCCGTGAGAGGGAAATCACTCCCCATTTGGTGAGTCAACCCATGATTTTTTTCATGTGGGAGGTGGAAGATGATTCTTCTTTAGCAACAAAATCTCAGGAATTGATATTACATCCTTATGAGAATGCATATTTGGCTCAGATGATTGAGTCCAAGGAAGCAACCATCATTGAAGACATTCATATTGTGAGGAAATTCTCTAATGTGTTCCCCAAAAAATTTCATGGCCTTCCTCCTTGAATAGATCTAGAATTCTCAATTGATATTATACCCAGGGAATTTCTAACATCTAAGTCTCCACACAGAATGGTTATTATGTAGCTTGAAGATTTGATGAAACTACTATATAATAATATGAATAACGGGTTTATATGCCCAAGTACTTCACCATGGGGAGAAACAGTCCTCTTCATCATGAAGAAGGGTGGGCCAATGCACCTTTGCATTGATTATCATGATCACAACCAAATGATGATAAAGAACAAGTATCCTCTACCCCGAATTTATGACTTGTTTGATCAGCAACGTGGATCACAAAACATATCCAATGTGTATTTGTGGTTGGGATATTACCATGTAAGGGTGAATAAAGAGGATATCTACAAGAATGATTTTTTTTACCAGATATGGGCACAATAAATTCATAAGAATGACTTTCAGACTCACTAATGCTCCATAAATCATCATGGACATCATGAATAGAGTCTTTAGAATTACCTTGACAAATTTGTAGTAGTATTTATAGAGGATATTATGATTTACTCCAAAACCATGTAGGAGAATGAAAACTATCAAAGCACTACACTAGAGACCTTGAGAATGTAGAAGCTCTATGAAAAGTAATTCAAGTGTGAGTTCGTGTTGAAAGCAGTCACATTCTTCGGTCATATCATCACAAGCAATGGGATATTTGTGGATCCCTCCAAGACAGCTGTAATGGAGGGATGGATGAGGCCAGCATTGGTGGTTGATATCTTTAGCTTCTTAGAGTTAGCTAGATATTATCACCGAGTTGAGATAAATTTTTCATGATTGTCAAACCATCATACCAAGCTAACATAGAAGGGAGTCAAGTTTTTTGTAGTGATGAATGTTAAGAGGGCTTTAAGGAGTTGAAAAGGAGGCTTATCATTGTGCCCGTGATCACATTACTCACAAGTGGATATATTTTTGTGGTATTTAGTGATGTTTTTAAGAAGGTCTTGGGATTGGTGTTGATGAAAATTGACTAAGTAATTTCCTATGCTTAAAGGCAATTGAAAATTCATGAGCCGAACTATAAAACACATGATATAGAGTTGGCTGCAGTGATCTTCGCTTTAAAAATCTGTTGAAAAAATCTGTTTTTGAAGAAGTGTGAAATATATAGGGACCACAGAAGCCTCAAGTATATATATTCACATAGAAAGAATGAATATGCACCAATGAAGATGGTTAGAGCTAGTCAAAGACAATCACTTCTCAATCCATTACCACCTCAGGAAACTGAAAATGGAGTCGAATGTTTTAAGTATAAAAGGCCCATCATTTCTATCATTGATAAGGATTGAAAAATATCCAGTCCTCTTAGATTTGATAAATATGGACATAGAAATTAAAATGAAGGGAAAATCATCAATCCTTTCACAAATAATTTCTCAACCATCACCTTTGGAAAGGTTAAAAGATGAAAAAATGGATGATGTGGAAATTCAGAAGAAAGTGGAATCTATCAGAAAAAGGAAATATTAAAATTCAATATTAATAAAGAATGAATTTTGATATTTGGGACAAGGATATGTGTTCCATAAAATCCAGAGTTAAAAAAGAAATTTTAGATGTTTTCACATGATTCAAATTTCTATATTCACCTAAAAAACACACAGATGTATCAGTATCTCTGAGAGCTTTATTGGTGGGATAACATAATGAAGGAGATCGCTGAGTATACATCAAAGTGCTTGGTATATTGGATTGTGAAGGCTGGGAGGCCGAAGACTAAGGGGGTGATGTAACCATTACCTCAACCATTATGTAAATGGGGGAACATCACTATGAAATTTTTCACTAGACATATGAAGAATCCAATGGAAACAATTCTATATGTGTTTTTTTGTGGTTTATCATACAAATATTTACACTTCATTGTGATTCGAGAAGATTTCTCATTGGATCAACTAGCACATATATATTTCCAAGAAGTGGTAAGGCTGCACAGAGTACCACTATCTATTATATCCTATCAATATCAAAGATTCACCTCTATGTTTTGGAAGAGTCTTCAACATGCTCTAGATATTGAGTTGAAGATTAGTACGGCTTAACATCCCCAAATTGATGGCCAATCTGAGCAGACCATCCACATAGTTGAGGAAATGTTGATAGAAAACTCAATGGACTTCAAAGAATGATGGGATCAACATCTTCCACTGGTTGAGTTATCTTACAATAACAGTTTCCACTCATGCATCAAAATTGATCCCTATGAAGTTATTTATTGGAAGAGGTGTTGTACACCGACATGTAAGGTACATTGTCACTTTACATATCCTTGATCACATTAGAGAAGTGGCATATCAACTAGCACTCCCATCGAACATGTCTCAAGTACATGATGTATTCCATGTATCACACTTGAGGAACTACATACTTGAACCATCACATATACTCAATCCAGATGTGGTACCATTGGATAATGACCTATCCTATGAAGAGAAGCCAATGAATATCCTAGATTAGAGGGAAAAAGTTCTCAGAAAAAATAAAATTCCCCTCGTCAAGGTATTTTGGTGAAACAACATGATTGAAGAAGAAACGTGGGAATCAATGGAATTGATGAGTTACCCGCATCTTTTTTAGTGTGCGAAAATGAAATTTCAAGGGAGAAATTTATAAAGGGGGGAAGATTGTAATGACACCAACATTCATTAATAAAAATTCCCCTTGATCTAATCAAATTTCATACAATGTAAAATGATTATATAAAATATTAACTTCTTCGGTTTTATGATTTGGGATTTCAAAATACCATTAAGAATCATTATCATTACTAATGTAATCATTCAAAAGTGATCAAATTATTAGTATAAATATAGGTCTTTAACCAATAAAATTTACTCATACAAAGGATGTGATGGCCTCATCCAGTAGAATTTCTCCACATGAAGTCCATTTGGGAGAACTCGAAAAGGATGTGGCATCACTAGGATTTGCTCTTGAACAATCCTAAGACGAGATGCAACATGTTAAGCGTGAACGGAACTTCCAACGGGATATTTGGAAGTTGATAGAGATTACCACTCGAGCAATGTTATCGGAGCCACCCGAATAGTCGCTCACCATCACACACCCTACCTCTGGGTCATTTGTGGGTGTTATAAGGGGTCATGTAACAATACCCTAATACTATAATTATGTGGATTAGTTTTGTATAGAATAAAGAATATATATTCATTTTATTATTGTTACTTATTAAATAGTTATTAAAGAACATATAGTATTTTTAGATAATATTCAATTAAGAAATATATTGTGATGAATTAATGGAATTTTTTAAAAAATAATCTTTTAATAAAATATTAATACGTAATTAATTTTTATTAAATATAATGGATCGTATACTTTTTATGAATACAATTGTAAATTTTATTATGTTTTGAAAGCTATTTTTGTCAAAGGAGATGAGTTTTTTATAAATGTTGGATATTATTTTAAAAGTAAAAAAAATAAAATGTTTAGAAAATTATTTAGATAAAATTAAAAAAAAATTGGAATTAGGATGTCGAAATTATCAAATGGTGTCATTATTATTACATACCCAGACAAATGAATTTTTGCGTAAAAATGAAATTCCGTTTAAATGTATAATGTATTTTATGACATCATAATGACCCAATAGTGATGTAATAAAATAAAATAAATGGTATTTTCATCCAATATATTTTTTACCATTAAATTAATGTGATTTTTTATTTCTTTGATTTATTATTCTGAGCTTTAGTGGACCCTCCAAGCCTCATAAAATATGTTCACCTTTAAAAATGTTATTATTGAGAGTGTGACTCACATCCACATAATAAAGCCTAATATTTTAAGATGTTCGGAAATTGGCCTTATAAAATAATATTTTCCACTCCCCTTTGGAAATAATCATGTGAAAAAACCCTAGGATGGTTTTTAGTTTTTCTTATTTTAATTTGTGGTGGCCAAAACCTAAATAATTAATAATTACCTCTCTTTACCTATATAAACCCACCCAAGATCCCCCTTCCTCTTCACTCAAAGTCTTGGGAGCTCTACCAACCCCTACCCTTCTCTCTCTATAATCCTACCAAGGAACCCCAAGCTCCCAAGAATCCTCTCTTAAACCACTCCCAGTCATTTGGGATCACACTTCCAAGAAATGGATTTCTTCCTATTTCATTTTTTTCCATGTTTCTTTATGTTTTTATACCCTTGTATTTCCAATTACAAATATTGGGGTATGATTTCTCACCTCCCCCATACTTCCATTCTTATGTTTTAATGATAAGAGACATATTTATCTCTAATTTATGCTTCCCATGTACACTTGTTACCAAGCCGAAATTCCGTAAAGGATTTCTTCCTCCCCATTTACATTCAAGAAATTTTTTTTGTTCTGCATCTAAATTCCATTAATAGTGTTGGGAAATGTATCTATGTGAAACAGTTACTGTCCATTTCCTGAAAATGTTTTGAGATACCCCTTTCATTCTCTTTAACCATTTTTATGAATTCTTATGTGACGTCGTTTTGCTGCCGAAATTGCATCGTGATTATCCAAGACAAAGTCATTGTGTAGTGAATTATCTACCCATTTCTCTATCAAGGGTATTCACCTTTATAAACATTTAATTATTGATTATAGAGTTTCATGTAATAATTCCACATTCCTTTATCATGGAATAAATTGTGACATTTATTGAATTCATGTTATGTGATCCATGTGGCACACATATGTATGAAATAAAATGATTAAGAAGGGTCATCCCTGATAGAGATCTAATGCATTGGGTAAAGATTAGTATCATGATACATCAAGTGAAATGAAGGTTTACTCATGATAATACAAGTTAAATGTGGGTTTACACATTCTCCATGTGCAATGAGCCTTAGACCCTGAAAATATCATGTTAAAAGTTTTCTCCACATTTCAATGTTATGAAAATCATGCTATGTCATGCATTTATGTTCATTTATCTCTTATGCTCCCTTGATATGACTATTTCCTAACATGTACTATATTCTTTCTGGTATTTCTTTTTCACTCCCTTTTTTCACTCCCTTACTGGGATTTAGAGCTCACCCTTTTTTTATGTGTGTCATTAAGTTATCTCATGAATGCTATGCATGAAGGCATGTTGTGGTCATGTAAAAGATTTTTTCAATAATGATGTTGTGTTTTATGTTCTTAGTTGTTAAGTAATGTAACTAATCCCCAAATACACTAGAACTCTCAATATTCTATCTAGTATCAAGTGAATATTTTATGTTATAAAAAAAATTTATGTGTGTAATAAAGTGTAGGGGTGTTATTTTTGGTATTAGAGGATAGGTTTAGTTATTTTTGGGATTATGATTAGCAAAGCATAGTTAAACCCTTAGGGATAAGAATAAGAATAATGAAAACATCCCTAATTTGTGGTGAGTATTTATTAAGTGTTGTATTAAGAAAATACATCCATTTCTGGATATGAGTAGTTAGAGGCATCTCTAGCACAGATGTATCATAGGGGTAAAACCCGAATACAACACTTTGAGCTAGACTCGAATGGAAACTGGTGCATGAAAATGGGCTTTGCTGCACTCTTCGTTACGACAACGCTGGGGGATATGCATTGTAAAAATTCATAATATTCTTACAAACCATTGTTAAGGTAATAAAAAAATTCCCTTAAGAATATATTTTGGAAATTAGATCATTGATAACATAAATTGAAGCCTATAAATTCATTACTTATGGAAATAAAAGTATTATATATGTTATCTCTTTTTTCAATGGATTAAACAATTTGTGTTACCCCTAACATTCCTTTTATTCAATCCAGTGGCTGTTAACAGAAAAACTCAGGCTAACAACTTATGTGAAGATCAAGGTGACGACTATTTTAAAGAGATGCTCAATCTAATGGGAGCAGGAATCGTGAACTTTGTCATGATAATCAATTAGTGTACTCAAGTTGTGAATAAAAATATTGTTCAAGAGTAACATTCAACCCCCCACCCAATAAAGAACATGTCGTAACAGAAAGATTAATGAGACCAAGGCCTGCTACATTTAATGGATCATCTGATCCCTCAATCATCAAGCAATAAAAGAACTACATTGAGAAGATCTTTGTCATCCTTCAATGTTCTAAATAAGAGAAGGTACTTCAGGCTTGTTGTCATTTGGAGGGTTAAGCTGATCTTTTTTGGATATTGATAAAAAATACAAAGCCTAAGGAGGAGATTGAGGCATTAGAATGGAATTAATTCTATAAAAAGTTTTTTGAAAAATATTTTCTTGGTACCCTTCAACTAATGAAAGAGTGGTACATCCTTGCCCTCAAGAAAATGATGACAAATCTATCAAACCATATGAGGAAAACATTACAAGGGTTTCATGATATGCCTCTGCCATTGTCTTTACCCACAAATAAAAGGTTGACCGCCTCTTTGGTGGGATAAAACCTAGCGTATGGAAAACCCTAGTAATCCATGACTTCGAGAGATATGAGGAAATTGTCCTAGGTTCCCTTAAAGTCAAAATGAAGATCAATGAATCTCATGGGTACCATAGGGACAAGAAATGTAAGGTGGACTTCAATTTTGGATGTCCTATGGATAAATCCAATGGTGATAAGAATATCAGGCACCCCACATTCCAAAGGTGCAGAAAGAAGCACCCTAGAAATTGCCTTAAGGGGACGAGGAAATGCTTTAGGTGTGGAAGAGAAGGGAACCTGGCCATTACCTACTGACATGAAAAAACAGAAACTGTGACATAGGAGAGGAATTCTCCATTCAACCCTCAACACATTTTTTATTTCTTCAACTACAAATAATCGATGAACTTTTAAAACCAGTGCCCTAATCCAAGGGTTTTCTGAGAGCACCAACCACCTTTAATGTAGATAGGGTGATATTTTTACATCACTACGTCCGAAATGAACCCCAACAATGAAGTTGTGATAAATACACTAGTTATTCATTCAAGAATAGAAAATTTACTTTTTTATTCTAGTTCAACGCATTATTTTATATCTTGGAAATTTATTAGAACCACCCCAACACCACCACATGCTATGGAAGTAAAGATGTCAGTGAGAATGGAAAATGGGGTAGTCATTTCATCACAAGAATATAACTCCTCCCCTATCAAAATTTGAGGATTAAACATCCCAGAAAACCTCATCATACTCACTTTGGTAGAATTTGATGAAATTCTGGTAATGGATTGGCTTTCTCTATATACATCCAGTATAAATTTCTGTTAGAGGGAAATCACTCTCCATATGGTGAGTCGACAACTGATTCTATAAAAGTGTAAGGTGGAATATGAATCTTCCTTAGTACCACCATCTCAAGCGTGTATATTAAATCTCAATGAGAATTCATATCTAACATAGATGATTGATTCCAAGGAAGAAACCATCTTTAAATACATGCCAATTGTAAGGGAGTTCAATGATGTTTTTCCCAAGGAATTCACTGGCCTTCCTTCTAGAAGAGATGTTGAATAATCAATTGATTTAATACCTTGGGATCTTCCAATATCCAAGACTCTGTATAGAATGGATATTTTGGATCTTGAGGATTTTAAGAAACAACTTCATCAAAATATTGATAGATGGCTTATACGGCATAGTGCTTCATTATGGGTTCCCAAGTCCACTTCATCAAGAAGAGGATGGTTCATGCGCCTTTGCATTGATTATCATGATCTAAAAAAAATCGTGATAATGAACATGCATCCTCTACCCTGAATTGATGACTTGTTCGATAAGCTACGTGGGTCACAATACTTCTCCAAGGTGCATTTGCGGTAGGGTTATTACCAAATAAGGGTAAAGAAGGAGGATATCCCCAAGACTGAAGTTTGTATAATATAAAGGAAATATGAATTCATTGTAATATATTTTGGACTCAAAAACTCCCTTGAAATCTTCATAGAATTAACGAATATATTCTTTAGATATTACCTCAACAAATTTGTGGTAGTCATTATAAAAGATATTCTAATATTCTCCAAAACCAGGGAGGATAATGATTAGTATCAAGGAATAGTACATGAGGCCTTACAAAAGGAGAAGTTCTATAAAAAGTATATAAAGTGTATGTTATGGTTGAATGAAGTCTCGTTCATGGGTCATATCATCACAAGAAATGGTATACATTTGGAATGCTCTAACAAATCTGCAATAGAGGGATGGTCGAGGCCAACATCGGTGATGAATATCCATATCTTCTTAGTGTTATATGGATATTATCACTGATTTGTGACAAATTTCTCATTATTTCCAAACCCTCTTTCCAAGATAACTCAGAATGGAATCATGTTTTCATGGAGTGATGCACGTGAAGAGAGCTTCAAGGAGTTAAAAAGGTGGAATATAACTGCACCCATGCTCACATTACCCACAAGTGGTGAACATTTTTTGGTATTTAGTGATTCTTCATAGAAGGGCCTGGGCTATGTATTGATGAAAAATGACAAAGTAATTTCCTATGCTTCAAGGCAATTGAAAGTTCATGAGAAGTATTATCCAACAAATGATATGGAGTTGGATATAGTGATCGTCCCATTAAAAATTTTGAGACATTATATATTTGGAGAGAAAGGTGAAATATATACGGTCAAGAAATGAATCAAGTATATATTCACATAGAAAGAGTTGAATTTGTGCCAATGAAGATGGTTAGAGCTGATTAAATACTATTACTTCTCAATCTGTTACCACCCTAAGAATGTGATCATGGTGGAAGATACTCTAACTAGAAAAGGCCCAACCCTTATATCATTTATGTGAATTGAAAATGATCCAATCTTCTTATATTTAATTAATATGGACATGGGAATCCTAAATAAGGGAACATCATAAAACCATTCATAAATGATAATTCAACCATCTATTTTGGAAAGGTTGAAAATGCTCAAAACAATGATGTGGTAATTTAGAAGAAAGTGTAAACGATCAGAAAAAGGAAATCCTTCGAGATCAATATCAATGAAGAAGGAATTGCGAGATTTGGGAAAATTATATGTGTTCCATAAAATATGGAGTTAAAGATTGAACTTTTGGGTGACGCACATAGTTCAAATTTCTTCATTCACCCAGGAAACACAAAGATGTATCGAGATCTCATATATAATTACTAGTGGGATAACATGAAGAAGGAGATCGATGAGTATACATCAAAGTCGCAGGTATGGGATCAAATGAAGGCTGAGAGGGAGAAGTCTATGGGAATGATTAAACCATTACCCATACTAGCATAGAAAGGGAAGAACATCACCATGGACTCTGTCACAGGGCATCCAAAGAAATCTAAAGGAAACAACTCTATCTAGGTTTTTTTCGATCATCTTACCAAGACTACACACTTCATTTCAATTCAAGAGGATTACTCAATGGATAAAATGGAATTGATATATATTAGAGAAGTGGTAAAGCTACTTGGAGTACCAAAATATATTGTCTCTGATCGAGATCCATGATTCACCTCTATGTTTTTGAGGAGTCATCCACATGCTCAGGATACTGAGATGAACTTCAGTATGGCTTATCATCCTCAAACTCATAGCCAATCTGATCAGACTATCTAAACACATGAGGAAATTTTTAGTGCATACTAATTTTACTTCAAAAGAGGATGGGATTAACATCTTCCTCTGGTTGAGTTATCTTACAATAATATTTTCCATTCAATAATCCAAATGGCTCCTTATGTAGGCCTTTATGAGAAGAGATACGGGACACCGTCAAGTTGGGATGATGATGGGGAGCGAAAACTCTTAGGTACAAAAATGTTCAATGAAATGGTGGATAAGGTTAAGACTGTCCAGCAACACATTAATTCTGCTCAGAGTTGACAAAAGAGTTATGCTAATAATCATCTACAAGACCAAGATTTTTATGTTAGAGATATGTTATTCCTCCTTATATCACTATGGAAGAGAGTTATGACATTTGGGATGAAGTGAATGCTTAGTCCAAGGTACATAAGCCATTTTAAGATCCTTGATCGCATTGGAGCAATGGCCTATCGATTAGAAATAACATAAAACCTATCTCAAGTACATGATGTATTCCATTATCACTCTTGAGGAAGAACATACCTGACCGATCACATTTACTTAATCAATAGGTAGTATCATTGGAGAATGACATCTCCTAAGAAGATAATCCAGTGAAGATCATAGATAGTTGGGAAAAAGTTCCATGAAATAAGACTATTCCCCACATCAATGTGTTTCAGAGAAACTACATATTTCAAGAAGCAACATGGGAATGAGAGGAAGCAAGGAAGCAGAGTTAACCGCATCTGTTTTAGTGTGGGAAAAAAATTTGAGTGTGAAATTTCTTAAGGGGGAAGATTTTAAGGACCAAAACATTCTTTGATGAAAATTTCTCTTGAAAAAATTAAATGTATTATTTTGTAAAATAGTTATATAAAATATGAACTTCTTTGGTTTTATGATTTTTGATTTCAAAGTACAATTAATAATTATTGTCATTGCAAATATATTCATTGAACAGTGATCACATGATTAGTATAAATATTGGGCTTTAAAAATCAAATTAACTCAGAAAAAGGAAGTGATTTCCTCATCTAGTAGAATTCCTCCATATGAAGTCCATTTTTTGGAGCTCAGAAAAAAGGGGCCATCACTGGGCATCAGTCTAGTCCAATCCCATGTTGACCTTCAATATGTAAATCTTGAACAAAAACACCTATGGGATAAGTGGAAGTTGATAGAGATTACCACCCGAGCGATGTTATCCATGTCAACCCAATATTATATCACCATCCCACCGCTTACCCTTATGTAATATGATAATGTTATAAGGGTATATGTGACAAGAACCTAAATCTAGGATTATGGACATTATTTTTTTATATAATAAAGAATATACATTAATTTTATTATTGCTACCATGTAAATAGTTTTAATGCACAATTTGTATTATCAGTTAACATTCATTTAAGAAATCTATTTTGATGAATTAATTTATTTTTGAATTAGATAATATTTTAATAATAAATAATTACTAAATTACATTTTATTAAATATAAATGATCATATATGTTTTTTGAATACAATTGTAATTTATATTAATGTTTGAAAGCTATTTTTGATAGAACCCAAGAATTTTTTTATAAATTTCAGTTTTTATATTAAAAGTAAAAAATTCACATATTTAGAAAATAATTTCGATAATATGAATATTATATTTGGAATTAGGACACTAAAATTTTCTAATGGTGAAATTTTTATAATTTTCTGAAACAATCAAATTTTTGGGTAGAAATTAAATACCGTTCAAATATATAAAGTTTTTTATAACATCATAATGACAAAATAGTGATGTAATAAAATACTAAAAAATGTATTTTCAGTCAATATATTTTTTACCATTAAAATAATGTAATTTTATAATTGTTTGACTTATTTTAAAAATCATTATTAGACACTCCAAGGCTTATAAAATACATTATCCTTGAAAATTGTTTTTCTTGAGATTATAACTCACATCTACATAAAAAATCGTAATATTTTATGATCATCAGATATAGGACTTATAAAATAGTTTTTTACACTACCCTTTGGAAGAAATCATGGTCAAAACCACGATATGGTTTGTTTGTTTTTTGATTAGTTTATTGCGTGGTGGCCAAAACTAAATAATAAAAGAATGTCCCTCTCTTTTTCTATATAAACCCACACAATCTCCCACTTCATTTTCAATAAATGCCTTTGGATCTTGACCCACCCTCTCCTTTATCACTATAGAATCCAAACAAGCTGAGCCAAGCTCTCATGAAGCCTCTGTCAATCATCTCCCATGTCGTTGGGTTCACACTTCCATGTAAGTGATTTATTTCTCTCTCATTTTTGTCCATGTTTCCTTATATTGTTATACCATTAATATTTCCAATTATAAATGTTCGGGTATAAGTTTTCACCTCCCCATACATCCATAATTATATTTGAATCATGAGAGACATCTTTCTCTTTAATTAATGTTTCCCATGTACACCTGCTACCATGCCGAAATTCAGTAAGGGATTTCTCCATCCTCATTAACATTCCAAAAATTATATTATATTATGCATATAAATTCAATTACATATTTTGGTACATGTATCTATGTGACCCAATTATTGTAAATTTAATTTGAATATAACGAGATAAACGTTTCTCTCTGATCTACAATTTTTTTGAATTCATATGTCACACTGTTATGCTGCCGAAATTGAAACAAGATTTTCCAAGCCAAAGCCATTGTATAGTGAATAATATGACCACTTCTCTATCATTTTTATTCACCATTATGTGCATTTAATAGTTTATTATAGAGTTTCATGTACGAATTCCACATTACTTTATCGTGGAACAAATGATAACCTTCAATGAATCCATTTTATAAGATCTATGTGGAACACTTATTCATGAAAGGAAATGATTAAGAATGGTTCACCCTAATAGAACTACAATACATTTGGTAAAGATTAGTATCATGATACATTAAGTTAAATGTGGGTTTACTCATGATAATTCATGATTTATGTGGTTTTACTCAAGCTCGTTGTGCAATGATCCTTAGATCATGCTAATATCATGTCAAATATTGTCTCCACATTTCCATGTAACGATAATGATGTCATATCATCCCTTTATGTTCTTTTTTCTCTAATGATTCATTGATATTCCTATTTCTTAACTTGTAATACATTATTCATGGTAGTCCTCTTTTACTCCCTTTCTGGGATTTATATCTCACCCTTTTCTAATGCATGTCCTTAGGTTATCCCAAGCAATGCTATGTACGAAATAATGTTATGGACATGCAAAAGAAGTTTTCAATAATGATGTTGTGTTTTATGTTATAAGTTGTTATTAATGTTCCTACTCCCAAAATACACTAGAATTATCAATACTATTTATTTTATCAAGTGAAGGGTTTATGTAATAAATCATGTTTAAGTGTTTAATAAAGTGTAGTGTTGTTATATATAACATCCCCAAACATACACTCCTAGATTCAGTGTTAAAATATAATCATTATATTTTCTTCCCTTATGAAAATAAACATGACCCAATTTTAGCCATTCAAGAAATACAACATCAAATTAAAATATGGTAATAAATATAAACCCACTGGATTTTTAGGTTTATAGTTTTATAGAATTCAGAAAAACTCCTACATAAAAATATTCGTGAATTTATATAACAATTTATCCCACTATACATAGAATTTTTTTCCATATTATGTCTTCATCATTATTTCAAATCATATATAAACCCTATTGAATACTTTATAAAATGTTTCCTGAGAAAAAAATGTTTACTATGAGAGATAAAATTTTGAAAACATTTTCCCCATGAATAACATAAAATACCATAGATTTTTTACAATCTCTCTATTATTATCTGATAAAATATACAATATAATAATATACCCATGGAAAACACAATTTATAGTCAATTAAAAATTAAAAAATCATAATGAGTAAATTAAAACATGCATAGAAAACTTAGAGAATCATATTCATAACCCATGTTCAATCATGTAAAAATGTTAATGGAGAATATTTAAATCTATATGAAAAACCACCATGGTGAACTAAAACCTACTTGGCCTTAAATAAAAGTGACATTACACAATTAATTGGTGATATATTTCTAGATCATCTTACATATAATCTATATCATGCTCAATCATTTGTTTAATCTATATTAGGATTACCCATTCTTATAACTTATATCAGGCTCACCCTTCTTCATATATAATTCTCAAGTACTGAATCATGAATTAAAAAATTATTCTATAATATTCTCATCATAAAATCCTAAAAATATATTCTAATCCCATAATAAAATAATGTTAAATTTTTAAAAAAATATATATATAAATTCTCTTTTCCTTGAATATGATTTAAAAAAATCAAAAAAATTTATTAAATGATTTCATTTAAAATTAAACACGAATACCAATAAAGGAGACTAAAAATCATTTAAATTTTTTCTGGTATAAAATTATGTTATATCCATTAATTAATAATTAAAAACATTCATTAACATGTTGATAAAATAAGTTAAAATATGCCCATAAAAAAATTAAAAAGATTCATTTTTAAACCATTATAATGAACATAAAATATAGATAAAAATAAAAATTACATACCAACAAATCCGAAATAATAATTTTTATAAATCATTTAAATAGTATTATCATGTATGAAATTTTTTTGAAGGGAATCATTAAAATAGTATTTTTAAAAGACTCTTACCATATGTCTTAGATGTAACATTTATTTTTTATCTTATATATAAAAAACATTTATTTATTTTTTAGTTTATTAATAAAATTTATCATTTTTAATAAAATAATTATTAAATAAATTATTTAATTTATTTTGCTATAATATTAGATTACATTATTGGTATTTCCAATGTCGAGTGATTGGAGGATTTGTAGTTTAGAACATCATAATTTCCTTGGTATGATTTCTATAGTCAGAGACTCCATTAATCAATCATCTCTATACTAGTAATTATTAATTAAATATATATTTTATGGATTAAATATTAATTTAAAATCATCCATGAATAATGGTTATGAAGATGAATTATTTTCAAATTTAAAGATGGTATTATATATCTATATATGATTAATGTTACTATTTTTTCCACAAACATATTGAAAAATAATAAAAGTATTATATAATATTTCCTAGATTATTCTTAAATCATCAATATCATAAATCCTACTTAAATTTAAATATACATGTACAATCCATGTGTTGGGCTGTAGAAAGAGAATCACAATTCTTCATGGAGATTATAAATGCCATTTAAGCAAGAATAATGTTTTCATTATACAGTGTATGGAAACGAATGAAAAGAGACGATATATTATCCGTTAATATTTATAATAACATCATTAATATCACACACACATATATATACATTAAATAACTCATTAAAACAATCTGTTACAGGTGGTGATGGAAAATGAATTACATCAGGTTGTGAGGCGGTGGTTTATCATACACATGAATGATTTTTTCAATTCAAATTTGATGGATACCGAGTTAGATAAAGGTTATGACATAAAAAATTAACAGAATTCCTTAAGGATATTATTTATGTCATTATGTAACACTTTTTAGAAAAATTTTTAGGTGGGTAGATGATGAAATAAATTTGAAACATTCAATTAAAAGTTATAACTATTCCTCATATAATTTTCATTTTTATATTACTAAATCATCGTCTGATTGGAATTGTGCAAATAAAATGAACTATACCAAGTGGAAAAGATAATTTGGAATGGATTTGGTTATGTCTTCAAAAAACATTATTTTTCAAAAAATTGATGGAGATAATAGAGGAGGCAACCTTTTATATGTGGGGAGAAGTAGACTCTTGTAATTACAAACAATATTAAATTAATTTAAAATAATTTTTATCAAAAATTAGAACAAAAATATTATTTTTATATTATCGAATTAGTATGAGTATAAATAACTTATTACATTATATTTTGTTTATTTTTATTCAATGTTTTAACTATTAACTTTTCCATCCGACCCCCCCAAACCCCAACACGTAAACCCTTTTTATTATCGTCGTGTTATCTATTGTTTTACACAATATGATTAAATTAAGTCATAATAAAAGGTAAATTTTCCTAAAATGAACCATGGTTAATATTTTATATAATATCTTAATATTATTGATAAATTTATGATTTCACTTGATTTTGAAACATTAAAAACATATCGATTATTATAAAATTTTGTTGATGTCATTTTTTGTATTATTCACATATTTTTACTTCAAAACATCAATAAATATATTTAATTGAAATAAAAACTCTCTATAAAAAATAATACAATATTAAAAACCATAAAATTCATTTTATACTATTTTTCATCAAAAAAATATTACCCCATTTTTAACATCATTAACTTTTATCTTCTACAACTTACATAAGAACTATTTTAGCGATGTATAAGAGTTTAATGAAATTATTAAATTATTAAAATTATAAATTAACTACAATAAAAAAAATTAGATAATTATTTTTAAAATAGACTTAATATTATCTCAAAAATTATTTTTATACCTATGTGAACATATAACATATATTTCTATACATGTGTGAAATTTTTTATTCTTCTTTTCATAAAATAATATATAAGTATTTTTCAAAGATAAAATTTTTAAAAAATACAAATCATATACCATGTGTTATTATAGTCTAAACCAACAAATACGATAGTTTATATTTAGGTGAGAGATATATTTTTAGTCTGTATTATATTATTCCAATGTTTAATTACCGAATTTATCCATATCAAGGTGATAAATATTTACATCATTTGTCATTCATAGAATTTTTTACCAAATTATTACCTCATAATTCCGAATATGTAATAAATTATTTAAAATTCAGTTTCTATTAGTGGAAGAAGTTAATATAAGATCGAAATGAAAAAAACAATGAAAAAAGGTTTTTATGACAAAAAATGAACATATAAAAAAGTAAGGTATCTAGATTATTCATATGTAAATATTTAAATTATATATTATTAAGGAATAATTATGTTAATTTAATATAAAATTAAATGAATAATTTGATATTTTATATAATATAAATGCCAATTTTACAAAAATCATTATTTTTCATAATTCAAGAAAAAATCTATATTTTTATGAAAATCCTAAAATTTCCTCCTGAAATAATTTTTACATAATTATTTACAAATTATAAACATTTTATAAAATACAATTAAGAACAATGGAATAAATTATTTATAATATTTTCTCACAAAATTTAATAAAAAACATATTTGAAGAAAATTTAATTTTGATGAATAAATGACATTATTGAAAATTTGTGATTATTTCCTAAGAATGAATTGGTAATGTTTTCATGAGATGAAACCATGTATATATATATATATATATTTAAAATTTATTTTAACTTATTCATATGAACCATTTTACCTACAATTTGATAATGGTCAAATAGTATTTCTTAGTTCATTTAAGTTCCATGTTGTCTATCCAATATGCAATAAAAAAATATTAATTTAAAATACTGAAATATATAAAATTATATTAGAAAATTTATAATCCTTTAAATGTCCTTAAAACATATGAATTATTAAATAAATTAATTATAAAATACCATCCTTTTTTTAAAATGGATTTAAGTATTTATTCTTCCTTGAGTGTAACAATCCCAATCCAAAATTTGAAATACATTTTTAACATAAAATCTATTGAGTATACATTTATTTTGAATGCTTAGATATATATTTAATATATTATAAATTTGAACATATTCTATGATTTAAAATAATAATAAAATATAAATATTTTTTAGATGGTGCAGACGAAACAGTCGTAGCCTAAATTTTCCTTATAATTCCATCTTCAACTCGTTCTATTATTAAAATAATAATATAGTTCTTAAGAGTTCTAAAATTGATTTTTAACAAATTATCCCCAGTTCTTACCCATTTTAGTTAGAATAAATAATTTTTTAGGTTAACTAATTTTGATTGAGTTTTATGTTGATTACATTCCTAATTTAAATTATTTGAATAATATATCATGACAAAAAAATTATCCAGTACAGTAATTGGAAAATTATAACTTAATGATGTAACAATAAATCATGTCATCAAATTAAAGAGTCAAACTTCTTCATCTAGGTGATTTCTTAATAAAATTAAAAAACTATAATGTATCAATGAAACACACATGGAACATATTATATAGTATGGAGCTAAAATAATCCTTATAAGTAATATTTCTTTCATTTTATCAAAATACTAGTTTAAGAAATAATACATTGAGCCATATATATATAATTCTCTACTTTTTTAGTTTTAAACCTTAATTTTTCATTATTATTAGCCCACTTATTAGTATTCTTACAAAATTTATAATAGATAACAATAATAATCATAATGAAATTTAATAATATCATCACTATAATATAAATATAAAAAAACAATTCTCTAATAATGTAATAAATATATTTGTCAAAAC
Organism: Viscum album; assembly: GCA_963277665.1. NCBI lineage: Eukaryota > Viridiplantae > Streptophyta > Magnoliopsida > Santalales > Viscaceae > Viscum > Viscum album. The sequence goes on from OY728160.1 coordinate 1,934,105,920, forward strand.
ATCTATCACAGGATCATTTTCATGATTCAAAAAAAAACATATTATACACTATCTACTCATCAATAAGTATTTAATTCATTTTACCAATATATTTTAAACTATTATTCCTAGTAACTGAATCTTAATAAAAAATATATTTACTAGGATTTTCCCTTAATGAGATTCTTATAATTGTCAAATTTAAATTTAAAAATATAATGCATATTTTACATTGTATAATTCTACCAATCATGTATCAAGTTATTATAATCATTTCTTGACCTCAATAGAACATATAAATGTTTAGTGTTCCAACAAGAATTATTCTTATACATAAAACTCTATATAAATTTCTTAATATATTCAATGGTTGTTATAAAAAATCTATATCAATGAAATAAATTTGTGTATATATAATATTTTGATCATAATTATGGTGAAAATGTGATAACAATACTAATTTAACCCTAAATATGGCATAACTTTATCCATATATTGATAGGACATAAATTTATTACTCATAAATGATTTTTCTAACAATATAAAACATTATTTATCGTAATATCTTCTATACTGAATATAGTTTACCAAACAATATTCACCAAATGTAGATCATTTTTTATATACAATCCACAAAATCCTTTTTATCATTAGTGTTTACATTAATAAGACCTCATTCGAGAATGATAATAATCACCATAAAATACCATTATATGAACAATGAATCAATATAAATTTTATTAAGAACATTCATCTACTACTAAATATTCCTCTAGTTTAGAGTTATTTGAATTTCTATATTATGGGGAAAACATTAACCAATAATTAAATATAAAATATATTTTTTTCATCTAAAAAATTTAAAAATAATTAATATCAATATTAATCCTAAAGGAAATTATACCCATGATACACCACATTACCATATTAAATTAATAAAATAAAAAAATCAATAAGAAACTGTTAACTTTTTCTCATTGAAAATGAATAAATTTTTATATTTTGTTTAGTAATACATATAATAATATGTACATCACTATTAAAAATGTACATATGTGAACTCGTGATTTATTTACTTATATACAATAAATTTACAAGGAGGGGTTCATTATATTCTTCTATATTACATTCTAGTTATCCCATCCCCTATTTAGTAATTCTTCAAAATGTAAGAACCCATCAACTAGTAACTATTTTTCCTTATGTTGTAACTTTTATAAGATATTCCATTTTTTGGTTATTACCCTAAATAAGGATGAAATCCTCCAAAACAATACAGAATCAATTTAAACTCATTTACATCATTTTCAGTGTCTAAAATTCCACAACAACCAAAATTGGGTTTCTATTATCATTAAAGAATTAACCTTTACTACTTCTATGTATTTTTGTTCCCATGATACTATTTAATTATATACTTCAAGTAATTTTCATGAATACATCATCCAACTCTTTAAAATTCATCCGAAAAGTGTAACTATTTCTACCACTATTATTCTCATAAATCCATTATTTATATATATAGAATAACCCAACTATGAATGTCTCTTGGTCCCTTTAATACAAAATATCAATTAATATGTAATACCAATCCTTATATTAATGATAAAATAATTAATATAAAGAGAATAAACCCCCACTATTATCATTATTACATAATGTTTTTCAGTTATAAACCATTACCAATGTAACATCCTCTATCCTCTGTTATTTATCAATTTTTTTCATTTATATAGATTCACACTCTTGTAAAACAAAATTATATTGAAATTTATCTAACTACACATGAAATATATGGAATAAAAAATATAGTCGTTTTTATTAATAAATCGCATTCATGTAATATAAATTTAAAGAATATTTATAGACTAAAAAATAATATGATAATTTTATATGATTTTTTTGTTAGAAATAAATTGGTATTATTTTTGATGAAATGTTTTCCATGAAATATCATGATTTATTTAAAATTATAAATTATAGATTCTATAGATTTAAATTGTAAAAATGATTTGATTTTATATATATATAAAATTGACATTTGTATAGTGTGAATTTTATAAATTCCAATGAAAAAAATTATTTCCATGTGAATAATGGAAAAAAGGATTTTTCTAAAAATGGTATTTTCATTATAAGAAATTTGTTTTTTTATTTTTATGGGTTTTAAATTTATATATTTCCCCATTTATTACAAATAACATAAAATACCATATTAATTACTATTATTTTTTATGTGTTTACAAATGAATTTTTATGATTACAATAATATTTTTATAAAAAATAGTTTTTTACATTTTTTCACACAAATATTGGAATAATATTCCAACAATTCTATAAATATAATCTTGATAAATGTATTTAAATTTTTTAATAATCATGAAAAAATTCTAAATTGATTTTATTTTAGTTTTTGGTCACAAATAATAATTACCTTGATAAAACTTTATCACCTGACTAAAGGATAAATATCTTAGTAGGTGTATAACTAAGAGATATGGAATAAAATGACCCTAAAAATTAATATGTTTTATTGTATGAGTGTATCTATACCTTACATAGTGTATTTTTAAGAATTTTTCAATTTTTTGAAACACATACTTTAAAAATTAAATTATTTTATTTAAAAGATTAATTTTTTTAAAAGATTAACACACCCATTATTTATAACAGGGTTTTCTCTCCCCTCACTTATTAAAATAAACTGAGCTCCTAATGGGAAACTATTAATACCCAAAATCCTTCTTCATAATCCACTTCATGTTCTTTTGGTCTCCATCTTCTTGAAGGACCAATCATAGATGGTAGAATTTGTGAGTAAAAGGAAGATAAGTATGAGTTGGTATATGTCCTATCCAACCTATTTAAAGTTTTTTATTACTCTAAATTAAAAAAAATATGTCGTTACCGATATAAACTAAATAAATTAGTATCTCATATATAGAAAAATGTTATTATGTTAATGGGACCACTATGTTCTATCACTTTTCCATCCTATGAGAAATGAAAACATCACCCTTGTGTATGTGTGGACTATGACCACCGTGATGATATGTTTTACTTTTTTCATCATTTTATAAAAGGGATTGTCTAAAATATATAAAAAATTAATATATAATGTATTTGTAAAATTATTATAATTCTACCAAGATATGTTGTCGCTTACCTTTTTACCATTTCCGTATATTTGAAAATTTTAACACCTCTTGTGTGTATGTGTTGAATGCCACCTCCTAGATAAAATGTCATGAATTTTTTTTACAGCAAACATTGTGGGTCATAAAGATGAAAACAATAACACACAGATATTTAAGAATATAATTTTTTTCTCAATTCAAAACATTGCTTGATATCATGTTTCAAAAACAATGTCAATCTATAACAATACATGTTATATTACATTAATTTATGATAAAAATTTATTGAATATGAAAAAAATAAAATATATTATATTCAGATAGATATGTGTACAAAATATGAATATGAACAATTAATTTTATAAAAGGCAATTTTTTAGTAAAATAAATCTCTCTACATTTTTTACTTCATTTAAAAGATAAATTTCTATATTTTACAACCTTAATATTATAAAATTTAATTAATTATTGAAACATATCAGACTTCCTTCCATGTTACATTGTGTAAAAATTAATTTTTTTTTGATTTTTAGGGAAGGTCCATAGGTGTTTGGTGGAGGAAGGGAGATGTTTTGATGTGTTTTAGAGGAAAATTGTAATTTTAGAGAATAATAGTTATCTTGGAGGTAGATCACCAATTATAGATCTATAGTAATGGTAAATCAGTTATTTAATGTTAGACCACCAATGGTGTATCTACATTTATTGTGGATCTACACTAATATTATATCTATGAACTAACAGTAGATCACAAATGGTGAATCTATAGTAATAGTGAATCTGTAGTAATGATATTTCTCTAAACTAATTACTGATATCCAATGATCGATCTAAAGTAATTGGTTGTTTATCATAATATTGGAACTCTGAACTAATGGTAGATCACTAATTTTAGATATACATTAGTTAGGGATCTACAATAATGGTATATCTCATATGTAATAGTAGATCACCAATGGTGAATCTACCGTAATGGTGGATCTATAGAAACAATAAATCTCTATACTAATAGTTGATCACCAATGTTATATCTAAAGTAATGGTATATATCTATACAAATGGTGGATTACTAATTCTAGATCAATATTAAAGGTATATCTAGATTAATTGTATATCTATTGTAAGTCCATTTTTCCAAAATATTCTAGTTTTCCTATTTTTATATATTTTTTGATGACAAATGGTTTCAATTCCCAAATTAAAATTTCTTATATCCATTTTAAATGGGGATAATAGTATCCCATATATAATTAATTCTTTGAGACCTTTTAATTTTTTATACCACATGGTTTTGATGATATGTACCTTTAATGGAAAATTAAAACTATATATAATCCCACTAAATCTGGATCTGATTTTTTATGTTCCTTTATTCTTTCTTTACTGCTTCCATTATCCTGAAATTTTATGTTCTATAAGGTTTTCATTTTGATTCATAAAGTCTAGTTTCTAGTTCTTTCATGGGTTCTCCATGTCGGATATCTCCTCCTTTATGTGTAATCCCGTTTACAAGTTCAACAAGTGTGTGTAAATATTCTTTCTTCATGGTCATAATTACTTCATCTCTTATTTATTTGAATAATCCAGGATGGAATCTTATGATTATCAATGAAGAAATGGTTGAATATAGTTTAAAAGAGATAAATAAATTTTTTAAATGAATTTAATAAGTGGTATGGGAGCACAAGTATGTTTTTATCAATTGATATGGTTTTTTATTGAATCTACAGGGTATTAATACTCACTAAAAATTATGATTTTTGAGGGTCCATGTTAAGGAACTAGTTTTTGATTTTTTTTTAATAGAGGTTTCTGTGATTGTTTAAAATACATAATATTTATTTTCATAATAATTTATACCTTGTTAATAAATTAGATACTCTCAGATCATATAGATTTTTAAACTCTCTATAATTAATAGGTTGAATTGAATTAATGAAGCTGTGAATAATTAGTAAAACTCAATATGTGTTGTTTTTAATGAATTTTTTGATGAATTTGTGTGTCGCCTCTTTGTTGTGATGATGTGATGCATGTGTAGTGGCTTTATTGTGATGTGGATGAAGTTGATTTGTGAGGTATTTTATGGTGTAGTTGTGCAACAATGATGTGAATGTAGTTGTGATGTGTTGGAAGGTGGAAGTTGATATGGTTTATGGTATGTGGAAGTAGAAAAGAAAGTTGTGTAATATTTTTTGATAGTTTCTCCAATATGATTGTAATTAACATGGATTATCTATTAGAGAAATAAACCATAGTGGGATTTTCGGATTTAAATGGAGGGATATCAAATATAAGTAATGGGGCATGACGTTTTTAATGAACTCAATACTTTATATGAAATGTGGTAGTATAATGTAATCTAGAAAATGTATTCAATTGAATATGTTTTCTGTCTCATGAATTTTTAGTGGGTTTTAGGCATTTAATGGTAGTATTATATTAATGGAATGTTGGGAGTTGGTTAGTAACATTATTATGGACCACTAGGATTGGTATGTTTGTATATATTATATATACAACGTATTTCCTTTGGACTTCGTTACATTCCCCACCCATATCGAGCACCATGTGCTAACACCCACATCCACACGTGTGTGTGCACACACACCCAAAGATACATATATATATATATATTTGGAGGTTGACAACATCCTGGACGGAGGATGGATGGATGGGTACTCACTCTTACCTAGTCCCGCTTTTAGAAGATAGTCATATACATGGGTTGTGATGGCCAGAAGTCAACATGGTACCTATCTATATGTGAGGTGATGAGATTTCGTAACCCAATTCAATTTGGGATATATTTAAAGAAAAGAGTTATGGTGGTGGTCGTGCATGGTAGGTGGAGGGAATTAGGTTGATGTCCTACAGGCTCATGATACCCTATTACCCTAACTATGAGATTTCGTGGGATGTGATGACCTAGGTGTCTACACGATGGATGTAATGTGATGTATTATTATTTAGAAATCATGGGAGCTATAAGATGTATGCCGTTGAGGTGTGAGATCATGAAATCAGTTTGAAATAGGTTCGGGGTACCTTCATTGATATGATTCATATAATTTATATACATGGATAAATTATTTAGTGAGTGAACCATGGTGTGTGTGGATATGTTGATTATACCTATGTAGGAGTTGATGGATATAATGTTTTTCCCATGCGTGAATTAGTATGATCTTTTAACATTTTCATTAGGAAATTTTTTTCCCTTATGATTATTTCTATATGCTCACAGTCAAATATAATTTTTTTAGTTATCAATGAGGACTTAATGGACCATGATAAACATTACTAGATCAGACCTTGGTCTAGAATCTATATCACTGCATTAGCTTTTCTTTTGGGTATTGAAATTATATACGTTTATGTGTGTTAGTTTTATTTATACATGAATTTCAGAATGATTTTTGTTTCATTTTAAATTCTTTCACGGATTTTTTGTGTAATATCCATCAAATCTCCACATCCTACAACATTATATAGGGTATTGCATCCCATTTCATGATATTTTTATACTCACAGTGATTGTATCCCCCTCAAGACATACTAGAGGTGGGTGTTGATGTTAATTATATGTCTCCCTTCACTGTTGTATCTATTATAGGAGTGGGTTAGGAAACTGTGGTATCAAAGGAGATGTTTCAGAGTTAGAATAGAGGTCTATGTTAGGCATAGTGAGGATTCCAGGGGTTGGTATAGAAATTGTGTCACTTGACTTTATTCTATGACATATTCTTTGGAAAAATTATTATACATGAGATTATAGGGCTCCAGATGTTCCAGGGCATGGAATCTAAGCTTATTTAATAAGCATGTGTAGTTGACATTTTTCAGGGTAGAAGACAAGTTGAGGTACATGAATCATGATGGGTTGTGTTCCTTTTTTAGTTTGGTTTTTTTATGAATATTAAATTGTATAAATAAAATTCATATGATTAGAAATTAAAATAAATTCTATTTGAATTAGTAAATATTTATTCTATTTCTAGATAAGGATCGTGGCCATATTGTGTGTGTGTGAGTGTGTATTTGGAAGTGGGGAGTTATCATGTTGACCATGTTGGTCACTAGAGGGTTGATCTGGTCGAGGATGATGAACAATTGTAGAGGAATTTGTGATATTTTTAGTAGTACACTTTGGGGACGTATGAGGGAAATATTTATAATTTGGATTAAAAGATCTGGATTGAAGAGATAGAGATCACTTTCCCTTTGATATGGGCTCTGACTATGTAATGTGTCCCCTTGGTGGTAAGTTAGATGCGAGTAGATGCATATCAGTGGTAGATTTTGTTCCTTAGTGAGTGGAAGGAGAAATATGTTTCATGGGTCAAAATATAGAAGAATTTTTCTTTGGAGTTCCTATATTCAACCATGAAGGCCATGAAGAGGCATGAGCTATTATCCCATCAGAATGGGAGTGTGTCTTTGTCGGAGCTTGGGAACAAGTTCAAGGATTTTCTACGTCTTTTCCCTGATTTTTTCTCTAATAATGAATATTAGGTGAGACATCATACGGAGGCACCTCACCCATTGATATAGTGTCATGAATATAGTGACCAAAAATTTTTTACATTACTATTATATCATTTTAAAGACAAAAAACACAATAGAGTCATAGGATCCAAAGGTTTAGTGTATCTGAAATATTACAATCCTAAATAACTTTTACAAAATAACACATAAACATTATTTAACCACTTCTACTCTATATTCTTATATGACCTCATGTCCTCCTTCATACATGTAACCACATGATGATATACATCGTTGAAAGGGGTGAGTAAAAATCCCTAGTAAGGGGATGGAAATGGACATGATTCAATATAACAAGGGATAGCATAATCATAATCATTATATAATAATTATTGGATCATAACCATAAACTTGAGGGAAACATGTGATAATGTCATGAAATTTGGTGATTCATAAAAAAGGAACATCACAACTTAGTGGCTAAAAACCACAAATAGTTGTAAACAATGTTAGCATCATGTTCACGCAAAACATATGTGCATAATCATATCATCATTATTGTGATGAAATGTTGAATCATGTTCATTCATATTACAGATAATCTCATGTGATACATCATATTACCCAATTCATTATAAGTCTATATAATTTTTTCCCTCCCATCACATCATAACATTTACATAAGCTTGCATGATTCATAGAACATCTAATAATCATAGTCATGAATTAACCCCTGAAAATGAAATGGTTTCATAAGTATTTAATCAATCACGAATTCATGAATAAACATGAAGTTCTAATAATTAAATAAGTAATAATATATTTAGTATACAAATCATCATTATTCAGTTAAGAATAAAAAACTCAAGTGGAGTAAAATCTAGGTTTTGGAAATAATAGTTCTTTTAGAAAAACGTTGTATTTATCATAAAATATATTAGGAAACATTTATACCCACAAAAATAATAGTCAATAATTATTAAATGATATTTTTGGTACAATAGGGAAATATTTATACCATAGAATTCTAGAAAGAGGGATAACCCAAATAAATGTGGTTGGCTTCATGAATCCTCATTTTTTAATTCCCGCCTTATTTCATCTCTTTTTCACTTCATTAATAATAAATTTATATTTATTAAAATATTTATACAGAATTTATTTATAGTTATTCATATAAATATTTATAAATTAAAATGATTGGATTGTATTTATTAATTTATTTTGATGAAATTTTTTTAAATTATTCTTTTATATTTACATCTCAATTTCAATTCCAATGTAATTTATCAAAAATAAATATTGACTCCAAAACCATATAATACATATAATTAAATGTTTTTATATTATATAAAATTAATAATATCCATCCATAAATCTAGATATAATAAATTTCTTATAAATTTCTATGTATGTGGTTAATCGACTTTTAATGGGATGTTGATAAAAGAGTGTGATACGTATGTATAAAATTTATATTTGTCATAAATATGATAATTAAATTATTTTTGCATCATTAATATTATTATAACTTATATAAAAACTAATTTCATAGTTTATGGTTTTGAAATTAATTAGGAAAAGGAAGATTTGAAGAAGATGAAAAGAGGGAGGGGTTAACAGAGACTAACTCACTCCTTGATGTACATTCTCTTTTATGATAAAATAAATCCCTTGGGGATTGGAGTGGGATTACTCTATAATTTTATTAAGTATTTTAATTGGATTTAGTGGGATATATCATCTATGGTATGGGATTTGTAATGGGCGTGATGAGTGATTTTCCATGGAAAAGGAGAGGGGTTATTTATATGTCATTATAGTTGAATTTTTAGAATACAATTTTGAATAAAATATTATATCCAAGTTAAAACATGTAATATTGATTTATTTGAGATTTTAAAACATATTTTTGCTATATAATATGATTGTAATAATTTTATTACCAATATAATTTCTAATTCAATAGTTTAATCAAATGGCATGATGGAAATTTGCGAAAATAAAATTTAAATATAATACTATAAATTTTTCGGATACGGAAATAAACTTTTAGGTTTAGATATTAATTTTAAAAAATATTAAATGAAATTAAATATAATATTTTTTAACCTCTTATTCTAGAAATAATTTTTAATTAATACATTATAAATAACGTAATTTAAGATAAATTAGTGATGAGAAAAACTGTATTTTTACTATTTTTCTAAAAATGAACGTGTTTTTTTAAATTAACAAGAAATAACCCTTAAACAATTTCTATATTTTTATTTAAAAAATTATTATCATTTTATCAAAAAAAATTATATAATATGTAGTTTTAATTTTAAATATAAAAATAATGATTTTCAAAAAATACTTTTAAATACAGTAAATTAAAAAATGTTCTTTTATATTATATGAATTTAATAATATAGTGATTTGTTTAATTGAAATTTTAAAATTTTATTTATATAATTTAATCTTGATAATTATTATTTGCATCATAATTAATTATATTTGGGTGAAAATATTATTCCAGTAATCATGTAAATATTCTAACAGTCATATTACTATTCAAATGGCCACATTACCTCCTAAATATAAAACTCTATTAATTAATTAAAAGTTCTAATAAAAATCTTGGATAAGTCTGATATTTCTGTTTTCTATAACATTGATTTTTTTCTAAAATATTATTTATTTTCCTTACTGTTGGCAGTAGGGGAGATGATTTGAGTAGATTATGGTGATCCTTATTTTCATATTATAGATTTCCAATTTTATATTTTTTTCGATATAAGTGTTTGGATTTTAAAATGGTTTTATTTCTAATAAATTTAAGTATTCATTAATGAAATATAATATTTTTTTATTCTTTATATGTGTAATATTCATTCATTTCAATAGATAAATATTATTTGTAATCCCTAGGTCATTACATTATTCTCCCCTTTAGAAATTGTATCCATAAAATTTATACTACTATTCTTAGTTGAAAATACTTTGTTGTACATTTGTTTCATTATTTCCCATGTTTCCTCTCCAAACATACGGTTCCAAATGAATAATTTGAAATTTTGATTTGTCTTGTTGCATAGAAATTTTATTCAATGATCCATGATTTTCACCATCTTCTCTTCATATGATAGGTAATTATATGGTTTTACCACCTATGGTTTTTGTACATGTGATTGATTGGGTATGTATTTCATTGGGATTGATACATGAATCAGGTCACGAACATGATCCAAACTTGGTGGAAGTGCTAAAGCATAGTCCACTGCTCATATGCAATCATGTTTCTCAAAGGGGACACTATACATTGAGATGAACCTACCTTTTTTAAAGAAAAACATGAAGCAATTATATGGTGATATTTTAAAGAGAAATTTATCTCCAACATCAAAATCTAAATCCTTAAGAAGGTTATCACCACATCCCTTTTTCAAAATCTGAGAATATTTTATATGTTATTGAATAGCTTGAAAATTCAATTTCATCTCTTGAATAAGATTAGGTCGAAGCTTATTTAATTTTGCAACATTATCACAATAATTAGATTTATACATCGCATACCAATAAGGTCTCCATAGAGATACACTTGAATACTTCAATATAAGATTCGATTATATGAGAACTCAACCAAAGGTAGATGTTGATACCATCCTCCATTGGGTTATATTTAGCTGGCTATTATCATTTCCTATAACATATAAATATACCATTTAGGTTTTCTATTAGTTTGATGGTGATATGCCATGTTTAAATTCAATTCAGTAGTAAAATAATGTTGAATTGTTCGGTTGAATTTATAAGTGAAACAAAGATCACGATCAAAGATAATCGAAAGTGGAACCCCATGAAATATCTCTACATTATTAACATATAAAATTTCATGATTTTGAAGAGAAACATATTCCCAAATAGTGGAACAGTTGTATGTATAGGTGAGTTGATCAACTACAAGTCATTCCTTATTTTTTCGTTTGTATTTCTTCATTAGAAGAGTTAAAAAGTAAATAGTAATATTCCCCTTCTTCGATGTGGGTATAGGAAATGGTTTCATTATCCCTTTGGAAATATATATCTCTCTACTTTAACTTAACAACATAAAAATCACCATAAGTTATACTCCACAATATCATACTATTTGTTGTCCCACTAGAAGAGTTCTTTAACATCTTAGTACATCTTGGTACTTCCAAGATGGATGGAGAAATATGAGATATGACCATTGTCTAATATCCAGTTATATATCTCATGTGCTAAAGGCACAGAAAACCTCATTACAAAAAAAATCACACCATCATCATTTCTCTGGAAGCCAGGTAGTTCTCCATCCATTACTAAATTCATGTTCTTTTGTATCTCTATATCATCCCATTGTTCCTCCTTGATATTCGGTTGGATAGATGGTCGGGAAATATTTTGGGGAAGGTGTGATTTATTCCCTACTATTCTTATTTCCAAATATATAATTTTCATATCCATTAATAAACAGTTTTTCTGAATCCACATCAGGGATATAGTAGGAGGTTCTTTTGTTCTATGTTAATCATATAACTTGCTCATCCTTCTTAGATGACAGTGAATTGAGTAATCAATTTACATCATTATATCTTACTATATTATTATTTAATTTGGATACCCACTATGTGAATATATAATTTACACTATAATGATTCATATATATGTAACTCTCCTCACCATAGAGATAGTTCCACAAAATCATTATAGCATTGATCACTATTTTTAACTCTTGATCTTGATTCGAGTAGTTCTGTTCATTGATCATAATCTTTTATGAGGCATATGATATCAATTTAAATTTTTTTATGAGTAAAAACCTCAAACCATTCATTGAAGAATGATTTTACATCACAGAACCTTTTACACTTTTTTGTAGTTTGATTATATGTGTATTGATTAGCCTAATCCTAATACCCTTGAAGCTTTACCCACATTATTCCATCAAAACATACATTACACATTTCCATGTTAACATTTTTATAGGGATATAGAATCATGAGAAATTTCTCAAAAAATGCCGGTATTACCTAGCTAATCCCAGAAGAATAAGTATTACCACGACACTAATGGGACTCAGTCATTCCTCAAATGCCACATTCTTTATAGGGTCTCATGAAATTCCCTCACTCATAATCACTTGCCCCAATAATGTGACTTGTTTCCTACAAAGTCAATCTTTATAAATTTATCATATATTTTATAATACCTTAAGGATTCAATCACAATCCTTATATTCTCTTCATTTTCCTCTTTTCTCTTGGAGTAGATGCTAAAAATATCGATAAACACTACCAAAAACTTTTCAAGTTAGTCTCTAAACACAATATTCATTAAATCTATGAAGGTTGCAGGGGAATTAGTATATCTTAATGGTATAACTATGAACTCATATTTCTAATACCTTTTATGGAGATTTGACTTCTGAATATCTTGTTTATTCAACTTTAGTTATGATTTCCTGAATAAATATCAACATTTGAGAAGTATTGATCTCCTTGTATTTGATCAAATAATTCATCGATAATTGGAAGCATATATCTATTATTTATTGTGATATTTTTGAGTTATTTATAATCAATACGCCAGCACAATGATCAATAACTTTTATTTAAAAATAACATGGTAACAACCTATGGCAATTCACAAGGGGAATTTTGAGATAATAATAGCTCCAGGTATGACCTCTATTGAAAACACTAAATCACAATTTGGGAGATGTCTTGGTAACTCTACGAGAAATAAATTAGTGAATTCAATAACAATGAAAATTTCCTCAATTCTGATTATTTCTTTTGATGAAACCATTTGGTCCAGGTATACTTCTTCATAGGGTTTCATCACCCACACCATTGAAAGATTTTCCAATGGAGATTAATGGTTGTCCATTAATTTTTAGAATTTTATTTTATTGTTCATAATATTAAAATATATTTAATTTCCATGATAGTTTATGGGTTCTCTATATAATGAGATTTAGGCATTTCCCATTATAGCATCGAATTGCTGAAAATAAAGTATTCTAATATTATATGGATGAATCTTCTTAAAGATGATTATAGAAGAATATTCCAACACTTTGGTTTCAATGATTGAACCACTCTCTGTTTTTATAGATATCTATACATAAAGGTATCAAGGATTTGATTTATTAAATCTATAAAAATGTAATGATATAAACGAATTTGTGTTACCAGAATAAAATAAAACTATTTCCATTATTGAGTGAGTAGGAAGTGAACCATACATGAATTCATCTTCATTCTCCATTTCAATAATAGGGATGGAATAATCTTTACCTTTCTCCTTTGGGTTATATTGTAGATGATGCTAATTAGCCTCAAGTATACATGGTTTAGGAAAATGGATTCCCTATTACCCATTATCCATATAGTTCAAGTATTGAACTATAGGTGGTTCATTAGGAACATACTTCTATTTTTCCATTATGTTTTTTGGCTTCTCCAAGCCTCTTCGAAATTCAGGAGAATGGTGGCCATTTCTCCTACAGTTGAAGCATTTCCCCATCCCTTTAAGGTAATTCACATTATGATTATTCCACAATTATTTACATGGGGTTAGATAGATCCACATTATTATTTTATCATTTTACCCATCATCATCCAATTCCATATCTTTATAACCATGGAACCATTCTCACAACTCTATATCTACTTTGAGATCATATTGAACCATTTTTTCGACACTCTCAATGCCTTAGATTACTATGGAATATTGATTGTTTGATTTTAAACCAAAAAAGAATCTATCTATTTTTTCAGTCATAGTTTATATGAAAACCGCATGGAATAACTGGAAGGCCTTGTGAGGTTCTCCTAATAAAACATGATAGATTCGCCTACCTTTCTCTTCAACTCTATGAAATCTATTTCCATATTCATTAAAAGAGTTCTATGGAAATAAAAGGTAAGATTTATTTTCTTAATTTCTTCCCATCCAATCCCCTCAATTCCATCCTATGATTGGATTTTTATATCATCTCCCATCATTAATTTATGTCTCTATATAAATGATAACTGTCTAAATTCATCTTATCCTTCTTAGAAAAATGGATCACAAAAATATCTTCTCTACTGAATTAACCACTATTCTCTGAAAAATGGATCATAAGTTATAACAAAATGTTGGTGGTCATGGACACATAAAAGAAAAAAATGACTATTTGATCCTAACTGGGTAACTTTATAATTTCTATATGGTTTAGGCTATTATACATTACTTGAGAAAAATTGGTAATAATTTCCAAAAACATTTGAACTCCACATCTCATGGAATAGGGGATATCATTCATAAAATCAATCCATTGTCCATTACATGATTTGTTGGAATCATTTCCCCAAGTTCGCACAATTTTCTAAAATAAAAAAGGTTTGAGCAAAATGTAAGTCTAAAAATAATAAGTAATTTACTGTTTTCCCAAATTAACTCTAATGTCATATATTAGGGGTTACCTATGTTTATCATTTTTCTTAAACAAGTAGTTGTATATGTTTCCATATACATAGAATTACCTTAAGGGGTTTCACTAAAATTCTCTTTTCTTAAAACCCAAATTAACTAAACCTTTCTATGATACGAACTATAGTGACCCAACTATTTCTTACATACATATTACTTCATTTTAAAGATAAACAACACAATAACATTAAAAATATTATATCTAAAGGTTTAGTGTATTAACAAAATTACGCTCATTCATAACTATTACATAGTAAAACACATACATTATTTAATCACTTCATATCAATCTTATTTGTGTCCTATAATGTTCTACATAGAACAAGTAATAACCTGAGGATAAACATAAATGAATAGAGTGAGATAAAATCCCAAAAATACGATGAATATAGTAAATTAATTAATATAACCTGGGTGAGAATAATCATCATCCTAAAATAATAACCACAAGATCATTATGACCATTATGAGAAAGTCATTTGTTAGTGGTATGGAATGTGACCATGCATAAAAATGAAACACTATGTCTTGATGGACGAATACAATACATAGTTTTGAACAAATATAGCATCATGTTCATGCATAACATATGTAAATTATCATAACATAATAAATATGAACAAATATAGAATCTTATTCACATATTATACACATAATTTCATTAGATACATCACATTACCCAGTAAATTGGAGTGCTATATAATTCCGGTCCAACATTTCCCACCACAACATTTCCATAATCTTGCATTCCACACACAACTTATAACTATCAAAGTCCTGAATTAACCCAGGGAAAGGGATGGGTTTCATCAGGATTTTATAAATAAATATTTCATGAATAAACAATAGGTTCCCAAATGAAAATGGGAAAACATATTAGGTATAAGAATCATCCTTCTCAAGTGAAAAAAAAACAAATCAAGAAGAGTCTGATATATATTTTTTAATGAATTTTTCTTTTGGAAAATAATTGTATTTATCATAAAATTAAGTAAGGAAAATGTGTATCGCAAACTATATAAGAGAAGAGTAGTTAAATTACATTTAATGAAAATTATATTAATATTAATACAAAAGAGGTCGTGAAATATGGGAAACCTAGAAAAATGGAGTTGTGTTAAAAAAAATCCTCATACCGCAATTCCTACCGTAGTTTTTTAATTGTGTTCCTCATGAATAATAAACAAAAGTTTATCATGATTTTTTCCAGATTTTAATTATATTATTTTAAACAACTATTTATCAATTATAATCAATAGCTTATATTATTTATTTTCCATTTATGAAGTGGAATCATTTTCTATATCATGTTTTCCTTAAAAATTTCCCCCTTCGATCTAGTTTCCCTATTTTCATTCAAATTTGATATTATGAAATGAAGATTAAATACATAAGATAATAATACATGTATTTAATAATTTATTTAATATATATAATTAATAATATAAATCAATGAAGGTGGTTATAATAATTTACTTGGAAATGTCCCCATGGGTGGTTAACCGACTTTTAATCAGACATTGTCAAAAGAGAAGGAAATAGAAGTATAACATTTATATTTATCATTAAAATAATAATTATAGTACGATAAAATCATAAATATAAAGTGAAAATATGGAATAATTAATATTATATTATATGATTTCAAAATTAATTTTTAAAAAGAAGAAATAGAAGATGAAATGAGGGAAGATTTAATAGATACTTGCTCTATATCCTTGGTGTAGCTTCTCTTGTATGACACAATAACTCCCATGATGATTGGATTTCGGTTTCTAAAAAATGTCTCTAATTATTTTAAGAGGGTTTATTGGGATACATTGGGATGATATAGGGCTTTGGAATTGTCGGTAGGAGTAGTTTTCCATGGGAACGGAGTGGTGTCATTAATACTTAATGAGAGGGGTTTTTATGAATCAAAAAATTAGTAAAATATTATATCCATGGAAACCCATATAATAGTGATTTTTTATCAGTATAAAACATATGTTAATAAAATAACCTAATTTTGAGACATTGTTGCACATTAAATTTATAATTCCTTAGTTTCATCAAAATCAAAGGAGAAAAAAATTAAAATATAATATTTAAATGTATTTTTTAAGATTTTATGGCTTTAAAAAGTACTTTATAGGATTCAAAATTAATTTTACCATATTTTAAGGACTAATTTATGAAATTAAATATATCATTGATGAAACTAAAGTTATATAAAGGATAAAATCAATATTATATAATAATTTAGGTAATTTAAGATACACCAGTTATGCAAAAACCTGTATTTTTACTATTTACATGAAATGTAAGGCATTTCAGAAAATTACCAAGATAATAAAACATGGAAAATTTTGATGTACTGATTTAAAAAATGATAATAATTTTACAAAAATTATTTTAAAATATATGTATTATTAATTTTTATTATAAAAAAATTAAGATTTAAAAAATAGTTTAATATTTAGATTATTAAAATTATGCTTATATTTTTTTTAGTTTTTTAATAATGATAACTATTATAATGGAATTAAAAAAATTTATATTTACATAAATTAATCATGATAAGTATTATTTATGTCAAAAAAATTTATTTTGGGTAAAATTATTACCCCAACAGTCTGGTTATTTTTCTGAGGGTCACATTATTATTCTAATAGTCACATTACCTCTTATTTATACCATCTGATTATTTAGTTCAATAATCAACTAAATTTCCTTCATGTTTATATATTTCTACTCCCTGTAATTTTTATTAGTTTACTTTAATTTTGTTTCATTTCTATAGTTTTTCCTATATGGGTGATGAATCTGGTCGATTAGGGAAATCCAAATTTTCTAATTTTATTATTTTCTATTTTATATTTTTTGTCATATTTTTATGTTCATAATTATTATCAATTTCATTTATCATTAATGTAACAGTGTTATATAATGAAATACATTATTTTTTCATTCATTATCTGTTTAATACTTATTAAATTCTATTGAAAAATATAATTTGTAAACTCTAGTTTGTTACATAATTATTCCATAAATGTTTCCCATATATTTAGAGGTTTAGATAAAGGAAAATCATATCGATAAGATTCACCCATGAGGTGGTTTATTATGACTGGGGAACTATAAATTTTCTTAGAAGATTAAAGTTGTAATTGGTAGGTCCCAAAAACTAGGGATTTCAAGTATTCAACTAGTAATAAGTCAACCTCACTTTCTTCACTTCCATTCATCTGAGTACAGTGGTTTTAGGGTTCTTCTAGGGACCATTAGACCAGTTTGTATCATTTAGGGGGGTTTGTGTCCATCATTGGGATCTGTGCCAAGTGGATTCTAAAGATAAGTTTGGTATATGTGGATTGGTTTAGATTCATCCTCAGTAGCTGTTACTAGAGAGGTTGTTCCAAAATAAGGAAAACATACTTATGAACCTATCAGAGTGAATGGGGAAGGTAGAGGTCGAACTCATTATTTTCATATATCTTAGGGACCTTGAAATTATAGTGGCTATGGAGGAAGCTATAAAAATCAAGGTAGTGGATCTGGGCATAATCTATTGCACGTAGAGGCATCAGTAGTACCAGAGGGGGCATATATCATTAGACGTATACCCAATTTATCAGGTTCCTTTATTTTTTCCTTTTTCTGATTTGGATTCTTCACCACCCTTTTTTTCACCATTTCTATTATATACTCTAGTACATAGTTTAGAGGAGATCATCTTACCCTAGTGTTAAATATGTCATTTTGAGGTCAACCCATTTTTTGATTTTTGTTTGGGATGTAGACTGATCATGGGACCACCTCAGTATCGCAGAGAACTTTTCATACTATAGATGATGTTGTAAAATGTAATAATTCACATTACATGGTTGTATTTTGGGTGTTATTTTGTCAATTCTTTCTATAGCAATGTAGTGTTCTCAAATTTTGATGGACAAAATTATGTTTTTTTGTTGAGTGGAGTTGTTAGGTGGGTCGTTAATAATGGGATACCATTCCTTCTATGATGGGGGATATATTAGTAGAGTTGGTAGAATCTGGTATAGAGGAGACTCTGATGGTTTTCATGGAATTCATAGATTCTTTAACTGATTAGGTTGTGAAACTAACCCTTGACATGTTGTTTATCTTAGGATAAACTTGTAGTTGGGTTATTATCCAGTTTAGAAGGCTTTATATCACATGCCACCTTCTATGTTTCTATAAATATAGATATAGGTAGATGATCTGATGCAGGAAGGCTTCATATAGACTAGTGTGTCACCATTGGGTGCTCTCTAAGAAAAACCAATGTAGTTTTAGATTGTACATATGCGATCAAAGTTTGACCATGTTGATGATTAAAAAATTTCATCATCATTAAAGGATCGATAATTTTTTCGATCAGTTTAGGGGGGAATTTGGTTCTCCAAGATTGATATATGATCTACATATCACAAGTTAAGGCTGAAGGAGGATAATGTCCTGAATAAAGATTTGAGATATAGGTATGGGAACTTCGAGTTTGTAGTCATGTCGTTTAGTGTTAGAAACACTGTAGTAGTGTTCATAAGTCTTAATAACTCCTTATTCTATGATTTCCAAGTCTGGTTCATCATAATATTCATTAATGATATTTTAATCTACTCAATGTAAAAGGAGGATAATGTTGACCATATCTAGTTATTCTCTTATTTTCATTCATGCCACCATCTGGGTTTAAAGTTTCACATGTGTATTATTTTCATATAAGAGGTGCATTTACATGGGTATGTAGTGCCTTAGCAGGGTGTGGATGTAGACTCATCGAAGGTCAAGGATACTTTTTCGTGGGCAGTGTAACAATCTAAAACATTTATCAATGGAATTGTTTTAATAATTATAATCTTAATATATGTTATAGAACACACACATAGAATATATATCCCAATAAAAACATTAATCTCATAAAAATGATTAATTAAGTTATATTTATAAAAATTTTGAAATCTATATTGAATGAATAGTAACATATCTCTTGGAATACTAACATGGCCATTAAGAATAGTAATATTATAGGTAAAATTTTATCCTTACCTATGAACGTATAAATAAAATAAAGGCATCCTATAAAATATAATTTTAAAAAATTAAATATTATTATAAGTAAACAAATGTTTTAAAAATGATAAATTAAGTGATGGGTTCTTTGTAAAACATAAATGTTTATTAAAATTTTTATAAATAATAAAATTAATAAAATGAATTTTTTTTCATCAAGTAGATTAAAAAATTAATATATTTTTGTCTTATTACTATCAGTTAATTTTACCAGACATTAATTAACTTCTCAAACTGCCAAAAAATCTGTTATAATTTTAAAATCAGTGTTTTTTATAATACTTTTTTATTTTAATTGAATATTAAATTTATCAGATTTTGAAAATTATGATCATAAAATTGATTCTATCTTTTATTTTGACACATTGTAAAATTATTGGGCGGAATATTTGGAGTTTTTCTATAATACCTGAATTTTTAGTGTGTAGAAAAATACGGTAATTTAATATATATATATATATATATATGTGTGTGTGTGTGTGTGCGTGTGTTTTATAAGTTAAGTACACTATTCCTTGAGTCATTTATGATGTAATAATGATAATATCTTACTACCCTTAATTATTCTAATATATCTATTGATAAGTTTCATACTATTCATAGTCTTGATCAAAAAATAATAAACTAATGAATAAAATAATGAGAAACACCCCTCACCTCCTCTTTTAAACCAACACCACTCTACCTAATATCCTCTCACATCCCATTACTTGAAGATTATACATGTTATACCAAATATTATCCCCAATAACCTTCCTTACATTTAATATCTCGTGGTCTCATAAAAATACAAAAACTATTTCCCAAAGGTGGTTCTAAAAGACTAGAAATTCAACATGTAAAATCCTCTTTCTTTTTCTTTTAATTTCATTTCAATTTTATTACATTTATTATCTTATCATCACCTCCACTTATCCATGTGGCATAATAAATCTTATATATTTCATATAATATAATTTTATTGTGTTAATGGAATAATTTTTCATCAAATATAGTCACTTTTCTTTTTATTCTATAAATAAAAAGATCATCTGTTGTGTATCTATTTACTACCACCAGGGATGATAAATTTTAATTTTTTACAACCATCATCAATGTTAGTCATAAATAATGGTCTTCATTACACAATACTTTTGCCCTAGAAAAATCATGGTGAACTTTTTGTAGCATAACAATGTCAAAAAAAAATCATAAAATTGGTTTATTAGACAAAAATGGGCATCTAATAATTTTAAATAAAATTACCCAAAAAGGTAAATGTAAATTCATATCCCAACATGAGTAATTATAAATATATGTCATAAAATACTGAGTAATCTTCAAAAAAGTAGAGATGGTTAGGATCCCTTACAGAAGTTTGGTATGGAAAGAGATGTACATAAAGGATCGTGAGATGGATTAATGAGAGTGAAAAAGGACTCTCATAATTTATAAATGAAATAGTTAGTAAGGGTTTGTACAAAAATATACAAAAACTAACACAAATCGAAACTATCTATCATAACATAAAGGAGGTGCTGGAATTGAAATTAAAAGAGAGAAATCTCTTACGTGAGTAAGTGAATCCAAATGCTTAGTATGGGATCATTGAGAGCCTGAGGTGCCTTGGTATTACTCTAGAGATTGGATGAAAGAGTATGGACATTTTAGGGGGAGTTTTAGTAAAGATAAATTTTAGTTTGAGTGGTTTTATATCATTAATGAGGGACATTTATTTATTATTTTTGTATTGCACTCTACATAAAAAAAATATCCAAAATAACAAACCACACCATGTTTTTAACAATTAATTTTTTCCAATGGGAGTGGTACTCAAAGACAAATGGTTGACCATAATAAAATAATCCCTTTCTTATGTGGAGGTGAGTCGTACTCTTAATGAAATGGCTTTAAAACCTTATAATATATTAGTTGATTTGGGGGATTCACACATGACATTTAAAATTTATCAAATAAACATAAAATAACATTAGTTTAAAATTTAAATTTTTATTCAGTCACATATACCCCCCTAATAGTATTTATTAAATTACTTTTGGGTCACAATGATGCCATAATACACACCATATATTTATACGGTATTTAATTCTTACCTAAAAATTCAAATATCTCAGAAAATTATGAAAAAACAAATTTGGATAAATTTTAAATTTTTATTCCCCAAATAAAATTCATTTTATATAAATAATTTTCTAAATATGTTCATTTACACTTTTAAAATAACAATCAACAATTTGTGAGAAATTTTGGGCTTTTGACAATAACGGTTTTCAAAACAATATAAAAATTTAATTTGACATCATAAAAATTATTTGATCATTTATATATTAAACATTATTTAAAAAAATTGTTAAATCCTTATTTATTTTAAAAAAATTATTAATTTTTAAAAATAAATTCATTAATTATGATTGAAAATTACAAAAAAAATAATCATGTTTTATAGTATCAAAATTAAAATAATTTATAATGTAACAATAATAGGATAAATATACATTTATTATTAAATAAAAAAATTTAAAAATTCATATTTAAAAGTTATTTAAAAAAACTCCCTTAAATACACCATCATACTCCATAAGAGTAAGGTGTGTGACTTTGAGACTTTCATGGGGTGGTTTAGTGTAGAGGGTTTTGTACAGGATCTCGATGAGATTAAAATTCTCTCGTAAACAATTTCACTCAAGATTATATAGTTGGATCTCATCTTGGGATTGGTTATGGGAAAATCCCAGATATGTTATCTTGCTCATAGGCTCTAAAAATGGGCCATATAGAGTATGATCCTACTAGTTTAGGCCATAACCTTCTATGACTATGTCAATTGGATTTGTTAAAACCCTATATTTATACTAGTCATGTGATCACTATTCAATGGCCAAATTAATAATGGTAATGATACGTAACTATCTTTTAAATAAAATTGGATATAATAAAACAAAATTTGGGCTTGTTTTTTCTATAACTGTATAAAATAATAAAACATTTAATTAAAACAAAAGGGAAATTTTATTTATTATATTTTTAGTCATTACAAAAATCCCATGTGATAAGCAATGTTATGATAGATTGAATGATATCCAAAATTATTTGGGAGGAGGAGTTCCAAATTTCATGGTGGTGATTACCAATCTATCTTAGGTTGTACACAATTACCAGAGCAATATGGAATTCCCAGATTCACCTAAGAGGGAGTAACTAGACATCGAGTCTCTAATAATACAACAACCACCGACGCTTAGTTGATATTCTAAATCACTATTGTCGAACAGTGGGTCTGCTCAATGGATAATATATTTTCTATAATTCCCTTTTCTAAGATAGAGAAGGGGAATCTGGCCATATATCATCCAGATGGAGAGGTCCACCAATGGTTGGGGTTACTTAAGAATACCAAGCTAAAGGAATAAATTGAACATATGGGGTGGGAAGATGATAGTATAATGTTTCATAAGAAGTATTTCCATCAAATTATTTGTTCAATTATGGAGATATAATTCATAGAGAAAAATAAAAGGAAAGGACAATATATCATGATTAATAAAAAAAATTCACCAAGGATTTAAAGTTATGCTTTGGTTTTTTTATCAACATTGATAGAAAAAATGATATATTCGTAAGTGGTTTAAAAAAATTAAATTCAAAAAGTTATATAAAATAAAAAATTTGGGAGATATAAATAATTAGTTATATATGCCATCAAAGTGGATACAATGTTTGTATAATGGTCCCATTGTTATAGTGATAAGACACCAAATATGGAGTTTAATGATAGATGATCTGATAGGAATGGTGGAAAGATAGCCCAACCACTCACATGAAAAAAAATACTGGAAGAAGAATTATGGGTACTACCTCAAATGGATGGGGAAATGCTTCAAGTATGTGAGATAAGTCCACAAAGCTAATGAATGTCAAAGATACATGAGAAATTTAGAGAATGTAGTGGAAAAAAGGAGAGCACAACCCATGGTTCAATGTAAAAAATTTAGTTATTAAGGAGAATATGTAAGCTACTAAAATAAACCTCAACTATTCATGGGTAATCAGCATCATCTTCCAAAGACAAAGATGAAAGGGAATACTTATTCAATTACTACTCCTGAAGTGGATCAAGAAAATGAAGACACAGAAGGTACACTTCCTATTTACTAAATAATGGATAAATTCATTATTGATTTCGGTCCTATATATTCCATTATATCTTTAATTATTTCTAGAACTATTTAATTGAATCCCCAAAACATTGAAGTGGATATATACAAAAAAACAACTTGTAGTGAAATCATTTCTACTGAATTCTTATAGTCTTCTCATACTGGAATCTGTGGGAATATTCTTCTTGTGAATCTCATGACACTTTCATTAGTATAATTTGATGCTATAGTGGGAATATATTTCCTCTCATTATATAGAGAACACAACAACAATTATAAAATGCAAATATACCTTAAAATTTCAAATCATACCTTCCTCCTCTAAAAAATCAAGTAATATCATGAATCTTCTTTTGAAAATACTTTTGTGGTGTAGGTGTTGATTAAATATGAAGAAGCATACCTCACTCAAATGGTACAGTTAATGGTATCCACCAAGGAGAAATTCTCATTGTTAGGGAATAAAATGATGTATTTCCCAAAGAGTACCACAGACTTCCCCCCAGATCAAGAGGAAGAGTTCATAATAGAATTCATACCTAGAGCAACCCCTATATCGCAATTCCCCTATGAGATGGCACCAATTTAACTAGTGGAGTTAGATAATTGGATACAAGATAATTTCAACAAAGGGTTCGTACTCCCTACAGCATCACCTTGGGGTACGCATGTGCCATTTATGAAGAAAATGATAGATCAATGTGGTTTTTCATTGACTATTGCTAACACAATAAGATCACCATGAAGAACAAATATAATCTTCCAATAATTTATCACTAGTTTGATCAACTATGTGGAGATAAATACTTCTCAAATGTGCATATTTCTTTTAAAATATAATTATATAATGGTGAAGGAGTAAATATACTAGTCTTCCTTCTGTACAAGGTATATTCATAATGAGTTTCCAGAGATTTCCTTAGGAATTACTAATTCCCAGGAAATCTTCACGGATTTGATAAATATAGAATTTTGAAAATACCTTGAAAATTTTATTCTAGTGTTTATTGATGATATTCTATTCTACACCAATATCAATGAGGAATAAGTATAACATATTAAGATTGTTCTTGATATATTAAATAAGGAGAAATATTATAAGAAGTTCAGTATGTGTGACTTTGGAATGTAGAAAGTCAAATTCATGGGACATGTGATCACTAGTGAGGGAATTTATTTAGAATCTTAAAGAATAATGGAAGTTGAGAAATGACCCAAGCCAACTACTTTCCAGCAAATCAGCAATTTTATTGGATTATAAGTGCACTACCGAGGTCTTTTGAGAAATTTCTCATGGTTTTTTACAATGTATACTATGATAACAATGAAAGGTTTAAATTATTTTTGGACATAATAATATGAGAAAATTATCAAAGAGATAATGATAAGGATGATCATTGCACCTGTAATCATATTTTTGACAAGTGGAGAATGATTTGGGATATGCAGTGATGCTTCAAAGAAATTATTGGGTTGTGTACACCTATAAATGATAAATTTATACCCTTCACCACATGAATGTTTATGATCCATGAATATAACTACCGAATACATGATTTGGATCTAGAATCTGTGGATTTTTTCATGAAAATCGAGTTATTATCTCTATAGGGAGAAGTGTGACATATATATCTATAAAAATAGTATAAATTATATATTCTCATAAAATGATAACAATATGCATCAATGGATATAGTTACATATAATCAAAAAAAATTATTCCTCTATTAATTATCATCCTACCAAGTTGAAAAAAGATTGGATTTTCTTATTAGAAAAGAATCAGCTACTCTATCCACGATGCATATTCAGAAAGACCAACTCTTTAGGTATATGAAAAGGATGGATTTGAAATCATAATTACATGGAGTGAATCACACCTTGAAAAAATGATTTCACAGAAATCTATCTGAGAGAATTTCAGGGAGGCACAAAGAGATGATCGGGAGATTCAAAAAAAAGAGAAAGCATTAAAGGAATGAGAGATGTAAGAGTTACATCTCAATGATGATGGTGTGATTAAGTTTGGAATGAGAATTTGTGTGCTTTAATCACTTTGGATAAAGTTGGATCTACACGATAATGGGAATTGAACAAATTTCCCTATCCACTCGTTGATTACCAAGATGTATCATGATCTTTGAAAACACTTATAGTTGGACATCATGAAGTAGGATATTCTAGAATATATCTCAAGGTTCTTAATATGTCTAAATAATAAATTATAATGACATATTTCCAAAGGCATTATGCAACTGTTTCTTTTACCCATATAGAAATGGTACAATTTCAATATGGAATTCGTCGCTAGTCTTCTAAAGACATCGAATGGAAAAGTTGTGATATGATTTGTGGAGGGAAAACTCACCAAGACTGCTCATTTTATTGCTATCTGGGAAGATATATCTCTTGAAAAAATTTCTATAATATATATGAAGGAAGTGGTGAGGCATCATGGGGTGCCAATATTAATCATTTCTAATCATGATCCATGGTTCACATCTAAATTATAGAGAATTATATAACAGATTTTGAGTATTGAAATGTATTTCATTATGTCCAATCATCCCAAAACAAATGGAAAATCTTAATGGACTAATCATATTATCAAAGATTTGATCAGAGCCCCCTCAATAAATATCAAATGATGATGTGATCATAATCTCCCATTATTTTATTTCTCATTCAAGAATAGAATCCACTCATGTATTAAGATCAATTCATATGAATATTTGAATGGAAAGCGATGTAGAACTCAAATCTATTGGGATAACATTAGTAAAAGAAATCTACTAGGACATAATTTTGTGAAAGAGATGAAAAAGATAGTTCAATCCATCTTGCAACATATCAAATCTCCTCACAATCAGAAAAACATCTTTGATAACAGGTGTTGAAGGGACTCAGAGTTCGACATTGAAGATAATTTCTTCCATCTAATAACCCCATGGAAGAGAGTCATGTTTTTTTGAATAAAAGGGTAGATTATCCCAAGGTAAATTGTCCACTTTCAGATCCAGGATCGTATTGGAGCTGTGTGTTATCTGTTTTCACTTACTCCAAATATGGATAAATTTCATGACGTGTTCTACATATCCCTCTAGATCAATATCTGACCAGACCCCTCACATATACAGAACTCATAGGTGGTACAACTGGAAGATGATCTCTCAAATTATGAGCAGATGGTAAAGATTTTAGACTGGAGAGATAAGGTTCTACATAACAAGAATATACACTTTATCAAAGTGTTTTGTATGAACTATAATTATGAATAAGTGACTTTAGAACTATAGGATGTGACGAAGGATGAGTTCCCTTGCCTGGTTGTGAAAAAAGAAATTTCAAGGGAAAAAATTCAAAGTGGGGGAAGAATTTAATGACCCAAAACATTTTTCAATGGAGTTATTTCCTTTATTCCAATCCTATTTTATTTTATTAAAAATACACATCATAGGGATTATAATAAAAAATTCAATCTGGTAAAAGAATAATTAAATGAGTTATATTTAAATAAATTAAGGATCATATACAAAAGGAATGGTAACTTAACCTTTAGAATAGTAACATGACCATTAGAATTAGTAATCTGGACAATAGAATAGTAACCTCACCTGTTAATGTATAAATTAAATTTAACCATCTTATATATTATAATTTTATGTAATTATATCTTAGTATATGTAAATAAATGCTTCAAAATGATAATTTATGTGATGGTATTTTTTGGTAAAAAAAATGTTTATTTATAATTTTTTATTCATAAAATGATTTAAAATTAGATTTATTTTCATAAAATATATTCATGAATTAATATTTTTTCTTTTGATTATAATATAATTTTATGAGACTGTAATTAATTTTTCATGGCGTTATATAATTAGTTATAATTTTGAAATCGGTATTTATTAATAAATGTTCATATTAATTAAAAATTAAATTTCTCTTATTTAGAAAATTATTTTAATAAAATTATGCCCATTTTTTAATTCTACACATTTATAAATGTTGTGGGTGAATTTGTGACATTTTTCTAAATTAAATTAATTTTTTTGAATAGGAATATACGGTAATTGACTGTATATATACAATATAAGTTAAATACACTATTCCTAAATTCATTACTGATGTAACAAAAATAAAATTGAACTCCAAATAATTATTTTAAAATATTTAGTGATAAAGGTCAAACTATTCAATGTCATGAGCTGAAATAGTAAACTAATGATAAAAAAAGAGAAAGATCCCCTCTCCTGACCTATAAACACCATCTCTTCTCCTCACACATTCCAAGTCTTGAAGCTTATCTATGTTCTACCCAATCATATTCCAAATCCCCTTCCCCATGTCAATAATCCCTTGGTCTCCTCAAAATACCAAAACCTTTTTCCCTAAGGAGGTTTTCAGGGAGGTTAAATTAAAGTTGTAAAATCCACTTTGTTTGTCTTTCATTTTATTTTCAATTATATTTATTTTCAGATCCTCTACCCACCTCCACTAATAAAAGTGGAATTATAACTCTTATATATTTTATAAAATAAAATTTTATTTTGTCAATGGAATAAGTCATCTTCAGATCTCTTCCCTTTTCCTTCTATTCTAAAAATGAAATTATCGTCTATGGTGTGTCAATTTACCACCACTATGGATGATAAATTTTCATTTTTCACTAAATCCTTCAAGTATAGTCATAAAACCATTATTTTTTTGAATAAAATTTTATTATACATATTATATTTTATACAATGTTTTGGAACCAATTTATATAAATTATGTTAAATCTAATGGTATTAGCTTAAATGTTTTGCAAAAACTGCCAAAATAAATTAAACAATTTACATCAACAATGTATAAAATGATTCATCCTAATAACATATAAAAATGATATATAAGGTCATATAATATTATTTATATTAATTAATAACATATAATTTCTATTCATGATAATTATCCTCATTTTACATGATCATTCATACCTGTATATAAGTGAACTGATCCAGAAAACCATGAAACTAACGCTTCTGAACAATGAAATTTGCCTCTATAACTCATCATAATGGCAAGAAACAGTCTTAATAAATTTATAATAAATTAATTCAATTTATAATATGTTCATTAATTATTAATTAATTAATTTTGTTTTATTATC
Organism: Viscum album; assembly: GCA_963277665.1. Lineage (NCBI taxonomy): Eukaryota > Viridiplantae > Streptophyta > Magnoliopsida > Santalales > Viscaceae > Viscum > Viscum album. Next base: position 1,934,135,394 of record OY728160.1, read on the forward strand.
CATTTTATTAATGTGAATAAAGCATTCAAATATAACAGAAGGGGATTCTCGAACCCAATTGACTTTCTTTTAGTTGTTCCTCCTTTAGGAAAACATTTAGTATTAATGTTATTATATTATACATCATATATACTTCCATTGTCCATAACTTTTATTTTTTGGGATATAAATTCTCTAAATCTAATTTCATGAAAAATGCAATGATTTTTCCAAAATAACTATTCTTTCTAATGACACATGGATTTCTTTTCTTGAGATTTTTTCTTATTCACTAAATATTTATGATTCTTATTCCAAGTATGTTATTTCTTTTTCTTTGGTGAAGAACAAAGTTTATTCATGAATAATGATTTATGAAATTCTAATGAAACCTATTTCGATTCCATGGGTTATTTTATGTCAAAAAATTATATGTGTTCAAGGTGGAATGTGGGATTATGTAAATATATGATGTGATGGGTGAACCCATAATTATATAGCACCCAAATTCAATGGTTAATGTCATGGGTCTCATGATATAATCTGAAATATGAATAAACCTGATGGTACCTTTTTGACAATGATGAATTTATGATGATGCACATATGTTATGTGTAAACACGCTTCTACCTTTGTTCTCAAATATTTTGGGTAGTTGACCACTAAGAAATGGTGTTTCATTTTTATAAATGGACACATTCCAAACCATTGTAAAATTATTCTTATCATTATTATGATGATAATTCTATTCTTGTGTTATAATAATGATGATTATTCTCACCCATGTTTCATGTCTCTTATTCATCCTATTGCTATATTTTTAGCTCACCCATTCATTTGATGTATATCCTCTGGTGAATACCTATTCTAAGTAGAATAGAAGGGACAATATGGAGATACAGAATATGGAATTAGATAATGTTTCCCTTTATTTTGTGAATTTTATGTATGATACCAACTTTTTCAATACCCAAATCCTTTGGATCATAGTTGTGTAATTCTTATATGGTGTTTATCATTAAAATTATGTTATAATCTTTTATGAAATGTAGGTTCACTATAGACACCACCAATGAATAATGTATAGGTTCAATACATCCTTACTATTAATTACTATTATCATAGGTGAATATATGATATCTCTTGGATTCTATCCTTATTGATATATTTGACTATAAAAGACTATTACATTATCTTGAAATATTAGTTTTAGGAAGGATTCAACTAAGTGAATAGAATGTTTCTCCAGTGATTTAGTTCCCAAAGGAGGATGTTTTTTGTGAGGTTTTTTTACAATCCCCATATGGGATTAAGATTCATCTTGATGCAATAAATGGTAGTGATATATTGTTGGTCTTATAAGGTATACCATCATGAGTATAACTATTCTACCCATGATCTATAGCTAGTCGTAGTTCTTTTTTCACAGATGTTTTATTTCCAATACCTCATTGTGGAGCACTTTGATTTTATTATATATCATAATAATTTAGATATATATATTTTTATCATGATCTAAATCTTTGAAAACAGAGGTGGATACTGTTTCTTGAGGATTTTTATTTTTAGATCTGCTATAACTCATGAAAAGGGGATGTTGTTTATGATTATTTGAGTATAAAGTCATGAGTAGATATTGTTTAGGTGTTTGGGTATTCTTGTAGACAAACATGAGAGTTGGACCATTACAGTTAAATTTAATTGAGTATTATGGATAAGTTTTATTGTTTCAAATAAAAGTCTAGAATTATATAATATGGAAGGTTTAGGAGTGTATATGGGAATACTCATAGGATTAATTTATGATCATTCTTTCTAGCCCTAGTGATACCTCAGAGGGATGTTTGGAGGATGGATAGAAATGGAGGATGCTTTAGGGGAGGTTTCTTTTTCGGGTAGAAATGATTAATGGAGTCCTAAATGAGTATCAAAAATAACCTATTGTGGTACCCATGGAGTGTCAAATATTTACCACGATTTTAGGATGCAATTTTGATGTACTAGAGTGAAATGATCAGTGGAAAATATTGAGGCTCAGTGTACGGTTTTCTAGAAGTTAAAGGAAGAGAACCATGTTCATGCTGGGTTTTTGTAGTTGTTTGAAGTTACTGAGGGGATATTGTATGGCATTTAAATGGTTTTCTTCACATGGTTACTCCAAAATCAGGGAGTTTTGGATATTATCTAGATTTTTTTAACATGTTTTAGAACAATAACACTTCATGTTAATCAAGGATTTGGGTGTATATTATGATTTTTCTAGGATGTATATAGATTAGTTTATCGAGATACTATGATTAAATACGTTCATTGTCTTAGATTGGGTTTCATGTTTTATATCACAATTTTATAAGGGATTATAACTTGATTTTGGAACATATTTATTGATTAGCACTACTTGGAACACTTAGACGGATTGGATTAAAAATATAAAAATCCATATATTGGAGGACATGTTGTGGTTGTGTGTATTGGACTTCAATAGATTATGGTCATGACACCTACCCTTGGTTGATTTTTCTTTTGGAAACACCCATACATCATTCATTATCATAGAACTATTTGAGGATTTGTATGGGTGGGATTATTTTTCACCATTATACTACGAAGATGTTGGGGAGTCATTAGTTCGTTGACCTGATGTGGTGAAGATCATGAAGTAAATGTTCAGTCACACTGAGAGAGGATGAAAGAAGTGTAGGATTTAAAATAATCCTATGCCCATTAAAATAGGAGTTCCATGAAGTGTGAGTTTGGATGCCATGTGTTCTTGATGGTTTTCCATCAAGGTGGGTAGTAGAGGTTCAACAATGGGAGTAAGATCTCACACTTGTTTGTTGGATCCTTTGAGGTTTTGAGGCACATTGGTGATGTGGCTTACTGGTTGGAACTTCCACATTGGATAAATGGGGTCCATGAAACCTCCCATGTCTCTCAACTATGTTGGTATCATCACAATGACTCAGATGTCATTTTCTATAGAGTGTTCCATATCGAGGATGATGTGATGCTCAAGTAGAAGTTAGTGGAGATTCACGATCGTCAAGAGAATTTGTTACAAAGATGGACCATTCCTTTTGTTTTCATTTTATAGGGTAATGGAATCATGGAGGAGTGTACATAGTAGCATGAGACACATACTCATGCACAGATTTCAATGTGTTTCTGAGAATTTTTAGTCTTCACTTTTCTTGTTTCCATTTCATGTGATGTTTGGACCTTATTTTTTATATGAGATGTTCTTCTTTATTGATTTGTGATTTATATAAAAGTCTCTGGAATATAAAAACAATAGAAACTAATTATTAAAATATAATAATTGTAATACATATGATTAAACACATGCGAACGATTCAGTTCTCTCCAGATAAGATATTATTGAGACATGGGGGGAATTTACTAATTCATATATTTATTTCATTATAGTTTTTTGGGATGTTGTGGGATCTTGGGATGGAATGATAGGTTGGTGGAGGTGTTTTTGATGTAACATGATCCTTGATAGGTATCTCACAGGATGGTTATTCAGACCTTTCCTATCATTCATTATCGGTAAGTTTGAATTTTTCATGGGTAATAATAGTTTAAGATTTATTTTATATAACAGATTAGACCGCACATCTAGTATATTTGGGATAACTCAAACGGTTGACGTAACAAGGGAAGATCCAAAGGTTTTTATTATAGTAAGGGAGTACTTTTGAGGTGTTTTAGAGTAAAAGGTGGTGTGTAGAGGATGATGAAAAATACTATTGATAGATGTTTAATAATAGACCAATATTAACAAAAAATCAATAAAATAATTGTAGATTTATAATGGTGGGGTTGTAGTAATGGTGGGAATAAATTAACAATAGATATCTATACTAATTATATATATCCAATTTTGAATATATAGCAATGGTTGATATCACAACTAATGGTTGATCACTAATGGTGGATCTATAAAAATGGTGGACCTTCTATAATGGTCGATCATTGAAATAAAGGCAGGTCACCAACAGTGGATCTATAGTTATGATGTATCTACAGTAACATTAGATATCTAAAATATTAGTATATAACAATTGGTGGATCTATAGTAAATATTGATCTACAGTAATGGTAGATCTGCAATAATGGAATATCTATAGTAAATCCTATTTCCAAAATATCCATCTTTTCCCATTTAATGTACTTCTTAATAAAAACTAAATTTAATTACTTAATTAAGGAATTTTAAATCTTTTTTAAAGGAGGATAATTTTATGCACTATTTCTTCAAACTCATGAGTTCTTTTAAATGGTTCAACCATGTGGTATTGATGATATCTTCCATTGTGGCCAATGAAAATCATATCTAAATGATCCAGTTTCGAATCTGATATATCAAAAGAGAAGTCATTAATTTTATATTTTCTTCATTTTTTCTATTGAGACTAGAGGCTATGGAGTCTTTTCTCTTGGATTAAAAGATCCTGGTGTCCATTTTAGGTTTGGGTTCTACCTGTAGGATGTCTCCTCCTTTATGGGATCCCATATCCCCATTTCATCAAGTAAGTGTAAATGTTCATTCATTCAGGTAAGAATTCCATCATTTTTTTCGTATTTATATCATATCAGGAGGGTAACATATGTTTATATATAAAATATTTTTTTCATACTAATTAGAAAAGGTATGTAAATTGGTTATATAAATTTAATAATGGACAATGTAATACAAGCATGTTTTTACTATTTGATATGTTTTTTAATACAAACTATAAGGGAATAAACCCTTCTAAAAATAATTTTCATTGGGGTACCTTTTGTGAACAGGTTAATGATTTTTGGAATCCATGTTTTGTAGGATTTAAAAACAGTTAATCTGAAATTGTCTAATCTCATAAAATTTGTTAATGAATTGGATTCTCTATGATCTTATGGATTGTGTAATAACACCCTGTAATAATGAAGTGGAATTCAATAAAATCCCATATTACTAATCTATAAAAACAATATTTGTGTAATTGAGTGTTTTTTTCTATGTGTTTGGGTTTTTTGGATTGTTTGAATGATGAACTTTATGGGTAGTGGCTATGTGGCGATGTGTATGCAGCAAGTCTATGATGGAGGTTGTATTTTGACTGTCCAGTAGTACTGGGAATGTGGTTGTAATGTGTTATAAGGTGGATGTGGATGATTTTTTCGGTATTTGGATGTTTTTCTACCTATTTTATTCTTTCTTGTGAATATTTCCTGAGTATTAATAAAATTAACTTGGATTTGATGTTAGAATAATAAACCATAAGAGTTTGTTTGGATTAAATGGTCTACTATTAAATATAAATTAATGTGATTAAAATTATTTAATGAATTAGTAATATTAATTGAAAATTAATGGAAATATAAAAATTCTAAATTCAAATTAATTGAATATAGTTTTAGGATTATGTCTTCTTGTAGGGTATTTTGTATTTATCTCAAAATCAAAGTGAGTGACTGTTTTTAGTTGGTTGGTACCTTTGTTGTGAACCCCTTGGATGGGCTTCTGTATACCTATTATATATATATTGTATTTCATTTTCATTGATTTATGTGACCCACCCACATCAATAACCATTTGATGACACCCATAAATATATATATATATGTGTGTGTGTGTGTGTGTGTGTGTGTGTGTTTGGGGGTGTTAGATTGACGTCCTCATGGGAGGATAGAATTCCAGCTACATGATCTTCCCCACTCCATATTTCATGTGTTGGTGTTATGTACGAGTTGTGATGGCTAGAAGCAATTAGTGTCGTTGTGTAAATTTTACATGAAGGTATTTGATGGCCCAAGTGTCGTAAAGAGAGATGGGATGATATGAATTATGGTGGGGGTTTTTTCAGGACAGGAGGAGGGAAATAAGTTGATGTCATTCATTTTAATGATACTATACTACACTTGTTATGATATGTGATGTGATGTGGTGGACTAGATATATAAATAAGATACATGATGTGATGTGGTATTATTAGGAAAATGTGATAGGCCCTAGAAGGACGTGTTGGTGTGTTCAAGTGTAAAATCATTAGGAAAGTGGCTTCTGGTACACTTTATCATTATATTTCATATTATGGTACTATACTAGGATATATTATTTGGTGAGTGGTATAGGGAGACGATGGGTTTTGTTAATAAACATTATAGCTGTTGTAAGTTAAACTACCATCTCATTGGTTCATCAATATTATCTTTTCACAAGTGCATTATAGACTTTGGTTTTTCATCTGAGTATTCATTTTTTCATACTAAACATATATATAAAAAATGTAGGCGTTTAGGTTGACTATGTGGAACATTATGAACATTACATGATCAGACCATTGGTTATTCTCAATGTCATTTCATTATATTTACATTTGGTTGTTTACATTGGAGACATTTTAGAGTATATTTTTTTATAGATGCACTATGGAATTATTTTGGTGTGTTTTCATCATATGCCTTGGAATTTGTTTTGGGCGATTCAACTTTTCATCCGATCATATATTATTATAGAGGGTAATTCCCCCCATTTCAGGATATTTTTATACCCTCAGTTTTAGTCACAAACCTAGGGCCAATTGAAGGCTGCACTTAGGGTCATTATCTCTCTCCCTTTATTTTGGTATCATTGATGGGGGTGGGTCTTGGAAAAAGTTTTGGAATCATAGGAAATATTTTACACTGAAAACACTTTTATTTGCATATATTAAAAATTAGATTTCATCACATAATGAAATAAAATTAAAAAATAGAATTTATATTTTCTATTATCATGTTAACATTTTTAAATAAGTTAAATGTTATTTTAATTTAAAAAATATGATTACAAATATAAATTTTAATTAAACAGATAATTGTGAAAGTAGAATTTTCAAAATTATTATATTAATATTTTTTAATTTTTAATTAAATATTTATATTATTTTATTGTAAATATGAATATTAATATTATTCATGAAGATAAATCTAATTATATTAACATATATATTTATTATTAATCAATGAAAAGTATTATTAATAAGGCATAGTGGTTAAAAATTCATATATTCTAGAAAAAAGTTTTCTATTTAAAAATTATTTCCAAATAAAAGATAATTTTACTATATTTTGAATGTTATTTATGTTAAACATATGTGAAGTATAGTTTTTCATCACCCAAATTATTTAATATGTGTTCTATAATATATTTATTAATACATAAATTTTTTACATAAAATCATATACCATTGTAACAAAATTTTAAAATGTTGAATTTTGTAGGGAAATGACATGGAAACCACCCTTAGAAATTCATAAATGAGGGTATATGTATAAAATATAAACTGAAAATCCTTTATTTTTAACTATTCAAACCATTTAATTGGAATATTATTAGTCAATTATTAATAAATGAAAAGTGTTTACAAAATTGACATTTTTCAACATATATATATGGTGATTATTTCGACCATCTCATAGTTTCCCATCCTCATTGAAATATCAATGATACATGAAAAAATATTACCCTTAATTAATTACCTCTACCAACCTAATGACCTGATTCACCATAAAACAGATTAATCCATTCACTTCCATGGGGATAATCAAGGGAAATTTCTATTTCCCTAAATGAGTATTAATTATTATTATTCTTTTTAATTCATATATACATTCAAATCCTATTATATACATAGTAAAATAATGACCTATATATCATTATAATAATGAATTAATTTTCTATTAATGTTGAAACACTTATTTTTCCATTCCATTGGCTAATATTAACAAATGAATGTGGATCCTGGATTTTGGTGGACTAGTTCCTCGAGGAAGAAAAGTATTTGGTTTTTTACAACAACATCACTTTACTCGATGAAAGGATTAAATTAAAATTTAATTATAACATATATAACTGAATTTTAATTATTTATATGGAAATTATATCCCACCATCATTCATTCTAAATCTTTGTAAAGGAAAACTTCAACTGTGGTAATGATTAGAATAACACCATTATAAAACCCTCAGTCTAAAAACTTTACTCATTTATTTTGATCATATATATTTATTCAGTTATGTTTTTGGTGGTTTTTGGGAGATTTTGGAATGTTTTGAAGGTGCTTCTATTAGTGCATGGTTTTTGTAATTTTAGTAAAAACACTATACCAACACTATGCTATTATGTGAAATGTTTTGAGGGATACTATGAATGTTCAATTTTTTTGAAGTATTAGGCAATTATATGAAATTCATGTGGGAATGTTTGTTAAGGAAAACATTGGGAGAAACATGGTTGGTGCCCAGTTTGTCAAATTGTTCGAACCAACCATGTAAGGAGGGTTCTTGAGAATGTATTACGACATAGTTAGTTCATGGATTTCCAAAAATTTTGAACTGAAACATGTGGATAGTTATCTTGTCTTGTAGAATTCACACATTTCATGTGTGGATTTAAAACTAGTATCACATGACCATGGGATTTTCATTAATTTATATAAAAATTATAATTTAACCCTAATTTATCCCCCAAAACAATAATTTATCAACTAATCACGAAATTTATTGAATTCACTTGACTCCCAATTATCTATTATTTATTAAATTGTATCCAGAGTTAAATTTTGGGTTAGAAATGAGCTTTAATGATCGAAATTAATTCTTCGCCCAACAATTTTTTCACCCTTTCTCCTTATATCCTCTTATTTTCTATCACCCAACTTATTTCATCTTGTCCAGAATGGAGAGAGATATGTTTATTAAGAAATATTTTAATTATTATGTCACTATATCAATTTAATTAATTAATATTTAAGTATCGATTTAGAAAATCATTTCATAATTCTTCATTTATAACCATTTATTAAGAGGTTGTGACTTATCTATCATTTAAACAATTATTAAACATATTGGATTGGTTTTCATTAAAATTTTTTATTTAAATTATTATGAGAAACTTGTGTTATTAATCAATATTATCCCTTTTTTGTTATGGATTTTCAATTTTGGGGAATTTGATTTTATTTGGAAAACTACACTTTATTTACAATTATAAAATGTTAGTTTTAAAACTATAGAATTATTTTGATACCAATAAAATATTTGATGAAATCAATTCAAAAATTTATTGATTTCAGGAAAAATGGAGTTTGGCATTGAATTTGGAAAACATTTTTAGACTGTAATCATTTATCCATGTAACCCTACAGAAGGGGCTTATGCCATTGGAGCACCACGATATTGATCAACTTATAAATACATGGTGGATCGATGAGAAACTATTCATGAGAATGGAAAATTCAATTGGAATTAATTAGTGTGTGTGTGTGTGTGTGGATTAAAGGAATGGTTATGTTAAATCATAAGAAATTATCTAATGGTTTTTTTTGGGAAATTTATAATGAAATTATTTATGGTTTTGATATAATTTTTTTTATCATTTTCTATATTGTTTTACATAAATTGTATTGGCTAGTTCATGTTCTATTGGTATTAGTTGGTATGTATTTTGATAAATCTAATTGATTTAATAATCAAATCCATATTGGGACCTTTGGTGAGTTTTTAGATGTTTCATATCGAGACACTGGTATGGGAACAATACCTTACATCTCTAATGATGTCCCTTAAAACATTGGGAAAAGGCAGGTGGTGTTGGATCATGTAATTGGTATGTGATTAACATGGGAGGACACCACATGGGTGTATTTGGGTCTTATTTTCATTCATTATGTATCAATTGTTGTATTTTTTCCCTTTTTCTATTCCATGTTCTATTTTCACGTTTATATGGTTGTCTACTAGATTATTATTTTCATGTTCCTATTTTTAAACATGAATTATAAGGTTTTTTGGGTGTTTTATAATGGAATAGTTTGTTTTTTCCATTATTTAAAGAAAATAATCCAATAAATGTTTACAAATCAATGGAAATTTATTTTTAACTTTTTGTGACTTGGTTATGTAACCTAAGACCTGTGGAACTCCATAACATCAAAATACAATGATTAGGGGTAGGATGTTAAAAATGGTATCATCCTTGGTTGGTTTTTCTATGATAATATTGTGTAATATTGTAGATAGGTTTAACGAAACATTAAATGTGTTTCATAAAAGTACATGTCAAATTTTTTATACTAAAATTCATTTTACTACAGAGTTTTTTTTGTAAATAATTGTATTAATAAAATTTTAATTGAGATGTCATGTCAATGTCGTGCGTCTAACTGATGATTGTAGCATAACATATATCAGTATCGATACATTCAAATTGGATTTGATTTATCATTTAGTATATGAATAGTTATTAAAAAAAATTTACAGGGTAGTAGTTGTTAGATTATGAAATGAGAACATTTTATTCCCATATAATATCATTATTTGAAATATCCGATGGCATTAGTTTCAAGCAAATGATGACTATGTGATTCCTTTTAGGTTCATAGAAATAGCACACAATACAAATATGAAAACAAATTAGAATAGAGTACCAAAAATATGGTTTCACATTATTCAATGATGACTTATGATATAGTACAATGAATAGTACAATATTTTCGCACAATTGATAGTGGTAATTGGAACAATTATGATTGACAATAGACCACTCCATCTAGTTTCAAAAACAGAATCTACAAAAACATTAGGGGATAAAAGGCATGGAAAAGTAGTTGTCTGGATCAAAATTATGAATTAATTACATTAATTCCTTATAACACCTTCCATGATTAATGTATTGTTTGTAACATACACTCTTAAGAATCTCACACACCAATGGTGGGATTTAGCATTTAAGTATAAATTTGACCATAGAATTATATGGTAGTATTTTGAGGAGTTTTTAAACAATATGTTTTATCCTCAGATCATTCGGATTTCAAAAATAATATATTTATTTAGTGTAAAGTAAGAAAAACTATACATGATTGAGTACATATCTATGTTTAGGTAATTAATTCTCATTACACTAAAAGTGGATGCACATGTAACCATGAAGTAATGAATCATTGAGATGGGTGTTTGACTAGAAATTAAAATGATTATTGTTTTCCATTATAATATAGACTATACAGAGAATTTAAATAAAAAAAAGCTGAAGAAGGGGATATTTTTATAAATAAAAATGGAGGATGTGTGATTATATCCACTATAATTATTAGAAACTATAATTCTATGAATAAGTGAATGATGGATTCCAACTTTCAATATACCAAGATATCTCAAAATCAGACTATAGGATCATCCAAAATCCCTCCTCATCCTTTAAGTGAGAAGTTATTTTCTAAAAGCGGTTTTTTTGAGCATATAAATTGAGATTATACCAAACCACCTAGATAATGTCACAACTATAACCTAATGGAAAATCTCCTGTATTATATTTATATTACTACAATGTCACATCATAGAAATAAATCACATATTCCTCATACATTATATGATTCAATGGAAAATATCATCATAATATACCCCATATTAATAATAATGATAGTTAAGGTGATTTTGGGAACACCATTTATCCTCAGTAAAGGAAATATCAATAGGTTTAAAATGAACAAGGGGGGTAAGTGAGAATTTTTATTATGAATATCATGTCATTAAAAAATATAGAACCTATAATTTAATATTTAGAGGTATGATTATTTCCAGTTATACCCTTAAGAGTAGTATTATTATTATGGTTGTGTCCCAATCTTGTATTTCTTCTAATATATTGGGTTTTTTGGGTTTCCATGGTGAGATGATTCCTTCTATTTTGAAATTAAGAACTCCTCCTTTCAAAAGTGATTTTAATGGTTTTTAACTGGAAATAATGTATGATGACTATCGATGGGGTATAATTGTTATGGGACTTCTTTTTTCCTTTAGATATAATTATATGAATTGATTTTTTGTAATGGATTGGTTAATGAGAACCAAATTATATATTTATTATTGTACCTGGAAAGATAGTTTTATAGCCGCTAGTAGAATTATAAATCTTCTTACTGATGATTGGGATGTAGATACAAGAATATAATGACATTTTCTGCCATAGTTTAGAATTATATCTTACTATTTGGGAAATGTTATATTGCTATCAAGAGATAAAATCACAATTATTAATTTTCCATCCATAGTTGACTACATTTCTAATATTTTTCCTGTCAATTTCGTGAATTTTCTACCAGATAGAGAAGTGGATTTTATTATTTATTTCCTACCAGGGACCAGGACAATTTTCCATATTTCTTATTGAATTTCAACAATAAAATTTAAATAAAAAAATTAAAGTAGGAATATTTTTTAATTAAAGACTATATTTTACCTATTACATCACCATGGGATGCCCCCATCATTTTTGTAAAGAAGGTTGATATAAATCTTAAGTTATGTGTGGATTATTGTAATATCAACCAAGATATGATATTTAATTAGAATCCACACTACCAAATATATTTTATATTTTACCAATTTAGGGGTGTTCAATGGTTCTTTAAAATTAATTTATGAATTGAGTATTGTCAACATAAAATATGGATTCTATGTATTTTAAATATTGTATTCTAGAGACACTATGAACATTGTAAATAAGTAGTCATGACTTTTTCTCTTATGAAAGAAATAATAGTATTTATAGAATTGATGATTTTTATATTTTATAGGTATCTAAACTCTTTTTTATTCATTTTCATTGATGATATTCGACTATATTCTACAAATAAAATTGGAATTGAGGAACACTTAGCTATTGTTTTGGGTACCGTATTGGAACATTGGCATTATAATAAGCTTTAAATGTGTGTTTTCTCCAAAAATATATATAAAATTCTATGATCACATATTCTTTTAAAAAATAGTTTTGATATATCCTAAAAATAGAAATTTTTATCTCTCACAAGGAAAAAAATTATGATACATGGTTTACGGGCATAGAAAGATAATAACAGAACATCATTCATTGTTTTTAATGTCCTCAATTCCCAATGAATCCATTAGTAATAAACATATTCCCAATTCAATGGAATGATGGGTACCTGAATAAATTTCAAGAGGCTAATTTTGGACATATATTAGCACCTTTTATCGTATAACCAGAGTGTATATGAGTTTTTGTTGTCTTTTGTGATTCATTGGGATCTATATTGGACTATTTTTTCCATGTAGTGATGTCATGTTATTTCTTATTTCTCGCAAAAGGTATGGTTGCATGAGAAAACTACCCAACTTATGATTTTGAATTAGTCATTGTTCCTTATGACCAAAATACATAGCTCCATTAATATTTTGGAGATAAATCTATTTGTTTTAAAGATCATAATTAATTGAAACACATTTTATCACAAAGATATTTAAATATATGGAAACTTATATGGATATAATATATTTATATTTTTACACTTTAAATGATTTATACACCAAGTAATGGGAATTCCATGGAATATCAAATAAATAAAAAAATTTAGAAATAGTTGGAAAAAGAGGCTTTGGGTAAATGGTAGATATTCTTGATTAGAGAAAATAAGCATCTAGATTCTATTGACCATTGTGATGTTGTGGTTTTCATTCGAATGTCTTCTTCTATTAATTTTGTCATTCAGATAGCGGATATTCAGAAATAAAATCAAGAATAATCCTCTATGAGGTAAAACCTCAAATGTGTTGGGACAATTGAGGTATTAAGGAAATATGAGAGATCTATTGTGAATTTTAGAGATCATATTCTGGTTCCTCTAAGATAAAAAAACAACATCTTAATTTCAACCACCATTAAAAATGGGAATTACATAGAAGAATATAAAAATGGTATAAAGAGAAGTGTATATATTTTTTCTAGTTTAAAAAAATGGAAATTGGTGGTGTTTTTCTTAATATAACTCACACATCGTAAGTAAATAATGGAGAACCAATGGCCCATCAGTATACTATATTATTTACCAATTCCCATTATAAAATGAGATCAAATGTCTATTCCATTTTTGATAGCTCTACCAAAAATGATTTAAAAATATGACTACATGTTCATGACTATGAAATAGATCATGATGTCAACCAACATCATCCCTAATCGTGAAACCAATATGGTGGAATATTTTCCCTAACACCATGTTTGTAAAAATATAAAGACAAATGGTGTTCCGGTTGTGATATTATTGGATTGAGATCAAAGATTTATTTCTCTCGTAATTAAATCCTTAAAACATGACCATAGAACACAATTACCATTATTACAAATTATCATCCTCAAATTTATTGAAAAATTTAACAGTCAATCCAGACAATAGAAGACATGATTAGGTCTTGTGTGACAAATTTTGGAGGCTTTTGGGTGGGGTAAGTTCCATTATTGGAGTACTCATATAATAATAGCATTCAAGAACTCTAAAAATATGGATCATTTAAAATAATTATTTGGTAATCCATTATCATACCATATATATTTGAATTAAATGGGTGAGACTTCACTTATCAGACTGATTCTTGAGCATGAGAGAAAAGAGAATATTTAGATGATTATAATGAGAATGGAGACATCATTGAGTTATCTGTGATATTATGCTCACAATTGTTGATGATTTTTATCTTTGGAGATAGTTGATCATGATTTCTTGAAAATATATATATGGATAGGGAATCATCATTTTGGTATGTAAAGGAATTTTTTCCCTAGATATATTTCTCCTTTTAAGATATTTAAATGTGTGGGTATTGTGTTTTTTTAGTTCTATTTACTAGAAATCAATTAGATCATGGCATAATTTTTTTTGTGTATCAAAATTATAAAACTATAAAACAAATAATAAATATGTGACTCAATAGAATATTTTTGATTTTTGAGAAGATTATATACTAAACCATATGAAAATATTGATTTTTTATAGGTATAGGATGATCATGAATGGGGAATTTATCTGTAAAGTAAGGGTTGTTTGGAAGAATGGTTAGATACTAGAAGAGATGTTGGAGCATTAAAATAAAATGTTAGAATATTAACCAAATATTTTACAAAAACATTATAGATTTTCTAATTTATATTGATGGAGAGACAAATTCTTGGTAGAATTTTATCTCCCCCAATTTCTGGTACATTTTTCATTTTTTCTATATTTTGATATTATATAATTCATTGGATACATTTTGGGTGGTTTCATGAGGTTTTTTGAATTTAATGGAGTTGGTTTTTGTTGATCAAGGGTTGTTCTCCTTTATTAAAAACCATAAAACACCTCTATGAAATTGTTCAAAATTATTGGATTTTATAGGGCCAGCACATGGTTGGTTCTTGGTTTGGATAAACCATACAGGTTTCCAAGGTATCCCATGATAAAACAATTGATGGAAAGTCAGGGTATAACATGATTTTTCTAAACATTTGGGACTTTCCCATGATAAATTATGAATTAATGATTTTCAAAACCATGTGGATACATGTATTTCTCAATATAATGTAAATAGTTTATTGAGGTTTGAAAAACTATTCAGCCTAATAGTACAATGTGCATTTAATTATACGAAACTTGGAATATAATCCATATTTAGATCCAAAAAACATCATTTTTCTAATAATATCCCCAGTTCTTGAATTCACTATAATCTCAATGTTTATTTTTTCAATTCCCTCTGATCTCGTGTAATATTTTAACAAATTAAAGTTTTTTATAAATTTGGATTCATATGTAATTCATTTCTCTATCTTTCTCTAGATCATCACATCTTCTCTAACCAAGATTATAATTTCTAGTCTTCCCTGGAAATATATATATTCCTATTTTAAAATTATGACGAGAAATTTTTTAATATATGGAATTAATATGATCCAATCTCAAATCAAGAATATATTTGTATCTTTCTTTATTTTCTAAAATATTTTGAGTGGTAGGTGGCATATGTTTCATCTCTTTTATACTATAAATTGAAGGTATGGTATTCAGTAAATATTTTTCCAGAAATTGTTGTCAAAATATTTTGGTATTCTCTAAGGGAACCCCTATATGGTCATGGATTTTCAATTTTGAAATAAATAGGTGTTCTTTTAGAAATTTTTTTTATAAATTTAAGAAGTTATTTTTAAAAATATATTTTTTATGAAAAAAACTATTTTATCGAAATTATTTAAATAAATTATTTATTTTCTGTGATGGGGAATTTGGAATATATGGTTGTCATGAGTTAATTTATAGGTGTGAACCTGAGGTACGGGTTTATCCAATTGTGTCCCCAAGATATTGATCACTATGTGATGACTTAGTCGATTAATGAGAAATCGCTCATAACCATTGAACTATCACCTTTAATGCATTAGTTTTTGTGTGTGTTGGAAATGGTAATGGGTATTATAAATGATAAGAAATGATACAAGGAATTTTTTTATTATTTTTAATGGAATATGTTTATGGTTTCTATATAAACTATTTAAATTACATATAAACTATTTTCAAAAAAAATATTTTCACAGGTTTTTATCCTAGTGTCGTTCATTACGATGTATTTGGGAAAATCCTACCAAGTTTATACTCACCCCCTACTTGGTAACATTGGTGTGTTCATAGATGTCATCTATCAGAAAATAAGAAATGTAAAGGTATCATAATTATATAATGATTCATATTATTACCATGGAATGATACAGGTGTTGTCGGAGCCCTTATCTTATTCAATATTTACAAGGGAGGATGCCACAAGGGTGTCTTTGGGAATATTTTCTATCATCACCTGTCAATTGTTTTCCATCAGTTTCGACATTGGTAATTCAATGTCCCATTTTCACTCTAATATTGTTGTCTAATGGATTTTGATTTTTGTGGTATTATTTTTACACATGCATAATATAGTGGTTTTTTATTTTTTTGTTAGTATAATGTTTTTTACCTCTTTACAGAAAATAATCCCTAGCGTGACCCCGTCACTTATCAACACAATATGTAGGGGTCGTATGTCACACAAATAATTATTTTGTTATATTCATGAACATTTTATATTATGTATTAAATGTATTATTAATATATCATATTTAACTGATAAAATTATCAAAATAAACCAATGTTGAGGAAATTTTAATGTAAAATAAAAGATTTATGAAAAAACATTATAGTTAATAGATATAAAATTATTTTAAATGTCCCATATATAATGAAATAATTATGAATAAGGTTCATAATAATGTTTCTAACAAACATTAGTTTATTTTTCAGTATATTAGGGGAATGTGTTGAGAAAGTCAGAATTGTTGTATGGTCTTATTTCCTTAGTTTTAAACCCTTTGAACATATTTCTTATTATACACTATTTTTTATTTAGAATGGTGTATCTACATAACCTTTAATAGTTTTTGACCTTACCATCACATTTTTCATGGTATTTGATATATCATTTAAAATCACATCCACAATGAGTTTTGGATCATAGGTTTCTGATATCGTATTTGTTTTTAGAAACCCAATTTTCATTTATTATGTTATAAATATTATCATTGAACATATTTTTTCAAAGATTGATTTATTCCCTATAATTAATATATTTTATTTCATCTCCACCTTCATTTCTGGGGTTTAAAATCCATCATTATAACCTCATTATAAAATGATTATTACCTTAAATATTAAGTTATAATAATAAATTTTGTGGTATAAATTCATACTTATTTTTAAATACATCATGTTATGAACCGAATTAAAAATATTTATTGTGTGTAGTTCCTAATATTTATATTATACCATAAAATTTATATCTTCCATTGAATTTTACATTCAACAAAATGATAATTAAATTTTCAAGAGTTTTGATTTAAATAACACCAAACCTGTTTCCCATATTTAATTTAAAAATGAAATCTCATAAATATAATAACACATCAAGGGAATTTTTATTGTCCTTATTTCAATATCTCAATAATTTTCTTTACCTTATTTAATTATATAAGTGATTTGTTACAATTATTATCTCGATTCAAATTAGATGATCTAAAACATTATTTAGTAATGTGTTTTTAAACAAAAATCAATATAATTAGAAAGAATTTATTTTTCCATCATATATTATCACCTAATACACATTGTTTTCGTATCACTATATTTATTTTCGATAATTAAAAAATTTAATTTTTAACATCCTTGAGTTACTATGAAATTTTTTTAATGTAATTCATTTGTATGTTTTCTTTCTGGGTAATTTTTTTCAAAATATTCACTTTTAAAGTTAATATTTAAATATACATTTCTAATTAATTTGTCATTTAAAATGAATTTTTCTCTATATAATTTATTTATTTCAAAAAGAAACTATTTTTCACTATGTTTTACAATTTATTCATTTATAGTTCCTCAAAAGAGAAAGTTTAGGGATTTTTTCCCTCTAACTCCAAGTACAATATTTTAAACTAACTAATATTATAATGATATATATTGTTCTTGATCAAGAATTATCTCTAAATGATAATATCCACCTTCTTTCCCCAGTTGAATTATTTATTTAAATTTTCTATAAATCAAATGATTCATTAGAGATTTTTTATTTTCTAATAATCCATTACATATTGGATGATTTTTCTATAACTTATATTCCTTTATGTATAGTTTTTTTAAATTTTATAAAATATATTCATTCAAATAATGTTTAAATAATCCAATAATTTTTTCTATCATGAAAAAATTATAAATCCAATTTTAATCTTAAAAGGCAATATTTTTCAATAATGTAATTATAAATCCTTTTAAAGATATACTTGTTTTAAAACTAAAATTATTCACATTTATAAATTTTATTTCAAAAAATAATAATTTTTTGAAAGAGGAATATAAAAATTTACTTTAGGTGAATATTCTATATTTTTCTAAGATGATACATATTTTGATAAATAGTTAATAATACTAAATTTTAATAGGAAACTTCTTTTTCATCAAATTATTTTATAATGATAAATTAAATTTTTAATTGGTTTAAAATATATATTAGAACAATTATTTATTTATTCATCCAATTTAGGCCACTTAAATCATTTTTAATCAAAATATAGATACAAAAAATTTTCCACCTTTTGAACATTTTTTAAAAATCCCACTTTGTGATCCTCTCTAAGGGATTAATTTTAAATTAAATTTTACAACATATATGATTTAAATTTGGTAGAATGGATTCCATATTTTTAATCAGAATAATTTATAATGTCTAATAGCGTCAACTTAGTTTTTTACTAAACATATTACTAAAAGAAATTAAAATTAAATACAATGATTCGTGTAAACATGATTTTACTTAGTGGTTAAACATTATTATTATGGTTTCAACAGAATATGAATATTTCAAAACCTTATTTAACTAAAACATATCAACCCATATGTCATTTTTTAGGATTTATATTCTTTTGGGGTATAATATTAAATGAAATAGACCCATATAATAAGTTATGAAAAGAAAAAAATGTACATTTCTTCTTTTCATTTTTCTTCATGATTTTGGGATTGTGAAAACTATATAGGATTTTCTATAAATATTATTTTGAAATATAATTGTTATATACCTCATTTCCATAATGATCCTTGAAAAAAAGTAACTTTACTCTTGATTATGTATGCCCTAATATCTCCATGATCCGAAAGATGGTTCATTTAACAAAACAATATACCAAGATTTTTTTTAAAATAATAATTTATGTATAAATAAGATAATTTTTTCATGATTTTTATTCTGGAGATGTTTATATAATTTAATCCTTTACCATTTTCAACCAACCATACATAATCCGAATATGGTCAAAACATCTGATTTTCTTATTTTTGATTAATCAATTGTATAAAAATTGTTTATAAGTGAAATAAAAGAAAAAATAAACTAGGAAATGGTTATGAAGTAAATTAATAAATAAAATAAATTTAATAATCAAGAATATATATGAAAATAATGACATATCTCACTCATGTTAACGTATTTTCATCTAAATTTTTATGTCTCTATGATAAATGTCATATTCACCACTTAATTCTTTCAAGTTTCGTATCAACAACCCAATAAGATATATAAGGTCATGAATAATATTATATTCACAGTATTTAAATGTTTCCTGTGAGGATTATTAATTTTTTTCATCTAATTTAGATGCTACCAAAGTTTTAAAGGGTTTCATCTCAATTTACAATCCATTAGGACTTATTTTCTATTATTAAGCTACTTACAATATATAGGGTATACAATAGTTTGTTGAAATTTTATATCTTGATTCTCATTACTATTTTTATATTATAAGTTTCTTCTAATGATATTCATTCATAGGGATTGGGATTCAAATTTTTCAAAGTGGTATTGGACACATTGAATGTTTATAGGTTATTTTCCTCAAAAACAATTATTGGTATTATTAAGGTATATCCATTAACCATCATTTCAACCCTTATTTTTACTTATCCTCTACCTGGTATGTTTTGTATTGATTCCATATTGATTCTTTTTCTGTTAGGATTATTAGTTTTTTTGGTCATATTGTAATGCAACCCATTTCTTTTCTATAGGTTAACCTTGTTTCGAATTGATTTTTATTTAACCCATTTATTTTCAAAAGATTAATCGTAATTCAAAGTTATTTTTTGGGAACACAATATTCTTCTAGGATTTAAATAAGTTTCAAAGAGATTATTATGGAAATCATTTCATTTATAAAAGTAAATCATGTATCAAATATGCTGTTATGGATCCCATTTATTTTCCATGGGGTAACCATGTTTCAATGAGATTGTCATGATACCCATTTATTTTTAATAGTTTAATCATGTTTTATGAGGAATATTGATTGATTCTATATGTTTAATTAAAATTTTGTTTCTTTTACTTCATAAATTATTGGGCAGCCGATATATAATTGTGTGACCTTATTACAGCTTACATAATGGGGTGTCCCACATTGCATCGGGTGAGCCCATTATAGTTTTCACAATGGGGTATCCCAGATCACACAGAGTAATCCCATTATATCTCTCCAATGCATAGGTTAATGATAATGTTGAATGAAATTTTTATTTTTATTCTAATTTAAATTTCATTGAAAGGGATCTATAAAAATGATGCTCCAATTTACCAAAAAATGTTTTAATAGAGTTTCATCAGATAAAAATGTTGCCAATGATTGAGAATGATATCACATGTCTTTTGATAACATATTTTTATGAATATTTAATTTTTCATGTTTTCATATCTGATTATCCATATATCGATGGTTTTGAGTTTTTTTATTATTCACTCATGCACTATTATTATGTCATCATACCCTTATGCCATCTGATTCTCATTAATGAAATTAAATTTTTAATGCTTATGTCTTCCTATACTGAGTGTCTCAGCTCACCCTTCTTATATTTCCTTTTCCCTAGGTTTTAACAAATTATGCTAAATAATTTATTCTATTAATTAATTCAATAGGATGATTTTTATGACATGATTTTTAAAAAAAATATGGGTTTAATGGGAGATGATGTTAAACTTTATGAACCATTTTTTAGTCAAATATTATATTAGTAGTTTATGTAATATTTTTCCATAATTATCTAAAACTGTAAAACAAAAATTCCCTTCATTTTTTAGGTGTTCAATTATTTACTTTTTATTTTTTTATGTTAAGATGAAAAATTGTGTCACTATTATCGGTATCAAAGTAGGGAATGTGTAGTAATGGATTTCAGCACATGATTCGGGATATCAGGTCCCAAGATATTATAGTAGGTTTTAAATCAATGTTTAGATAACGTTTTATTTAATGATGTGATCAAATGTGTTTATATAATGAGTTATGGATACCATAGTAGGAATATAAGGTTAAGGGTTATCATAAGTAAAATTTCTTATACCCCCCTTTTAGGTTTTAGGAAATGAGACATTTAACAGATTAATGATTTTTCCAGAGATATTCTAGTCGGATGAAGCATGTGTAATTATTTGGTCAAATTTTTATTGTTCCATTACTTTTTAATTAATTTTTTAGTTTTTAATTTTCTTTTGGTTTTTTATAATCCTAGATATTGATAAAATATGTTTTATCCCCACTAGATTGAAAAGTGATTTAATTACTACGTGAATAATGTTACTTCCAAAGAATATCACCATATTTTTGGCATTAAATATGAAATGTATGAGATAACCTTTGAGGATAAAAAAACACTTTAATTTTGAAGTTACTGAGTTTATATAGGATATTAGGTTAATGGGAAGATATAGTTTCATCTTTTGGTATTAATATTGAATTTTGAATATTATTTTATGAAGGATTTTTCATTTTTGGATTTAAATAACAATGTGGTAACCATTTTGGGTTTTGTTAATGATTAAATATGAGAGGAATATATTTTTACCCTTTTATGGATTATCTGGTCTTTAAAATTTTATTTCGGTGCTTCAAGAGTTAATAAATCTTCTTGAATACTGATTTTTTATGATGATATTAGTAATATTTTCCACACAAATTTGGTTTTTGGTTTTGTTTTAAATGATTTCCACATGAACAAATTTTTATCACTCTCTATTTTTACATGGAAATTAGTTTGGCCTACTAAATAAATCATTTAATTTACCATCAATTAGCACCCTATATGAAATACTAGTTATGCATATCTTCTTTTGGTTTCCCAATTTCCCTTTCAATGTGGATGTTTTATTAACCAATTCTATGATGTGGGTTTCAATAGAGGACTTCTAAAAATGATTATACATTGATAACAAAGATGAATTTAAAGAGAGATATTAATTTTAAGGAGGGTAGGAGGTATCTTCATAATATTTTATAAATTATATTAAATAAAATATTTTTCAATTCTTCCAATATGATTAATAGGCATAAACAAAGACTAAATACAATTTTAAACATAAAAAGCTACATTTTTCTAAAAGGTGGTTATGTTGAATTTTAATGCAATGATTATTTTAACACTAAATTTTGACAAATTTATAAAAAATAATTTAAAAAATAAACAATTTTTTTAATATAACAATATCAAATTTTAAATAGGGTGGATTTTTGGTATTTTTCTGAGAACTCTCATATTTTGATGAATAGTGAATAATACATAATATTTATTTTAAAAAAATTATTGTAAATAATTTATATTATAAAATAATATTTTGAATTATTTTTAAAGATAATCTACTTAAATTATATTTATATATATTAATCCAATATAGTTCATTGGAATAATTTTTATATTAAATTTATATATAAGAACATAGAATTTATTATAGTAATTAAAGTAAAAATGAGTTTACATAGTTGTTTAAATTTATTCTTAAGGTTAAAATTAACCTATAAACATGTATAACACTCCTCTTATAAAAATATATCAACCCATATTTCCATAATCTGTATTTATATTACTTCATGGGTATACATTCAATTAATGTAACCCATAAAATATTTTAACAAAATAAAAAAGGCAAAAATGTACTGCTCTTACTTTTATATTATATAAATATTTGGGGATAGTTAAAAAGATATCAGTTTTGATATAAATATTATTTTGAAAAATAAAGGTTACATAACTTATTTCCCAAATGATCACTGAAAAATGGTAACGTTTTTCATTTGTACATACACCCAACAATCTCTATTATCGTAACATTGGTTCATTTTTCAAATCCATATTTCATCTTTTGTTTTAATGAAATAGTTGATATATATAAATATTTTAATTATCCCATGATTATTATTCAAGAAATTTATATATATTGACCACTTTTACCATAGTTAACCAACCTTAGTCATTTTTTGAAAAATAATCTGAATAGTGTCAAAACACCCAACTTAAACATTATTGATTATGTAGTTTTATATAAATTTTTTATGGGTGAAATAAAATTAATAATATCCTGTTAAATGGTTCCCAATAAAGTAAATAATTTTCATATTTTTATTATTCCTGAATGTAGAAAAAAAATAATGACAAATAAGACTCAAGGTGTTGGATTTTCATCACACTTTTTACATCAATAAGATAAATGTCATATTCACCAATTTTTTTATGGTGTATCAACTGATGCTATTTCTATATAAAATATTTAATTTCTTTATGTTAATTTTATTCAAATGTTTCATTTTAATATTCTTACATTTGGTGCTTTCAATTCAGATGATACCACAGTTGTAAGGGTTTTTATCCTAAATTACATTCCATTGAGACTTATTTGTAATTATGTGCCTAGTTACATTTATATGGTACATATATTACTACTTATATATTTTATATCATGAATATACTTATTCACATGGCAATATACATTTCATTTAATTATATTAATTCATAGAGATTGTGATTCAAATTTTTCAATGTGGAATAAGGCATTGTGAATGTTTAAATATTGTTTACCCCAACAATGTTATTTACCACAATTCAATGGTATTTTTATTCATAAATATCAAAAACCCTTTTTTATTTATCCTCCAAAGGGAATATTTCATTTTTATACCATACTCATTCTTTCTCCTGGTGGATTATGATTCTTTCAAATAGATTGTTGTGGAACCCACTTCTTTTCCCTGGGTTGACAATGTTTCAAAGAGATTATTATGGAACACAATTATTTTACGTGGGTCAATCAGGTTTCAAATATATTTTTTGGGAACCCTTTTCCTTTCCACACATTAAACATGTTTTGGATATGTTGTAATGGAACCCATTTTTTCAATAGCATAACCATGTTTAAAATATATTTTAACGGAACTAGTTTTTTTCCACGAATTAATCATGTTTCCATAAGATTGAAATGATACCAATTCCTTTTCTATGGGTTTGTCAAGTTTTAAAATAAATAATTATTTTTTCTTTGAGTTTTATTCATTTTTTAGTTTTAGTAAATCTTAAATTATGGGGCTGCTCATATGGCATCGGTTGACCTAGTTATAGCTTACACGATTTAGAGTCCCAGATAGCATCATGCAGCACCAATACATCCTTACATGATGGGTTGGCCCAGATAGTGTTAGGTGAGCCTATTATAGATCTCCAATTCATTGAGTAATGATAATTTTGGATGTTTTTGTATTTTTATTCCAATAAAAATGGTTTTTAAAGGGGTTTAAAATGATTTTGAAAGAGTATTATTGAAGTTATGATCTATGTTAAAAAAAGAGTTTGAATTGCTTAGTATGTGTTTATAATGATTCTAATGATCGATATTTATATCACAATGATTTTAATTATTTTTTTGGTTAACTCTTTACATTTCGATATTTCTATATATGATGATCTAGGTACTGATCTGTTTGAAAATTTTATGATTTTCTCATGCACTATGGTTATTTCATCCATGAATTATGCACTATTTTACTCATTGATGTCATTCATTTGTTAATTATTGCTTTTCACTTACTGATAATTTTATATCACCATTCTAGTGTTTCCATTTCCCCACGATTTAAATAATTATTTTTAACGAGTCAAGGATATATAAGGATTTTACAATGATGATGTTGATGTCCTAATGTGAAATAATAAAAGAAAGATATAATGGGAGACGATTTCCATGTTTATAAACCAGTTTTTTATGAGTCTATGTTGAAATGCATTGTTTATATAATAGTTTTTCCTTGTTCACTAATTATATAAACCTAAAAGGTCCTAGAGGATATATATGATCCATGTTTTTAATCTAATGTTCAATGATTTTGTTGAAAAAATTTCTTTACAGTTATCATCATATAAGATAGGAATATAAGGTTACTTATTTCAGCACAACATCTGGGAGTATGAGTCCTAGGTTGTTATATTTAGTTTAAAATTAAAATTTATATATAATTTGATATTATGAAATTTTCATATAAGGTTATATTAAGAGTTATGGATACATTCATTAGACTATAAGATTAAATTTGATGAGAATTTAAATTTATTAAACACCCCTTCTAGGTTTTAAGCAATGATATTGTAAAGTAATTAATGACTTTTGAGGAGAAATTATAGTTTGATGAAGTATTGATAATTTTTTGGTTTAATTTTTTGTATTGAATTTATTTTTGGAGACTTATGTTTTATGGTATTAAATATTTTTATATAATATTGTTATTAAGAAATTAGGTCTTGTTACCAATGGATTAAAAATTGGTTTTGGGACTGAGTAAATAATTTTACATCAAAAGGTGATCATCATATTTTTTCGATCGAAATATGAAATGTTTGAGATATAATTTTAGGTTAAAATAGAATTTATTTTTTTTGTTATTGAATTTATTTGGGATTTAGGGTTATAAGATCATTAAGTTTCATATTTTGGTATTACTATTGAATTTTAAGATAATTTTATGAAGTATTATTCACATTGGGAATAATCTGACCATGTATTAACCATTTTTTGTGTTGTTAGTGTTTAATGAGGGGATAAAAAACTTTTTATCTCATTTATGAGTATTTGGTCTGAAATTTTTTTTAGTGTTTGATTAATTATAAATTCATTTTGAACACTAATTATTTAGATAAAATATGACATTTTGATGGAAATTGATAAAAAGGTGAAATTCATTACATTAAGTAAGTATACTTCTATATTCTTTCAGTTAATATAGTGAAAGAATCCCTTTAACAATATAAAAAGGATATATAAATAAAATTATACCCAATTTCAATATTTTCTACTAATATAACTATCTTATTCCACAACTATTTTATTTTTTGGTTTTGTTGTCTTTGAAGTCCTCTTGATCGTGTTCTCTATCTCTCTCTACTACTTTTTGAGTATTAGTTTATACATTAAAATAAATATTTTAATTTCCACGAAATGTTCCCACTATGTTTAATCCTATTCATGTGTACCATATTTTGGTTTCCCACTTTCCCTATTAAACTGGATGTTTTATTAACCCATTGTACGATGTGAGTTTCAATAAATGAATTCTAAAAATGATAATCATTTGACTACCATGATTAATTTATAGAGTGAAATTCATTTAAGGGGCGGTAGGATCTAAAATCATGAAATATTATGAAATATATTGAGTAAAATATTTTCCAATTCTTACAATAATTTTTATAGTCAAACAAAATCCAATTATAAGCATAAAAAGATGAATTTTTCTAAATGAAAATTTTGACGCATTTTTATAGGTGACTTGGTAAAAACTAAATTTTGACATATTTATTAAAAAAATTAAAAATAAAAACATTTTTTTAAATTATAATATCCAAATATACTTTGGGTGAAATTTTGGTATTTTTCTCAGAACATTTTTATTTTGATGAATAGTTAATCATACAAAATTAATATTGGAACCTTATTTTGGTTAATTAAATTTATAGTGTTAAATTATATTTTTAGTTGGATTAAAAGTTATGTTAGATCTATTATATGTTTATTAATCTGATGTATGTTATTAGTATCATTTTTTTATTTATTGTTGTTATAAAAAATTATCAATCTCTTGACTATTTTCACATTAAAAACTCACCTTGTTATCCCATATAAGGGATTTACATTAAATTAAATTTCACTAATTTTTTATCTGAATTGGTAAAAATGGGTTTTATTTTCATAATCTAAATAATTTATAATTTTAAATAAGTTAAACATAGTTTTCAACAAAATTAGTGGAAATAATTAAAATTAATTAAGGTTATTAAAGTAAAAATGAGTTTACTTAGTGGTAAATGATTTTTCATAAGGTTCCAAATGAACTATAAGCTATTATAATACCCTTTTCTAGAAATATATCAACCCATACGACTTTATTCTCTATTCGTATGAGAATATGGGAATACAATGCAATGAACTTAACCAATGTAATAATTTAATAAAAGAAGAAAAAAGAGTACCTTTCTTACTTTTATTTATTATAAATATTCAAGGATTGGGTGAAACTACATAGGTATTGTTATAGATATTATTTTTAAAGATATATTTTACCAACATCTTCCTATAAATATCATTAAAAAATGGTAATTTTACTCACGCACACGTACAACCTACCATCTCCACGATCGTAATGTTTGTTCATCTTTAAAAATCATCTTCCATGATTGGTTTTAAAATATTAATTTACCTATAAATATGATAAATATAATATGATACTTATTCTGGAAATTTTTAAATTGTGATATCATAGAACATAGTCAACCAACCTTAGTAATTTTTGACACACAATGTGAATATCGTCAAAACATTTGATTTAACATTATTGATTAATTAATTTTGTAAAACATGTTTATAAGTGAAATAAAATTAATAATAATATTTTAAAAGGGTATAAGGCTATTAATTAATTAATATATGTGTATTATTTTGTTATACAGTGTAAAATCAGGAAAATTTGGAATCGAGGTAACGAATTTTCATCTCACTTTTTATATTTTTGAGATAAATGACATATTCACAACTTACTTCTTTTGGGTGGTTTATCTACTACTCCTTTTGATATATTATATAATTAATTATTATAAATTTATTGTATTTAAATGTTTCATTTAATGATCATTACTTTTTGTGGTTCTAATTCAGATATTGCCATAGTTTTAGGGGGTTTCTTATCAATTTACATTCCCTTGAGACTTATTGGTTTTGGGAACCTCATTACTTTAATATGGTATATATACTACTCATTTGAGATGTTATATCATTAATATAATTATTATCATGATATTATAGGTTACTTTTAAACATATTAATTCCTAGGGATTGTGATTCAATGGTTTCAAAGTGGTATGGGACACATTGACTATTTAATGATAATTTTTCTCAACAATTTTACTAATGGTATTTTATTTGTTTTCCTTTAAGCAATGCCAAAATCCCTTGTTGATAGTAATCATCTACTGGGGATATTATCTAATGATTCCATCCTTATTTTTTCTCTAGATATATTATGAATGTTTTAAAGATGTTTTTATAGAAAACATTTCTTTTCCAAAGGTAAACCTTTTTTAAAGAGATAGTTAACAAACACGTTTCTTTTCCATGGGTTATTCTTGTTTCAAAAAGAGACTTTTGGGAACCCATTTCTTTTCAAAGGTTTAATCATGTTTCAAAATGATTATATTGGAACTGGTTTATTTTTTAAATGATTACCATGTTTCAAAGATATTGTTATGGAAGTGGTTTATTATCCCCTGGTTAATCATGCTTCAATTAGATATAAATGATATCCATTTATTTTCCATGGGTTAATCATGTTTTAAATTAATAATGATTGTTTATATTAGTTCTATTCATGTTGTGGTTCTTGGAAATCATACACAATGGACTGTCCCATATTGCACAGTGTGAGACTGTTACAAATTACATGATGGGGCAGCCCTAATAGCACTCGGTGAGACCGTTATATCTATCTAATTAATTGGTTAATGATATTTTCTAAATTAGACCATATGTGTATTATAATTAATTTTTTTTAAAAAAATTGTTTTTATATAATTTCTTCAAAGTGACACTCTATGATACAAAAAACATTTAATTTCTTATTATGAGTTTATAGTCTTCTTAATGATTGAGATTGATATCACAAGGATTTAGATTATAAATTTTGATGACTCTTTCTTCTTCTAGTTTTTCATATTATAGGACCCATGTATTGATGTGTTTGCATTATTTTATGACTTTATCATTCCCCATTATTATGTCATTATATCCTTATGAACTCTTACACTCATTGATTCCTTCATTTGTTAATTTTTATGTTTTCCCATAATTAGTGTTTGAGATCACCATCCATATATTTAATTTTCCCTATGTTCTAAATAATGTAATTGAATGATTTATTTATATAACTGATTTCACGTCGATGATATTGATGACCTAATGTGAAGTAAGAAAATCTAGTTATAATGGGAGATGATGTTCATATTTTTGAACAAGTTTTTTATAAGTCCAAGTTGATATTATTAGTTTATATAATTTTTTTGTAATTATATAAAAACACTAAACATAAAGGGTCCTTGTGGTTTTATGTGGGCCAAATTTTCATTTTGATGATGACTCGTTTAGATGAAAAAATTGGGTTATAATTGTCTATATCAAAGCCAGGAATGAAAAGTTACATATTTCCTAATAGGATATAGGAGCACGTGTCCTAGGATTTTATACTATTAATTCCTTATTTCCCATTCCATGAATATATGTTTTCTCGTAGATTCCATAAATTAATTCAATTTTGAAATTTTTAGCATAACCATATAATATATAATTGCATAGAGTAAAAACATATGATATATTATCATTATTGAATTTTTTTAACTATAATGGTACAAAATATATTTGGATACCCATTTATATTCATTTGGTATATCATGGAACAATTATTATTGAAATTATGATTGCTTCCCTTAAGTGATTAAATTTGACAAGGATATGAAAAAAATGATTTCCCTCAGATCTTTTTGATTTAAATAATGACATATATCTAGTGGAACTCATATTAAAATATGATGAAGGGAGAGGTCATATATCACCATCAAAAGCATTATTTAAAATTAAAAATCTCACAAAATATGCATACGCATTAATAATTATAGTTTTTCACATGAATTGTTATAGGTTTGTGACTAATGAAATTGTTTTTTCATGCTTCATAAATTTGTGACATAATACTATGTGTGTGGATTTCAACTCAGATATGTAGCGTTATTATATTTTATTATTTTTTTGTTCCCAATCATTTTATATGGGATTTTTCTATTATTTTTTTAAATATAATTTTATTATTTTTCTTGATTATATTCGTATGTTCATCCTAAGGTAGTTTATTATGCTTAATTTTTAACCCTTGTGTTTTCCCTTGTGGAGGAAATGAGCCCATCCCATTTAACTTTTCTATTTATTTTGTTTTTGAAGAAGAGAAGAGTATAAAGTGACTATAAGATTATCTTGGGTGGAGATTTTTTTTTGAGGATTTGAAGACCTATAATGGATTAATTAGTTTGTTATATTGTGTGGGAGATGACTATAAGTTAAAAATTATAGGAGTTTTATTCGTCAATTTTTTTTCATAATTCTCTAAAAATATAGACCCAAAATATCATGAGAATTCATTATGATGAAATGATATATTATGGTCATGTAATTTAGATGGATAAAAATTTAATTAATAATAGTCTTTATTGGGGTTGGATTTTAATATCATGGGAGATAATAATATTAGATGAGGATAATTCAATAAAAATATATGGAATTTAACACCACTGGGAGGGATGGGACAAAAATAGAAAAAAACCATTTCTATTAAAGGGGGCCCTGATGATAGTCATATCATATACCTACATATTTATTCCCATATTAGTGATTTTAATATTTTCATATGTGTTGACATAGTTTGGCTATATCAGTTAAAAAAATCTAAACCTCAGTTTTTTTAAAAAAATAATTTAATTTTATGTTTGAGTCACATAATAGATCATTATTGGAATCTCTAAGGATAAATATTATTTATAGGCCAATGTATATGAAAATGATCTCAAAGATTTACTAATGTAGAGTATATATATTTTTATTAAAAATTGCATCTAAATATTAACATTTCATAGTGGATGATGTTCTCGAACAGATTCCCCATGTGGTAATCACCATGAAAAATGATGGTTTTGTATCAACTCATTCCTAAATAAATGCATGTTGAGTGGGTCTAGGAGTGCACCCCATTATAGACACTACCGGGGGATATCCTTTGGTAAATATAATTATATTTTCAACCCATTAATAAATATTTATTTACTAATTATATTAATGTATTAGGGTTGTATGTATTATACCACACAATATAATATATTATTATCATAATAAGGGGAGTTAAAGGATAAAAAGAGTGGGACCTAGTTTCAATGAACATATCATATGTTAAAATTAATATTTCATTAGATAAGTCTTGGTAGGATTTAGATTTCATATTCAAGGTGGATGTCATCATAATCATTTTAGTTTTAATATTTGTTGGAAAAAAGGTTCAGAAAAATGATGATTATAAAGGTATCTCCCAAAGAACTCTAAAATAAAAATATTTGGCATAAATATTTTCCCATTCATACCAATGATAGTGATGTGAATATATTATTATGAGATATATAAATATTTAATTATGGATAACTTTGCTAATTTCATGTGCGATTGATACCATAAATTTGGATGACTTGAGTAATCATGGGAGATTTAACACCATGATATTTTCAATCATTTTCTCTGTTTTATTACTCACTGTGATAGTTTTTCTCAATAAAATATTTCATGTAAAATTATATATGACATATTAGATGAATATTAGTTAGATTTTTTTATAAAAATCCAATTCAAAATAAAAATACTGTAATCAATTGGAAATGCATAAAATATAATATTGCGAACACTTAATGTACAAAATTATCATCTCTTTCACCCAAAAAAATTCTCGTTTTTCTTGCATTATAATTTAAATATTTTAAATGAACATATATTTTGACTTCATTATTTTAAGAGTATGTTTTGGGGATATTTTGATAATTTTATAAAACCATTGATATCTATATTAATATTGAAAAGATGGTATTTTTACATGAAAAAAATATAATTTTTAAAAATATTTCAGGAAGAACATATTATTTAAAAAATTAAATCAAAATTTTACTAAACTGAAATTACATTTTTTGTATAATGATTTGTTCAAAAATACGATATTGAATAATTTTAAACTATAACTAACATTTTTTACATATAATTAACTATTATTCAGTAAACATTAGTTATTCTCTTATAATAAAATTTTTTAATCACTTATTTAAATTAAATAAATTTATTTAATATTTTAAATTAATATATTAGTATGATTTAATAAGGTTATTTTTACAACTATCAATAGAAATAAGAATTTGAAAATTAAAATTCATTATAGTGATGATAGTGATACTATTATTTTCCCAGATTTGTTTTTTAATGTTCTGTAATTTTTTCCTATAAAATATATTAATTAAGTTTAAATAATGAATATTATAAGTCTTTTAAATATATATATATACATATATATAAATAAAAATTAAATTGAAAATAAATGTTAAATAAGATTTAAAATTCATAATGCTTAAAACATAATTGTTTTTACTATATAAAAGATCTTCTTTGTTTAATTTTTTATTAAAAAGAAAATGTTCACTTATTCAGAAAATAAATTAAA
Organism: Viscum album; assembly: GCA_963277665.1. NCBI lineage: Eukaryota > Viridiplantae > Streptophyta > Magnoliopsida > Santalales > Viscaceae > Viscum > Viscum album. The sequence continues at coordinate 1,934,168,398 of OY728160.1, forward strand.
TAAAATGAAGAATAAATTTGTTTTTGAAATATTTAGATTTTTTATAAGTTTTCTCATAAATTTTTAATTACTAAGAAACTACTTAGTTATAAACTACTTACCATAGTAATAAAGAAAAATGGTAATATGTAAATACCTAATATTGAATGATTTCAAAAAAAAATAACGGAAGAAATTATCATTAAATACATACCCTTCCCAACATCATCATAAAATATCTTACTTCACTCTTTTAGAACCAGTGAACCATGAATATATTCATTTCTTGATTGAAAAATAATAGATGTTCACGGAATTATAATTTTCAAAAATTATAAAAGGATATCAATTCCACCATAAAAAATTCATAATATATCATTTAAATTTACCTGAATACCTACCAAATTTTTTTTAAAAATATTTCCCTTTAGAATCATTTATCCCCTTATGAACATATGATATTATAAATAATCATTTTTAAATAAACATTCAAGAGGATGTTCAAGGTCCAAACATTAGTATTACTAAATATCTAACATTTTTCATAATCATTCTCTTCCAAAACTATCCTAACCAAAATAATATAATTAAATCAATATCATTACTACACTAAATATTAATTATATTGTTGTAATAATTCATATTTATTTGTTTACATCCATATAGAATATTAAAATAATTTCAATGGTTTGTTCGTATAGCCATCACCCATAAATGATTTCTTCTATTTTTTACCACATTATTTAATACCTTCTTATATGGATGGAATTGAGTAATTAATGTGAAATATATAATATATTTAAGAATATAAAAATATAAATTATAATTCACCTTCAATCCATCTCATTATTTGGGAAAATAAAATGTTAATTATGATTATGAGCTTACCACCGCCTCCACAGAGTGATCTTTTTCATTTTTCATTATGAAATTAATTAATCAACATAACCAATTCAAATAATATTCAAAACCTATAAAAATATAAAAATATAAACACAAAAAATATTATTTTATAATAATTATGTTATAAACATCCATTACCAATCTCAATCGTCAATATATAGTGTATTTAGGTCTTCTGTAGTTTAACAACCTGCATGTGTGGTTCAATAAAATTATATCATGGATGAATATGGGAACATAAAGAGAAAAATTATGATTAGATTCTAAGAAAGAATAAATTTTATTTTTCTTAAAGGGTTACAGTGAGTATTTATAAAATTATAAAAATATCATATTTGATCACCAATATTATCAAAATAAGATTATATTGATTCGTTCTTCCACCAAAATAACAAAAATATTCAAAAAAAATATTCAAATAAATATAATATAGTTATAAATGTAAAATATGTAATTAAATTTAAAATATAATTTCTCCAAATATGGTATCAAAAAAATTTCATATGATTAATACAGATTTTATGTATTTTCCTAGAGAGAATCCTGACTTAGGAAATAGTTTCATCAAAAAAATTTCACCCAATGAGGCATAGTAATTATTATACACCGTGTTTCTTAATAATTATGTATCAATTTCCACATTAATATTTTATATCATGATCCTCTCATTTTTCATGTCCTTTGATATTTCTATTTTAATCAAATATTTTATTTTTTTTGATTTAAATGTTTCTTATTTTATGAGGGTTCATGATAACTCAAATTTCATGCATTATGATACAATCTTTATTTTTGAGATATATTATTCTGAAACTCATTTATTCTATATGATGAATAAATTTTGATTTATTCCACCACACATTTCAAGGGATTTATAATTCTTCCTTATAAACTTATTATCAATTGTTCATACCTAAAATTTGTTTCCATTAAAAACTGTGTGGTGGTCACATTCCTATTACATGAAACATACTTTTTATTATTAAGAAAATTAAATATATATATTGAACTTATTTTTAACTTATTATATTATATCTTACATTATCATTCATTAATTCCATTTGATATTCAATTTCATGATAATTCTACTTCAATGGTTATTATTAAAATGAACTCAAGTTGTATGGTGTTTTTTTCAATCTTTACTTTTAATAATAGTTCTACAAAATATGATAACCCTTTTGGATAATTCTTATAGCCATTAATTCAAATATAAAAAAATTCATTTCTCATTATCCTTTTATAAATTGTTTTGTGTGTTCTAGACCCACAAGTTCCCACCTGGTTGACCGCATGTTGGGCATGATGACCCCAATCCTACCTCTAAAAGGATAGGGGTAAGAGAAAAGAGTCTAGAAGATTAAAATTAAATACGATTCTTTATCATAAATACATATATAGATGAACATGGAAATTTACAGGAAAATTTGTAGAGTAAACAAGAAATAAAATCTATATTACAACCATGCATGGAATAAACATATGGGAAACATCAATGTTTGAATATATATGATAAATATGAAATGTTTGGAATACATTCCCAACCCCCAAAAAAGGAAATGCTAACATAGAAAAACTACTTATCTCTATGAATGGAAACATAATATAGTCAATACACCCAAGAATACCAATGATCCATTGATTTCACTATTGATCTATCAGTTCTCTACATAAGACATGACAGGTGTGGGAAAATACCATGTAGGGGTGACTGTAAACCAACCTAGTAGGGTTCGTTGAAACCCAAAAGGGGTAAATAAATAGTTACAATATAATTAATCTCAATCCACAAAGTCATGTCAATAAAATCATGCTAAAAATCACAATAACCCAAGTAATCCAAAAATGATGCCCAATGAGAGAAAAATAGGATATGCATATCTACATACCATATAAGTGTGACGGGTTTACATGTAACTCCAAAATTATATCCTTTTTCCCACAATCTCATGAAACCACATAGCAATATCTATGTGGGGGCCAATCATTTCCACTTCTCTAAATAGTCATGGGGGAACTATATCTAGTAGATGTTCCAAATAACTATATAAGGTTTTAAGTTAAGGTCTCACCCCATACAACTTCATGTCCCAACTGAGGGATAAATATCCTTATTCCATGAATATCATGAAAACTCACATGAATACGAGAGGAGGGCCCAAGGATTTCCAACACACTCCACATTCAATGGTGAAAAATCATAAGTGGAGGATATGTGCCCCTGTGCAATAGAGGATTCCACTAGGTAGATATAGGAACCATATCCTATTTAAATAGGGGTACCAATCAGTGGATAGAGGTACAACACCCTTAGGGAACATGTTCTTAATAATAATTAGATATAGCGATGATGTCCTGGTGTGATAGGGGATACCACTTAGTAGGTAAAGGACCCACGTCATAGTGTTATGGGGGGTACCACTCAGAAGATATAGGACATGCACCCTAGTTTAAAAAAATTGTACCAATAAATTGATAGAGGAACCAATAAATGGTGTGACATGGGGGGTTACACTCAATAATAGAGGAATATGAAGGAACCACCACCAAATGTGCTTGGGAGGTTTCTAATAATAACATGTCTCTGGTGATCCTAGTCAATCACCATCATTAGTAAAGTGTCGACTAAATAATAATCATTAATGGAACAGCTCCCATCGTATAATTAAATCCAAAATAGAGACTTATATCTTGTTCTACACAAAATTATACACATGATATGTGACTCGTGAGAAAAAAATCCATGTCCCATTGATGTATCTTCTTAAGGATTAATAATCCGAGGGAGGAACATAGTGTGTACCCTGGGACACATAGATGGTACCCTCACCAGTACTCCTAGACCATTTCCATATCAATAGATATATTTGATGGACATGTGGAACTACATGACCTGTAAACTTGGAACATGAAATGTCATGGACACCTAGGGTCTACCCATAAATTCTTTCCCAATACAATATATTTTTTGTAAATGCCCTGGTACTTTGGGTACTTCCTTTGTACTGTTTCCAAATTTCAGTGTTGAGTCTTGCCTATGTACTCATGGATGTGTCCATGTTCTTAGATTTTTAATTGTTATATATTATTATAGTACACACAGAGCAACCAATACTAAGTCACACAACAATAATGGGATATCCAAATTGTGTTATAATTTCTTCTCTAAAACCCCAAATACTTACAGGGGACTAAACAATGTGGGTTCAATGAAAAACAAATTGTAGTATTGTTTTCCCAAAACCCCTTTGAATCCTTCATTCATCTCTCCATACCACCACTATCACTTCTTTAACTAAAAATATAATTTTCAATTTCTGATCTTGGGTAAACAAGGACTAATCCTTCATAGGGTGCATTGATTTTGAGCATTTCAATACTTTCCTATCATCGCATCGCCCCCCACACCTCGTAGTACCATTATGGTTCCCAAATCCATGAACCCTTCACCAAAATCTTAATCCATCCTACATCCACAAAATAATATTTGATTTTTTAATTGTTCACCCAATCTTCCAAAATATAGGGGATAGATCATGCTTTAAACCACACTGATAAAGTCAAATTGTGACCCCATTGGCCAACAAAGAACAACATAAAAAATAGTGTGCAAAAACATAAAAATAATTTTAATAAAAAATTGGATTCCACGATCATGGAAATGAATTAATATAAATTCAGTGAGGAAGCATGAAATAGTAAATATAAATGAATTTAACAATTCAATTTACCGAATGAGATCATGTGTTGGATGGGTACACACTGAGAATCAAAGTAGATAAATTATTAATTCCTAATCAAATAAAAAAAATGTGAAAATACCAAAATAAAATGACACAAATTGTTTAAGGATACATCCTGGGGGGGGGGATGTTTTCCAATAATGAAAAATATATGTTGTGTTTACTGCCTACCTCTTGATCCACCCTGATCTTATCATCATTGTTCTCCAAATTTGATCCATAAAATAAGATTAATCCTCCTCTATGTAACCCTAGGTTTATGTGGATTAACTTTTAGATTTTCCATAATGTGGTAGGTAATGAAAGAAAATTATTTTTTCTATTTAAAATAAAAATATATATTTATTTATCTATTTTATTAAATGCACCTAGAACTATCACTACCCAAGAAACATTGAACGATGACTAACCATAGGTCACGCCTAAGGTAAAAATAGAATCTAAAACTCAATAGTAGTATGATATTTCCCATTAAAGGTAAATTTGGGTGATATTACATCATTTATGAAAACTCTATATTTGTGTGATATAATATTTTTAATATTTTTAATATATCAATAAAAACGCTCTCTGGGACCTGGAATCTACCACCGAATCAGCACCTCACTTTTCAAATATTCCTAGAATATTCAATTTTCAGTCATGTTAAAAACAAAGTTGTTAAATATTTTCCTCCTTACTTTTAAAAAAAATAATGTTCTGTTATATTATTATTCAAAATTGTTTTGAATAATGTTAATATTAATAAAATAATACATAATTTCATTTTTACTCATATTGTATTATTGATGTAAAATTTTTAATCTAAATATTTTTTAAAAAAAATATAATAATATAATTTTAAAATATATTTACTATCATTGAAATGATTTTATAATAATATATTTTTAATGTTCTCTATATGAGTTTTTTTCTTAAAAAACAATCTTTTATTTCATATTATAGTAAAAATTTTATTTTTTAAAACTATATAATTTCATATTAAAAATTTTACATACATTTTCATGGTATGAAAGACATTATTTTTCTCCCTATTTTATACTATATTCAATTTACAAATCATTCTAAATATCATTGATACTTTTTATTTCTAAGGCAGTTTTTTATGAAAATCCAAATAATTTATTTTTATCTCAATCATTTTTCATTAACATAACATGTGATTGATATATGGTATTATTATAATTTTACTATCCATGTTCTTACTCCATATATATTATGTAATTTTATTTCCTATAAAAATTGATCAATCTCTAATTTTTATTCACTAATCATCCACCACGTAGACACTATGTTTTTCTTCCAATTTAATTCCTCAGTGAAAATCCTATTTTTCATTTCATGATTATGCGAGTTCCTATAGATTCCATATATTTATTTATTGGGGAAATTTCTTGGCAGTATTTTATACCCATTATCATTGTTATGTGTATAACATTTTATCTTGTATCTCGGATGAAGTTTATTTACATTGAATGTCACAATATATCATAGAAATTATTTATTTTCAACTAGTATATTATGATAAGATTTTGGTAGATATAAGAAAATTTTCCATCAATGATAATATTTTAAAGTTACATGGAAACCATATTCATTATAAGGTTTCATTTTGGTAAAAAAAACTATTGATTTCAAGTCTCACACATATATATTTATGATGACAAGGTGGTTCATATATCACCCTCCAATGTGTTGTTTGAAAATTAAAATATCTATATATATGTATATTTGTTACAATTTAGTTCTTTTAAAGTGTGGATATATGTTTATTACTCATGAATGTTATTTTCCCCCATTCTTATGGTCTAGAACTAATTTTATAAGTATTCTGTTTTTTATGTTTCATCTTCATATTGTCTTAATTTGTTATTCCATACTTTGATACATGATTTTTATCACGTATTTGTTGATTATTATTTTCTATTGTATCATGATTATACCCAGAAAAACATGTTATATTTCCTCACGATCCTTCATTTTTATCTCTTATGATTACCCTTAAAGAGTTTTTTACATGATCCCTTTATTTTGATTCATTTTCCCTAGTATATGAAGATAAGAAAATTATAATGTGTATAGAATAGGGTCTTGTGTGGTGAGTTAGTTGGATTTTTAAAAAAATGTTAATTATTAAGTAGATACATTTATAATGGGAATATTTAATTATGTTGATATAGAAATTGTTCTATTTATTAGTTTCATTCATAATTCTCTAAAATTATAGCCCAAAAAAGAACATGTGAATGTATTGTATTGAACTTTCACCAATAAGGACATGTAATTGAGATAATTATCATGTGATATATCATAGAACTTTTGAATAAGTACGAAATTTATAACCTAATTATGTTTCTAAAAGAAATTATATACCATATTTCATTTCCATAGAGTAGAAAAATAGAAATATCACCCAAGTGCACATGTGGAGTACAAACAATATGATACAAAATATCAAATTTTTTGTGTCCACCATCAATATATGGTTCTAAAATGTATTTAATTTATAAATATGATAACATTTTATTGATTTTAATTCTATATATATTGAAACCATGATCTTGTTGACCATAATTGACATAATGAAGCTGTTAAGGCTTTAAAAACCAAATATTCTCAAAACAACCAATAGAAAAATCCCATTTTAATGACTAAATAAATCAACATAAAACATTAAAAAATATCCATAATTATAATTAAAAGAACATGAATTTTTTTAAAAGCACAAAGATATTAGAACTTTTATACACAATAGTGTAGACATACAAATGAATGAATTTTGGACTGATGGAAAGAGTCATTCTTTTAAAAATCATGTTTTAATTTTTTTCCTTCCAAATAATTATGACCCAAGCCAAGGATATATTAAAATTAAAAATAATGTATTTTAATTATAAAAATTATAAAAAATTCAATTATCAACAATATTTATTTTCATTACATCATTTAAAAATGATAGATTATCCATTTTTTTCTAAACGGGAATTTTTTTAATTTTTACATTGGTATAAAAATTATATTTATTTTAATGAATAAAATTTTGCCACTACATTTCATTTTCATTGAAATTATTAATAATTAGGATCCCCCTAAAATATAAAATTATTTTTTATGAATATTATTCTCCTTCTATTCTTGTAATTTTTACTTTTAAAATGATATTTATGGAATTGATATTCATTCTTTATAATAAAATATTATTAAACACGTCTTTAGTTAATTTCATTAATTCCAATTCATTTTTTTTATTTTTTTAGTTCAATATATATGTATTTCATTCAATTTATGGTTTGTGGAAATTTTATTTCAATTAAAGAGGATATGTAAACATATCAAATTACAGGTGACCTTTTTATATTACTCTGATCCATTGAGTAAGGTAACCAATTTTATCAATGACATTATATTCTTTTGTCTTTGGAAATAATAGGGTCTATTTAATATATTATAAGGATTAATTTAGTTTAAATGAATCATTAATTTCCCAAGATACCTATATGATATGGTTGCAATTGATTATAAAGGAAGACATTTTAATTCAAAATGTAATCAAGTGATCCTCTTTTTTAAGAAAATTTTATAACCATTTTTTTAAAATGAATGTGAGAGGATGAATTTTCCGGTTTTGGTATTATGATATTTAATGTGTTCCAAGAAATTATTATGATTATGATTTTTTATTTTTTATTTTTTATGAGTTGATTTATGAAATCTATTTTGAAATGATGTTGATTAGATTGAAAAGAAAACATATACTTGATCTCAAATGTTTGTTATATAGAGGGAAAATTGTCTTATGTATTATTCAGAATTATTAATTTCGTAATGAGATTTTTTATTTTTATGTTCCAAAATAATAATTTTTGTTATAATTAAAAATATTAAAACAATTCACTTGGATTATATATAGAAACATTTGTTAATAATATTATAGTTATATATAGGGGAGAAACCATAAATGATGAATGTGTCGAACTATAATGAACAAATTTTTTGGTGAAAATTCAAACTACGGGAAACATCATATTTTTATTGTTATAGAATTCCTAAATATGTAAAACTATACACCAAAATTGGAAATTGGGTTCTATTGGATGAAATAATCCCTGTATGTTGTGAATTTTTTGGGAAAGATATGTGCAGTTTATTATAGATGATATTATAGAAATGGTTTTAAAATTTTAGATGAATGGATGATGATACTAGATATATTAATAGTTTATAATTATAGTTATTTTAATTTTATATAACATTTATTGATTTCTATGTTGCTTCATCCCATGTATTTTTATTCACAATGGTTTTTGAATATAAATATCGGGAAGCTGGGGAGGAAATGTAGTTGGGGATGATACCCTTTTAAACTAAAAAAATGGAATGGTTAGAACTATAAAATAGTATTTTTTATATATGGTAAATAAATATACTTGGGCTATTAATAGAGGTAAAAATACAACGTATATAGATGATTTCCCATTAATGAATATGGTAGTAGTATAGAATTTCATGAAATATCACCCTCTAGTTTTTTAGTCATTCATCAAATCTATTGAAATTAGAAGAATGTTTCACTCATTTGAGAAGACTCTTCAATATCTAGAATGTTTATAACCTCAAAATGTATCCATTTATATTTTTTAGTTTATGTTTTAATTTGATCAATATTAGACTTTTATTAATAATACAAGGAAACAATATTAAATTGACACCATTGAATAGATGGTATTAAATAATATTTTAATTGATAAGTATTTTCCTAATTATATTTTATATATAATGGAGATGAAATTACTAGATTTGTTGAAAAATGAGTAATCAATTACCTCTGAAAAGAAAATTTTTATATATTTTTTCACGTATGCATACAAAATCAATCTGGACCATAATCATAAAATTGACAGAATTATTTAGGGATAAATCCATGGTTATTATAAGATATTGTTTCTCATTGGTTCAAATGGTAAAACGAACCTTTGTGGTGTAATTGGAATGTATAGACTATTATTCCTCACATTTAAATCAATAATGGTAATAATTGATTCAATTTTTAGGAAATGGAAAATTATTCATTGAATAAACCTAATAGTATGAAAATACAATTACCATGTTGTTATAACTTCTACAAGAAAGATTCTAGAAAATGTATTATAGGCTTTTGGAAGTGTTTGAAATATGTAAATATATGAAACATTCATCAATGAAATAAAATAAAATATTAATTGTAATGGTTAGGAAAAGAATTAAAATTAGGTAGTGGAATATTAGAATTGTAGTGATTTTGGTCATTAAGAGAATGTATATCTAAATAAATTTATAATGGATATTGATCATAATGATTTTAAGAATAATAGTGTGGAAAATTCATTTTCACTTTTTGGTCCATAAAATGTAGTTTTGAAAAGTACATTAATTTTTTACTCTAAGTATACTAATTTTGAGACCCAATATTAACATAAATAATAATAAATTAATGTTACAATTAACATAATACATCTCACAAAAAAATACAAAATTAGGACTAAAAGGTTTAGTGTCATAGATATTAGCTATGTAATCATCTTAATTTATACAAATTTATTCACAATCAAATTCTAGATACCTCCTTCTATGAATTCAACATGTTATAGTAATATTAATATATTGGGAAAATAAAAAATAAAAAATAATGAGATAAAATGATCACTAAGAGAAGAAATATCATCATGTCAATAATGGAATGATCATAAGTATATATGAAAACAGAGGTTGGGGAGAAATTTCAGATAATAAAGAACATGGAACCATAAGATATGTTCATAAGTCATGATTTAATTAAATTTAATCTCTAATGAACAAATACATAACAAGGAAATAGTATTTATAATCATGACACATCAAATATGTTTAAAGTATAATAAAAAACATCACACAATTATGAATTAAGAGTATGGTATAAACATAACAATAAGAACTATATTTTTGTTCTACCCAACTATATATTCATCATATATACGGCTTTGGAAGACTACCTATCTTTATTCTGGGATTCAGATAATCCTACCCCATAAAAATGGAATTGATATAACAATTATGTTCTCCCGTCTTCTGGGTGAAAATCGTCCCATGTTCCCTTTTGTATAGGAAAAACCATACCAATTTCCCTATGGATTGGAATAAATCTATCCAAGAACCATTTTCCTTAGATAAATGCTTATGTGTACACACTTAATTAGGTAAAATCATCTTATGTACCATTTTGATTGGGATAAACACTCTTATGTACCATTTTGATCTGATATCTAATATATCTAAATAGTTTAATTAAAAAGTGTTATAGAACCCTGAACATTATTCAACAATAAAAATAATATGCACATAATATAAATCATTAATATTACATAAATATTATAAGGAACTAAAAATGGGTTCCACTACAATTTTATAAGGTATCACTAAAATTAACATCATGAATGTTACATATAAATTATGAACATATAATAACCCCAGAAGAATAATTCACAACAATATTAGAAAGGTTATTTATCAAAAATATTTTTTATTGAAATAAACTATTTATATATATTTGAAAATAGTGGATAAATTGAAAAATAAATTTTAGAAATCACTTTTATGATGTTACGGTAAATTTTCAATATAATTTCTAAAATGGTAAAGTGAAATAAATTCAAGGATCTTTACATTTAAAAATAATCATCATTAAGGATTGTTTAAAGGAAATATATAGTATCAATGGAAATTTTGTGTGGATGATAAAATATTTAAATGATGATAATTGTTTTTATTATTTCAGTATATAATATTTGAATATCTACACTATAATAAAAGATAAAGGAAACAAATTATAATAATATAATGAAAATATGGAGTTCTCATGATAAAAATCATCCATATTTTTCAATTATAAAAGATAAAATTGTTAGGAATGGAAAAAATTGACACATATGGGAAACTAACATTAAAAATGGATGAAGTTATTTTTTTCAATGATATACTATTTATGGAAGATATTACTCTTTGTAAATTATTTTCTTTAGAAATTCATTCACCCTGAAAAGGAAGAGGAATATCCATGAAATAAAATTTTCTTGTTTTTGAAAACAATAATGGCCTAAGGAAATTCATGAAGATACATTATAACTCAATGAATTCAGTTGTGTTAATAACAAGACTTTCAACATTTGTATCATTACAATTGGACACCATTTGAAGAAATAACATTATATGGAACACCAATCCCAATGAATTTAATGGTATTTGTTTGAGAAATCAATTATAAATTAATTAATCCATAATAATGATGTCATGGTTATTTATAAGATATTTTTCCAGTGATATTATATTTTAGATAAAATAACCCAAAAATTTATTGATTCTTAGTTTATCATACTTTTATCACCTATATAGAAAAAAAACATAATCATCTATTTAAAAACATTATTTATGTTTATGAAAATTTATAAACATCATTTATAATTATTCTAAACATTTATATTAGTGATTTTATCTCTATTTTCAATGTTGTGTGTTAGTAATATTGGATGTTTTGAACCATTTTCACAGTACCAATGCGGTTCATAATTCTTCAATAAATTCTTATCATTCCTGGATAAAACAAGTACTAAATTTTTTGTTATATAATTATTTATAAATAAATAATTTCATTCAATTGGATTATTGGTTATCATCTGTAAAGATGAATTTTGAAATGGTCATTTCTTGAGGATTCTTATCGATCGAATGAGGTTTTATTAAATAATGAGTTAAATTTTTATATTTCTATCATAAAACAAAAAAAAATCAATCATTGGTTATTTTTATCATATATCACATTTTATAAATTAATATTGTCATCTATGTAATAAATATCTATGATTCCTTAAGTGTTCTATTAAACTACCCCAAACAAGTTTATATTATACGTGATGGATGGTAATGAAGTTATTTTCATGAGATATCATTATAAAAAATATATATAATGATCATATTTGACATTTAATATTATGATAAATTAGTGGTTCAAATAGTTATTGGAAGAAGATATACTATATTATTTAATTATGTAATGAAAATAAATTTATTTTTTTCTTTTATATTCTCTTTTAGAAATATTTATTTACTATTTTAATTATTAATCATATTTGTTCATCTGTATTCCAATTTTTCTATAATGTATCATAATAATTACAAAAAACATATATATCCATTAAAATAATTATCATGAACATACATGTATGGTGATGATGAAAGGAAAATGGAAATAAATTATTTTATGGAGGTTATAGTCCATATGTATTCATTGATGATGGTTCCATCTTCCAATGAATGGGATGAAGGAATAAGATGGTTTGTAAATTTATAATCTAAAAAATTTCATAAATATAATTTTTATATAATGATTTTACTATTAGTATGATCATTCTTTGGAGGTGAGAGAAAAAAATTTCATTGTTTTATAGAGGTAGTATTCCACCAGATGCATAGAAAACTGTTTCATTTTCCTTAATAATAAAAAGTAAATATAGTTAAAATATTTATCAAAATTAAAATAACAAACCATTGTTTTAGTGATATTTATAATGTCATTTATCGATAGCGTAATTAAATTTTAGGTATTATAAATTAACTTATTGATATACCATTACCATCCTAAAATTTTAAATTTTTAGCATTAAAATATTCGTATTTAATCTCATCACCTATGGATTCAAATTTTTATTCTATACACAAATTCCATATTATATCTCAATAGATATAGTGTAATTTGAATCATTAAAATCTTGGTATATTTTATTATTTTTAAATATACTTTAATATATCCATTCTTATAAATAATAGAAGGAGCATCCCCAACCACCCCCAAATCTACAAAGGATCTCTACATCATACTCATTTTTATAACCAATATCATCCTTCATTGTAACTACATCAATGAGACATTCTATCCAAAACAGTATTTTATCAACTCATTTAAAGAAAAATTGGTCATGTTATGATACCAAAAATAAACATATCCTTTCATAGAAATTTTATTTTCACAAATAAGAGATTTATTATTCTTTAATAAGTATAATAATTAATTTTTTTTTTACTATACTCTTGTGATCTATAAATCACATAATTTTCCAAAAATTATTAATATTATTTATATTCAATAAAAATGGGAATATTATTGTCTATAAGTAATTTTTTTTAAAATTATACATCCCTTTTTATAAAGTAGTTAAAATAAAATTAATTAAAAACATTTACATGAGATATAAAAAATAAAACTACATCATATTCATAATAGTTATTCCAAAAGAAGAAAAATATTACATCTATAACATTAATTTCAATTTCATTAATGTTTGATTTATTGAAAAAAAAATTAAAACCTTATGGGGATATTATTTTTTTCAGGGAAAACTCAATAAATGTAAACCAAAAGTATTTTCCAATAACCTTTGATTTCAAGAAATATTTAGTACTTCCATAAATACTAAAATAAAAATAAAACCATTGTAATTAATTTAAATAGAAAAATATTTTATTCATATACTTGAATATCGAGTCCCACTACAAAAAAGTTTAAAAAACATTCATTAATAAAATTAATATATATGTCCCAGAAAACCCAAAATTTTTAGCAAGTAAGTGATCTATCTATAATGAAAATTTCTTATCCCTTGTCATAAAACTACACAACGAAACCACATTTATGCTCTATATATTCCCCTTCGGAAAGGGTTCAAAATATTTTAATGAAAGTATAATGTTAGGGGTATGGTTTCAAAATAGAGTTGAATGAATCATCATTTTAACATTATTTAATCTCGAACCAATATGCAATGTCTTCATTAAACCAAATAAAAAACATGAATGTCATGCACCATAAAAAATAATACATATATGAAAAAGATATAAATAAATTAATTATGAATGCATAAAAAATTTAATCATACACAAGAAAAGTATCAATAAATTTAATATTTCATAACTATTATTAAACCCAAATTAATCTGATGAAATAATAATGTTAATAAAATATAATTACATACATATGATTAAATATAAATATCAAGGCTTAGGTAAGATTTAATTCATAAAATAATGAAAAAAATAATTAAATTATCCACACAACATTAATATTATACACTCACACAAAATAAAAAAAACCCATCTCACTCTTAATAAATTGAAAACTATATGAACAAAGAGTCATAATGAATATTTCAACTAACATATTCTTTGTATATATATAAACTCAAGATAAATAAGAAATTTTTGATAATGATCTGTTAATAAATGTTTTCATTCTTAAATTTGATTTTTTCAATAATAAATTAAATTGTTCTTATAAATATTATTATATCATGTGTTATCAAATTTTATAAGAATATATTACAAATTAAATCCAATATCTTTCAAGGTGTCTTCCAATGAGGGTAGATGAATTGAAAAAAACATATTGTAGTATCTTTCCCTAATTTCCACTGAACTATGCCCCATGATGGTGGTCCATAAGACCTTAAGTGTGCCTCCCCAAATTCCGGAGGCTACTGACTACAAGTTAGGGTATGGTGTCTTTCCATATAGAGAATATTACCTCATATATCAGAGTATGAATAGAGGGTATCAATACATAATCTTTAGTGAAAGAACAAAACAGAAACATAAATCATTGAAGGTAACAAAATAATCCCAGAAGAATAAATATCCACAAACAAACTAAAAAATACATAGATAAAAAAATGAAGATGATATGTCATATTTATATGAAAAATGGGAGTAGGGGAATCTTGGGATTCAAGTATATAATATTTTTTAGAAAAAAATGAAAAGTAAAAAAACTATTACTACAAGCATCTCAAGCACAGGCTTAGTCCTCTTCCATATGCCCCATCATAATGTTGTAAAGAAATCTAGCATTTGAAGCCTTGTAGTTTCCATTATCCAAACCTACGATCATAAAATATATTTGGGTTCCTAGTGTAGCCAATGTAGGTTGTGAGATAAACTCTCAGTCGTCCAACACACACGATGTCTGGTCCGACCCATTTCTTACAACAATTAAATAAAGGTGTGACATAATAAATAAATATAAGAAAATAAACAAATAAATGATAGACACCTTTGTTTAGGTTCATAATTGGACACCCAATAGATAACACTTAGTGTAAGTTGAATATCTAAAAAGAGGTAAATCAACAAGTCCTAAATGTATACAAGGTCCATTGTACATAACGAAATGAAGGTAGTAATTCCCCTAAACGTGTGATTTGTCATGGGGTATTATTTCCATGTCATCATAAAATGTTCTCAAACATAAATATGATAAAAAATATATAGCACAAGAAATAAATCCATCAAATCCATGTTTGGTATCCTGATCCCAACTGAGGATATCAAAATAACATCCAAAGGGTCGCTACTAGAGTCTCTGATAGAACACATGACATAGATTTTGTCCTTCGAAAACCATATAGATGTTTAATGTTTCTCTCATTGAATAATTTCTCTATGTCCATATCATGTATCAAACTTAGGCGATCAAGTATCACCTAGGGCATGTCATATCCATCTTACCAATAGGTCTTTATATGGTTTCTCCCCATGTAAGTAAGTCTTAATCCTGAATATATGTAAAACTGCATGGAGAGGTTGTACCTAGCATGCCAAAGTATAACTTCTAGCGCACCAAGTAGATCCTACCGATCACGGTGAGTCTATCCATAGTGTCCTTAAATTGGGAATTATATTCTCTCTCAGCCAATATAATGTGATCAATATCTCCCAAGGTATTTGAAAAAAGAAAGTAATATGTATATGAAATCACATTCCATAAAATAACCATCTCAATACCACATGCTTACCATGAAAACCAAACTATAAAATATAATCCAACAACTAAACGATAATTATATGGAAAAGGTATAAATAATTAAATGTGAGAAATTTATGAGAATGGGGGATAAGAATAGGAAAAAACATATTTATAATCACAGTTCATCAATGCCAATTCAATAACACAAGCTAACATGCTTGATCAAGCATAGAATTCAACTCAAGCCACCAAAATATGGCATAAGTAATAGGAATGTGGAAATATACAAAAAGATAAAGGTATAAGTTACAATTCATGGAATAAATGGAAATATATTTATTAATGTAATAACCATATACATCTAACCAATGTGCATAAATAATTAAATTATGAAGTGTCAGGAATAAATCTCAATGGAGAATCTCATGGCCTTCCATTTATCATAATTAAAATTAAAATATTAAGTTTTTCAACAAATCATCTACTCACACAAGTTTATATAACCATTTAAATAATAGTAAATCATCAATTAATATTGTAAAAACCCAAAGTTATGGCCTAAGACCATGTGAATGACCCACAAATGGGGTTCACTGTAAGTATAGTTTCTATAGGACATGGAAAACCATTTAAATTAATTTGATAAATATAAATGAATCATATCCTGAAGGATCCAGTTCACAACACAACTACGAATCTTTTAAAATGTGAATAAATGAATTAAAAACCCCACACAACCTACCTCAATGTAGTAGCACTCCACTTTGATATTGTCAAGCTTGTATTTTTTAACACCCCTAGAAAAGTGAGACTTAAAAGGCTAAATGTTACTACCCATGTCAAAAGGTGCACCTTTATTTTCAGGAGCCTACCTGATTAGAACTCCAAAGTTAAGCATGCGTGCCCTGGAGTAGTAATCCGGATGGGTGACCTTCTGGGAAGTTTCCTAGGGTGTGTGTGAGTGAGGACCAAACATACTGAAAGAACATGTGTTGGCATGTCGGGACAATCATTAGTCTGATAAGAGAACCTAGTGAGTAATAGCCTATGGTGTGCTGTGAAGGAAACCAAGGTATTACAGGAGACCCATGGGGTCAGATAAAAAGGTTCATGGCTCAGGGAGGTGGGTTGTGACAAAATGGTATCAGAGGAAATACCATGCTGGAAGTTCTTAGGCACTACCTGGGTTTGAGTCTTGGCGTCCACAACGAGGGAGTTGTTCTTTAAAGGGGTGGATAATATAACACCCCTGGAAAAGTGAGACTTAAAAGGAAAAATGTTACTACCCATGTCAACAAGTTGAAACTTTTTTTCAGGAGCCTACCTGATTAGAACTCCAATGTTAAGCATGCTTGTCCTAGAGTAGTAATCAGGATTTGTGACCTTCTGGAAGATTCCCAGGGTGTGTGTGAGTGAAGACAAAACATAGTGAAGGAACATTTTTTAGCCTATGGGGACATTCATTAGTCTGATAAGCGACCCTAGTGAGTAATAGTCTATGGTGTGCTGTGAAGGAAACCAAGGTATTACAGGAGACCCATGGGGTTAAATGAAAAGGTTCGTGGCCTGGGGAGGCGGGTCGTGACATATTTGACCTAGAACTGTAGAAATTGATGTATTTTTCAAAATCCCAAACAATAATGGAAAATATATTTCTCAAAATATTGTAAAAAGGATGGAAGAGGAACATTTAAATTGAAGAGATCAAGGGAGGATCTTACTGATGGATTTACATTATATCTAATGTTGAAGGATGCAGACCCAGGTGGAGGAATAGTACACAATACCTTTGGAGAGGTAGGACATGATCTCATACACCAAAGAGAGTAAAAAACACACTGGACTAGTATATGATAATGAAAGAGGTGGATTAAAAACATTAAAGATTGTTATTTGGGAAATTTTACCCAAAAACCAAATTTACATGGGTTGGCATCATGTTTGGAAAATCATTGTGCCAACGGTGTTCCAACTGATAATTTAAGGGGGCATTCCACAAGGTTAGGCACACATTTTTTCTAACCGTAAAAAAACCATTCAAAAAAACTCTATAAAAATGTATCATGTGTTCACACAATTGCGTGCCTTGGGTCAGAAATATATATTCTATCTCTCCCCATTATAGGGCTTCAGCTTTGAACAATCCCCAGAAATACTAAGATACTATGTTTACCTTCTATGAATCATTATTAAGAGACATTATAGGAATTCAAAAAAAAAAAAAATATATTTTAACATTGATAAAAATATGTACATTACAACCTCCCTAAATTTCTATAACTCTTCACTGAGTTTCCCTTCCAAGGGTGGAATGACATCATCTAAATCGTGTTCATTCCACTATGCATGTACATCAGCCTCCCAATACTAGGTCTCATCCTACACACGTTCTTACTACTATCGATCCCAGACCAGGGGAAATGACCTTCTTCTTAGAAACTTCATGCTATGATCAATGATTAATATCATATGATCTTTAAATGATTCATCTTCTTCTAGCTCGATATCCATAAGGATAAACAAATGAGACTAATTTGGGTTATACTATTGGAGCTAAGACACATGGATGACTTCACGCATGGAATGGATCCTCTGAGGTAACAAAAACTGATTGGCCACCATCCTAATGCTCTCCATTTTCCCAGAAGGTACAGCATATCGAGATGACAACTTTCTATGTCTCTTTATTAGTTTATGACCCAATCTACGGGATACCCAAAGAATGTCATGATGTCCCCCCTTGAACTCTAGAGGTCTATGAAAATAATTGGAATAATAATTATTCCTAGACTATGCTATATCCATATGCTTCTGAATCAGTTAGACATTCTCAAAAATTATCTGGAACAAGATGACAACCCAGTAGAGAAAACTCACCTACCTCTATCCATCAGAGAGTTGAACGGCTTGGGATACCATTTAGGTCCTCATATAGAGCCATTAAACCTTTCTCCAAAATATATTGTTTTAGTAAAAAACAACAAAATGAATATTATTTTCCCACAAAACTCTCAAATCCTGGATACATTTTGGTACCATATCCTCTAACACCCTTATGGACTTCTGAGTCTTCCCATCAGTATGAAGGTGATACGAAGTACTCAAGAGCACATGTGAACCTAGTACCTTTTGAAAATCATTCTAGAACCATGTTTTTTATTGAGAATTATTATTCAAAATGATATAATGGATTATACCATGAAGTATCAATATCTCTTAGATGTAATGCCACATATCTCATAAATAGAGAAGGTGTCTAGGATCACTAAGAAGTGTGTGCCCCTAGTTAGCCTTTTGAAAATCAACCATACTACATCACTTCCTATAAGGTATCTCAACAATCAAATCAAAAAAATCCATTGTGACATTTTTCATTTCCATATATGAATGGATAGAGGAATTAGAAGTCCAGTAGGTCGCTAGCCCTATTCCATAACCTGATGACGTGTGGAGAATCAAGTTATGAAACCTTCTTTCTTCCTCTTCATACCTAGCCACCAACACTAAAGAAATATATATATGTACATCTTTGTAAGACCAGGGTGATATTCCCATACTGAGTCTTGTTATTCTCCCATAATCTCTTAATGTATATAAGAAGGCACCCATATGAAGAATTGGAAGAGTAGAGTCTCACTTCCATCAACAACACATCCAAGGGGTGGGTTATCTCCTATAACACCCCCCCTAAAAAGGCCTTTAAAACCTATTAACTACTTCATCTGAACCCATTATAGAAGGGAATATGTGACATATAGATCTACAAAATCTATTTTCCCATGTTGTTCCTGAAACTCTAGGTGAATCTAAATAAATAGAGCCATCAACTGCCAATCATTACTAGCCTCTTCAATGGATTCTGTCTAAGTATTCCAGTTCAATGAATTAGTTATGACATTCCCTTTTTCTGTTGAGAAAGAAAGACCAATATTGATGGACTTTATGTATTACACGCACCTATTCTACCTTAGAATCATGTCCCACTACATGGAGATGTATTTGATACATTCAATTTCCTCTCAAGATACCTCAACTGGTGGTCCCCATATGCCACATCTTGATCTTATTACATGATTTATGCACCAAGAACTATTCTTGAATCATCAAAATTGACTATATTACTCCATCCTGGATCATGTAGAATATGAACTGGCAATGAGGTGAGTCTTCACTATAACTCTTCAAAACCTATCTCACAAGATTCAGACTATAAGACTACATTCCCTTCTCAATCATGGTGATAATAGGTATTTCTAAGTTGGTGAAGTCCCCAATGAATCACTTGTAATATCTGAAGATCCCTATGAAGTTTTTTATGTCAAACACATTCTGGGTCTATTCGCACGAAACCACGGTGCTCACCTTCTCTATGTTAACAGATATGCCTACTTCAGATAAGATATGAACCATAGAGATAACATTTCTGATCCTAAAGTTGCATTTTTTTAAATTTGAATATAATTGGTACTCTCTTTGTGTACTCATCACAATATCAATATGATTGGAATGGCCGTGTATAGTTCATGAGTACACTAAGATATCATAAATAAATAAATCTAAAAAGAAATGAATATTAGGATGGGAAACCCAATTATTCATATCTATACAGACTTTCGTTGCATTCATCAAACCAAAAAAAAAACACCCAAATACTTGTACTGGTCATACCTTCTCGGTAACACTATGCATGGTATATTTGATATCCTTGTATGAACCGTCTGGTAGCCAGACCTCAAAAAGATCTTATAGAAAATAGTTTACCCTCAGATATCGTTAAAGAGTTTTCCTATACGAGGAATTGGATACTAATTATTCAATTTGTATTGGTTCACCTGGTGGTAATCGATGAAAAATATTTTTGTACCATCCTCTTTCTTGTTGAAAAGGACTGGGGAACCCGAGAGTGATATGTTTGGATAGATAAAACCCTTATCATCTAGATCTTCAAGAAGATTCTTGAGTTCATAAGGCTCTATATGGTTCATCCTATATGTAGGAACGGAAAATCATACATCACTTGAATCTAGACCTATATTGAAAAACCTATCTCATGGGTGGTAATCTGGATAATTCTTCATGGAATAAATCATGAAAAATATCCTCTTTAAGAGGGAACTATACGTAATGGAATTCCCTAATTTTTTATAAATCATGTGGCTAGTTGGGGAATCACTCTTCCTATCCCAATAATTTTGGGTCAATCTTGATCTGCATGGAAATCCCATTTTCCATTTTGAGTATATGTGTTCCCTTTGGGTTATGTGAAAGCCACTCTGCAGCAATAGCACTTCACATGGTCATGGTAAGTCACAAGACAATCCATATTGAAAATGACGTCGAAGTTAGTTATATCAAGAAATAAGAAACTCTTGACGAAATAAAAACCACCAATTTTAAGGGAGAGATCATGAAACTTTCATGTTCCCTTTTTTATGACCCCTAAAAAGATGTTGAATGACATGACACCATAGAAGAACTTAATTACAATACCATGACTTTAAACAAACACATCATATTTAAAAGTTTTCAATGCACCAGAATAAGAAATGGATGAAACTAGAGTAAAGGATACCAGGATAGTACCTCTCATGAAAGATGGATCTGAACACTACTCCTATGGATCTATCTACACTGTATAAATATGGCTGAAAAGAAGACCCTGAGATCTTGCCTAACTATCATCAACAGTTCCACTCTACTAATGCAAAATCTCTAGGTCATGTCTCCCTCAACCAGATCAACTAAATCCTCAGCCTGATTAGATCGTAGAAGACCAAATCATATCCTATCATTGAGTGGAGGATCATGAACCTAGTAGAGGTGCTAGTAGATATCCACACTCAGAAGATACTAGAAGAAAATAATGTCATAAGCACTGATGGTGACTCGTCATTTCATAAGTTTATCACTTGACAAGGTTCCTCATGCACTAATGCTACTTATAGCCTAGCGAGTCACACTGGTAACACAATATATAGTCATTTTGTGTCAGTAAAGCATCACTACCCTCACATAGACCCTCAAATTAGAACATTTTACTACTATAACAACCATCACCCTTCAACGAAACTAAACTTCCCATGATCATTTTCCCATCTTCTTTGAGATTAGGTTCTACAATAAATTTTTGGTTCATTATCTCTATAATAGTCATCAAAAAAAGGACGTTCACTAGTGGGAAGACTGAATTCCCCATCCCATCCTCAAAATTTCAAACTGCTTTCAAATAAGCACCAGTCAAAGATAGTGGGAAATGTAAATCTTGGATTATATATTAATGTATAGAATCATAGTCATTGTGTCCTATAGAATATGCATAAACATATCGAAAAAAATCACTCTTGGAGTCATAAAAAATTAGTGATCATTGAAGGCCATCTAGATGTCTTATACGACAGAAGCCTAATAGTGCTTAGACTAAGATACGAAAACCCACTTTTTCCTACCATAGTCATATAACATGTTTTTAGGGAGTTGGACCTACCACTATGGAGCTGTCTCTAGATGGTTGAGGATAGATTCCATGGCTTCAAACCATGACTCAAAATTTTGTGGTCCACCATTCCTTATGAAGGTGGGTGGATTCTTCTTCTAGAAATCCCATGTCAGCTCAATCATTATAGAGATAGGTCACAGAGCACCCTGAATAGACAACATAGACTATAGGAAACTATCTTGAAACTACGTGTAGGTATATAGTGGATGATTAGAAGGAGGAGCCTCGGGTAGAACAATTAGAGGTATCACTAGTGGCATAGGTCCCACCACCTCTAGAGTGTCCTTATCACAAATTTATTATTATATAGAACTATAAATTCTTGGTCTTATAACTCCATAATTTCGAATAACACACCTCATACAAGATTTAAAACAGATAAAAAAGTAGATATGTAAAATAATAAATAAATGTCGGTGCAACGCCTCCTGGAAACAAAATAGAACCATCAGCCCGCACCTAGAGTCAGGAATAGATGATATGGAAGCCTATAAGGATCACTAAGAATAGAAAAAATGTATCCTGCTACACACTGTTATAGTGAATTCTAGTTCATGGACTCACAACATCTCATTTTTAAGGTCTGTTTAATTTTAAAGGTGGTTTTCACATTAATTACTCTATATTTACTGCCCTATTAACTCTGTTGAATTAAGTGGATCACTATCCCAATTTATATTGTCCCATATAACTTATAAGTTGAAATTGGGAATCAAATTAATCTAAAAAAATCATTCTATTCTTAGTTAAATTATAAAATTTTAATGTTTCTATGTAACAAACTAGAAATAAAGGGCTCAACAGAACAAGACTTACAACAATCACAAGAAAATTGATAATGCATGCATAATTTATATATTTATTGTGATAAAGAATGATATTTTAATCATAAGTTTCCTATTATGATGCATTCTATGTAGTGACTTCATTTAATTAGGATGAAATAATAAAAGAAACCACTATTTCAATAATTCAAATATGATAACACTATAAAACAAGTTTGTCACCCAATAGTGCAGTCGTATCAATTATAAATGGCATGATCAATAACCACAATTCCCCATCCAATTCAATTTGAGATTCCCCTATGCATGTGTGAGCTACATATAAGAATAGGGTAAATTCGAAATTATAAAGTCCTTATCTCATGTCTAAACCCAAAGAGAAATAAAAAAGAAAAAATCCCTTTGATATCACTTTTTAGAATCCTACCCCAAATACCACTATAATGTTCCATGATGTAGTAGGCCCCAAGACCTCAAGAAAACCTACCATAATTCAAGAGGATTGAATCTATCAAGGAGGGATTACGATGTGTCCATGAGGGTGATATGGCCTAAAAATCACATTATGAACACTAGGTAATAATATATAATCAATAACTAAATCATTAATGAGATACAAATAGTAGTGGAGGTAATGAAATAAGACAAGAAAAATAAATAACCAAGATGAAACATAAAAAAAATACAAAAACGATGATTATATGTCATATTTCAATACAAAATTAGAGTATAGGAAATCATTAATACAATCATATATTATATTCTAAAAAACATACGAAAAGTAAAACTATTACTACAATAATCTCAAGTATAGACTCAGTCTTCTTCCTTATGCTCAATGCAAAAGTTTTAAATCAATCAGGCATCAGAATCCTCAAGCATTCCATTATCTAATCATGTGATCATAAAATCTTCTTGGGTTCCATGGGAGGCTAATGGAGGGTGTGAGATAAAACCCCAGCATGTCTTCACTCATGGGGTAAAGTACGATACATTTCATACAACAATTAAATGATGATATTATATAATAAATAACTGTAGATCAAAAAACATATAAATCATAAACACCTTAGTCTAGGTTTTTAATGGACACCTAACCAATACCACCTTCTTTGGCCTAAACCGTATGTCTAAAAATGGGTACATGTTGGATTCATAAATGTGTACAAGGGCCATTGTAAACAAATCAACTAAAGGATAAAGGACCCAAAATGTGTTATTTAGCTTGGGGTATCATTTACATGTCTTCATAAAATGTTCTCCCATATAAATATGATGCAACACATGTAGCACAAATAATCAATCCATAAAATCCATGGGCGGAGTCTTAGTACCATCCAATGAGATCTAACCATAATCCAAAGGGTTGATACCGGTGTCTCTACTAGAACCTATGCTAATGAGTTTGTCTAAGGAAACCCATATTTTTATTCCTTGAATCACTCATGGCATGGTAACTTAGAGTAGATACCAAATTTCACACCATGGGGACCAAGTATCACTTCCATTATGGAATATCCATCTTACAAAGGTGACTATCCTTAGTTCTACGAGAGGGAACCATCAACACTCATGTGTATAAGTAAAACTACCCAGTCCACTTGTACCTGTATAGACAATGTATCGCTTCCAGTGTGTCAATTAGATCTAACCGAGCTAGGTGAGTCCATCCATAGAAACAATAAAATGGGACTCATGTTCTCTCGTGGACCATAGCATGTAACCCATATCTCCCAAGGAACATTACAGAGTATGGAATATATATGTAACCACATTCCATCAAATAATAATCTCATTACCACATTCTTATCTAGCTTACAAAACCATAAAATTTAATCCAACAAATATAGAACAATTATATAGAAAATGCACAAGGCATTAAACATAATAAATACATAAGGATGTGAAATAAGCAACAAGGCATAATATATTTATAATCACATGACATCAATAACCATTCAATAGAAAAAGATAACAATATTTATCAAGCATATCATTAAATAAAATCCTCCCAAATATAGCACATGTAATAAACACATTGAATTATTCAAAAATATCAAGGTATAAGTAACATAGAAAAGAATAAATAGATAAAAATGTGTTAAGGAAATGATCCTAGGCATCCAACCATTGTGAATGAACAAAATAAATATGAAATGAGAGACATGAATCTTAAGGGCTGATCTCATGGCCAACCATTTACCTTAATTGACATTAAAAGATTAAGATATTTTAAAAAGGATAAACTCAAACATGGTGATTTAAAATTTTAATTCATTATAAATGAGCCATTAATGGTTGACACACCGAAAGGGGTGGACAACAAATAAGAGAATGACCCATGGATGGTTTTCTCCATTAGAAGAGGTCATATAGGACACTGAAAACCATTTTAATTAAATACTTGAGAAATAACGAAGAGTCTCCAATAGTATGTACCGCATGACATGATGGAGTGACATTTAAAAGGTGACGAGGTGAGTGGTAAAGACCTGGTCCATATACCTCGACATATCAGTGCTCCACTCATCTTTTTTCAATCCTTTATTAGACATAGAATGGTTGAAATTGAATAATTTTTCAAACACCCTGAATTTAGAGAAAATTAGTCCAACCAAAAATATCTCAAAATTTGGAAGATTTACCATGAAATACAATAGGTTGGATGAAAGATCTTACCGAGGGATTTTTATTTATTCTGACAATAATGGATTTTCACACTCGTGGATGAAGATAGATCAAAACCTATTTAGAGGGAGGACCAAATCTCACACATGAAGGGGAGAAGTTAAAACCCACTTGAGAGTTAGAGGAGAAAGAAGGATACAGTTTAAAATCATTAAAGAGTGGAATATTATAGATTTCACCAAAATTAATGCGTAAAGATTTGTTGCATTGTTGTCCAAACCATTTTCCAATAGTGCACCAACTACAAAATCAAGGGCTCATTATGGATATTTTGGTGCATGGTTTATATAATAGTGTGAAAACCAAGAGAAAATGATTTTCCCTATGGTTTCAGGTGGTTTTATGGTTGTGATCCATGTGTCGCATGATTACATACAAATTATATGGCCCACAGAGCAAACTACCTACAGCTGTATTGTTTAGTGAAACCTTTTGGGTTGGGCATCAAATTTTCCCCCAACCATATGACTGAGATTTCCTCTTCCCATTTCAATGGTTTTGGATTTGAACAAGCCTCAGACACACCAAAAACCTACTTTACCCATTAAGGAATCATTACAAGGAATTTTGAAAGGAATTTAAATAAAAAATTAATGGTCCTTAACTTTGAGAAAAACCTAGATGTTACACGTAGTTTTAATATATTCATCTTTTACAATTACAATTGAGATAAAATATTTTATTTTTTTCTTTATTAATAAACAAAATATATTTCCAAGAATTGAAATGTTCACGT
Source organism: Viscum album (assembly GCA_963277665.1). Lineage (NCBI taxonomy): Eukaryota > Viridiplantae > Streptophyta > Magnoliopsida > Santalales > Viscaceae > Viscum > Viscum album. Next base: position 1,934,195,531 of record OY728160.1, read on the forward strand.
GGAAATTTTTTAGGGGACCTAAAACTTCTGAAATCAATAAAAATATATGAAATTAAATTTAATCTAGAATTTATAGGAAATAATAAATAATTATTCAACATTCATTGGAAATTACTTAAAATAATTTTAGAAAGTATTAAGATAAAATTATATTGGTTTAGTATGAAATCATGTACAATGAAACACAAAAAAAAGCTTTATATCCTTATAGCTAGTAGTAATATATAATAAACAACTAATGATTCCTTTATAAAAATTATTTTTAACTAGTTTCCAATCATTATCCATGTCATGTTTAATATTAAAACTCATTGGTTTAATATATGATTCAAAATTTTCAATTCCAAACATTTCCAACTAATAATCTCAATAATTTAATTGATTTAAGAAATTCAAAATGATACTATAAAAGATTTTAAAAACAAGAAATACATGTAACTTAGTTATAATTTTCATTTCAGAAACTTGTTATATAAAATTATTAATCTAATTATATAACATATTATTTTTGGATACAATAATCACATCCTCACTGTATATTTTATAAATAGAAATAAATAGTTACAATGATTCTTCAAATAAAAAATGACTTCCTTTCATTTTGCAACCCCATTTGAAAAATGAAAAGAATTAAGTGTCTCAAAACAATCTCGGTGTGACAATTTCATCCCAAATAATTATTTAGTATGTTTAAAAAAATATTTGGAAAAAGTATAATTTTAAAAAGAAATGAGGTTATATAATTTAAACTTGAGCTAAAATTATAAAATATAAAATATATAATTTAAAATAAATTATAAGTAGATTTAATAATATTGGTAATCATGAGTATTCTATATGATTATAACCTAGAAATGTGTAATGAGCTTTATTTATAATCTAATCATGACAAATAAATATTAAAATGCATGCCAATATCAGTGAGAATTCACTAAGGGATAAACCAATGAATTCAATTTCCTTATATGTTTCATTAGAAATAACATTTTCCGCCTACCAACTAAATGAATTTATCATTTATTCAAACTCCATAGCATAAGAATATAATGAATAAGAGATTTTTTACAAGGTTCAAACTGAAAATAACTTTTTGATCATTTTAATGATCAAAAAATTCATCCTTGAAAAACATTTGGACTAATATAATGATTATGGATTGAAAGCCTAGTGTTTATATAAGAACATTTGATTCAAAAAATTATCCCAACTGTGTAAATTGATCCAAAATTAACAAAGATGTGTAATAATTTTTTCAGCAATAAGGGAGTCTAAAATTCAATTAGACTTCCATAAATTCAAAAAAAGCATCCCCTTCTCAACATTCTTCTTTACTCCTCTTCTATTTGAATATAATAAAGTTAAAATTTCTTAGACTTTTTATTTTTATTAAAATTACCTATTTAAAATTTTTTATAACACACATATTAAACATAATATTAGAAATCAAGACTCTCTTTTTGTAGATATAATTTGAATATAAAATTCAAATTTAACCAAACAACATTATTCAACTCATTTTCAACTACTCTTCACGATTATTGAGACTCTGTAATGGGAATGAACTATTTGTGACCATTGATGTGGTCAAAGACATTATAAATTGAGAATAGTTATCTGTTGGGTCAATTATTAAGAAACATTATTAGATCCCATAAAAATATAATATAAATATTCAGATAACTCCACAATCATTATTCACAGATATATATTTAGAATATTTTTTGGAACAATTCACTTACCAGAACATTCACCCAAGAATGTTGTACACCTTTTATTCCCAACACTCTGAACTAATTTTAACCAACTTCTAAAAGAACATGTTCCATTTCCAATAATATAATTACTATTTTAGATTCAATTATTATTTTAATGAAATGAATTATGGAATTATATAGGAAATATAATTTAAAATATCTGAAAACATCCAAGATGGTTCAATTCCCTGGGAATAATACTTATTTTTGATTTAGGGACTTCTCAAAATACCCATTGTAGCATGACATTTATTTCACACTCTACATTTTTATTCTATGATAAAAACTCTCTTTTGAAAATATAATAACCTAATTTATAATCCCCTTTATACAAACCATTCCAAATGCCAAAAAAACATGTAATCCCCAAAAAAAATTGACCAAGACATGTAATTATATCCATGTTTTCAACAACAAAAAACATATCTACTTTGAAAACATCAAAAAATTAAACTTTAGATTTTATCTCCTTATTTTCATTATATGACAGGTTCTTGACTACAATACAGCATAGAAATACCTCCATTCTCTGAAAATGGATTGTAAAATTTTCAATTTCTGGATTAGCCATTCCATTTTATCCTCCTAGACCAACTACATACCCATTTCATTTTTAAATATAGTGTGGTGATGTCACTTTAACTTCAAAAGTTTTCATTCACCACTCTTTAAATTCAAACTATTTCAATAGTCTTCATATCATTCCAAATCCATGGTCTCAACATTAACTCTAATTAAATTTCATAGAACACTAGAATTTTGACATTCTTTATTTCTAAAAAAATATGACATAATAATTGTGTCCACACCAAATATTCTCAAATAAATCCAACATCTCATTTGATTTAACAAAAAAATTAAAGATACAGACACACTTGATCTCACCGTCTTATTTATTTAGGGGAACAAAAATATACCCCTTTATATTTCATTGAATACCATTGAAGTTAGATCATAATTTAAACATAAAACACATGGAAATGAATCATCATTCAATAAATTGAATCACATGTGATTGAGGTCTCTATATAAAACAAGTACAATGTACAATAATATTTTCTCCATCAATTTGACATGAATCCATGTGTTCGGACATTATGATACCACCTAATGGAAAATGAGAATAAAAATTCATAAACTTGTGAAAACTATTTCTTCTACTTATGAAAATAATCTTCTAAAAAATACGTTCCTTTCAACCAGTGTATTAAAATTTTATTACACATTTTCCTGAAATATGTATGGATAGTTTATAAGTCACACACCCATGATAAATTCACATCGTTTACCTTTTGAAAAATTCATCAAAATACATAATCCAACTAAATAACATATATCTATATATTCTATTAGGTTATACATATGTATTGTAATTATACCCCTATATGACTATTATACCCATTTTAAATACATATATAAATAAAACATAATGAGATTTATAATGTAATTATAAACATTATAAAACAAAAATATAAAAAACAACTGACAAATAGAATTGAATTCACCATACCTTTTTTTGGAGATGAATGAGGATGATGTCTAATTAGTAACCTCAATATAGGAAATGAACCCTTTGGTAACAGTTTAATGAAAACATATGCTCTTTTCTCTTTTTAGGACAAATCCTTCATCTAAAATAGCTTTATCCCCAATAACATTGAGGGAATTGAATTTTATATCAATATTTCATAATTGAAAAATATGAGCCCTATGTATTGATAAATTATTTTTCCCTTTATCATTAAAGCCAATAATTAGTGAAAACATCACTTCCACAATGAGATATTGAAATTATATATTTATGCATATCAACTAGGTGACGACCCAACCCCAGAAGCCCATAGTCAGTGCATTATTACGTATCATTGGAATGATCACAGAAGATCAAGTCTTGAAAGAACGATTAGATTAGTAGTCATGTAAGTACTGGATACATTTATAAGATTTACATTACATCATAAAATGGAAGACAACAAAAACATTGTTTACATAAACATCAATGAGATCCCATAGAATATCCCTGCAGGTCAGTCATAATATACTTTTTCGCATCCTGGGAAAAAATGAAACATAGAAAGGGGTGAGCTCAGATTCTCAGTAAGGATAACAATATAGCGGAAACATTCATAAATAAGCATAAACATTTAAGAAAATGTATAAATCTAAAACAAATGCCTTTTCAACATAATCATCATCATAATTAGGAAAATATAAATCAAAATAATGTCATTTACTTACTCACATGGTTATTTTACTATTTGAATAATCACATGCAATATCATTAGACACATTCATAATTATGGAATGCATAATTCTAGACATCATAACCACATAGTGAAGGCCTTGTGCCAAGACTACTAATAAGATTTTGTCAAGTCCTTGTGCCATGACACTATTTTGTCTCATGATACCTACTAATGCATCGAGGAGCTATATCAGGCTCCATCTGTCACTTACTAAGTCCAATGCATTCTTTATATGAAAAGGATTAAACATAAAATAAACATTAATATAAAAACTCGTATAAGAGATGTCAATACATTATCTATAAACCTTGAATGGTATAAAAATAACACATCCATAGTCAAACATATCACAAAACCTTCAATACAATATGGATGTTTTTTATAATAATAAATCAACTTCAAATAAACATAAAATCCATAAAAGTATGTTAAGATAGATGAAATCATAACCTTTTTTTGGAGAAATATCTCTTTTAATTTTGAAATCATTTTAAAGTCATATAAATATAAAATAAAAATTTTATTTGGAAAATATTCATATAAGCTTGTAAAGGAAGCTTCGATGATGTTATAACGATGGAAATTAGCTTCACCCACTGTATAAGTTAAAAAAAATTATTACCTTAATTTTTTTAAACAATTCATAAGGTTCCTTGTTTTGAAAACGATGGAAATATTCCTTTCAACCCATTTATAAAAAGTCAGAAAAGGGTATATATGACATTAATCCATAGTTTAGTAAATAGTACAAAAGTTATGGAATATATTTTTAATGAACATGGTTATGGATGATAAAGAGGTCCTAGTAGATAATTGTGTAAAAACAACATCTGATAATAAAGAGATTGTAGAATTAACTCTTACCTTGTACTTTTATATGGTCAAGGGTAGGTTAACCTCCTCTTCTTTAGGTTTGTCTTTTTAATTTGATCGAAAGGGTTCCATAGGTTGGCTTTCTGATTAAACTAAACCCTCTAGGATGAAGGGAGGATAGTTGAGAGGATATTATATTCGGGGTTTGTAGAGAAAATTAGCTTTTAATTTTTGAATTTTAGAGAATGGGATGTGCACTTTTTTAAGAGGGGTGAGGGGCACCTTTGGAAAGGATTGAAATAGTATATTATAATAAAATAATTTCCGGTTTTTAATGGCTCCCAAATGAATTATTTATAAGAAAAGGTGGTTATGGGTCGAAAATAACTCAAAAAATAGGTTTTAAACATGTTTGTGTCACTATATTAACATTATCTTTTTTATTTAACTCTTAGTTAAATAGTTTGACATTTACCATGTCTTATTGTATTTTTATTTTATATGGTTAATAAAATTACTATAAACATTCAAACGAACCCCAAGTGGTTCATTAATGTCATATATAATAGTATTTAATACCTTTGGCCGATACTTGGAATTTTAGGAATAAAATAAAAATTAATAACATAATATTTGTTTTAAAAACTCTTTTATGTAAATTTTGACATTATTTGGTATTTGGTTTTTTCTAAATTCATTACAACATTATAACTTTGAACTGAAAATATTTAATCAATCCTAACATATCATATAAACCTATAAAATTAGTGGAATTCAAAAAAAGTCTCAAATTACATTTATTTGGGTATTTATAATTTCTATTATTATAATATTTCATTAATAAGGTAATTACTACATCTTCATTGTGACATAAATAAATTAAATTATTTAACGTTTAAAATTTTTAAATAAAATTCCATTTTTTAGGATATTTTTTTATATTGTTAATGAATATTTATAGTCGAATTTATCTTATGAATAACCCTATATTAAAAATGGTTTAGTTGTTAAACATTAACTTTAACACTTTTAACTCTTCTTTGAATTAAATAATAATAAATGTCCTAATCAAATAAAAAAGGACCTAAACAATCATATTTTATTCCTATGGTTGTGTTTGGTCGAATTAAACTTATCCAATAGTATTATGACATGTTTTAGGGTAATAATAATATCATTTTTACCCTTAATTACCATATTTACTTTTAACTATGGTAAATAAATGTAAAAAAGTTACTATTCACAAGAAATTATTTTGATCTTATTGAACCATATTTTACTTACTAATACTAACTGTGTCTCTTGGATTCTTTAAATTCAACTCACAGAAGTGGTAAAATTATGTTTTATACAAATTGTCAAATGCTCCTAGGAGGTGGGTAAAAGAAGGTAAAAAGTTCAATAAAATTTTTATATATCTAAAATTATTATAAACTAACTCCAACGAATTAAATTTTACTTATATATGTATTATGTATCTATTTTAACCAAAATAAAATTTAAATAAAATAAATATTTATTTAAATAAAAATTCGGTCTTAAACAATAACTTAGTGTTTTCACTATTCATCAAAAAGTTAATGTTTTCGTAAAAATACCAAAAATTCACCCTACGCTAATTTTGATATTCTGAATCCAAAAAGGAAGTCCATTTTAAAGGATAAAATTTATAAAATTTCAAAAATTGGGTATTACTTTTCATAACGGCTAGTTTGTTTGGTTGTGGTGTGTTAGAATCTCGAAGTTGCATACAACACTAGTCATTGTATTATTCAAAGGGAAACATACCATGAAAGCTTGGGGTGTAACAAACATGGTTGATGCGTGAGTTTTATTAGGTGTTTCCAATTCAGAATTACTCAGCATCCCTGATATTTTATTATTTGTTTTTCAATATACACACTTTTCTATAAAAATGAAAACACTATAATTTATTGATATTACAAATCAAAATTTCTATTCCAATCCACATATCTGTAACTAAATATATCAGTATTTCCAAAACGTTCACATTTTTGTACATATGCCATCTTTCCTTTTATATTCTAGAGAATTTTCTTTCTATAAATTAAATAAAATAAAATAAATTCACTTTTATAACTCATATATAATATAGTAGCATACATTACATCTAATATACATGTTATAAAATAATAAAGACACCCAATAGACTTCATGAATTATCTTATATCATCTTACTTTCATTTTATCATATTTATAATGTTTATTTTCCACTAATATTGGGGAACAAAATAGTTTTGAATCCTCTATTCCTGACGCCTTTAGTAGTTCCTAAGCATACATCATTTCTAAATGATATATATCATCTTCCTTTTAAAAAATTTATAGGCATAAAATATACCTCATTTCTTCAGACAAGTATATCTCAAATTTCTCATCCACATCTAATGAAAAATCATTTCATATGCATCCATATTTCCCATTTAATATTATATCATCAACATAGTGAATAAAAAAGTAAATACCAATTTCAAATTATATGTAGATATTATTTTCTAGTCTTCCCTAATGGAATTTCAGAAACATTAAGAATGTTCCTAAATTATATTATAATTTTCATGGGCTTATTTTAACACATAATGATCTTTTTTAACATATAGTTATATTTTTTTATTGTCCAAGAAAGAATAGTTTTGGTTGTCAATGAACAGTTCCTATTCTAACTCTCGCTTAAAGAAGTATGACTTTACATACATTCAGAAAATCATATATCATCTTTGTTACATAATATTAACAAATTTATTAATAGTTTCAATCATTAAAACCAGTTTGAATGTCTCATTAAATTCAATGTCATCTAAATTTAAGTACCCTATACACAAAATTCATTCATTTTTTCATACAAGTCAACCTCTTTCATTTATCCTGTAATGAAAAAACCTACTTTATTTCGATAAAATTATGGATTTTATGATTTTTATTGACTACCTAGTATAAAAACGCTCTATTTTATCTTTATATTCATTTATATACACTTTTTATGATTCAATTCCTATTGGATATATTTTTTTTAACTTGGTAAAATAATGATGTATAGGTCATGTTCATCAAGAATATTTTAGTCCAAACCTGATTCCCTTTATATAAAATGATATTTTGAATTTAAGTCGTCTTTATAAGACTTGGATGATATGAAATATTTTATTCTTCATCATATTAAATAGCTAAAAAATATTCATAATGATGAATTCCTTTAAAATTCTCATTATCTTCATAATCTTCACCTAGCTTCTCAAAAAGACTACACCATTATCATCACTACTATATTTTTCTTCATTATGTGTTGTTTCATTTTTTTGTGTTACAACACTTTATAATTGTTATAAGAAATAGTATTTATATTTTATTCATTATAATAGTAGTATACTCTTCAATTTGATGGACAACCATGAAAAAATACCACTAAGTCCTCTTTTCTCAAATATATAATGATTTGAAACTGTCACTGTAATGAAACAAGGGATTAAAATATATTTATGAATTTCAATCATGTGGAATTATTAAAATATATATCATATGCTAATATATCATAATTTGTCAAAATAAACAATAGTTGTCAAAAGGAACCATTATATCAATTTCTTATCTCTAGAAATAATGAGAAGTATCATTCTTAATCAACATAATATGATCCTCTTCCACCAAAATCCTCTTAATTAATTTAGGGAAATTTTTTTTGTATTTTTTGTGCATTATGTTCTTTTTTAATTATATTCATATCAATATAATCATAAAATCTTCTTTGGGTGTATATAAATAAATTTTTGATATGGATCTTCCTCTCAAAGTTACTACATTACTTTTTAACACTCTTAAAAATCATAATCATCTTCAAAGCCTTTGATTTATTGTCATAAGAATAATAAACATTGTATGATTGAATTTATCTATAAATTAAATTACATACATTGATTTTTTTTATATTAATTCATTACAAGAAAACAAATAAGTGAATAACTTCTAATGGGTGATATATTTATATCTATACATTATTATTTGAGGAATAGATAATAGTATCCTTTTTTAATGTAGTTAACATCAAATTTAGGTCTATCATTTATATATTAACAAAATGTTTATAATTTCTCAAGACTTTTAACCATATTAATACTTGATTTTAATCATAATAAAATATTAAATACAACTAAGAATCATAATGTATGGGATCTTCGGATGATTAAGTAAATAATTTAAAAACATGAATCCAAAATAAAAAACATATTTTATTTAATCTCCATAATGGGATCATAACTCCATTTGATCCCTTATATTTATATAGGATAACCTGTAGAATATATGAACAAAATGGATGAACTAGAAATCCCTATAAAGGAACAAGTATATAAACAAAACATAGCTCATGGGTTAGAAGGAATAACATTCTGAAATAAAGGGAATAGAACATGAATAACAATTAATAAGAATAAAATCTTTTAAATAGAAACATATAATCATGGAATCATTTTAATTTGGTGAAAACATATAACATGACATAAATATGATTCAAGGTTATCTTCCAACACATAGTGGAAAAAGTCCCATTGTGATATTAACTTCACTCCATATCCCAACATGCCGTCTCATGAAACTAAACTTTTCCCAATTCATTAGAGTGATTTTTGGTAACACCCATAAAAACATTTTCATGCATATTTTTTTCACAGGAATAATCAAGCAAAAGGGTTACCTAGAGAAAGAATTGGGTATCATAATTATTCTATAAGGCATAAAAAAATGGAATATCATAACGGTGTCCACAAAATAAGGTATATAAATATTACATTGACATTTATAAGGTAAATTAGGCATGTAAAATGATAAAATATGTCCAATTAGAGTGGAAACGTCTAAAAATGTGTCTTCGATCCTTTATAATTTAATCATTTTAGAGCGGTTTAAGGAAGCTATTAAAGAGAGTTTAAAGAAAAAAAATCATATTTGTTTTCACAAAACTGGAAATGGAAAAGGTATATTTTAATGATAAAATGGATTATTTTATAAAAATTATTGTTTCTTAAAATTTATTATTGATGGTACTTTAAATTAGGTAATAAATTGGTAAGTTCTCTTTGATCGGGTTTTTTATCAGGTGGAATTTAGAAGGGATCCTTACTAAAATATGTATACCACCAAAATAAAGGATAAAATGACTTATATAAATGAATCTAGAAAATATAAATTTAATTTATTATAATTATATAAAAATTTATAATATTTACATTAGTTTAAATAGAGATAAATCGTATCCCAAAGTAAAATAATGGTTTGAGAAGAAACCCTTACCATTGTTCTAAAAGTGTTCAATACTTTATCTTAATGTAATAGAAAATAAAAATATATCCATTAAATAATTAATTCATAACATTTTCTAAATTTATTTTATTTATCATAATCTTAATATGTTCATTTATGTCCCTTTTTATGAGTTGTAGGGTAGAATTTCAACATTTGGGAGTATTCGTTTCCTTGGTTTTCATGATCGTTAACTTGTTATCATGGTTGAGAAATCATATAAAATGAGAATAATTATATAGAATTCATGTTATATTTTATTAACCAATATCCATAATATTTAATGGTTTTATGATTTATTTGGCTATTTTGGGTTATGATGAATCATTAAATAAGATGTTAGTGATAATCGTTTTGATTATTTTAGAATTTTTTTCGATCTTTGCAAACTATATTTGTTTTTAAAATTCTTATCATGTATATATAATTGTTAAAAAATGCTCTATATGCTAAAATACAAAAAACCTAATTACACCTAACCATAAAAATGGTTTTACGATTAGTATTAAAGGAGGTAATACAAATTGAAATCTTTTTCACCCTTGAATGTGATAAATTAACACATCATGGACGATGTTTGCATTTTTAGTGAAAAATCATTGGGGAAAAATGATGATGGAGTATTCTATTAAAATATTTAAATTCCATTATATGTTAGGTATTGGAGTTATCATACTATTATGATGATGGTACTTATGGAGATAAGAAGAAAAGAAAATTACCTAAAAAGAAATTAAATGAAAAGAAATAGGATTTTACCACATGAATCCTTCTCTTTGAGAACCTATTTAGGGGGATTGGTTTTTGAAATTTTTTGAAACCAACGGCTCATAGAAATGTGGGAGTTATTTGATAATGTATTTGAGTTTAGTTTTTTCCAAAAAAAATAAATCATTCCAGGTGTGAGGAGAAAAGATGGTGAGGGGTTGTATTTATACGGGATGAAGGGGTGTTTTCTCATTATTTTAAAATGATTTAATATATTTCCTTAATACTATGAGTATTTTGAGAATTATCACTATATATAAAAAATAACTATGGGGGTTTCTTGATTTTCGGCTTACATCATCCTTAAATTATCTATGACTCATTAATTCATATATTTAACTTTTATCCAAAATTATCGTATTTTTCAATTCACCAAAAATTCAGGTATTTTAGAAAAATCCCAAATATTAATCCTAAACATTCTTTGATGTATAGAATAAAAAATTTAACTCCATTATATGAAAATAATTTTTTGAATATAAGAATTTTATTTTTTAATTAAAATCATTATTTCTTTGAAAAATAGAAATTTTTGAATTATAACTACATTTAAAAAATTATCTATATTTAATTAATGTATTATAAAATTATCTTATAATACTAATATTGAAAAATACTAATTCATGTAACTAATTTTTGAAAAAAACTTTTAAATCATTATATTAATGATAAAAATTTTAAATAAATATTTATATATCACAAATATATCAATAATTAATTTATGATTTTTTAAATATTTATTTAATGATACTATGGTATAATTATATAATATTTTCATTTATAAGATTGATGTGTTTTATATATACTTTCATTGGTGAGATTATTATTTTTTTGTTAGATTCCTATTCTTAATGGTCACATTACAATTCCAAATTTCATGTTACTATTACATAGGTATAGGTTCACTAACTTCTAAAATTACGTATTACATAATTAATTATTAATTTATAATATTTTAAATGTTATTAATGTGATTTTATGTGATTATGAGATAAATATAATAATGTAATTTCAATTTATAAGAAATTGGCATCATTACATTCTTCCCCCCGTATGAAATTTCTCCCTCAAATATTTGTTTTACATTCTTGGTTGAATAAAGATGTGGGTACTTATCCTTCATCGCTTCTTTGGGTACCCATGTTGCATCATCGTACTTGCGGTTCTACCACTGTACTTTGACTATGTGATATGTCTTATTACTTATAATTTTATCTCTATGATCTATATCTTCACTATATACTCCTCATATGAGAGATCATTTTCCAACTGTACCACCTATTTATCTAGTACAAGTGAAGTATCTATTATTTACATCCTCATGAGGGATATGTGGAACACATTGTGTACTTGAGACATTGTAGGTGGAAGTGTTTGACAATATTCCACAACTTCTACTTTATCAATAATCTCAAAGTGATAGATATACCTAGGAAATTTCTTTCCTTTCATCCCAAATATCTTGATCCCATTCCTTGGAGATATGGGGAGGAATACCATGTCTCTTACCACAAACTAGAGGTCCTATCAGTAGTTGTCTGCATATCTCTTTTGTCGACAATAGGATTCATTGATGGGCTACTGAATTGTGTTCACCTTCTCTACAATTTCAGGGACAATTTTAGGCCCTAGAATGTTATTTTCATTGACTTCATCCCATCATGTCATTGTTCTTCATTATTTCAGATAAAGGGATTCATATGGAGTCATTTTCATGCTTAATTGGATACTATATTTGAAGTATAATTTTAGCAGTAGAAGATGTTGGTCCCATACTCTATTTAAGTCCATAGAACATGATACCAATATTACTTTTAGTGTTTGAATAGTGTACTCATATTGGCCATCATTTTGAGGATTATAGGTCGTACTGATGTTCAAATCTGTGTTTAGAGAATGTAGGATTCTTTTTTGAAACATGGAGGGGAATCACAAATCTTGATCTGATACATTAGATGTCCTGACCCGTCCCCTGGGGCCCTTATCGTTACTACCCCAAGCCCTCCTTCAATAGGCCAGGGGCTGGATACTAGCACTATAGTCATAATCGTCGACTCTGCTCCCATAGGAGTCTCTAGCCGTAAGGATCAAGCCAACAAATCCATCAGAATCTCCAAGCTCTGAATGAGGGTAGTGGAAATGAAAGAGTGAATGGAACCTTTGTCTACAAGAACTATAGCTATGGTGGAGTAGACAGAGATCGTACCTTGAATCCTCTCCGGAGCACCATGGTCATAAGCCTTAGGTTCCTGAAGCTGAGCTCTCCCATGTCCACCCATTCCCTGCTGTCGGGGTGGACCTCCTGGTGGTGGTGGGGATAGTAACTCATAACGTTGACCGGTGCCAGCTACTCGACTAGCTCTTCTTCCATGTCCACCTTCACCCTACGGACCGCCTCGATTGAATCTCTGCCTCTTCTTTAGAGGTCTCTTAACTATCTGCTGATTGTCAGAATGGTGGGTCGGACAGTCACGAGCCATGTGACCAATCCCGCCGCAGGAGTAACACTGTCCGCTCCTGGCATGTTTGGCTCTGTCTCCACTCTGGGTGCCCCGTAAAACCGATCCAGAGTCGGGAAGTCGAGCACCTGTTGTTCTGTTCCTCTTTGACCTCTGCGTCATCTGTCTACTGCTAGTTTTAGAAGACTCTGCTGCAAGTCAACAAGTGGTGGGTCTCATTGCTGGAGACTACTCAGCAAGGAAACTCTTTAATAAGAGGGTTCTCTCTCACACCCCCGCCAGCGTCGGGATGCTGAGTGAGATCATCGAGGCTCTGATTTCTCGCCTGAGTCCCTGCTCAAAGGGCTGAGCCCTGAAGAATCGGTCCCATACCATATCTATGGAGTAGTGTGAGAGGTCAGTGAACCACTCTGAGTACAGCGCTATGGTCATGCTTCCCTGCTGAAAATGAAGTATCTCATGTATCTGCACTGCACGAAGGTTGGCTGGTACAAACTCCACTCGGAACAGGCTGTTTAAGTCTGCCCATAGAAGTGTCACCTCATTGTGGACCTAGAGCATCAGGCTCCACCATCTTCCTGTTTCTTCCAGAAGGAGTCCGACATCAAGGATCATGATTTAGTCTTTTGGTGTCCCTGCTAGCCTAACGACTCTCACCATAGCCTCCAGCCAATCCTAAGCCGTCTGTGGATCCATCTCTCCCTAGAACATGGGTGGCCTCTGGCGGTGGAACTCATGTAGCACACTCAAGCGACATGCATCGTCTGCTGCTTGGGCTGGTGGCATTGGTGGCCCAACGTGTGGTGGTACCGTTGGTTCCTCCGCTGGTGCCTCAACTGGAAAGGGGCCCTGCACTGATGTCTCGTCGCTCGGCGGGCTGTCAATGCGTACAACTCATGGGGATCTTACTGTTGGTCTGTGGGGAGGCATCCTGAAAGAAACAGAAATAGAAGTGACACAGTCAAAAGACTATACTAGGTGAGCTGACCTGGTTTGAGATGACTTAAAGAAAACTTTTGAAAAAACACATACAATCAGTGTTTTCATGTACTATGTCGGAAATCAGTAGTCAGGGTCCCTGTGTACAGACACGTCGGCCGCCGCACCAACATTGGACTCCCTAAACTAAAAAGAACTCTCAATACCCTTAATATTATCGCTTCATAGAAAATAAATATCAGAGTCCTAAGTTATAAAGTTGAACCAAATCCTCTGATACCAATTTTTCAAGACATGTCCTAGGGGCCCATGTTGTGACTACCCCAAGCCCGCCTTCCATAGGCCAGGGGCTGGCGACTAACACCAAAGGCGTAAATCCCTAAGATGGGAGGCATTTCCTTTTTAAAAGTAAACACACACAATCAGAGTAAAAAATCAAAGAAAACACTAAGTAAAAACTATATACAAAATATGTGATGGAAAGTAAAAGGGGTCGGAAATACAAGACCAACAATAAAGTACAAGGAAAGGACAAACAAGTACAACTAAAAGACAAACAGTTGGATGGTTTCTAGAAGCTCTTGGATCGTCTACCATAGATCCTACCTGAAGGGTAGGTACATATAGCCTCCTTTGCACTCCATGTCCATCCGTCTCCTCCAGGTACAGACTCATCGTGAGGTCCACCCCCAGGTACCGTCCAGTCCTCGTACACTATGCCTCGGTCAGTGTTGTCTGTCATCTACATCCAAAACAACGAGGTGTGGGCATAGCCCATGTAAAGGTGAGTATAACAATACTCAGTAGGGACACTGAGACCCTCAAGGACTCACAAAATCCAACAAGGATAAACCACAAAGTATGAATCAACAGATAACCATTACCTAGGTATATGCCCATACATATACCTAAGTTATATAGTAACCCATATCAATCATGTGGAAAACACAATGGTCATAGACTCAGCTCAACCTAGGATTTTCATTATCGGAACCACGGATACTAGATAACTCCTCTTATGTCTAGTATAGTGGGCCAGTCACAACACTGAGGAGCTTCTCACTAACCTTGGACTGCTGACGCACTCCTCCTATCGAGTACTGTGGGTCTGCTACCAACTACCACGCACTCCGTCCGCTGTGGGTCAACCACCAAATACTGGGTGCTCCCCAAAATAACTTGCAGAGGTACTCCTCTTGTCGATTACTATGGGTATGCCGCCAAATACCCAGAGCTCCTCTGCCATGGGTCTTCAACCAAATATTGGGCGCTCCCCACCAGTTTAGTTGAATCTCTTAGAGTCGAATTGGTCAATCAGTCGTCTGGTCTGTCAGCTACTAGGTCTCTGCACTCTGTATGGTCGTCTCCAGGAGGATCATCTCTATGTACAACTGGCCGATACTCTAGATTTCTTGAAGTATCACGTGGAAGTATCTCAAAGTACCGCCACATCATAAGGGTCTCAATGCAACAGACTGTGTGTCAATCGGACGCCCGGTCGATGAGTTATTGGAATTTCCGTCCTACGGGCTCGGTTAGTTTTTCGGTTCAAACCAGCCTGTCCATACTCCAAATATGTCCAAACTCAAGTGAGATATGCCAAAGGAATCGTCTCATTCCAAGATTTTTTTCCATAGAAGGTTCGTCGATCGGACACATATAGCCTGAGTTATGGGCGATTAGGTGTAATCAGGTCTGACAGGTTAGGGTCTGGTCCGACCCAGTTGGACTGACCCGAATTGACCTAACCTGTGTCTAGACTAGGATATGACCCGGTCCATGGGTCTAACCCGACCCAAAGGGGTGGCCCGGCCTGAAGGCGACCCGGCCCAGTCGGCTAGCTGTGTGGCCCGACACGGCGAGCCGCAGGGCCCGGCCTGGCCGTCCGTGTGGCCAGGCCCGACTGGCGGTCTAACTTGGCCCGGCTGGCTGTGTGGTCTAGGCCAGCTGGCCATGGAGGGTGGGCTTCTGGCCCGGCTAGTCATGCGGTGGGGGGGCACCCCCCCCCCCTTTGTTCGTAACGGCCAGTGCAAGGCGCTGACCCCTATTACCACAGTACCTAAAGGGACCCACCTGTGTAGCACACACCAGCGGCCGGATCAACCAGCCGCCCTAACCTGTCCACCGTGGCCTTAGGCTGAGGGTCATCTCCAGCACGGCGCGATGGTGCCTCCCCCCTACGCTATGGTCTGCCTTGTTTGCGGCCTCCTGCTGCACTACGCGCGGCACGACGGCACCGCGTGCCTCCGCTGTGGCCCACCGTTTCCACGGCTCTCCTCTGCATAGCGAGGTGGTGATGCGCCCTCTTGGTGACCCAGTAGCCTTTGTGCCACCGATTTCGTTCGTGGTCGGCTCGTCGTCGGCCGACGTTGTTCATTACGGTCCATTCCTCCGTCATCAACAAACAAGATCAACCAAAGTGGGAGGGTCGGCCGTGGTGGTGCGGTCCAAACCCCCCATGTTATGTTTATAACATTTGGCATAACTAATACCAAAATATGAATGATGTAGAAGGGAAACAAAACAACTCAATTCCCCCTACCTTGCTTGAATATTGTTCATTGATGAATTCATAGAAAAAGACAGCGTTGTTTCATTGATGTTGGGAAAGAAGAAGCCGAGGATGACATCAGTGTTCTCCTTGGGTGACAAATCTCTTTCTTTCCATAGTTGAAGAAGGAAGAAGATGTTGTTCTTCATTCTTCGGTGGAAGGAGCGTTCTTTGCGTTCTTCTTTGAAAGGATGAAGTTATCTCTCAAGACCCACCGAATTGAATTTTCAACCCAAATGAAATAATAGCTTTGTATATTATTTAATCATTTTTTGGAATTCAAAATAATTCAAAAGTTGAATTACTTAAATGAGGGGGTTCAATTAATTCTATGTCAGTTGGAACATTTAATTAGTGGGGGATGTTCAAGGGTCCCCCCCACTTTATAGAGAGTTACAAGGGGTTAAAGCCTGTGTGGTCCCCATGCTAAATATCCTCCCAAGGGAGGTTACACTCGGGTGGGCCCCACCTACATAACCTCTGATTGGAGGTTCGGGTGTGGTGGCCCCCACCTCCAACCTCCCCTTGGAGGTTTTAACCACCCAAATAAAATAAATTTAATACTTTATTTTATTCAATTTAATTAAAACCCCCAAAAACAATCTTCCGAACACATAAGAACACAACTGCTGTGAAAATCTAACTAAGTAATCACCGATGATGCAAGTTCAACGGTGCCGTAATATTTCAAATTCGAGCACCAGTTCAAAAGATATAATATCTCAAACGTATGTTTACTGAACGTACCCGAACAAAACTTTAGAAATTTATTCCAATCACACCGAGCCTCTGAATCAAGCACCATTAGAAACTGTGGACTCGTAATATTCCCATTTATTTAAGAAATAAATCCCATGGAAATTCTGGGTCTTTACAATAGGTAATTGTAATCCATATATTCTTACCATTTCTCTAATATATATCTGTGAAAATTTATCTAATGAGAAGTCCTCTTGAATTTTGATAAATTGAGTTGTCTTTGTAAGACGATTCTGAACCACCCATAGTGAACATTTTCCTTTGGATATCTTTAAAACTCCATGAAAAAATTCTATGGAGACATTTTCCCACATACATGAGGGTATGGGTATTGATTCAATCAAACACAATGACTTTTTTTCATTCCATCATTAACTTGATTACATATCAGTCACTTTGATGTATATTCAGTGATCCCCTTTGACATATTGTCCCACCAATAGTTCTCATGGAGATCTCAATACATCTTTGTGCCCCCTAGGAGAATACAGAATATTGAGCTATTTTTTTCATTTAAAATCTCACTCTTTATCTCAAAAATTGTTTTTTCACTAAGTCGTCATCTAAATCTCAGGGCTTTTCCTCATACATTTGTCACTCTGAGGATTTCCCATTTCTAATAGCTTCCAAATTTTTCTGATTTTCAACAACATCTCTTTGATCCTCCAGTGTTTTATCAATTAGGGATGATTGAGAAATCATTTGAGAAAGGATTTATGATATTCCTTACTTAAATATTCCAATGTCTATCCATTGAATTTATATGAATATTGGATCCTTCTCAATTATAATCAATGATAAATATGTAGGACCCTTTTACTTAGAGTATCTACCACTTTATTTTCTTTATGAGGATGGTCATGGATTTATCAGTCATAATCCTTGATGATCTCTAACTATTTTCTGTATCTCATATTAAGATCCTTATATGTAAATATGAATTTAATACTCTTATGATAAGTATAGATTTCACACTTCTCCCAATAGAGTTAATGAATCTATATTTTTAATGGAATGATAATAGCTTCCAACTCAAAATCATGTGTGGGATAGTTTTTCTCATGAATTTTAAACTACCCTGAGGTGTAGGCAATAATTTTATCATTTTTCAATAGTACAATCCTAATCCCATTTTTCAATCATTGTTGTACACCAAAAATAGTTCCCAACCTCTCAAAAGTCAAAGTATTGTTACATTGATAAGCCTCATTTTCAACTCTTTAAAACAGTCTTCACATTCACTTGTCTATAAAAACATTTCTACCTAATTAGTTAGCTTGGTCAGTGGGTTATAAAAACAAGAGTATTTATTGATAAATCACTGATAATAACCAGTTAGATCACGGAAAATATGGGTCTCTATTATAGATAATGGCATGGGCCACACATCAATTGTCTTTGTCTTGGAAGGGTCCACTTATATCCCTTTTCCTATGATTACATACCCCAATAATGATACTTCTTCTATCCAAAACATGAATTTTATATACTATGAATATAGTGTCACCCATGAAATTTTTTTTCACAGTATTCAAATGATCCCAGTGTTCCTTTATACTCGTAGAGTCTATCAAAATAAATTTAATAAAGACTACCATAAATTTGTCGATGTAATCTTTAAAGAATAAATTAATTGAATCAATTAAAAATTTTGGTGTATTAGTGATTTCGAACAGCATCTCAATGAACTCATAGTGTCTGTACCTTTTTGAAAAATTGTTTATAGAATATATTCCTACCTAAACATTAATTTGTGATAACCCAAATAAATTTCCACAAGTGAGAAATAAGTAGACCCATGTAGAAGATCAAAAAATTCATTAATCTGGGGTAGGGGATAGTTGTTCTTTATCGTGATTTTTTTGGCTCATGATATTCAATTTAGAGGTGCATTGTTTCATCCTTCTTCTTGAAAAAGATGATTGGTGCAACCAATGGAGAAAAACATGGGCATATAAACCCTGTGCCCATACTCTCCTACAGTTGCATAATTTTTCTTATAGCTCAAAATGGACATTCTATAAAGCTTCCTTATTATAGATAGATATCTATGAAGATGAAATTTGATATCTAAAACTCTCAATCAAGATGAAGACCAAGAAATTCTCAGGGAATACAACAGTATAATCCATCACTATGTCCAGGTCTTAGAGAATGACTTTATCCTTTGTCTCAAGATTTTGAGTTAGTTATGCTTGATCATAAGGAAATAGTATCTGCAATTGAGAAAATTCTTCTTTAAGATATTCTTCTTCCTCCTTACACTTGTATATAATTTAAGGATGCTTCGGGATGTGAAAAGTGATATCCCTTTCCCAATATTTTATTTTGTCTTTATAGAAAGATAACCAATAAATTCCCAATATAGCATCCAATTCTACGTAACTGTGTACGACAAGATTTTCTGGGAGGTTTATTCCAGAAACATTAACCAGGAAGGAGTTCTAAACATTGGATGCAATAATTGACAAACTTTTTGTTTTCACAAATAACTTAACCTGTAAATTTTGAGGGGGTGATTGAATAGTTCTTATAAACATGAAAGATATGAATGAATGCAAACAAATAGAATCAAAATAATGTTTTTTTATTCTGGAATGAATAACCAGTATACCTATCACTGCATCATTTTTGGGATCCACCTCTTCCTTAGTGAGATCGTATACCCTTCCTTGAGGTCTTAGAGGTTTTCTTATTGACTACCACCAACAAACCATGATCTGAACATTATTTTTTTCTTCTGAATTAGGGAGATTCTTTATATACCTTTATAATTTGTTTACTATATTCCCCTCTCTTCCTCATTTGAAGTATCTCTTGGTTCCCTTGAAGCAGTTTCTAGGATTCTTCATCCCACACCATGGACCCCTGTGATGTTAGGTATTATTTCAAAAATGGTATTTATCTATTCATCCACCTATATTTGGCTTAATTTTCCTCCTTTTCTCACAAGGAATATGAGACCACTGAGTGTCTTTGATCTCTATTTAAGCATTAAGAGACCAAAATAAACTCTCCTTATAATAGTAGATGTCTTCAATCAACAACTGTTTTCATAGACTTGGCATTAGTCTACTAAATAAGTAAACAACCTTTCTTTATATTTTCATGAAAAGGCTAGCATCGTATATTGAATAACTTGTGAATTTTTCCTCATATGCCATGATAGACTCACCTTCATTAATATTCAACCAATGGAATTCCCTTTAAATCTTGATATGGAGGTTTTTGGGAAAATATATATTGAAAAGTATTTTCTTGAATCAATCCCAATCCCTAGAATATATTTCATCTTTGGATATCGTGTTCTAGATCAGTGTCCACAATTTCTCATCTTCCACATCAGAATAAAATACCACTATCACATCATTCTCTTCTACTAGTCACTAGAGGACAGAGAATGACATCTCAATGGAGTTAATCCACTATTCTTCAAGGAGGAGATATGAAGATTCCTTAAACATATGATTCCTTTTTTTTCATAAAGGCTTTGATGTACACATTATATTTCTTATGAGAAGGTAGAAGTTCCACATGAATGAAGATATTATTCATAACTTTTTACTGGGAAATTACTGTAACAATATTTTGAGTAGCAATTCCCATAATTTTTTTAAAATCATTTGGGAAATTGTCACACTGCCTATCATATTGATTGTTAAGAAAATTTATTCTATATTCATCCATAAAATAAGAAAATAAAATATAATTAAGGCCAAAATACATATCTAAAAAGAATATAAAGATGAAAAATTGAATAAATAAAGATAATCCTTTAAATTAAATGTATAACCTTACATGTTATATCCAAAGTTTTAATATAGGTTATCTATGGTGATTGAATTACCCGAAGTGTTCTTACTAAATTTATATAGTCCTAATATCCCAAAATAAATAGTCTATGATATGATACTAACTATAATGGCCCTATAATATTACATATATTATTATATGAATTTAAATATAATTAAACATCAAATACAATGAAGGATCATATTGTCTAGTGACTTTGAAAGATTAGGTACATAATTTTGGAAACATGAAGCCGAACTAAAAACATCTTTGATTTAATATCCATAATGAGATACTAACTCTATTAGATCCTTTATATCTGCATTGGATATCCTAGTGAATAGAACATGAATAAGCATTATTAATAATAGAATTTATAACATAGAAACATGTAATCATGGGATCATTGGAATGTTTCAATAATATATAACATGACATAAACATGATTTAAGGATATTTGCAACGACATGGTGGAAAAAGTCCCATAAATGAATTAGGTTCACTCCTTGTCCCAACATGATGTATCATGAGACAAAAAAAACTAATAAATTAGTGATCTAACTAGGTTCACCCATTACAACATGATCAGGCTTATTTTTTCTACATGAAGAATCAAGAATTTGGATTTCCCATAGAAAAAATTGGGTATCATAATCATTGCATAAGGCATAAAAAAGTAATATCATAATGGTACACATGAATGAATGGATTTAAATCATACATGGACATTAATAAGGTAAAATAGGCATATATCAAAACATGTTATGTCTAATTTAATAGGAAACATGTTAAAAATTAAGAAGATTTATAAGTGAAACATTTTAGTGCAGGTTAAAGATGATATTAAAGAGTATTTACTGTGAAAAATGAATATTTTCATACATAAAAAAATGAACCAAGGTATTTTTCATGAGAAAATTATTGAAATTAGAAAAATAATGGTATATTTAAATAAATTATGGATGGTTCTTTCGAATGGGAAATAAATTGGGAAGTTCCCTTTGATCATATTTTCTTATTGGGGAGAATTGAGAAGGGAACCATATTAAAACATGAATATACCAAAAAAAATATAGTTTAAATGATCTGGATATATGAGCATAAAACATAAACAAGGAACATATAATATTAATATTTAAATAAAGAAGAGTAACATTATAGTAAAAGGATAGAAAGTGTAACTTGAAGAAAAAATGAAAGAATATGATGAAACACTTACCATAAGTCCAAAAGTGTAATGCACTTGATATTTATGTCCTCAATAATTAAATAAAATTTATTAATTAATTATTTAAAACCTGATTCTACTTTATTTGAAATTCATTAACTTTATTAACTTGATTTATGGTATTTATCATGAGTTATATGTTATAATTTCATCTTTTGGGAGTATTCATTTCCCGGGTTAACATGAAAGATTACTTGTATACATGTATGGAAAATATTGTAAGACAAGAATAGATACCCAGAATTTAAGTTAAATGTTATTAATTAAAATTCAGAATATTAAATGGTTATATAATCAATTTTTTTTATTTTGGTTGCAGATGAATCATTAGATAAGATGTTAGTAATAATAATTATGATTATTTTGACAGTTTTTCGATCATCACAAAATAGTTTTGTTATATTAACTAATATCATGTATATATAGTTGTTCCATAACATTATGTAGGATACAATACATATAATATAATCTGGTATAACAATAATAATGTATTTATGATATTTCTTATTGGATGTAATGGAAATTCATGACTTTGTCATCCTTTAATGTGATAAATTAAGACATCATGGACAATGTATTCACTATTATTACAAAATGTGAGGGGGAAGAAATAATGATGGAATATTTTATTTAAATAATAATATTACTATATATTTAAGTTAATAGAGTTTTCATACTATTTTTATGATGTAGGTAGAAGATAAAATAAGAAAATAAAAATAAAAGTTAAGAAAATAAAAAAATAGGATTTTACCTATTGAATCCTTATCCTTGAGAACTTTTTTACAGGGATTTTTTTGGTATTTTGTTGAGAATAAAAGATCTTATATGTGGGGGATGATATTAAAAATATATTTTGGAATACTATTGACAAAGATCAAAGGATGATATGTGTGAGGAGAAGTGGTGGTGAGGGGTGGTATTTATAGGGGAGGAAAGGGCGCTTTCTCATTAATTTATTTATTAGTGTAATATTTTTCCTTAATACTATGAATAGTTTAAGAAGTATCAATAAATATATAAAATAATAAAGAATAATTCTGTATTATGAAAATAAATCATCAGTACAAAATATGTGACTTAATAATTCATGTATTTATCTTTTATCATTAATTGTAATATTTTACAATTCCAAAAAATATAAGTATTTTAAGAAAATCCAAAAAAATCACCTTAACCATTTCATGATATGTAAAATTAAAAAATTAACATAATATTCGGTAAATTATTTTTTAAATATGAGAAATTAAATTTTTAATTAAATCTTCACTCATTTGAAAAATACCAATTTAAAAATTATAATTGATTATAAAACCCATTTAAAATTAATTAAGGTCACATAAAATAATAATATAATATTAATAAGGGAATATACTAATTCATCAATCTGTTTTATATAAAAAAAAATTCAATCATTATAATAATGAAAAAATGGAAAATAAAAAAAAAATTAATAAAAATATCAATAATTAATTTAACATTTTTAATAAATTTATTTACTTATACTATGATATAATTGTATCATATTTTCATTTATAATATTGATAAGTTTTATATATACTTTCAGTGGAAAGTATATTATTCTACTTGTAAAAGTATTATTCCTAAGGGTCACATTACTATTCTAATGTTAATGTTAGTATTCCATTGGTATAGGTTCCTTAACTTCAATACCTCTAATTTAATTAATTTTTCATTTATAATTATTGTATGGTGTTATTCATTTTATTTTACGTTATAATAACTTAATTATGAAAAGTGTGCTTACATTGATAAAAAATTGGTTGTTATAATGGACATTCGCTCCTTGGGTAAGCTTGATCAAGTTATTTAAAAAAAATAAAAAATTAAGCAATGACACAAAAGATTTTCCTCTTTTAATCTCATCTATAATTATTTATTATAATAACATACAAGACACAAGTTTATGTTCTTTCTGAATCCTATAATCAATTCAAATACCTCACTTAATATCTTTACTATTAACATATATTTCTAAGACACTACATTATTTCCATCGTCATAGAGTTGAGATACGCTTAAAAAATTATGTTTAAAATCATCAACATATAATTACATCATTTTCTTAGGAATATAAATTCTAATAAATGTTTATTGAACTCCATTATTTTTAAGTGAATTATTTTTAAAAAAATAAAATTATCAATTTGAGAACATATCAAAATCCTATAGGTTCTTTAAATATAATATCATGTGTGAATAACATGCACTCTCTAGAATCCATGGACATTATATATGATAAGAATTGAGTAAAATCTTAATAACTCAGAACTTTTCATTTCCATTCCCATTATTCCTATGATTAGTCTGGGTATTATAAATTATACTAAATTGGTTGTTTAAAATATTCCTAAAAGATTTAAAAAATTATCATACATGTAACATCATCCAAAAACTAATTCTAATGACTGAAATGTTGTATTAACCATTATTCTAGAAAATTTCAGTTCCTTTGGAAATTTCCTTCATTAAGACATCTTAATTGGCCTTGAGATATATCTCTCAAATAATTTAATTTCATAAAAATACAGTAATTTGACCCAAATATTCATTCCAAGTTCCCAAATCTACCATAGTGTAAAAAATATCTATAACATCACATTTTCCTCTAAAAATTTAACTTTTATCAAGATGTTCACACATTATCTTATTAATTTTTAGACCAATTTTTTTTATCCTTTTATAATCCTAAATATTTAGGACTTCGAACAATTTTCTCTTGACTCTATAATCGTTATTTAAAAATTAAAGATCTTATTTTTTTTAGTTTCAACATCTAACTATGAATTCCCATAATTTTATGATTTCCAAAAAATGGTTATATTCAGTAGAAACATGACTTTATTTACCTATGACTTTCAATAAGAATTTAAAACAAAAAATATTATACATTTATCATAATTTAAATTTTATCCATGTAGGTCTAATTATGTTTTAACATTATTCGGAACATCAAAACATTTCATAATATTCTTTTTTTATCATTATCCACCTTTAGGTAAATATTTCATCATGTTTAATATGAATTTGATAAATACAATTTCAAACTAAAAAACAATTATTGAAAAATTTCAATATCCTTGTTCTTACCTTTTACATTCAATTCCATTTATAATTTCACTGCCTATTATTTGGATAGAAACATCATAAAGTTGAATACCTCTTTTTCAGGATTCCACACCTTTTATATATGTATAGAATCTTTTTATTTTAATACAAGTTGTATTTAATTAAATATTTTCACTCATTATCTATGATTTAAAACTTATAAAGTTCTTCATTGAGTACTTTCTCCAACTTGAACTGTATTTATATTTATTACTCACTTCCAGAATTAATACATTCATTACTAAGGAACTCTAACTCATTTTTTTTAGAAATCAATAATTTTTCCTCAACATCACTAGATGTATAAACTTCCACTTCATCCTCATGACAATCTTCATCCTCAAAAACTAATAAAAACTTCCTTTTTTGTCTTTAGATAATTTTATACCTATCCAAATTGATTATTTTTTTTCTGGCTATATTTTTTAGCTTTATAGTTTCAAGAAATCCTTTTTATCTTATTATCAAATTCATAATATTCTTCTTTTTTTGGCCATGGAAAATTTTCAATAAAATTTTTGATAATTCTACACATGAAACCCTTTAGTGTCATATTTTCCTCAAAAATTCCTTTTTACTCTCAAAATTATGTATATAGTGAAAATAGTATGGAGAATGTAAATTTGATATCTTATTTTTCAATATAAAATTATTCTTCCATAATATATTCATCCACACTCTTTACTTATTTCAATGCTATAAAATATATTTACTTTTTAACAATGCCCTTCTTCTTAATGACACTTCCCTTATACATCTAATAAGTAATTAGAATACTATGAAGATTATTTAATGGTTGGGTACCATAATTATAACATTTTCATGTAGATAACATTTGAACCAACCTATCTAGATGAATATAAATTTTTTTCATGAAATCATAAAATCCAATAAATTGTCACTAAACCATTTTCTACTACTCATAATTTCACTTACATGAGTGAATAATTCACCAATTTTATAATTATCATTCATTTTAAGAACATCAAATTTCCACCTCAAAATCCATATCATATCATTATTGACATTCGAATTGTCTTAACAGATATTTTCTAATTTATCCCAAATAGTGTTTTCTATCTATACCCATTAACCATTAGAAATTATTTCAATGAAATTTATGATGGGATGTCACTCTAATCATGGAAATTATTCGCAAAATTAATTCAACAAACATCTAACATTGTAACACGTTCAGTGTGAGGAACCAAAAAATAGTTTCATACCCTAAAACCTCCATAATAAATGATACAAATTATGAATAAATATTCTCTTATAGTGTATAATATTTTTCGTTTCAATAGTATTAATCACCTTTTTGTTCACTGAATTACATTTTTCCATACTAATAGCAGAAATTAAGTAAACCATTATTCAAAAATTGGGGGAATCATTATCTTTAAGCTTAATATATCATAACTTCATTTAAGGAAACCTAAATGAGTTTTTTCTATTTGAAAAAGATCCACAATATCAATTTGAAATTACAGATAAGAGGGGAGGGGTGAATCAGTGAATTTAATTCCTGTTTAAGTATCTCTATGAAAAAAATTATTAACTGTTAATGTGAATAAAATTATCACTAATTCAAAAGCTAAATCATGATTATATATGGGGTAACATATTTTTAACAAGTTTCACTAGCTAGAATGATTAGTTAATCCTTGGTATTATCCAAAATCATGTGAGACCATACAATCCACTCGAATCAATATTATGAATTTATAATGACTAGGGTTTATTTATAAACTCCAGTTTCACATAATTTACCTTAAATATGTAAAGTGTTCTTGAAGTAACAAATAGGTATAATTGATTTTCAATAATAAGAGAGTCTCCAACTATATAAGAATTCCATATAGTTCACAAAATTATTCTTCGTTAGCTTCTTATTTCTTCCTCTTCTACTAGCATAATATCCATAATTTTTTTATTTATCATTTTATTTACATTTCAGTTCTTTAATAAAATTTACTATAATACCCCTAATCAATGTGGTTTTACAAATAAAAAGTTATTTTTTAAAATTTTAATTTTAAATAAAAATTTAAATTACAAAAACCAACTTCAATCAATATTTTTTCAAAAATTCCATATTCCTATTTAGCTATTAGATATTTAAAAACCACTTAGCACCTATTGTTGTGGTTAAAGACATTATAGATTCATTTTGGTTATCCCTTTAGAATTTAACTAATCCAAATTATCATTTCAAATTAAAATATATATTTCTCTTTGAACCATGTCATAATTATTCTTAGCCATAATATATTTTATATTTTTTGAGAAATTTCACTAAAAATGGTTGTCATACATTTGTGTGTTATATAATTTCCTTAAAAAATATAAAATAATTTTAGACTAATTCAAAAATACTTTATACCTTGACATGTTCTCCCCTTTATATTTTATATTGGTAACATTATCTCACACTGTAACGTGTTCCATGACATAAGATATCTTATTTCAAACCTCAAAAAGTTACCAATACTTTTCTTTTCTCTAAGAAAAATCCACTTTGATGTTTCAACTTCTGTTCAATATTCCCTATATATCCTGAACATGGTGTGGTAATCCCCATTTTGAAAAATATAAACCTTATACATCAACCCTTGTACTGGGCCATTGAAAGAAATTAAAACACACATTTTAGCCAGCATATATTTGACAATGGTGTTACTGAGTTTCACATTTTCCCAATACAAAACATCTACACTAAGATTCATTTCAAAATGATTATTTCAAAGATCTTATCACCTTTTCCTCTATATTTCATGTTCTTCCCTACTCCATGGTGTAGTTATACCTTTATTCTTAGTCCATGACATGTAAAAATACCAAATTTTGGATTATCCAAATTTGGTTCTCTTCCAAAACCTATCTAAGACTATATAATGTATGAAAACGTCATTGTGAAGTCACCAATACTTGAAAATTCCCCCAACACCAATCTTCATCCTAAAAATATTTTCATATTCATCCAATCAATCATAGACCATGGAAGAAACATTATCTCAAATTAAATATAATGAAATAGTTGAGTTTGAATGTGATTTATTTTTATATAAAATAATGTGACAAAAACTCATATCCACTTTAAAACATTTCCAATATATCCAACACTTAATAAGACTCAAAATACTCTATAAGGACAAAACTAATCATGAATTCACCATCAACTTTATCAAAGGGATTAGTAATTTATAAAAAAAATCAAATAAGATTGCTTGATTCCTTATAATTACACCTTGTTATTGATCATAATTCCTAAGACCCCATTTTTCATATAATATAATATTCAAATTATCTCCCAAATAACTCCTAGAATATGATTCTTTAAAATATATTCAACTCATCAAACATTCATAAATCCTATATATCATTATTTTAGTCTTATTTTACCTATTTAAGATCATGAAATTTAATAAAATATAAAAAATTAGTTATGTTTCAAACACTTCATCTATTCCTTACATCATAATCTATAAAACCAATGAATAATATAAATGAAATTATTTTATGGTTTATGGTTTTCTAGGACATACACTCTAAAGTATATCACTTTATAAAACTTTATTATTAGGTTCTATATGATCATGTTCCTATTAATCTTCCCATTAAGTGTTAACTAGAAAATCAGGTATTATGTTTTGAAATTAATCATCAAGATCACCAATAATAGTTTCCCTTTATTTAAAATTACAATTATTATCATATATTACATGAAATAAAATCATTTATAGACATTGATTTTTTGAAAATAAATTAATATGATTTATATATATTAGGTTAACTAAAAAATATTCTCGCATCATCCCATTGATAGAATTACCACGATTATAATAAAAATTTAAAATATTTTAATTAAATCGAAAAAATTAAATTATCTGATATAGTTTGTTATTCTCTTATTTAAATCGCAAAGTGTTTTTTTCAAATTTGGTCTTAGTGGAATATTATTTTTTATATTTAATACCACATTAAAATAGTCTATAGATATATAATTTGGTAAATTATATTCACATAACTTTCATAAATAAATTCATATCAAATTTATTTTTCACAATTCTTTATCACCCTTTAATTGTGTTTTTCTTCAAGAAAACAATTTATGAAGAATATCATTTTTATAATAAGAGTAAAACTTATAACATTCAAATTCAATTTTATAGTCATGTATTAATGAAATAATTGGAAAAAAATCATTCTTAAATTTCATTATAAAATTCACAAAGATTATATAAGTATCACTTTTAAACCTTAAAAATAAAAGTTCTGTAAATTTCAACAACTAATAAACTATTATGAAAACAAAGAAATTTAAAGAAAGTAATTTTATTCCTGATGGAATAAACAAACCATGTGGATAAGTTATAAAGTACTAAAAGTATCAAACTCATTGATCCATTTAAAATAAGAACAATTTTTTTATCCCTTTTATATTATCCATATAGTCTATTTTCATTAAATATTATTTTTTGGAAATGAAAAATCATATTCACATTAGAAAACTTTCTCACATAATATACATTATAATATATAATTCCTCTACAATAAATATATTGTTCATTACTTAGATAACTCAAGATATTAATAATTTTTATATACAATGAATCAAGATATAAACAATACATATTTTTCGTAGTTATATTTTCAAATCATAGAATACTATATTATCAAATAGAATAGGCATAATGTAACACCCTATCCATGATCACCAGTCCCAAAAAAAACTTCCATGTAGACATATTCACGCCTCCATGTATGCAAGATGGTTCTTTCATACATCAAGGTACAATGATATACATTTGGATGACTTTATCCCCATTATCATACCAACTAACATAAAATAAATAGAAAAACAAAGTCAAAATACAGAACATGAAATGAGATCCTAGTTACATGATTAAAAATTAATTAGAATCACATGTATTAATGAAATATTATAATAATCATATACCATTATTAAAAATAATTTTATCCATGGGTATTGGATCAATACATGTGAAATATGGGAATAAAATAGAATAATTGAGTCTATGATTAAAAAAGGGATTTAAATATTTTTCAAGGCATTGCCTCTATCACTATTAAATGTTCATAATTTTTACCCACCTCACATAGAGTCTTAACCTTTTCCTAGTTCCCTATTTACATTTTTGTATTCCCACTAAGATACATATGTTGTGTTTCAATATGTTACATTTTGGGAATCAACTAATATTCCCTTAACAAAATCTGAGAATAAATGTGAGTGTGATTTTTGAAAAATATAGAAATAAATATATCAATAGTGTTTCCATGTTAGGTTATAATGTACTATCTAAGATAACATTAACCCTAAACATACTTTTTCTATTAATGATGGTGTGAATAGTTTCCTCTTATAGTAAAATATAATTGTGTTCTTTATAGGAAACAAATATAGTTGATGGATTGACATGGCCAATATCCAACATAGGAAATACATTATAAAGAAGGTGAAATATAGAAAAATTCCCCAGTAAAAAATTATAATGAAAGAATAAAATAGATGACATCTTGTATATTAATTTAATCATGATTCGTGAAAAAAAATCATCCTCTCATATATGGAAGACATTGTGAGGAAATAATAACATATTAAAATTATCATAAAGGGTTCAAAGACAACATGTATTATAACATGTCATTCTATACTTTGAAACCCAATGTAAGACTAAATGAATGAAATCATACCAAACCTATATTTACAACATTCCACATGAATCAATTCTAAGAAAACCTTTTTGGCCCACACAAGATCTAGTCACACATCAAAAGTCCCTTCAACTTTTCACATCAATTTTAAAATAATATATCTATTTATAAAATTTAAATTTCATTATACATCTAAAATAAATATAAATTAAATTTTATCAATACACGATCATTATCAAAAAAATGAAGGCCAATCTATACAACAATATTTTATAATAAATATCACTTAAGATATATGACTCAATTTTGGCCATAAAAAAATTTTATGAAACCATTATCAAAATCCCCCTTAGTCACATTAAAATTCCAAACCATGTTGGAATACCTTAAAAACGTATTATAAGGGTAATAACCATTATAAATACCCTACTCAGTACCACTTTTACATTAATTATTGGAATTGAATAAAAACCATAATCCCACACGCATAATAGTCCATGCAATCCCACACAAAAATGAAAGAGAACCAATTATGGAACACTTATCTTGAGCTTTTGTGATAGAACTATTTGAGAGACTATATAAGATTCAATATTAGTGAAATATATATAACAAAATTGTATAAAACTACAATAAATTAGTTATCTATGATATAAGAAGTAGTAACTATGGTTCAAACTATTATATAGCATTAAATATAGATAAACACACCAATGCTTTATAATTTCAATTAAAATCTTGTATGAATTCTTTTTCTAAAAAAAATAAATTCCATTAAAAGAATAAAAATATATATAGTTCATAATTATTAAAATATAGTCTATGGAATGAGTATGATTCCTAAAAACTAGCTCTTTATTTTCTCTCCATAATATAGATTATGTGATCAGAATTTTAATTGTCATATAGTAATCAAAATACATAATGGAATCTAAATTATGGGGATGTATTAGGAAATAATTTATGGAGATATATTTAATATACAAACACGAGAAAAAAAATCACCTTCATATAGATAATATTTTCCCTAATATTGATATTTTCTCTAAATATTTGTCCAAATAGTCTAGCTTTATTTAGTTTCAAAACCCCAACTATATAATTTATTTTTTTAGAGTGTTTATTATTTTCATTTCAATTATATAACCTCATTGGGTAATATTATATATGTTTTCTTTATTCCAAATAATTTTTCCTTTAAGATGAGGGAACCAATTAATCATAAAAAAGACAATTGGATTATCTAAATAATGGTTTATTACATTTCCACAAGGAAAGTTCATATAATATTCATCCTAGAATATAAAAATAATACCTCTAGAATACTTCTTTGATAACAAAACCATCGGGAAAATGATTTAAGGATATTATAAAGCATTATAGATACATTTTAGTACCCTTGATTTCTGGTATGTTACACTTACTTGATGGTTTTCAAGGTTATAATGTTTATGGCTCATGAATGAGAGATTTGGGAGAACATTGGAAGTAGTTTTGAGGCAAATTGGAAGTCGCACGGGCACCGCACAGTTTCTCTAACTATGCGGCCAAAATGTGCCTAATTGGTCCTCTTGAGGTAGTGGCTCCAACATAGTTGGAGAAAGGTTAAATAGATCATGCGAAGAAGTCGTGGGAGTCTTCCTAGGTAGTAGCTAATGCTCGGTTAGTGCATGGTATGTCTAACCGTGCGAACTAACATTGCGGATGGTTTAAGTTAGATCCTAAAAAAGTGTACCTCACAGGTTTTTGCCCCTAAGTGGCTTGTTTTTTCTCTTAAGAGTCCATATCTTGGGATTTGTCTTCTACATGGGCCAAATAAGGTTCTCCCATCATTCTAGTGGTGATCTGAAGGCTTTCCATGGCGAATAGAAGTCAGATTCTTAAGGTATGGGATCGTTCTTTATCGCTACTGATCGGTTTCTTACATCTACATAGATCTACTTCTCCTCTTCTCATGGTTTCTTAAATATAATACCATTATGGGGGTATCTAGTTCTGTGGATTCCAAATATGATGAGTTTTTATCTAAATCAATCTAGGATAAGATATCTAAGGTGGGTTCTTATAAAATCAACCTGGATTCCTTGTGCATTCTTCATTCGTTGTGGTTTTGGTCAAAACCTTTGAGGTAGGGGAATCTTTATTGACTCCACATAGTATAACTATTTGAATTAAATTAAAATTTTATGTGTGGTGTTGAATTTATTGTGATTTGGATGTTGAAACCTTGTTGGAAATTTTATTTGAGTGATGGCATTGAAATTTTGAAAATTGGATATTTTGAATGAGTGCTTCGGTTCTAGATTATACAATGTGGATTTTAAAAAGGTTATTTTCTTTTATTATGGGAACATTATTGGAAATATATTTTTTCAATAAAAAGGGAAACTTTTCTTGAAAATAAATGTTTCTTTGAAATTTATTCGACTTTGGTTTTCAATAAAATATTAGTTTTATTGAAATGATTAGTTATGGAAATTTATGTATTTAGAAAAAATCGTTTTGGTGTGAGTTCATGCTTAATGATACCTCAACAAGGGATTAATACCATTGGTGTATAAGGGATGTGACCCTGGATCGGGGTCATGTGTTATTTGGACACAATGTAATTGGATGAGAGACCGCTCATTAGTATGTAACTATCAAACGAAGGACACATGCGTGGTTGTGTTGGGAACTATGGAATGGGTATGACAAATGATAAGATGAATTGGTTTTAAAATATTTGATTGGTCATTTTTATAGAAAAATAATTTCCTAGAAATTTTTTTCATTTAGATTGGTTTTCATAGGGTCGTAAACTCTTTTTTGGAACTTGTTTATATTTTGTTATAAACTATTTTGGTAAATTGTTTTATATAAACTATTTTATATAAATGTGGATAACTTTTGTATCCTAGTTGTGTGAGTATAGAACTCATTTGGGAAAAACTATTGAGTTTTTTACTCACCTTATCTTTGGAACATTGGTGCTCTTGTAGACGTTATCTTCCCAGATTGTGGAAAATGAAATGTTTCCCACGTTTTATGCACTACCATATGATATTTGGGTTGTTCATTGATTTTGGAGTTCACCACTTGTGGATCATGGAGTCTTATGGCCTCTTAAGAGTCTTGAGTTGTTTCTCTGCTCATTACTTTGATACTAGTTTTATCTTATGTTGTTTCACACTTTGATATGG
Source organism: Viscum album (assembly GCA_963277665.1). Classification (NCBI taxonomy): domain Eukaryota; kingdom Viridiplantae; phylum Streptophyta; class Magnoliopsida; order Santalales; family Viscaceae; genus Viscum; species Viscum album. The sequence goes on from OY728160.1 coordinate 1,934,230,143, forward strand.
TTTTGTGATATATGAAGTTGTTGAGTTGTATTTCTTCTGTTCATGCATAATTTAGTAAATGGTTTGGTTATGGATTTTTGGTTTATTAGTTTATTTACTAAATTTTAAATCATCCCCCACTTGAATATGATACAATTCCTAATTTATTTTAAGCCTTTTCAATCTTGGGGATGTCACTTAAGGAAAAGAAATAACTCGTTGTGCTCTCAAGCCAATGAGATTGAGTGGGTCATTACAAATGGTATCAGTATCATCCTTCTTTTGAGGTAAAAATGTTATAAACATGTTCATTCCTTTCCTAACAAGTAGTCATCAAATTTCATGTTTTTGGAGTTAAAATTACTTATTTTTTATTCCATGGGTTATAATCTTAGAAAGGAGTAGGATTGTTGGAACTTGTGATGTATAGTATATACAGGCGTAGCAACCCCTTTTATGTTGACCATCATGTTACCAAGGAGTTGGGTACATAAGTGTTTTGAGAGGCTTCTAGAATATTATAATATCATTGTTATTGGTTTAACCAATGATCTGATCATGACATGCATTTTAGAGGAATCACTTCCCACTAAGATTGTATACATCATTTTGAGGAATGATTCATGTTGTGAAAAAGTGTTGATTTTTGAAAAAGTAAAAAAAATAAAAGAAAGATTTTAAAAAAGGGAATGTATATGGTGTTTTGAAAATGGTTTAATTTTAAAAAATAATGAATTAATGTTTTCAAAATTGGATTAACATGGAAAAATGTTTTTTGGAAAAACCTTTATGATAGTTGGTGTGATATAATTTTAAATGCTAAGCCATCCATTTATGGAGAGTGATATTGATGAATATTTTTATTTATTTGGGAAATGTCACTCGGTAGACATCGTAAAAACCAACCTAAAGAAGCTATAGATAATGTGGTTTAACCTGAGCCATGGGTGAACCAAGAGCCGGTTTAGAGTATTGTCCAAGATTTTCAAGCTATGGGTATGGGGAACCAGAGGAATGATCCTCATCATGTGGATCATACCACTCAGTTCATGAAGTAGAGTCTACCTAACATCCAGGGTTATTCTAAACATGAGAATGTGGAGGTGTGGCTTAGTATGATGAAATATATCTTCAACTTCATATGAACATCGTTAGGGAAAAGGTCAAGGTGGAGACGTATATGATCGAGGATCTTGCACGTTGTTGGTGTTATTTTACGGTGCATACTAAATTGGATGAAGTATTTACAAGGGAGGATTTTTTTGTAATTGTTCAACAAAAAATTATATCCGTAAACGTTCAAGATCAACATAAGGATGGACTTCATTTTCTTGAAACAAGAGAGTCTATCTGTCAAAGAGTATGTAGATAAATTCATTAAATTATTACATTTTGAACCTGAAGTTGTGGTAAGTGAATCTTTGAAGGCATGCATCTTCTAATCGGGGATAAGATAGGAGAATAGATCAAATATTTTTGGTGCATTTTATCATGAATTATACAAATATGGTGAACATAGTGATTTTATATGAACGTTATATCTCAGGATCCATGGGAGGAGGTATGATGATACCCACAGGAAATGGTGGAAACTCAATTCTGGGAACAAGCAGAAAAGGAAAACCTATTTCTAAGGTGGAATTGGAAATAATAACTAGACGGCTGGATATGTTAACCTTCCTCCATGACCCCAGAGTAAAGAAGGATTCGTTCAATGTGGTTTACTTGACCACATAAAGCGATAGTGTGTGACACAACCAAGAGCATGTAATTAGTGCAATAAGATGGGGTATATCCAACACTGCTATTAAAGTTCTCCAAGGTTTGGTGCTCAAGACACTTCTCAGGAATCGGAAGATTCGTATGCTTTGAAAGGACGAGGATAGCAGATTCAGTCTCATCTGCAGGGAAGAGCTATCCTTGGTTATTCTAGAAATATCATAACTCTTAAACTAGGGTAATCATGAGAATAAAACAAAGAGAATAGTCCACCGATGAAGATATTGTATCTAGCTGAGAAAATATTTTTTTATGATCAAGCTAGACCATATACAATGATAGGTACAATTCTTTTTAATTCAACCCCTATTTAATCCATCTTTGATACTAGTGCATTGCATTACCTCATTTCTTCTCATGATGTTTAGTTTCAATATATAAAGATTAAAATGATTCCTTCTATTTTAAAACTGAAAACTCTTCTCAATGAAAGATAATGGAATGCTTCTGTGGGTAGAACATATGCTAAAACTGTTGATGAAGCTAAACAGAAATTGAACTTCATGATTTTATACATGGATTTCTATGATGTAATATTGGGTATGAATTGGTTGAAATTTATTAACACTCACATCAACTGTTATAAGAGACTATTTAGTTTCATAAATCAGGATGGAATCAATAATCTATTTAGAGGATAAAGGATGGTAATAAAAAGATAAAATAGCTTCTTGGAACCAATGGTGTGAATGATCTTTTACCATCTGGGAGCATTGAATTTGAAATCAATGTAAGAGTTCGAGGAAAATATTTTTCCACCAATTGTGGGTCAATTTTAAAATGTATTTTCTAAGAACTTATCATGGTTACCACCTTTATGGGATGTGGGGTATATGATCGATCTCTTTCTAGGGACCAGTCTTATTTCTATTCTATATTATTGGATGAAACCAACAGATTTAAGGGACTTGAAATTGAAGTTATATTAGCTAGAAAGAAAGGGTTTCATTTGGCCGAGTACGTCTCTATGGGAAGAAACTTTTTTTCATGAAGAAAGGATATGGAAGTCTTTGGTTTTGTATTGATTATCGTAAGCTTAACCATGTTACGATAAAGAACAGGTGCCCAATTCAATGAATTTATAACCTGTTTGATCAATTAAGAGGAGCTCAGTGGTTCTCTAAGATTGACTTGTGATCGGGATATCACCAATTTCATGTTCAGAAGGAAGATATTGCAAACACATATTTCAAAAGAAGATATGGCCACTATGAATATGTAGCCATGTCGTTTGGTCTAAATAATGCACAAGAAGCCTTCATGGCTCTAATGAATCCTATATTTCTGTAATAACTATATTCTTTTGTTGTGGTGTTGGTGGATGACATCTGGTTGTATTTAAAGACAATATTTGACCATGAGGGGCACTTGGGAATAGTGTTACAAATCATTAAAGATCTCTATTTGTATGAAGAATGAATAAAGTGTGATTTCTGAAAACAAAAAGTTTGTTTTCTTAGCCATATCATTTCTGAAAAATCCATTCCTTGTGATTGTGAAAAGATAGAATTTGTTATCTCATGGAAATCACCGAAGAATGTCCTCATGACACGATGTTTTCTTAGTCTATCAGATTACTACAAATACATTGTGCATTACTACTCATGACTAGATTTACCAATAACAGCTCTCAAAAAGAAGAATGGTCCATTCAATGAATAGAGGAATGCCATAAGTCCTTCCATGAGCTGAATATTTGGCTTACATCGGCCCTTGTCTTGATATTTCAAGAATCAAGACATCGGTATGTTGTGTACTATGATTCTTCAGAATCAAGTTTGGGCTATGTTCTCAAGAAAGGATACCATGTGGTTTCTTATGGTTCAAGTCAGTTGATACTACATGAGAATAATTTCCAAATACATGACTTGGAGTTAACAGTAGTTTTCCATGCATTATAGGCCTGGGTTCATTATCAATTTAGTGAGAAATTGACTATCTTTACAGATCATAAAATCTCGAAATATATTTTCTCATAGGAAGATTTTAATATGAGGAAAAGGATATTGATGGAATACATCTAAATTTTTGAATTATTCTTGATGTAAACATCAGGGAAAGGAAATTCAGTGGTGTATGAATTGAGAAGAAATTCATATGCTTAATTGGCGAAAGAAGCTTCAGATATATGGCAGTTGATGTGGCTCCTAGCCAACAAGCATGTGGAATGTGTAGACTGAGGTGATGTTGTGGTTCTATTTGGAGATATTATTGTTCTTATTTGATAAAAATGGTCAAACAAACACAAAAATCTTATGCAGGATGTCTGGTAATGAGTTCAAAAATCAAAGGTGGGTAGACCATTGAGGTCCGGAAACTTGATGAGAGTTCAGTATTGTGCTTTACAGATTGGATGTTTGAACCTATGGCCTTTCCAGAAAAACCCATTAATTCTTACCACCATTCAAGATGGTTTGTACATCCAGGAACACAAAGATGTATATGGCATTGAAGTTGCAGTTTTAGTGGAGAGGCATGGAACAGAAAGTGGTCAAGTTTATCTGGCGATGGTTAACTTATTAGAAGACTAATGCATAGAATTAAAGAATAGTGGGTATATTGCAGTCTTTACGTATTGTAATGAGGAAATTGGTGTAGATAGTGATGGATTTTTTATAGGCCTTCCACAAATTGTTCATAAACACGATTCACGATGGGTGATAGTGGATCATCTTACCATGTCAAACCATTTCATTTATATTTGTGAAACTCATACAGTAGAGGATCTGTCAAAAATCTGTATCCAAGAAGTGTTAAATAGGCTTGGAATACCACTGTAAATAGTCTCATATTGGGATCTGAGGTTCATAGCTCATTTAAGAAAATCCATACAGTAAGCCCTTGGGATTGAGTTGTCTATGAGCTTGGCGTATCATCCTCAGACAGATGACTTGTCTAAGAGGATGATAAAAACGTTGGAGGACATATTGTAGGTGGGTGTAATGGATTTTTGTGTCTCATTGGAGGATCATATACCCTTATTGGAGTTCTCATATAATAATAGGTATCAGGCCTCGATACATATGGATATCTTTGAAGTATTGTATGGTTGTCCTTTTCGTTCTCCACTATTCTTGGTGGAAACAGGTGAAACATCACTAGTTGGGTTGTGCCTTGTCCAAGAAACAATGGATAAGATCTAGCTGATTATGAAGAGTATGTAGATAGCTCTGAGTCATCATAAATCTTATTCAGATCACCATTGAAGACCGTTGTAATTTTTCATGAGTGATCATGTCTTCTGGAGTATATCTCAAAGGCTTGGACATCGACATTTTCGGAAGTAGGGAAAGTTATCTCTTATATACATTGATCCATTCAAGATACTAGAATAGTTTGGAGAGGTGGAATATCAGTTGAAATCACTACCACAGTTTAGTTTGTTTTATAATGTGTTCAACATATCTCAGTTGAAAAAGTATCAGTCTGATCCTGACCATGTGATCAAATGGGATCACATTGACCAAGAATTGGGTTATTTTTAATAAATGTCCCTGTACAGATTTTGGATAGTCTAGAGAATGTCTTGCATGGAAAAATCATTAGTCTAGTGTGGGTTTTATACTATCTTGGTCGGATTTAGAAGGATTTCAGATCGGTGAGGGTTTTATACTTTGTGAGGATAGAAATACCCATTTTGGGGAGAATGTAGTACCCCCAGTTTCTGATATGTAACACATATTTGATTCATTTCATGGTTATAAAGTTTAAGGGTGTTGAATGGGAGATTTGGGAGAACTTTGGATGTAGTTTTAAGGCAAATAAAATTCGCACCAGCGGCGCACGGTTTGTCTAACCATGCGGACAAACCATGCATAATTGGTCCTCTAAATGTAGTTTCTCTTTCACGGTTCTATAAAGATTAGGGAGACTTTTTAGGAAGTCATATAACATCTACCTAGTTTGTATCTAACACACGGTTAGCAAATGGTTGGTCTAACTGTGTGAACTAACCGTGTGGATGGTTTAAGTGAGATCCTAAGAAAGTGGATCTCAAAAAATATTGCCTCAAAGTGGATTTTTTTATTCTAAGAGGGCATAACATATGATTTTTCTTATTTTAAGGCCAAATAAGGTTCTTCCCTTATTCCAGACGCGATCTGATGTCTTTCCTCGGTGAATCGAAGCTGGATTCTGGAGGTATCTGATCGTTCTTCATCATTCTTGATCGATTTCATAGATCAACATATATATACATCTAAAATTATCTTAGTTTGATATATATACTCGCATTATGGGTATATCTAGGTTTTTTGATTCCATATATGATGATATTTGGTCTTAATATTTCTAGTATAAGAGATCTAAGGTGGGTTCTTAGAGAATTGACTTGGTTTCCTTGCGTGTTCTGCGTTCGTTTGGGTTTTCATCAAAACCATTGAGGTAATGGGGCTTCTTTCTTGAATCCACATAGTATAACTGATTGTATTACATTAAAATTGTTTGTGTGGTGATGAATTTATTGTGATTTGGTTTTTGAAAACTTTTTGGAATCCTTATTGAGTTATGGTTATGAAATCTGGAAAATTGGGGATTCTGAATGAGTGCTTTGGTTAATGATTTTAAAATGTCGATTTTAAAAATGGGATTTTCATTGATTTTTGGCACATTATTGGGATTAGATGTTTTCAATAAAATTTTAATGATTTATTGAAATTAAATGTTTCTTTGAAATTGGTTGGGCTTTGGTTTTCAAAAAGAGTTCAGTTTTAATGAAATAGTTTATTGTGGGAATGGAAGTATTTGGAATAAATTTTATTGGTGTGAGATCATGTATAATGGTACCTTAACAAGGGATGATTATAATTGGGGTATAAAAGATGTGACCCTTTATTAGGGGTGTGTGTCATTGGGACATAAGCTAATTGGATGAGAGACTGCTCAGGAGTATGGAACTGTCAAATAAATCATGCATATGTGGTTGAATAGGGTTTTTAGGAACTTGTTCATATTTGGTTACAAGATATTTTGGTATAGTTTTTTTATAAATGTTGCTAAATTTTCTATCCTAGTGGCATGATTAGGAAATTCATTGTGGATACCTACTATTTCGTATACTCACCGCTTCTTTAGCACATTGGTGCTTCTGCCGAAGCTATCTTTTCAGACAGGGGAAAAGGTAATGTTTCCCACGTTTTTAGCACTACCTCGTGATATTTGGGTTGTTTGGTGATTGTGGATCTCAGATCTTGTGGACCATGGAGTCTTGTGGCCCTTTTAGATTCATGAGTTTTTTATATGATGTTTACTTTGATATGATTTTTGTCTTCCTATGTTTCACAATTTGATATGGTTTTGAGATATATGAAGTTGTTCAGTTGTCTTTATTTTGTTCAAGTATCATTTAGTAAATGGTTTGGTTATGGTTTTTTGGTTTATTTGATTATTTAAGAAAGGTTAAAACATCCCCCACTTCCATTTCAAACCCTTAGGCATTTATTTCCAGCCTTTGGTGTCTTGGGGATGTCGCTTAAGGCTACATAATGACTCGGTGTGCTCTCAAGCCAACGAGATTGAGTGGGAAAAAATATATACTATAATATCTCGAGTCAAATTCCATTGATAAATCATACACTCTATAATGGAGTGTATATGTAAATTAAATATTTTCATTCACTTTGGGATTAGTTCTTGAAAAGGTATTCATTTTTCCTATTGGCCTTAAAATTCAATGATTTTCATCGTCTTGGATTGTCTTTAGATTAGGGAATTCCTATAGATAATTCCCAATTTCCCCATAAGTAATACATTATATTATTAGTTGTACCATAGGATGAACTAAACATATTTCAATATGGTAACTAATCCCTTTTATCCGGATGATTGACTCATGATTCCATCATTTATCATTGGTAAATAATCTTCATAACAAATTAAGGCAATTTACATAGATCTTATTCCCAAATATTTTGAATGTGGATGGTTGAAAAAAAAATCTTCCTTCTCTCAATAATATAATATTTCATAAAACTACATCTCTTTTCCATTTCTTGTATTTTATAGTCTTACAAACATTACATTATTATTCACAATTCTCGATAGTTGTATAACATATTAAAGCATTTTCCAAAAATAACTGTTACCTAGATAGATTGATGATGAGGAAAATATCCACATTTTCCATGCCTTCTATTATTTATATGGATCCTTCTGGCTTAATACATTACTAAAACCAAAAGAAGATACAATGAGGGGTTTAAATCATTAGTGATTTATTTTTATGATAATTACATGATAAATTCAACCTCAAAATTCCCTACTATTACAACATAATTAACTTCAAAAAAATAACTCAATATATAATTATGATTTCATTATATTTGGTTCTCTCACACTTATTATCCTAACTCCATAAAAAATTTACCTATCGTAATGAATTGTAATTACAATGTGATTAACCATTCCATATCCCAACAGAGTTTCGAACCGTGTGTGTAGTTATACCACTATTTCTTGATCCGAATGATGATTTGATTAATACCTGAAATTCCCACTTCGTGGTTACTACCAGTAGGTAATAAATGTTAGAGCCAACACTAACTTATTATATCCATAGATTGATGTAATTTATACTAAAAACATAATATATATTTTTATTAAATTTCAATATATAATATTTTTATTAAAATTGTTAATTATAATTATCCTAGTAGTTTTAATTAATGTTATCTCATTTTAATCCCAATAATTACAAAACTAACACTGAAAAACAACTATCCACTTTTCTTATACTAATAATAATGACTATGGATACACCTTCCTTTATTTTTTAACATTTCTATAATGTAAGCATTATGTATCTAAAACAATGACACAATCCAAATAAAGGAAGGATTACTATCTTTAAGGACTAACAACATGACACACATATTCTAAAAAACCTTCTAACTATTTCTATAAAATTTATCCAAACAATAATCCCACCTAAAATTATTATACATGATTATTATTTTATAGCATGGGTACATTGATACCTAAGAAAGGTGTATGGATAGATACTCAGTCTAGGTAAATATAAGAGATAAAAATTGATTTTTATAATTATACATTAGATGTTCATATTGTTATAATCATGATACATAAGGAAATTCATATCCAAAAAATAGTCGATTATAAATCATAGAATTTTACATGGAATAACATAATACATAAATCAAAAGTCGTTATAATCATTAATAAATAAAAATGATCCCTGATATGTTAAAATGGTCAAGATAATAAGAACAAAACTATGATACATCATTCATCTATGAAAACAATTATCAGAGAAAATTGTAATTTTAATAGCCACACTATAAATGCCCATAAATATGGGTAACGATAATGTACAAGTAATGACATATCTAATAATGTATTAATGATGTTATAAAGAATTAGAGGGTGATATAAGACCTGAATATTCTCCACCATATATGTGAGTGCCGCTTTAAATCCATCTATTATCACATTATAATCATTCCAATTAATGAAAAAGAGTTCAATATAACCATCCAAATGAAAATAATTTACTTCTATATAAATTAGAACCAATGGAAACAAAATGTGTTTCATCAATAACATCATAAATATTCCTTGGAAAGAAAATTGGATTCATATGGATTAACATAAGGTATTTATTACAAACTCCATCAATAATCAATACATGATAAACCCCAGGAAGATAAATGTGTATCCAATGATATTAGGATATTTTCTAGGTAAATAGATTATAATTATGATAAAAACACATTAGGTAATTACACTATATAGATTAATCTTACACTATTACATCTATAATTTCCCTATTTCAATCAATTTATTTATTCTATGTGAACACCCTTCAATCAAACGAATAAAAATAGGGACATAATAAATGAAATTCATTGGTTGAATTTTCAGGATCATACATATTAGATGATTAGTAAACACAATGGAATTGATTGGTTATTCATCTAAAATAGAAGGATAGTACATAATCCACCCCAGGAAGTAATGTTGTTTTTGGATTTATAATAACATCCTATATCAAGAATAACGTATTCCAATGAATATGGATTTAGATAAGAACAATTTTTTATAATTATAAATAACAAATTTGGTAATAATAAGCATCAAGAATCATTTTAAACCCCTTTTAGATGAGAATATTTCTCTCATAACATGGAATAATATTTTCTTTTTTTTAACGATTATGTCTTATAAATGAAGTATCGTAGAAAAAGGAAATGATGGCAGAAATATGACTTCACAAAGAAAACATTAAAAATATATTATTTTTACACTTTGATTAAAATTTACCATATAAAAAAGGTTCACAATTTCATTATAAGATTTTGAGGATGATAATGTAATAAATAATGTATTCATTAAATTATTTAGGTATATATAATGAAATTTTAAAAATAATCGTATGTTATAAGACATGGAATGATGGAGGTTCCGGACCTAAAAGAAGAAATAGGGGTAACTTCACTTTCAAGAAACACATCGACTAATATATAATAAATAGGATTAAAATATCTTATTTATATATAAGTCCCCAATAATATAAAATTATAATTATGATATGTTTTATAAAAAATATAATTTACCTATATAGATCATATTTCAAAAACAATATTGATTTGAAAATATGATTCTCTAATAATCCCTAAGGGTTTGAGTAATGATGATGTCAAAACCAGTATCAATTTCGGTATCTTTTTAATATATGGACATTAAAATAAAGTACATTATTTTTCTCTTTAAACCCAATTAATATTGTAAAATACTTTCATTATTATCAAAAAAGACCATATAAATGTTTTTGTTGTCCTCAATAACTAAAAAGTCTCATGAAATTTAATATGTGTCAACGAACCCCTTAACTCTATTCCCACTTATTCAAATGTGATTTATCTGATTATGGATAATAAAAATGTATATTAATATAATATTTTAGATAAATAATCATAAAAATTAACCTATCATAAAATTATTTACTGTAATATATTTTTAATACTTTATTTAGTCATATCTTATTGTTAGCATCATTTGTTAGATAAATGTTTTCTTATTTTGTAAAAAATTTATGAAGATGTGAAAAATTATCACAAACTCACTTCAATTCCATAAACCTTATATCATTAAATATTGAGTAATAATTGTTCCAAAGTAATTTATAATGTCCCATTTCCATTATTTTAAACACATGAATATGGATTTTGAAAATGGAAATTATGAAGCCCTAGTTTCTTAACATTTTTAATGATCAAATGATGATATATTAATAAATATTTTAATTATAAAAAACTCTCTAAAAATCATTAAATTATCTTAAATATATCATTATTAAATTTTATTATCATCAAATTACATCACATAATCATTTATTAAACAATCGTTATAACCTCATTTACATAGGCTATTAAACTGACCCAAATGGAAATGTGTTTTAATGACTAAATGATTAAGTCGTTGTGTTAAAATAATGATAATATGAAACATATAAAATATTAAAATATTAAAAAACATAATATAGCCTCATCCCATACATTATTATAACCACAAATGATGGGAGTTCATGAAATATGAAGTTTTTTTCTTCTAGAGATAGTAGTCTACATTTATGGAAGAATGGCGATTTAATTTCATAATGGGTTGGATTGGTTAACTGATAAAGATATATCAATAAATATAATAATATTTAATCTTATAAATGATACTAATATCTTTATATTATTTATTATAAAAAAATATTCCATGAATATTATAATGATAAAAAGTGAAGTAGTTGATAATACTCATGTGACGGACTAGAATTCTCAGTAGAATTCTCCATAAAAATGAAATATTTACACAAACATATAGTGACCAAGAGAATTTAAATGAGGTATAGTGTTATAGTAGGTGTAATTTAAATATTATAAATAATAAATTAAAATTATTTTTGATTCACGATGTGGTTTAAGGGGTACCATTTTATAATTGAAGGTAACCATATTTTTTTAATAAAAATTGAATTTTCAATAATTCAATGTAACTATTCAAATGTAAATGGATATAAATTCAATTGAAGTTATGAGTAAGTGAGTATTGTTTTGTATTATTCTCATACAATAATTTTTTAGAAAACCTCTTCTATTTCAGTATTTTATTTTAACTATTTATCTTTTCCCTAATTTAGTTCTTCCTTGGTAATTATATTTAAAATAAAAAAACTAAAACTTATTAGAAAATTTAAGATTGGAGATTTTACAAAAAATGAGCCTTCAAAATTATTATTTTTTAAATCATTTAATACATTAAAATTTATATCTTTTTTATATGGTAATTTAAAAATAAATTCACATAACGTGTAATAATTATTTTTGGTGTAAGGTAAGTTATTATGGTTAAAAGAATGATGTAAAATTTAAAAATATCATACTTACTAATCTTTATTAAAATATTTCTTTATAAATAGGTATATGGATTTCAAATAAATTCTATATGAATTATATCACTGAAACACGTAGTTATAATTGAGGACTAAAAATGATTTTATTAAACTTACATTTAATGTTAGTTCTATATATGTTGGACACAAAATTTAAAAGTTAAAATTGTATTTTAAAATGATTATTATTATACCTTGAATAGATAATTAATTAATTAAATGGTCTTTAAATTTTCTTAGAAATAATTATTTATTGATAACATTGAAAAAACTTTTTTTCTTAGAAACAGTATTTTTAATTTAAAAAACTTGGTTTAAAAAAAACTATAAAAATTCATACTGAGATATTTTTTACAAAATTAATTAAAAAATTATATTATTTTCATCAATTTATGAATATAAAATATATAAATTTATTATTTTAAATAAAATAAAAAATAATAGGAAAATATATTATGTTAAAAAATTTCATTTTGAAGTATCAGGATTTCTTAATGTTATTTCATATCAAATTATAATTTAAGATAAGTTAATGTATTAATTCATATACAATAATACTTTTAAAGTGTTAAATTTTATATATTAGGATATTATTTACAATAATAAGCAAAAAAATTATTTAAAAAATGAAATGTTACTTCTATATTAAATATCAATTAAAGATACCATTATAGTAATTTATTAATATTTTATAATTTTCATTTACTACTAAATCAATATTAATATATTATTTGAATTTTATCATATCATATTTTTATATATAACACAATAAAATAAATTTATTTATATATTTATAATATATTAATATCATACATTTTATTTCACTTTGATTTACATTATTCTAAATTTACTATATATCAATAAATTAATTTTTCTAACATATTGGCTCTATATAAAATGAAAATATATTCAACCTCTATATTTTCAATTACCATATTTGAGATGACCTGTCTTTAATAATTTATATATATATACTTACTAAATAAGTTGTTCATTCTATTATCACCATGAAAGGAAGTCTTTTCATGTTATGGATTTTTCATAATTCTTTCACCATTCATTGGAGTCTTCATCGTTATAAATTTTTTGGATATTACTAATCCTAAAGGATGAATATTATCAAGTTTATTTCTTATCAATGAGATTTTATTATTTTCTATCAATTATCCCCTATTGATGAATGCAATCTTAATGGAGGAATTTTATCTAGGTTGGGTAATATTATATGTTTTAAAATATATTGTTTTATGCATATTTTTTGTGACAATCCACATATGAATGATTAATGTTTTTTTCTATTAATGTATTTGATGTTTGATTTATTTATAAATCATTTCCACTTGTAGTAAAAAATGAAAAAATATATACTTTTTTATTATAAAAAATTAGTTTGTGGAAATATGATTCTTTCATGAATACAGGGGAATTACAATAACTATAATTAATGTTTTCAATAATGAAATTAGAAATAACATTGGCCTAAAGAAATAAATAATAGGTGTAAAATTAATTATCACAAAGAATAAATTTTTTCAAGGCCTTGTAAAAAATACTATGTTAATAATATGACTCAGGGAATTTACTGAATTTAAATTAGATAGAATACATTATAAATTGTAGATATGTTCATGTAATTATACATGGAAAGTATATTCTTGGGAAACTATAACATATCCTTTGGAAAAAAATAAAGTCGTTTTCAATCTATAAAATAACAATATTTGTTGTTGGATAAATTCAACATCAGTTAGACAGAAAATAATTTTATGGAATTAGATAAAAATAAATGGAGTGAGATATACATAAACACTTACATGGTTGAAATAACACATTATGTATATGTGACAATGGGTCAATAGTTTAAAATATGTTCATTCTGCTTGAAAATTAATCATCATTTTTCTTGATTTTGTACATATTGAAATGTGTCAATCTATGGTTCAAAATTAAATTATATTAAGTTCTTGGGGTTAAAATTACATTTAAACACCTACACACAGACCACAAACACACAGCCCATGAAAGGAAGGTTATATCCCCCATCCCCCAAGGGCTCACCCACCCAACTAGCCAATTTTTTATATTATATTTTTTTTTTCTTAAGCCTGAGTGGGAATAAATCCCATATCTTGGTTGTTAGGCCCTCAATTTGATGGCTTGGATGCCCTTATCGCATCATGCCTATGTCAACACTTGTATTTCATGCCTACAACACCTTCCCCTTGATTTCCTTAAGGGAGGGTGTCTCAAAATCCCAATTTATATAAATAGTATGGCTAATACAGTACCCAACTATAATATATACTATTGTACCCCCACTACTAATGTTCTACAACACTGCTATAGTTTGGGAATAAGATTTCCCCCTTTTAGATTTAGACCTAGGTCTGATGCAGAATTATGGGGAGGCTTTACCACACTAGTAAGCCCCAACAACAAACTCAATTATATTTATGTAAAGAAGTATTATGTCTAGTTTATTAATGAATTCAATATAATGAAATTACGTTTTTTTATTACTCACAAATAAAGGTGTTTAATTGTATTAAATGTTATAACATATTAGAGGGTAAGTGGAATGGAAAAAATATTCATAATTTAAAGGCAGAAAATTTAAAAAGTTCAACAATAAATAATTTTAATAGTATCCAAAAAAACACATAATATGATTCCAATTATATATGGTAAATTCACCTCATAAAAATAGTTTCATTGATAGGACAACCCAAATCAACAAGAATATAGACTACATAATGCTTATATAAAAAAATAAATTGATAATTATTAAAATGAAGCTATAATTATATTCCTATAGATCATGAATATTGATTCTTTATGTCTAAGTTAATCATAGACACAATATTGGATATGGTATGTGAAAAATGTTGAACATAATTATGTTCACCTTATAATTTTTATTATTCTCAATCTTGAGAATAAAAATATGATTTAATCTTCTGGAAAAGTCTTTATTTTTTTAGATTATTATCCAAGATAATTTTGTACAAAGTATACATGAATGTATTGGGAAAATTATTGAAATTACAGATGTTTCCACAATTTAAAACAATAAAAATTTTCAACAAAGGAAATGTGCTTGGTAGTATAATTTTAATGAAAATACAAAATATAGAAAAATTAAAATGTAAAACATAGGGGTTCATGACGTTTTAGAATAATCCATTGTGGAAACTAATGATGAAAAAATGTAGTAGGAATAGTTAGATTAATTATTAATTATATCACTGATGAAATTAGTGGTGGATATATTATAGGTGACTATTTACATCTAGTAAAAACACATTGTATGAAGGTTTGGAAAAAAAACCACAATTTTATCCCATTTTGATACCCATGTCATTTAATAGACTATATTAATCATCACATGGTTTGATACCATCAATGAATGACTTGATCAAAATGAAAAAATGGATATTATGGGTCTATAAATGAATTAGAACATTAATAGAACCAAGATGGTATTTGAATGTGAAGAAAATAAAGACGGAAATTAACAAAAATTGAATATTTTTATGTAATTTATATCCAGACATTTAAAGTAATGATATATATGAGAGAATTTAATATTTTTCTATCTAGTATAAATTCAATAACATTTATATATACAAGTGTAAATATGGTTCAAAATGTATAAATTATATGTAAAGTATGGATTTTTATATGGTGTCATTGGAAAGGATGTCTACATTTAGTAATCGAGTGGCAATATTGTGGATTATGATGATAGAATGGTGTTTTATTGGAAGAATTCTATATATTAACTAAAGAAAACAATATAATATTTGTACTTTATAGATAAAATAATTTATATTTCTTTATAACCAATGAGGGGGGGGGTAATAAAATAATTAACATCTAGATGGAAAATAATGAATTAATATCAATTCATGTATAACCTATATTTTAGTGGAACAAATAAATAATAATTAAATAAGTTTTTTATTATATTATCAAGGATTTTGGGATATCTATGATTGGTGTGTTATCATTTAACCTTTCATTGCATGTTATCATGGAAATAATATATCATTTATTTCAAAAACTATATATGTGAATGAAGTACTATTACAATTCCTAATATGAGTGTCCTCATTAATGTAAACTCGGGTAGATACCTTAACAAAATTATAAAAGGATAATTATTTCATAGAGGTTGATGTCACAAAAAAAGATAGCTTATTATAATTCAAATATAATTGATCTCTATATGAACCATCATTTTATTTTCCATGTGTCATGTTTAGATATTCCAAAATTATCCCAAATAAATCAACATACTTACAAAAAAATGTATAAATCTTGACATCAATAGAAATGAAAGATGTAGTTTTTTCTATACTTGATCATCTCAACAAGTGTTTCTTGGATACACATATATAAACTATAACGGTTCAACAGAATATATAAATTCAACATTGGGATGTTTTTTTATCATGGATTTTTATACATTAATTGGTAAAGTATAAAGTAACACAATCTTTATTTGAAAACTAAATAGTGAATATTTTATTACTAATAAAACATGAAATGAATTATTATCAATGAATTAAGAATATAATGATGTTGTAATAGAATTGAATTCTTCTATTTCATTAATTTGTAACAACACTAGTATTATTAATGTTTTAAAGAATCATGTTCATATTTTAGGAAAATATAATATTGATATAAAAAATTATTTCATCAAGAATATGGTTGATTAATGATTAACGTGGTTAGACTCTGTGTTGAAAAATATACATTTTCTATTTATTATGAAAAAATAAATATTTATGGTTGGTTTGGGAATGCACTAGTTGGACCATTGAACCCAACCACCTCTATAAACAACATATTTTGGGGAAGGGACATGTTGTCTCAAATGGAATATTAAAATTAAATATATTTAATAAATCATTATAGAAATGAATTTGTTTCTTTTATTCTCAATTTTTTAATTTTATTGATTTTTTCATTGTGCTTGTTTACAAATAGGGAGAATTTTTCTATAAGAACTTTTCAGGATATATTATCCTAAATTTTGAAAATAATTGGAGGTGGATTTTTCTTTAATATTGAGAAATTATGAGCATATGGTCTAATGATTTGGGTGTGGCATGGGGGTATTTGATTCATATATCATGTGGATATATAGTCTCAAGGAGTTGAATTACATATAAATATGAATTTTAAGGGGGAAAGCTTTAATTAACACGTGCTTCCCATGAAGAGATATAATCATATTATCTTATAGTTAATGTTATTTCAATCGGTAATGAAACTTATATAATAAAGATTTTCTAATAGTATAGCTATTCAGATCTGTGTGAAAAAATCATCTTCTATTTGGAGAACTACTAAATCTATTTTGGCTTTGTAGTCAAACCTAAAGGGGGATTTTTTTAAAAAAAAATTCCTTGGATTTTATTATAGTTTTTTCTATTTAAAATGTTGCATAAATAACATCCAAATTAGTTACAAATGTCATAATGAGTAATAACTTTTATGGTGGATATCATAAAATTATGTTACCAACTTTTAGTTAATTCTAAACCCTTTATTATTATCCTTTTTGGTTCAAGGTTCAAGTTATTTTTGGTGAAATTTATATAATTTCTTAAGTTATGGGAGTTTTTATTATTTGGGATATCTTTTAGAAAAAATAATTTGGGCTAGAAGAAAATTATATGTTCCTTGTTTTGAGGTTCTAGTTGGGGGAGAATGGTTAGTACAAACCATGTGTCCTACACCCATGAATTTTGTGTCTTTAAATATTATATAATGCATGTTGGGAATGTATTTTCCTAACCATGTAGTCAAACTATAACACTAATATTGTACCATAGTTGGTAACGAGTGGGTATAACATTAGCTATCAAACCATGCATCCTAACCAAGTATATCTCTTCCAAATCCCAGTGATGCACGTCGTTAGATGCACAATTTTTACTAACTGTGCAACCTAACATAAGAAAGAATGGAAACTAGTTTCTAATCATATTAAAAAACATATTAAATCTAGAATTCCAAATTATAAATTATAACCACCTCATAATTGAATCTAATATGACCCTTTGGATTCTAGAGGCAATCTATATATGATTTTAGCTTCTATAATACATTTCCCCTCATATATAATTTAGGGTGGATATAACTGATCACCCTCCTATAAGAAAAATCAATTTGATTTAGAATCTTACATATATCTTTTCTATATATCATGAGATTGATTTATATTTATGTAATTTAAGGATTTTATCTTTTACATTATCAATAAATATTATAGGGATTTATTCTTTATCTTACTGGCCTTCAAATCTTTATTGGAATTTCTTATTTCAAGAAGTTGACTCACCATGTGATTAAAGGTTTGTTTTTTCATATATCCATTCCCTAAAAATAAAGAATTTATATTTTTTATTTATTTGAAATTTAATTTCAATATTTTTAATTATAATTAATTGATATGATTTCTGATCAAATAAGGTGTGGATTTAGTAAATAAAACCATTTTACAAAGTCTTTGATAAATTGGGTGTATTTGATAACATATGGAATGAAATATGAATTAATTTGATTAAATATATTGATTTTAATTATGTATAAATATGTATTATATTTAATGATGATTTTTAATGGCATGAAAATTAGGATATCCATGTTTTGGTTTTGAAATTGAAAAGGCATGTTGAAAGAAGAAATTGGGTTTTTGAACAATGAATTACATTTTAATTAAAATTTCCAAAAATTTATTGATTTATTGAAGAATATATGAGATAAAGTGTTAATTGATTTGTTGGAACAAGAAATTTGGTACTTCGAATCTTTATAAATTGATTTATAAGGACAAATAGTGCTACAAATTTTGATTTCATTTTCCCTAACAAAATTTTATCAATTTTATCTTGATGTCCGGATCATTATACATGATTGTACACCCCTTGAGACATAATTGGTTGAATTAAAAATCCATTTATGTTAATAAAATTAGTTAATGATACCGTTAAGCATTTTTCTTATTTTATTATTTATTCCAGTGATTATAGAACTTCATTACTCAAGCCCACCTATTTTATTGAAATTTTCATTTCTGATAGACTTTGTTAAATTTTTTGTATAATTTTTTTGAATGTTGATTTGACTAAAAATGTGAAATTATTTTACATTAATTTTTTTTATTAATACTAAAAACAAATTTGTTATATATCATAGAAAATATTATTGAACATTTTATGAAATAACACTAATATTTTTTCTCAATCAGTACCATTAAATTTGGATATTTTTGTATTTTATTTCACAAGGTCTAGGAAAAGGGAAGGTGCATAAGGAGGTCTAAGTTGTGCATGGTGTATCATACTATAGTAGATATTAACAAAAAGGGGATCCATGATCCATATGTTACATATATATTCTAATATTTTTTTAATGGATGTTGTGTCATCTTTTTAGCTAATATATAATTTTTAAATTATCTGTCATCTTTTGAAAATCTATTTTCCTTGTTGACTGTTTGGAATAATTTATATTTATTATTTTATCTTCTTCTATCAAATCATGGGGAATAATCAGCCACTCTAACTCCTTCATCATTCCATGGTGCTAGTTTCATACCTGTAGGGATAGTGAATGCCCTTCGGTTCAAGTTAGTACTGACTCAAGTACTAGTGTAGCATGTTATTTGGGTTGGTTAATAATAAATTCATATCAAAGGATTTTTTTGATCACCCTTACTTGATGTCGGTATGTATTTTGCAAAATATTTATAGACAATAGGTAGGATTTTCCTGTCTTATATTTCAGTTTACAAAAGATTTGCAAGAAATATTTCTTTGTAGCAGACCATATATCACTATTGGTGTTTAGGAAAATAACCATGGTGGATTAAAATACACAACTTCTAATATATCTTTAAATGTGACTTGATTATTTTTGAAATACTAGATAGTTGAATTTTATATATTGTAATTCATATAACCTTATCTCTTGACTTAGTTGATGATTTGGTAATCCTTGGTGATGTTTTTTTGTTCATGTTGATATTGGTTCATGCCATCCCCCATGAAGATGTTCGAACGAACATTAGGAGGGATCTCTGGATGAAAAGAAGGAAATAATAACCTCTAGATCAACCAAATCCTATTGAGATATTTGTGTTTGATGTCAATTCTCTAAGAAAGGGAGCATAATATATTACCATTCAAGCTGATGTAGTTGAATTATGATGGGGTGATGCTAGATACCATTCTCTAGATTTTCTTCAATGGAAAGAATCATCTTTATGTGTCTCAAATGATCCTCAAGAGTTAGATGATCTATATAGAAATATTGAGTTTCTATTTGAGTTTTCTGAAATTCCTAATTCAATAATTGTGAAATGTTAAACATTAAATCATGAAGGTACTTTTTGGAGATTGTGGGATTTGGTTTTTATTATAAAAAATATGATATATTGGTTTAGAAATACGTCATACATAGTTTCATGAATAATTTTTATCAATTTTAGATAGTATTGAAAAAGTGTATGAGTTTCCTCTAACACGAAAATTGTGATAGCACCATCACTAAGTATAAAAATTTCTATAGGGAACTTGTTTAGTTTCCCTCAAAGGTGGTGATGAATGAGAAGTAGAAAGCTAGAATATTTGGGGGGAGAATCACGGTAATATCAAATCCCAATTATTAATGATGTAAATAAATTATTATAAAGATGTTATGGGTGGGGATATGATGGCTAAACTTCAATTGACTGGTATGTGAGGTTTGACAGTCATTCCTCTGATAGCCAGTGGTGGTTCTATCATTTTCATTAATGAAAACTGCATCCAAAAAAATATTTTTCATATCTTAATAGTAGAAATGACCCAGAATAAATGTTTTGTTTGGAAGAGGTAAAATGTATTTATTTAAATATGGCATGTTTAGGTATTAAAACAATATTCTTATTGAGGCTCTAAATATCTTTGGACTGTGTCATCACTCAAGGAATAAGATGAAATTATATTACATCATTTATGCCATGTATAGTGGAATAACCTCATAATTAATCAATGTTACTTCATTGAACCCAAATTCTGTTGGAGCTAAGGGGTTCCATCCATAGAAATTTGAAACAATTTTTTCTACACAGTAGAAGAGAATTTGTAAGAAAATGATGTTGTTCTACTGATAGTAAGAGGTATAATCACTATCGCATTGTCATTAGTGACAATATTCGATATTGGTTCATCTCATTAATTTGTTTAATCTCATATTGAGAATCCTCTAATCCTTACTATGGATATTGTGTATTATGTGATGGATATTTCAATTCCCCTTATAAGTAATATATGTACGGGTATTTAATTCTCTTATTGTGTCTTCCCTTTATTTGGGATTGATCTAATCAGAGATTTATAGGTCTTAACATAAGACTATTAGATATTATTCTTATGATGGACTATCTAATTATATAAAATATCAAGTCCTCCTTTACTACCCTATATGTGGTGTGTCTAGTTTTCCATGAAGATTGGTACTCATGATCAAGCATAACTTAGCCACTTTTTTAGAGATGGACAATGTTATATATGTGTTTTCTTTTCAATTATATAAATAATCTTTGAATTGTAGTAGATGAGTTTCTGGAAGTGTTTTTTATAACTTTTATTACCAACCACCAATAAGGTACATGGTGTTCTCTATTGTGATGGCCCTAGGTAACTATCCACATTATTCTTTCACTTACCGTATAAACCTGTTGAACTAAAAGATATCAAGAATCATTTGGATTATTTTTTGGATACAGATATATATTCTGGAGTTTCATGCCACTTGTGATGATGGATCCTTTTTTTGAAGATAGTTTGTGGTATGAATCACCTCTGAGTTTACTCTCCAAAACTCAATAGTTTTGTCATAAATATTTAGTATTTTTTCCTCAGATTGACAATTTGTTCGATTATTTGTATGTAGGTAAGTGGTTCTCAAATATTATATATTTGTTTCTATATAACTATTTTAGAATCAAGGAAACTAATTCCCTAACGACTTCCTTTAGGAAAAGGTATCTCCATTTAGTGATCCTCATAATACCTTATAGTCTATGAAATTCATATTTTGTTCTTATAGAATTGCTGGAAAAGATATTATTTTCATATAAAAATTCCTTTGATAAGTAATTTCATGATTAAATCATGATTTACTCTATTAATAAGGAAGATAATTTGTGCCATCTAAGAGAAATTATAGAAATTTTGATATATCACATAATTTATACATATATTTTTAAATGTGGAATATGAATTGTATAAGAGATGTTCTTGTTAAAAGAGCTCAAAAAATAGAAAATTTTAGTTGATCCTAAAATGTTAATGGATATAATGAAATTGGAACATCTACATAATTTGTTCTATATTTAGATATTATTTGTCTTATAGGGGTATTACTTCTAGTTTGTTGACTTTTTTTTCAATTTGGTTTATCTAATTATTAATATAACGGAAAATTATTATAATTATTATCTATTTCAAAATTTCAAAATTATTGGGATGACTAGAATCACCTATTGGAAGTTATGCTAGTGATGACTCTCCTAGAGGCCAAAAAGAGAAGTGTGGTATTTCTTGATAAATAAAGTAGTCTTTTGGTCTTTGTTATCATGAAATATGATGAAATTATTTCCTTTGGTTATCGATATCTTAGGATACAAGATAAAAACAATCCTACACATGATCTTGAACTCGTAGTTGTAATGCAAGATCTTAAAAGTTGTTGACATTAACTTTTTTGATATATTTTTGGGGTTTCTTAAGATAAAATTTTTATGTAATATATTCTAGTGAATATATTTCAAATATAATCAATGGATATGGGTTGATTACTTCCAATATTTTGATTGTGACATTTTTTACACCTCTGGTACAATGGATGTCTTCGCTAATGCATTCGGTAGGAATCATCAATCACAAGATATGAAATAATCATCATATGTTTTAAAATTAATAGATCACATTTTTCACATGAATTTGGGAGTCTAAGAAGATGGGGAAAATATTATTTTGAAAAGAGTATTGTTATCCACCACTCTTCTCAAGTTTATTATTTTGTAGTAGTAGCTTGATGACAAGTTCCATGTATTTAGTGAAACTCTTTTTCGTGGGGATACCATAGTTGAATGGTCATTGACTAATAAAGGTATCTTATTATTTTATAACCATACAATTATCACTTTACTATAAATAATTTTTTTGATGAGGTATTTTAATAATTCTATGTGGGAAGTACACCATGTCACCAAAAAATGTTTTATCATATGTCATGATGATTCTGGAAGGTAGGTATTAGATGACACCTAGTTATTTTTTTTCATTGTTATGTGTGTTAGAAGCCGAAGTCCATGTATAAAAAATCTCATGTCAACTTAATCCTATTCTTATACCAACATTATTGTGTCATTATAGTTCAACGGAAATTGTTTTTGGGTCCCCATGTACTCATCAAAAGAAAATTGATATACGTGTAGTGAATGATCAGCTGACTAAATCAGATAACATCATCCCCATATATGATAAAGAAACGTTGAGGATTAGGGGATCTTTTATATGAAAATGATTTTTATATTTCACCAAGATACATCAAGTATTGTTAATTATAGGAACACGCTTTTTAATTCACCTTTTTTGAGAGGCCTCCATAAGGTAATGGGATATGATGTTAGCTTCTGCATGACATAGCATACATAAATAAATTTCCTAATATAATGGGATATAAAAAGTCATGAATAAAATATCCAAACATGTGTTCTAGACAATTGTGTATCTTTATATAGCCACTAGATACTAGTTGAGTTTTCTAATGACAACAATTACTCATTATCCATTTAAATGGAACCCTTTGAGGCCTACTAAAGACACAAGCTTCAATATATGTTGATTATCCAATAAAAACATATATTTTAATTACATTTTATTGGTATTAAATGTTCATTTTTGACTTTATGGTCCTGAGTTAGTGAATTTTCATTATGAACATCCATTCTCATCATTTGTGCACTTCATGCCTAATATACACCAATTTAGGCCCAATTAGTCATCTGATTCTAAGGAATGTAATTATAAATATTTTAATTTGATATTTTGGGAACTATATCTAAACATAATTGTGAAAATGTTTCATTCAGGGATCAATGGATGATTCATAAACGATGATGGAGATATTTGGAGATGAATGGAAGAAATTCTAGAGAAGGCCGATTGGAAACCATCCCACTTATGAGACTGTGGGGCCCAACAGAGATGCCCAATTAATCCCAAATATTGTGTTAGGATAGAAGATATGTTGAGGAAAAAATCACTCTTCAGGATATAATGCTAATACGGCCTCTATGGTGGTCATTAAGGCATCCCAAGTTAGAGATAAAATTCTGGGCCTGATTCTGCGGCCTATAAAAACAGCCCACTAATTTGATCATATCTATGAATCCACAACTCCGAATGGGGCCAACATATACAAGAGGTTATAAGACATCATAGTATCCAATTTTGTATTCTATGGACCACTCTGATTCGGCTATCTAGAAGGTCTTACAAGTTCTTCTGTTCGGTAAAGGAATGTTGGCTTCCACCTCGGGTCAAGGGTGGAAAAATCAACTCTCCCTTACTTTCCACCCACCTATGGCCTACCACAATTAATTAAGAAGACTTGGACTATTGGAGGCTCGACCCAAGGGCTCAAAAATTACTATTTAATGTAGTGGTGTTGGAGGATTTTGGGAATCATTGGTGCTTGGTTCAATTGTAATGTTATGCTGCGATTTTGTTGTCTCAAATTTGTCTTTCACTTGTAAGTTGTTCAATTCACTTTAGTTTCTTAATAAAAGTTCTTCTTATCCTCTTATTCTATTTTTATACATCTCACTTTGATATTGTTACCTCAAGGTGTGAATTTATTCACACCAAATCTTGTGAAATTATTCACACAACGGTGGAGTGATCATTTTATTTTTGTTGTTTTCTTTACTTCTCCATGTCCTCCCTCATGAGTCTACTTTCTGCTTCCATTGAAACCATAGAATCAATGGAGGTCTAACCCACTTATGGTTTGATTCAATTTAGTAGCAAGGATCTTTATTAGATGTTATTTATCACCCCATTAATGTATAATCACTTCTTAAATTGAGATTTTTATTTGATGATTTTTAAACTTCATCATCCTTGTTGAATTTAAGGCCACACACATCATGTGCTAATACGAACCTTTACCTTGAAGTGCTCAAAACATTGATCCTTCAAGTGTATAGGTGATTAGTATTAAAGTGTGTAGGCATTGAACCATTAAGTGATGATGTTGTTTTATCTTCTTAAATGAACTCATCTCAAATATAAGAAATTGAAATCTTTGAAAAGGAAATACGTCCAATCCACCCCAAGCGATAACCTAGGATCAACTCATTCTTTTAAATTGAATTCACTTAAATCTATTTGATATCCTCTAAACTCATCTAAAATAAATCTATGTTGGCCACTTCATAGCTGAAAATAGTCTATATAATGTGCGTGTCTATAGGTTACTTCTTAGGTCTCTGTGGATTCGACCACCCAAGCTAGACTACAAGGACCGTTCTACCTTCCTCTCTTGGGTAAATATCAGTGAGAATCAAATTTTGGCTTCGTTTCCGGGGACCCAAGTAAGTCATCTAAACACCCATTCTATTCTCCCCCATTTCTTCTTTTCTCATCCAAATTCTCTTATCTTGTCCCTTTCTCTTTTTTTCTTTTGGTGCATGTCTGCCTACACCCGCGATCAATCAAACCATCTTGTTATGGTGGATAGTCCTCGGGTTGGGGAGTCAAGTACACCAAGGTAACTCATTAAATTAGATCATAATATTCCTAATACTCTAGAGTCCAAAATTGAGCCCATTTAAATGGAATTTCTTCAAAGAAAAAAACTCATAAACCCAGGTGGAAACCAAAATGGAATCCCAAATGAGGCAGCCCCAAACTTGGGGAATGCGGTCGATCAAACCATGAATGAATACCTCACACATTCCTGGACCAATTCCCCCTAATGCATTAGACAAAATTCCATAGGAGATGCCAACTAAATCTTTAAACCCCATGTCCTAAACCATCTTCGCACATTCCATGGAATGGAGTCTGAGATGCTCTACCTTCACATTAAGGAGTTCAATGACATTGTAGAAACCATGTGTCCCCCACATTAACTAAAATCATCTAATTTGATTCTATTTCCTTTTTCTTTAAAGGATCGAGCTAAAAATTGGCTAAACAATTTGAGACCATCATCCATCAACTCTTGGGACCAACAAAAAAGAGAATTCTACAAAAAATACTTTCCCCACCACCAAAAAATTTCACCTAAAAAGAGAATCCAAAACTTTTTTGAAAAAGTGGGAGAGTCATTCTATGAAACATAGGAGAGGTTCAAAGACACTCTAAACATGGTTCCACACCATGTATTTTCTATTCCTGAAAAAGTGTGAATTTTCTATGAAGGGTTGGGTACAGGGAACAAACAATTAATTGACATGATGTGTAATTGAACCATTCAAAACAAAGCCCCAAATGATGCTTACAAGTATCTAGAAAGCCTTTTTGAACAAAACCAAACATGGGGAACTTCACCTTATTCTGAAAATCCATAAAGAACTACTGTAATTCATACACATAGAGAAAAGGAAAGCCTTAGGGATAAACTCACAGCACTCTCTAGGAAGGTTGAAGAGATAGACCTTAGGAATGTCCATGAAATCCAAACTGTAGACCATGTTTGCACAATTTGTGACAAACATGACCATAAGACAAACAACTGCCCAACTATTCCATCCATCAAGGATGTTCTTTTAGGAGGACCTGCAGCGGATTTAAATGCTTTGAACTTTCAAAATCCTCAATACCAAAACAACTTCAACCCAAGGTATAATGACCACACAGGCTTCCGCTGGAATAACCAACAACCTAGACAACCACAGGGAAAAAATACTTACCCCCATCAGAACTACCAAACCCATAACCAGTTCCAAACCCAACCTATCCAATACCAACAGCCACCTGTCCATTTTCAACATATCATCCCACCTCCAAAATATCCCCATGGGATAAACAAACCTACTCAAGCACCCACCCAAACTGTTCCACAAAGCCTACTAGAACAACTATACAAACAAATGGAAAGGATGAACTCAGAAGTATCTTCCCTTAAAAAAGAACTTCAAACCATAAAAACTGGAAAGGCACCCATGCCTACTCAGGCGGTGCCATCCTCAACTTCAAGGGGAGAGTCAAGTTGCACTCAAACAACTCATGAACAACTAAAGTCTGTGACTGTTTTAAGAAGTGGGAAATCAATTGAGAAACTTAAACAACAAATTCAGATCCCACCTAAAGATTCAATCTTGGATGAAAATTCAAATGAACCACAATATAAAATGGAGGAAACTGATAACATTGTCATGGAAACAACTCTTCAACAAACAACCCCACAATGTGCACCATTTCCTCAATGCATGAGTGGGAAAACCAAGCCTGAACTGAGTTAAACGTTGAGAGAAATATTTTCACAAGTCAAGTTGAACATAAATCTTCTTGATGCAATCAAAACCATACCTTCCTACTCAAAGTAACTTAAGGACTTGTGCACTTTTAAAAGAAAATTTTCACATAAAAACCAAGTCATTTTGGATACTAATGTGAGTACCACCATTCATGTGACCATTCCACCTATGTTGAAAGACCCAGGGTGCCCTTACATAAATGTTGAACTAGGAGAAAGAAAAGTTGTCAAGGCCTTGTGTGATCCAGGTTCTAGTGTCAATATCATCCCATATGCCGTGTACTGCCAGTTAGGCCTAGAAGAACTCCAACCCACATCTGTTACACATCAACTTGTTGATCGTAGCATTAGGGTTCCAAAGGAGATTTTAAAGGACGTTCTGGTAAAGGTTGAAAACTTCATCTACCCTACTAACTTCATTGTCCTTGACAACCATCCAAACAGAGGAAATAAGGAGCAAACCCCAGTCATCCTTGGCCGTCATTTTCTTCCAACAATAAAATCAGTTATCCGAGTCTGAAATGGGAACATTACCATCACCTTTGGGAACATGAGTGTAGACTTGAACATATAAAATGCAAGATCACAAATAGGGGATGATGTGGACATTCATGAAGTAAACATGATAGGAAGCATTGGTAATGAATCCATAGAACATCAAGGAATATTTGATGGATGTTTAAGTCAGGATGAGATTGATTTCCTTTGCTCTTATGAAGGAATTTTATCTCCTTGGATTGAATCATTTTCAAATTTCTCTTATGATGATGTCTTAGGTCCAACAATCAGTGAAACCATTCAGCAAACCACATTCATGGAGACTGATCAAACTTCCTTCCCTAAATCTGATCAAGAAAATCTAGTAGCTGAAACTTTTACATGTGGGGAAACAATCCTATCTAAATCATTAGGAAATAAAATTGATCTTGAACTAATGTCCCAATATTCTGCTGAAATTATAAACCAACCTTATCTTGAATTGAAGGAACTTCCTGCTGTACTAATGTATGCATTCCTAGGGGACAATCAAACACATCCTATTTTCATTTCTTCTTCTATTGAAGCCAATCATGAGAGGATGCTTCTAGATGTCCTTAGGAGACATAAGAAAGCAATTGGTTGGACCCTATCTGATATTCTTGGGATTATCCCACTTGGTGGGACTCATAGTATTGTACTGGAATCTGATTCAAATCCATGTCGTCAACCTCAACGGCGACACAATTCTAATCTCATGGAGGTAATAAGGAAGGATCTTCTGAAATTGTTAAAATTTGGTATCATATATCCCATAGTTGAGAGTGAGTGGGTGAGCCCAATCCAAGTGGTTCCAAAAAAGGCTGGAATCACAGTGATAACCAATGAGGATGGAGGGATTCTTCCAACAAGCGTGAGTAGTGGATGGGGGGTCTGCATTGATTATAGGAAACTAAACTCATTCACCAAGAAGGACCCTTTCCCCTTACCATTCATTGACCAAGTCCTTGAGAGAGTGGCAGGTCATGCCTTCTACTGTTTCTTAGATGGGTACTCAGGGTACAATCAAATTGAGGTCTCCCTAGAGGATCAAGGGAAGACTACATTCACATGTCCATTCGGAAACTTTTCTTTCAAACGCATGCCCTTCGGGTTATGAAATTCCCCTGGAACCTTCCAGCGGTGCATGATGGGAATCTTCTCAGACATGGTAGGGGATTTTCTAGAGGTCTTCATGGATCACTTCTCTATGTTTGGGGATACATTTGAGGGATTTCTGCAGAATGCGGAGAGAGTCTTTTCAAGATGTGAAGAAAAAAATCTGGTCCTAAACTGGGAAAAATGCCATTTCATGATTAAAGAGGGACTAGTTTTAGGACATCTGGTCTCAGGTAGGGGGATTGAAGTTGATAAATCCAAGGTTGACATCATTCGTCACCTTCCATCACCCAAAACTATCAAGGAAGTGAGGTCTTTCTTAGGACATGCTGGTTTCTATAGAAGATTTATCAAGGACTTTAGTTCAACAACCCATACCTTTTGTGCTCTCCTAGTAAAGGATGCTCCATTTGTTTGTACAAAAAGCTATGGGGGTTCATTCTCAACCATAAAATCCTCTCTCACCTCTCCTCCAATTATGAAATCTCCAAATTGGAACCTTCCTTTTGAACTTATGTGTGA
Organism: Viscum album; assembly: GCA_963277665.1. Lineage (NCBI taxonomy): Eukaryota > Viridiplantae > Streptophyta > Magnoliopsida > Santalales > Viscaceae > Viscum > Viscum album. Next base: position 1,934,260,009 of record OY728160.1, read on the forward strand.
TGCCAGTTACTTTTCTGTAGTAGTTTTGTTAGGACAACGTTGTGATAAAAATCCTTATGTCATTGCTTATGCAAGAAAATCCTTAAATGATGCCCAAATAAAATACTCCACCACAGAAAAGGAGTTACTTTCTATTGTGTTTTCCTTAAAGAAGTTTAGGTTCTACCTCTTAGGATCCCCCATCACTGTGTTCACTGACCATTCTCCACTAGAATACATCTTCCAAAAACAAGATTCTAAGGCTAGACTGATTAGGTGGGTCTTTCTCTTACAAGAATTTGACCACACAATAAAGGATAAAAAGGGAGTTGAAAATGTTGTAGCTGATCACCTCTCTAGGATAGAATTCAAAGACAACTCAAATCACCTTTCTGTGTCTGATTAATTTCCTGATGAACACCTATACTCTATGAGTGACTGCCCTTGGTATGCCGACATAGCCAATTTCTTAGTTACAGGATTCATTCCAAAATTCTTAGGGAATCAAGCTCGAAGGAAATTCATTTCTAATATTATATAGTACATGTTTGATGATCCATAACTCTATAAGATCTACCCTGACCAAGTCATTAGGAGGTGTGTTCCAGAATCAGAACAAGAGTCCATCCTTAAATTCTGTCATAGTGAGGCATGCGGAGGTCACTTTTCCTCTAAGAAGACATCTGCTAAGATTATTCAATGTGGTCTCTTCTGGCCCACCCTCTCAAGGGACTCCTACACATTTTTTCAAAGCTATCATAGGTGTCAACAAGTAGGGTCCATCACAAAAAGGAATCAAATGCCACTCAAACCAATATTAGTGGTTGAAATCTTTGACTGTTGGGGAATTGATTTTGTGGGTCCCTTCCCAAACTCTCGGGGATACCTCTACATACTCTTAGCTGTTGATTATGTCTCAAAATGGGTTGAGGCCATTCCCACTAAGTCCAATGATCATCAAGTTGTGATTTGATTTCGGAAAGAGAACATATTTTCAAGATTTGGAATTCCTAGGGCTATAATCAGTGATCGAGGAACCCATTTCTGCAACCGCCCACTCTCTTCACTCATGTATAAGTATGGTATTTCTCATAAAGTGTCCACTGCATACCATCCTCAAACAAATGGTCAAGCTGAGTTAGCGAATAGGGAGATTAAGAAAATTCTTGAAAAAACTGTCAACCCCTCTAAGTAAGATTGGTCTGAGAAACTATTATATGCTCTTTGGGCCTATAGAACTGCATATAAAACAATTTTAGGAATGTCCCCATATAGGTTGGTTTATAGTAAATCAGGTCATTTTCCGGTGGAGATTGAACATAAGGCCTTTTGGGAAATTAAGAAAATGGATTATGATCTCTCATTGGCCGGAACAAAAAGGAAATTAGATCTCAATGAACTAGAGGAACTGAGGATGGAGGCGTATGAAAATTTAAGGATCAATAAAGCTAGATTCCAAGCCTACCAATCTAGGAATATCAAGGTCAAACATTTTGAACCGGGAAAACATGTTCTCTTATATAGTTCACAACTTCATTTACACCTGGGAAAGTTATGGTCTAGATGGCCAGGCCCTTTCATAGTGCATCATGTATACCCCCATGGGGCAGTAGAGATTCAAGATCCCACTAGTGGTCACATTTTCAAGTTCAATGGTCAATGGTTAAAAACATTTACTGAATCATTCAATAAACAGGAAATATATATTGAGTTAATTGAGCCAATCTATAAACCAGGAAAAAATTTATAAATTTAGGATCTATGTCGGGCTAACGACGTTAAACAAAGTGTTGCATGGGAGGCAACCCGTGGTTTTTATGTTTCTAATAATTCTGAATCATCTTTATTTTTCAAATAAGATTCACTAATCATTTTAATATTTAAAAATAAAAAATATACTTTTGAACTGTTCTTATATTATGAATATGGATGGGTACAAAAGGGGAGCACCATATTCATCCGTGTCACGTGGTGTGATCCTTTAGTAATACCTTACCCAGAAATCTAAAAAGAAGACAATGTATCATAAGTTTATTTTGTTTTATTTTTATTACTTTATAGGTTAAGATAAAAATAATAAAAATAATAATAATAATATAATAATTAAAAAAGGGGACACATCATAGTCGTGGGGCAAACCCCGTCAGAACCAGCGAAGCCGCGGGGACTTGAACCTGAGACCGAAGGGAGACAGGGGCGCACGCTTACCACTGACCTACAACTTAATGTGATTAATTATTATATAATTTTTATATATATACTTATATTATACTTATATATATATATTGTTTTTTTGTTTGTTTGTTTTCCTTTTTCCACTAGGGAACTTTGCAAACGACATGGATATCAAAGGACTAAATTCGACTCACGAGAACTTCAAACTTCAACCACCAGGTGACTTCATTCCATGATCCTCATATTTCAATTTCCTTATTGAACTCCCCTTTTATTCCTCTACCCCATTCTAAATTTTATTTTTATGAAACTAGGGACAGTTTCATTCTTAGTTGGGGGGTGTGGAAACAAAATCTTTGTTTAAAAAAACAATGATAAAAAAACAAGTAAGATTCATTTATCATTCATATAATAACATCTTTTCTCACATTAAAACTACATAGAAAATAACTTTTATTTCCTTGACTCTTAATTTAATTCCTGATTAAGTTTAAAAGCATTTATTTTGGAAGTTTTGTTGTCCAATGAAAATTTTCATCATTTTTATTTTCATCCATTAAATCAAAATGCCACAATACACGTCCTCTAGACTGTGGGGTACTAATTTGAATTTTTTTTGTCCCATAATAAATATCATAGGCTGGTTTGATTTTTATGTATAATATGAGTATTCAAAAAAAATTAATAAAAATTTAAAAAAAATTTAAAAAAAAATTTGCGTGTAGAGAAATTGATTGATAAAATGCGAGGCTTTTGGCTCTTGGGGATCGTGACTCGAGAGTTGTCTAGCCCTGAGTGTTTCAATCTATCTCTATTTATGGTCATATGACTTTTTTTTATTAAGTTAACTCGAGACGATGCCTGAGTATTTGGGCTTCACTTGGTGCCCTGAGGCCTTTGAGTCTGGGAGTCATCGGCAAAGTCTTGCTACATGGGTTAATTTGATTAACTGAAATCTCAATTACTATAGAAATATTGCAAAAAAATCCAAAGAAAAAGGAATGACGAATACTCATATTAGGATTAAATTTGATTCCACCTAGCGCTTCCATGATTTCCCCCTTGAATGAAAATTAACCCCCATATCTATTGTGATTCAAAACACATCATTACACCTAATTGAGTCAGATGAAGTATGATGATGGATTTGATCAAAGGAATGGGATTGGGATTGGGATATGCTTTTAAATTCATCTTGTTTTAAATTATCTTGATAGGTTATAAAAATATATTTGTGTGCAGTTTACATTGTGAGCGCTGTTTGTTATAATGTTTTTGAAGAAAGGAATTCAAATAAAATCATTGAATAATTTTCTCGGGACTAGAAAATCTCAAGTTGGGGGGTGTGATTATATATTAATAACATATATTTTAATGACATTTTAATGGTATTAAATGTTAATTTTTTATCTTATGGTCCTGAGTTAGTGCATTTTTATTATGAACATCCATTCTCATCATTTGTGCACTTCATGCCTAATATACACCAATTTAGGCCCAATGAGTCATCTGATTCTAAGGAATGTAATTATCAATATTTTAATTCGATATATTGGTAACTATATAAAAACTTAAATGTGAACATTTTTCATTCAGGGATCAATGGATGATTCATAAACGATGATGGAGATATTTGGAGATGAATGGAAGCAATTCTAGAGAAGGCAGATTGGACACCAGTCAACTTATGAGACTCTAGGGCCCAACATATAGGCCCAATGAATCCCACATTTTGTGGGAGGATAGAAGCAAAGTTCAGTAACAAATCACTCTTCAGAAGATAATGCTAATACGGCCTCTATGGTGGTCATTAAGGCGGACCAATTTAGAGATAAAATTATGGGCCAGATTCCGTGGCCTATAAAAACAGCTCACTAATTTGATCATATCTCGTAATAGACAACTCCAAATGGGCTCAACATTTACAGGAGGTTATAAGACATCCTAGGATCCATTTTCGTCTTCCATGGCCCACTCTGATTCGGCCATCTAGATGGTCTTACAAGCTCTTCTGTTCGTTGAAGGAAATCTGGGTGGCACCTCCGGTCAAGGGTGGAAAAATCAACTCTCCCTTACTTTCCACCCACCTATGGCCTAACACAATTAATTAAGAAGACTTGGACTATTGGAGGCTCGACCCAAGGGCTCAAAAATATTTATTTAAGGTAGTGGTGTTGGAGGATTTTTGGAATATTTGGTGCTTGGTTCAATTGTAATGTTATGCTGTGATTTTGTTGTCTCAAATTTCTCTTTCGCTTGTAAGTTGTTCAATTCACATTAGTTTCTTAATATAAGTTCTCCTTCTCCTATTATTATATTGTTCTACATCTCACTTTGATACCATTTTCTCATGGTGTGAATTTATTCACACCAAATATTGTGAAATTATTCACACAACGGTGGACTGATCATTTTATTTTGGTTGTTTTGTTTACTTCTCCATGTCCTCCCTCGTGAGTCTACTTTCGGCTTCCATTGAAACCATAGAATGAATGGATGGATAACCCACTTATGGGTTGATCCAAGGGAGTAGAAAGGGGCTGTATTGGATGTTATTTATCACCCCATTAATGTATAATCACTTCTTAAATTTAGATTTTTATTTGATGATTTTTAAACTCCATCGTCCTTGTTGAATTTAAGGCCACACACTTCATGTGATAATACGAACCTTTACCTTGAAGTTCTCAAAACATTGATCCTTCAAGTGTATAGGTGATTAGTCTTAAAGGGTGTAGGCATTGAACAAGTAAGTGATGATGTTGTTTTATCTTCTTAAATGAACCCATCTCAAATATAAGAAATTGAAATCATTGAAAAGGAAATACGGCCAATCCACCCCGAGCGATAACCTAGGATCAACTCATTCTTTTAAATTGAATTCACTTAAATATGTTAGATATCCTCTAAACTCATCTAAAATCAATCCATGTTGGCCACTTCATAGCCAAAAACAGTCCATAGAATGTGCGTGTCTATAGGTTACTTCTTAGGTCTCTGTGGATTCGACAACCCAAGCTAGACTACAAGGACCGTTCTACCTTCATCTCTTGGGTAAATTTGAGCGAGAATCATATGTTGTGTTGGATTATTATTGGTGAAACATAAAATTTTGATCCCAATTTTTCCTAAAAGAATATGAATATTATTTACTTAACTCTTCAGATGATGGTGATGTATCATGGATGGTATAAATCTTATACAAATTTTCATCAAATCCCATTTTAGTTTTCAACTGGTAACAACTTATTTTTAGAAATTTTACCTCATTCGGGTCGCTAAAAGATATGAAAATTGAGAAAACATATAGTAAAATATGTGGTACCATTTTAGGTTACTGAAAAAATTGGAAGAGTCTATTATCATTTAGTTTTTTCACCTTAATTTAAATAGATTCATAATATATTTCATGTCTATCTACTTCAAAAGTGTCTACTTTACTCATCTCATGTTTTGACAGAGAAGGACTGTGATGTTAAAATTTATTTATCCATAATTGGGAAGCCTTTTCAAATTGCTGATTCTAAGATAATGATCTATTATAATCATTATATACCATTGGTTCAGGTTCTGTAGTTTCATATTTATAATCTATATTAGACTGGGTATTCTGACTTAGTAGGGATAGATTCGATTCCTCATCTCATTTAAATGTTATCTTTTTTAGAGGATTTATGGGGAAAGAAATCATTACACGGTGGGATGATTTCTTCATCCCATTACAATAATTTTGGTTCATATAATCCCTTGTTTTGATATTTAGTTATTTTATTCTTTTCATAGGTTTTTTGGTGAATAATTTTTGAAAATTTTGGATGTTTCGGGGAATGTACATAGTTAGCACGTGGTTAGGGAAAACCATGTTTTCTAGCACCTTAGACCACATATATTTTTTAGAGGTTCTAAAATGGTGAATGGTGAGTTCTATCATTATATCCTCCCTCCCCCCAAATTTTATGGATTTTTGATGTGTTGAATACATGTTAGATGCATAGTTTCCAAAACAAAGTCATCAAACTAGGCACTATTCCCTAGTGGTCAAAGAGGGAGAACATTTTTGGTACACGGTTTGTCAATCCTTGCTTCAAAGCCTTATAGTTCCCTACAAAATCAATGTTTTTTTCTGTTAGGTCCACCAGGTCAAATACCCTGAGAGGGGTCTGAATTAGGATATGATAGATTAAAAATTTTCCGATTTGGATCTTATTTCATTGTTAAAAAAATCAATTCTCTCTTCCTAATGTAGAAATATATGGATAGATATGAAATATTTCCTAGAAAACATTGATTTTTACATGTTTCACCCTCACTGGGATATATCCAAGTAGCATACAGCGGAAATATTCCAATGTACCAAATTTACTAAGGCTCACTACCAATAATGAGTACGACATTCAGGCTAGATATTCTATGTCTATGATCACTTGACTTACAAGGTTTTCGGTCTTCTCCCTTCATTCACAAGGTTCACTCCCTATGCCACTTTCTTTGTCTCAATAACAGTGTAAAGGGTCACCGTATTCCCCTTCCTTCTCTCATTTCACTTGGAGAGGAATCCACTCATAGTTTGTGGACGTGTATACCAAACAAAGAATAATCACATTTAGTTCAATTCATTTTCATTAATTCTTAAATCCTTAATTATATGTAGATGCTCTGTTGAAGTACCTTTTTCATCAGTAGATGAATTCCACCTTCTCGAGTACTAATACGTACCAAAATTACTTTCCCAAACTGATTTGAAGGTTTTGTAAGCTTCCTTGTGAAAATCGTGAACCACCATCCTCTCTGACGTATGGATTATATGATTTGGTATGCAGATCACCTACTCAGCATACTATTTCTTTTATAGTGAACCGCGACCACCACCGTCTACCACTAACTTCTCTATGCCTCTACGAACTACCCTCTCCCATGAACAATTCATTGTTCATAGACTATCTTCAGTTCAGCATACTAGATCTCCCCCTCCTCGAACCGCTTGTGTAATTCTCTCTTTCGCATACCGGAGATTCCTCCCCCGCGTACTGAGTCTTCCTTTGCAGGTTAAAAATCCTTGAAAACACATTCGATGGAATTTTTTCTCCGCGAACATCTTCAACATTCACCGAATTCTTCCTCGTGAACCACCTTAGAACATTGTTGAAATTCCAGAGCAAAAATATGTTCTCTAATGATACGTAGACTCAATATTAATTGGTGGAATTATCAATTCTTATATAGTCAAATATACCTACAAAATCCGATAATCTAAGATTTACCATATCTTCAATCCATCCTTCTCTGCATATCGATCCCTCTACTACTGCAAACTACAGGCCACCCACGAACCCAATTTCTTATCCAGCCTGCATACTGTCTTTGTTCTTATGAGGTCGATCTTCTTCACCAACATCAATCCATCCACGTACCTCACTGCCTTCTACTGTGAATGGTCTTCAGTATCGCAAATCTCACTGGTGTTCCATTCGGACTGTTCCACGTACTTTTCTTGGAATATGGTTTGCGGTCCATGAATTGTGGTACAAAATTCTCGTCCATTTACAATTTTATTCAATTGTTTTCATAATGTTCTATCCTATGAAAAAATCATTCCTTTTCCAAAATCAAACTCCCAATTTTAATGCCCAAAAATGTGGTAAACACTTGGAAACTACAACACCTTAAAAATATGTCTTCGTAAAACATCAACCATACAAATTTGTGGTAATCTACAATTGTCAACAAACACAACCACACCTAAAACGTACCTAGAGGACACCTTGATGGATTTCATCCGAACAATTTCATACATAGATTCATATTTTTTATTAATTGTGCAGCCAAACCAAGGAAACTATGAGGACTAATTTTAAATCCCTATGAAGACTTAATTAAAAAATAAAACCCTCTATTATAAAATATAAACATCATCAAATAGAACCTAATATGACCCTTTGGATTTTAGAAGCTCTCAAGAGAGGATTTTTGTTTTATTATTTTCATTCATCTCATATCTAAGTGTTACTGGATTTGATTAATCTCTATATAGTTAGTAAATTCTTCTTGATTAGGAATCACCCTTTATTACTTCCTCTCCTTATTGAGAGTGATGAATCATCATGTTGCTGATTTATTGGATCATATATTTAATAGGATATAATTTTAGGGATTACTTATCGATCTTACTCTCCTTCTATACAATATTATTGGTTACTATTTCAAGGGTTAGATGCACAATGTAATTAATTGTAGTTGTTTCAATAAGTCTTTTCCCTACACCTTAAACATTGATTTTCTTATTTGATTTGAAATGTAATTTAGTTGATTTATTTTTATTTACTTGATTTTATGTTTTATTTTAAACACATGGATTTGGGAAAATAATACATTTCTTAAAGGAACTAGATAAATTGTTCATATGTGATAAAATATAACCTGAAATGAGAATAGATTTGATAAAATTGTTGGTTATTTATTCTTGAGGAAAATTTATTTTAAATAAATGATGATTTTTAAAAGGAAAGAACATGATGAAAATCCATGTTTTTGTTTTGATATTGAACTGGAATATCAAAAAATGAAATTGATCATTTGAACGATGCATGATTACTTGAATTTAAATTTCCCAAGTTTAATTGATTGATTGATCGATTAATGCACATGCAATCCAAAGTAGTTACTGGGTGATTGAGAAAATCATTCTAAAAAAATTTCTCCCTAGAAATTAATTGATGATAAAAACTTAAACTAAACCATACTTTAAATTTTTTTCCCTGATTGAGTGTATAATGATACAATCCCTATGGCCTAGCCATAAAGATGTGTGAATGACCCTTGATATGTGATTGATTAATGTTTTTAGTCTGAGGATACTAGAGCCTAGAAATAATAAACCTCATGAATATGATAATGGGTTTTTTATTTTATTTAGTTATGATATGATTATTATTATAAATATATATACTCATGTCCTTATATTTTACTAAAATTATCATTTAATAAAGATTGGATGTATTTTCTATCTACTTGAATTGGGAGATGATTTCAAGAAAATGTGAAATGATTCTCTATCACATTTTTAATTTATATTAAATAATAAATAGTTTTTTTTTTTCAATGAACATTTTATGAAACAATTATTGAAATCCTACATGTATTTTGTATTCATTCCCTACCATTACCTTCATTTTTTATTAGATTATTTAATTTCAAGTATATGAATAGTTAAAACACCAAATTGAGGTGGAGGGAATTCTTGATTCATGAGAACATGTATAATAGAGGTGACATGTGTATCTTTGATCCACTTCTTTTATAGGGACTCAAGGATTATTTTAACATGGGGGAAACTGTATTTTTTTGGATGATGTGACATTTTATACAAATTAATCGTTTTTATGGTGCTTCTTCCTCCTTGAGTAGTGTTTGAAATAATAAATGTAGATTGATTTTTTTAATAATATTGTATCATGGGGTGAAATCGTTCCATTTCATTGATATATGATGTCCTAGAACTAGTTTCTATCCTATGGAGATCAGGAACTCGCTTCGGGTCATGTTAGTACCAGCACGAGTACTGGTGTACCTAGTTTTTTAGGTTGTTTCATGAAACAATTGTATACATTTGTTTTATTAAAATATGTCTTTATTTTTGGTATACATTCTGGGTTGTTCTGGAAGACATGAAGAAGGATTTTTAGGTACTAAGGGGTTTTTTATAGGTGAGTTACTTGACAGATCCCATCGTAGAAAGCCTTACATCAACATTAGTGTTTGGGAAAGAATAATTTATTAATAAATTGATGAAATTAAAGTCAATTTCCAAACATGATTTCATTATTTTAGACTCCCAAAGTACATAATTAAATCTAATTGAATCGATATTCTTATATGCCTTAACAGAGTTTGTGTTATTATTTTATTTACTCATTTTTATGTTTTTCTGACTCATATTGTGTGGGATCATGCCCAATATAAGGTGTTTAAATAGTCCTTATAAGGGAGCTAATGATGACGCATTGAAATAGAACCCTTCAGTTGATGTGTAATGTGTTTTAAAAGTATTTTTTGGTGTAAAATATTTAGAAAATGTAGGTACTCTGATTCTTATCAATCCTAAAACTATGGAACCTTAGAGGGATGAAGCTAGAGATCATACTCATATGTTTCATCGACAGAAAACACCCACCATCCAATGAAAAAAATGATGCTCCTGTGATATGGTATAGTTTAAAAATATTCAGTTTTTTAGAATTATAGAAAATGAATGTTTCTATTGTAATGAAATTTGATACCATAAATAATGAATGTACTAGAAATATTTTATAGGATTTAAAGGGTAAAGTGGAGAAACATGAGGAACCGGAGTGTAATAACATTATATGTATTTTAAAATATTTTTTCTATCAAAATTTTATTGTCTTGGAAAATAATATAGAGTTTCTAATCCTAATTAATTTCTTTAGATGTTAAAATTTCAGTCATTCAAAGTGACTTTTTACTAGGATCCAATGATCTAGGGATCATGAGGTTTCTCATGCCATATGTGAAGTTATGTCATATCCTTCCTATGTAGATTAGTGTGATGATTTCATATTCAATAAAAGGTTTTACCTTTAAATTATATGCATCATGAGATAAGGGTTCCAACTACATGCATTTGGAATGATGCTTCCTCACATGGTGGAAGAGTCTCCAAAGAAAGATGATTCATGTCCAGTTACTGCGATATGTACCATCACTATACATTCATCATTTGAAAAAAAAAATTATAACACTTTATGCCATTCATTATGTCTAATCATGTTGTGAATATTTTAGAATATGTTATGGAGGTTAGGTCATATGTGTTGGAAAATAAAAACCCCATTGGAATGAATAGATAGAATTATTTATAATGTCCAACTTTTTCTTTCTCTTTATTGGGAATCGATCTTATTTGAGGTATTCTAGTACTCAACATGAAAACATTATATGTCATTCATGGTATTTATTTATTATTTTCCATTAATTTTTAGGTTTAATTTTATCTTTGTAAGATCCACTTCACTACACCTGATGGGGGGTGTTTTTTTTAATATAAAATGGCACCAGATGTAGAGATAAGACAAGCCACTTATTCAGAGTTAGAGAGATATTTTTCTTTTATTCTGATCTGGAGTAAGAATAGTTGAGGCATGAATTTCTTCAAGTAGTTGATGTGTTTACTGATGTATTTCTATATGACTATTCTAGACTATCAATGTTAAGGGAGGATAAGTTATCAATTCACTTGGTAAGAGTTCCTCATCACATTACTTTTCTTTATTACCATGTGAATCCAAATGAACTAAATGAATTAAATACATAGTTGGATTTTTTTGATAATTTCTTCTTACACATGAGTGTTTCTCCTTAGGGTAATTTTTTTCTTTTTTAATAAATATTATGAAATTATTCCCCACTTAATTGACTATTAAAAACTCAATAGATTAACATTAATGAACATGTAATCCTTTTTCTATGGTTGACATTTTTGTTAAAAGGTGTGAATTGGTTATCAATGATTAATTTTTAGTTTGTTTATCAGTATCTTATAATCAAAAAAATCTGATATTCTAAAATCCTATTTTAGGAGTTGGTATGCCCATTATGAGTTCCATGTAATTATTTTCTATAAAATAAATGATCATTCAATTTTGTTTGAATTGAAGATCTAGATATTCCATGAGTTTCTTAATTTGATGATGGTGGTATTTTTGGATGACATATTTATTAACTATATAAATATGCCAGATCAAATATCTTATTAAATATATGTTTTGTAAATATAGATAGATTAAAAACCTTTTTACTTACAATTAAAATACACATTCTATATGTACGAGGTAAATTTTAATGACACGTTTTATCATAGAAAGTAATTTTATTTGATCAAGAAAAGTTGAAGGATTATATGACTTAGGAAAAATCATATAATTTTTCAAGATTCTGTTATTCATGGGATTAGTGGTGTATTAATGTCAATTTAGTAACAATTTCTTAATGTTGTATTCGATAACTCAAAAAGTTATAATTCATTTTATTAGGTGAATTTCCTATTGAAAACTACATCATTTATTTCTCCTGGAGTCTAGTCTCGACTATGTGTTATTTTGTGATACATACATTCTTTATTTGGGAATCTTTCTATTGGATGTTTATGTGAAGTACAATTGTACTCAACATATTATTCCATGTTAGAATAACTCTCTAAAAATGATAAAAAAAATATTTCCTAATCTTAAGATTTGGTGGCATTAAATTTTTAGAGACACATTTACCATTTACTCATATTAAAAAATATTATTTTATATATAATCACAAGAATATTTAAATCGTCATATGAAGCAATTGGTGGAGTATATGAAATATTTTTTATACATTTCTTATAGACTTATTAAGGGTAATATCATCATTTATTCCTTTAGATGAAAAAATATAACCCATTCCATGAAATAATCATTGGAAGACTGAAAATTGATGGATCTCCTTTCCCACTAGATTTTTTTAGTTCTAGAAGATGAGAATTAGATTATTCTGGAAGGAATAGAGTTAAACTACTCCCCTCTAGATATAATTCTTAATGAGAAGAAACTTTCTGATATGTTTTATGGCATTAGTGACACTTGTTACTATGGGGAGACAATCATTCAATGAATATTATCTTATAATGGTATTCAATGCTTTCAGAACTAGCGTGTTGTACCTTTTCCCTTAAGAAAATAACTAGTGGAGGATATCCATACTTCAATGTGGGTAGAAAAACCTGACACTAGGTATATATTCAATGACATATATTGTTTATTTCTATGTCCACGTATGAGATAAGGAATAGATTATTTTTTCCAACTGTTGTAATTATTAAAGGTCATGGTAGAGAATCCAAAATCCTATGGTTTTCTCAAAATGTCCATGTTCCGACATAGAAGTGGGTTGATATTTGGATGGAATTTATGGATGGTTTTTCATGTACTCATCGAGGTATGAATGTGATATAGGTAGGGATCAATTAGCTATCCAAATCTGCTATTCACCACTAATGATACCAAAAAATTAGAGGTCATTAGAATATTTTAAATATAGGATATCATGAGAGTCCATGAAGTCCCATCTATTATAGTTTCAGACAGTGATCCATGGTTCACATCATTTTTTTCAAAGACCTCCAAGAGGAAATAAGATCTTTGGTTATTTTGATAAAGGAATATAAATCAATGATAGATTTATAGAACAAAAAATCAACATATATTCATGAATACATGATTCATTCTTGAGTTCTTGTGTTTCGTGGATCTTAGTATAGCAACTATTGGTAGTTTTATTTTCTTTATAACAACAATTATCAGTCATCCTCCAATATGGTACCCTTCGATACATAGTATGGATTCTATGTAAAAAAATTGTTAGATTTATATTGTTGAAACATTCATCATTCTCCATAGTTTGGTCTAAGAGATAATTAATATCACACTCTATGATTTTGAAAAGTGGTATAATATTTTATTTCATGTATGGAATTCAATGCCAAGTATATAAAATAATATAACCCTGAGAGATTTTAAAATAGGAACATCATATTCAATATCATATATGAAAATAAGCACCAAGATTAGAAGATAATTTTACTCCTATAGACTTTATGATATAATTATTTTAAAATAAATTTAATTTATTCTATATCTTTCACTATACACAACACAGGATTTGAATGGAACATGATACTCTATTTAAACACTATTATTTAAACATATCCATTATAACATAGTTGTAAATTTGGTGATTGTGAATAGTAAAAAATATATAATGAGAATAATATGGTTTAAAAATCTATAAAAAAAATTCAACATGTATATATTGATGATAAATAAAATAATAATCATTTTAATGAAAAATAATTTCTTTTTGAAAATTATTATTTTCCAAAAATATGGTTTAGTCGTGCTTTATGCACAGAATATACTATTAATTTTAACTAATTTTTAAAACATTATGTGAAAAAATAAAATAAATTTGTAAAATATACATATCAAATTATATTGAGGTGAATATTTTATAATTTTCTGAAAAATTTAGTTTTTTCATGAATAATGGAATATAATTATTTTTATTAAAAACTATATTTTTGATTAAATTATTTAATGAGTTAAATTATAAGTTACATTTGATTTAAATAAAAATATATATAAATTATATTATTTATTAACTCATTTATTTTATAAGAATTAATTTCATATTGAATTATGATATTAAATCATTTTAAACATTCGAAACTTTTTCTTTAGAAAACATGCATCTTTGACATGTCTCGAGAGTGTAATTTTAAATTGTAGTCCACCAAATTTGGGAATTGAATTTGATAAAATAGATTCTATATTTATAATAACAATATTTTATATTATCTAATAACTTCCAATTAAGTTTTTCCAATAATTAATAGAGAGAAAATTTAATATTAATTGTTGTTGTTAAGCAAAAAATGCCATTATCAGGGGTTAGAGTAAGAAGATAATCACCATAAAATGAACTAAAAATTATTAAAACCCAATTTTCTATCCATATTACTACCTTATCACCTATATGTGTCTATTTTTCCTTATTTCAAAGGCTTTCGGTGTGATAAAAACAAGGTTATAACTTTTTGTTTTATAAAATACTTAGTTTGTCCTATCCCCCACATATAAAATGACAAGTTCTGTCCTCTCCACTCCATGCATAAAAAATCCTTTAGATAATCCAAAACCTATTAAAATAACTTCCTTACTCAAATAAAATAATAGTGGCCTGTTTTATCAGAAAATAAATATTGGATCACTTTTCGTATGAACCTAAAATAGTTCTTTGAAGAAGATGAAAAATAATTAACATGTATATTTTTTATTTGATCCTCTGCCTCCAAAAAAATATTTTTCAAATATTATAATATTATATAAAAAAATACTATATAAATAATTTTTATTATGTTAATGTAATAACCCATAGTAATCTCTACATTCAACAAATTGGAAATGAAACTATCGATCGTGTATACGGAGGACTACAACCTCACGAACCAACATAATTAATTTTCCATCACCACCATTAAAAAAAGAATATAATAATTGATTTAAATTATTTATATGATATTTATGACATTATTATATTCCCTAATTATTATATCACATATTCCTCGTCAAGACCCCCTCCCCATAATGTGTACCCCCCCTGGGATGGCAATCTGAGAAGAGAGATAATGACCCATGAGTCCCACCTCCAGTAGGCCTCGAGTTGCCGACAAGTACCAAGGGTATATTAGACACAAAAATGGTAGGCATTACCCTCTAAGAGAACACAAGTGAAATATATATATAATTTAGATACCAAAAACTCCAATTCAAAAAAAAAATATAAAACAATTCCCAAGTACGCATATGTAATGTCATGCAACACTACTAAAACTGAAAGGGGAAAACTGTAAGTACCAAAGGAATGTAAAAACAGTAGCAACCACAAGCCTGAACAGCTCTTTCAACCCCAAGCTAGTAGAAAATAACTTGATCTCTAACTTGTTCCCAGTTACTTGAAAAATATTTTATATATACATATGGTGAGTATAACAGTATAATGTGAAGGATCCTTCTCGGAGCCTCTCATGAAAAATTAAAGAAAGCATGCTAAAATACAGTGAACAACAAGTAAAACTAACTCGTCACCTAAATAGGTATACTAGGTTCCTAGCCTCTCCATGGCTTCTCTCATCAAGTATCGCATACAAGAGTATATAATATAATAAATAATTTAAAGGGTACCCCACTACTACTTCTTCACTGGTTTTTCGCTTTGACCCAACATCGCACGTCTGAAGACGTCTCTCTCTAAAAAGGCTTTCCAGTAGACACCTGGGCGAAGCCCCACAAGATGCACCTTGTGCATCAAAACCTCTGCGTCCATGTAAGAAAATTATCTAGGTAGTTTCATGGATCCACCATAACTCACATAATGTGTATCAAACGTTGGGAATTATACCTCAAGACGTTATTGCCCACACACCGGGTAAAGATCCTCAAGCCATCAGAGCCTATACACATTACACGTATTGTTGTCCATTGGAAACTATATCCAGAAAATATGTGTGTGAATAACCACAAGACATTACAACCCCTTATACACATATATGAGGAAAAAAGACTGACGTGCCTACCAGTAGAAGTAACTACCAAGAGAAGAGAGTAGGGCCAAAGGGGGAATTCAGCCACCCATCCTCCCAACAGAATATTGGGTAAAACACCCCCCCCCCCCCCCCAAAGCTCAAAATCTATGGGGTTTCAATTATCCTTACTGAAATGGTGGAGTAGCATATAGAAACATAACAAGTAAAGAATATACTATAGCTCAGAACCACACTATGGTCAAGACCTAGTCTGAGACTAAAAAGTACATAAATTCTCTCGGACTTCGGGCTTCCACTTCTAAGACTAGGAATCCTATAAGCACACAACTATTTAAAGATCTTGATTACATTCCTTCATTCCATTTTTATCAGATTCACTTTACATTCATTAATTCTTTATTTATAAATTAACTATTAAAAATTTCCACATTATATTTCATTAGCATCACACCCTAAGTCCACTATTACTTTAAATTGCAACATCATCATTGCACTCGAGAAAGCTCCAACACCATGGGATACCATCATTTATTCAATCATTCATTGACAACATTATTACATTCCCATATTCCTAATCATTCTAGAAAAACAATCTAAGCCACTAGGCACAAGGGGTCTCAACAAAGTGAGTATATGAATTACTCGTCGAGCATTTTCCACATATAGTAGAAGCATAGACCCATCCTCCCTCAGGAATCTAAACAATGAAAGGACATGGCATTCCTCATGCGACTTCATCCCTTTTGAAATGAGGGTAAGCAGACCAGCTACCTTGAGCTGTTGGAAAATAATAGAATTTAAACAAACAAGAAGAATAAGCAAGCATCCAAACATTCAAATGAAACTCATTACATCATCTCAGGTGTCCTCCTCGACACCCACATGCATAAATCGATGCATCACGCCACTCAAGGCATCAACTTCTACCACAAATAATAGTTCTACATGCCCCCAAATATCACAAATGCCTTCCATGCTCACATAACAACACAAACAACCTGAAAAACACATCATATCAATTGGGATCTTGGGCCTTAAACAACTCATCCAACCTTTAAGCACAATTATCTCTCACTACTCCAATAATAAGGCTTTGGCCTTTACAAGCTAGAGGGTAACTTAGAACCCTACGAGGAATTATATTTTTTTCAAATAGCCATTTCTTTAATAAATCTATATTTAACTTATTTATTATTTGTAGGTTACAATTATAGGTAACCTAAATATAAATCAATCCTGGATATCACAAATTGATTGAATATGCTTACTACAACAATTTGAAAAACATCAAATTACAACAACAAAAACTGCAACTAGATTATTTTACATTCCCCTTCATATTTATCCAAATAATTTTCAATTAATTTTCAGCTTTACTTTCCTTTACAATTTCCATCAAGAAAGAAAATTTAAACAAACCAAGCATAGATATCACACTATCAATAAAAACAAGTTCCATCAACATATGATGGATATCAATTTATTAATCTGATTCAAGTGTTTATTATGTTAAATCAATTGTGATTCATTGGTATAAAAAATGATAACTGTAAATTTTCACTTAAAATAATAGATAACCAACATATCCATTTCCTCAAATGCTTCTTGATGTTCTTTATTTGGGGAATATCCACACAACGGATTACGATCTCCACCCCTGTGACAACTGCATCCACCCAAGGACGTCGCAGCATGACCACACCATCCAACATGGAAGAAATCTCTAATAGAAGCATAGAGATCACATACCATAGAATTTCAAGGATAAACAGGAGGTTAAGGATCAAACAATACACAATAACATAGGTAGATCATAACTTATATCGATGAAGGATCAACATTTGATGCTTACACAAAAATAGTGGTTGCACATTCAGAAGGAAGAAAATTCAATGGGAAATGATCTGAGGATTAAGGTTCTACCACACATCACCTAAGGGAATAAGGAAAGGAGCGAGTATCTTGAACCAGGTAATAAAGAGGAAGAACAAGGGAGGGAGATATCTAGTCCCTTTAGAAGATTTTTCAGATCAGTGGTTCAAGATACACTGGATTTTCCATTAAAATATGATCGTATTACACCACATGGTTGGACCAACTAAATACATATCAAGCTTTAGAAAAATTTATATAGGATTTATGGAATTTGATTCGGTCTAAAATCACTTAAAACAAGGCCTTAAAAGGATTTTATGTCAAAGGAAATGTATAAGCGGAGAAACTTTAGGATGATGGAAACAACTTACGCCAAACATGAAATTTGACAAAGTGTTGGAAGAATCAACATTCTTGTAACACATCAAGCTTCCACAGTACTCTTCTCCTTGAATAATACAATGGCATGTGTTACAACAACTTCAAGTTCTAACACACCACAAAAAATCAAACTACCCGTTATGAATAGTAGTATCCACTTTTTGAAATATTATGAATTTTATCATGAAAAATAGACTTCATTTTCTGATTCAGAATATCTAAATTATCTTAGGGAGATTTTGGTACTTTTATGATAACTTTCATATTTTGATAAATAGTGAAAATTACTAAATTTTAATTAAAAACAACTTTTTTAATCGAAATAATTAATAGTGATAAATTTTGAATTTGATTGGTTTGGAACTGTAATTAGATAATATTTTTATCATTTTATACAATTAATTTCAATATAAGTAATTTCACATTTAAATTTGACAAAAACAATTTTCAATCTTTTGGTAGTAAATATTTCAAACAACACGCCTTTTGTTTTGACAACGGGAATTATTTTTAAATTAATTTTTACCACTTCTGTGTTTTGAATTTAGAAAAATGTATTAAATATTTGGAATCAAGATTCATAAATTGTGTAAATAGGTAACTTTTATTTTTATACATTATGAGTAATTACTTTGGTCAATATTTTATTTACCACGGTTAAAGAGTAAATCCCGTAAAAAAAGGTAAAAAACTAATATTATAATAATATTAAATTACCCAAACACATGTACTAACCCTATTGGATGATAAATTTCTGACCATGGGAATATTTAAGTTGATTTTGGGACCCCATGGTGCAACTTGTATGTGATAAGGACACTTTATATTAATTAAGTTAAAGTAAATAGAAAAATGACATAAGCATTTATCTTTTAGTAATTCAATTTTTACATAAGGTTATACATGTTATCTCTTTGACCATAAATATTTATTAGGAAGAAAAATATATTTCCTACATAATTGTATTTTCTTTATAAGTTTTAGACATTGAATAATTAAATTTATTTATGACACAATGATGATGCAGTATTTTCCTTATTAATGAAAGAATCAATTAAATGATATTATAAATACTAAAATAAATATAATTGGAATGTTTTGAGGCCATACAGAAATTTTATAAGTGAATATGATATTTTAGTATTGATTAAATTATTTTTTTTGGAATTAATAAAGTTGTTAAGACTTTAACAAAAATCAATTTTTAAATAGTGTCAAAATTGACATAAAGGTGTTTTTAAAACAAATATTATAGTATAAATTCATATATAATATTCCTAAAAATATATGCTTCAGCCAAATGACTTATATAATGATAGTTGTATCATTAATGAACCACTTGGTGTTCTTTTGGAATTATATAGTATGTTTATTAACTATATATATAAAAATAAAAAGAGACATGGTAAATGTCAAACTATTTAACTAAGAGTTAAATCTAAAAGATAAGGTTAATATAGTGACCCAAACCAGTCTAAAACATATTTCTTGAGTTTTTTTAGACCCATACCCTCCTTATACTTTAAATAATCCACTTTGGAGCCATTATAAACCAAAAAGGATTTTATTATAAAATAATTCTTCTAGCTTTTACTAAGGTGCTCCTCACCCCTCTTATAAAAAGGCACTCCCTCTTATATATAATTCACACCTTCAAATCCATTTGGATCAGCCAACCTCTACGAAAATACCCTCCCAACTGTCCTCACTTCATCCTTTAGACCTTCCATTAGTCAGAAAGCTAAATTAAGGATACCTTTTGATCAAATCAAAAGGAAGAACCAAAGAAGTGGTAAATATTTTATCACCTCTTTCAAGTTCCTTTCTTCATCCACTTACTTTTTCTTTATTGTTTCCATTATAAAATAAAAAATCCAGTATCTTCTATATTCTTTGATGTTATTATAAGCATGGTACAACCATGTTCATTATTCTATTAATCCTTTGAATGACATGTCATCATACGTGCGTACATACGGCTTTCCGTCTCCACATCGTGTTGTAATTGTTATTCAATATATTATTATTTTGATGGTTATAATAATGATGTTTAATTGATGTAATTAATAAATATAACATGATAATTATTCTTTATATATGATATACCATCCAATTATATATTATTTTAATATCAAAATAATGATATTGTCGATCGTTCATACGTACAGACTACCGTCTCCACGAATGCGATGAGATTCATTCCCCATCATATCCATTTAAGACTAATTTTCATTAGATGATTAAAAATAATGTTTAAATACTTGATATAATTCTTGATATGAATAAGATACATCCCATCCATAACAAATATGACTTACATAACAGATAATATAAATGAAAAAAAATCCTTTAACACCAAAAACGACGATAATACTAATATATTATTAACAAAGAAATGTTACAAGATCATATATGATATCATATTAATGTATATGATTATTTTATAATTTAATAAAAATTATTTCACCATTATATAGGAGGTTAACCTACACTCAACCAAGGAAAAGTACAATTTAAGGTTTTATTTCACAATCTCTTCATTATCCAAGGTTGTTTATACGTAATTATCTACTAGGGCCTCTTTATCATCCACATCCACGTTTCATAAAAATGTATTCCAAAACATTTTTACTATTTACTAGACTATGGTTTAAATTCATTTATTCCCCTGTTTTACTTTTTATAAAATGGTTTGAAAGGAATCTTTTCATCATTTTCCAAATAAGGTCCTTTTTAACCATTTCGATAAAATTTAAGGTAAGAATGTATTTTTTTAACTTATACGGAGGTTTCGGCTATTTTATGCCATTATAAAATCATCGAAGCTTCCCTTAAAAGATTGTACAAATATTTTAAAAGAAAATTTTTTATTTTATAATTATATAACTTTTAAATGAATTCAAAAAAAGAGATATTTCTCTCAAATAGTTTTGATTTCATCTATGTCAACATCCTTTGAGGGATTTTAAGCATATTTGAAGTTGATTTATTATGATACAAAACGTCCATATAGTATTTAACGTTTTGGGATATGTTTGACTATGAATGTGTTATTTTTATATCATTCATGGTTTATGGATAAAGTATTGACATTTTGTATTCTAGTTTTAATATAAATGTTTATGTTATGTTTAAACCTATTCATATGATAAATCTGTTGGAGTTAGTAAGTGACAGGTGGAGCCCGCTATAGCTCCTCGATGCATTGGTAGGTCTCATGAGACAAACTAGTTTCTTGGAACAAGGCCTTGACAAAATCTTATTTGTATTCTTGGCTCAAGACCTTGACTATGTGGTTATGATAGTATGGAATTATACATTCCAGCATTATGAAAGTGGTTATTGATGTTTCATGTGATTATTCGACAAGTAGAATATCCATGTGAATAAGTAAATGGAATTATTTCATTTTATTTTTTCCATATTATGCTGAAGTTCATGTTTAAAAAGATTTTTTTAGTTATACATTTCCTTAAATGTTTATGGTTATTTATGAATGTTTCCGCTATATTGTTATCCGTACTGAGCATCTGAGCTCACCCCTTTCGATGGTTTATTTTTTCCAGGATGTGAAGAAGTATTTTATGACTGACCTACAGGGATAGTCTAAGGGGATATGATATTTGGAATATAGAGACTATGTTGTTGTAGTTTTTCACTTTATTATGTAATGTAAGACTCACGAATATATCTAGTACATCCAAGGCTACTTAACTAATCGGTCATTCGAGACTTGATCTTTTGTGATCATGCCAATGTTATCTAATAATGGATAGACTTTGGGTAATGAGGGTCGGGGTGTTAAAGTTTGTATCAGAGGAAGTTTAATACAAACCTTGGAAACTAGATTAAGATAAAATCTGATTATAGTACATAGCCCTAAGATAGACTTTGAGGATTAGTATAGAAGAACTTCGTAGAATTTTGGTATTATAGAGATTTTGTGAGTTTTCCAAGAAATATATCCTTGTATGGATACGAGCAGGTAGAGGCTGATCTGGCACAGATGTACTTAGAGGTAAAACCTGAAAACACTGCTTCGAGCTAGACTTGAATGGGAACTAGTGCACGACAACGGGCCTTGCAGCACTCTTGGGAATGACACTCCCAAGGGATATGCTTAGGAAAATTCTCATTCTTTTTATAAACCATTATGATGGGTTTATGATTATACTTCCACAATGAAAACATTTTTATGATTATGGGTTATATCCATAAACTGTTCAATTTATGTTAGGTATTTTACAAGTTTGGAATTATGTATTTCGATTCATAAACTAATCTACTTTATGCCCTTGTTTAGAGATGGATCCTGGTGGAAGGAATGGAAATTGTATCAATGCACGTACTCCATGTATGGATTTCCCTTCTACTAAAGATAATTATAGTGGAGCTGGTGATAAAACTAGTGCAGATCAGTTTATCACGATACTGGGACAACTCTATCAAATTTTGAATAATAACCTTACCCATATGGAGCACCCCGATCCACAATGTGGAGGATCAATGTAATATCACATCATGAGGAAAAAACCACCAATATTAAATGGGAATACAAATCCATTGGTAGCTAAGAAATGGATAAGTTCCCTAGATGTAAAGACCTGTAAAATTCAAGGGAAATTTTTTCTTAGTTTTCATTGTAATTTTACAAGAACGCAGTATCTGACGGTGCCTGATTTCGAGGCTCGGTGTTCCCGGAAAAAATTTCCGAAGTTTATCTTGGGTACGTTCAGTGACCGAACGTGTGGGTTTTTCTATCTTTTGAACCGGTACTCAGAATTGAAATCTGAGGAAACCGATGAACTCACAGCGCCGGTATTTGTTTAAGGGGACTTTTACCGTAGGTGCGTTTTCTTGGGAGGAGATGTTAAATATTGGGGTTTAAGGAAGAAATAAATAAAATTGTGAACAATTTTATTTTTGTTAACCAAGGGAGTTAAATTCTACCATGGGATGTTGTTGGTGGGACCCACAACCACCCAACTTCCCATGTGTGGATATGTGGGAGGTGGGGACCACACGAGACCCTAACCCCCCTTGATCTTACCATAACCCCCTTGACCTACCATAACTCACTTCCCTCTTAAATTTTGTAACTCCACTTAAACTTGTGTAAATCTCCCCTCTCTCCTCTTTAATTTTGCCAAAACATATCTTAAATTAATTGATTAAACCTCTTCAATTAATTTAACTAAGTGTTTGAATTTTTAAAAAAGTTTGAATGCATGGCAAAATAATAAAATAAGGAGAGGCCTTATTTTATTTTTGGGAGTTTTGTTGTGTGAGAGAATTTGGGAGAGAGCTCTTCCCTCTTCTGAAGAACATCATCTCCCAACAAAGAACGACCTTCTGACTCAGTGAAGAATGCTCTAAGTTTTCTCCAATCCTTTTTCTTCCTCTTCCATGACAAGGAAGGAGATGCTGACCATGGAGACCGACACTAACAACAATGTTATCCTTCTTCTTCCGACGTTGACGGAAGCGATACCTTTCTTCTGCGACACCCGACTACCCCGACGTTCGACTACCGCGACGTTCGACTTCCGCGACTCGAGGACGTGCGACGTCAATTTCAAGGTAGGGAAATTTATTTGGTGTTCTCTTATCTTTTGAGAAAAGAATGAAGAGTCTGGACCAACCATTTCCAGGTTGATTCGCGGATCGTTCGTTCATGCAGGTTGATGTTGAGGTTTATTGATTTTGTCGTGAAATATTTCTTTGTCGTACGTCGACTTCTATTTGATGGCCTCTTGCTATCATTATAACGGGAGGATGTCAAACCGCACAAACACGACCGACCCTCCTCCCCCTTGTTGTTGACTATGTTTAGGTTCGGAAGATGGAGGCACGGTGCGACGACACCGCATGGGAACCTGGAGTGATGCGGCAAGGATGGGCGGCGCCGTCACGCCGCGCCATCAAGGTCGAACAAAAGTGTGGTCGTAGTCCGGGCCGCGAAGGTGAACAGAAGACTCCGCAGTTGTTTCTTTTGACGTGTGGATCGTCGGGCATTGTCAGAACAGGCCGTAGAGACGATTTTATGTTTCCTCAGTCAAGAACGGGACCCAGGATGAGCATCGGCGCAGGTGGAACTGAAAACGGACCACCGGAGCAACTCCAGTGGCCCACGGACACCACCGGCGGCGCGGGTCGCCGGCCGGATGCGGCGGCGTGCACCGGCCGGCCGCCCGGAGGCGGCGGTGCCCCGGCACGCCGCCTGGAGAAACCGCCACGGATGAAGCCGTGGCGGCGAGCTTGCGGATCCCGCAGTCGCGCGGGATCCAGGGTGGGACGCGACGCGCGCCAAGTCCGTGGAGCACCGGCTCGCTGGCCGAGCCAGCGAGCCACCCAGCCGAGCCGGGCCGGCTTGGGCAGACCAGGCCGGGTCACGCCCAGACCGGGCTGGGCCGGGTCTCGTTCAGTCGGGTCGACCCGGTTCGGGCCGACCCAGGGGGGTTTGGGCCAGGTCGGTACGGGCCCAGATCCCCCGATATCGGACCTTTCTGGTATTTTTCACATACCCTGGGCTACGTACCTCCGATCGACGCACCGTCAGCGGCGATGCGATCCTTGGACCGAGACAGTCGTTTTGACATATCGCACTGAAGTTTTAGGAATACTTCGGGTTCGGTCGTGTTGGTTCGTACACGAAACCAACCGGGCCCTCGGAGTGGAAACGCTCGTAACATGAGCTCCGGACGTCTGATTGACGTGCCGTTGACATTTTTGGATTCCTCTTGATGATACGGAACTTTTGGCTTACTCCGCTCAAGTTTTTGATGTCGTCGGAGTGCGGTCGGGTTGGTTCGCTCATGAAACCAACCGGGCCCCTGGAACGAAAAAGCCAATAACTCAGAGACCGGGCGTCCGATTGACGCACCGTCTATCTCGTTGATCTCCTCTTGATGATACGAAACTTTTGGCATACATCGCTTGAGTTTTGGATGTATTTCAATAGTGGCCGGGTTGGATTGCACCTGAATTCCAACCGGGCCCCTGGAACAGAAAAACTGATATCTTTCAGACCGGACGTCCATTTGACGAACCGTCAGCGGCGTTGGTGATCACATTGTGAAAAGGTCCCTATGAGTATACCCTATGGGATATCGGGGTATAGTTGAGATACAGCCGGGTTGGTTCGCACATGAAACCAACCGGGCCCCTGGGACGAAAAGGATAATACCTCACAGACCAGGCGTCCGATTGACGCGCTGTCTGTTGTGTTGAGACCCTTATGACGAGGCAGTCCTTTGAGATACATCTTCATGGGATTTTGTGATATTTGGAGTATTTACCAGTAACTCGTGGAGAGGTCTCTCTCAGAGACGAGCTTACGGAGTACGGAGACCGTGTAGACGACTGAGACCTGACGACTGCCTGACCGACTCGATTTGGAGTGAGTCGACTAGCCCAGTGGACGGAGTGCCTGGTATTTGGCGGCAGACCCACGACGGACGGAGCGCCAGGTAGTTGGTCACAGACCTGCGGTACTCGACCGGAGGAGTACCTCTGTAGGCTATTAGGTGGAGCGCCCAGTATTTGGTGGCAGACCCACAGCGGACGGAGCACCCAGTATTTGGCAGCAGACCCATGGTACTCGACAGGAGGAGTACCTTAGCAGACATAGGTTAGTGAGCATTACCTCGGAGTCGTGACAGGATCCCTGTACACTCCAGAGACGGGGCTCTTCAGCAGTTACGGTTTCGATAATGGAAATCATGGTTTTAGCTGAGTCTATGACCTTTGTGTTTACCTCATGATTTAGATGGGTCACTTGATAACTTAGGTATATGTATGGGCATATACCTTGGTAGTCATTATCCGTTGATTTCATAATCTTTGTGTTAACTCATGTTTGAGATGAGATGCGTGATAACTTAGGTATATGTATGGGCATATACCTAAGTAGAGGTTATCTGTTGAGATATTCTTTGTGGTTATCCTTGTTGGTTTTAGTGAGACACTGAGAGTCTCAGGGTCCCTACTGAGTATCGTAATACTCACCCCTACATGGGCTATGCCCGCACCTCATTGTGTTGGTTACCGATGACAGGAAGAGCTGACGGAGTTCGAGTGTTCGAGGACTAGACGGTACCTTGAGGTGGACCACAAGACAAGTCAGTATACGGAGGTGGACTTCATGGCGAGACGACACTCGGAGGGGGCTGACGGGCGAGAACATTGAAGATCTGTGCTATCTGTACCTACCTTTCAGGTAGGATATGTGGTGGAAGATCCAGGCACTGTGCTATCTATACCTACCCTTCAGGTAGGATCCGAGAAGGACGACCCAGGAGCTTCTTCCTTTCTTCCAGCTCTTTGTCTTTTTCTATTGTACTTTCATTCAGTTGTAACTGTACTTTCAGTTGGGTTTTTTTTCTGGCCCATTTACTTTTCATCACTTCCTTTTGTACTTAGTTTTTTACTTCCTCTTGTACTCTATGGTGTTTTGTTTACTTTTATAAAGGTAATGCCTTCCCAGTTATCGGGATTTCCGCCCTTGGTGCTAGTCTCCAGCCCCTGGCCTATGGAAGGAGGGCTTGGTGTAGTCACCGCACGGGCCCCGAGGATAGGTCGTGAGAAATTGGTATCAGAGGGACGTTCTACTGCAGAACTTATAACTTTGATATTTTCATTCTATGAAGAAATAGTGTTATGGGTACCGAGTGTGGTCTTCAGTTCAGGGAGTCTAGTGTTGGTGCGGGCAGCCGACGTATCCATACAGCAGGGCCCGGGCAACTGATTTCCGAATTTGTGCACGAAAACACAGATTGTGTGTGTGTTTCTAGAAGTTTTTAAAATTCAGCTCAAACCAGGTCAGCTCACCAGGTATAAATTGTTTGTCCGTGTCATGTTTGTTTCTTTCAGGATGCCTCCCCGCGGACGACCAGGTAGAGTCCCGAGAGTTTTTCGTACTAACAGCCCGCCGAGCGACGTGGCCTCAGTACATGGCCATATCCCAGTTGAGGCACTAGCGGAGGCACCCGTGGTACTACTACCCATTGGGCCACCGATACCACCAGCCCCAGCAGGAGAGGGTGCATGTTGCTTGAGCGCACTTCATGAGTTCCAGCGCTAGAGGCCACCCAGGTTCAGGGGAGAGACGGACCCGCAGACGGCTGAGGATTGGTTGGAGGCTGTGGTGAGAGTCTTCAGGCTAGGGGGGATGCCAGCAGATTTTAGGGTGATCCTTGCTTCCAGCCTACTTCAGGTAGCAGTAGGCAGATGGTGGAGCCTGATGCTTCATATACATAAAGAGGCGACACTTCTGTGGGCATACATTGAGAGCCTGTTCTGGGATGAGTTTGTGCCAACCACCCTTCGAGCAGTGCGTATACAAGAACTGCAACATCTACAGCAGGGTAGCATGATGGTGGTATAGTATTCAGCGAGGTTCACAGACGTCTCACGCAACTCCACTGATATGGTACATGACCCATTCTTCAGGGCCCGAACCTTCAAGCAGGGGCTCAGGCGAGAGATTCGATCTTCTATTGTTTCTCACAGCATTCCGACGCAGACATGGGTGTTGGAGAGAGCCCTCTTAGTGGAGAGTTTCCTTGCTGAGCAGTCTCCAGCAGCAGGACCCACCACTTGTCGTCTTGCGGCAGAGTCTTCTGCAGTAGGCAGTAGACAGATGAAACATAGGTCCAAGAGGACCAGACCTACCGGTGGCCGACTGCACGACTCAGGTTCAGTTGTACAGGGGAACCGGGGTGGAGTCAGATCCAGTCGTGTCGAGAGTGGACAGTGTTACTCCTGTGGAGGGATTGGTCACATGGCACGTGACTTTCCGACCCACCATGCAGATGACCGGCAGTTAAATGAAGAACCTAACAGGCAGAGGCAGAGGTTCGATCAAGGCAGACCGCTAGGAGCTGATGGCTGAGGGAGGTGAGCTGGCCGTGCAGCTGGAGGTGGACGACGCTTCGAGGTGTTTCCACCACCACCACCAGGAGGTCCACCCCGACCGCAGGGAACAGGTGGACATGGTGTTGTACCCCTCTCTCTTGGATTTTAATGATCACAATCACTTTCATCGTGTTCTAACTTGTTTTCAAGTTTGTTTGATGATAGGAAAAAGGTTGCCAAATATTTGGCCCAAGAAGACTGGAAAAAGGACTCTCTGAGTCCACCGGCCAACCGATTGATTACCACCGACCAGCCAGTGGTCTCTGGCAGAATCAAAGCTCTCTGCCAGGTGCCACCGGTCAGCCGGTGCCTGACCACCGGCCAGCCGGTGGAACCAGACAAAGAGCTTGCTCTCTCTCTCGACCACCGGCCGGCGGTGTCTGGACCACCGGCCAGCCGGTGGCCCAGCACCGGCCCGCCGGTGGAGCCCCAGACAGAAAGCTCTGCCTTCTGTCTGGAGCACCGGCCCGCCGGTGGCCAAGCACCGGTCAGCCGGTAAGCAAAGTCAAACTAGCCGTTGGGCCTTGACCAGCCTTGTCCACTTGACCCCCAACGGCTCCAAAATCCCTCCAACGGCCATATTGAAGTATTTGGGGATATTTCTCCTATAAATAGACGAGGATGGATGCCGGGAACACTAGCGAAACATTGGAATGATATTTTGATCCCTTGAAGATCTAAACGACAAATCTCTAAGGCTACTTGTGATCCACCTCCATCCTTGAAGCTTGGGCTGCCTCTACATCAACTACTCTCACACTCTTGGTGCTCAAGGCTTCCTCAAGTTTGTTGTAATTTATTTATTTCAATTGTTTAGTTCTTCATTGGGTTTTTATTAAAACAAACCATCGTTTTCTTCCTCACTTTCATTTTGGGTTTCATGCTACAACCATAATAAAAAAGCAAGTTGTACGAAGGTGATCTAGCCTACCTTAAAACGGCTAGTGGGTTTCTTTCTACAACCATTAAAAAGCAAGCTGAATTAAATCTCTCAACGGTTGAGTTGGGAGCGGAGACGTAGGCTTTGGTTTAAGCCGAACTCCGTTATCAAATTGTGTCTTGCCCCTTTTATTTCCGCTGCATTTATAAATTGTTTTTAAATTTTTAATTAATTTTTAAAAGGCAATTCACCCCCCCCCCCTCTTTCCATCACTCTCCGACCAACAATTGGTATCAGAGGGAGAGTTTGTGTAATACCCTAACCGGTTACAAACTCAAAATCCATAGTGATGGCTTCTTCCTCACAAGCACCCGAATGGTATTCCATGACTCGGGCTCCATTCTTTGATAGAACCGACTACAATTATTGGAAAACTCGCATGATTACATTTCTTAGAAGTATTGGCTATCCTATATATAGAATTGTTTTGCAAGTCTATACTCTCTCTAGAAAAGATGAGTCTAAATGGACCCCCGAAGAAATTGCTAATTTTGAGCTAGATGGCAAAGCCATGAATGCTCTTCATTGTGGGTTAGACCGTAATGAATTTAATCGTATTTCTACTTGCACCACTTCTCATGAAATTTGGAAGCTTTTGGAAGTGACCCATGAGGGCACTAACAAAGTCAAAGACACTAGATTAGATATGTATCGTCAAGACTTTGAAACTTTCACCATGCACCCACACGGATCTATTACGGAAATGTTTACTCGCTTCACTGATGTGTGTAATGGGAGAAAGTCTCTTGGAGAGGATGTTTCTGCAGAGACGATGGTCAAGAAGATTCTTTGGGTCCTACCAAGCTCATGGTCTCCAAAGGTGATGGCAATCCAAGAAGCGAAAGATGTCAAGAAAATGCCGGTTGAAGAACTCATTGGATCACTTATGACCTATGAGATTACCATGAAGAGGGAAGCCGATAAAGAAGGTAACATCTTCAAGGAGAAAAAGAACATAGCATTCAAAGCAAAGCAAGAAAGATCCTCCGATGATAGCGGATCCGAGATTGCTCAACTTGCAAGAAAAATGAGCAAGTTCATGAAGAAAAAGAAGAATTTTCAAAGGGCATGAAAGGAAGAGCCAAAAGGAGAAAAAGAAGTTACATGCTTTGAATGTGGAAAGAAAGGCCACATCAAACCGGAGTGATCTCTTTTCAAGAAAAGGTTAAAGGAAAAGAAAAAAAAGAAGGCTTTCAAAGCGTCAACATGGAGTGCAAGCGATGACTCCATGTCTTCAAGCGCTTCAAGCGATGAAGGTGGAAAATGCCTAATGGCACTTGATGAGGTATCTTCTTCCGACTCCTCTTCCTCATCTTCTTCTTTTAATAATGAAATGTCTTATGAAGATCTCCAAAATGCGAGAGATCAATTAGAGGAAGGTTTTCACGAACTTACCTCTAAATTTTTGGCCTTATAAAAGAAACACAAAATTCTAATTTCTGAAAAAGATCAACTTCTCAAAAAGAATGAGGAACTTGCCCTTAAGGTCCAAGATATTCCAAATGTTGATTCTTTGAATTCAACTATTAAAGATTTAAGGAAATCTCTTGCCAAGTTCACCCAAGGTGAACAAAATTTGACCAAATTGCTAGGTTCTCAATGTTCGGCTAGAACCACACATGGACTTGGCTTTAACAAGCAAGCCACCTCTTCTAGAGCACCCACTACTTTTGTACGGGGGATCTCTCAAAATAAATTCTGTAATTATTGTAGAAAAACCGGACATATGATTTATGAATGCGATTGTAAAAATGCTAGATATGGCCGCCCCAAAATCATTACCTACTCAGATAAATATCTTAGGATGTATCCCTCTAGACAAGTATGGGTTCAAAAGTCTCTTTTAGCTAATCTTTCCGGACCCAAACTTATATGGGTACCAAAATCTATTCTCTCTTGATTTTGTAGGATAAACACCAAAAAAGTAGGACCTCGAAAGGATCGTGGTACCTCGACAGCGGATGCTCGAGGCACATGTGTGGCGATCCCTCCGAGTTCAACTCCCTTGAAGAATTCGATGGAGGATACGTCACCTTAGGTGACAATTCAAAAAGCAAGATCGTCGGAATAGGTACCATTGGTCTTGGTAGAACCTCCTTAATTAAAGATGTTTTATTTGTTAAAGGTTTAAAGCATAATTTAATTAGCATTAGTCAACTTTGTGATAGTGGTTTTTCGGTGAATTTTCAAAATGATTTATGCAATGTGTTTGATTTTCAAAACAAATTGACATTTTCTGCTTCCCGTTTTCAAAATGTTTACATTATTGATTTAAAATCTTTAGCTAGCCAAAATGTTAAATGTTTAAGTGCTCTTGACAATGAGTCTTGGCTTTGGCATAGAAGGTTGGGGCATTGTAGCTCTCATTCACTTCTAAAGCTTAATAAGAACAAGCTCATCCGTGACCTTCCTAAACTTAAGTTTATGAAAGATTTGATTTGTGAGCCATGCCAACTTGGCAAGCAACACAAATCTTCTTTCAAATCTAAGAAGGAAGTGTCCACTTCAAAATCTCTTGAGCTCCTTCATCTTGATCTTTTTGGTCCTACCCCTGTAGCAAGTCTAGGTGGAAAATCCTATACCTTTGTTCTAGTAGATGACTTTTCTCGTTTCACTTGGGTTTTCTTTTTAGCTCCTAAAAATGATGCATGTAGAACCTTTTTGAAATTCTATAGGAAGGTAGAAAACGAAAAAGGATATAAAATTATCTCGCTCCGTATTGACCATGGAGGTGAATTCGAGAACAAAGAATTCGATGAATTGTGTTCATCTCAAGGATACAATCACACCTTCTCTACACCTAGGACTCCACAACAAAATGGAGTGGTTGAAAGGAGAAACCGAACTCTCCAAGAAATTTCTCGAACCCTCCTTAGTGAATTCAACCTCCCTCAATTTTTCTGGGCCGAGGCGGTAAACACTGCTTGTTATACTATTAATAGAGTCCTTGTAAGACCCCTTCTTAAGAAAACCCCCTATGAACTTTGGAAAGGCAAATTCCCCAAAGTTGGTTATTTTAAAGTGTTTGGTTGTAAATGATTTATCCTTAACACAAAAGATAACCTATGGAAATTTGATGCCAAATCCGATGAAGGTATTTTTCTTGGGTACTCCAACTCAAGCAAAGCCTATCGTGTCTTCAATAAACATTCAAAAACCATCGAAGAATCATCTCATGTCAAATTTGATGAAACTCTTCCAAAACCTCACCCGGTCATTGAAGATGTTGAAGATAAGCTTAATAAGCTTCATTTGAATGATTCCTCTTCTCCTCCCAAGGAGGATGACCATCAAGAACTCTCTTCACCCTCTTCGCCTTCCACCTTGCCTAAGGTTTGGAAACCTTCTAGAGACCAACCTTTATAAAATGTTATAGGTGATCTTCAAGCCGGTACTCGTACTAGAATATCAATCCTCAACGAGGTTGAACATCAAGCCTTTCTTTCTCAACTAGAGCCTCAAACCATTAATGATGCCATTAATGATGAGAATTGGGTTCTTGCAATGCAAGAGGAATTAAATCAATTCTCTAGAAATGATGTTTGGACTTTGTTGAAAGACCCAATGATCATCCAATTATTGGAACTAAATGGGTTTTTAGGATCAAACTTGATGATCAAGGAAATATAACCCGGAACAAGGCTCGCCTAGTAGCTAAGGGCTATAATCAAGAAGAAGGAATTGATTATGGTGAAACCTTTGCGCCCGTTACTAGATTGGAATCCATTAGGATCTTGTTGGCATTCGCCGCTCACTTAAATTTCTAACTTTTTCAAATGGATGTTAAAAGTGCTTTTTAAATGGTTTTATTTCAGAAAAAATCTTTGTTGAACAACCCCCTGGTTTTGAAGATCCAAAATTTCAAAATCAGGTTTTTAAGTTAACCAAGGCTCTATATGGCTTAAAACAAGCCCCTCGGGCTTGGTATGAGCGGTTAACAAAATTTCTTTTAGAAAATGATTTTAAAATGGGTCAAGCTGATTGTACCCTATTTTTAAAACACACTTCCAAAGATCTTTTAATTGTCCAAATTTTCGTTGATGACGTTATATTTGGTTCAACCAAAGAATCGCTTTGTACTGATTTTTCAAATCTAATGAGAAAAGAATTTGAAATGAGCTTTATGGGGGAATTAAAATTTTTCCTTGGTTTTCAAATCTTTCAAAATTCAAATGGTATTTTTCTAAACCAAGGAAAATACACAAACGAACTTTTAAGTCGTTTTGGTATGGATCAAGTAAAGGAAATTAGTACCCCCATGAGTACCTCTTTTAAACTTACGTTAGATGAAGCCGAAAAACCGTTGGATAACAAGATTTATAGGAGTATGATCGGGAGTCTACTTTACCTAACTGCGACCCGTCCTGACATCATGTTCAGTGTTTGTCTTTGTGCTTGTTTTCAATCCAATCCCAAAGAATATCATTTTAAATCAGTCAAAATAATGTTTAAGTATTTAAAAGGATCCAAAAACATTGGTTTGTTTTATCCCTCTAATACATCTTTTGAACTTTCTTCATATTCGGATGCTGATTTTCGCGGATGTCAATTAGATCGTAAGAGTACTAGTGGAACCTGTCATCTGCTAGGAAAGTCCCTTGTTTCATGGAGTAGCAAAAAGCAAAACTGTGTTTCTCTTTCTACTGCCGAGGCCGAGTACGTAACAGCTGGTAATTGTTGTGCCCAAATTATTTGGATGCAACACACTCTCTTGGATTATGGCCTTTCCTACGATCATGTCCCAATACGGTGTGACAACACTAGTGCCATTAGTATTTCTAAAAATCCAATACAAAATTCTAGGACAAAGCATATAGATTTAAGGCATCATTTCCTTCGTGACCATTTTCAAAAAGGGGATATCACTTTGGACTTCATTTCTACTGATTTCCATTTAGCTGATATTTTTACCAAACCGCTCCCGGTTGAACCTTTTGATTTTATTAAGGGGGAGTTAGGAATGATTCGTCAATGAGCACTATTTAATCTTTGAATCTTTTTGTCTTGCTTATATTTCTTTTTAAGTTATTTAAATTCTTTTTTATTTTTAATTTTTTATGAATTTCAATACCACCGGTAAACCGGTGGTGTCGGGTTTTCTTTTGTTGGGCCGGCCAGGGAAATGGTTAAAACTTAAATTAAACCCTTCCCCTCCCATTTATCTCTCTCCCTCTCATGCGGCACCTCCAGACCAGCATCTCCCTCTTTGGCCTAGCCTCCTTTCTCCCTCCTTGCTCTCTCCAACTCTTTCTTCTCTCAATCTCTCTCTTTTTTTCTTCTGTTTGCCATCATGGGTCCTCGATCTTCACGCAAGGGAAAGGGAATCACTCAAGAGGCACCTCCTCCTCCTTCAATCCCTCAAATTCCGGACATTTGGCATGACAAAGTCATTCTGCCGGGTAGGGTAATTGATTATTCTTGGCTCTCTTCTGCTCGACTCGAGCTTTTCTCAATCATTGAATATCAACACTGGTATTCCTTTTTTGAACCTCCTGAGAAGGATGTCATTTATCCCCTTCTTGTCAAAGAATTTTATGCTCACCTGACGTGGTCGGTCTCTGACGACGTCGATACCATTACCACCACTGCTCTTGGGCAACCCATCACTATCACTTCTTTGGAGATTGCCAGGATGCTCGGGGTTCCTCATGTTGGACCTCATGCATTTGCTCAGGGGGAGTTTCCTCGGGACCCTGAATTTGATATTGCTGTCGCTCTTGAGCATCTCACAGGGCAGCCCACCGATCCCATTGTCAAGCTCTCCCAGCTCACCCCAAACCATCGCATCATTGAGCGCCTCATTCAAAACACTCTTGCACCCCGTATCGGTGATCACGATACGGTGAAATTTATTGATATTTATCTTCTTTCTTATATCACCAAAGGCGTTCATTTCAATCTGGTCTGGTTCCTGTTCTGGGCCATGTCTTATGTGGCTGAGCACCCACGCCGGTCCAAAACTCTTCCTCACGGGCGCTTGTTGACCAAAATCTTTACCTTTCTTGATGTCCCTCTCCGTGCTACCTCCTTCGAGCAGCCTAAGAAGGATAGCATCATCAATTTTATGATGGTGCAACGGATGAACATTCATTGGTATCCTTGGCGTCAGGAGTGGATTACTG
Organism: Viscum album; assembly: GCA_963277665.1. Classification (NCBI taxonomy): domain Eukaryota; kingdom Viridiplantae; phylum Streptophyta; class Magnoliopsida; order Santalales; family Viscaceae; genus Viscum; species Viscum album. The sequence continues at coordinate 1,934,295,545 of OY728160.1, forward strand.
ACAAGGAGGGCCTTCTCAAGGCTTACTCCCCTCAGACACATTCACACCCTCCTACCCATGCCATGCCTCCTTCCATTGCTGCTGCCTATCCTCTTTCAGATAGTGAGGACAGTGGTGATGATGAAGAGGAAGGGAGTGGTGACGACGAAGGTGAGGTTGCTGCTGCTGCTGATGATGAGGGAGATGGAGCGGGTGATGATGCACCGGAGACTGCTGAGGCTGTGCCCCCTCCCGATGATACTGGTAGCTTGTCGGTGACGGCTGATCAGTTCTTTCGCTTCCAGGATCAGATTGAGACCCGGCTCGACTTACATTTTTCTTACATCAGCTCTCAGTTTGATCCGCTCCACTCTCGGATTGATTCTCTAGATCGTCTCTTTGAGGCGGTCCAGGCTCCTCCGGCTCCTCCGACCTTCAAGCGTCGTCGTCACTCTCGGCCCTCTAGGAGTGAATAGAGTCGTTCCTGTTTTTTGGCTTGTCTTTGTATTTGTATTTTGAACTTCCTATGTGTCGTTTCATCTTTTATGAAATTCAAGTTGTCTTATCTTTCAATCTTTTTTGTCATTGCGTACTTCCTTGTTATTGTTTTTCTAATTTTCCTTCATACTTTTCCTCTTATTTTGATAATCCCAAAGGGGGTGAAAAACTCTCTATTTCATTTCATAGTTACTTATTTCATTTAACTAAGTTCTCTTTTTAAAAGTTCAATTTTAAGTTATTACTTTCATCAAAATCTGTTTTTAAATGGTTAAGTTTTTGATTTCAGTTGTTCTTTTAAATGACCTATGATTACAATTTCAAAATAAACCATTCTCTTTATTTCAATCCTTACAAGATTAATATCATTTTCAATACATGATACACTAAAATTTTTCCATGTCTAAGTTTCTTATTTCTTTTTTTTACTTGGCATATCCTTTTTAAAAAGCTTTCTGTTTTGTGATTGTGATCATCAAAATAGGGGGAGATTGTTGTACCCCTCTCTCTTGGATTTTAATGATCACAATCACTTTCATCGTGTTCTAACTTGTTTTCAAGTTTGTTTGATGATAGGAAAAAGGTTGCCAAAGAGTTGGCCCAAGAAGACTGGAAAAAGGACTCTCTGAGTCCACCGGCCAACCGGTGGATTACCACCGGCCTGCCGGTGGAACCAGACAAAGAGCTTGCTCTCTGTCTCGACCACCGGCCGCCCGGTGTCTGGACCACCGGCCAGCCGGTGGAACCAGACAGAGAGCTTGCTCTCTGTCTCAACCACCGGCCCGCCGGTGGCCCAGCACCGGCCCGCCGGTGGAGCCCCAGACAGAAAGCTCTGCCTTCTGTCTGGAGCATCGGCCAGCCGGTGGCCAAGCACCGGTCAGCCGGTAAGCAAAGTCAAACTAGCCGTTGGGCCTTGACCAGCCTTGTCCACTTGACCCCCAACGGCTCCAAAAGCCCTCCAACGGCCATATTGAAGTATTTGGGGATATTTATCCTATAAATAGACGAGGATGGATGCCGGGAACACTACTGAAACATTGGAATGATATTTTGATCCCTTGAAGCTCTAAACGACAAATCTCTAAGGCTACTTGTGATCCACCTCCATCCTTGAAGCTTGGGCTGCCTCTACATCAACTACTCTCACACTCTTGGCGCTCAAGGCTTCCTCAAGTTTGTTGTAATTTATTTATTTAAATTGTTTAGTTCTTCATTGGGTTTGTATTAAAACAAACCATCCTTTTCTTCCTCACTTTCATTTTGGGTTTCTTGCTACAACCATAATAAAAAAGCAAGTTGTACGAAGGTGATCTAGCCTACCTTAAAACGGCTAGTGGGTTTCTTGCTACAACCATTAAAAAGCAAGCTGAAGTAAATCTCTCAACGGTTGAGTTGGGAGCGGAGACGTAGGCTTTGGTTTAAGGCGAACTCCGTTATCAAATTGTGTCTTGCCCCTTTTATTTCCGCTGCATTTATAAATTGTTTTTAAATTGTTAATTAATTTTTAAAAGGCAATTCACCCCCCCTCTTGCCATCACTCTCCGAACAACACATGGGAGAGCTCAGCTTCAGGAAGCAGAAGCTTACGACGACGGAGCTCCAGAAGCGAGTGGACAGGAGCGGAACTAGTGGTGTATATCTAGTCCCATGTTGTTGTTGTTACATTTGTGTCTTTGTACCATGAGCTGCAATAATATAAAGACACATACATTTTTAAATTTTTCTTTGATGTCCTTTTGTTTGGTTGGTACTGAGTGGTCCCGGTTAAGACTGTTTACATGACCCTCACATTCGAGATTTCTACTGGAAGAGACCCAGTGACCTCACACTGATGACGATAGTGTGACTCGACCCTTGGAGGAGAGAGTGACAGTTGGATATCTTGTTAGTAATGTCGAGGCCTTACGATGTCGTCCATGGCACAAATACATTATTCATGTCCAGAGTGACTGTATTAGGCAATAAATGTGGTTCATCCAGATTATGAGACCGGATTTCTCTTATCGGCAAAGAAGAAATCATAGCAGCTCTTGTGAGACTAGAGATGTTCCAGGTCATCCAAGAGTGGTTGAGGATAGCACAGGGCCAACAGAAGCCTTATGCTGACAGGAATTGGAGACCTCTAGAGTTCGAGGATTGACTATCACGTCCTTATACGGGTTTCACCTCGACGAGGTTTATGGAGATGTGACCAGGGCAGAAATTTATCTCCGAGGTTCAGTGGACATTCTTAGGTCCTCATCTTGGTAAGAGAAGTGGTTTACCACTTGACGTATCCACCTCAGTTGCACCTAGTGCATGACGACTTCCACGTATCTCAACTGAGGAGATACGTGTGTGATCCTTCACATATCATCGACCTTAGAGAGTTGGATGTCGATGATAGGGCGATATACGCGGAGGTTCCAGTGGGGATCGAGGATCGATAGGAGTGGATCCTACGGTGACGGAAAATTCCTCAGGTGCGCTTTCTCTGCCAGTACGGGAACCTCCTGATGATCACATGAGATCGGGAGGCTCAGATGCGTGCTCAGTACTGCTTTGGTATCCGTAGTTTGTGTTAAAGCTTTACAAGGACGTAAAGCCCTCAGGTGGGAGTAATGTAAAGACCTGTAAAATTCAAGGGAATTTTTTTCTTAATTTTCATTATAATATTACAAAAATGCAGTTTCTGACAGCGCCTGATTTCGAGGCCCGGTGTGCCCGGAATCAATTTTCAAAGATTAGCTCGAGTATGTTCAGTGAACAAACAAGAGGGTTTTTCTATCTTTTTAACCGGTACTCGGAATTGAAATCCAAGGACACCGATGAACTCGCAGCGCCAATATTTTATTAAGAGGACTTTTATCGTAGGTGCGTTTTCTGGGGAGGAGAAGTTAAATTTTGGGGTTTAAGGAAGAAATAAAAAAAATTGTGAACAATTTTATTTTTGTTAACCAAGGGAGTTAAATTCTACCATGGGAAGTTGTTGGTGGGACCCACAACAACCCAACTTCCCATGTGTGGATATGTGGGAGGGGGGGCCCACACGAGACCCTAACCCCCCTGATCTTCCCATAACCCCCTTGACCTCCCATAACTCACTTCCCTCTTAATTTTTGTAACTCCACTTTAACTTGTGTAACTCTCCCCTCTCTCCTCTTCAATTTTGCCAAAACACATCTTAAATTAATTGATTAAACCTCTTAAATTAATTTAACTAAGTGTTTGAAATTTTAAAAAAGTTTGAATGCATGGAAAAATAATAAAATAAGGAGAGGACTTATTTTATTTTTGTGAGTTTTGTTGTGTGAGAGAATTTGGGAGAGAGCTCTTCCCTCTTCTGAAGAACATCATCTCCAAACGAAGAATGACCTTACGACTCGGCGAAGAACCCTCTACGTTTTCTCAAATCCTTTTTCTTCCTCTTCCGTGACAAGGAAGGAGACGTCGACCGTGGAGACCGACGCCAACAAAAACGTTCTCCTTCTTCTTCCGACGTTGACAGAAGTGATACCTTTCTTCCGCGACACCCGACTACCACGACGTTAGACTACCGCGACATTCGACTTCCGCGACTCGATGACATGCGACGTCAATTTCGAGGTAGGGAAATTTATTTGGTTCTCTCTTATCTTTTGAGAAAAGAATGACGAGCGCAGACCAAACATTTCCAAGTTGATTCGCGGATTGTTCGTTCATGCAGGTTGATGTTGAGGTTTATTGATTTTTCCGTGAAATATTTCTTTATCGTTTGTCGACTTCTATTTGATGGCTGCTTGCTATCATTATAACGGGAGGAGGTTGAACCGCAAAAACACGACCGACCCTCCTCCCCCTTGTTGTTGATTATGTTGCGGTTCAGAAGATGGCGGCCCGGTGTGACGGCACTGCGCGGGAACCTGGAGTGATGCGGCATGGATGCGCGACACCGTCAAGGCCGAACAAAAGTGTGGTTATAGTTGGGGCCGCGAAGGCGAATGGAAGACTCCATAGTTGTTTCTTTTGACGTGTGGACGTCAGGAATTGTCGGAACAGGCCGAAGAGACTATTTTATGTTTCCGCAGTGAAGAACGGGACCCGGGATGAGCATCGGCGCAGGCGGAATTGAAAACGGAAAACCGAATCAACACCGGTGGCCCACAGACACCACCGGCAGCGCCGGTGGCCGGAGGCAGCGCCTGGCACCGGCCGACCGCCCGGAGGGGGCGGTGCCCCGGTGCGCCGCCTGGAGAAACCGCCGCGGCTGAAGCCGCGGTGGCGAGCTGGCGGATCCCGCAGCCGTGCGGGATCCAGGGGGAAGCGGCACGTGCCACGTCCGCGGAGCACCGGCTCGCTGGCCAAGCCAGCGAGCCCCCGGCTGAGCCGGGCCGGGTTGCGCCCAGTCGGGTCGACCCGGTTCGGGCCGACCTTGGGGGGGTTGGGTCGGGTCGGTACGGGCCTAGATCCCACGATTTCGGACCTTTTTGATATTTTTCCCATATCCTGGGCTACGGACGTCCGGTCGATGCACCGTCAGTGGCGATGCGATCCTTGGACCGAGACGGTCGTTTTGACATCTCACACTCAAAATTTCGGAATACTTCTGGTTCGGCTGTGTGGGTTCGTACACGAAACCAACCGGGCCCTCGGAGCGGAAACGCTCGTAACTTGAGCTCCAGACGTCCGATTGATGTGTCGTTGACTTTGTTGGATTCCTCTTGATGAGACGGAACTTTTGACATACTCCACTTGAGGTTTGGATACCGTCGGAGTGCGGTCGGGTTGGTTCGCTCACGAAACCAACCGGGCCCCTAGAATGAAAAGGCCAATAACTCACAGACCGGGCGTATGATTGACGTGCCGTCTGTCTCATTGATCTCCCCTTGATGGGAAGGAACTTTTGGAATACTTCAATTGTGTTTTGGATGCAATTGGATATTGGACAGGTTGGATTGCACCAGAAATCCAACCGGGCCCCTAGAACGGAAATGATGATATCTTTCAGACCGGACGTCCGTTTGATGAACCGTCAGCGGTGTTGGTGATCACATTGTGAAATGGTCTCTATGAGTATACCCTATGGGAGATCGGGGTACAGTTGAGATATGGCCGGGTTGGTTCGCACATGAACCCAACCGGGCCCCTGGGACGAAAAGGCTAATAACTCACAGACCGGGCGTCCGATTGACGCGTCGTCTGTTGTGTTGAGACCCTAATGACGAGGTGGTACTTTGAGATACATCTTTGTGGGACTTTGTGATACTTGGAGTATTGACCAGTAGCTCATGGAGCAGTCCCTCCTAGAGATGAGCTTAAAGAGTACGAAGACCTTGTAGACGACTGAGTCCTGACGACTGCCTGACCGACTCGACTTGGAGTGAGTCGACTAGCCCAGTGGACGGAGCACCCGGTATTTGGCAGCAAACCCACGGCGGAGGGAGCGCCTAGTAATTGGTAGCAGACCCGTGGTACTCGACCGGAGGAGTACATCTGTAGGCGATTAGGGGGAGCGCCCAGTATTTGGCGGCAGACCCACAGCGCACAGAGTGCCCAATATTTGGCAGCAGACCCACGGTACTCAAGAGGAGGAGTACCTCAGCAGACATAGGTTAGTGAGCATTACCTCAGAGTCATGAGGGGATCATTGTACACTCCAGAGACAGGGCTCTTTAGCAGTTACGGTTTTGATAATGAAAATCCTGCTTTGATCTGAGTCTATGACCTTTGTGTTTACCTCATGATTGAGATGGGTCACTTGAAAACTTAGGTATATGTATGGGCATATACCTAGGTAGTGGATATCCGTTGATTTCATAATCTTTTTGTTACCTCATGTTACAGAATAGATACTTGATAACTTAGGTATATGTATGGGCATATACCTAAGTAGAGGTTATCTTTTGAGATATTAATTGTGGTTATCCTTGTTGGTTTTAGTGAGACCTTGAGGGTCTCGGGGTCCCTACTGAGTATCGTTATACTCACCCCTGCACGGGCTATGCCCGCACATCGTTGTGTTGGTTGCAGACGACGGGCAGAGCTGACAGAGGCCGAGTGTTCGAGGACTAGATGGTACCCGGAGGTGGACCACACAACAAGTCAGTATCCGGAGGTGGAATTCATGGCGAGACGACCCTCGGAGGGGGTTGACGGGTGAGAACATTGAAGAGTTGTGCTATCTGTACCTACCCTTCAGGTAGGATCCCTGGTGGACGATCCAGGAGCTCCGCTATCTGTACCTACCCTTCAGGTAGGATCCGAGGAGGGCGACCCAGGAGCTGCTTCCTTTCTTCCAACTGTTTGTCTTTTTCTGTTGTACTTTCGTTCAGTTGTAGCTGTACTTTCAGTTGGGTTTGTATTTTGGCCCATTTACTTTTCATCACTTCCTATTTTACTTAGTGTTTTACTTCTTCTTGTACTCTATGGTGTTTTGTTTACTTTTATAAAGGCAATGCCTTCCCAGTTATCGGGATTTACGCCTTTGGTGCTAGTCTCCAGCCCCTGTCCTATGGAAGGTGGGCTTGGGGTAGTCACGGAACGGTCCCCGAGGACAGGTCGTGACAAATTGGTATCAGAGGGAGGTTCTACCGCAGAACTTATAACTTTGATATTTTCATTCTATGAAGCAATAGTACTAAGGGTACCGAGTGTGGCCTTCAGTTCAGGGAGTCCAGTGTTGGTGCGGGCGGCCGACGTATCCATACACCATGACCCTGGCAACTGATTTCCGAATTTGTGCACGAAAACACTAATTGAGTGTGTGTTTCCAGAAGTTTTTAGAAGTCATCTCAAACCAGGTCAGCTCACCAGGTATAAATCGTTTGACCGTGTCATGTTTGTTTCTTTCAGAATGCCTCCCCGCAGACGACTAGCTAGAGCCCCGAGAGTTGTTTGTACTGACAGATCACCGAGCGACGTGGCCTCAGTACAGGGCCCTATCCCAGTTGAGGCACCAGCGGTACTTCTACCCGTTGGGCCACCGATACCACCATCCCCAGCAGTAGAGGGTGCACGTTGTTTGAGCGCACTGCACGAGTTCCAGTGCCAGAGGCCACCCAGGTTCAGCGGAGAGACGGACCCGCAGACGGCTGAGGATTGGCTGGAGGCTGTGGTGAGAGTCTTCAGGCTAGTGGGGATGCCAGCAGATTTCATGGTGATCCTTGCTGCCAGCCTACTTCAGGCAGCAGCAGGCAGATGGTGGAGCCTGATGCTTCATATATATAAATAGGAGACACTTCTGTGGGCAGACTTTGAGACCCTGTTCCGGGCTGAGTTTGTGCCAGCCACCCTTCGAGCGGTGCGTATACAAGAACTGCTACATCTACAACAGGGTAGCATGACTGTGGCGTAGTATTCAGCGAGGATCACAGACCTCTCTCGCTACTCCACAGATATGGTATAGGGCCCGTTCTTCAGGGCCCGAACCTTCGAGCAGGGGCTCAGGCGAGATATTAGATCTTCTGTTGTTTCTCACAGCATTCCGACACAGACAGGGGTGTTGGAGAGAGCCCTCTTATTGGAGAGTTTCCTTGATGAGCAGTCTCCAGCAGCAGGACCCACCACAAACAGGCTTGCGGCAGAGTCTTCTGCAGCAGGCAGTAGACAGATGACGCAGAGGTCCAATAGGGCCAGACCTACCGGTGGACTACTACACGACTCAGGTTCAGTTGTGCGGGGGCACATGGCACGTGACTGTCCGACCCACCATGCAGATGATCAGTAGTTAAATGAAGAACCTCCCAGGAAAAGGCAGAGGTTCAATCAAGGCAGACCGCTAGGAGCTGAAGGCCGAGGGAGGGAAGCTGGCCGTGCAGCTGGAGGTGGACGACGCTTTGAGGTGTTTCCACCACCACCACCAGGAGGTCCACCCCAACCGCAGGGAACAGGTGGACGTGGGAGAGCTCTGCTTCAGGCAACAAAATCTTACGACTACGGAGCTCCGGAAGAGAGTGGACAGGAGCGGAACTAGTGGTGTATATCTAGTTTCATGTTGTTGTTGTTACATTTGTGTCTTTGTACCATGAGCTGCAATAATATAAAGACACTTACCTTTTTGAAGTTTTCTTTCCTGTCCTTTTGTTTGGTTGGTACTGAGTGGTCCCGGTTAAGACTGTTTACTTGACCATCACTTTAGAGATTTCTACTGGAAGAGACCCAGTGACCTCACACTGATGCCGATAGTGTGACTCGGCCCTTGGAGGCGAGAGTGACAGTTGGATCTCTTGGTAGTAACGTCGAGGCCTTACGATGTCGTCCATGGCATGAATACATCATTCATGTCCAGATTGACTTTATTTGGAAACGAATGTGGTTCATCCAGGGGATGAGACCGGATTTCTCTTATCAGCAAAGAAGAAATCATAGCAGCTCTTGTGAGACTAGAGAAGGTCCAAATCATTCAAGAGCGAATGAGTACAGTACAGGGCCGATAGAAGCCTTATGCTGACAAGAATTGGAGACCTCTAGAGTTCGAGGATTGACGATCAAGACCTTATATGGGTTTCACATCGACATGGTTTACGGAGATGTGGCCAAGGCAGAAAGTTATCTCCGAGGTTCAGTGGACCTTCTTAGGTCCTCAGCTTGGTAGGAAAAGTGGTTTACCGCTTGACGCATCCACCTCAGTTTCACCTAGTGCACGAAGACTTCCACGTATCTCAACTGAGGAGATACGTGCGTGATCCTTCACATATCATCGATCTTAGGGAGTAGGATGTCGATGATAGGGCGACATACGCGGAGGTTCCAATGGGGATCGAGGATCGATAAGAGCAGATCCTACGGGGACGGACGATTCCTCGGGTGTGCTTTCTCTGGAAGTACGGAAACCTCCAGGTGAGCACATGAGAGTGGGAGGCTCAGATGCGTGCTCAGTACCGCTTTGGTATCCCTAGTTTGTGTTAAAGCTTTATGAGGACATAAATCCCTGAGGTGGGAGTAATGTAAAGACCTGTAAAATTCTAGGGAAATTTTTTCTTAATTTTCATTGTAATTTTATAAGAACGCAGTTTCTAACGGCGCCTGATTTCGAGGCTCGATGTGTCCGGAATCAATTTTCGAAGCTTAGCTCGGGTACGTTCAGTGAACAAACGAGCGGGTTTTTCTATCTTTTGAACCGGTACTCGGAATTGAAATCCGAGGACACCGATGAACTCACAGCGCCGGTATTTTCTTAAGAGGAATTTTATCGTAGGTGCGTTTTCTTGGAGGAGAAGTTAAATTTTGGGGTTTGAGGAAGAAATAAATAAAATTGTTAACAATTTTTTTTGTTAACCGAGGGAGTTAAATTCTACCATGGGAAGTTGTTGGTGGGACCCACAACCACCCAACTTCCCATGTGTGGATATGTGGGAGGTGGGGCCCACACGAGACCCTAACCCCCCTTGATCTTCCCATAACCCCCTTGACCTCCCATAACTCACTTCCCTCATATATTTTGTAACTCCACTTCAACTTGTGTAACTCTCCCCTCTCTCCTCTTTAATTTTGCCAAAACACATCTTAAATTAATTGATTAAACCTCTTCAATAAATTTAACTAAGTGTTTGAATTTTTAAAGAAGTTTGAATGCATGGAAAAATAACAAAATAAGGAGAGGCCTCATTTTATTTTTGTGAGTTTTTTTGTGTGAGAGAATTTGGGAGAGAGCTCTTCCCTCTTCTGAAGAACATCATCTCCAAACGAAGAACGACCTTCCGACTCGGAAAAGAACACTCTACGTTTTCTCTAATCCTTTTTCTTCCTATTCCACGACAAGGAATGGGACGCCGACTGTGGAGACCGACGCCAACAACAACGTTCTCCTTCTTCTTCTGAAGTTGACAGAAGCGATACCTTTCTTCCGCGACACCCGACTACCCCGACGTTCGACTACCGCGACGTTCGACTTCTGCGACTCGACGACGTGCGACGTCAATTTCGAGGTAGGGAAATTTATTTGGTGTTCTCTTATCTTTTGAGAAAAGAATGACGAGCGCGGACCAACCATTTCCAGGTTTATTCATGGATCGTTCGTTCATGCAGGTTGATGTGAGGTTTATTGATTTTTCCGTGAAATATTTCTTTGTCGTACGTCGACATCTATTTGATGGCTGCATGCTATCATTATAACGGGAGGAGGTCGAACCTCACAAACATGACCGACCCTCCTCCCCCTTGTTGTTGATTATGTTGTGGTTAGGATGATGGAGGCACGGTGCGACGACACCGCGCGGGAACCTGGGGTGATGCGGCAAGGACGCGCGGCGCCATCACGACGCGCCCTCAAGGCCGAACAATAGTGTGGTCGTAGTTGGGGCCGCGAAGTGAACGGAAGACTCCGCAGTTGTTTCTTTTGACGTGCGGATCTTTGGGCATTTTCGGAATGGGCCTCAGAGATGTTTATGTTTCCGCAATGAAGAACGGGACCCAGGATGAGCATTGGCACAGGCGGAATTGAAAACAGACCACCGGAGCAACTCCGATGGCCCACGGACACCACCGGCGGCGGCGGCGCCCCAGCACGCCGCTGGGAGAAACCGCCGTGGCTGAAGCTGCGGTGGCGAGCTATCGGATCCCGCAGCCGCACGGGATCCAGGGGGGACGCGGCTCGCGCCACGTCCGTGGAGCACCGGCTCGCTGGCCGAGCCAGCGAGCCACCCGGCCGAGCCGGTCCGGCTTTGTAACAGCCCGAGTTTTTATGAAAAATATTCTTTTTAATTTTATTAATGTATTGTGTTGTACGCTACACCAAAAGGAGCTTGCACAACACGCATCTTTGACTTTCCTTTCATTACACGCAATCGCAACCTTCCTCGATAGCGTGTGTAGTAGGCAATACTGAGTTTCACGAAACAACGATATGCTATTAAAATATTATTAAAACTAGCCGTTATGAATAGTAATAACCACTTTTTAAATTTTAGAAATTTTAGCTCTCAAAATGGACTTCATTTTTGGATTCGAAATATCGAATTTAGCCTAAGGGGAAATTTTGGTACTTTTCGGATAACTTTCATATTCTGATGAATAGTGAAAATTACTAAATTATAATTAAAAACAACTTTTTTAATCGAAATAATTAATAGTGATAAATTATTAATTTGAGTGGTTTTAAAGTATATTTAGAATATATTTTTACAATTTAATACAATGTTGGTCATTGAATGTAATTTCACATTTAAACCAGACATAATCAAGTGTCAATCTTTTGATAGATATTGTTTTTTTAAAAACACGCTATTTGTTTTAACAACGGGATTTAATTATAAAATTAATTAATGAAACATCTATGATATTAATTTGGTAAAATAGACTTTATTTTTGAATTCGGAATATGAAATATAGCTTAGGCTGAAATTTTGGCATTTTTCTAAAAATCATCAATTTTTGATGAATAGTGAAACTACTAAGTGGTAGTTAAAAAAACTGAATTTTTCATAAAACGTAATTTTACCGCTTCTGTGAATGGAATTTCAAAAATCCGAGAGACATGGTTGATGTCAGTAAGTAAAATGTGGTTCAATGAGATGAAAATAATTTTTGGTGAATAGTAACTTTTTACTTTTATTTACCACGGTTAAAAGTAAATAGGGTAATTAAGGGTAAAAATGATATTAATATTACCCTAACACATGTCCTAATCCTATTGGACAAGTGTATCTCGACCAAAAACAACCTTAACTGTAAAATATTATCATTTAGGCCCACTTGGATTAGATTAGGATATTTATTATTATTTAATTCAAAGAAGAGTTAAAAGAGTTAAAATCAAAGTTTATTTACTAAAACACTTTTAATATAGGGTTTTAAATAAGATAAATTCGATTTTAAATATTCATTAGAAAGATAAAAAGATTTCCTACATGATGGTATTTTATTTGTAATTTTTAGACATCATATAATTTAATTTATTTATGACACAAAGATGAAGCAGTAATTATCATATTAATGAAATATTGACATAATTGATATTATAAAATACCAAAATAAATGTAATTTAAGACTTTTTATGAATTACACTAATTTTCTAGGTTACTATGATATATTAGTGTTGATTTAATCAACTTGGTTCGAACATATAATTCTGTTATGACTTTCACAAAAATCATATATCAAATAGTGTCAAAATTGACACAAAATAGTTTTTAAATCAAATATTATATTATTAATTGTTATTTTATTCCTAAAAATCTAAGGTTCGGCCAAATGACTTAGATAAGGATATATTTATTAATAATATACAATTTGGGGTTCGTTTGGCATGTTATAGTAAGTGTATTAACCATATAGTGAAAGAAAACAAAAAGACATGGTAAAAGTTAAATTATTTAACTTAGAGTTAAATCTAATTGATAAGGTTAAAATAATACACTAAACTTGTCTAAATCCTATTGGATGATAGTATTTCGACCCATCCCAACTTTAGCTTCGAAATAAGACCCTTTCGATCCATTATAAACCGATTTTGACTTTAATATAAAATAATATTTTGAGATATTCCTAAGGTGCCCCTCTCCTCCCTTATAAAAAGGCACCTCCTCCCCCTCCTCCTCACACCAATTTGAGCACTCAAGCTCGGCCAACCCCTGCCATTTTCTCCTCTCCACTTCCCTAGAATAATCCTAGAGGTCCTGGTCTTCTTCAAAGACCAATCTGAGTTCCCTAAGTGGAGGATTCAAAGAGGCGTTCCAAACAAGAGGTAATATCCATTACCGATCTTTTCAATTTCTTTCTTCTTCAACTTCTTCTTCTTTAGTTGTTTCATGATAAAGTAATAACATCAGTATTACTTACATACTGATATGTTATTATGAAACAACCCTAATTCACCTTCTATCCATCCTACGGAAAAATGAAATCACCGCGCGTGCGTACGTACGGAATACCGTCTCCACGCCGTGGTGTAATCTATTTTCCTCCACCACCTTAATTGGATGGGTATAAAGGTGTAATGAGTAACTATATATGATTATTATAAAGTGATATTGATACTGAAATAGTATACATACACTTCAACATAATTCCACGACCATGGGAACGATATCATCGCTTGTGCGTACGTACGGACTACCGTCTCCACGACGCGATGAGATTCATTCTCAATGATAAACCATTCATGAATGATTATAAAGTATATATAATAAGTACTAATGAAATATATGACCTAATAATGATACTGGAATTATTTATATTTATATGTATGTCATCTACTTAATTCCATTCAATTCAATAAGGAAACGAAAACAGCGTTCATGTGTACGTACGGACTACCGTCTCCATGAACGGTGTATTTATTTCCATTTACTGATTTATTATATATGTGTATTATGAATATATATAAATATAAATCATGTTTCATATTCTGGAATTAATTAATCATGATCTAAGTAATCATATGAATAATTACAAGTTAAAAACACGAACGACAAATGAGACGATTTTACCCAAAACGCTACTTTAACATGAATTTACAAAAGAACGGGTAATATAAAGTCATAAGTGGACCATATATGATATAATAACAATGAATATGATTCTGGAATAAGTCAATAACATGATTTAAATCATTATACCGTAGGTTCGGACACTCACAAAGCAAGTCGGACCTAAGGTAAGGGGAAATATCACAATCTCATTTTTATCCGAGATTGTTTATTCGTAAGTATTTACTGGGGTGTATTTTATCATCCACATCCATGTTTCATCAATATATAATATTATTTCCATCCACCTACAATTGTTTAAATCCATTTTTACCTTTCGGTGAGTTTTTAGTAAATGAAATGAAAGGAATCTTTTGTCGTTTTTCGTACGAGGTACTTTTTGACTTTTTCGACAAAAGTACGAAGAATGTTTTTTTAACTTATACGGCATGAATGGATTTTTAAAACATTATTTCCAAGTAGCTTCCTTTACAAGTTTTCAAGTTTATTTTTAATCAACTTCTTTTAGTTTAAAGTTGTATGACATTTTAAGAATGGAAAAAAAAATTTGAAGTAGAAAGGATATTTTCCTCAAGAATGGAGTTCAAGTATTTTATCAAAATTATTTTCCATCTAAGATAATAAAAGGGTTCTGTTTTTATCCCTATTATTAAATGGATTTGATTATGTTGTGATGGAAATATTTTTATGAATTCCTTTATCTTATATGAATTGTTTTATGATGTCATGTTGTTTAAGAATCCCATTTTTATTACATGGGTTACGCTATGATGTATGGTTTATGATTATGTGGAACACATAAGAAAGGATTCATTATAAGATGGGTGGGACCTATATCTCCCTCCAATGCATTGGGTAAAGATTTTATATCTCATGAGATAGACAGGGCTGGAATGGTAGGTTATATCGGTTCAGTGAAACAGGACTGAAATGAGGGTTACTCGATTCAGAAAGGGACTTTGTCCACTAAGAGAGTCTTGGCAATGAGTCTTTACTAACAAGAAATGATTCTCTATGATTATGTGTGAATTCCACAAAGTTTCATGTTTTAAGTTATGATTATTGTTATTACATTTCACTGCCATGATTTACCCCATGTTATGAAATTATGATCTCTTTTACAGGTTAAGATTTCCAAAAGTTATGTGCTTATGTATATGATGTGATTGATATTTCTTTTGTTTACCCTTACTGAGCATTTGAGCTCACCCTTTTATGTTTTCTTTTCTCCAGGATATATAGAAAAGTTTTAGGTAAAAAAAAGGGAAGATCCTTATTGGAGATTTTGAAGATCTTTCACCACGATTAGAAGATTATATTCCGAGTTTCCAAAGACACTAAACTATTACGATCCTTGTGTGTGTGTTTTTTGTTATATACTAAGTATTCCGCAAATGTAATGTAATGTCCATGTACGTTAAGCTTCGGGTCGTTACAGGCTTGGGAGGACTGGGCTGGGTCGCGCCCAGACCGGGCTGCGCTGCGCCGTCCGGGCTGGGTCGCGCCCAGTCGGGTCGACCCGGTTCGGGCCGACCCAGGGGGGTTAGGCCGGGTCGGTACGGGCCCAGATCCCCCGATTTCGGACCTTTTCGGTATTTTGCTAATATCCTGGGCTACGGACCTCCGATCGACGCACCGTCAGTGGCGATGCGATCCTTGGACCGAGGTTGTCGTTTTGACATATCGCACTCAAGGTTTCGGAATACTTCGGGTTCGGCCGTGTTGGTTCGTACACGAAATCAACCGGGCCCTTGGAGCGGAAACGCTCGTAACTTGAGCTCCGGACGTCCGATTGACGTGCCGTCGACTTTGTTGGATTCCTCTTGATGAGACAGAACTTTTCGTTTACTCTGCTCGAGGTTTGGATGCTGTCAGAGTGCGGTCTGGTTGGTTTTCTCACAAAACCAACCGGGCCCCTGGAACGAAAAAGCCAATAACTCACAGACCGGGCGTCCGATTGACGCGCCGTCTGTCTCGTTGATCTCCTATTGATGAGACAGAACTTCTGGCATACTTTGCTTGAGTTTTGGATATAGTTGGATAGTGGCCAGGATGGATTGCACCCAAAATCCAACCGGGCCCCAGGAACAGAAAAGCTGATATCTTTCTGACCAGACGTCCGTTTGATGAACCGTCAGCGGTGTTGGTGATCACATTGTGAAATGGTCTCTATGAGTATCCCCTATGGGAGATCGGGGTACAGTTGAGATACGGCCGGGTTGGTTCGCAATGAAACCAACCGGGCCCCTGGGACGAAAAGGCTAATAACTCACAGACCGGGCGTCCGATTGACGCGCCGTCTGTTGTGTTCAGACCCTTATGGTGAGGAGGTCCTTTGAGATACATCTTCGTGGGACTTTGTGATACATGGAGTATTGACCAGTAGCTCGTGGAGCGGTCCCTCCCAGAGATGAGCATACGGAGTTCAGAGACCGTGTAGACGACTGAGACCTGACGACTGCCTGACCGACTCGACTTGGAGTGAGTCGACTAGCCCAGTGGACGGAGCGCCAGTTATTTGGAGGTAGACCCACGACGGACGGAGTGCCTGGTAGTTGGCAGCAGACCCGCGGTACTCGACCAGATGAGTAACTCTTTAGGCTATTAGGGGGATCTCCTGGTATTTGGTGGCAGACCCACAGCGGATGGAGCGCCCCGTATTTAGCAGCAGACCCGCGGTACTCGATAGGAGGAGTAACTCAGCAGAAATAGGTTAGTAAGCATTACCTCGGAGTCGTGACAGGATCACTGTACACTCCAGAGACAGGGCTCTTTAGCAGTTACGGTTTCGATAATGAAAATCATGGTTTTAGCGGAGTCTATGACCTTTGTGTTTACCTCATGATTGAGATGAGTCACTAGATAACTTAGATATATGTATGGGCATATAACTGGGTAGTGGTTATCCGTTGATTTCATAATCATTGTGTTACCTCATGTTTGAGATGAGATACTTGAAAACTTAGGTATATGTATGGGCATATACCTAAGTAGAGGTTATCTGTTGGGATATTCTTTGTGGTTATACTTTTTGGTTTTGGTGAGACCTTGAGGGTCTCGGGGTCCCTACTGAGTATCGTTATACTCACCACTGCACGGGCTATGCCCGCACCTCGTTGTGTTGGTTTCAGATGATGGGAAGAGCTGACTGAGGCCGACTGTTCGAGGACTATACGGTACCCGGAGGTGGACCACATGACGAGTTAGTATCCGGAGGTGGACTTCATGGCAAGACGACACTCGGAGGGGGTTGATGGGCGAGAACATTGAAGAGTTGCGCTATCTGTACCTACCCTTCAGGTAGGATCCGTGGTGGACGATCCAGGAGTTGCGCTATTTGTACCTACCCTTCTGGTAGGATCCGAGGAGGACGACCCAGGAGCTGCTTCCTTTCTTCTAGCTGTTTGCCTTTTTCTATTGTACTTTCGTTCAGTTGTAGTTGTACTTTCTTTTGGGTTTGTATTCTGGGCCATTTACTTTTCATAACTTCCTTTTGTACTTAGTGTTTTACTTTCGCTTGTACTCTGTGGTGTTTTGTTTACTTTTATAAAGGAAATTCCTTCCCAGTTATCAGTATTTACGCCTTTGGTGCTAGTCCCCATACCCTGGCCTATGGAAGGCGGGCTTGGGGTAGTCACGGCACTAGCCCCGAGGACAGGTCGTGACCCTAGAGAAAATATTTTAGGCTTTGGGGAGTAGTGGATGGGAAAAAGTTGTCATGGCAGTTTATCACCTCACTAGATATGTTGATCAAAGGTGGTAAATGATTCAAAACACAAAGGAGGATGAAGAAGCTTCAAGTATGGAATAAAGGGAGTTTAAAGATATTTTCATAGAAAAATACTTTCCTCATGACCATCAGGCATATATAGAAAGGAAATTTCTCAGTCTGAGGCAAAAGAAGGATGAGAATGTGGAAAAGTATAAGGCTATCTTTACAAGGTTAGAAAGGCATGCTGCGGATTCTATATATAACCTAAGAATTAATATTTATCTTTTCTTTGATAGGTTAAAACTATTTTTATGTTGAGCTTTAGTATTTCAATCCTTCTCGTCGTACGAAGATATTGTTCATGTGCTATCAAGATAGAAAAGGAAATCTCTAAATCTTATGACAATAAAATAAAGTAAGAGAAGAAGAGAACGGTGTAGCAAGAGACAGGTAATGGGAAAAATGGAAAGAAGGATTTTACATTATGTGATAGTTGTGGGAATAAACACCTTGGTACTCGCCTAAAAGGAATGGGTGTCTATTACAGGTGTGGTGAAAAAGGCCACCAAGCTCATGATTGCAATGGAAAGAAAGTTGTTGTCAACATTGAATGATATAATTGTAGAGAAATGGGGAATTATGCAAATGAATGTCTTAAGCACCAAGGAAACATACCTTAGAAAGGGACAAGGGAGAAAGGCCAAGTTTATGTTATTACTATAGTTGAAGTTGAATAATTATTGTATTTGTGTTTTTGGATTCAACAACTATATTCTGGTTTTAAGAATAATGTTACATATATAAGGATTATAATGTAGTACTTGTGGTTTTCAATATGGTTTAAATATGACTAAGTTAATCATATTTTCATTATGTGACAATAAGAGAAACTTTACTTTGTTTGGGGAATCTTATGTTACAATTGATTTTGGATTTTAGATACCTATTACAGAGATTCTGGACCGAGGAGTTTTGGATAACTATAATGTTTGTATTGTATTAAGATAAACTTTTAATAGTATTGTTTAAGGATAAAACATTTATTATGATTATTTTTTGAATATTATAATACTATATTCTTTGGGAAAGGACAACCTGCAGGTTGGCTGATAACCCATCGCGTCGGACAAAGCTGCAGGAATCAAACCCACAATCATAGTGTGAAAGGACTTTATTACCTACCACTAGCCTATAGGAAGTCCCTGGTTGTTACAAAATAATTTTCCTTATTTAAATGGTATATGATTATATATGGAACCCTATAAGATTAGGATAAATAGAGTATTTTTGAGTTCTATTATGTTTTGGAGTGAAAGATGAGTTAATGGTAGAAATTTATTAATGGATGAAACTCTAAAAATAAAGTATATCTCTTTTTGATCTTATCCAATCTCATAAATAAATTCCTCAACATTAAGAAAATAAATTTAGAAAAAAACATAGTCTGTTTACTTTTCTTACAGGGTAATCAATGACCTTTCAACCCATCACAAGTTTATGTCTTTCAGATCATGAACTTTCTCATAATAATATTCTCGGTCACTCTCCATCAGAACTTGACGATTATTTTTCTCTTCCATATCCATGTTTTCCTACATGGAACCCTAGTATCTGTTATTTTTAGTAACCTTCATACTTACCTTTATTTATTTTAAAATAGAGGCCTCATTAATCCATTTTTTATGTGGGATTTCGATTAAGATATTTTGAAATGTCAACCCCAAGTTTCCAATACCGAGCTTAAATTTCAAGGATGAAATTTTTTGAAGGATGGGAGAATATAACACACTAAGCTTCCATGGTATGCTTCTCTTTGAATAATTCAATAGTGTGTGTTATATGCAACTTCAAGTTCTAACACACCACAACCAGTCAAACTAGCTGTTGTGAATAATAGTACCCACTTTTTGAAATTTTATTAATCTTACCTTTCAAAATGGACATCATTTACGGATTTTTAATATCAAAATTATCATAGGGTTAATTTTTGGTACTTTTCTAATAACTTTCATATTTAGATGAATAGCGAAAATTACTAAATTTTACTTAAAAACAACATTTTTAATCAAAATAATTAATAGTGATAATTTATGAATTTTAATAGTTTAGAAGTATAATTAGATTATATTTTTATCATTTAATACAATTTAGGTCTTTATATGTAATTTCACATTTAAATTTTACATAAACAAGTGTCAATATTTTGGTATTTATTATTTCATAAAAACACGCTTTTTGTTTTGACAACAGGAATTAATTTTAAATTAATTTCTACCACTTCTATGTTTTGAATTTAGAAAAATATATTACATATTTTTAATAAGGAGATACAAATTGTGTAAATAAGTATCTTTTATTTTTAGACATTTTGAATAATTAGTTAGTTAAAAATTTTATTTACCATGGTTAAAGGGTAAATCCGATAAATAAAGGTAACAAAATAATATTATAATAATATTTAATTTACCCTAACACGTGTCCTAACACTATTTTATGATACATTTCCCACCATGGGCATCTCTGGGTTGATTTTGGGACCCCATGGAACCACTTGTAAGTTCTAATGACACTTTATATTAATTAAGTTAAAGTAAATACAAAAATGACATAAGCATATATCTTTTAGTAATACAATTTTTACATAGGGTTTTAAAAGTAATATCTTCAACCATAAATATTAATTATAATGATAAAAATATTTCCTACATAATGTAATTTGAATTATAATTTTTATAAATTGAATAATTTAATTTATTTATGACACAATGATGATGTAATATTTTTCTTATTAATGAAAGAATCAATTAAATGATATTATAAATACTAAAATAAATATAATTTGAAAGTTCATATGCCATACACAAATTTTATAGGTGACAATGACATTCTAGGATTGATTAAGTTAATTTTTTTTTGAATTAATAATGTTTTTGAGACTTTAACAAATATCAATTATTAAATAGTTTCAAAATTGTCATAAAGGAGTTTTCAAAACAAATATGATATCATTAATTGATATAATATTCATAAAAATATAAGGTTTGTCCAAAAGAATTATATAATTATATGTGTATAATTAATGAACCACTTGGTGTTATCGTGGAAGTATATAGTGTGTTTATTAACCATATAATATAAAAATACAAAGAGACATGGTAAATGTCATACTATTTAACTAAGAGTTAAATCTAAAAGATAAGGTTAATACAGTGACCCAAACCAGTCTAAAACCTATTAGTTGGGTGTTTTTCGACCCATCCCCACCTTATCCTTTAAATAATCCACTTTTGAGCCATTATAAACAGAAAATGATTTTATTATAGAATAATATTTCTATCATTTCCTAAGGTGCCCCTCACCCCTCTTATAAAATGGAACTCACCCTTCTCCCTAATTCACACCTTCAAAGCTATTTGGCTCAGCCCAACTCAGCCCAAATATGCTCTAAAATATCCTCCCTTAATCCTAGAGGCCTTCCTTTAGTTGTAAATCCATCTTAAAGAGCCCTTTTGATCAAATCAAAAGGAAGAACCCAATGAAGAGGTAAATATTTTATCACATCTTTCAAGTTCCTTTCTTCTTCCACTTCCTTTTTCATTGTTGTTTCCATTCTAAAATAATAAATCCAGTATCTTATATATACTGTGACGTTATTATAAATATGTTATAACCATATTCATTATACTATCCATCCTTTGAATGACATGTCACCATATGTGCGTACGTACGGCTTACTGTCTCCACGTCATGGTGTAATTGTTATTCAACACATTATTATTTAGATTGGTATAATAATGATGTGTAATTGATGTAAATAATAAATATAACAAGATAATTATTCTTTATATATGATATATCATCCAATTATATATTATTTTAATACCAAAAAAATGATATTGTCGCTCGTGCATACGTACGGATTACCGTCACCACGAACGTGATGAGATTGATTCCCCATCATATCCATTTATGACTAATTTTAATTAGATGATTAAAAATAATGTTTAAAGACTTGATATAATTCTAGATATGAATAAGATACATCTCATCCATAAAAAATATTACTCACATATAAAATAATATAAAGGAAAGCGAATCTGTTGACACCCAAAATGACGATAATACTAAGATATTATTAACAATGTAATGTTAAAAGATCATAAATGATATCATATTAATGTATATTATTATTGTATAATTTAATAACAATTATTTTACCATTATACAGGAGTTTAACCTACCCTCGACCAAGGAAAAGTACATGGTAAGGATTTATTTCACAATCTCTTCATTGTATTGCGTTGTTTATACAAAATTATCTACTGGGACCTCTTTGTCATCCGCATCCATGTTTCTCAAAAATGTATTCCAAAACATTTTTAATATTTAGTAGACTATGGGTTAAAGTCATTTATACGCTTGTTTTACTTTTTATAAAATGGTTTGAAAGGAATCTTTCCGTCGTTTTCCAAACAAGGTCATTTTTAACCTTTTCGACAAAAATTAAGGTAAGAATGTCTTTTTTTAACTTATACGGCAGGTGCGGCTATTTTCCATCGTTATAAAATCATCGAATCTTCCCTTAAAATCATATAATATTATTTTCAAAGTAAATTTTTTATTTTATAATTATGTGGATTTTTAATGATTTAAAAAAACTTATATTTCTCTCAAATAGTTTTGATTTCATCTATGTCAACATCCTTTGATGGATTTTAAACTTATTTGAAGTTGATTTATTATGATAAAAAACTTCCATATAGTATTGAAGGTTTTGTGATATGTTTGAATGTGGATGTGTTATTTTTATACCATTTATAGTTTGTGGATAAATTATTGACATTTCATATGCTATTTTTAATACGAATGTTTATGTTATGTTTAAACCTGTTCATATAAGGAATGCATTGGACATAGTAAGTGATAGGTGGATCCCACTATAGCTCCTCATTGTATCGGTAGGTCTCCTGAGACAAAATAGTTTAATGGCACAAGGTCTTGACAAAATATTTTTTGTAGTCTTGGCACAAGGCCTTGACTATGTGGTTATGATAGTCTGGCATTATACATTCCATCATTATGAATGTGTTTATTGATATTGCATGTGATTTTTCGACAAGTAGAATATCCCTGTGAATACGTAAATGGAATTATTTGATTTTATTTTTTCCATATTATGATGAAATTCAAGTTTAAAAGGCTTTTGTTTTAGTTATACATTGCCTTAAATGTTTATGCTTATTTTTGAAAGTTTCCGCTATATTGTTATCCTTAATGAGCATCTGAGATCACCCCTTTTATGTTTCATTTTTCCCAGGATGTAAAGAAGTATTTTATGGATGACCTCTAGGGATAGTCTTAGCGGATATAAGGGTGGAATATGGAGACTATGTGTTTGTATTTTTTCACTTTATGATGTAATGTAAGACTTATGAATGTATCTATTACTATCAAGGCTACTAAACTAATAGGTCTTTCGAGACTTGATCTTTTGTGATCATGACAATGTTATGTAATAATGCACCGACTCTATGTAACTGGGGTTGGGGCATTACAATTTGGGAAGCATTACTGGTTTGAAAACATTGTAGAACCTCTTTGGTCTGGAAACATCACTCATCTGGAAACATTGTTGAACCTCACTGGTATGGAAACCTCACCCGTCTAGAAAGACTGTTCATGAACTAAGAATTTGTCAAAGGAAAAGGGTTGTTGATAGAAGGATACTATTGTAAATAGCCTATTTTTCTAGTAACACTATTTATGAACTAGGAATTTGGAAAATTGTTGGGAATAATTCACCTTGACGTCCTAGAACACCTCTAACACCAGATTTCAATAATGTAAAGAACTAGTGGGGTCTAGTCCATTACATTTGACATATCTCAGAAAAATTATCTTCCCCAAGATTTAAAAACCAACCTCGATGAAAAGAGGGGTCTGAAAAACCACCCTGTAAGACACCTCTCAGTGGAAAGCCACCCTAAGTTGTACCAAAGCTGGAACAAAACCATGACATCCTAGAACACTTCCCCCAAGAGTTATCATATTTAAATAGCTACACCAACCCCAAATATCACATTGTACCAACACATGGGTTAGGGAGTTCCTTCCAACATGTCAGGAAGTTATCCTCTTTGGGCGGTATTGACTCACCTGCATGGGTTTAATCACATATGTATTAATGCGTCCGGATTAGGAGTCAGGTCATCCCTTCCCCATAAATTCGAACACATCACACACATCCAGAGAACAATGTAACAAAGAATCCATATCCAAAAATTTCAATCATAACATCACATCAAAGGTAAATAAATTAAAGCAACAAAGAAAACCTCAACACAACCAATTCAAACAGCTCTGGGTACAGGACATGCATCAAGGAATCCTGCTCCTATGTACACCCGCTCGAAGATTGAATCATCATCAACAACGATATCTCTCCAACGTATGATGTATTAGTCATCATTAAGATAATGAAGGATCTGTGATACATGGAAAATATCGAGTATATGTATCATCCACATGGAAAGTGCTACTTGATACACCATGACTGCAACATCTGCCAAAAACTTGAAAGGCCCAATAAACATGGGATAAAGCATACACTAATGACCAAAATAACGCTACTAAAAATGGGGAGTCACCTTAAGAAACACCTGATCCCAAAAATAAAACTACAATGGTATCCCCCTTTTATCGACATATGATTTCTGATGATAATCCACTGTCTTCATAATGTGACGAATCACCTGAACCATCTATGTTTCATTCTACACTAGTTCCAGTGGAATAATTTCTGACTCTCTAACCCTAGTACAACACAATGGAGAACAGAAAGTTCGGCTACACAAGGCTTTAAACGGTTCCATGATGATAGTGGAGTGGAAACTATTGTTGTAATCGAACTCTTTCAAGGGAAATTTCATCATCCATAAACCTCCAAAATCCTGGACACAAGAGAATAAAATGTCTTTAAGATCCTGAATAGTCTACTCAGTGTGACCGTTTGTCTACAGATGAAAAGTTGTGCTGAGGCATAGATGAGAACCAAAAGTGTGTTGGAGAGCTCTCCACACCCTAGAGGAAAACGATTTTCTCGATCAGAAATGGTCTTCCTCGAGACTCCATGGATTCTTACCACCTCCTCCAGATATTTCTTGGACAAAACATCCACTGATCTCTACACCTTGATTTCTATAAAGTGGGATTATTTTGTTAAGCAGTTCTCTTCCACCCAAATAGCATAATGTCCTTTGGGATCTCTACGAAAACCAGTAACAAATTACATTTAGATTTCCTCCCACTTCCAATTATGAATATCTAATGGCTGGATCAAACCATCGGGGACACGAAGCTCAGCCTTCACCTTATGGGGGACCAAACATTGAGACACAAACTCAGCAACTGCACGCTTCATCCCAGAACACCAATACTAACACTTCAAGGATTGGCACATCTTTGTCATGCTAGGATGCCACACTAATGGAGAAAAATGGAACTCTATGAGAACTATCTCATGCATTTCCAATGGAATATATAGCCTTCCGTGATACAACACTCAGTGTTGTTCATCCTCAGAACAATGATCAGGGGCCTCACCACAAACAACTTGGTCTCTCCAGACTTCCAACTCTAGATCCTCCAACTAGGACTCTTCCACCTATTGCTCCAGAGATGACTAAATCATCATCTAAAAATAAAACCTCTCCCCCAACTTCTCTCATATCGAGATGTAATGGTGACAGTTCTTCCATTACTCTCCTTGAATCACTGGATTCACGCACTGCATCACTATGTGACTTCCAGCTCAGTGTATCAGGTGAAACATTCCCCTTACTAGGCGCGCATGATATTTCAAAGCCGTATTCCTGTATGAACACCATCCACTAACACTTTCACAAGTTGCATTCATGCAGGGAGAAAACATACCTCGGGCTGTTGTGATCATTGAAAACCACGAAGCACTCGCCAACATGGTAATGTCTCCACAACTTCAGAGAAAACACCACGGATTCTAACTCAAGATCATGGGTGGAGTATTTACGTTCATGGGAATGCAACTGTCAATACCGATAAGAAACAACTGATCTCTTCTGTATCCGATCACAACCTAACCCTAGATGCGAAGCGTTATAGAGAACAACAAATGAAACTCCCACTTCTAGAATACAAAGAACTAGAGCACTTACTAACTTATCCTTTCGATACACAAATGCTTCCTAACACTAACTAGTCCAAATGAACACTTGATCATTCCTGTTCAATGCCAACAGAGGAGTCGAAACCTGAGATAAATTGGTTATGAACCACCTATAGTAGCCTATAAGACCAAGGAAACTTCACAACTCTTCCACTGTCTTTGGGGCTGCCCAAGACACAACACCTTCAATATTCAATGCATCCATAGCTACTCCCTACTAGGACAAAACATGAACCAAGAAAAGTACTTCTTGATCCAAAACTCACAATTTTACAACATCCCAAATAGCTGATGTTGATGAAGAACTCTCAAAACGGCGTGTAAATGCTATGCATGCTCCTCCTCAGAAGTAGAGTACGCAAGTATGTCATCAATGAAAACCACCACAAAAAATATAGGAACTCATGGAACACATCTTTCATCAATCCCATGAAAATAGCTAGAGAATTCATCACACTGAACGGATTTACAATGAACTCGTAATTCCCATGACAATAACAGAAAGTAGTATTCGGGATGTCCTCATCCTTCACACGCATCAGATGATATCCTGACCGCAATTTGATCTTTAAGAACAAACTTTCTACATTAATTTGATTGAATAAATAATCAATATGAGCAAGAGGATTGTGATTCTTCACTGTCACTTTGTTTAAGAAATGATAATCGATATACAACCACAAACTGCCATTAGCCTTCTTCATTAACAAAACGGTTGTGCCCCACGATGAAACACTCATCCAAACAAAACCACATTGTAACCAACCAGGAATCTATATATGTATCTCTTGTAACATATAAGGGTCCATCCAATATGAAGACATAGATATAGGAGATTCTCCTGTTTGTAGCTCGATCCCAAACTCGATCTCTCATTGAGGGGGTAATGCTACAACCTCTTCTGGAAAAAACATCAGGGTACTCCTCCATAACATTAGAAAATTCCAACTAATGAACCGATGAAGAACTCCACATCAGCTCATACATCATGGATGATAATCATGGGACACGGCACTAACCAATCCAAGTGTCTCGCCCGCCAAAAAACACCAATGGCTCTCCATCTACCTCAAGGAACACCACCTTTCCCCTGAAGAAATCCACGATAGCCTACACTGAATACAACCAATCCATGCCAAGGATGACATCATATGGTTGTATCCGTAAACATAGGATGTGTCCCCAAGAGTGGTGCTACCCCATAACTATCTCATAGTCTCTACATACTTCAAAAAAGTTAGTTTGACCTCCCACTAGCATAGTCAATGCCATGGGAACTGGAAGCCTCTATACCTCAAGTCCAAAAGCATGGACAAGGGAAAGTTATATGAAGGAGTGCATCACTCTAGAATCAAACTAGGCATATACCCAAGTAGAAAATAAGCATAGGGTACCTCTAATGATGTATGTCTCGCCTGAACCTGGAAATGCTAAATCATGAAGCTAACTGCGACATCCTCCCTAACCTCTCTTACCCGGATGACAACCACCACCATGGATGCAATGTACTCTCTGAGGATGGGGAGTATCATGGGAGTATCCTCTTCCTAGTCCTTCTTCTATCTTCTGACCCAAAGCTAGTGTAACCTACTACTGCTTCCTCGGCCAGAACAATATCAATAGAGGAACCTGGAGAAAAACACCTAGTTCATGATGACTGCTCTGAATGGTCGGGAACTCTCGCTGCTAATGACCTTTCGCTCCACAAGAAAAACAAGAACCCGATCACTTGTCTTAAGTCTGAGAGCCTCCACCCCATTAGAAATGAGATGCTTAGGGATGGGACCTATGCTCAGCTGAATGGAAACTATTTTACCCAGAAAATAGGGATCCTCAAAACACATCTCTACTTCATGTGGAATCATGATGAATCCCCTCTCGTCACAATTAAATTCTAGACAATGTCCTCTAAATGACCTCATCCCTCACCTTCACCTCAAGATATGTCTTCAGTATAAACAGGGTGACCATGCACTTGATCTCTAGACACAAAGCCTTCCTGAGAAGCCTCACCCTTGGCTCTTCATCTAGAAGCAGGTTGGAAGCATATCATAAAAGGTTCCTAAAATGGATTAAAAACTCTCGAACACTGGATCTCCCCTATAGAAGGGTAAGAATCTCTTGGTGACTGGACACCTTCATAGTTGAAGAAAGAAACTCGACTCTAAATGTATGTCGGAACTCCTCCCATGAGATTGTTGACTCCTTGGGATCCTGAGGAAAAATAACCATCACTGCCTCGTTTCTCCACACAGTATCATCACAACCAAAGACACCCAGTGATCCTTCCGAGCATGAATTGAACTTAAGCCTATCTCTACCTCCTCCAACCAGACTTCTATGAATCCCTCTAAGAATGAGCCCTCATACTTTTACATACTCTAGCATTGAAACTCCCAGAGTTTCATCCTCCATGTGTCATCATCATCAACCTCTACCCTATGATGATATGCTGGGATAGCACACTGGAAATATTCTATGAGAACCTGAAGAGGACATAGACCTAGATCCATTCCTTCAAAATAACAAATAGTTAGATCTCCTAAACATAGAATATGGTACACTCACCTTTAATTAGTTAATTAATTTCCTTTATTCAATTTATTTTAACCTATCCCAAGGTCTACCCATTTGAACATAGGAACAGAGAACAATGATGCATTATCCTTTCTTAGGAATCTATCATGTAACAAGTATCACCTCATTTAGTAGCCATTTTAATCTTAATGTTTTGTGCATCAGATCATAGGGGGTTGTAAAGGCTTATGTCTCAGCTAGTCTCTGGTGTTTACATCACTTGATAAACATGACGACCCCAATTTCCCTACCAACCCATGTAACCTAAATTGTGCCAAACACCAAACTCCATCATATCCCTCAACCAGACCACTGATACCACTCTGTCATGACCCCTTCCCCACAATTTGTACCACTCTTTGTCTGAAAATGTGAGAAGAGAGTTTATAACCCCTTCATTTTTCCTCTATTAGGCCATGGGTTGGCAACTAGCACCGAGGGTATGGTGAACACACAAATGGGAGGCATTATCCTCTAAGGGAACACATGTGAAATATATATATCAGATAGAAACCAACCAACTCCAACTCATACAAAAATATAAAATAAATATCAAGTACACATATTTAATGTCATGAAAATCTACAACAACTGAAAGGGGAAAATTGCAAGTTCCAAAGGAAAGTAAAAAAATAGCTACCACAAGTTATAACACCTCCTGTAACCCCAAGCTAGTAGACACCTTATTGATCTCTAACCTTCTCCAAGTGAACTGAAAAATAGTATATATATAAATAGGGTGAGTATGATACTATAGTAAGCAGGATCCTCCATAGAGAATCTCTTTCAAATGTAAACAAAGCATGCTAAAGCAAAATGAACAAAATGTGAAACTACCTCGTCACCTAAATAGGTATACTAATATCCTAGCCTCACCATGACTACTCTAACCAAGTATCGCATGAAAGATTATATTATATAATAAAGAATGTCAAAGGTACCATGCTACTACTACCCCACTGTTTTTCCTCTTTTTCCCCAACATCGCTCATCCTAAGACATATATCTCCAAAAAGGCTTGCCCACAGAAACCAGGGAGAAACATTAAAACATTAACCTCATGCCACAAAACTACCACGTCAATGTATACAAATTAACCAGGAAGTTTCTAGGAGCCACTACATCCCGCATAACGTGTATCATACATCAGACATTATACCTCAAGCCATTACAACCCACACACTGGGTAAGGATCCTCAAGTCATCAATGCCTATACACATTACACCTATAGTAGTCCATAGGAAACTATACCTAAAATATATGTGTGTGAATAACAACAATCCATTAGATCACTCAACACACATATAAGGAGAAAACTAATTGTTGTTCTTACCTGTACAAGTATCTACTAACCGAAGAGAGTGGGGCCAAAGGGGGTAGTCATCCATCAATCCTCCCACCAGAATGTTGGGGAAATCACCCCCCACCCAGGACTCAGAATCCCTAGGGTGTTAGTTTCCATAACTGACCAGGTGGAGTAGCGTATAGAAACACAAAACGTATAGGATATACTATATCTTACAACCACACTATGGTCATAACCTAGTATTATAATCAATTATATCTAATGTCTCTTGGACTACCTCCTGGAACATCTAAGACTATGAATCCTATAAGAACACAACCATTTAAAGAGCTTGATTACATTCCTTCGTTACCTTTTTATCAGTTGCACTTTATGTTCACTAATTCTTTAAGAATTAATTAACTATTAACAATTTCCACATTATATTTCATTAGAATCACACCAAAAGTCCACTGTTCTATTAAATTGAAACCTCATCATTGCATCCCAGTAAGCTCTATCCCCATAGGTAAAGATCAATTATACAATCATTTATTAACAAAAAATTTACTTTCCCATATTCCGAGGAATTATAGAAATACATTCTAAGCTACTAAACATAAGGGGGCCCAACAGGGTGAAGAGATAAAATACTCTTCAGGTATTTCCCGTATAAAGTAGAAGCATAGACCCATCCTCCATTGGGAAGTTAAACATAGAAATCATGTGGCATACCCCATGATTTATAACCCCTATTTTAAGGAGGGTAAGCAAACCATCTTCCATGAGCAATGCGGAAATTAAGGAATATAAACAACCAATAAGAAAGAGAAAGCTTCCAGACATTCTCATTGAACCCATTCTATTATCTCTGGTGTCCTCCCCAACACCCACATTGATAAACAAATGCATCTAGCCATTCTAGGTGTCAACTACTACCACAACCAATAGGCCTCCTTTCCCATACATATCACAACATCCTTCTAGGATCATGTCACAACATGAACAGTAGGAAAAAACAACATATCAATTGGTCTATTGGCCCCTAAAAAATGAATCAAACCTTTAGAAACAATGAGCTCTCACAGCTCTAATCATAAGGCTCTTGGCCTTCTGAAGTAACAGGGTAAATGAAAACCCTATGAGGAATTATATTTTTATCAAATATCTAGTTCTTTAAACCATCTAGAATTAAATTATTTATTATTTGTAGGATCCAACTATGGGTAACCGAAACTGCAAGCTATCATTGCTATCATAAATTTATTTAAGATACTTATTGCATGAATTTGATTAACATAAGATTACAAAATAAACAACAAGATTCATTTTCATTCCACTCTAACTTTAGACAAACAATTATAAATTATTTTTCAGCTTTACATTCTTTACCAATATCCATCACAAATGAAAATCTAAATAAAGCAAGAATAGATATCACAATATCTAGGAAAATAATAGGCAATAAAATATTATCGATATCAATTTATTTCTCTAATTCAAATGTTTATTAGGTCAATTACATTGTGATCCAGTGGTCTAAAACATGTTAACTCTACATTTTCAAGTAAAATAATAGAGTAGAAAAAAATCAACTTCCTCGAATAGTTCTGGACATTATTTATACGAGGAAGATCAACACAAAAGATTACAATATACTCCCCCATGACTATTGCATTCACCCGAGGATGTCGTGTAACAACTGCACCATCCGACAACCAAGAAAACTCCATAATAAGCATAGAGATCACATGCCATAGTTATGGAAATATAATATCACATCTAACATCTTAACATTAAATATTTTCTAATATAATAATATTACTCAGGCATATGTGTGGACTACTGCCTCAGCATAGTGACATGAAATTTTTTTAAATAATTTTTAAAAGAATGTTAATAATGATGTATTTCAGGAATATAATTTTTATTGCACATAAAAATAACTCTATCAAGGTGAATAAATATTTATTTTTCTTTCATTCCATCCATTAAGAAAAAATAAATATATTTATTTTAACAATGGATTTTTAATAAACATATAATAAATGACTATAGGTAAATCATACAAGGTATAAAATATATGATTATGGTTATATAATTTTAGTGCAATAAAATTAATTTTTTTTATAAATGAGGTTATAAAACAAATGAATGGCCTAAAATAGGATGTAATTATTTCTCGTAACATTTTTATTTACATAGGACAGATATAATTTTCACCAAATATTCTTGTCTGTGGTGTAATACAACCCCTCTTGATATGTAAAATCTAGAATCTATTTTTATAAATGGTATTTAATGTTTTATTTGATGTTATTCCTTTCATTAGTATTATTATTCAAACATTCACAAAATGGTAAGGTTGTATTTCACAATATCAACATTATTTGGGATTATTAATATTTATGTGTATCATGGGAAAGTTATATTATATTTCTCAAAATAAATATATTGTATACAACTATGGTTATTCTATAAATTTTTCAAGTAATATTACCATTTTCCCCTTATTTTTTACTTGTAATGATTGATAAAATATATTTTTTCAAATCTAACTGCATTTCCTTCTTTGGTCAAAAATCTATTTTTCCAAAACTAACTTCTCAAAAAATCCTTTCAAAAATGTTTTTAAAATTCTCCAAATAATTTATTTAATACTTTTTTACCAATTTTAGTTTTTTATAATTAAAATAAAAGTAATTTTCATATATTTTTTAAAAAAAAATTACCTTTTGGATTTTATGGAAAATTCAAAAGGAAACATTCTATTAACATGTATAGCATGAAGATTAATTCATACCATATTGAATAGTAAATGTTTTAAAGCTTCAATAATAGGTTTCAAATAATATTTTCAAATAAATTTATTTTCAAAATATTTTGTGATATTTTAGTTTTAAAAAAAATATTTTCATATTGAAAAGGTATTTAATTCTAAAATGAATTTACTAAATTTCTTAGGGTACTTATATTCATCACCGACATCAACCCATTAGTGAACATATGATACAATGGGTGTATATTTTATTGATATCATCCTTAGTATTTAATTTGATTGTTTATGATTAGTTTCACTTAAGATCTACAATTTTAATACCATTCACCATATAACTCTTCATGGTTTAGGATTATGTGTATTTGATTAGGGTATATATTAACATTTCTTATGATGGTTCTTCAAAAACAAATGTTTATACTGATTGTATTTCAACCCTTTCACATGAGGAATGCATTAAACTCAGTATTTCATTGGTGGATCCCTGCTATATGTATCCCCTCAATGCATCGATAGGTATCATGTGGAAAATCAATGGGCCAAATTAGATGGATTTTTACCAATAGATTTAAAATTTCTTTTGAATGGTCTCAATGGTATGTTTGAGATAATCAGTATTATGCATTACCTAATTATGAGATAAGTTATTAATGAGAATATGATTATACTATAAAGTATAATATCCATTTATAATTTTCAAGATCTTGTTCTTATTTACGTGGATTTATTTGGAATCTTTCATTACTTATTTTTAATATTCATATTATTGTTTAAATGGAATGTGTTTCAGAAATTTACCATTTTGTATCTATTATTATTATTTATTGAATATAGGATTCAATAAATAATTAAACATACTAAGAATCTAAGATCATCCCTTTATTATGTTTTATGTTCCCCAGGATTCTTGGATTTTTTTTTGATTTATACATGGGGATATGATAAGGATACATTTGTAATTAACAAATAAAATATGTTGTTCTTTTTTTGTTATAAAATGTATGTCAAATTCTAATTTTTATCCAGTTTTCACAAAATACTAAACAATTTAGTCCTTATAGATATGATACCATGTATCTAGGGCCAATATAATAAAGAATCCATAGATTATGGCATATTAGGGAAGGGATCTTTATAGATGGTATTATTGTTAGTTTAGTAGAAACCTTAGGAACTTGATTTTAGAAAATATATATCAGAGAATATAACCCTATGAATTATTTTAATGGTAATTCGAATTATATGATAACATCGTCATTTTATGGAAAGGGGTATATTATGTTGTCTTTCAATAAATAAATCATTTCCTGGATACTGTTAGTGTTCATGGGTCTTACACAAATATAATTAGGCGTAAACACTCTGAAAAAGGTGCATCAAAATAAATTTGACCTTTAACTATAACTTAAAAATGCGCCTTAATGTACACCTATATTTACACTACAAATGGATATATTTGGATTATTAAAAAATTTATTTAGAAAAAATTATAAAGTATTTTAAAGAAAATCATTTGGAAACATTCCCAAAGAAACCTGTTTATGAATATAAGAGTAGTCACGCATAATTTTTTCAATTTAGGTCAATTGTTTCCATGGTTTTGGGATTATCTGATATGATTAAAAATTTTATGGTCTAATATAGTGTATTCAATCATTTATAAATAATTCATAATAGAAGGAATTGGACCCCTATCAATAAACTTAATCCAAAGAATAAGAATGATAAGTTTTTAAGGGTGTAATCCAATCCTTTGAAGGGAATTATTCTCCAAAACATTGTCATCATATAAGGATATAGTATCCTGTGCTATCAAGATAGAGAATAAACTCTCTATGTATTTTATCTTTTAATAGAAAAAAGAGAAGAAGATAATTAAAGGAAAAAATTGGCTAATGGGAAGAAGGAAAAGAAGGTTTTTCCAATATGTGATAATTTGAGAAAGAAATAATTTAGTATCGGATTGTAGGGAATGGGAGTTTGAAATTAGTGCAGAGAAAAAATAAAACCATGATAATGATTTCAGAGGTAATTAGGAAACCTTTTATGCTCATTTTTCAACTATATGTATATGGGTAACTACATGAATAAATTTCCCAATCCTCAAGGGATTATACCTTAGAATATGCTAAGGGGTTAAGGCCAAGCTTATGTTATTACTATGGTTGAAGTGGAAGGATGAAATTGATTCTTTATTTGGATTAAATGATTTATTTTTAAAATATATCTATTTATTACTTAAATCATAGAATATATAAGGATTTTACTATATTGTTTTTCTATAAGTATTTGGAGACATATTTTGAATTTTACCGATGACCAAGAAAAGTGATACAGTGAAAAGTGAAAAATAAAATTAAATACACATGAATGAGGGACAAAAACACAAAATATTATGATAATGTTGACATAATAATTATAAATATATGTTTATGGTATTGTATAGGTATCCTGGAAATTGATTATAGATTGTGGAGTTTATTGAATATATGGATTTATGGAATATATTGAACAACCAAATATTTTATTTCAGAAAGAATTCGTGTTTTAATTAATATTTAATTTTAATCATGGTATTCACATATTTATTATTTTCAATAAAGAGATACCTAATTATTATTTGGAAAAAAATGTTATGTATAATTTGAAATTTTAGTGGAATCCCTTAAAATTTTTGGACTATGAATTTGGTTTTACATATTTTGGATGAGTCATTAGTTAAACTGTTTATTGAATGGATTAAGCGGAACATTAGGTATTATTGGAAATATTTTCAGGCCATTTTGTTCTTTAAATGTATTTACATATAGTATGATTGACTACTCATTATTGTATTAATCTAATGACCTGTTCATTGTTAATTGTAGTGCTTCATAAAAAAACACTATTGGATATTGATTTTTTTGAGTAAAAATGAAGTAGGAATTGATCAAAGAAATTCCAATTGATGATATTATAAGTATATTTTACATTTTTATCAATAAAAATGTTAATAGTATTCCTCAACTCTAAGAAAATGATAATTAAAGAAAAATTTATGACAATACCTTCATTTTCGAAAAATCAAATAAACTTTTCATTTTCTATTAATCATGAACATTATTATAATAAATGATCTCTATCACCCTCTATAAATCCTTGGTGGCTAAAATTATATTCAATGTACATTTAATCATCTACCACAAATTTTTTTCACAAATAAAATCCAAGAAATGCATTATTCTTTATAACCTTCATACTTTTGTCTCCCTCTTCTCAATAGAAACTTTTATTAACCATTTTTTCATTGTGGGTCTTCATGAGGGATATTTTAAAATTCCAAACCCTTTATTTCTGAGATCAAGATAAAATTTATAGGACACTATTTTTAGAATTTATACATGTAATACCTCTATATTTTAAAATATTTACATAATACTCAATAGTGTATATGACAAGAATCCCCATGATTAGAAGAGAATGTAACACCTCGTGATTTTAAAAGATAAGCATCATATTGGATTGGGTATATGACATGAAATACCAATATTATAAGATAATAAAAAATATAAATATATAAATATATTTCTTTTTAAATAAATTCAATCTCTTAGATAGCTTTCGACTCACGTAACACTAGGTTTGAAAAAAACTTGATACTCTTTAAAAATATTATTATATAAGAACGACCATTATAACCTAACTATTAAGTAGTGAGGTATGATTTCTAACAGATAATTTATAAAAAATATATGGTTTGAAAATGTATAAAATAAATTCAATGTTTATATATTGATTATAAAAAAATATGAATAATTTAAAATAAAAATAAATGTCTTCTAAAATCTGTGTTTTTCAAAAATGCGGCTTAACCACCACATGCACACATTATTAATAATTTATTTTTTCTAATTTATGGTATTTTTCTTGAAAATGTGAATTAAATTTTGGAATATATATTTCAAAATCATTATGCACTTTATTTTTTATAATTTTATGAAGAAATTCATTTTTGGAAGAATATTTGAAAATTATGATTTTTCTCAAAAACTGTCTTTTCATTAGAATTATATAAAAAATTAAATTACATATTAAATATGATTTAAATGTAAATTATTTAATAATATTTTATGTTATCTGATTATGTATCATTTAAATCAACTTTATATTTAATTATGATATCAAAATCTTTTAATAATTTGAATGTTTTTCTTTAAAAAACATTTATTTTAAACGTACATGGGGGTTTAATTTTAAATTAAATTCTTTCAATTTAGTGGATTAATTGGGAAATATGGATTATATTTTTTAGAATAAGATAATTTATATTATATCATAAGATCAACTTATTTTTTTACCATAATGAATAGGGAAAATAGTAAAACTTAATCACTCTAATTAAAATAAGAAGGGGATTAACGAGGGTTTAAAATAAGAAGATATATGATAAAAATGACCTACAAAATTCTTAAAAATAATTTTAATTTATAGAACATAAAACCTATATGTTACAATAATAATTCTTTTTTTGTATTTTTTTAATGATAAAAGAATTATAATCAATTTTTTTCAGATACTAACTGTCTCCTCAGCCCCACTTATAAAAGTCGCCACACTCCTCCCCTCATCACAATTCCAAAACCATTTTTTTGTCAGAGAAATATCAAAATAATTTTCTTAAACATATAAAAATATATTATCATACATTTATTGATCATAAATGCAATCTAATAAGGCTTTATGTATAAATATAAAAGGATTCCTTGATGTGTTTGTAAATTTATTAATGTGCACATTTGTTTCATTTTGTCTTGAACATAATGGAAATATTGTTCAACTATGGAAATATAATAACAAAATTATTATATATACTTTAATGTTATTATTTCAAGTTAAAAACCTGGATCCATATCCACTTTCTCCAAATGTGAAACTAAACTATTGATCATGTGTAAGACGGACAACCGCCCTGCGAACGGATGTAATTGTTTTCCCATCACAACCATTAAGATTTAATATAATGACAGAATAACAATATTCATATTATTTATATGAAATTATTATACTTATGGAATTATGATATCACATATACCATCTCTCAATCCATGATATGTGGGATACGATAATGCAACTCATGTGTGTGGCAGATAATTACCTCACGAAGCGATGTTATCTGTTTGATCATACAAATTACATGGATGGTAGTATAGTTAAAATTAATAAATTTATTTAATATTTAGGACCAAAACATAATTCTATAAATATAATATCACATAAAAATTATTACCTTCTAATCTTTTGGAAAACAATAACATTGTTCTAGTGTTTGTCTAGACTACTTCCTCCACATTGCTATGTGAAATGTTTTTAATTTTATTTTTAAAATTATGGTAATAAGGATGTATGTACAAAATTTAAATGATGAATATGAAATAATAATGTCTCTAAAAAGGTGAATTATTTTTTTCTCTTTCTTTCCACCTATATTGATAAAAAATGGAAATAACATTCATTCGTACATACGACTTTCCATCTCTATGAACGGTGTAATCCATTTTCAATCTCTAACATTTATATACTACTATAAATTCATATATAATGAATATTTATAGAATTTATAAAATTTTCATCATTATAAAATATTATGAAACCATAGAAAATTAAAATTAATGAAAATACCAATTCAAAACATAGATTAAAATCAAAGATCTTATTGCATAAAAGAATGATTTTAATAAATAATTATTAATAAACGGGTTTAAAAAATTATACTAAAATAATATATACTAAAATAAATGGGGTTATTTTTAAATAATATATGTATAAAATCCCAATATTTATTATACAGAAGGTTAAAACATATATGAAGTGATTTGAAACTTAGTTAAGGGTTTCTGGTCACACTTTTTATTCCTGGGAACATATGTCATATTCACCAATTATTCCATTTTGAGGTGTATATACTTCATCTTTTGATTATTTTTATCATGTAAATTTTTATCTCCCTTTACATTAAACATTAATTTAATTTTAATCTATCCATGGAGGTTATGACTCTAATTTAATAGAAATGGTAAGTGTTAGCTTCCCAATCTAATCATTATTTGGGATCGTTTATGATCAAGTATCCCTTTAAGGAATTATTTTATATTTTATAAAATAAATATATTTTATCATATTATTATTATTAAATTATTTTTTCAAGTAATTGAACCATTTTACTAACTTTGGTATATAAAATGAATAATAAAAATATTGTTTTTAAAATTTTGACACTATTTCTATCTTCAGTAAAAACCCATTTTTTCTATATAAAAATTTCTAGAAATATGTTTATCTTTGTTTTTAAAAGTCTAAAAAAATATTAATTAAACAATTGTTTTCATTTTTTACTTTTAAAAAAAATTAATGGAATCTTTATTTTATTTTCTAGATAATTTTTATTTCTATTTTACTGAAAATGAGAAAGCAACCTTTTTTAAGGTGTTTAAAATGATTGAAATTTACTCCAGCTAAAACCACTAAATTTTATAAATAATAATTTATAAGAATTGATTCTTATTTTAAAATAAATGTATATTAAAAATATTTTAGAAATTTTAGATTAAATAATGAATTTTTAAATAGAAATTTTTATTTTCCTCAAAAATATTTTTTATAATATTCATATGGTACTTCTGCACATCAAAGAAATCAAAACATTATTTTACCTGTGATACACTTAGGATAATTTTTATTGATACTATCCTAATAATTTCTTTGTTTGGTATATAATTAAATTTACTGAGGACATATAATTTAATTACAACTCACCATATTACTCTAGATGGTTTATGATTTTGTTTATTTGATTTGAGTAACTACTGACATGTTGTATGTTAGGTTTTCAAAAAGGATGTTGATTTTTATTATGTTTCACCAAATCCATTAATGAATGAATTGGAAATTGTACGTGATGGGTGGCTCCTCAAAATAGATATCCCCTTGATTTATTAACAGGTCTCATGAGAAAAATCATTCACCAAATTAGATGATTTTTACTGCATATTTAAAATATATCATGAAAGGTCTTGAAATTGGGTTTTACATATTTGAAATTATGAATTAAATCATTACGATGTATATTATATATTTCCATGTGATTATTTTTTCATTATAATATACATGGATAAGTTTCTAGATCATGTTATTATTAATATGGATTTAATTTTTGTCATCTTTTATTTCTACCATATTATTCTCAAGTTGTAATTTGAATGGAATTTATTTTATTTATATACAATTACATATTTATTATAATTATTTTTTCATTATAGCATATGTTCTATTCTAACCCCTACTGAGTATCTGACCCAACCCCTTTCTTATGTTTAATTTTACCCAGGATAGGACGAAGGTTTATTGTGATTATTATGAAGGGATATAGTAAGGGGAAATATTTCATTCTCCAATAAATTATTTTATCATATATTATTATTTCAAATATATATAAAATTCAAGTATGTATATTGTATACCAATACTACTAAACTATCAATACCTTTTTAATGTGATACCTTGTATCCAGTGCAAATGTAATAAAGTAACCACCAACTATGGGTTTCTGTGTTCAGTGTCATTACAATTAAATAGAGTAATTTAATTCATCGTCGATTTTTGATGAATCATAGATGATAAAAATATTATACTCGTCGTCGTTGGTACCCATTAGATTTATCATTTTGTCATTATTTTTATTTATATTTCCACATATATTGGTTCATCGATGTCTATGAAAACATGGTAAAAATCCACTGAAATATATTGGACCATTTTGATTTTTTACCTCAATCCATGTAAATTAATAACATGTTCCACATGTGTTATCTCGAAATATAACCCCCTTCCAATATCATGTATTGATCTAAGTGGACCATGACGTTGAAAGAGATTTATCAACAACATAATATCTAGTTTTGATTATTACTTCTGAGATTAAGGTTAATCATTGGAAGTCTATATCTTTTGTTCAAGTTCTATGATGGAATGGTTATGATTTACATTATACATTGGACCATTAGTCACTAGTTAGAAAATTGTGGCCCAATCTCTTTTCTATGTAGTTTTCTTAACATGTTTTTTTAGGAAGAAATTAATTAAGGCGGTAAAATTATAAAAACAAATTAACAACATTTAGGTAATTTATAATCTTTATTGATAATATTTTGTATCAATCTTGGTTCAGGTAATTTTTTCAGACATTTGAAAATTGTGGATGTTCTAAGGGGTAATCTATTTTAGAAAATGTTTAGGGGAAAACATGCGGGTTGGTCTAGAAAATCTTGCGTATTGTTTTAATTTTCTAGAGGGAGAACATATTTACTCCAATCTATGTGAACTACCCCCTAAACCATGAGGCTTGGGATAGTGGAAAATTCATTATTAGTGAATAGTTACTAAAGAATGTGGTAAAATTGTGAACCCTTCTCTAATGGATTATGATGGGTCGCATTGTTGGTGCACAATGCTTCTATAAAGGAGGCCAAACCATGATTCTTTAGGAATAATGCAAGTGGAGCTGCATGATTGGGTCAATATGTTTTACCAAAAATGCATCCTAAACCATAAAAATTGTGTGAATGGGTTTTCAATCAACCACATATTCTAACTAAAATCTACAAATTTCAATTAAAAATTAAAACACATCTTAATAAAGAATAATATGACCCTTTAGTTTTTTGATTCTATCTATAGTGGATTTTATCTTCTCTAACCACTTCCCCCTCAGATCGATATTGAAGTGGATGTGATTGATATTTTTAAAATTTTTTAAATCTCTTTCAATAGGAATCCACAATTACTCATTTATCAACATATTTATAGTGATGAACCCCCATGTTTTTGAGGGATTGTAACTTTTATTTTATTTTCCATAATTATAGGGATTCCTCCATGATCTTCCTCACCTCAGACTCTCAATTGGTGATTCCTATTTCAGTTGTTTTATTAAACATGTGACTAAACATAATAGGTTCTATAAGGATTTTCACTAAACTTGAAACGACGGTTTTCATTTTTCATTTTAAATTTATTTTAAATTTATTTCATTAAATTTGATGCATTTGATTCGTTATTTAAAAAGGAATATATTTCAAGAAAACACCTCTTTTCACTGTATTTGAAAATATGGGGGTATTTTGTAAAAGGTGATTAGAAATTATAATTGATTTTCTGAAATTTTATGTTGTTAATTCTGGATAAAAATGTATTTAAAAAAAATTAAATATATTAAATTAATGAAAACATATGATTTACTTTTGAAATTTAAATGGATGTTTTGAATCATGAAATTTGGAATTTGAACTGTCAATAATTTATTGAATATAAATTTCACAAGATTTATATATAGATTTATTGAATCACTTATAATCCTGATTAATTAGTGTGTAATTTGGATAATCATTATATGAATCTGAATCCTCAGTAATGGATTGACTATGATTACCCTAAAAACCCAATTTTGTCATTATTTTCCCTAATGGGGTGTGGATGTATTCTTTCCTTATTTAATGATCCATAGATATGTGTACAAAAACCTTAAGATATTATTGATTGATTAAGTATAGTAAGGATCATGGAGCATGGACATAACTATTCTCTAATAATATAACCATGATTATTTGTTTTTA
This sequence comes from Viscum album, assembly GCA_963277665.1. NCBI lineage: Eukaryota > Viridiplantae > Streptophyta > Magnoliopsida > Santalales > Viscaceae > Viscum > Viscum album. The sequence goes on from OY728160.1 coordinate 1,934,337,610, forward strand.
TTTGATTATTAAATTGAAATTATTGAAAATTTTAATTAATCCTTACATTCTCTTTTAATGCACTGGGGCATGTCTCCCTCAACCACAGCTACTAAATCCTCGGCCTGATTGGCTTGTAGAAGACCAAATCATATCCTATCATTAAGTGGAAGATCATGTACCTGGTAGGGGTGCTAGTACAAATCCACACTAAGAAGATACTAGAGGAAAATAATGTCATAAGAGCCGATGGTGACTCTCCATGTCATAAGGTCATCACTTGACAAGGTTCCTCATGTAATAAGGATACTTATGGCCTAGCCTGTCACACTAGTAACACAATATACAGTCATTGTGTGTCACCAAGGTATCATTACCCTCATGTGGACCCTCAAATCAAAACATTATACAATTATAACGACCATCACCCTTCGACAAAACCAAACATCCCTAGATCATATTTCCATCTTCTTTGAGATTTGGTTCTTCAATAAATTTTTGGTTCATTATCTCTATAATAGTCATCAAACAGAAGACGTTCACTTGTAAGCAGACTGCATGCCCCAACCCATCCTCAAAATTATTCACTGCTTACAAATCGTCACCAGTCAAAGATAGTGGGAAATGTTAAATCTCAGCGAATATATTACAGTATATAAGCATAGTTATCATGTACTACAAAATATGCATAAACTCATAGAAACAAGTCACTCTCAGAGTAATAAAAAATTAGTGATCATTGAAGGACATCTGGAAGTCTGATACGACAAAATCCTGATAGTGGTTAGACTAGGATACTACATCCCACTAATGTCTGCCATAGTCATATAACACGTTGTTAGGGAGCTATAACTCCCACTATATAGCTATATCTAGATGGTTTAAGATAGATACCATGGATTCAAACAAGACTCAACATGTTGAGGTCCACCATCCCTTATGAAGGTGGGTGGGATCTTCTACTGGAAGTCCCATGTCAGCTCTTCCATTATAGAGGCAGGTCAGGGAGCACACTGAATAGACAGCATGGACTAGGAGAAACTATCACGATACTGAGTTCATGTAACTAGTGGAAGATTATAAGGAGGAGCCTCTGGTAGAATAATTGGAGGTATCACTAGTGGCATAGGGCCCACCACCTCTAGAGTGTCTATGTCACCAAATTATTATCATATAGAACTATAACGTCTCAGTTTTATAACTCTATAATTAACAATAACACACCTCATATCGTATTTAATATAGATAAGAAAAGAAGATATAGAAAACAATAATGAAATTCCAGTGCAAGGCCTCCTGGAAACAAAACAGAACCATCAGTCTGCACCTAGAGTCGGGCATAGATGATATTTAATCCTAGAAGGATCACTAAGAACAGAAGAAGCATATCCAACTACACATTGTTATGGTTAATTCCAATTCATGGACTCACAACTTCCAATGTTTAAGGTCCATTTAATTTTAATGGTGGTTTTCACTTTTATTACTCTATATATTTAATTCCATTTTAACTTTGTTGAATTAAGTGGATCCATATCCCAATTTATATGGGCCCATATAACTTATAAATTGAAATTGGGAATCAAATTAATCCAAAACAAATCATGCTCTTGTCTGTTAACTTATAAAATTTTAATTTTTCTATGTAACAAACAAGAAATACAGGGCTCAACAGAACAAGACACAACAACAATCAAATGAAAATAGGTAATGCATGAAGAATTTAGATATGTCTTAGAATAAAGAATGAAATTTTAATCATAAGGTTCCTAGTATGATGTATGTTAAGGAGTTCCATTATTTAATTAGGATGAAATAATAAAAAAACCACTATTTCCATAATTCAAATATGATAACACTATAAAACAAGTTTGTCACCCAATGGTGCAGTTGTGTCAATTGAAAATGGCATGATCAATAAAAACAATTCCCCATACAATGTAATTTGGGTTTCCCCTATGCATGGGTGAGCTACATCGAAGAAGAGGGTAAATTACAAATTCTAAAGCCCTTATCTCATTTCTAAACCCAAACAGTAATAAAAATGTAAAAATTCCTTTGATATCACTTTTTAGAATCCTTCCCCAAATGCCACTAAATTGTTCCATGAGGTGGTAGGCCACAAGACCTCAAGCATTCCTACCCTAATTCAAGATGACTACAACTAGAATGGAGGCCATACTATGTGCCCATGGGGATACTATTCCCTAAAAAAATCACATTATGCACATTGGGTGACAATAAATAATCAATAGTTGAATCGTTAATGAGATTCAAATAGTAGTGGAGGTAATGAAATAATCCAAGCAGATTAAGTAACCAAGACAAAGTATAACAAATAAATATATACAAAAATGGATATTATAGGTCATATTTCAATACAAAATTATAGTATATGGAACTATGAATACAATCATATACTATATTCTAAAAAACAAATGAAAAGAAAAAAAACTACTACAAGCATCTCGAGTATAGACTTGTTATTCTTCCTTATGCTCAAAACTAATGTTTTATATCTATCAAGCATCAGAATCCACACACATTCCATTATCCAATCATGTGGTCATAAAATCGTCTTGGGTGCATGGGAGGATGAAGGAGGGTATGAGGTAAAACCCCAGAAAGACTGCACCCATGTTGTCAAGGCCGATACGTTTCATACAACAATTAAATGATGATATTATATAATAAATAATTTTAGATCAATAAACATATAAATGATAAACACCTCAGTCAAGGTTTTTAATGGAAACCTAACCAAGACCACCGGTTTTGGTCTAAACCCTATGTCTAAAAATGGGTACAAGTATGATTCATAAACGTGTACAAGGGCCATTGTAAACAAATAAACTAAGGAATGAATGTCCTAGAATGTGTGATTTACCTTACGGTCTCATTTCCTTGTCATCATAAAATGTTCTCCCATATAAATTTGAGGCAAAACATGTATCAAAAATAATCAATCCCTAAAATCCATGGGCGGAGTCTCAATACCATCCAATGCGATCTAAACATAATCCAAAGGGTTGCTACCGGTGTCTCTACTAGAACATATACTAATGAGTTTTTCTAAGGAAACCCATATTTTTATTCCTTGAATCACTCATGGCATGGTGACTTAGAGTAGATACCCAATTTCACACCAAGGGGACCAAGTATCACTTGTGTCATGGCATATCCATCTTACCAGTGTGACTATCCTTAGTTATATGAGAGGGAACCATCATCACTCATGTGTATAAGTAAAACTACCAAGTCCACTTGTACCTGAAAATACAATGTATCGCTTCCAGTGTTTCAATTAGATCCAACCGAGCTAGGTGAGTCCATCCATAAAAACATTAACATGGGACTCATGTTCTCTCCTGGACCATAGCATGTAATCCATATCTCCCAAGGAACATTACAGAGTATGGAATATATATGTAACCACATTCCATCAAATAATAATATCATTACCACATTCTTATCTATCTTACAAGACTATAAAATTGAATCCAAAAAATATAGAACAATTATATGGAAAATGCACAAGGCATTAAAAATAATAAATGCATAAGAATGTGAAATAAGCAACAAGTCATACTATATTTATAATCACATGACATCAATAACCATTCAATACAAAAAGCTAACAATCTTGATCAAGCATATAATTTAATCAAATCCTCCCAAATATAGCACATGTAATAAGCACATTGAATTATTCAAAAATATCAAGGTGTAAGTCACATAGCACAGAATGAATGGAGAGAAATGTGGAAAGGAAATGATCCTAGGCATCCAACCATTGTGAATAAACAAAATAAATATGAAGTGAGAGACCTGAATCTTAAGGGTTGATCTCATAGCCAACCATTTACCTTAATTCACATTAAAATATTAAGATATTTTAAAAATGTTAAACTTACACATGGTGATTTGAAAATTTAAGCCCTTAGAAATGAGCCATTAATGGTGGAAACACCCACAGGGGTGGACAACAAACAAGAAAATGAATCGTTGATGGGTTTCTCTATTAAGAGAGGTCATATAAGACATTAAAAAACATTTTAATTAAATACTTGAGAAATAATGAAGATTTTCCAAAAGGATCTGATGCACGACATGATGGTGTGTCATTTAAAATTTGACAAGGTGAGTGGTAAAGACCTGGACCATATACCTCGATGTATCAGTGTTCCACTCCTCATTTTTCAATCCTTGATTAGACCTAGAATAGATGAAATTGAAGAATTTTTCAAACACCCTGAATGTTGGGAAACTCTATCCAAGAAACAATCGCTCAAAAGATGGAAGATTAACCTTGAAATAGAAGAGTATGGAAGAAAGATCTTACTAATGGATTTCTATTTATTCTAACTGTGATGGATTTAGACACTGGTGGATAATGATAGGTCAAACCCTATTGAGAGTGAGGACCAAATCTCACATATGAAGGAGAGAAGAGAAAACCCACTATGGTGGTAGAGGACAAAGAAATATACAGTTAAAAATCATTAAAGATTGGTGTTTTTATCGATTTCACCAAAATAAATGCAAAAATCTTGGATACATTGTTTTCCAAACCATGTGCCAATAGTGAACCAACTACAACATCAAGGGGTTATTTAAGATATTTTGGTTCACAGATTATATAATCATGTGAAAACCATTAGAAAATGATTTTTCATAAGGTTTTAGGTGGTTTCATGGTTGTGAGCCATATGTCGCATAATTACATACAAACCATATGGCCCATAAAGCCCACTGCCAACAACTGCATTGTTTCGTGAAACCATGTGGGTTGGGCTTCAAAGTCTCCCCTAACCATATTACCCAGTTTTCCTCTTCCCATTTCAGTGCTTCAGGATTTGAACAAGCCTTAGACGCTTTTAAATCCTTTTTTACCCATGAAGGAATCATTGCTGGGATTTTCTAAAGGAATTTAAATAAAAAAATTAATGGTCCTTAACTTTGAGAAATTCATATATGTTACACCAAGTTGTAATATATTAATATTCTACAATTAAAAGTGAGATAAAATATTTTTTTTACTTTACAAATAAAAAAATTATATTTCAATGAATTGAAATGTTCATGTGGTAATTTTTTTAGGGGACCTAAAACTTATGAAATCAATAAAAATATATGAAATTAAATTTAGTCTAGAATTTCTATGAAATAATAAATAAATATTCAAAATTCATTTGAAATACATTGAAATAATTTTGTATCTATTAAGATAAAATTATTTGGGTTTAGTATGAAATCATGTACAGTGAAACAAAAAAAACGCTTGATGTCTTTCTAGCTTGTTGAAATATATAATAAACAACTAATGATTCATCTATAAAAATTATTTTCAACTAGATTCCCAACATTATCCATTTCTTGTTTAATATTAAAAACCATTGGTTTAATATATGATTCAAAATTTTCAATTCCAAACATTTCCAAAAAATACTTTCAATAATTTAATTGATTTAAGAAATTCAAAATGATACTATAAACAATTTTTAAAACATGAAATACATGTAACTTTGGCATAATTTTCATTTAATAATCTTGTTATATGAAATCATAAATCAAATTAAATAACATATGATTTTTTGAAATAATAATCACATCCTCAGTATGTATTTTATTAATAAAAATAAAAATTTACAAAGATTATTCAAATAAAATAGGGGCTTACTTTCATTTTACAATCCCATTTGAAAAATGAAAAGAATTAAGTGTCTCATAACAATCTCAGTATGACAATTTCATCCCATATAATTATTTATTATGTTTAAAAAAATTATTTGGAAAAAGTATATTTTTAAAAAACTATGAGGTTATATAATTTAAACATGATCTAAAATTATAAAATATAAAAAATATAATTTAAAATACATCAGAAGTAGATTTAATAAGATTTGTAATCATTAGTATTATATATGATTATAACCTATAGAAGTGTATCAAGGTTTATTTATAATCTATTCATGACAAATAAACATTAAAATGATCCCTAATATCAGTGAGAATTCACTAAGGGATAAACCAGTGAATTCAATTACCTTATATGTATCATTAGAAATAACATTTTCCACCTACCAAATGAATGAATTTATCATTTATTCAAACTTCATTGCACAATAATAGAATGAATAAGAGATTTTTTACAAGGTCCACTACTCAAAATAACTCATTGATCCTTTTTATGATCCAGAAAAGCATCCTTGACAAAAATTTAGACTAATATAATGATTATGGATTGAAAACCTAGTCTTTATACATGAACATTTATTTCAAAAAACGTATCCCAACTGTGTAAATTGATCCAAAATTAAAAATGATATGTAATCATTTTTTCAGCAAAAAGAGAGTCTAAAACTTGATTAGACTTCCGTAAATTCAAAAAAAAACATCTCCCTCTTCACATTCTTCTTTCCTCCTCTTCTATTTGAATATAATAAATTGAAAATATCTTACTCTTATTATTTTTATTAAAACATCCATTTTAAAATTTCCTATAAAACACATATTCAATGACATATTAGAAATCAAAAGTCTCTTATTGTAGTTATAATTTGAATATAAAATTCAAATTTAACCAAAAAATTTTATTCAACTTATTTTCAACAACTCTTGAAGATTATTTAGACTCCGTAATGGGAAATTCCTCTTTGTAACCATTGATGTGGTTAAAGACATTATAAATTGAGAATGGTTATCCATTGAGTCACTTATTAAGAAACAATATTAGATCTAATAAAAATCTAATATACATCTTCTAATAACTATAGAATCATTATTAACCAATATATATTTAAAATATTTTTTGAAACATTTCACTTACCAAAACTTTCACCCTAGAATGTTGTACACCCTTTTATTCCCAGCACTCTGAACTAATTTTAAATAACTTATAAAAGAACATGTTCGATTTCCTATAATACAGTAACTATTTTAGATTGAATTATTTTTTTAATGAAACAAATTATGGCATTATATAGGACATATAATTTAAAATATCTGAAAACTTCCAAGATGTTTCAATTTTATGAGAATAATCCTTTTTTTTGTTTGAGGGACTTTTCAAAATAGCCATTGTAGCATGACCATGATTCCACACTATATATTTTTATTCCAAGATAAACACTCTCTTTTGAAAATATAATAACCTTACACATGAACCCCTATATACGAACCTTTCTAAATACCAAATACACATGTAATCTATAAAAAAAATTGACAAAGAAATGTAATTATATCCATGTTTTAACCAACAAAAAACATATCAACTTAAAAAACATCCAAAAATGAAACTCTAGATTTCATCTCCCTATTTTCATTATATGACTGGTTCTTCACTACACTACAGTATAGACATACCTCCATTCTCCGAAAATGGATTGTAAAATTTTTAATTTCCGGAGTAGCCATTCTATTTTATCCTCCTAGACCATCTACATGCCCATTTCATTTATGAATACAGTGTGGTGATGTCACTTTAACTTCAAAAGTTTTCTTTCACCACTCTTCAAACTCTAACTATTTCAATAATCTTCATATCATTCTAAATCCATGGTCTCAACATTAATTCTAATTAATTTTTTTATACCACTATAATTTTTAAATTCTTTATTTCTAAAAAAAATATGACATAATAATTGTATCCACACCAAAAATTATCAAATAAATCCATAATCACATTTTAATTAACAAAAATCTGAAAGATACAAACACACATGATCTCACAATCTTATTTATTAAGGGGAACAGAAATATACCCATTTATATTTCATTGAAAAACATTGAAGATAAATACCAATTTAAAAATAAAAGACAAGGAAATGAATCATAATTCAAAAAATAGAATCCCATGTGATTGAACATTCAGTATATAAAAAGTACATTGTAAAATAATATTTTTCTCCATCAATTTGACATGAATCCACATGTTCAGATATTATAATCCCACCTAATGGAAAATGAGAATAAAAATTCCTCAACTTTTGGAAACTATTTCCTCTACATATGAATATAAACTTGAAAAAAATATGTTCCTTTAAACCAGTATATTACATTTTTATTACACATTTTCACTAGATATGTATGGATAGTTTACAAATCACACACCCATGATGACTTCAAATCATTTACCTTTTGAAAAAATCATTAAAATAAAAAATCCCCCTAAATAACATATATCTCTATATTCTATTAGGTAAAACATATGTTTTGTAATTATACCGCAATATTACTATTTTACCCATTTTAAACACAAAAATAAATAAACATATTGATATTTATAATGAACTTATCAACATTATAAAACCAAAATATACAAAACAACTAAAAAAAGAATGGAATTCACCATACCTTATCCTTGATATGAATGATAATGATGTCTAATTAGTAACCTCAATCTAGGAAATGAACCCTTTGGTAGTAGTTTAATGAAAACATGTGCTATTTTCTCTTTTTTAGGACAAATACTTAATCCAAAATAGTTTTATCACCAATAACATTGAGGAAATTAAATTTTATATCAATATTTCGTAATTGACAAAGATGGTCCCTATTTATTGATAAATTAATTTTCCCTTTATTATAAAAGTCAATAATTAGTTAAAATATCACATCCACCTTGAGATATTGCAATTAATTATTTATCCGTATCAACTATGTGAGGGCCTGACCCCGAAATCCTAGAGTCGGTTCATTATTACGTATCATTGGAAAGATCACAAAAGTACAAGTCTTGAATGACCGATTAGTTTAGTAGCCATGAAAGTACTAGATACATTCATAAGGTTTACATTACATCATAAAATGTGAAACTAAAACAACAATGTTTCCATAGACAACACTGACATTCCACAGACTATCCCTGTAGGTCTGTCATAATATACTTCTTCACATCCTGGGAAAAATAAAACATAGAAAGGGGTGAGCTCAGATGCTCAGTGAGGATAACAATATAGCAGAAACTTTTATAAATATGGATAAAAATTTAAGGAAATGTATAAAACTAAAATAGAAGCCTTTTCAACATAAACTTAATCATAATATGGAAAATATAAATCAAAATAATTCCATTTACTTACTCACATGGATATTATACTAGTCAAATAATTACATGTAATATCAACATCCACTTTTAAAATGATGGAATGCATAATGTCAGACTTCATAACCACATAGTCAAGGCCTTGTTCAAAAACTACTAATAAGATTTCATCAGGGCCTTGTCCCAAGACACTAGTTTATCTCATGATACCTAATGATTCATCGATGACCTATCTCAGGCTCCACCTATCACATACTAAGTCCAATGCATTCCTCATATGAAAAGGATTAACTGTAACATAAAAATTCAGGTAAACACTAGAATATGAAATGTCAATACTTTATCCATAAACCATGAATGATATAAAAATAACACAACCATAGTCAAACATATCGCAAAACCTTCAATATAATAGGTATGTTTTGTATCATAATAAATACACTTAAAATATACTTAAAATCCATCAAAGGAAGTTGACCTAGATGAAATCATAACCTTTTTTAGAGAAATATCTCTTTCTATTTGGAAATCATTTAAAAGTCATATAATTATAAAGGAAAAAATTTATTTTGAAAATATTCATATAAGATTGTAAATGAAGCTTCTATGATTTTATAACGACAGAAAATAGCCACACTGGCCATATAAGTTAAAAAAACATTCTTACCTTAATGTTTTTGAAAAGTTCATAAAGTACCTTGTTTGGAAAATGACGAAAAGATTCATTTCAACCCATTTATAAAAAGTAAAACAAGAGTATAAATGGCTTAAATCTATAGTATAGTAAATTGTACAAATGATTTGGAATACATTTTTAATAAACATGGATGTGGATGACAAAGAGGTCCCAAAAGATACTTACAAAAAGACAACCTCAGATAATAAAGAGATTGCAGAATTAACCCTTACCTTGTACTTTTCATTGGTCAAGGGTAGGTCAACCTCCTCTTCATCGGGACCTTCCTTTTGATTTGATCAAAATGACTCCTTAGGTTGGCTTTATGTTAAAAATAAGGCCTCTAGGATAAAGGGAGGATATTTGGGAGGATATTTGGGTAGGGGTTCGCTGAGCCAAATGGCTTTGAAGGTGTGAATTTGAGATAAGGGGAAGTGCCCTTTTATAAGAGGGGTGAGGGGCACCTTAGGAAAAGATTGAAATATTAGTTTCTAATAAAATAATGTTCGGTTTATAATGGATCAAAAATAAATTATTTATAGGATAAGTTGGTTATAGATTGAAAATAACTTAACCAATTGGTTTTAGATAGGTTTGAGTTACTATATTAACCTTATCTTTTAGATTTAACTCTTAGTTTAATAGTTTGACATTTACCATGTCTCTGTATTTTTATATTATATGGTTAATAAACATACAATAAACATCCAAGCGAAACCCAAGTCATTCATTAATGACTTATATTATAGTATTTAATTCTTTTGGCCGAACCTTGTATTTTTAGGAATAAAATACCAATTAATAATATAATACTTGTTTTAAAAACACTTTTATGCCAATTTTGACACTATTTGGGTTTTTTCTAAATTAATAACTGCATTATTAATTAGAATAATATTTATTTAATAAATACTAACATGTAATATTAGCCTATAAAATTAGTGTAATTCATAAAAGGTCTGAAATGACATCTATTTGGGTATTTATAATATCAATTATCTTAATATTTCATTAATAAGGTAATTATTACCTCATCATTGTGACATAAATAAATTAAATTATTTAAAGTCTGAAAATTATAAATAAAATACCATTATGTAAAAAATATTTTTATATTTCTAATGAATATTTATAGTTGAATTTTTCTTATATATAACCCTATATTAAAAATGGTTTAGTTATTAAACATTTATTTTCACACTTTTAACTCTTCATTGAATTAAAAAATAATAAATGTATTAATATAATCTAAGTGGACCTAAAGGATCATATCTTATTCCTAGGGTTGTTTTTTTTTTGAATTACACTTATTCAACAGAATTAGGAAATGTGTTAGGGTAATAATAATATCATTTTTAGCCTCATTTACCCTATTTACTTTTAACCGTGGTAAATAAAAGTAAAAAGTTACTATTCAACCAAAATTATTTTCGTCTTATTGAACCACATTTTACTTACTGATATCTACCATGTCTCTCGGATTTTTGAAATTCAACTCACAGAAGTGGTAAAATTATGTTTTATAAAAATTGGAAAATTCTCCTAAGAGGTGGGTAAAAGACGGTAAAAAGTTCAATAAAATATTTATATATCTAAAATTATTATAAAATGACTCAAAAATAATTTAATTGATTTTATATAGGTATTATGTATATATTTAAACCTAAAATAAATTTCAATAAAATAAATATTTATTAAATAATATTTCGGTTTTAAACAATAACTATGTGTTTTTCACTATTCATCAGAATTTGAAAGTTTTTAGAAAAATACCAAAATTTTTCCTTGAGCTAATTTTGATATTCCAAATCCAATAATGAAGTCCATTTTGAAAGATAAAATTTATAAAATTTTGAAAAGTGGGTATTACTATTCATAACAGCTAGTTTGATTGGTCATGATGTGTTAGAATATCGATGTAGCATACAACAGAAGCCATTGTATTATTCAAAGGGAAACATACCATGGAATCTTGGGGTGTCAAAAACTAGGTAGATGATTGAGTTTTATTAGTTGTTTTATCTTTAGAATTATTCAACGTCTCTGATATTTTATTATTATTTTTTCAACATACAAACCTTTCTATCAAAATGAAAATACTATAATTTATTGATATTCTATCCTCTAAATTTCTATTCCAATCCACATATCTATATCTAAAAATTTTAGGATTTCTAAAACGTTCATATTTTTGTCCATATCCCAACATTCCTTTTATATTCTTGAGAATTATCTTTCTATAAATTAAATAAAATTAAATTGATTCACTTTTATAACTCATAGATAATATAGTAGCACAAATTATATCCAATCTAGAAGTTATAAAATAATAAAGACACCCAATAAAATTATTTAATTATCTTATATCATATTACATTCATTTTATATTCTTTATAATGTTTATTTTCCACTAATATTGGGGTAAAAACTAGTTTTGAATCCTCTATTCCTGACACCTTTAGTAGTTCCTAAGGATACTTTATTTCTGAATGATATATAGCATCTTCCTTTTAAGAAATTTATTGGCCTAGAAAATACATAATTTCTTCAGAGAAGAATATCTCTAATGTCTCATCCACATCCAATAAAAAATTATTTCATAAGGATTCATATTTCCCATTAAATGTGATATCATCAACATAGAGAATAAAAATGTAAATACCATTTTCAAATTTTATGTAGATATTATTTTCTAGTCTTCTCTAACTGAATTTCAGAAACATTACAAATGTGTCTAACATAGATTATAATTTTCTTGGGCTTATTTTAAAACATAAAAATCTTTTTTAACCTATAATTATTATTTTTTATTGTCCAAAAAAATTGTTGATTTTTTCAATGAACATTTCCTATTCTAACTCTCCATTAAGGAAGTACAACTTTACATACATTCAGAAAATAATATATCATCTTTGTTACATAATATTAACAAATTTATTAATATAATCAATCATTGAAACCAATGTGAATGTCTCATTAAATTCAATTTCATTGTAATTTATGTACCCTGTATACAGAATTCATTCATTTTTCTAATAACTCATCCTCTTTCATTTATCTTGTAATGAAAAAACACACATTATTTCTATAGTATTATGGATTTTATTTTTTTTATTGACTACCTAGTATAAAAATTCTATATTTTATCTTTATATTCAATCTTATACACTTTTATGATTCAAATCCTATTGGACATATTTTTTTTAACTTGGTAAAATAATGATATATGGGTCATGTTCGTCAATAATGTTTTAGTCCAAACATGATTCGCTTTATATAAAATGATATTTTGATTTTATGTATTCTTTATATGGGTTGGATGATATGATATATTTTTTTATTCATCACATGAAATAGGTAAAAAAATATTCCTAATAATGAAATCCTTTAAAATTCTCCTTATCTTCATAATCTTCACCCATCTTCTCAAAAAGACTTCTTCATTATCATCACTACTATATTTTTCTTCATTATGTTTTGTTTCATTTTTTTGTGTTACAACACTTTATAATTGTTATAATAAATATTTATTATAATATATTCATTATAATAGTAGTATCTTCTTCAATTTGACGGAAAACCATGAAAAAATACAACTAAGACCTCTTTTCTCAAATATATAAACATTTGAAACTGTCACTATAATGAAAAAAGAGATTAAAAGAAATTTATGAATTTCAATCATGTGGAATTATTAAAATATATATCATATGCTAATATATCATAATTTTTTGAAATAAACAATAGTTCATAAAATGAACCATTATATCAATTTCATATCTTTAAAAATAATGATAAGTATCATTCTTAATCAATATAGTATGATCCTTTTCCACGAAACTCTTAATTTATTTAGGGACAAAAAAATTTGTCGTATTGATGGTGCATTATGTTATTTTTTAATTCTATACATATCAATATATTCATAAAATTTCCCACAGGTGTATATAAAACCATTTTCGATATGGATCTTCTTCTCAGAGTAACTGCATTACTTCTTAATACTCTTAAAAATCATAATCATCTTAAAATCCATTTATTTATGGTACATGGGAATAATAAACATTTTATGAGTGAATTTATCTATAAATTAAATTACATACATAGATTTTTTTATAGATTAATTCAATACTTGAAAAAATTGTGCGAATAAGCTATAATGAGTGATATATTTGTATATATAATTTATTATTTGAGGAATAAATAATAGTATCCCTTTTTAATGTAGTTAACATCAAATTTAACTCTATCATTTATATATGAACAAAATTTTTATAATTTCTCAGGACTTTTAAACATATTATTTCTTAATTTTAAACATAATAAAACATCCAATACAATCAAGGATCATAAATTCTTGGGTCTATGGAAGATTAAGTAAATAATTTAAAAACATGGAACAAAAATAAAACATATTTTATTTAATATCCATAATGAGATACTAACTCTGTTTTATCCCTTATAACTATATATAATAACCTAGATAACATATGAACAAAACAGATGAACTAAAAAACCCTATAAAGGAATAAGTATAGGAACAAAATATAAATCATGGCTTATAAGGAATAACATTATGAAATATAGTTAATGGAACATGAATAAACATTAATAAGAATAAAATATATGAAATGGAAACATATAATCATGGTATCATTGTAATGTGGGGACAACATGTAACATGACACAAATATGAATCAAGTATAGCTTCCAAGATGTGGTGGATAAAGTCCCATAATGGAATAAGGTTCACTACCTATCCCAATATGGAGTCTCATGAGACTAAACATTTTCCAATTTATTAGAGTGTTATCTGGTCAAGCCCATCAAAACATTTTAATGCATATTTTTTCCACATGAAGAATCAAGCATAAGGGTTACCCAGGGAAAGAATTGTTTATCATAATAATTCCATAAGGCGTAAAAAATGGAATATCAAAATGGTGTACATGATATAAGGGATATAACTATTAAATGGACACTCATAAGGTTAATTAGGCATGTAAAATGATAAAATATTTCCAATTAGAGTGGAAACGTGTCAAAAACGTGTTTATGATCCTTTAGAATTTAATCATTTTAGTGCAGTTTAAGGAAACTGTTAAAGAGAATTAAAAAAATTCATTTTTGTTTTCATAAAATTTTAAATGGAAAAGGTACATTTTAATGATAAAATGGATGGTTTTATAAAAATAATGGTTTCATAAAATATATTATTGATGGTACTTGAAATTCGGTAAGAAATTGGGAATTTCACTTTGATCGGGTTTGTTTATCAGGAACAATTTAGAAGGGATCCTTATAAAAAATTTATATCCCAAAAATGAAGGATAAAATGATCTCTATAAATGAATCTAGATTATATAAATTTAATTTAGAATAATTATATAAAATGTAAGATGAGTTACAATAGTTTAAATAGAGATAAATCACAACCCAAAAGAAAAATAGAGGTTCGAGAAGAAACCCTTACCATTATTTTGAAAGTGTTCTACACAGGATCTTAATGTCATGGATAATAAAATAAAATATATTAAGTTCATTTGTGACCATTTTTATGAGTTGTAAGGTACAATTTCATCATTTGGGAGCATTCATTTCCTTGGTTTTCATGATCGATAGCTTGTATACATGTATAGGAAATCATATAAAATGATAATAAGTGTATACAGTTCATGTTATATTTTATTAATCAGAATACATAATATTTAATGGAATTATGATTCATTTGGTTATTTTGGGTTATGATGAATCATTAAATAAGATGTTAGTGATAATATTTTAGATTATTTTGGAATTTTTTCGATCATCGCAAACAATATTTGTTTTATGAATTCTTAACATGTATATATAATTGTTAAAAAATATTAAATATGATAAAATTAATATATTATAATTACTTTTAACCATAAAAATGGATTTTGGATTATTATTGAAGGAGTTAATGAAAATTGAAATCTTTTTCCCCATTGAATGTGATAAATTAACACATCATGGATGATGTTCTCATTTTTAGTGAAAAATGATAGGGGGAAAATGATGATGGAGTATTCTATTAGAATAATTAAATTTCATTATATGCTGGGTACTGGATTTATAAAACCATTCTGATTATGGGACTTAAGGAGAAAAGATGAAAAGAAAGTTACCTGAAAAGAAATCGGATTTTACCACTTGAATCCTTCTCCTTGAAAACCTTTTTAGGGGGATCGGTTTTGGACATATGTTGAATCCAAAGGCTCATAGACATGGTGGAGGTATTTTGGAATATATTTTATTTTATTTAAAAAAAAACAAAACATTCAAGGTGTGAAGAGAAAAGATGGATAGGGGTTGTATTTATAGTGGATAATGGGTGTTTTCTCATTATTTTACCATGACATTATTATATTACCTCAAGACTATGAGTATTTTGAGAATTATCACTATATATATAATAACCAAGGGGGTTTCTTGATTTTTGGCATACATCATCCATAAATCATCTATGACTCATTAATTCATATATTTATCTTTTATCATAAATTATCGTATGTTACTATTCACCAAAAATTCAGGAATTTTATAAAAATCTCAAAAATTAATCCATAGCATTATTTGATGTGTAGAATAAAACAATTAACTCCATTTAATGAAAATAATTTTCTTAATATAAGAATTTTATTTTTTAATTAAAATCATTATTTCTTTGAAGAATAGAAATTTTGAAATTATAACTGCATTTAAAACATATTATATATTTAATTAAGGTATTATAAAATTATCTTATAATAATAATATAGAAAAATAATAATTCATGTAACTAATTTTTGAAAAAAAAAACTTTTAAATCATTATATTTATGATAAAAATTTAAATAAATAATTATATATCACAAAAATATAAATAATTAATTTTTGATTTGTAAAACATTTAGTTAATGATACCATGGTATAATTATGTAATATTTTTATTTATAAGATGGATATGTTTTATTTATACTTTCATTAGTGAGTTTATTATTCTATTGGTAAGATTCATATTCCTAAGGTTCACCTTACAATTACAAATTCAAAGTTACTATTCCATCGGTATAGGTTCATTAACATCTAAAATTACCTCATACATCATTAATTATTAATTTATACGGATTTTATTATGTTATTAATGTGATTTTATGTGAGTATGAGATAATTATAATAATGTAATTTATATTCATAAAAATTTGGGGTCATTACATACTTCCCCCTATATGAAATTTCACCCCCAAAATATTGTTTTACATTCTTGGTTGAATAAAGATGTGGGTACTTATCCTTCATCTCTTCCTTGGGTACCCATGTTGCATCTTCATACTTACGGTTCTGCCACTGTACTTTGACTGTATGAGTAGTCTTATTACTTATAATTTTATCTCTATGACCTATGATCTTCACTATATACTCCCCATATGAGATATCATATCTCAACTGTACCACCTATTTATCTAGTATAAGAGAATTATTTCATTTTTTACATCTTCAAGAGGGATATGTGGAACGCATTGTGTACATGAGACATTGAAGGTGGATGTTCTAGACAATATACCATAGCTTCTACTAAATAAATAATCTCAAAGTGATGGATATACCTAGGACATATCTTTCGTTTCATCCCAAATATCTTGATCCTCTTCCATGGAGATATGGGGAGGAATACCATGTCTTTAATTAGAAACATGAGGTCTTATCATTTGTTGTCTACATATCACATTTTTCGACTTTAGGCTTCATTGATGGGCTTTTGAATTGTGTTCATATTCTCTGCCATTTTATCAACAATTTCAGGTCCTAGAATCTCATTTTAATTGACTTCATCCCATCATGTCTTTATTTGTCATTATTTCACATAAATTGATTCATATGGAGTCATTTTGAGGCTTAAGTGGATACTATTTTTGTAGTATAATTTTAAAATTGTAAGATGTTGGTTCCATACTCTATTTAAGTCCATAGAACATGATATAAATATTAATTTTAGTGTTTTAATAGTGCACTCATACTGGCCAAAATTTTGAGGATGATAGGTCATACTGATGTTCAACTATGTGTTTATAGAATGTTGGATATTTTTTGAAACATAGAGGTAAATCGTGGATCTTGATCTGATAAATTAGATCCTTGTAATCCATGTATCCTTACCATTTCTATAATGTATATCTATAAAAATTTATCTAATTAGAAGTACACTTTAATTTTAATAAATTGAGATATCTTTGTAAGATGATCCAAAACCACCCATATAAAATATTTTCCTCTGGGAATCTTTAGAACTCAAGGAAAAGATTCTATATAAATTTCTTCCCACATACATGATGGTATGGGTAGTGCTTTAATCATACCTTAAGACTTTTTTCATTCTATCATTAACTTTATTACATATCAGCCACTTTGAGGTATATTCAGTTATCCCCTTTTTCATATTGTCCCACCAATAGTTATCATGGAGATCTCAATACATCTTTGTGCTCCCTAGGTGAATACAGAATATTGAGCTATTTTTGTCATTTAGAAGCTCATTCTTTATCTCAAGATCAGTTTTTTCACATATTCATCATCTAATGATCATTACTCCTTCCTCATACATTTGTTACTCGAAGGATTTCCCATTTCTGATAGCTTCCAAATTTTTCTGATTTTCCACATCATCTCTTTGACCCTCCTATATTTTCTCCCTTAGGTATGATTGTGAAATTATTTGAGAAAGGATTTAAGTTATTCCTTACATAAATATTCCCATGTATATCCTTTGAAACTCATTGAATATTGGATCCTTCTCAATTATATTAAATGATAAATATGTATTTCCCTTTTTACATAGAGTATATACAAATTTATTTTCCTTACCAGGATGGTCGTCGATTTAGCAATCATAATCCTTGATGATCTCTAACTATTTTTCATAGAACGTATTAATCTCCTTCTATGTAAATATATGTTTAGTACTCTTCTGATAAGTATATATTTCACACTTCTCCTAATAGAGTTAATGAACCTATATTTTCAAGGGAAAGATAATAACTTCCAACTCCAAATCATTAGTGGGACAGTTTATAACATGAATTTTAGACTACCTTGAGGGGCAGGATATCATTTTATCATTTTACAAAAGTACACAGCCTAATCCCATTGTTCAATAATTGTTGCACACCAAATATAGTTTCTAACCTATCAGGAGTCTGAGTACTGACACATTGATAAGCCTCGTTTTCAACTCATTAAAATAGTCTTCATATTCACTTGTCTATAAAAACATTTCTACCCAATGAGTTAGCCTGGTCAATGGGTTAGAAAAACATGAGTATTTCTTCATAAATCACTGATAATAACCAGTTAGATAAAGGAAACAATGGATCTCTATTATATATGTTGGCATGGGACACAGATTAATTTTATTTGTCTTGGAAGGGTCCACTTATATCCCTTTTCTTATGATTACATTCCCCAATAATGATATTTGCTCTATCCAAAACACGTATTTTATATACTATTAATATATTATTACCCATGGAGATTTTTTAATAATTGTATTATAATTATCCCAGTATTCCTCTTTACTCTTAGAGTATATCAGAATACATTCAATAAAGACTAAAATCAATTTTTCGATGAATTCTCTAAAGAATGAATTAATTTAATACTTGATTCTTTTTGGAGTATCCGTGATTTTGAAATGCATCTCAATGAACTCATAGTGTCTATACCTTTTTTAAAGGACGTTTATGGAATATCTACCTACCTAAACTTTAATTTTTGATAACCCAACCGAATGTCCACTAGTGAGAAATAAGTAGACCCTTGTAGAAGATAAAAAAATTATTTAATTGGGGGTAGGGGATACATGTTCTTTATCGTGATTTTTTTGTCTCATGATATTCAATGTAGAGGTGCATTGTTTCATCTTTCTTCTTCAAAAATATTATTGGAGCACCCAATGGGGAAAAACATGGGCATATAAAACTTGTGTCCATAATCTCCTACAATTTCATCATTATTCTTATAGCTCAAAAATGGACATTCTATAAGGTGTCTTTGATATAAATAGATATTCATGAAGATGACATTTGATTTACTCAACCATTCAATCAAGAGAAAGACAAAGAAATTCTCAGGGAATAAATCAGTGTAATACATCACTAGGTTCATGTCTTAGAGAATGAATTTATCCTTTGTCTCAAGAATTTGAGATAGTTATGCTTGCTCATAAGGAAACAATATCCACAATTGAGACAATTCTTCTGAAAGATATTCTTCTTCCTCCTTACAATTGTATAGAATTGGAGGATTCTTCGAGATGTAAAAAGTGATATCCCTTTCCCAATATTTAATATTGTATTTATTTAAATATATCCAATACATTCACAATATAGCATTAAATTCTACCTAATTGTGTACGACAATATTTTCCGGGAGGTTTAGTCCAGAAACATTAATAGGGAAGGATTTCTATACACCAGATGCAATAATTGACACATTGTTTTTTCACAAATAACTCAACCTCTAAATTTTGAGGTGGCGATTGAATAGTTCTTCTAAACATGAAAGATATGAAAGAATGCAAACAACCAGAATCAAATAGTATGTTTGTTATTCTTGAATGAATAACCAGTATACCTATCACTGCATCATTTTTGGGATCCATCTCAGCATTAGAGAGAGCATATACCCTTACATGAAGCCTCGGAGGTTTTCTTATTGACTGCCTCCAAGAAACCTTGTATAATAGTAGTGCATTTCATAATTCCCATGTTCCTTGTAGTTAAAACATTTCACTATAGGATGAGTGTTGATTTGAACATTATTTTTTTCTTCTGAATTAGGGAGAATATTTATATCTCTTTAGAATTCATTTACCATATTCCCCTATCTTCTTCATTTTATGTATCTATTGGTTCCCTTCAAGTAGTTTCTAAGATGATTCTTCCCACACTTTTGACATATGGGATGTTCGGAATTCATTCAAAAATGATATTTATCTATTGAACCACCCATATTTGGCTTAATTTTCCTCCTTTTCTCACAAGGAATATTAATCCAATGAGTGTCCTTGATCTATATTTCAACATTGAGCGACCAAAATAAAATCTCTTTATAATTTTTGATGTGATCAATCGTCAAATATTTTCATAGACTCGGCTTTAGTACACTAAATAAGTAATCCACCTTCCTTTAGATGCTAATGACATGGCCAACATCATATCTTGAATGACTTGTGAATTTTCCTCATATGCCATGATAGACTCACCTTCCTTAAGACATAGTATATGGAATTTACTTTTGATCTTAAGATGGATGATTTAGGGAAAATATGTGTTGAAAAATATTTTCTTGAATCCCTCCCAATCCATGGAATCTATTTCCTCTTTGGATATTGTGTTCTAGATCAGTGTCCACAATTTATCATCTTCCTAATACAAATGAAATACCACAATCACATAATTCTCTTCTACTAGTCACTAGAGGATAGAGAGTAACATCTCAATGGAGTTAATCCATTGTTCTTCGAGGAGGAGATCTGAACATCCCATAAACATAGTATTCCTTTTTATCATAAAGGATTTGATGTAAACATTCTATTTATTATGAGAAGGTGGAGGTTCCACATGACTCAAGATATTATTTATAACATGATCTTACTGAGAAATCATTGTCACAATATTTTGAGCAACAATGCCCATAATTTTTGGAAAATAATTAGGGAAATTTTGACATTTTCTGTCATATTGATTTTTTGGAAACTTTCTTCTATTTCCATCCATAAAAAAAGAAAATAAAAAAACAATTAAGGACAAAATAAATATTTAAAAGAATATAATGATAAAACATTGAATATATAAGTATAAGACATTAAATTAAATGTATAAACTTACATGTCATATCCTAAGTATCAATATAAGTTATCCATGGTGATAGAATTACCCGAAGGGCTCTTAAAAAATTTATATAGTCCTAATATCAAAAAATAAATAATCTATGATAAGATACTAACAATAATGGCCCTATACTTTTACATATATTATTATATGATTTTAAATATAATTAAACATCGAATATAATGAGGATCATAAATTCAAGAGACTTTGAAATATTATGTACATAATTTGGAAACATGAAACTGAACTAAAAACATCTTTGATTTGATATCCGTAATGAGATACTAACTCCGTTAGATCCTTTATATCTGCATAGGATAACCTAGGTAATACATTTATAAAAAGGATGAGCAGAAAATCCCAATAATGGAATAATAATGACAACAAAACATATCCCATGCGTTAGAAATCATAACATGGTGGAATAAAGGGAATAAAACATGGATAATCATTAGTAATAATAGCATTTATAACATGGAAACATGAAATCATAGAATCATTGGAATGTGTTAATAATATATAACATGACATAAACATGACTAAAGGAAATTTGCAATGACATGGTGGACAAATTCCCACAAAGGAATTAGGTTTACTCCTTGTCCCAATATGATGTATCATGAGACAAAACAATACTACTGAATTGGAGATCAATCTAGTTGCACCCATTAGAACATGATCAGGCTTATTTTTTCCACATGAATAATGAAGAATAAGGATTTCCCATAGAAAAAATTGGGTTTCATAATCATTCCATAAGGCATAAAAAAGTAATATCATAATGGTACCCATGAAATAATGTATTTAAATCATACATGGACATTTATAAGGTGAAATAGGAATATATCAAAATAAATTATTTCTAATTGTATAGAAAACATGTTAAAAATTAAGAAGACTTAGAAGTAAAAAAATTAGTGAAGTTTAAAGATGATATTAAAGAGTATTTAAAGTGAAAAAGAAATATTTTCATTCACAAAAAAAATGAACCATGGTATTTTTCATGAAAAAATAATTGAAATTGGAAAAATAATGGTATATTTCAATATATTATGGATGGTGCTTTAAAATGGGTAAGAAATAGAAATGTTCCTTTGATCGTATTTTCTTATTTGGCATAATTTAGAAGGGAACCATATTAAAAAATGAATATACCAAAAAAAGAAGGATTCAATAATCTGGATATTAGAGCTTCAAACATAAAAAAGGAACTTATAATATTTATATATAGATAAATAAGAGTAACATTACGATAAATGGGGAGAATGTGTAACCTGAAGAAAAAATGAAAGTAGATGAAAAAAACCCTTACCATAGGTGCAAAAGTGTAATATATTTGATATTAATGTCCTTGATAATAAAATTAAATCCAATAATTAATTAATTAAAACCTGTTTCTACATTATTTGATTTTCTATAAATTCTTTAACTTCATTCATTGTATTTTTTATGAGTTATAATTTACAATTTCATCATCTGGGAGTGTTCATTTCCCTGGTTTTCATGATAGATTACTTGTATAAATGTTTGGAAAATATTGTCACAAAAGAATGGTTTCCCAGAATTTAAGTTAAATGTTATTAATTAAAATTCATAATATTAAATGGTTATATAATTTATTTTTTTATTTTGGTTGAGGTATAGTCATTTTATAAGATGTTAGTGATAATAATTTAGATTATTTTGATATTTTTTCAATCATCACAAAATAGTTTTTTTATATTAACTAATATCATGTATAAATAATTGTTCCATAACATTACATTGGCTACAATACATATATTATCATCTGTTTTAACCATAATAATATCTTTATGATATTTCTTAATGGAGGTAATGGAAATTCAAGACTTTTTCATCCTTGAATGTGATAAATTAACACATCGCGGACAATGTATTCATTTTTATTACAAAAGGTGAGGGGGAAGAAATGATTATGGAATATTTCATTTAAATAATAAAATTACTGTATATTTAAGTTAATAGAGTTTTATTTTTATGAGGTAGGTAGAAGATAAAATATGAAAATAAAAAACATGATAATAAACTTAAAAAAAGATGATTTTACCTCTTGAATCCTTACCCTTGAGAAAAATTTTAGGTGAATTTTTTATTGGTATTTTTTTGAGAATAAAGGATCTTATATGTGGTGGATGGGATTAAAAAGATATTTTAGCATAATTTTGACAAATTTCAAATGATGATAGATGTGAGGAGAAGAGGCGGTGAGGGGTGGTATTTATAGGGGAGGAAAGTGCGCTTTCTCATTAATTTATTCATTAGTGTAATATTTTTCATTAAGACTGTGAATAGTTTTATAATTTTCAATAAATATATAGAAATAATAAATAAAAATTCTATATTATGAACATAAATCATCCATACATAATCTATGACTCAATAATTCATGTACTTATCTTTAATCATTAATAATCATCTTTTACAATTCCAAAAAATATAAGTATTTTACCAAAATCCCAAAAAAATCACCTCAACCATTTATTGATATGTAAAATTACAAATTTAACTTAATTTTCTGTAATTTTTTTTTAAAAATGAGAAATTTTATTTTTAATTAAATCATCACTCATTTGAAAAATACCAATTTCAAAATTATAATTTATAATAAAACCCATTTAAAATTAATTAAGGTCACATAAAATTATAATATAATAATAAGATCGAAAAATACTAATTCATGAATCAGTTTTATATAAATATATTTTTGTTTCAAGAATTATAATAATAATAAAACAAAAAATAAAAAATTATGTTTCATAAAAATATCAATAATTAATATAACATTTTAAAACATTTATTTACTTATACTATGATATAATTATATTATATTCTCATTTCTAATTTTGATAAGTTTTATATATACTTTCAGTCTAGAAGATATTATTCTACTAGTAATGTTACTATTCCTAATGGTCACATTACTATTCCAAAGTTAAATTTTGTATTCCATTCATATAGGTTCCTTAAATTCTTGAAATACCTCTTATTTAATTAATTTTTCATTTATAATTTTTGTATGGTGTTATTCATTTTATTTTAGGTGATGATGACTTATTTATAAAAAGGGTATTTCCATTGATAAAAAAATTGGTTGTTATAATAGACATTCGCTCCTTGGGTAATCTTGATCAATTTATTTAAAAAAGATAAAAAATTCATCAATGTCACAAGATATTTTCCTATTTTAAGCTCAAGTATCATTATTTATTATCATCACATACATGAAACATGTTTATGTACTTTCTCTATCCTCTAATCAATACAAATCCCCCACTTAACCTCTTTATTAAGAGCATATATTTCTAAGACACTACATTATTTCCATCATCATAGAGTTGACATATGCTTAATAAATTATGTTTAAACTCATCAATATATAATTACATCATTTTCTTTTGCATATACATTCTAATAAATGTTGATCGAACACTATTATTTTTAAGTGAACTATTATTTAAAAAATAAACTTATCAATTTGAGAACATATCAAATATCCTATTGGTTCTTTAAATATCATATCATGTGTGAATAACATGCACTCTCTAGAATCCATGGACATTATCGATGTTAAGAATTGAGTAAAACCTTAATAACTCAGTCCTTTTCATTTCCTTTCCCATTCTTCCTATTATTAATTTGGGTATTTTAAATTATAATAAATTGATTGGTTAAAATATTCTGAAATGAATTAAAAAATTACTATACATGTAATGTATTACAAAAACTAATTCTAAGGACTGAAATGTTTTATTAACCATTATTCTAGAAAATTCTAGTTCCTTCTGAAATTTCATTCATTAAGACATCTTAATTGGCCTTGGGATATATCTCCCAAATCATTTTGTTTCATAAAAATATAGTAATTTAATGTAAATATTAATTCCAAGTTCCCAAATCCAGCAGAGTGTAAAATATATCTATAAGATCACATTTTACTCTAAAAATTTACATTTTATCAAGACGTTCACACATTATCTTATTAATTTTTTATGCCAAATTTTTATCCTTTTTATAATCCTAAATATTATGGACTTATAACACTTTTCTCCTGACTCTATAATCGTTTTATAAAATTTTACGATCTTAATGTTTTTTAGTTTCTACTTCCGAATATGAATTCCCATAATTTTAAGATTTCCAAAAAATGGTTATATTTAGTAGAAACATGACTTTCTTCACCTATAACTTTGAATCATATTTTAAAACAAAAATTCTTATAAATTTTTCATAATTTAAATGTTATTTATAAATGTCTAAGTATGTTTTATCATTATTCGGACATCAAAACATTTCATAATTTTCTTCTTTTATCATTATCCAAATTTAGGTGAATATTAAATCAAGTTAAATAGGAATTTTATAAATTCAATATCAAACTAAAAAACATTTATTTAAAAATTTCAAGATCCTTGTTCTTACCTTTTACATTCAATTCCATTTATAATTTCATTACCTTTTATTTGGAGAGAAACATCATAAAGTTGGCTACCACATTTTCAGGATTCCACACCTTTTATATATATATATAGAATCTTTTTTTATTTTAATACAAATTGTATTTAATTAACTATTTTCACTAATTATCTAATATTTATATCATATAAAGTTTTTCATTCAGTACTTTCTCCAACTTGAACTGTATTTCTATTTATTACTCACTTCTAGAATTAATACATTCATTACTAAGGAACCCTGACTAATTTTTTATAGAAATCAATAATTTTTCATCAACATCACTAGATGTATAAACTTCCACTTCATCCTCATGGAAATATTCAACCTCAAAAATTGATAAAAACTTCCTTTTGGCTTTAGATAAGTTTATACCTATCCAAATTGATTAATTTTTTTGTGGATAAATTTTTTATCTTTAATGGTTCATGAAGTCCTTTTTATCTCACTATCAACTTCATATTATTCTTCTTATTTTTTCCATGTAAAATCTTCTATAATATGTTAGATAGTTCTACACATGAAACCCTTTAGTGTCATATTTTCCTCAGAAATTCCTTTTTACACTCAGAATTTTGTATATAATGAAAAAAGTATGTAGAATGTAAATTTGATATATACTTTTTTTATAGAATCTTATTCTTACATAATATATTCATTTACACACATTACTTATTTCTATGCTATAAAATATATTTACTTTTTATCAATGTCCTTCTTCTTAACAACACTTCCCTTGTAAATATAATAAGTAATTAGAATAGTATGAATATCATTTAATGGTTGGGTACCATAATTTTAGTATTTTCATATAGATAACTTTCAAACAGACCTATCTAGATGAATATAAATTTTTTTCAAGAAATCATAAATTCCAATAATTTTTCACCAAAACATTTTGTACTGGTCATAATTTCATTTACATGAGTGAACAATTCACCAATTTTATCATCATAATTCATTTTAAGAACTTAAAATTTCAACCTCAAAATCCATATCATATCATTCTTGACATTTGAATTAGCATAAAATATATTTTCTATTTTATCCCAAATATTGTTTTCTATATATACCCAATAACCATTAGAAATTATTTCTATGAAATAGATGATAGGATGTCACTCCAATCATGACCATTATTCGCAAAATTGTTTCAACAAACATCAATCATTGTAGCACGTTCAGTGTGAGGAACAAAAAATTAGTTTCAAACCCTAACACCTCTATACAAAATAATAACAATTATGAACAAATATGATCTAGTATTGTATAATAATATTCGTTTCAATAGTATTAATCACCTTGTTGTTCACTAAATTATGTTTTTCTATACTAATAGGAGAAATTCTGTAACCCAATATTCAAAAATAGAGGGAATAATTATCTTCAA
The DNA here is from genome assembly GCA_963277665.1 of Viscum album. Classification (NCBI taxonomy): domain Eukaryota; kingdom Viridiplantae; phylum Streptophyta; class Magnoliopsida; order Santalales; family Viscaceae; genus Viscum; species Viscum album. Next base: position 1,934,365,064 of record OY728160.1, read on the forward strand.
ACTTAATATATCATAACTTCATTGAAGTAAACCTAAATGTGTTTTTTCCATTTGAAAAATATCCACAATATAAATATAAAATCACTGATATGAGGGGAGGGGTGAATTAGTGAATTTAATTCTTGTTTAAGTATCTTTATGAAAACAATTATTAACTATTAATGTGAATAACATTATCACTACTTGACAAATTAAATCATGATTATATATGGGGTATAATATTTTTACCAAGATTCACTTCCTAGAATGAGTTGTTAATACTTGGTATTATCCAAAATCATGTGAGACCATACAATCCAGTCATATCAATATTATGAATTTATAATGACTAGGGTTTATCGGTCAACTCCAGTTTTACATAATTTACCTTAAATATGTAATGTGTTCTTGATGTAACAAATAGGTATAATTGATATTAAACAATAAGAGAGTCTCCGACAATATTTGAATTCCATATAGTTCACAAAATTATTCTTCTCTAGCTTCTTATTTCTTCCTATTCTACTAGCATAATAACCATAATATGTATATTTATCATATTATTTATACTTAAATTATCTAATAAAATTTTCTATAATACCCCTACTCAATATGGTTTTACAAATAAAAATTCGTTTTTTAATATTTTAATTTTAAATAAAAATAAAAAAACAACTTCAATCAATATTTTTTCAGAATATCCATATTCCTATTTAGCTTTTAGATATTTAAAAACCTCTTAGACACTATTTATGTGGTTAAAGACATTATATATTGATTTTGGTTATCCCTTAAGAATTTAACTAATCCAAATTATCATTTCAACTTAAAATATATATTTCCCTTATAACCATGTATTCATTATTCTTAGCCATAACATATTTTATATTTTTTTTAAAAAATTTCCCTAATAATGGTTGTAATACATTTGTGTGTTATATAATTTCCTTAGGAAAATATAAAATACTATTAGAATAATTCAAAAATACTTTATACGTTGACATGTTCTCCCCTTTATATTTTATATTGGTAACATTATCTCACACTATAACTTGTTCCATAACATGGGATATCTTATTTCAAACCTCAAAAACATACCAATCCTTTTCTTTTCTCTAGGAAAAATCCTCCTTGATGTACCAATTTCTTTTCAATATGCCCTCTATATCCCGAAAATGGTGTGGGAATCCCCATTTTGAAAAAATATGAACCTTACACATCAACCCTTGTATGTGTCCTTTGAAAAAAATTCAAACACACATTTTAGCCACCATATATTTGACCATGGTGTTATGGAGTTTCACATTTTCCCAATAGAAAAAATCAACACTAAAATTCATTTTAAAATGATTATTTCAATGATCTTCTCACCTTTTCCTCTATATTTCTTACTCTTCCCTACTCAATGGTGTAGTTTTACCCTCATTCTCCATCTGTGACATGTAAAAATACCAATTTTTTGATTATTGATATTTTTTTCTCTTCCAAAACCATATTTTAGACTATATTATGTAAGAAAATGTCATAGTGAAGTCACCAATGCTTCAAAATTCCCCCAACACCAATATTAATCCTCAAAATATTTAAATATTCATCCATTAATTTATAGACCAAGGAATAAACATTATCTCAAATTAAACATAATAAAACAGTTGAGATTGAATGTGATTTATTTTTCTATAAAAAAATGTTACAAAAACTCATATCCACTTTAAAACATTTCCAATATATCCAACACTCATTAATACTCAAAATATTCTATAAGGACAAACCAATCATGAATTCCTCATATACTTTATCAATGGGATTAGTAAATTATAAAAAAAATAAGATTGCTTCATTCCTTATAATTACACCTTGTTAGTAATCGTTATTCGTAAAACCCCGTTTTTTAATATAATATAATATTCAAATTATCTCTCAAATAACTCCTAAGATGAGATTATTTGATATATATTCAACTCATCCAACATGTATAAATCCTATATATCATTATTTTAGTCTTCTTTTTCTTATATAGGATCATGAAATTAAATAAAATAAAAAAATTTAGTTATGTTCCAAACTCTCCATATGTTCCTTATATGATAATTTATAACACCAATGAATAATCTAAATGAAATTATTTTATGTTTTATGATTTTCTCGGACATGGACTCTAAAGTATATCACTTTATAACACTTTATTATTATGTTCTACATGATCGTGTTCCTATTAATCTTCCCATTAAGTGTCAACTAGAAACTCAAGTATTATTTTTTGAAATGAATCATCAAGATCACTAATAATAGTTTACCTTTAATTAAAATAACAATTATTATCATACATTACATGACAAAAATATTTACCAGAAATTGATTTTTTGATGAAAAATCAATATTATTTATATATATATTAGGATAATTATACAATATTTTGGCATCATCCCATTGATATAATTTACCATGATTATAATGACCATTTAAAATATTATAATTAAATAGAAAAAATTAATGTATCTAAAGTAATGTGTTATTCCATTCTTTAAATCGCAAAGTGTTTTATTCAAATTAGGTCTTAATGAAATATTATTTTTTATATATAATACCACATTAAAATTTTATATAGAAATATAATTTGGTAAACTATATTCACATAACATTTATAAATTAATTTTTATCAAATTGATCCCTCCCAACACTTCATCACCATTCTATTATATTTTTCTTCAAGAAAAAAATTTATGATTAATATCATTATTATAATAGTAGTAAAACTTCTAACATTCAAATTCAATTTTATAGTCACATATTAATAGAATAATTGGAACAAATTTTTCATTCATAAATTTCACTATAAAATTTGCAAAGATTATAGAAGTATCAATTTTAATCCTTAAAAATAAAACCTGTGTAAATTTCAACAACTAATAAACTATTATGAAAACAAAAAAATTTCCAGAACTAATTTTATTCATTATGGAATAAAGAAACCATGTGGATAAGTTATAAATTACTAAAAGTATCAAACTCATTGATCCATTTAAAATAATAACTATATTTTTTATCTCTTTGATATTATAGACATAGTCTATTTTCATTAAACATTTTTTTTTGGAAATAAAAAATCATATTCACAATAGGAAACTTTCTCACATAATATAAATTATAATTTATACTTATTCTAAACTAAATCTTGGATTCATTAATTATATAACTCAAGATAATAATAATTTTTATATACAATCAATCAAGATATAAACTATATATATTTTTTGTATTATATTTTCAAATCATAAAAAACTATATTTTCAAATAGAATAGGACTAATGTAACACCCTATCCATGATCACCATACTGAAGAAAAACTTCCACATAAACACATTCATGCCTCCCTATATGCTAGATTTTTCATTCTAAAATCAAGGTATAATGATATATATTTGGATAACTTTATCCCCATTATCATACCAACTAATATAAAATAAATTGAAAAACACAATAAAAATATAGAACATGAAATGAGATCATAGTTACATGATTAAAATTTAATTAGAATCACATGTAATAAAGAAATAAAATAATGATCATATACAATTATTAAAAATAATGATCCCCATGGGTATTGGATCAATACATGTGAAATATGGAAATAAAATTGAATAATTGAGTCTATGATTAAAAAAAGAGATTTAAATATTTCTTAAGGTATTTACACTATCACTATTAAATGTTCATAATTTTTAACCACCTCACATAGAGTATTACCCTTTTCCTAGTTCCCTATTTACATATTTTGTATTACCACTAAGATATATATGCATTGTTTCAATATATTACATTTTGGGAATCAACTGATATTCCCTTAACAAAATCTGAGAATAAATGTGAGTGTGTTTTGTGAAAAAATGAAGAAATGAATATATCGATAGTGTTTCTATGTTAGGTTATAATGTACTCTCAAAGATAATATTAACCCTAAATATACTTTTTTATTAATGATGGTGTGAAGAGTTTCCTCATATAAAGGAAAATCTAATGGTGTCCTTTATAGGAAACAGATATATTTGTAGGATTGACATGGCCGACATCCAACATAGGAAATACATTAAAAAAGGGATATATAGAAAACATCCCATGTTGGTAAATAATTATAACGGAAGAATAAAATATATGACGTATTGTATATGAAAATAATCATGATTAGTGAAAAAACAAAATCATCCTCCTATATATGGAAGACATTATGAGGAAATAATAACATATAAAACTTATCATAAAAGGATCAAATACAACATTCATTATAACATGTAATTCTATACATTAAAACCCAATGTAATGCCAAATGGATGAAATAATCTCAAACCTATAATGATAACTTTCCACATGAATCAATGCTAAGAAAACCATTTTGGCCCACACAAGATCTTTCCCCACATCAAAAGTCCCTTAAACTTTTCCCATCACTTTTAAAATAATTTATCTATTTATAAAATTTTAATTTCATTATACATCTAAAATCAATATAAACTAACATATATCAATACATGATCATTCTCTCAAAAGTAATTTCAATCTATAAAACCATATTTTATAATAAATACCACTTAATATAAGGGATATATGGCTCAATTTCGGCCCCAAAAAAATATGCAAGAAACCTTGAACAAAATCCATCTTATTCACTTTAGGAATGCCAAACCCTGTTGGAATACCTTAAAATCGTCATATAAGAATCACATCAACTGTTATAAGAGAATATTAAGTTACATGAATCAAGATGGCATTGATAATCTATTTAGAGGAGAAAGGATTGTAATAAAAAGGTAAAAGAGCTTGTTGGAACCAATGGTGTGAATGATCTATTTCCATTTGGGAGCATTGAATTTGGCATCAACGTAAGAGATCGAGGAAAATATTTTTCCAACAACTGTGGGTCAATTTTAAAATTTATTTCCTGAAATATTCTCAAGGTTACCACCTATAATGGATGTGGAGTATACGATTGATCTCTTTCTATGGTCCAGTAATATTTCCCATCCATATTATAGGATGGAACCCACAGAGTTAAGGGAATTGAAATTGGTGTTATATTATCTAGAAAGAAAGGGTTTCACTCGGCTAAGTACATCTCTATGGAAAGCACCTATTTTGTTCATAAAGAAAGTATATGGAAGTCTTTGTCTCTATGTTGACTATCATAAACATAACAAAGTTACGATAAAGAATAGGTACCCAATTCAACGCATTGATAACCTGTTAGATCAATTCAGGGGAGCTCAGTCATTCTCCTAGATTGACTTGTGATCAGGATATCACCAATTTCTTGTTTGGAATGAAGATATTACAAAGACAGCTTTCAAAAGAAGAAATGGACACTATTAAAATATAGCCATGTCATTCGGTCTGAAGAATGCACCAGTAATATTCATGGCTCTGATGAATCTGATATTTTAGAAATAACTATATTATTTTGATTTTGTTTTTGTGGATGACATCTTGGTGTATTCAAAGACAACCATTGACCATGAGGGGCACTGGGGAATAGTTTTAGAAATCATTATATATCACTATTTGTATGAAAATTTACCAAAGTGTGATTTTTGGATAAAAGATGTTTGTCTTCTTAGCCGTATCATTTCTGAAAAATCCATTTCTTTTGATCCAGAAAAGATAAAATCTGTTATCTCATGGAAAACACTGAATAATTAATTCATGATATGAAGTTTTCGTAGTCTAGAAGATTACTACTGACACATTGTTCATTACTACTCATGACTGGATTTACCAATAACAGCTCCGAAAATGAAGAATGGTCCATTCCAATGGATAGAGGAATTCCATAAGTCTTTCCAGGAGCTTAATGTTTGGCTTACATTGGCACCTATCTTGATTTTTAAATAATCAAGACATGAGTATGTTGTGTACTATGATTCTTCAGGATAGAGGTTGGTCTATTTTCTCATGCATGGAGACCATGTGGTTTCTTATGGTTCATGTTAGTTGATATTATATGAGAATAATTTCCAAATTCATGACTTGGAGTTAATGGTAGTTGTCCATGCTTTAAATTCATGGATTAATTATCAATATGGTAATAAATTCAATATGTGTACATATCATAAAATCTTGAAATACATTTTCTCACAGGAATATTTGAATTTGAAGAAAAGGAGATGGATGGAATGTCTCCAAATATTTGACATTGACTTGATGTAAACATCAAGGAAAGTAAATTCAATGGTGTATTCATTGAGAAGAAATTCATATGCTCCATTGGTGAAAGAAGCTTTGGATGAATGGCACTTGATGTGGGTCCTATCCAACATGCTTGAGGAATGTAAAGACCGAGATTATGTTGTGCTTTTATTTTGAGATACGCTTGTTCTTATTTGATAAAAATGGTCAAACAGACATAAATATCTGATGCAGGATGTCTGGAAATGAGTTCAAAACTCAAGAGTGGGGAGACCATTGAGGGCTGGAAACTTGATGAGAGTTTAGTTTTATGCTTTTGAGATTGGATGATTGTAACTATGGAATTTCAAGAACAACTCATTCATGCTTACCACCATTCAATATGGTTTGTACATCCAGGACCACAAAATATGTATATGGAATTGAAGTTGTAGTTTTAGTGGAGAGGCATGGAACGGAAAGTGGTCGAGTTCATCTGGAGACGCTTACTTGTTAGAAGAATAATGCATATTATTAATGAACAGTTGGTATATTTCAGTCTTTACCTTTTCTGGTGTGGAAATGGGAGCAGATAGTGAAGGATTTTTTATAGGTCTTCCACAAGTGTTTCGGACAAACGATTCCCGATGGGTGATAGTGGATCATCTTACTAAATCAAACGATTTCATTCCTATTTTTGAAACTCATACGGTGGTGGATATGTAAAAAATTAGTATCCAAGAAGTGTTAAAGAGGAATGGCATTCTAGTGTCAATAGTCTCAAACTGGGATCCTAGGTTCATAGCTCGTTTTAGGAAATCCTTTTAGCAAGCCATTGGGATTCAGTTGCCTATGAGCATGGCGTATCATTCTCAGAAAGACGACTTGTCTTAGAGGAAGATATAAATGTCTGAAGACATGTTGTAGGTGGGTGTAATGGATTATTGTGGCTCATTAGAGGATAATATACCTTTAGTGGAGTTCTCATATAATAATATGTGTCAGGTCTCAATACATATGGATATGTTTGATGTATTGTATGGGCATCCTTGTTATTCTCCACTATGCTTGGTGTAAATAGGTGAAACTTCATTAGTTGGATTGAGCCTTGTCCAAGAAACAATGGATAAGATCTAGTTGATTAGGAAGAGTATAGAGACAGCTCCGAGTCATCTTAAATCTTATTCAGATCACTGTTGAAGACCATTGTTATTTTTCATGAGTTATCATGTCTTCTTGAGGATATCTCCAAGGATTGGAAATCATCATTTTAGGAAGTAGGTAAAGTTATCTCCTATATACACTGAGCCTTTCAATATACTTGAACAGGTTGGAGAGGTGGCATATCAGTTGGCATTACCCCCACAGTTCAGTTTGGTTTATAATGTGTTCCATGTATCTCAGTTGAAATAGTATCAGTCTGATCCTGACTATGTGATCAAATTGGATCACATTGACCAAGAGATGGATTCCTTTTTTATACATATAGCTGTACAGATTGCGGATAAGCTTGAGAAAGTCTTACATGGAAAATCACCAGTCTAGTGTGGGTATTATAGTATCATGGTCGGATTTAGGAATAGACTTCGGAATTCAAGAATGAGTTCAAAGAGAAATGGCCAGAAGTATCTCATATCAGTGGTGGTTTTATAGTTTCCAAGGATAGAAATACCAATTTTGGGGAGAATTTAGTTCCCCAAGTTTCTTTTATGTAAAACTTATTTCATTCTAATCATGTTTATAATGTTTAAAGGTGATGAATGGGAGATTTGGGAGAACATTGAAAGTAGTTTTTAGTAGAATGGAAGTCAAACGAGCGGCGCACGATTTGTCTAACCATGCAGCCAAACCGTGCAAAATTTTTCCTCTTAAGGTAGTGTCTCTTGCATAGTTCTATCAAGATTAGGGAGACCGTGTGAGGAAGTCATGTGAGCATCTACCGAGGTAGTAGCTAACACATGGTTAGCACACAGTTTGTCTAACCGTGTTAACTAACCGTGTGGATGGTTTATGTGAGATCATAAAAAGTGGATCTCATAATTTTTTGCCTCTAAGTGGATTTTTTTCTCCTAAGAGGGAATAACATAGAAATTTTCTTCATTTAAGGACAAAGAAATCTCTTCCCTCGTTTTGGAGGTGATTTGATGGCTTCCCTTGGAGAATTGAAGCTCGATTCTTGAGGTGTGTGATTGTTCTTCATCGTTCTTGGTCGGTTTCATAGATCTATGTCGATTTACATCTCATCTTCTCTCACTTTCAATTATATATTTTCGTAATGGGTAGATCAAATTTTTTGGATTCAATATATGTTGATTTTTGGTCTTAATATTACTATTATAAGATATCTGAGGTGGGTTCTTAGATAATTGACTTGGTTTCCTTGTGTGTTCTTTCTTCGTTGTGGTTTTTGTCAAAATCGTTGATGTTGGAGGATTCTTTATCAACTCTACATAGTATAACTGATTGTATTACATTCAGTTTTTATGTGTGGTGATGAATTGATTGTGATTTTTTGGTTGAAAACTATTTGGAAACCTTCTTGAGTGATGGTTGTGAAATCTGGAAAATTGGGGATTTTGAATGAGTGCTTTGGCTCTTGATTTTAATATGTGGATTCTTAAAAGGGTATTTTAAATGATATCTGGAAGATTATTGGGATTATATTTTTTCAATAAAATTTGAATTCTTTATTGAAATTAAAAGCTTCTTCTAAATTGGTTGGGCTTTGGTTTTCAATAAAAGTTCAGTTTTATTGAAATAGTTTATTGTGGGAAATAGAGTATTTGGAATAAATGATGTTGGTGTGAGATCATGCATAATGGTCCCTTAACAAGGGATGAGTATCATTGGCGTACAAAATATGTGACCTTGGATTGGGGGCATGTGTCATTGGGACACAATCTAATTGGATGAGAGACCACTCATGAGTATGGAACTGTCAAATGAATCATGCATGTGTGGGTGTGTTTTGAACTATGGAATGGGTATGGAAAATTTTAATTAGAATTGGTTTTCAAATAATTGATTGGTTATTTATCTATAAAAAACATGCTAGAAATTCTTTTCAATTAGTTTTTTTTCACCTGGTTGAAAATGGTTTTTTGGAACTTGTTTATATTTTGTTATAAACTATTTTGGTAAATTCTTTTATAAAAAAGTGGCTAAATTTTCTATCCTAGTGGCACGAGTAGGCAAGTCATGGTGAAACATGTTGTCTTTTATACTCAATGCTTCTTTAGCACATTGGTGCTTCTGTAGAAGCTATCTTTCAAGACAGGGGAAATGGTAAAGTCTCCCACATTTTAGCACTACCTCATGATATTTGGGTTGTTTCGTGATTGTGGAGCTCAAAGCTTGTGGACCATGGAATCTTGTGGAATATTGAGATGCATGAGTTTTTTATCTGATGTTTACTTTGATAAAAGTTTTTTCTTCCTCTATTTCATAATTTGATATGGTTTTGAGGTACATGAAGTTGTTCAATTCTCTTTCTTTTGTTCAAGCATCATTTAGTAAATGGTTTGGTTATGGGTTTTTGGTTTACTGGATTATTTCCAAAAGGGTAAATCATCCCCCACTTGTATTTCAAACCCTTTGGCATTTATTTCTTGACATTTGTGTCTTGGGTATGTCGCTTAAGGCTATATAATGACTTGTTGTGCTCTCAAGCCAATGACATTGAGTGGGCCATTATATATACTATATTTTCTAGAGTCAAATTCCACCGATAAATCTTACTCTCTATAATGGAGTGTATATGTACATTAAATAGTTTGATTCACTTTGGGAGAAGTTCTTGAAAAGGTATTTAGTTTTCCCCTTGGTCTTAAAAGTAAATTATTCCTATCGTCTTGGTTATTATTTAGATTACAGAATTCCCATAAATAATTCCCAATTTCCCCACAAGTAATACATTATATTATTAATTGTACATTAGGTTGAACTATATATATTTTAATCTGGTAACTAAACCCTTTTTTTAGGATGTTTTAATCATTATTCCATCATTTAGTATTGGTAAAGAATATTCTTAACACATTAAGGTAATTAGCATAGTTCTTCTTCCAAAATATTTTAAATGTGGATGGTTGAAATTTTCTTTCTTCTTTCTCTCAATAATATATATTTTTTCATAAAACTACATCTCTTTTTCATTTCTTGTATTTTATAGTCTTACTAATATTATATTATTATTCACAATTCTCGATAGTTTTATAACATATTCAGACATTTTCCAACAATAACTATTATCTAGATAGATTGATAATGGGGGAAATATCCACATTTTCCATGCCTTCTGTTATTAATATGGATCCTTCAGGCTTAATACATTACTAAAACAAAAATAAGTCACACTGAGGGGTTAAAACCATTAATGATTTATTTTAATATGATTACATGATAAATTCAACATCAAAATTCCCTACTATTACAACATATTTTACTTCAAAAAATAACTCAATATATAATTAGGATTTCTTTATATTTGGTTCTCTCACACTTATTATCCTAACTCCATAGAAATAACTATCCATCATAATGAATTTTAAATATAATGTGATTAACCATTCCTTATCCCAATAGAGGGTCAAACAATGTGTGTAGTTATACCTCTATTTCATGATCCAAATGATGATTTTATTAATACTTGGCATTCCCTCTTCATGGTTACTTCCCATAGGTAATAAATGTTAGATCCAAAACCATCCTATTGTATCCATATATAGATGTAATTTATACTAAAACAACATAATATATATTTTTATAAAATTTCATTATATAATATTATTATTAAACATGTTAATTATAATTATCCTAGGGTTTATAATTAATTTTATCTCATCTTAATACCTAGATTAACAAAACTGACACTCAAAAATAACTATCCACTTTATAATAAAATAATAATGACTATGGATACACCTTCCTTTATTTTTGAACATTTCTGTAATATAATAATTATGTCTCTAAAATAATGACACAGTCCAAATAAAGGAAGGATTACTATCTTTAAGGACTAAAAACATGGCAATAATATTCTAAAAACCCTTCTAACTATTTCCCTATAATTTATCCAAACAACAATCCCACCTAAAATTAGTATACATGATTATTATTTTATAGCTTGGGTACATTGATACCTAAGAAATGAGTATGGTTTGAGGATCAGTCTGGTTAAATATAAGAGATAAAAATTGAATTTATTAATTAAACATTATATGTTTATATTGTTATAATAATGATACATAAGAAACTTAATATCCAATAAATATTAGATTATAAATCAAATAATTTTACATGGAATAACGTAATACATTGATAAAAGGGGTTAGAAACATTAATAAATAAACATGATCCCTGATATCTTAAAATGGTCAAAATAATAAACAAAAAACTATGATACAACATTCATCTTTGACAAAAAATGTCATAGGGAATTGTAATTTTACTAGCCACACTATCTGTGCCCATAAATATGAGTAACTAAAATGTACAAGTAATGACGTATCTAATATTATATTAATGCTTTTCCAAATCATTATATGGTGATATATGACCTGAATGTTCTCATCAATATATGTGAGTTCCACTTTAAATCCATATATTATCACATTATAATGGTACCAATTAATGAAAAAGAGTTCAATATGACTATCCAAATGAAAATAATTTATTATATATCAATTGGAACCAATGGAAAGAAAATGTGTTTAATCAATAAAATCATAAATATCACTTGGAAAGAAAATTTGATTCATATGGATTAACATAAGGTATTCATTAATAACTCTATCAATAATCAATATATGATAAACCCCAGGATGATAAATGGGTATCCAATGAGATTAGGATAATTTCTAGGTAAATACCTTTCAATTGTGATAAAAACTCATTAGGTATTTACACTATATAGATTAAGGGTACACTATTACTTCCATAATTTCCCTAATTCAATCAATTTATTTGTTCTAGGTGAACACCCTTCAATCAAACAAATAAAAATAGGGACTTAATAAATGGAAGCCATTGGTTGAATAGTCAGGATCATACATATTGGATGATTAGGAAATATAATGGAATTGATTGGTCATTCCTACAAAATAGAAGGATTGTACATAATCCACCCCAATAAGGAAGGTCGTTTGATGCATTATAATAATATACTAGATCACGAATAACATATTCCAAAGAATATTGATTTAGTTAAGAACCATTTTTTAACATTATAAATAACAACTTTGGTAATAATAAGCATCAAGAATCATTGTAAAACCCTTTTAGATGGGAATATTTCTCTCATAACATGGAATAATATTTTCTTTTTAGTTAACCATTATGTATTAAAAATAAAGTATTGCAGAAAAAGAAAATGATGGCAGAAATATGACTTCACAAAGAAAACATTAAAAATAAATTATTTTTACAATTTGATTAAAATTTCCCTTATAAAAAATTTTCACAATTAAATTATATGATTTTTAGGATGATAATGTAATAATTAATGAATTAAATTAGTTTTTTAGGTATATATAATGAAATTTTAAAAATCATCTTATGTTATAGGACATGGAATGGTGGATGTTCCCGACCTAAAAGAATAAATAGGTGTAACTTCACTTACGAGAAACACACGACTAGTATATTAATAAAGGGGATTAAAATATCAAATTTATATATAAGACACCAATAATATAATATGATAATTATGATATGTTTTCTAAAAAATATAATTTACCTGCATAGATCACATTTCAAAAACAATATTGATTTGAAAATATGATTCTCTAATAAACCCTAAGGGTTTGAGTATTGTTGATGTCAAAACCAGTTTCAATTTTGGTATATTTTGAATATTTGTACATTCAAATAAAGTACATGATTTAGCTCTTTAAACCCAATTAATATTGTAAAATACTTTTATTAGTCTCTAATAAGACCATATAAATGTTTCTGTGGTCCTCAATAACTAAAAAGTCTCAAGAAATTTAATATATGGTAACGAACCCCTAAACTCTATTCCCACTTATTAAAATGTGATTTATCTTATTATGGATAAGAAATATTTATATTAATATATTAATATGTTTTTAATACTTTATTTAGTCATCTCTTATTATTAGCATCATTTTTTAGATAATTGTTCTTTTATTTTGTAAAAAATTTATGAAGATGTGAAAAATTCTCACAAACTCACTTCAATTTGATAAACCTTTGATCATTAAATATTGAATAATAATTGTTCCAAAATAATTTCTTATGTCCCATTTACATTATTTTAAAAAAATGAATATGGATTTTGAAAATGGAAATTGTGAAGCCCAAGTTTGTTGAAGTTTTTAATGACCAAATGGTGATATATTAATAAATATTTAAAATATAAAAAACACTTTAAAAATCATTAAATTATCTTAAATATATAATTATTAAATTATATTATCATTAAATTACATCACATAATTATTTTTTAAATAATTGTTATAACCTCATTTACATAGGGTATTAAATTGACCAAAATGGGAACGTGTTATAATGACTAAATGATTAAGGGGATGTATTAAAATAATGATAATATGAAACATATAAAATATTGAAATATTAAAAAACATAATATAGGCTCATCACATACATTATTATTACCACCAATGATGGGAGTTCATGAAATATGAAATTTCTTTCTTCTAGAGATAGTAGTCTATACTTATGGAATAATGATGATTTAATTTCATAATGGGTTGGATTGGTTAATAGATAAAGATATATCCATAAATATAATAATATTTAATCTTATAAATTATACTAATATCATTATATTATTTATTATAAAAAAATATTCCATGAAAATTGTAATGATAAAAAGTTAAGTAGTTGATAATACTCATGTGATGGACCAGAATTCTCAGTAGAATTCTCCATAAATATGAAATCCTTACACAAACATATAGTGACCAAGAGTATTTAAATGTGGGATAGTGTTATAGTAGGTGTAATTTCAATATAATAAAAAACAAATTAAAATTATTTTTGATTCATGATGTGGTTTATGTGTTACCATTTTATAATTGAAGGTAATCATATTTTTTGTAAAAAAAATTGAATTTCCAATAATTCAATGTAACTATTCAAATTTAAATTGATATAAATTCGATTGAAGTTAAGGGTAAGTTATTAAAGTTATATATTATTCTCATACAGAAATTTTTTAGACAACCACTTCTTTTTTAGTCTTTCATTTTAACTTTTTACCTTTTTCCCTAATTTAGTTCTTCCTGGGTAATTATTATTAAAATAAACAAACTAATACTTATGAGAAAATTTATGATTGGAGATTTTAAAAAATTTGAGCCTTCAAAATTATAGTTTTTTAAATCATTTAAAAAATTAAAATTTATATCTTTTTCATTTGGTAATTTAAAAATAAAATCACATAATGCATAATAATTATTTTTTGGGTAAGGTATGTTATTATGGTTAGAAGAATGATGTAAAATTTATAAATATTGTAGATATTGATCATTATTAAAATAGTTCTATATAAAAATGTATATGGATTTCAAATAAATCCAATATGAATTTCATCATTGAAACACATAGTTATAATTGAGGACTAAAAGTGTTTTCATTAAACTTACATTTAATGTTAGTTCTATATATATTGGACATACAATTTAAAATATGAAAGAGTATATTAAAATGATCATTATTATTACTTGAATAGATAATTTATTAATTAAATGGTTTTTAAATCTTCTTAGAAATACATATTTTTTAAAATGTTAAAAATAAAATTATTTCTTAGAAACAATATTTTTAAAATAAAAACATGGTTTTAAAAAACTATAAAAATTAATAATAAGATATTTTTAAAAAAATTAATTAAATAATTATATTATTTTCACCTAATTATGAATATAAAATATATAATATTTTTTAAAAGAAAATAAAAAAACTAGGAATAATTTCGTTTGTTAAAAAATGTCATTTTTAAACATCACGATTTCTTAATATTATTTCATATCAAATTATAATTTAAGATAAGTTAATGTATTAAATCATATATAATAATATTTTAAAAGTCATAATTTTATATATTAGGATATTATACACAATAATAAACAAAACTGTTATTTAAAAAAATAAAATGTAACTTTTATATTAAATATGAATTAAAGATACCAATACAGTTATTTATTAATATTTTATAATCTATATTTACTACTACATAAATATTAATATATTATTTGAATTTTACCATATCATATTTTTAAAATGTTATTAATTTTTATAAATAATGCAATAAAATAAATATATTTATATATTTATAATATATTAATATTATACTTTTTATTTCACTTTGAGTTACATTATTCTAAATTTACTATATATCAATAAATTAATTTGTTTAACATATTGGCTCTATAAAAAATGAAAATATATTCAACCTCTATATTTTCAATGACCATATTTGAAATGACCTGATTTTAATCATATATATATATATACTTACTAAATAGATAGTTCATTCTATTCTCACCATGAAAGAAACTTTTTTATGTAATGGATTTTTCATAATTCATTCCCCATTCATTTGAGTATATATCATTATAGATTTTCTTGTATATTACTAATCCTAAAGGATGAATATTATTAAGGGTATTTCCTATCATTGAGATTTTATTATTTTCTATCAATTATCCCTTATTGATCAGTGCAATCTTAATGGATATATTTTATCTTGGTTGGGTAATATTATATGTTTAAAAATATATTATTTTATGTGTATTTGATGTGACGTTCCATATATGATTGAATAATATTTTTTTCCTTAAATTTATTTTATTTTTGACTTATTTATAAGTCATTTCCACTTGTAGTAAAAAATGGAAAAATATATAGTTTTTAATTATAAAAAATTTTGTGTGGAAAGATTATTCTTTCAGGAATATAAGGGAATTACAATAACAAAAATTAATATTTTTAATAATTAAATAAAAAATAACATTGGCCTATTGAAATAAAAAATAGGCATAAATGCATTATCACAAAGAATAAATTTTTTCAAGGCCTTGTAAAAAAAACTATGTTAATAATATGACTAAGGGAATTTACTGAATTTAAATTTGTTAGTATACATTATAAATAGGATATATGGTTAGGTTATTATAAATGGAAACCATATTCATGGGAAACTATAACATATCATTTGGAAAAAAAATAAATTTTTTTTTCTACCTATAAAAGAGAAATATTTGTTGTTGGATAAATGCAACAACAGTTTGACAAAAAAACATTTTAAGGAATTGGATAAAAATAAATGGTGTGAGATATACATAAAAACATACATGGTTGAAACAACACATGTTTTATATGTGACAATGGTTAAATAGTTAAAAATATGTTCATTCTAACTGAAAATTAATCATCATTGTTTCGTGATTTTGTACATATCGAAATGTGTGAATCTGTGGTTCAAAATTAAATGATATTAGGTGGTTGTGGTTACAATTACATTTAAATACGCACACACACCATAAACACACATCCCTAAAAGGTAGGTTGTAGCCCACATCCCCTAAGGGATAACCCACACAACTAGCCACATTATTATAATATTTTTTTCCTTAAAGTCCGAGTTGAAATAAATCCAATATCTAGGTCCGTAGGCCCTCCATTTGATGGCTTTAATTCCCATCTCACATAATTTCTATGCCACCACTTGAATTTCATGCCTACAAAACCTTCCCCTTGATTTCCTGAAGTTGGAGTGTCTCAAAAGCCCAATCGATATAAATAGTATGGTTGATACAGTACCCTGCAACAATATATACTATTGTACCCCAACTTCTATTGTTCTACAATACTGTTATAGTTTCGGCATAACTTTTCCCCCATTCAGATTTAGACCTAGGTCTAATGCAGAATTTTGGGGAGGCTTTACCACTCTAGTGAGCCCCAACAACAAACCCAATTATATTTAAATAAAGAAGTATTATGTCTAGTTTATTAATGAATTCAATATAATGACATTACTTTTTTTCATTACACACAAATAAAGGTGTTTAAATCTATTACATGTTATAAAATATTAGTCGGTAAGTGGAATGGAATAAAAAATCTTAATTTAAAGGTAGAAAATTTAAATAAATTCCATAATAATTTTTTAAAAAAATATCCGAAAAAACACATATTTTGATTCCAACTATCTATGGTAAGTTCTCCTCATAAAAATAGTTTCATTGAAGTCAGAACCCAAATCAACAAGAATATAGACTACATATTGCTTATATATAAAAATACATAGATAATTATAGAAACTAAGATCTAATTATATTACTATAGATCATGAATATTGATTTTTTATGTCTAATTTAACCTTAGACACCATATTGGACATGGTATGTGAAAAATGTTGGACCTAATTAAGTTCACCTTATATTTTTTTTTATTTTCAATATTGAGAATAACAAGATGATTGATATCAAGGACAAGACTTTATTTTACATAGAATATTATCCAAGATAAATGTGTACAAAGTATACATGAATGGATTCAGAAAATTATATAAATTATAGATGTTTCTACTAATAAAAACAATAAAAATTTTAAACAAAGGTAATGTGCTTTGTAGTATAATTTTAATGAAATAACAAAATATAGAAAAATTAAAGTGGAAAACAAAGGGGCTCATGAAGTTTTAGAAGACTCTTATGTGGACACTAATGATGAAAAAATATAGTTGGAATGGTTAGGTTAATTATTAATTATATCATTGATGAAATTAGTGGTGGATATATTATTGGTGACTATTTACATCCAGTAAAAACACAATTTATGATGTTTTGGAAAAAAACCACAACTTTATCCCATTTTGACCCCCAAATCATTTAAGAGACTGTATTAAATATCCTATGGTTTGAGACCAACAATGAATGACTTTATCAAAATGAAAAAAATAGATGTTAATCATATATAAATGAATTAGAATGTAATTAGAACCAAGTGGGTATTCGAATATGAAGATAATAAAGAGGGAAAGTAACAAAAATATAATATTTTTAGGTAATGTTTATCTAAAACATTAAAGTAATGATATATATGTGAGAATTTAATATTTTTCTATCGAGTATAAATTCAATAGCTTTTACATATACAAGTGTAAATAGGGATCAAAATGAATAAAATAGATGTAAATTAAGCATTTCTATATGGTTCCCTTGGAAAGGATGTCTACATTTATTAATTCAGTGGCAATATTGGAGATTAAAAGGATAGAATGGTGTTTTATGGGAAGAATTATATATATTAACTAAATAAATCAATATAATATTTATACATTATACATGAAAAATAATTGATATTACTTTATAACCAATGAGGGGGGATAATAAAAACCTTAACATCAAGATAGAAAATAATGTATGAATATCAATTCTTGTATAAGCTATGTTTTAGTGGAACAAATCAATAATAATTAAAGAAGTTTTTTATTGTATAATCAAGGATTTTGGGATATCTATGATTGGTGTGTTATAATTTAACCTTTCCTTGCAGGTTATCATGGAAATAATATATCATTTATTTTTAAAAATATGTATGTGAATGAAGTACTCCTAAAATTCCTAATATGAGTGTCCTCATTAAGGTAAACTCTGGTAGCTACCATAATAAAATTATAAAACGATAGTTATTTCATATAGGTTGATGTCACAAACAAGATAGATTATTATATTCTAAATATAAATGATCTCTATATGAACCATAATTTTATTTTCCATGTGTCATGTTTTGATATTCAAAAATTATCACTAATAAATCCACATACTTACAGAAAAATGTATAACTCTCGAAATCAATTGAAATGAAGGATATAGATTTTTATATCCTTGAACATCTCAATAATATTTTTTGGGATGCACTTATGTAAACAATAAAGGTCCAACGAAATACATAAAGTCAACATTGGGATGTTTTTTTATCATGGATTTTTAGGCGTTAATTCATTAAGGATAAAGTAGGAATTTATGTATTTGAAAACTAAATTGTGAATATTTTGTCTCTAATAAAACATGAAATGAATTATTATCAATGAATAAATATTATAATGATGTTGTAATTGAACTGAATTCTTCTATTTCATTAATGTGTAACAACACTGGTACTATTAATGTTTTAAAGAATCATGTTCATTTTTTTGGAAGATTTAATATTGATATAAAATATTATTTCATCAAGAATAGTGTTGATTTATTGTTAATGTGGTTAGAGTATGTGTTAACAAAAAAAACTTTTCAATTTATTGTGAAAAAATAAATAATTATTGTAGGTTTGGGAATGCACCAGTGGTCTCTTTGAACACAACCACCTCCATAAGCATTATATTTTGGGGAAGGGACACATAGTCACAAATGGAATATTTAAATTAAATATATTTAATAAATCGTTATTGAAATGATTTTTTTTATTCTCAGTTATGTACTTTTATTGAAATTTCCTTTGTGTTTATTTACAAATAGAGAGAATTTTTCTATAATAAATTTTCAGGATATTTTATCTGAATTTTTGAAAAGAATTGGTGGTGGATTTTTCTTTCATATAGAGAAATTAGTGGCATATTTTCAAATGATTTGGGTGTGTCTTGGAGATATTTGATTCACATATCATGTGGAGATATAGTCTCAAAGATTTTAAGTACATAAAAAATATGAATTTTAAGGGGGAAAGATTAAATTTACACTTGTTCCCCATGAATAGAAATAATCATATTATCTTATAGGTAATGTTATTTCTATCCGTAATGAAATTTATATAGTAATGAATTTCTAATAGTATAGCTATTCAGATCTGTGTGAAGTATCATATTCTATGCGGAGAACTACTAAATCTATTTTGGAGTTATAATCTAATCCAAAGGGGGATTTTTTTTAAAAATATCCTTGGATATTTTTTAGTTTTTTCTATATAAACTTTTTCTAAAATAACATCCAAAATAGTTCCCAATGTTATAACGAGTAATAAACTTTATTGTGGATGTCATAATATTATGTTACCAACTTTTAGTTACTTCTAGACCCATTATTATTATCCATTTTTGGTTCATGGTTCAAGTAATTTTTGGAGACATTTATATAATTTCTTAAGTTATGGGTGTTTTTAATGTTTCGGATATCGTTGAGAAAAAGAATTTGGGATATAAAAAAATTATTTGTTCCTTGTTTTGAGGTTCTAGTGGGGGAGAATGGTTAGTACAAACTGTGTTCCCCACCCATGAATTTTGTGTCTTTGAATAGTATATAATGCATGATTGGAATATATTTTCCTAACAGAGCAGTCAAACTATGAACCTAATCATGAGCCCTAGAAGGTAGAGCCTGGTAAGAACATTAGCAATCAAAGCATGCATCCTAACAATGTATATCTCTGCCAAATCCTTGTAATGTAAATAATTAGATGCACAATTTTTACTAACTATGCAACCTAATATAAGAAAGAATGGAAACTAGTTTCAAATCATCTGAAAAAACATATTAAAGCTCATATTCCACATAATAAATTATAAACACCTCAAAATAAAATCTAATATGACCCTTTTGATTCTAGAGGAAACCTATATATGATTTTAGCTTCTCTAATACATTTCCTCTCATATCAAATTTTTGGTGGATAAAACGGGTCACCCTCCTGTAAGAAAAATCAAATTAGATTTAGAATCTTACATATATCTTTTCTATATATCATGAGATTGATTAATATTTATGTAATTTAAGGATTTTATCTTTTACATGATCAATCAAAATTATAGTTATTTATCCTTGATCTTCGTGGCCTTCAAATCTTTATTGGAAATTCTTATTTTAGGCATTTGACTGACCATGTGATTAAATGTGGGTTTTTTAATATAGCATTTCCCAATAGATAAAGCATTTATATTTTTTATTTATTTGAAATTTAATTTCAATATTTTTATTTAAATTTAATTCATATGATGTCTGATAAAATAAGGCATGGATTTAGTAAATAAAACCATTATTCAATGTCTTTGATAAATTGGGTGTATTTGATAACAGATGGAATGAAATATGAATTAATTTTCTTAAATATATTGATTTTAATTATTACTATCTATGGATTATATTTAATGATTATTTTTAATGGCATGAAATTTATGATACCCATGTTTTGGTTTTGAAATTGAAAAGCCATGTTGAAACAAGAAATTGGGTATTGGAACACTGAATTACATTTCAATTAAAATTCCACAAAATTGATTGATTGATTGAAGAAAATATGAGAATAAGTGGAAATTGATTTATTGGAACAATAAATTTCGAACTTTGAATCCCTATAAATTTATTTATGAGAAAAAAGCTAGCTAAAAAATTTTGATTACATTTTCCCTAAGGGAATTTTATCAGTTTTATCTTGATGGGAAGATCTTTAGGGATGATTGTACACCCATTGAGCCATAATTGGTTGAATTAGTAATCCATTTATGTTAATAACATTAGTAAATGATACTGTTGTGCATTTTTTTCATTTTATTATTTATTCCAGTGATTTTAAAACTTCATTACGCATGCCCTCCTATTTTATTAAAATGTTCATTTCAAACTGACTTTGCTATATTTTCTATATACTTGTTTTGAAAGATGATTTCACTAAAAATGTGAAATAATTTTCCATGAATTGTTTTTATTAATACCAAATAGAAAAAAAATCATTTATTATGTAAAATATTATTGAACCGTTTATGAAATAGCACTAATATTTTTTCTCAATTACTACCATTAAATTAGGATATTTTTTTATTTTATTTTAAATGGTCTAGGAAAAGGGAAAGTTCATAAGGAGGTGGAAGTTGTGCATGATTCATCATACCTTGGTAGATGTTAATAAAAACTAGATCCATGATCCTTAGGTTACACATATATTCTAATATTTTTTTAATATATGTTGTGTCATCTTTTTGGCTAATATATACATTTTTAATTATCTATCATCTTGTGAAATTTTTTTTCCTTCTTGAGTGTTTGGAATACTGGATATTTATTGTTTTATCTTATTCTATCAAATCATGGTGTATAATCAGCCACTCTAAATCCTTAATCATTCCCTGGTGCTAGTTTCCAACCCTTAGGGATGGTGAATTCCCTTCGGTTCATGTTAGTAATGACTCATGTACTAGTGTATCATGGTATTTGGGTTGGTTCATAACAAATTCGTATCAAATTATTGTTTGATCACCCTTCCTGGATGTCGTAATGTAGTTTGGGAAATATTTATATACAATAGGTAGGATTTTCATGTCTTAAGGTGTAGTTTACCAAAGAGTTCCAAGGAATATCTCTTCATAGCAGGCCATATGTTACTATTGGTGTTTAGGAAAATAACCATTTTGGAATAAATTACATAAATTCTATGATATCTCTAAATGTGATCTGAGTATTTTTTAAATCCAAGATAATTGAATTTTATATAATGGAATTGATATTACTTTATCTCTTGACTTATTTGATGATCTGGGTATCCTTGGTGATGATTTAATATTTTTTCTGATATTGTTTCATGACATCCCCCATGATGAATTTTTAACGGACATTAGGAGGGATCTATAGATTAAAAAAGTAAAGAAGAACCCCTAGTTCATCCAAACCCTATATAGATATTAGTATTTGATGACAATGCTCTAAACAGGTACCATAATATTTTCCCATTCAAGCTGATGTATTTTAATTATGATGGGGTGATGCTAGATACCATTCTCTAGATTTTCTTCAATGGAATGAATCATATTTATGTGTCTCAAATGATCCTCAATAGGTAGATGATATATATATATAAATATTGAGTTTCTATTTGAGTTTTTTGAAATTACAAATTCAATAATGGTGAAATTTTATACATTAAATCATGAAGGTAATTTTTGGAGATTGTGGGATTTGATTGTTATGATAAAAAATATGACGTATTGGATTAGAAATACATTAGACATAGTTTAATGAAGAATTTATATCAATAAAATATTTTATTGTAAAAGTGTATGAGTTTCCTCTAACACGAACATTGTGATAGGACTATCACTAAGTATGTAAATTTCTTAAGGGAACTTATTCAATTTCCCTCTAAGGTGCTGATAAATGAGAAGTATAATGCTAGAATATTTGTGGTGGGATCAATCTAATATCAATTCCTAATTATTCATGATGTATTTAAATTTTTATAAATATGTTATGGGTTGGGATTTGATGGATGAACTTCAATTGACTGGTAAGTGAGGTTTGATGGTCATTCTTCTGATATCCAGTGGTGGTTCTGTCATTTCCATTAATGAAAACTGCATCCAAAAAAATATGTGTCATATCTTGATAGTGGAAATGATCCATAATTAAAGTGTTGTTTGGAAGGGGTAAATTGGGTTTATTTAAATGTGGCGTGTTTAGGTATTAAAAGAATGTTCTTATTGAGTCTTTAAAGATCATTGCATTGTGTGGTCACTCAAGGAATATGATCAAGTTATATTACAACACTTAATCCTTGCATAGTGGAACAACCTCATCATTATTGTAAGTTACTTTATTTAACCCAAATTCTTTAAGAGATATGGCTTTCCATTCATAGGAATTTGAGACAATTTTTTCTACATAGTAGAAGATGATTTTTAAGAAAATAATGTAGGTCTATTAACATTAAGATGTACCATCACTATAGCATTGTCATTAGTGATAATATTTTATACTGGTGCATCTCATTAATTTATTTAATCTCATATTTAGAATCCTCCAATCCATACTATGGATATTGTGTATTATGTGATGGATATTTTAATTCCCCTTATAAATAATATATATAAGGGTATTTTATTCTCTTATTATGTCTTCCCTTTATCTAAGATTGATCTTATCAAGGATTTTATGGGTCCTAACATAAGACTATTAGATATCATTCTTATGATGGACTATCTAATTATATAAAATATCTAGGCCTCCTTTACTACCCTATATGTGGTGTGTCTAGTTTTCCATGGAGATTGGTACCCACGGTCAATCATAACATAGAAACTTTTTTAGAGTTGGACAACATGATATACGTGTGTTCTTTTCAAGTTTATAAAAAATATTTGAATGGTAGTCGATGAGTTTCTTGAATTGTTTTTATATAAATTTTATTACCAACCACCTATAAGGTACATTGTGTTCTCTATTGTGATGGCCCTAGGTAACTATCCTATTTATTTTTTCACTTACCATATAAAACCTTTCGAACTAAAGGATATAAATATTCATTTGGATGATTTTTTGGATACAAGATTTATAATCTAGAGTTACATGCCACTGGTGAAGATGGGTCCTTTTTTTAAAGATAGATTGTGGTCTGAGTCACCTCTGTGTTTACTCTCCAAAACTCAATAGTTTTGTCATAAATAAATAGTATTTTTTCCTCATATTGACAATCTGTTCAATTAGTTGTAAGGAGGTAAGTGGTTCTCAAAGATTAGATGTTTGTTTCTATATCACTATTTTAGAATCAATGAAACTAATGACCTAAACACTTCCATCCTGAAAAGGTTATTGGATCGAATATGTTGATGGATATGGATATTAGATGGAACAATACAAGAGGGGGGTGAATTGTAGGTTTAAAAAAACTTTTTATTTAAACACTTAAGAGATTAGTTTAAAAGGACTTAAACTGATACAAATACAAACACCCACAATTGTATTGAATATAAAATATATGATGTATTGTAATACTAATGAAATATAAAACAATTGTATTCAAGATGAACAAAATATTAAGAGTAATATAAAGATGAATGATTCTACCATAAAGCGTATAGAATCAATCAATACAATATGTAATAGAATGATTGTAATTGAAACAGTTACAATAGAGTATGTAAGGAAGAAAGGAAACAATACAAATTCCTTTCTAATACAAGCAGCAGCGGAAAAGTAAAAGTATTACAATTCTTTTGACCCAAAGAGAAGGGTTATCCTTTCAGCTCGGATAAAAGGTATGTCTCACCAACACCTTGGTAAGCCCTCAATACGATGATCGGACTGTCTGTCTGCCTATCCCTGGCAGCCCTCGATACTATGATCGGAACGTCTGTCTGCCTGTCCCCAGCAGCCCTCGATACAATGATCGGTCTGTCCGTCTGCTTATACCTGGCAGCCCTTGATTTTGTAGGTAATCGACACCTCTATCTTTCAATCACTTGAAAGCCATCGATACGATGATCAGACGCACAAAGAAGATGAGAGAAGTCATAGTGTCTCTCTATAGAACTTGATAGAAGTTGAGTATCGCAGTTATTCCAAAAGTCTCTCTTTCAGCTTCAAATGTCCTCCTATTTATAGGCCTCGGGTTCCAACGTTCATGTTTCCTCCAACGGTCATATTTCTCTGAAAAACTCGGAGGGACATGGACACCTGGCATCATACCTGTCATATTGAAACAGAAAGCACGACATCGTTTGGATTAGTTTGTAACTAACTCAACGACATCATATTGGTTAAAACAAGATATATGAAGATGATAAACAATAGTAAAATTAATATGAAACAAGAGTTTTTTACTAAGTACCAAAACAAGTAATGAAAATATGAATAGCAGAGTCAGTACGATTACAATTGATAGAGTCAGTACGATACGATTGACAGAGTCAGTATGATATGATTGACAGAGTCAGTACGATAAGATTGACCCAGTCAGTATGGTATGATTCACAGAGTCAGTATGATATGATTAAAAAGACATTTGTGATTTCCAAAACAAAATATATAAGTCAAAAGATAACTTTTGACTCAACAATATCCCCTTTTTAGCAAGCACAACACACTATGTAAATATAACAAGAAATACTTATCTCTCCCTTAGTTATTGGAAACTCTTCTGAATATGAATTTGAATACAAGTAACTCCCCCTTAGGTGGATAATTTCCTAAGGATTGTATTCATAGATTTTACTTGGTTTCAAAGAATTTGATTAAGACTATCTCCCTTTGTAAAACATTCTCCCCCTTTATAAAACATTCTCCCCCTTTATAAAACATTCTCCCCCTTTGTGGTTTACAAAAAGAATGGGGTGGCATTGAGTTGTCTTTCCCTTAAAAGGTCTTTTTCCGAGAAAGCCTTTGAATACATATCAGCAGGAGTGTTGGAAAAATACTGAGACATAGGGATGATACAGATGAAAGATCATACGATGAATTAAAAATAGTGGAGCAGAGCTTCGCCTCAAAACCTGAAAACCCAATGTGGGTTTGGGGAGGGGGCTATTTATAGGCGATACAGGGGTGACCGTTGATCTTCTACGGTCAAGATTAGAGGAAAACAGATCAATGGTTAGGATTAAAATGAAAGAGAAAAAAAAATTAAAAAAATGAAAAGTACCTGCTGGAGAACATAAGGTTATTGTTGGTTTTAGTAGAGTTCAAAAGAAAACACAAACGTACGAAGTAAAAGAATACTATCAATCGTCATACCGATGGAAAACAAAGTCGTTACCATTAACTGAAAAGCCGATGGAAAACAATCTCGTTACCATGAACTGACAAGCTGATGGAAAACAATCTCGTTACCATGAACTAACAATATGATGTATAATAATCTTGTTACCATGATCGGTCGATACGATGGAAAAGAAATTCATTACTATGATAGGTCGATGCGATGGAAAAGAAATTCATTACCATGATCAGTCGATACGTTGTAAAAGAAATTCAATACCACGATCGGTCGATACGATGGAAGAGAAATTCATTACCATGATCGGTCGATACGATGGAAAAGAAATTCATTACCATGACCAGTCGATACGATGGAAAGAAAGGTGTATACAGATAAAACTGTCAATACGATAAAAAAAAACAAAAACACATACTAGGAGATTAAATAATTAAAGATCATAAGATAAAAAGAAACATAGTAAGAAGAAGGAAAAAAACATAGTAGGAAATGTCCTCCCCCATTCAAAGGGAGTTGTTTACTGTAAGGAGAAAAATTAAAACAGGAAGTGGATATGAATGATTATTTTAATGTAATCATTCCTAGCTTTTGTTTTATAAACTCAAACCTATCGGAAGGTAATGATTTTGTAAAAATGTCGGCAAGTTGTTCTTGCATTCCGATAAATTGTAAAACAATATCTCCTTTTTGTGTGTGATCCCTAAAAAGTGATGCCTAACATCTATGTGTTTTGCACGAGAGTGATATGCTGGGTTCTTACTAAGGGATATGGCACTAGTATTATCACATAGAATTTGAATTTTGGAGAAACTCAATCAATAGTCAGTGAGTGTGTGTTGCATCCACAATACTTGAGCACAGCAACTTCCAGCTACTACATATTCAGCTTCTGCAGTGGGTAGTGCTACTGAGTGTTTTTTCTTGCAGGACCAAGAAACCAGAGAATCTCCTAAGAAATGAAATGTTCCAGATGTACCTTTTCTACCAATTCTGTAACCACCAAAGTCAGCATCTGAAAAACTTTTTAAAACAAAATCATTCCCAGAAGAGTAAAAAATACCTAACTCCATAGTTCCTTTTAAATACCGAAAGATTATCATTACGGCTTTTAAATGAGACTCTTTTGAATTAGATTGATATCTTACACATAAGAATACAGAAAACATTAAGTCTGGTCGACTTGCTGTCAAGTATAACAAACTACCTATGATACCTCTAATGGTTTTTTGATCGACTGGTTTCCCATTTTCATCAAGATCAAGTGTATTTGAGGTACCGATTGGAGTGCTAATACTTTTAGTCTTGTCATAACCATACTTTTTGAGTAAATATTTTATATACTTGTGTTGAGATATATATGTTCCTTCTGGTTTTTGAGAAATTTGAAAACCTGAAAAGAATGTTAACTCACCCATCATACTCATTTCAAACTCGTATTTCATTAGATTTGCAAAAGAATCAGTTAAAGATTTATGAGTTGATCTGAATATGATGTCATCAACATAGATTTGAACAATCAAAACATTTTTATTTTCCATTTTTATAAAAAGGGTTGGATCTGTTGTACCTTTTGTATAATTGTTTTGTAAAAGAAATCATGTAAGTCTATCATACCATGCTCTAGGGGCTTGTTTAAGACTATATAGAGCCTTGGTAAGTTTGAAAACATGATCAGGATGTTTTGGATCCTGAAAACTAGGAGGTTGTTCGACAAAACCTTCTTCTTGAAAAAAACCATTTAGAAAAGTGCATTTTACATCCATTTGAAATAGTTTGAAATTGAAATATGCTTCAAAGGCCAATAGAATACGAATAGATTCAAGTCTAGCTGCAGGAGCATATGTTTCTTCATAGTTTATTCCCTCTTGTTGATTATAGCCCTTAGAAACAAGTCTTTCTTTATTTCTTACAATGATTCCATTTTCATCACATTTATTTCTGAAAACCCATTTTACACCAATTATAGTTGTTTCTTTAGGTCTATCAACTAAAGTCCAGACATGATTCCTCTCAAATTCATTTAGTTCATCTTTCATTGGTTTGGTCCAATCATCATCACCTAAGGCCTCACTTGGGATTTTAGGTTCAAATTGGGAAAGAAAAGCAAGATGTTCTATTTCATTTCCTAAGGAATTTCTGGTCCTTACAGGTTGATTTACATCACCAATGATGTTATCACTTGGATAATTCCTAAAAAATAGTTGATTGGGTTTTTGTAAAACCTGTTTATCAACATATGGTAGAAAATCTTCCGTGGTAAATGTTTCAGAAGTATCTTCTTGAGTATTTTCCTTTTCAGAAGGATCTTCTATCAAAGGTTGATAATCAGTTTTTCAAAACACATATGAGGAAATAGGTTGGGATAATTTGAAACCAAAAGGATTAGATTCATAAAATTTCACATGTACTGTTTCGTCAACAGTACAAGTATTTTTATTGAAAACTCTATATGCCTTAGAAGTTGTGGAGTAACCTAGAAATATTCCTTCATTAGATTTTGGTGAAAGTTTTTGTAGATTATCTTTTTTATTCAGAATGAATACTTTTCATCCAAAAACATTGAAGTATGAATCTTTAAGTTTTCGGCCAGTCCATAACTCATAAGGAGTTTTATTAAAAAATGGTCTAGTTAAAACACGATTTATAGTAAAAATAGGCAGTACTAACAGATTCAGCCCAGAAGTGCTTAGAAATTGAGTATTCAATCAACATGGTTAGAGTCATTTCTTG
Organism: Viscum album; assembly: GCA_963277665.1. Taxonomy (NCBI): domain Eukaryota; kingdom Viridiplantae; phylum Streptophyta; class Magnoliopsida; order Santalales; family Viscaceae; genus Viscum; species Viscum album. The sequence goes on from OY728160.1 coordinate 1,934,394,395, forward strand.
AAGAATATGATTTCTTCTTTCAAAAACACCATTTTGCTGAGGAGTTCTTGGATCTGAGAAATTGTGAGTAATACGTTTCTTACTAAAAAAAGTTTCAAAATATGAATTTTGATATTCACCACCATGATCACTATGAATAGTTATCAATGGTAGGTTTTTCTCATTTTTAACTTGGGCTCTAAAAGTTTTGAAATAGGAAAAGGCTTCAGATTTCATTGTGGGAAAGTAGACCCATTTAAATCTAGTAAAGTCATCAACTAAAACAAATACATAGTATTTTTCTCCAATGCTTCTAGTTTGTGTAGGACCAAAAGGATCCACATGCACTAGCTGTAATTCATTAGAAGTTGAAACTTCATTAATTGATTTAAAGCTAGTTTTATGTTGCTTGCCAAATTGACAAGGATCACATACTTTTGAAGAATCATAGCTAAGATCCGGTAGTCCCTTCACAAGTCTTTTATTTGAATGTTTACTAAGGTTTCTCATATTACAGTGTCTTAATCTTCTATGCCATAGCCATGATTGGTCTTCTATTTCACTTAATCGGGTTAAGTTTTGGATCCTAAGGTCTTCTAAGTTAATAGTGTAATCATTCTCTTGCCTATGAGCAGACAGAATGAACTCATCCTCAGAATTGTGGACTAGACACTTATCATTTCTAAAATTCACAAGGTAGCCTTCATCACATAATAATCTTATGCTGATGAGGTTGTGCCTAATACCTTTAACAAAAAAAACCTTTGAAATAAGAGCTTTTCCAAGAAAAACGATATTACCTATACCAACAATCTTTCCTTGAGCATTATCTTCGAAGGTAACTTTTCCACCTTTTGTTTTGATAACCTTTTCAAAGAGATCTTTGTTTCCGGTCATGTGTCGAGAACAACCACTATCCATGTACCAAATATTCTTATTGGTACACTTCTCATTTTCCTGAAAAAGAAACAATTAATTTTTCAGAATCCAAACTTGTTTGGATCCAGAAGGGTTAGATAAAAGAATTTTTGGAATCCACATTTGTTTTGCAAAATGATCTTTATGAAATCCTAAAGATTGTGTTCTGTTAAGAGAACAATCTCTTCTCCAGTGTCCTCTACATTGACACTTAGAACAAAAAGAAGATTTTTTAGGAACAAAATAGTTATTAATAAAAACAGGTTTAGAATGATTATAACCAAGACCAGAACGATTTCTCAATGGTCAAATTTGAGAATACAACTTGTCAAAGTTTTCCTTTCCATGAGTAAAGTTTGAAAAACAGTTTTCAAGGAAAAAAATTCTAACTTTAATTTTAAAACTATGTTTTTATTTTCAAAAACATTTTATTTTAAACTAGAGTTAGATTCTAAAACGTTTTTCTTAGAAATCACATTTTCAAGATCCTTAGAAAGTTTATCCTTATCAGATTTGACTTTCTCAAGGGTTTTTAAAACACTTTCAAAATTAGAAGTTTTCACATCAAGATCTATAGAAAGATCTGACACTTCTTTAGTCAAGACTGAAATTCTAGAATTTTCTTTCTCAGGATTCTTCTTGAGTTTGGAATTATCATTTTCAAGTAACTTAGAAAATATAGATACTTCTTCAAAAGAAGTTAATGTATCAGCTTCTGATGATGAAGATTCATTATTTGAAGATTCATAATATCTATTATCAGTATAATTTGCATTCAAAGAGACATTTTTAATAGCTTCAACATTGTGTACCTTATCCATGAGGCAATGATATTTAATTGGTAATATGGCTAGAAGTCTAATATTTCTCTGTCCTGAGGACTCATATTCTGAAGAATCATATGAATAATCACTATCACTTGCACTCCAGGTATCATTTTCCTTAAAAACTTTCTTTGTCTTTGTATTGTAGAACTTTTTCTTGTTTCTTTCTGAGTGTTTCTCCTTTATATATTTTCTCTTTAGTAAAGGAAAATCAGGCCATATATGTCATACTTTCTTACATTCATAACAAGTTACCTCTGAATCTTTCTTCTCCTTCCTATCTTTCTTTTTGAATCTGTATTGGAAGTCTTTCTTTCCCAAAATCTTATTCATCCTTCGAGCGAGATTGGCTAACTCATTGTCCGAAAGATCACAATCACTTGAATCAGATATAACATTCTTGGCTTTTGATCTTGTAATCCTTTCAGGTGTTTTAGCTTTAGATGTAAAGGCTACACATCCATTCCCATTCTTCTTCTTGTTGAAATCAACATCTCTTTTCATTATTATCTCGTGTTGTAGAAGAGTTCCAGAAGGTTCATCAAGAGTAATCTAGGAAACTTTTATATTTTCATCAATAGCTGTCCTTTTTGACTCCCATTCATTTGGAATTATATCTATAATCTTATCAACAGGAGCTTCATCATCAATACCTTTTTCTCCCATAGATTCTAAGCTGTTGACAATTGTCAAAAACCTTTGTTACACTTTACATACTGGCTCTCCATAAGGAAAAACAAATCCATGATACTCTGCTCGAAGCATTGCTCTTCTTGTTTCTATAACCTTGGATGTACCAAAATGAGTGACTTCGAATTTCTTCCAAATACAGTTGGCTGCTTCACATGAAGATATCTGGCTGTATATATTCCTGGTCATAGAGCATAATAATGTATTTCATACCTTGTAATTCAGTTGATATTCTTGCTTCTCTTGGTTGGTGAAAGTACTGACTTCTTTGTCAGGAATTTTGTAACCTCCAGTAAGCATAATAAAATTTTCTACACTAGTATTGATAACGAACGTCTTCATATGATATCTCCAGTACTCATATTCATTACCATCAAAGATGGGTGGTCTATAAGGATTCAGATTGTCTATTGATCCAATATTCATTCCTACCATCTAATACAACAAAAACTTTTCCACTCTACACGTTAGTGTAGTAAGTAGTTAAAAAAGTAATATGAAAGAAATAAAGCTAGTAATACAAATCAGTGGAAAACCTCCTTGGATACCAATTGTTGGATAGAATATGTAGATGTATATGGATATTAGATGGAACAATACAAGAGGGGGGTGAATTGTAGGTTTAAAAAAACTTTGTATTTAAACACTTAAGAGATTAGTTTAAAAGGTCTTAAACTGATAAAAATACAAACACCCACAATTGTATTGAATATAAAAGGTATGATGTATTGTAATACTAATGAAATGTAAAAAAATTGTATTCAAGATGAACACAATAATCAGAGTAATATAAAGATGAATGTTTCTACCTTGAAGCATATAGAATCAATCAATACAATATGTAATACAATGATTGTAATTGAAACAATTACAATATAGTATGTAAGGAAGAAAGGAAACAATACAAATTCCTTTCTAATACAAGCAGCAACGGAAAAGTAAAAGTATTACAATTATTTTGACCCAAAGAGAAGGGTTATCCTTTCACCTCGGATAAAAGGTATGTCTCACCAACACCTTGGTAATCCCTCGATATGATGATCGAACTGTCGATCTGCCTATCCCTGGCAGCCCTCGATACGATGATCGGAACGTCTGTCGGCCTATCCCCGGTAGCCCTCGATGCGATGATCGGTCCGTCCGTCTTCCTATCCTATGAAGCCCTCGATTTTGTTGGTAATCGGCACCTCTGTCTTTCAATCACTTCAAATCCCTTGATACTATGATCAGACGCACAAAGCAGATGAGAGAAGTCACAGTGTCTCTCTCTAGAACTTGATAGAAGTAGAGTATTGCAGTTGTTCCAAAAGTCTCTCTTTCAGCTTCAAATGAACTCCTATTTAATGGCCTCGGGTTCCAATGGTCATGTTGCCTCCAACGGTCATATTTCTTCAAAAAACATTGAGGGACTTGGACACCTGGCATCATAACGGTCAAATTGAAACAAAAAGAACGACATTGTTTTGATTATTTTGTAACTAACTCAATGACATCATATTGGTTAAAACAAGATATATGAAGATGATAAACAATAGTACGATTAATATGAAACAAGAGTTTTTTACTAAGTACCAAAACAAGTAATGAAAATATGAATAGTAGAGTCAGTATGATTACAATTGATAGAGTCAGTACGATACGATTGACAGAGTCAGTACGATACGATTGATAGAGTCAGTACGATACGATTGACCGAGTCAGTACGATACGATTGACAGAGTCAGTATGATACGATTAAAGGGACTTTTGTTATTTCCAAAACAAAATATAGAAGTCAAAAGATAACTTTTGACTCAACAAAGGTATCTCCGTTTAGTTAGCTTTATTAAACCATATGGTCTAAGAAATTCTTCGTTTTTACTTATGGAATTGATGAAAATGATATTATTTTAGTATCAAAATTCTTTTGATAAGTTATTTCACGATGAAATCATGATATACTATATTTATAAGGAAGATAATTTGTGTCATCAAAGAAAAGTTATATAAATTTTGATAGATCACATAATCTATACCTAGATTTTTAAATGTGGAATATGAATTATATAAGAGATGTTATTGTTACATGAGGTCATGAAACAGAAAATTTTATTTGATCCTAAAATGTTAATGGATATAATGAAAATGGAACATCTACATAATTTGTTCTATAATTAGATATTCTTGGTCTTATAGGGCTATTACTACTAGTTTGTTGATTATTTTTTCAATTTCGTTTATCTAATAACTAATATCACAGAAAATTTGTATTATTATTATCTAATTCTAAATGTCAAAATTATTAGGATGACTAGAATCACTTATTAGAAGTTATACTAGTGATGACTCTCTTAGAGGCCAAAAAGAGAATTGTGGTATTTCTTGATGAATAAAGTAAGCATTTGGTCTATGTTATCATGAAATTTGATGAAATGATCTCCTTTGGTTATCGATATCTTAGGATACAAGATAAAAACAATCCTACAAAGGTTCTTGAACTCATAGTTGTAATGAATACTCTTAAAAGTTGTTGACATTAACTTTTTTGACACATGTTTGGTGTTTATTAAGAAAAAAATTTAAGTTATATATTATATCGAATATATTTCAAACATAATAAATGGTTATGGGATGATTACTTCAAATATTTTGATTCTGACATTTTCTACACCCCTGGTATAGGTGATGTCATTGTTAATGCCTTCAGTACGAATCATCCATCACAAGATATGAAATAATCATCATATGTTTTAAATTTAACGGATTGCATTTTTCACATGAATTTGGGAGTTTATGAATATGAGGAAAAGCGTATTTTGAAAAGAATATAGTTAACCACCACTCTTCTCAAGTTGATTATTTTGTATTAGTATCTTGATGACGAGTTCCATGGATTTAGTGACACTCTTTTTACTGGGGATACCATAGTTGAATGGTCATTGACTAATATGGTTATCTTATTCTTTTAGAACAATAAAATTATCACTTTACAATAAATAAAATTTGTGATGAGTGATTGTAAAAATTCTATGTGGGATGTACACCATGTCACCAAAAATATGTTTTATGATATGTCGGGATGATTCTGGAAGGGAGAGATTAGATGACACATAGATAATTTTTTTTCATTGTTATGTTTGTTAGAAGCTAAAGTCCATGTATAAAAAGTATCTTGTCAACTTAATACTCTTCTTATCACAAAATTTTTGTGTATTTATAGTTCAATGGATGTTGTTGTTGGGTCACCACATACTCCTCAAAGGAAAATCAGATATGTGTAGTGATCGATCAGCTGAACAAATCAGCTAACATCATACCCTTCTATGATACAAAAAATGTGGAGGAGTAGGGGATATTGTATATGAAAATGATTTTCATATTTTACCAAGATACATATCATATTGTTAATTATAAGTATAAACCTTTGAATTCACCTTTTTTAGAGGCCTCCATAAGGTAATGGGATCTGAAGTTAGTTTTTTCTTGACATAGCATACAAAAAAAATGTCCAAATATAATGGGATATAAAAATTCTTGAATACAATATTCAAACTTGTGTTCTAGACATTGGTGTATATTTATATAGCCATAATATACTGGTTGAGTTTTCTAATAACAATAATTACCCATTATCCATTTAAATGGGACCCTTTTAGGACTTCTAAATCCATAAGCTTCAATCTATGTTGTGTTGGATAATTATTGGTGAAACTTACAATGTTGATCCTTGTTTGGCCTAAGAGAATATGAATACTTTTTACTTAACTCATCATATGATGGTGATGTATCATAGATGGTATAAATATTATACTAATTTTCATCAAATCACATTTTAGTTTTCAACTGGTAACTATTTTTTTAGAAATTTTACCTCGTTTGGGTCACTAAAAGATATGAAAATTGGGAAAACATACACTAAAATATTTAGTTCCATTCTAGGTTGCTGAAAAAATTGGAATAGTGGATTATCATTTGTTTTTTCCACCTTAATTGAAAAAGATTCATTATATGTTTCATGTCTAAATACATCTAAAGTGTCTATTTTACTCATCTCATGTTTTGAATGAGAAGTACTGTGATGTTAAAATTTATTTATCCATAACTGGGAAGCCTTTTTGAATTGTTGATTCTAAGATAATGATCTATTATCATCATTATATACCTTTAGTTAAAGTTCTATAGTTTCATATTTATAATCTATATGAGACATGGTATTGAGACTTAGTAGTGATAGAGTTGATGTCTCATCTCATAGAAATGTTATGTTTTTTAGAGGATTTATGTGGAATGAAATCATTACAATGTGGGATTATTTTATCATCCCATTACCATCATTTAGGTTCACGTTAACCCTTTTTTTGATAATTAGTTATTTTATTATTTTCCTAGGTTTTTTTAATAATGTTTGAAAATTTTGGATGTTTCAGGGAATGTACATAGTTAGCACGTGGTTAGAGAAAACCATATTTTTTTGGCCGTCAGACCACATGTATTTTTTATAGGTTCTAGAATGGTGAATGCTTAGTTCCAACATTATAGCATTCATCCCCCCAAACATTATGTATTTGGGATGCAGTGAATACATGGTAGATGCATTGTTTCTTAAACAAAGTTGTCAAAATAGGCACCATTCCCCAGTGGTCGAAGAGGGAGCTCATGTTTGGTACATGGTTTGTCAAACCATGCGTCAACGCCTTATAGATCCTTCCAAAATACATGTTTTGTTTCTGTTAGTTCCACTATGACAAATACCCTGAGAGGGGTGTGAATTAGGGTACGATAGATTAGAACATTTACTATTTGGATCTTGTTTCATTGTTAAACAGAACTCAATTCTCTCTTCCTCCTATAGAAATATATGTATATATATGAAATAATACATAGAACACAACGATTTTTACTTGTTTCACCCTCACTGGGCTACATCCAAGAAACAAACAATGGAAACATGCCAATGTACCAAATTAATAAAGGCTCACTACAAATAATGAGTACAACATTAATGCTAGTTATTCTCTGCCTAGGCTCACATGCTTTATAAGGTTTAGGGTCTTCTCACTTCATTCCCAAGGGTCACTCCCTATGCCACATTCTTTGGCTCACTTCTATTGGAAAGGGTCACCATCTTCCTCTTCATTTGCTCATTTCTCTTGGAGAGGAATCCACTCATAGTTTTTGGATGTGTAATCCAAAAAAAGTTTAATCACATTTAGTTCCCTTAATTTTCATGAATTCTTGCATCCTTAATTATAGGTAGATGATCTTTTGAAGTCCCTTTTTCAACAGTAAATGAAGTCCACTTTCTCGAGTACTAATAGGTACCAAAAAATACTATCCCAAATTGATTTGAATCTTTCGTATGCTTCATTGTGAAAATAATTAACCACATTACTCTCTCACAAACTGAGTATCGGGTTTGGTATGCAGATCACTTCCTCCGCATAATATTTCCTCTACAGTGAACCGCTACCACCTCCGTCTACCACTAACCTCTCTCTGCCTCTCTAAACTACCCTCTCCCATAAACTATTCTTTATTCATGGATTTTATTCGCATTAGTGTACTAGCGCTACCCCTCCTTTTACCACTTGTATAATTCTATCTTTCTCATACTGGTGATTCCTCCTCCATGTACCGAGTATTCCTTTGTAGGTTACGAAACCCTACAAACACCTTCGATGGAATTTCTTCTCCGCAAACAACTTCATCTTTCACCGAATTCTTCCTCGCGAACTACCTTTGAACATTGATGAAATTCTAGACCAAAAATATGTTCACTAATGATATCCATTCTCAATAGTAATTGGTGGAATTATCAATTCATATGTAGTCAAATATACCCACAAAATCCGCTCATCTAAGATTTACCATATCTTCAATCCATCCTTCTCTGCATTCCTAGAATTCTACTACTATGAACCGCAAAACACCCACGAACCCTATTTCTTGTTTAGTCCACATATTGTCTTTGTTCCTATGAGGTAGATCTTCTCTTCCAACATCAATCCATCCATGAACCGCACTTCCATCCCCAGCAAACCGTCTTCGGTTTAGCAAACCGCTCTACTGTACCATTCTAACTACTCCATGTATTTTTCTTGGAACATGGTATGCAGTCCATGAATTTTGGTATGTGATTCTCGTCCATTTCCAATTTTATTCAAATTTCTTCATAAGGTTCTCTCTAATGAATAAATCCTTCATTTTCAAACATCAAACTCCCAATTTTAAGGTCCAAAAATTTGGAAAACCCTGGGAAACTACACCACCTTAAAAACATGTCTTTGGAAAACACCAACCATATGTATTTTTGGTAATCTAGTGTTGTCAACAAACACAACCACACCTAAAACATACTGAGAGGACACCTTGATGGATTTTTTCCGAATAGTTTCACAGTTAGATTTGTAGTTTGTATTAATTGTGCAGCCCAACCAAGGAAACTATGGGAACGAATTTTAAATCCATATTAAGTCCTAACTAAAATATTGAACCCTATATTATAAAATCTAAACACCATCAAATAGAACCTAATATGACCCTTTGGATTTTAGAATCTCTCAAGTGTGGATTTTGGATTAATTATCACCTTTCATATCATATCTATGTGTCATTGGATTTGATTAATCTCCATATAGTAACTAAATTATTCTTGATTAGGAATCACCCTTTATTATTTCATATCCTTATTAAGAGTGATGAATCCTCAAGTTGCTAATTTATTGGATCATATATTTAATAGGATATAATTTTACTGATTACTTATCGATCTTACTCTCCTTCTATACTCTATTAGTGGTTACTATTTATAGGGTTGGATTCACAATGTAATTAATGGTAGTTATTTCTAAAAGTCTTCTCCCTACACCTTAAACATTGATTTTATTATTTGATTTGAAATGTAATTTTATTTGATTTATTTTAATTGAATTTATTTTACGTTTTATTTTAAACACATGGATTTGGGAAATAAAACCTTTCTTCAAGGAACTTGATAAATTGTTCATATTTGAGAAAATATATCGTGAAATGAAAATACATTTGATAAAATTGTTGGTAGTCTATTCTTTTGAAAAAAGTCATTTAAATGAAATATGGTTTCTGAAAGGCAAGAACATGATGAAAATTCATGTTTTGATTTTGATATTGAATAGGAATATCGAAAAATGAAATTGATCATTTGAACTGTGCATGATTATTTGTATTTGAATTTCCCATGTTTAATTTATTGATTGATTGATTGATGAACATGTAAGAAATAGTAGTTAGTGGGTGATTGAGACAATCATTCTAAAAAATTCTCCCTAGAAATTAATTGATGATAACAACAAAAACTAAAACATACATTGATTTTTTCCCCTGATTGGGTGTATATTGATACAATCCCTATGGTCTATTCATAGGGATGTGTGAGAAAACCTTGATGTGTGATTGACTAAAATTTTTAGTGTGAGGATACTAGAGCCTAGAAATAACAAAACTTGGGAATATGATAATGGTTTTTTGTTTTATTTAGTTATGACATGACTGTTATTATAAATATGTTTACTCATGTTCTTATATTTTACTAAAATTATAGTTTAAGAATGGTTGGATTTATCTTCCATCTACTTGAATTGGGAGATGATTTCACTAAAAATGTGAAATCATTCCCTATCACTTTTTGTATTTATATTAAATAATAAATAGCTTATTTTTCATTGAACTTCTTATAGATCAATTAGTGAAATCCTACATGTATTTTTTAATCATTCCATTACATTACCTTAATTTTTTAGTATATTATTTTATTTCAAGTCCATGAATAGTTAAAACGCTATATTGAGGTGGTGGGAATGCTTGATTCATGATAACATGTATAATAGAGGTTACAAGTGGATCTTTGATCCACTTGTTGAACAGGGACTCAAAGTTTATTTTAACCTGGGGAAAACTATATTTTTTTGTATGATGTGCCATTTTATACAAATTAATCTTTTTTATGGTGCATCTTCCTCCTTGAGTAGTGTTTAAAATAATAAATTTTTATTGTTTTATTTTATGATACTGTATCATGGGGTGAAATCATTCCATTTCATTGATAGATGATGACCTAGAACTAGTTTCCATCCTATGGAGATCAAGAACTCACTTTGGGTTGTGTCAGTACCAGTACGAGTACTAGTGTACCAATTTTTTAAATTTGTTTCATGAAAAATATTGTATAAATTTCTTATTTTTAAATATTTTTTTATTTTTGGTATACAATCTTGATTGTGCTAGAAGACATGAAGAAGGATTTTCAGGTGTTAAGGGGTTGTTTACAAATGAGTTACTTGACAGATCTCATCGTAGAGAGCCTTACATCAACATTAGTGTTTGGGAAAAGAATATTTTATTAATAAATTGATCTATTTCTAGTCAATTTCAAAACATGATTTCATTATTTTGGAATCCCAAATAACATAATTAAATCTAATTGAATTGATATTCTTATATTACTTAATAGTGTTTGTGTTATTATTTTATTTACTGATGTGTATGTGTTTCCGATTCATATGGTGTGAGACCACGCCCACTATAAGGTGTTTGAATAGACCTTTGAATGGAGCTAATGATGACGTATTGAAATAAAACCCTCCAGTTGATATGAACTATGTTCTAAAAGTATTTTTCAGTGTAAAATCTTTTGGAAAGGTAGCTAATCACTTTCTTGACAATTCTCAAACTATGGAACCTCAGAGAGATGAAGAAAGAGATCATACTCATATGTTTCATCGATAGAAAACACCCACCGTCCAATGAAAAAAATGATCCTCATGTGATATGGTATGGTTTGAAAATATTTTTGTTTTTTTTTTGAATTATTGTAAATGAATGTTTCTATTGTAATTAAATAAGATAACTTAAATAATGAATGGACCAGAAGGAGTTTATAGGATTTAAAGGGTAATGTGGAGAAACATGAGGAACCTGAGTGTAATAACAATATATGTATTTTAAAATAGTTTTTATATCAAAAATATATGGTCTTGAAAAAGTATATATAGTTTCTAATCCTAATGAATTTCTGTCGATGTTAAAATTTCAGTCATTCAAAGTGACTTTTTACTGAGGATCTAGTGATCTAAGGATCATGAGGTTTCTCATGCCATAAGTGAAGTTATGTCATATCCTTCCTATACAGAGTAGTGTGATGATATCATATTCAATAAAAGGTTGTACATTTCAATTATATTCATCATGAGATAAGGGGTTCCAACTACATGCATTTGGAATGATGCTTCCTCACATAGTGGAAGTGTCTCCAAGGAAAAGATGATTCATGTCCAGTTACTGGGATAGGTACCATCACTATAGATTCATCATTTGTGAATAAATTATTTGATACCACACTATCCCATTCACTATGTCAACTCATGTTGTGAATATTCTAGAATATATTATGGAGGGTATGTCATATGAGTTTGATACTAAAAAACCCATTGGAATGAATAGATAGAAGAATCTCTAACATCCAACTTGTTCTTTCTCTTTATTGGGCATCGATATCATCTGAGATCTTATGGTAATCAACATGAAAACAATATATGTCATTCATGGTATTTATTTACTATTTTCCCTTAATTTTTAGGTTGAATTTTATCTTTGTAAGATCCAATTCACTGCACCTGATGGGGTGTGTTTTGTTTTAAAGAGAAAATGGGACAGGAGGTCGAGATAAGACAAGACGCTTATTAGTGAGTTAGATAGATATATTTTTTTTATTTTGATCTGGAGTAAGATTCGTTGATGGATGACCTTCTTTAAGAAGTTCACATGTTTACTGATGTATTTCTATATGACTATTCTAGACTATCAATGGTAAGGGAGGTGAAGTTATCAATTCACGTGGTATGAGGTCCTCATCCCATAAATTTTCTTAGATACCATATGAATCCAAATGAACTAAATGAATTGAATACATAGTTGTATTTTTTTAGATAATTTCTTCTTACACATGAGTGTTTCTACTTAGGCGATGTTTTCTCTTTTTAATAAATCTTATGAAATGATTCACCTCTTCATTGAATATTAGAAACTAAATAGAGTAATATTAAGAACATGTAATCATTTTTCTAAGATTTAATTTATTGTTAAAAGGTGTGAATAGGTTATCAATGATTTATTTTTAGTTTGTTTATCACTATCTTGGAATCAACAAATCTCATATTCTAAAAACCTCTTTTAGGAGTTGTTAAGCCCATTATAATGTCCATGTAATTATTTTCTATAAAATCAATGATCATTCAATTTTGTTGGAATTGAAGATCTATATATTCCATGAGTTTCATAATTTGCTGATGGTGGTATTTTTGGATGACATGTTTATTTACTCTGTAACTATGGAAGATCAAATGTATTATTAAATATATGTTCTCGAAATATAGCTACATTAAAAAAATTAATACTTTCATTTAAAATATTCATTCTATATTGAGAAGGTAAATTTTAATGACACGTGTTATCATAAAAAGTAATTTTCTTTGATCAAGAAAAGTTGAAGGATAATAAGACTCAGGAAAAATCATGTAATTTTTCAAGATTCTATCACTCATTGGATTAGTTGGGTATTAAAGCCTATTCAGTAACAATTTCTTAATGTTGGATTCTCTGACTCAAAAATTTATAATTCATTTTATTAGTTGAATATTATATGGAAAACAATATCATTTTTTACCCTCCTAGAGTCTAGTCTCGACTATGTGCTATTTTGTGATACATGCTTTTTTTATTTGGGAATATTTCTATTATTGGATGTTTATGTGAAGACCAATTGTTCTCAACATATTATTCCATGTTAGAAGAACACTCTACAAATAATCCCAAAAAAAGCAATAATTCCTTATCTTAAGATTTGGTGGCATTATATTTTTAGATACGAATTTACCATTTATTTATATGAAAAAATATTAAGTTATATATAATCAAAAGAATATTTTAGTCTTCATCAGAAGAAATGGGTGGATTATATGAAATATTTTTTTCCAAATTTCTTATAGCCATATTAAGGGTAATAAAATAATTGATTCCTTTAGAAAAAAAAATATGACCCATGTCATGAAAGAATCATCACAAGACTGAAAATTGATGGATCTATTTTCCTATATGATTTTTTTAGTTTTGGAAGAAAATAATGAGATTATTCTAGAAGGCATACTGTTAACCTACTCCCCTCTAGATATAATTCATAATGAGAAGAAACTTACTGATATGTTTTATGGAATTAGTGACTCTTGTTAGTATGGGGAGACAATAATTGAATGACTATTATCTTATAATGGTATCCAATGCTTACAGAACTAGCATGTTGTACCTTTTCCCTTAAGAAAATCAATAGTGGAATATTTCCATACTTCCCTCTGGGTAGAAAAACCGTACACTAGGTATATATTCAATTACATTTATTATTGATTCAGATGGCCACATATGAGATAAGGAATTGATTATTTTTTACAATTAATGTAATTATTAATGTTCATGGTAGAGAATCTGAAATCCTGAGGTTTTCTCAAACCGTTCATGTGCCGACATAGAATTGGGTTGATGTTTGGATGGAATTTATGGATGGTTTTTTGTGTACTCATTGTGGTAAGAATGTGTTATGGGTTGGGATTAATTATCTATCCAAATCCATTTACATCATTACCACTGATGATACCAAAAAATTAAAGGTCATTGGACCGTTTTAAAAATAAGAGATCGTCGGATTCCATGAAGTTCCTTCTATTATAGTTTCAAATAGTGATCCATGGTTCCCATCATTTTTTAGAGATACCTCCAAGAGGAAATAGGATCTATGGTTAGTTTTATAATGGAATATAAATCAATGATAGATTTATAGAACAAAAAATCAATATAGATTCCTGAATATATGCTTCATGCTTGAGTTCTTGTGTTTGGTGGAGCTTAGTATAACCATTGTTGGTAGTTTTATTTTCCTTATAACAACAATTAATAGTCGTCCTCCAGGATGGCACCCTAGTATGGATTCTGTGTAAAAATAAATTTTGATATATTTATATTGGCGATACATCCATCATTCTCCCTAGTTTTTTCTAAGAGATAATAAATATTACACTCTGATATTTTAAAAAGCGGCATAATATTTGATGTCACGTATGGCATTCAATGCCATGTATATAAAAGAATATAACCCTGAGAGATTTTAATATAGGGACATCATATTCAATAGCATATATATCAAGATCCACCAAGATTAGAAGATAATTTTACTCCTATAGACTTTATGATATAATTATTTTAAAAAATTCAATTTGTTCGATAACTATCACTATGCACAACACAGGATTTGAATAAAACATGATACTCTATTGAAATACAATTATTTAGAAATATCCATTACAACATAGTTGTTATGTTGGTGAGTGTGAATAGTAAAAAATAAATTATGAGAATAATATTGTTTACAAATCTATAAAAAAATTCAATGTGTATATATTGATGAGAAATAAAATAATAATCAATTTAATGAAAAATAATTTCTTTTTGAAAAATATTATTTTCCAAAAATTTGGTTTAGTTGTTCTTTATGCAGACAATATACTTTTAATTTTTTAAAAAAATTAAAAATTTATATGAAAAAATAAAATCAATTTTAAAATATACATCTCAAATTATATTGTGGTGAATTTTTAATAATTTTATGAAAAAATTAATTTTTTGAAGAATATTGGAATATAATTATTTTTATTGAGAACTATATTTTTGGTTAAATTATTTACATAGTTAAATTATAAGTTAAATTTTATTTAATGTAAAATATATATATATATTATATTATTTATTTACTAATTTCTTTTATAGGAATTAATTTCATATTTAAATATGATATTAAATCATTATAAACTTCTGAAATATTTTCTTTTGAAAACCGACATCTTCGACATGTCTGAAGAGTGTAATTTTAAGTTGTACTCCACTAAAATTGGGAAATTAATTTCATAAAATGGATTCAATTTTTAGAATAACAATAGTTTATATTATCTAATAACTTCAAATTAAATTTTTTCAATAATTAATACAGAGAACGTTTAATATTAATTGATGTAGTTAAGTAGAAAATGCCATTATCAGGGGCTAGAGTAAGAAGATAATGATCATAAAATGAACTGAAAATTATTAAAACCAAATTTTATATCCATATTACTAACTTATAACCTCTATGTATCTATTTTTTCATATTTCATAGGCTTTTTTGTGTGATAAAAATAGGGTTATGACATCTTGTTTTAAAAAATACTTAGTTCATCCTCTCCCCACATATAAAATGATAAATTATATCCTCTCACCTTCATGAATCCAAAATCTTTTAGATAATAAAATGCCTATTAAAATCACTTCCTTACTCTGATAAAATAATAATTACCTCTTTTAACAAAAAAATAATCTTAGATAGCTTTGGGTATGAACCTAAAATAGTTCTTCGAAGAAGAAGAAAAATACTTAACATGTTTTTTTATTTGATCCTCCGCCTCTAAAAAAATTTCAACTATTATAATGTTATATAAAGAAATTCTATATAAATAATTGTTATTGTGTTAATGTAATAACCCATAGTAATGTCCACATTCATCAATTTGAAATGAAGATATCGATCGTGTGTACGGAGGGCTAACATCTCCCGAACCAAGGTAATTCATTTTCCATCACCACCTTTAAAAAAAGAATATAATGATGGATTTAAAAAAATGATATTTATGACATTATTATATTTCCTTAATTATTATATCACATATACCTTGTGGCGACCCCCTCCCCACAAGGTGTCCCCCTCTTGGGATGGCAATTTGAGAAGAGAGATAATGACCCATGAGTTCTGCCTCCAGAAGGCCTCGAGTTGTCGACTAGTACCAAGGGTATAGTGGACACACAAATGGTAGGCATTACCCTCTAAGTGAACACAAGTGAAAGATATACATAATGAAGATACCAAAAACTACATCTCTGACAACAATATAAAATAAATCCCAAGTACACATATGTAATGGCATGCATAACTACTAAAACTGAATGGGAAAAACTATAAGTACCAAAGGAATGTAAAAACAGAAGCAACCACAAGCCTAGACAGCTCCTGCAACCCAAAGCTAGTAGAAAATAGCATTATCACTAACCTATTCCAAGTTACCTGAAAAATATTAAATATATACATAGGGTGAGTATAACAGTATACTCTGAAGGATCCTCCCTGGATCCTCTCGTGAAAAAAGTAAAGAAAGCATACTAAAGGACAGTGAACAACAAGTTAAACTAAATCGTCACCTAAATAGGTATACTTTGTTCATAGCCTCACCATGGCTACTCTAATCAGGCATCACATACAATAGTATATAATATATTAAATAATATCAAGGGTACCCCACTACTACTTCCTCACTGGTTTCTCTCTTTTCCCCAATGCCGCACGTCTGAAGCCATCTCTCTCCAAAAATGATTGATCATAGACACCTAGGTGAAGCACCACAAGAAGCACCTTGTGCATCAAAACCACCACGTCCATGTAAGAAAAGGAACTAGGTAGTTTCTTGGATCCACCATAGCTCTCATAACGTGTATCATAAGTTGGTCATTATACCTCAAGACGTTATATCCCACACACCAGGTAAGGATCCTCAAGCCATCAGAGCTTATACACATTACACCTATTGTAGTCTATTGGAAACTATATCCAAAATATATGTGTGTGAATAACCACAAGATATTACAACCATCTACACACATATATAAGGAAAAATGTTTATCATGCCTACCAGCACAAGTAACTATCAAGAGAAGAGAGTGGGGCCAATGGGAGAATTCATCCACCCATCCTCCCACCAGAATATTGGGTAAAACACCCCCTAAGGTCTCAGAATCCATGGGGTGTCAGTTACCCTAACTTAAAGGGTGGAGTAGCATATAGAAACATAAAAAGTAAAAAATATACTATAGCTTAGAACCACACAAAGGGCACAACCTAGTCTTACACTAAATAGTAGGTAACTTCTCTTAGACTCTTGGATGCCACTTCTACGACTAGGCATCCTATAAGCACACAATCATTTAAAGATCTTGATTAAATTCTTTCATTCCGTTTTTATCAGTTGCACTTTACGTTCATTAATTATTCATGTAGAAATTAACTATTAAAAATTTCCACATTATATTTCATTAGCATCACACACTACGTCCATTGTTCCTTTCAATTGGAACATCATCATTGCATCCCAGAAATATCCAACACCATGGGATAACATCATTTACTCAATCATTTATTAACAATGTTATTTGTATTTCATATTCCCAGTCATTCTATAAAAACAATCTAAGATAATAAGCACAAGGGGTCTCAACACAGTGAGTATATAAACTACTCATCGAGCATTTTCTACCTATAGTAGTAGCACAGACCCATCCTCACTCAGGAAGCTAAACATGGAAAGGATGTGGCATACCACGCACAACTTCACCCCTTTTGAAAGGATGGTAAGCTAACAAGATTCCTTGATAAGTAGGGAAATAATAGAAGTGAAACAACCAACAAGAAACATCAAGCATCCAAACATTCAAATGAAACCAATTTCATCATCTCAGGTGTCCTCCCTAACACCCATGTGCATAAACCGATGCATCTCACCACTCAAGGCATCAACTGCTACCACAACCAATAGCCCTCCCTTCCCCCACATATCACAAATACCTTCCAGGCTCACATAACAACACAAATAGATGTAAAAAAATCATATCAATTGGGATCTTGGGCCTTAAACAACTCATCCAACCTTCAAACACAATGAGCTATCACAGCTCTATGAATAAGGCTCTTGACCTTTACAAGAAATAGGATAACTCAGAACCCTATGAAGCATTATATTTTTTTTCAAATAGACATTTCTTTAATAAATATTGAATTAAATTATTTATTATTTTTAGGTTCCAAATATGGATAACCTAAATATAAATCTATCGAAGATATCTCAAATTGATTCAATATGCTGACTGAAATAATTTTAATAACATCAAAATACAACAAAAAAACCACAACCAGATTCATTTACATTCCCCATTATCTTTATCAAAAAAAAATCAATTAAATTTCATCTTTAAGTTATTTACCAATTTCCCTCAAGAATGAAAATCTTAATAAAGAAATCATAGATATCACACTTTATAGAAAAACAAGTGGCAATAACAAACGATGGATATCAGTTTATTTATCTGATTCAAGTGTTTATTATGTTAATTCAATTGTGATCCATTGGTTTAAAACATGACAACTCCAATTTTTTTATTAAAATAATATAGAAGAAACATATCCCCTTCCTCAAATTCTTCTTGACGTTCTTTATTTTTGGATGATCCACACAACGGATTACGATCACCACCCTAGTGACAAATGCATCCATTCGAGGACATCGCAATATGACCGCACCATCCGACAGTGAAGAAAAATCCATCAGAAGCATGGATATCACAAGACATAGCATGTCAAGGAGAAAAAAGAGGTAAAGGATCAAAGAAAACACAATAACAAAGGTAGATCATAACTTATATCGATGAAGGATCGACATTTGATGCTTACAAAAAAATAGTGGGTGCGCATACAGTAGGAAGAAAATTCAAAGGGAAATGATCTAAGGATTAAGGTTCGACCACACATCCCCTAAGGGAATAAGGAAAGGTTCGAGTATCTCACACCAGGTAATAAGGGGGAAGAACAAGGGAGGGAGATATCCAGTCCCTTTAGAAGATTTTACAGAGTAGTGGTTTAAGATACGCTGGATTTTCCATTAAAAGTTGATTGTATTACACTACATGGTTGGACCGAGTAAATACATCCTGAGCCTTAGGAGAATTTATATAGGAGTTATGGGATTTGATTCAGCCTAAAATCCATTAAAACAAGGCCTTAAAAGAATTTTATGTCAAAGGAAATGTAAAATAGGAGAATATGTAGGATTCTGGAAACACTGTACACCAAACATGAAATTTGAAAAGGTGTTGGAAGACTCACCATTCTATAAAACTCACTGGTTTGAAAACATAGTAGAACCTCACTGGTCTGGAAACATTACCGGTCTGAAAACCTTCTAGAACCTCACTAGTCTGGAAACCTCACTGGCCTGGAAACCTCACCCATCTAAAAACACTATTCATGAACTAGAAATTTATCAATGGGAAAAGCTTTTTGTTGGAAGGCTACTGTTGGAAATATCCTATTGTTTTTGAAACACTATTCATGAACTAGAAATTTGTCAATGTGTTGGGAATAAGTCACCTTGACCTCCTAGAACACCTCTAAGTCCAGATTTCAACAATGTAATGAACTGGAGAGGTCTGAGCCATTACATTTGATACCTCTCAAAAAATATTTCTTCCCCATGATATCGAAACCAACCTAGAAGAAAAGAGGGGTCTGAAAAACCACCCTGTAAGATACCTCTTAGTGGAAAACCACCCTGAGTTGTTCCAAAGCTGGAACAAAACCTCAAAATCCTAGAACACTTCCCCCAAGAGCTATCATATTTAAACAACTTCAGCAACCCCAAATATCACATTGTCCCAACACATGGGTCAGGGAGTTCCTTACAACATGTTTGGATGTAATCTGCTTTGGGTGGTACTGACTCACCTACACGGGTTTAATCACATCCATATTAATTCATTTGGATTAGGATTCAGGTCATCCCCTCCCCACACATTCGAACACATCACACACATCTAGAGAACAAAAGAAAAAACATTCCATATTCAAACATGTCAAGCATAACATCACATCAGACGTAATGAAATTAAATCATCAAAGAAAAACTCAACACAACCAATTCAAACAGCTCTGTGTACTGGACACGCATCTAGGAAACCTGCTCCCAAGTACTCTCCTCGACACCACTGTGTCACCACAAGACATGAACAATGGGAATAGAACATCCATTAAACACCTTATCCTTGCAGTCTTGGATCTCTACCGAATGCTCCTCAAAGATTGCATCACCATCAACATAAATATCTCTCCAGTTGATGATGTATGAGTTGTCATGAAGATAATGATGGAGTTGTGATACATGGAAAATATCATGTATCTGTATCATCCATGAGGAAAGATCTACTCGATACACCATGACTCTAACACGAGCCAAGAATTCGAAATGCCCAACAAAGTAGGGAGAAATCTTACTCTAAATACCAAAATAGCACTGCCAAACATGGATATTCACCTTAAGAAATAAAATATCCTTAAAATAAAACTCCAATGGTCTCCTCCTTTCATCGACATATGATTTCTAATGATCCTACACTGTCTTCATACTATCATGAATCACCTAAACGATCTCTGTTGTATTCTACACTAGTTCGAGTTGAAGAATTTCTGACTCTACGACCCCAGTATAACACAATAGAGAAAAGAATGTTCATCCATACAAGTCTTCAAACAGTTCCATACCGATAGTGGAGTGTAAAATAGTTTTTTAATAGAACTCTGTTAATGGTAAGTGCCTCATCCATGAACCTCAAAAATCTAGGACACAAGAGAATAACATGTCCTTAAGATCTTGGATAGTCCACTCAGTCTGACCGTCTGTTTGTAGATGAAAAGCAGTGCTAAGGCATAGGTGGGAACCAAAATCATGATAGTGACATCTCCACACCCTAGAGTAAAATGAGGTTCTCGATCGGAAATGAACATCTTCGGGACTCCATGAAGTCTTACCACCTCCTCCAGATGCTTCCAAGACAAAACATCCACTGATCTCGACACCTTGATTGCTATAAAGTGGGATTATTTTGTTAAACAGTCCTCTTCCACCCAAATAGCATCATGTCCTCTCAGATCCCTAGGTAATCCAGAAAAAAATTACATTGAGAATTCCTCCCACTTCCAATGATGAATATCTAACGGGTGGAGAAAACCATTGGGGAAATAATGCTCAGCCTTCACCTTATGGCCGACCAAACATTGAGACACAAACACTGCAACTGCATGCTTTATCCCAGGCCACCAATACTAACTCTTCAAGGATCCGTACATCTTTTTCACACTAGGACACCCTGCTAATGGTGAACTATGGAATTATCTCAAAAACCTCTCACACATTTCCAATGGAATAAATAGCCTTCTGTGATACAACACTCAGTGTTGTTCATCCTCATAACAACCATCAGGGGCCTCACCACAAACAACTCGGTCTCTCTAGACTTCCTCATCTTGATCCCCCAACTGGGACTCATCCACCTATTGCACCAAATATGACTACAAAATCATCTAAAAATACAACCTCTCCCCCCAACTTCTCCCATATCGAGATGTAATGTAGAGAGTCCTTCCATTACTCTCTATGAATCACCAAATTCATGCACTGCATCACTATGTGACTTCCACCTTAGTGCATCTACTGAAAAATTCCTATTTCTAGGTGTACATGATATTTCAAAGTCATATTCCTATATGAACACCATCCACTAATACTTTCTCAGGTTTAATTCATTCCAGGAGAAAACATACCTCAGGATCATATGATCATTGAAAACCACAAAGCACTCTCCAATGAGGTAATGTATCGACAACTCCATAGAAAACACCATGGATGCGAACTCAAGATCATGGGAGGAATAGTTACATTCATGGGTATGAAACTGTCGATACCAATAAGAAACAACTGATCTCTTCTGCATCAGAACGTTGCCTATCCCTATTTGTGAAGCATTGTAGAAAACAACAAACTGAACTCCCTCTTCTAGAATAAAAAGAACTAGAGAACTTACTAACTTACCCTTTAGATACTAGAATGATGCCTGACACTAATCAGCCCACATGAACACTTGATCATTATTGTTCAATGACGTCAGAGGAGTCTCAACTCGAGAGAAATTGGTTACGAACCACCTACAGTATCCTATAAGACCAAGGAAACATCACACCTCTGCCACTGTATTTGGGGCTACCCAAGACACAATTGCTTCTATCTTCAATGGATCCACAAATACTCCCTCCCGGGACACAACATGCCCCATGAAAATAGTTGGATCATTTATCACACCAAATGGAATTATAACAAACTCATAATGACAACGACAACAATGGAAATTAGCCTTTGGGATTTCCTCATCCTTCACAAGCATCTGATGATACCTTGACCACAATTTGATCTTTGAGAACCAACATTCACCCTTAATTTGATTGAATAAATCATCAATCCATGAAAGAAGGTAGTGACTCATCACTATCACATTTTTTAAGAAATGATAATCGATATACAACTGAAAACTTCCATAAGCCTTCTTCATGAACAAAACAAGTGTTCCCCATGGTGACACACTCGACCTAACAAAACCACACTGTAAAAGACCATGAATCTATATATGTAGCTCTTGTAAACTAAAAGGTTTCATCCTATATGGAGACATAGATATTGGATATGCTCCTAGTTCTAGCTCGATCCCAAACTCGATCTCTCATTGAGCGGGTAATGCTAAAACCTCTTCTAGAAAAAAAAACATTAGGGTACTCCTCCATAACATGAGGAAACACCAACTACTGAACCTATGAAGAACTCAATATCTTCTCAGCCATCATGGATGATAAGGATGGGACACGCCACTGACCATTCCTAGTGTCTCTCTCACCAAAAAACAATGTTGGCTCTCCATCTACCTCAAAGAACACCACCTTTACCCTGAAGCAATCCATGATAGCCTACCTCGAATACAACCAATCCATGCCAATGATGACATCATATGGTTGTATCCGTAAATATAGGATGTTTCCCCAAGAGTGGTGCTACCCCATAACTAGGTCACAGTCTCTACATAATTCAAAAAAGTAAGCTTGACCTCCCACTGGCGTAGTCAATGACATGGGAAATGGAAGCCTCTCTACCTCAAGTCCAAAAGAATGGAAAGGGGAAGGTTATACGAAGGAGTGTGTCACTCTAGAATCAAACTAGGTGTGCACCAATGTAGAAAATAAGCATAGGGTACCTCGAACGACGTATGTCTCGCCTGAACATGGAAATGCTAAAGCATGATGCTAACTGCAACCTCCACCACAACCTCTCTTACCTAGATGACAACCACCACCCTGGCCACAGTGTACTCTCTGAGGATGGGGAGCATCATGGGGCTATCCTTATCCTAATCCTTCTTCTCTCTTCTAACCCAAAGCTTGCGTAACCTGCTACTGTTGCCTCACCTAGATCCACCTCAATGGAGGAACCTCGATAAAAACACCTAGTGCACAATGACTGCTCTGAAAGGTTGGGAACTCTCACTGCTAATGACCTTGCCCTCCATACAGAAAACAAGCACCTGATCACTTGGAATAGGTTTGAGCGCCTTGGCCCCTATAGAAATGAGATGCTAAGGGCTGGGACCTACCATTGTCTGAGCGGAAACTCTTCTACCCAGAAAATAGGTAACCCTATAACACATATCTACTTCATGTGTTATCATGATGAATCCCCCTCGACATAATTAAATTTGGTAAAATTTCCTCTAAATTACCTCTACTCTCACCTTCGCCTCAAGATATGTCTCCAGGATAAATAAGGTGACCTAGCGCTTGATCTCTGGACACAAAGCCTTCACAAGATGCCTCGCCTTGGCATCCTTGTCTTGAAATAGGTTGGAAGTATATCATTAGAGGTTCCTAAAATGGATTCCAAGCTCTTTCACACGGGATCTCCACTATAAGAGGGTAAGAAGCTCCTGGCGACTCGATTATTTCACGTTTGAAGAAAGAAACTCAACGCTAAATGTATCACAAAACTCCTCCCATGAGATTTCTAACTCCTCAGGATCCCCGAGGAAAAATAACAACCACTGCCTCACTACTGCACATAGTATCATCACAACCAAAGACACTGAGTGATACTTCCGAGCATGAATCAAACTAAAGCCTATCTCGACCTCCTCTAACCAGTCTTTCGAGATTCTGTCTAAAAATAATCCCTCGTACTTCTACAGACTTTGGCATTGAAACTCCAAGAGTTTCCTCCTCCATGTGTCATCATCATCAACCTCTACCCTATGGCGATCTGCTGGCACAGCCTACTGGACATCTTCTATGAGAAAACGAATAGGACAAATACCTAGAGCCATACATTCAGAATAACAATTAGTTAGAGCTCCTAAACCTATAATATAGAAAACTCATATTTAAGTAATTAATTAATTTCTTTTATTCATTTTATGTTAACCTATCCCAAGGTCTACCCATTCGAACATAGGCACAAAGAAGAATGATGTATGAACCTTTCATAGGTATCTATCTTGCAACAAATATCACCTCCTTTAGTAGCCATTGGAATCTTAGAGGTTTGTGCATCAGATCACAATGGGATCTGACCTCTTATGTCTCATCTAGTCTCTAGTGTTTACATAACTTTATAAACATGATGGACACTGTTTCCATACCAACCCATGAAACCTCACCTATTACTAACTCCAAACTCAATCATATCCCTCAACTAGACCACTGATACCACTCTGTCATGACCCCTTCTCCACAAGGTGTACCCCTCCTTGTCCAACAACGAGATAAGAGAGTTAATGACCCCATATTGTTTTCTCTAGTAGGACCCGGGTTGGAAACTAGCACCGAGGGTATGGTGAATAGACAAATGGGAGGCATGACCCTCTAAGGGAACACATGAAAAATATATATATAAGATAGACACCAAAAAACTCCAACTCAGACAACAATATAAAAGAAATATCAAGTACACATATGTAATGTCATGAAAATATACTACAACTGAAAGGGTAAAATTGCAAGCACCAAAGGAATGTAAAAAAAATAGTTCCCACAAGCCAGAACAGCTCTTGTAACCCCTAGCTAGTAGAAACCTTCTTGTTCTCCAACATGCTCCATGTAAACTGAAAATAGTGTATATATATATATATATACATAGGGTGAGTATGATAGTATACTATGTAGGATCCTCCATGGAGCCTCTCGTTAAAATGTAAAAAAAGCATGCTAAAGCACAATGAACAAAAATTGAAACTAACTTGTCACCTAAATAGGTTTACTAACTTCCTAGCCTCCCCATGACTACTCTCACAAAGTATCGCATCCAAGATCATATAATATAATAAATAATATCAAAGGTACCCTACTACTACTTCCCCACTAGTTTTCCGCTTTTCCCCAACATCGCCCATCTTAAGCCATATATCTCAAAAAAAATCATTCCCACATAAACCTAGGAGAAACATTACAACATTCAAATCATGCAACAAAACTACCACATACATGTATGATAATTAACCAGGCAGTTTCCAGGAGCCAC
This sequence comes from Viscum album, assembly GCA_963277665.1. NCBI lineage: Eukaryota > Viridiplantae > Streptophyta > Magnoliopsida > Santalales > Viscaceae > Viscum > Viscum album. The sequence continues at coordinate 1,934,420,097 of OY728160.1, forward strand.
CACATCCTGCATAATGTGTATCATACATCGGGAATTATACCTCAAGCCATTACAACCCACACACTGGGTAGGAATCCTCAAGTCATCACTTCCTATACACATTACACCTATAGTAGTCTATAGGAAACTATATCTAAAATATATGTGTGGGAATAACCACAATCCATTAAATCCATCTAGAAACATATATGGGGAAAACCAATTGTTGTGCCTTCCAGCACAAGTTACTACCAATAGAAGAGAGTGGAGCCAAAGGGGATACTCATCCCTCAATCCTCCCACTGAAATGTTGGGGAAATCACCCCCCCCCCCCCCAGGGCTCCGAATCCTCGGGGTGTTAGTTCCCCTAACTGATGGGGTGGAGTAGCGTATAGAAACAAAAACGTATAGAATATATTATTTCTTCAAACCACACTATGGGAATAACCTAGTATTATAATTAACTGTAGTTATTGTCTCTTAGACTCCCTGCTGGAACATTTAAGACTATGCATCCTAGAAGCACATAACCATTTAAAGAGATTGATTACATTCCTTCATTACCTTTTTATAAGTTTCACTTTACGTTCATTAATTCTTTTATCATTAATTAACTATTTACTATTTCCACATTATATTTCATTAGAATCACACCGAAAGTCCACTTTTCCATTAAATTGAAACCTCAACATTGCGTCCCAGCAAGTTCCATCCCCATGGGTCAACATTATTTATTCAATCATTTATTAACAAAATTATTACTTTCCCATGTTACTAGGAATTATATAAAAACATTCTAAGATACTAAACTCAAGGGGGATCACGAGGGTGAGTAGATAAAATACCCATCGAGTCTTTCCTACCTAAAGTAGGAGCATAGACCCATCCTCCCTTGGGAAGATAAACATAGAAATCACATGGAATACCCCATGATTTATAGCCCCATTTGTAAGGAGGGTAAGAAAACCATCTTTTTTGAGAAGTGGGTAAATTAAGGAATATAAACAACCAACAAGAAACAGCGAGAATTGAAACATTCACATCCAACACATTCCATCATCTCTGGTGTCCTCCCCGACACCTACATGAATAAACAGATGCATCTATCCACTCTAGGTGTCAACTTATGCCATAACCAATTGGCCTCCTTTCCCCCACATATCACAACATCCTTCCAGGATCACATCACAACACAAGTAGTAGGAAGAAAACATCATATCAATTGGTTTATTGGCCCCTAAACAAGGCATCCAACCTTCAAAAACAATGAGCTCTCATATCTCTAATCATAAGGCTCTTGGACTTTTCAAGAAATATGGTAACTCAAAACCCTGTGAGGAATTATCTTTTTATCAACTATCCAGTTATTTAATCCATCTAGAATTAACAATTTTTTTATTTTTAGGTTCTAACTATGGGTAACTTAAATAGAAATCTATCATATCTATCATAAATTTATTTAAAATTCTTATTGAATATATTTTAATAACATCAAATTACAAAAAAAACAACCAGATTCATTTTCAGTTCCTTTTAACGTTGGACAAACAATTATCAATTATTTTTCGTCTTTACATTCTTTAAAAATTTCTATGACGAATGAAAATCTAAAAAATGCATGAATAGATATCACAATGTCTGGAAAAATAAGACGCAAGAACATATAATCAATATCAATTTATTTATCTGGTTCAAATGATTATTAGGTCAATTAAATTTTGATCTAGTGGTCTAAAACATGTTAACTCTATATTTTCATGAAAAATAATAGAGAATCAAAAAATAAACCTCCTCAAATGGTTCTTGAAATTATTTATACAAGGAATATCATCCCAACAGATTTAGATCTACTCCCCCATGACTATTGCATCCCCTCAAGGATGCCGCGTCACAACCGCACCATCGGACAACCATGAAAACTCAATAAAAAGCATGGAGATCACATAACATAGCATGGAAATGAGAAATATGAGGATAAGGATCGATGAAAACAAAATAACAATAGAAGATCATACCTTATATCGATGAAGGATCGATACATGCTGATACACTAAAACTGGGGGTTCACATGCAGCAGGAAGAAACTTCAAGGGGAAATAATCTGAGGATTATGCTCTGATCGCACAACCCCTAAGGGAATAAGAAAATGATCGAGCGTCTTGCACCTGGGAAAAGGGGGAAGAACATGGAAGGAAGATATATTGTACCTTTAGAATATTTAAAAGAGAAATAGTTTAAGATATTTTGGATTTTCCATTAAAATTATATCGCATTAAACCACATAGTTTGACCAAGTAATGAAATCCAGATTCTTATGAAAATTAATATCAGAATTATGGGATTTGATTCAGCCTTATATCCATTAAAATAAGGCCTTAAATGCATTTTACATCAAAGTAAACGTCAAATGGGAAAACTATAGTAAGCTGGAAACATTGCACACCAAACATGAAATTTTACAATGTGTTGGATGACTCACCATTCTGGAAACCTCGCTAGTCTGAAAAAACTATAGAACCTCAGAGGTTTGGAAACCTCACAAGCCTAGAAACACAGAAGAACCTCACTATTCTAGAAACATCCATGGTTTGGAAACACTATAGAACCTCACGAGTTTGGAAACCTCACTGGTCTGGAAACACTGTTCACAAACTATAAATTTGGCAAAGGAAGAATGGTTCTCCTGGAAGTCTGCCGTTGGAAATAGCCTATTATTCTAGAAACACTGTTCATGAACTATGAATTTGTAAAATATTTTGGAAGATGTAACCTTGACCTTAAAGATCACCTCTAACCCCAAATTTTAGCAATTTAATGGACCAGAGAGGTCCAGACCATTACATACTTTCTCACATTATATTTTTCTATGGTTTAATAACATCAGTCATTTTTAAGATAGATTATCACCCTGCAAAGTGATCTAGTTTTTTTCTCTAATTATTAACATATAAGTTTGTAAGGTTAATATTAAGAAATATATTAGAAATTTATAAATGAACATTACTTGTGGGAATATAATATCACATCTAACATCTTATCATTAAATATTTTCTAATACAATAATATTGCTCAGGCATATGTGTAAACTACTTCCTCAGTGTAGTGACATGAAATTATTTAAATTAATTTTTAAAACAATGTTAAGAACAATTTATTTCATAAATAACAATTTTATTGCACATAATAATGAATCTATAAAGTTGAATAAATATTTATTTTTCTTTCATTCCATCCATTAAGAAAAAATAAAAATAGTTATTTTAACAATTGATTTTTAACAAACAAGTACTAAATGACTATAGGTAAATCATAAAAGCTATAAAATATATGAGTATGGTTGTATAATTTTAGTGTAATAAAATTAATTGTTTTTATCAATGAGGTTATAACACATATGGAGGGCATCAAATTGGAAGTTATGATTTCTTGTAGAATTTTTACATACATTGGACATATACAATGTTCACCGCTTATTCTTGTGTGTGGTGTAATACAACCCCTTTTGATATGTTTAATCTGAAATCTATTTTTATAAATGGTATTTAATGTTTCATTTGATGTTATTCCTTTCATTAGTAATATAATTCAAACATTCACAAAATGGTAAGGTTGTATTTCACAATCTAAACATTATTTGGGATTGTTAATATTTATGTGTATCTTGGAAAAATTATATTATATTTCTCAAAATATATCTATTTTATACTGATATGGTTATTTATGAAATTTTTCAAGTAATATTACCATTTTCCCCTTATTTTTTAATTTTAATGATTGGGAAAATGTTTTTAAAAAAATTACAATTTCATTTCCCTCTTTCGTTAAAAATCTTTTTTTCAAAAACAATATTTTCAAAAAAAATCCTTTCAAAAATGTTTTTAAAATTTTCAATATAATTTATTAAATACGTTTTTCCAATTTTTATTTTTAATAATTAAAATAAAAGTAATTTTCTTTTATTTTTACAAAAAAATTACCTTTTGGATTTTAAGAAAAAGTTTAAAGGAAACATTCTATTAACATGTATAGCATGAAGAGTATTTCATACCATCTTGAACAATAAATGTTTTAAATCTTGAATAATAGGGTTCAAATAACTTTTTCAAATAAATTTATTTTAAATATATTTTGTGAAATTTTAATTTTTAAAAAATATATTTTGATATTCAAAAGGTATTTAATTCTAAAATTCATCAACTAAAATTCTTAAGGTACTTATATTCATCTGCGACATCATCCCATTATTGTACATATGATCCAATGGGTGTATATTTTATTGATATCATCCTTAGTATTTAATTTGATTGTTAATGATTAGTTTCACTTATGATCTACAATTTTAATACCATTCATATAATTACTCTCGATGGTTTAGGAATATGTGTATTTCATTGGGGTATGTATTAACATTTCATATGATGGTTCTTCAAAAACAAATGTTTATACTGATTATATTTTATTCCATTCACAAGAGGAATGAATTAGAATTAGTATATCATTTTTGGATCCCTGTCATAGATATCCCATCAATGCATTGATATGTATCCTGAGACAAATCAATGGTCCAAATTAGATGGATTTTTACCCACAGATTTAACGTGTCTTTTGAAAGGTATCAATGGTATGTTTCAGATAATTAGTATTATGCATTACCCCATTATGAGATAAGTTATTAAAGAAAATATGATTATAATATAAGATATAATATCCATTGATAATTTTCAAGAACTTGTGATTATTTACAAGGCATTATTTGGTGTCTTTCATTACTTATTTTTAATATTCATGTTGTTATTTAAATAGAATGTGATTTAGTAATTTACCATTCCATATCTATTATTCTTATTTATTATAGATATCTTTTAATATATGATTACACTTACTAAGAATCTAAGATCATCCCTTTATTATGTTTTATGTTCCCCTGGATTCTAGGATGTTTTTTTCTAATTTATACGTGGGGATATGATAAGGATAAATTTGGAATTAACAAATAAAATACATTGTTCTATTTTTTGTTATAATATGTATGTCAAATTCTAATTTTTATCTAGTTTTCCCAAACTACTAATCAATTTAGTACTTATGGATATGATACCGTATATCGAGAACCAATATAATAAATAATACATTGATTATGTTCTATTATGGAAGGTGTCTTTATAGTTAGTATTATAGTTAGTTTAGTAGAAACCTTAGGAACTGGATTTTGCAAAACATATATCAGAAAATATAACCATATGAATTATTTTAATGGTAAGTCTAATTATATGATAACATCGTAATTTTATGGTAAGGGATATATTATGTTTATTTACAAGAAATACATCATTTCTTGGATATTATGAGTGGTCCTGTCTCTGGCACAAATATAATTAGGCTTAAACACTCTGAAAAAGGTGCATCAGAATAAATGTGACATTTACCTAGAACCTAAAAAAGAGCCTTAATGTGCACATATATTTACAATACCAATGGATATATTTGGAATAATAAAAAATTTATTTAGAAACCATTATGAAGAATTTTATAGAATGTTATTTGGAAACATTCCCAAAGAAACCATATTAATGAATAGAAGAGTAGTGACACATAATTTTTTCAATTTATGTTAATTGTATCCTTGATTTTGGGATTATATGATATGATTAATAAATTTACAATCTAATATAGTGTATGCAATCATTTATAAATAATTAATAATAGAAGTAATGGGAACTCTATCAATAAACTTAATCCAAAGTGTATGAATGATCATTTTTTAAAGGGTGTAAGCCAATCCTTTAAAGGGAATTATTCTCCCAAACATTTTCATCAGATAAGGATAGAGTATCATGTGCTTTAAAGATAGAGAATAAATTCTCTAAGTAATGTGTATTTTAATAGAAACAATAGAATAAGAGCATGAAAGGGAAAATTAGATAATGGCGACAAGGAAAAGAAGGGTTTTCCAATATGTGATAATTTGAGAAAGAAACAATTTAGTACCGGATTTAAGGGAATGGGAGTCTGATATTAGTTTAGAGAAAAAATGAAATCATGATAAAGATTTCATGGGTTGTTAATAAACTTTTTGTGCACATTTTTGAACTATATGTATATGGGTAACTACATGAATAAATTTTACAAGCCTCAAGGGATTATACTTTAGAATATGCTAAGTTGTCAAGGCCAAGCTTATGTTATTACTATGGTTGAAGTGGAAGGATTAAATTGATTGTGTATTTGGATTAAATGATTTGTTTTTAAAATATATCTATTTATTACTTAAATTATGGAACATATAAGGATTATACTATGTTGTTTTTCTATAAGGATTTGAAGATATATGTTGAATTTTACCGATGACTAAGAAAACTAATATAGTGAAAAGTGAAAAAAAATTAAATATGAATGAATGAGGGATAATAACCCAAAATATTTGGATAATGTTGATATAATAATAGTAAATATATTTTTATGTGATTTTATAGGTATCCTTGAAATTGATTATAGATTTATGTTATCTTTGGGGGAGTCTATTGAATATATGGATTTATGGAATATATTGAGCAGCCAAATATTTTATTTCAGTAAGAATGAATGTTTTAATTAATATTCAATTTTAATCAAGGTATTCACATATTTTTTATTTTAAATCAAGATATAACTGATTATCATTTTGGAAAATAATGTTATATAGATTTTTTAATTTTAGTGGAATCCCTTCAAAAAATTTAGACTATGAATTTGGTTTTACATATTTTGAATGAGTCATGAGGTTAACTGTTTATTGAATGGATTAAGTGAAACATTAGGTATTATTGAAAATATTTTCTAACCATTATGTTCTTTAAAATTATCTATATATAGTATTATTTAATTTTCATTATTTTATTAATATAATGACCTGTTAATTGTAAATTTTAGTGCTTCTTAAAAAAGATCTATTTGATACTGATTTTATTGAGTAAAAATGTAGTAATTGATCAAAGAAATTACAATTGAAGATATCATAAGTATATTTTATATTTTTTATCAATCACAATGTTAATGGTATTCCTAAACACTATGAAAATGATAATTAATGAAAAAATTTATGATAGTACATTCATTTTCGATGAATCAAATAAACTTTTAATTTTCTATTAATCATGCACATTTTTATGAAAAATGATCTCCATAACCCTCTATTAATCATTGGTGTATAATATTATATTCCTTGTATATTTAATCCTTTACCACAAATTTTTTCACACTTAAAATACAAGAAATTCATTATTCTTTATAACCATCATACTTTTCTCTCCCTTTTCTCAAAAGAAAGTTTTATTAACCATTATTCCAATGTGGGTCTTCATGAGGGATATTTTAAAATTCCAAACCCTTGATTTCTGATATCAAGATGAAATTTAGATGACACAATTTATAGAATTTATAGATTTAATACTTCTATATTTTAACATAGAGACATAATATTCAATAGTGTATATAACACGCAACCCCAAGATTAGAGGAGAATGTAACACCTTGTGATTTTAAAAGATTAGCATCATATTGGATTGAGTATATGACATGAAATACCAATATTATAAGATAATATAAAAGATAAATATATTTCTTTTTATATAAATTCAATCTCTTCGAAAGCTTTCCACCCTCGCAACACTAGGCTCGAAAGAAACTTGATACTCTTTAAAAATATTATTATTTTGGCACGACCATTATCACCAAACTGTTATGTAGTAGGGTATAATTTGTAACCAATAATTTATAAAAAATATAGGTTTTTCATATGTATAAAATATATTAAATGGATATATATTTATTATAAATGAAATATGAATAATTTAAAATTTAAATAAATGTCTTTTAAATTCTCTGTTTTTCAAAAAAGCAGTTTAATCATGGCATGCATGCATTATTAAAAATTTATTTTTTTCTAATTTATGGTATTTTATTTGAAAATGTGAATTTAATTTTGGAATATATAGGTCAAAATTATTTTTCGGTTTATTTTTTATTATTTTATGAAGAAATTCATTTTTGGAAGAATATTTAAAAAATTTGGTTTTTCTCAAAAATATTCTTTTCATTAAAATTATATAAAAATTTCAATTACATAATAAATATTATTTAAATGTAAATAATTTATTAATATTACATGTTAATTGATTAAGTCTCATTTATATCAAATTTATATTTTATTATGATATGAAACCCTTTTAATATTTTGAATGTTTTTCTTCAGAAAACATGTGTTTTCAACGCACATGGGGGTTTAATTTTAAATTAAATTTTACCATTTTAGTGAATTAGTTGAGAAATATGGATTCCATATTTTAGAATAAGATAATTTATATTATATCATAAGATCAACTTAATTTTTTACCATAATGAATATGGAAATTAGTAATACTTAATTACTCTAATTAAGATAAGAAGGGGAATAACGAGGGTTTAAAATAAGAAGATATATGTTAAAAATAACCTAAAACATTCTTGAAAATAATTCGAATTTATAGACCATAAAACCTATAAGCTTAAATAATAATTCATTTTTTAGGATTTTTTAATGATAAAATAATTATCATCAATTTATTTAGATACTAATTGTCTCTTTACACCCACTTATAAAAGTCTCCACACTCCTCTCCACATCACAATTCCAAAACCATTTTTTCATCAGAGAAATATCAAAAAAAATTACTTAAAAATATAAAAACATATTATAGTACTTTTATTGATCATAAATACAATATATTAAGGCTTTATGTATTAATATAAATGGGTTCTTTGAAGAATATGTAAATTTATTAATGTGCACATTTGTTTCATTTCTTCTTGAACATACTGGAAATATTATTAAAATATGGAAATATAAAAACAATATTTTTATATATATACTTTAATGTTATTATTTTAATTTATTAACCTGGATCCATCTCCACTTTCACCAAATGGGAAACTAAACTATTGATCATGTATAATATTTGCAACTGCCCTGTGAACCGATGTAATTGTTTTCCCATGACAACCATTAAGATTGAATATAATGATAGATTAACAATATTCATATTATTTTTGGGAAATTATTATACTTATGGAATTAGGATATCACATATACCATATCACAATCCATAACATCTGGGATACAATAATGTAACTCATGTGTGTGGCGGACAAGTACCTTACGAAGTGATGTTATCGGTTTGATCTTACCCATTACATTGACGGTATTATTGTTAAAATTAAAAAATATATTTAATATTTAGGACCCAAACATAATTCTATAAATATAATATCAAATAAAAGTTTTTACCGTATAATCCTTTGGAAAACAATAACATTGTTATAGTGTTTGTCTAGACTACATCCTCAACATAGTGATGTGAAAAGTTTCAAATTTTATTCTTAAAAATATGGTAATAATTATGTTTGTACATAATATAAATGATAAAAATTAAATAATAATATCTCTATAAAAGTAAATTAATATTTTTCTCTTTCTTTACACCTGTCTATAGAAAAAATTTAAATATCATTCATTCGTATATACGACCTTCCATCTCCATGAACGGTGTAATCCATTTTCAATCTCTAACTTCTATATACTACTTTAAATTCATATATAATGAATATATATAGAATTTATAACATTTTATCCTTATATATATTTTGAAACCATTATTAAATTACAATTAATTAAAATTCCAATTCAAAACATAGATGAAAATCAAAGCTTGTATTACACAAAAGAATGATTTTAACAGAGAATTATTAATAAACTGGTTTTAAAAGATTTAATAAAATAATATATAGTAAAATATATGTTGGTAGTTTTATATAATAGATGTATAAAATCCAAATATTTATTATACCTAATGTTAAAAAATATATTATGTGATTTGAACCTTAGGTAAGGGTTTCTGGTCACACTTTTACTTTCAGGGAACATATGTCATATTCACCACTTATTCCATTTTGTGGTGTATATACTTCATCTTTTGATAATTTTTATCATGTAAATTTTTCCCTTAATTTACATTAAACATTAATTTAATTTAAATCCATCCATGGAGGTTATGACTCGAATTTTATAGAAATGGTAAGTGTGAGCATCACAATCTCATCATTATTTGGGATTGTTTATGTTCCAATATCCCTTTGAGGAATTATTTTATATTTATTAAAACAAATTTATTTTATCGTAATATTATTATTAATTAATTTTTTCAAGTAATTGAACCATTTTACTAACTTTGGTAGTTAAAATGAATGAGAAAAAGATTTTTTTGAAATTTTGACACTATTTATCTCTTGAGTAAAAAATCCTTTTTTCTAAATGATGATTTCTAGAAATATGTTAATGTTTTTTTTAAATTCTAAAAAAATATTAATTAAACACTACTGGAAAAATACCCTATACCAACGGTTTGGAACCGTTGGTATAGGCCCTCAAACCGTTGGTATAGGTTATACCAACGGTTTGGAGGAATGTTGGAAAGTAAGCCGTGACAATAGGTCTATACCAACGGTTTTTGAAAACCGTTGGTATAAGTAATATGAAAACCTATGCCAACGGTTCTCAAAACCGTTGGTATATGTATTTCAAAAAAAAACATTCAGAGGGATTTGGTCCCACGACCTCTAGTTTATAATTGAATGACTTAACCATGAACCTAAAATGACTTTTGTGAACATAATTTCATAAATATATATATTTATTGTTTTAATAATTTTATATTTTGATTTATATAATTTTCTCGGTAAGACGATTCGATTAAAAATCAAAGGACCTATACCAACGGTTCTCAAAACCATTGGTATAAACCTATACCAACAGTATTGAGAACCGTTGGTATAGGTCCTTGGATTTTAGGACCTATACCAATGGTTTGGCCAAACCTTTGGTATAGGGTCTCTATAATGGACCTATACCAACGGATAGGCCAAAACCGTTGGTATAGGTCCTATAGGTCCCCCTCTATACCAACGGTTTTTCCAAAACCATTGGTATAGGTCCAAATTAATGAACTATACCAACGGTTTGGCCAAAATCGTTGGTAAAATTCATATTTCCAGTAGTGAAACAAAAAAAATAATTTTTAACTTCTATAAAAATTAATGGAATCTTCATTTTATTTTCTAGATAATTCTTATTTAGATTTTACCGAAAATGAGAAAGTAACCTTTTTAAGGTGTATAGGATGATTGAAATTTACTCCAGCTAAAACAACTAAATTTTATAAATAATAATTTCTAAGAATTTATGTTTATTTTCAAATGAATCTATATTAAAAATATTTTACAAATTTAAGTTTAAGTAATGAATTTGCAAAGAGAAATTTTTATTCTCCCCAAAAATATTTTTATAATATTCATATGGTACTTATGTATATTAAAGAAATCAAAACATTATTTTACATGTGATACAATTAGGATATTTTTTATTGATATTATCCTTATAAAATCTTTCTTTGGTTTATAATTACATTTACCGAGGACATATAATTTTATTACAACTCACCATATTACACTAGATGGTTTATGATTATGTTTATTTGATACAGGTAACTACTGACATTTCATATGTTAGGTTTTCAAAAAGAATGTGGATTTTTATTATGTTTCACTAATTACATTAATTAATGAATTGGAAATTGTAAGTTATGGGTGGCTCCTCAATATATATATCTCCTTGATTCATTAACAGGTCTCCTGAGAAAAGTCATTCAACCATATTAGATGATTTTTCCCACATATTTAAATTATTTCTTGAAAGGTCTTGAAATTGAGTTTCACATATGTGAAGTTAAGAATTAACTCATTGTGATAACTATTATTGATTTCCTTGTGATTATTTTTTCATTATAATATACATGGATAAGTTTAAATATCATGTTATTATTAATATGGATTTATTTTTTCACCTTTTATTTCTACCATATTATTCTCAAGTTATAATTTGAATGGAATTTATTTTATTTATATACCTTTCCATATATTTTATAATTATTTTTTTATCATTGCGTATGTTTAATTCTTACCCTTACTGAGTATCTGAACCAACCCCATTCTTATGGTTAATTGTACCCAGGATAGGTAGAAGGTTTTTTGAGATTAGTATGAAGGGATATAGTAAGGGGAAATATGTCATTCACAAATAAAATATTTTATCATATGTTATGATTTAAAATATATATATATAATTTAATTATGTATATTGTATACCAATACTACTAAATAATCAAGACCTTTTTAACGTGATACCTTGTATCTAGTGATAATGTAACAAAGTAACCACTGACTATGGGTTTCTGTGTTCAGTGTCATTACAATTAAATAGAGTAATTTAATTCATCATTGATTTTTGATGAATCATAGATGATAAAAATATTATATTGGTTGTTTTTTATACCCATTATATTTATCATTTTTTTATTATATTTATTTATAGTTCCACCTATATTGGTTCACCGATTTCTAAGAAAATAGGGTAAACATTCACTGAAATATGTGGAACCATTTTGAATTTTTACCTCAATCCATGTAAATTGATAACATGTTACACATGTGTTATCTCAAAATATAACCCTCCTTCCAATCTCATGTATTGATATAAGTGGAACATGATGTTGAAACAGATTTATCAACAATATAATAGCTAGTTTTGATTATTACTTCTGAGATTAAGGATAATCATTTTAAGTCTATATCTTTGGTTCATGTTCTATGATGGCATAGTTATGATTCACATTATACATTGGATCATTATTCAATAGTGAGAAAATAGTGGCCCAATCTCTTTTCTATAGAGTTTTCTTAACAAGAATTTTTCGGGAAGAAAGTAATTACGACGGAGAAATTATAACATAAAATTAACCACATTTATGAAATTTAGAATCTTTATTGATAATAATTTGTATCAATATTGGTTCAGGTTATTTTTTCAGACATTTGAAAATTGTGGATGTTCTAAGTGGTAATCTATTTTGGCACATGTTTAGGGGAAAATATGTGGGTTGGCCTAGAAAATCTTGTGCATTGTTTTAATATTATAGAGGGGGAACATAGTTATTCCAATATATGTGACCTACCCCCTAAACCATGAGGCTTGGGATAGTATGAAATTCATTATCAGTGAATAGTTACTATAGAATGTGGTATAATCATGAACCCTTCTTTGATGGATTATGATGGGTCACATGGTTGGTGCACAAATTTTCTAACAGGGAGGAAAAACCATGCTTCTTTAGGAATAATGCAAGTAGAGGTCCTTGATTAGGCCCATATTTTTTACCAAACATGCATCCTAAACTAGAAAATTGTGAGAATGGGTTTTCAATTAGCCAAATATTCTACCTAAAATCTACAAATTTTAATTAAAAATTAAAACAAATCCTAATAAAGAATAATATGACCCTTTGGTTTTTAGATTCTATCTATAGTGGATTTCATCTTCTCAAACCACTTCCCTCTCAGATCGATATTCAATTGGATGTGATTCATATTTTTCAAGTTTTTGAAATCTCTTTTAATAGGAATCCACCATTACTAATTTTTCAACATATTGAGAGTGATTAAACCCCATGTTTTTGTTGTATTGTTACTATTATTTGATTGTCCATAATTATATATATCCCTCCATAATCTTTCTCAACTTAGACTCCCAATTGGTGATTCCTATTTCAGGTGTTTTATTCAACATGTGACTAAATGTAATAGGTTCTATAAGGCTTTTCAATAAACTTGAAACAATGGTTTTCATTCATCATTTTAAATTTATTTTAAATTTATTTCATTAAATTTTATTTATTTGATTCTCGATCTAAAAAGGAATATATTTCAAGAAAACACATTTTTCCATTGTATTTTAAAATAAGGGGTATTTTGTAAAACGTTATTAGAAATGATAATTGATTTTATGAAATTTTTTATTGTCAATTCTCGATAAATATGTATTTAAATAAAAGAAAATTATAAAGGCATTAAATTAATGAAAACTTATGCTTTAGTTTTGAAATTTAAATGGATGTTTTGAATCATGAAATTGAAAATTCGAACTACCAGTGATTTATTGAATTGAAATTTCACAAGATCTATAGATAGAATTATTGAATCACTTTTAATCTTGATTAATTAGTGGGTGATTTGAAGAATCATGATATGAATCTGAATCCTCGGTAATGGATTGACTATGATAACCCTAAAACCCAATTTTTTCATTATTCTCCATAATGGGGTGTGGATTTATTCATTCCTTATTGAATGATCCATAGATATGTGTTCAAAAACCATAAGATATTATAGATTGATTGAGTATCGTAACGATCATAGAGCATGGACATAACTATTCTCTAGGAATATAACCATGGTTATTTGTATTTATTTTATTATTAAATTGACATGATTACAAAAAATTAATTAATCCTTATATTCCCATTTATTAAAATGTTCATTTAATATAGTAATTAATATGATTTCAAAATACTCTATTTGAAAGTTAATTTTACTAAAAATATGAAATTTCATTTAATTACTTTTTGTATTAATATTGAAGAATAAATGGTTTATTTTTTATGGAACTGCTTATGGATCATTTTTTGATATCATACAGGGATATTTTTCTCACTTATGACATTTTACATTGGTCCTTTGTCAATTATGTTATATAATTTCCATGAAAAATTAAACCACCACATGGATTTGCAAGGTCTTCTTGGTTTACAGAAACTAGGGTGATGGCAGTGATAGGTGGCATATTGATCCACTCATTCCATAAATATTATGGGTTTATTTTATATAAAAAGATATTGTGTAGTATATTTGGATGATATACCATTTTACATTTATTTTTCTACTTGTTCTACACTTTTATCCTTAAGGAGTCTTTGGTGTACTAATTGTTCATTGTGTTAACTTCTTTTGTTTAATAATTGGGATAAATCATTAACACAGATGGTTTGATGATGACCATACACTGTTTTTTTTTCCTATTAGGGTTTGAGAAAGACCTTACAAACATTTTAGTACAAGATTGGGTACCATTGTACAAGGTTTTTGTGTTGTTTTGCAATAGATGGCGAGTTATACTGACAATGGGCAAATCTAGTTTGAATGGGAACTCATAATTTTTTTGAGTGTATTTTAATTTCGTCAACCAATGATCATTCTATAAGAAAAACTATAAATTCTCAAAGTATATAAGAAATTATCCTTCCATAATTGCTATTATTATTCTTGTAGGGATCATTTCCTATGGGAAAAAATACATAGCTTGATTCAATAATGTTTAAATAGTATTTTTTAACCATAGTTCCCTTGATGAAAAATGAAAATGTATGTTTTTAGGGTCACTTGGGAACATTATAAGGGACATTTAAGATACCAAAAGGGATATTAAATTACAATAATGGTCATTTATAAAATAATAATATTCATCTTGTGTTGAGAATAAAAAAATTGAAAATTCTCATAACCTTAAGATTCATTCAAATGTGAGTTAGGGTTTTAGTGTTGATTTAAGGGTTATTACCATTAACATTTGATGTGATGATGCGTTAATAATAATAAAAATATGCATGAATGAAAAATAATGATAATAATTTATAGATTTTAGTCTAAATAATAAATATTAATATTTAATTGATAATCTATTAAATTATAGAAATAATCTGTTGAGGAAGTGGCTTTTTTAGAGGTTTTATAGTTGATACATTTAAGGTTCATCATGAGGAATTAAAAAGGATAATTCTATGTTTTTTAAAAACTATAAATAATCTATAATGATTTCATAGAGGGGAAATCTTTAGGGATTTAATTTATGTCTCTATATTAAAATATAGAAAAAAATTACCCAATGAAAATTTAATAAATAAAATATTTAAAAAAAGATTGAAATAAATCTATTGAGATGTTTATCCTTTCAATAATTAAATTGAAGATATGGATGAAGGAATAATCATAATGAATCAGTTTTTTCTTGAATGAATTATTTCATTCCAAACACTTTTGAAATTACATAGATATCTATTGACCACTAGAAGGGGAGATATGAGTTAGTTATAACATAAATTCTTTTTTATGAATTATAACATTTTAAATTCATCATCATAGACATCTCCCAGTATAAATACATGTTTCATTATCATAATCCGCCAAAATAATATGAAGAAATTCTTAAAGGAATAATTATGGAATGATTTAAATATTTTTTTACTCTAACAAACTCATTTTATGTATTTTATATTCATACTAATTAGGGATTTTACACATTAGTCATACAGTTTCGCATTGACCTCCCTGTAGACATTAAGTCACATAGACTATATGTATTATACCCAAGTATATACAATAATTACTTTATGAAGGTTTAGAGGATCCAATCACAAGGTCTTCCTGGGATGATTCTGTATCACAAAAACTAATCTCCATCTTCAAAATAAATATTCTTTGATTTCTAGGTAGGAATAAGATATACTTTACGAAACTAGGTTAATTTTTCTAATTACCTTCATAAATCTTCAGAGTAAAATTTAATATGATTTATCAACTCAACTAATTCCCATGTGATCTTAAAAATCCCTAAATTCTCATTCTACAGATAGGTACAACACCCAAATCTTATTAATGTAAAACAATTTCATTATCTCTTTATGTTCATATATATTCTTCACCAAGCCTTACCTAATTGATCTAGTAAAATAATTATGGCCATATTCTCTATCTTCCTCAAACATCAATAACAAATATATATTCTTCTCACAATAGTATCAGATTCTCCCTCATCCCCATTGAGATTTTAATGTTCTTAAATCCATATAGTTGTAGTATTTCAAAAAATATACATATCCTTCTTTTCTATTAATTTTGACATCAACACATAAAATATTATCTTCAATATTAAACACATATATAGACCCACAAAATATTTCCTCATAAACCCATTCATATTATTTTAAAACTTTTTCTCTTCAAACAACTATTCTAGACACTTATTAAAAAATCAACTTGGATAAATGTCATGAAAATATCTATATAAAAACATTTATTGGAAATAATTTGAGCATTCAATAGAATAATATAATACATAAATATAAATTTTTATAAATTCTAAAAATAATAATATCCCCCATATCACTAAATATGTATTATACCTTCTTCATTCACCTTCGAGCCCATGGCATCTCAAATTCCTGAACACAGATTATCAATTCACAAGTATCCTTGATAATTAAATTGCATCCACTTATGTACTCAATTATGTCTCATATATATATTATTTCCTTCATGAGTTATAATAATATTTATGGTATTAATAATAATTCATGTTCCAACTTTGCATCCATAAATTTATTTTATGCTTTTGAAAATGAAATGAGAATATTTCAATAATGTCATATGAATGTTATAAATAGAAAAAATAGTTATTATTCACTTATCATCATCATCCAATCATTCATAGACCACCAGTATTGGATCATGTATTATTCAGTTTTTCCTATTTACTGAAAAAATTGTAAAATCATCATCTGATATTATTTCCTCCAAATTAATTAAAAATGGGTCACATTTTTTATACTACAAAATTATAACAACATTTCACTCTCTTGGGTATTATTATTTGTTAATAAAAATATTAGTTGTTAAAAAAGTTATATACCTCTATCAAATTAATTTTATAATATTTTAATCCCTTATGAATTGTCCATTCATCTTAATAATTAATTTTATAGAATCCTATACCCATACACTCGAATCAAGTGCTACTAAAAAATTTAAGATATTGGTTTTGATACTGATACATGTGAACCAATTTTGGGCTTCCACAATAACAACATCAATGAAATGATAGATTTATATATATATATATATATATATCATTGTCATTTTTATATTTTGAAATTTATATATTCAGGGAATCATTTATATAAAAAGACTCATGTATTTCTAATTCAATGGACATTTTTTCACTATTCTCGTATTTCTATAATTCATAACAAACCATAAATATTACCCATAATGTTTCACAAAATTATAAATTTTATAAATTTATATGAATTAATATTTATACTCACCTTGGTTAAAGGAAATATAATATTGGTTTGTTTTAAATTCCTATTATTGGAAATCATGTACTATAGGATGTCATTAAATAACATATGAGTAAATAATATTTCACAAATAAATAATGAAAAATTATGTCATAAGATAGGGGAACATATCCATTCATTTTATATATAAAATAATAATCCCATGGATTAAAATTACTAGTATCATTATTAATTATTGCATACTTTAGTACATAAAAATTTAAACAAGAATGGCTTATGCAAATACATCATGCATAACATGGTAATACATATACCAAATATCTGAGCTAAATTTTCTAATAATACCTAATGATGCATTGAAGGTCCATCCAAGACCACACCATAGAAAACACATATTGTTACCAATTCAGTAATCATATGAATGGATTGAATATATATAATAAAATATATAATAATTATAAAAAATTTTATTTAAAATATACTATATAAAATATCAATAATTTTCACATTAAACAAATTAAAAAATATGATAATAAAAAACCTATAAAAATAATTTTGATGGTATAAAAATTTCATATCTTCTATGATACATACTAATAAATAATGGATGTTGAAATTGACAAAAACACCTATATAAATACATTAGAAAGTCACTTTGAAAATTGATAAAAATGTCCTTCATATTAAAAAAACAAAAAATCCCTAAAATAATGGGAATGATTTTGTTAAATGAGGGAAACTAGTATAGGATGATTTATGTGAAAAAAAATTATGACTATTGGAAAATAATATTGAGTTTTTATTTTTAAAATAATACATTCTTCCGACTGTTAATAAAAAATAAAATATTACACATAGGAAACTAATTATAATTATTCCATTACAAATTATTGAAAAAAATTAAATAAATGATAAAAATTAAACCGCACTAAAATTTTAATTTATTGAAATAAATTCTTTAATCAATTTATAGAAAACAGAAATGGACGAAAATGATTTCCCACAAAAATATAATCATAATGTTGGATTCTCTTGTAGAAATTATTTCTATTTATTTTTGTATGAAAGATTGAGGTAATAATAATAATTTATATAAACCCAAATAATAACTAGAATATAACTATATTTATGGGGTCTGAGTGATAAAGTCTATATAATTCACCCAAATGGAATTTAAATATAATCAATCCAGAATAACAATGAGACTATATAATAAACCACTGGGATGGATTTTTTATTTTTCATACACGTTCCAACCTACTATAATATAAATTTATATATTTTATTCATATATAATTTACAAAATAGTATATTATTATTTCTTGATATAATTATTCAAATATTTCTATTTACCCATTAGCTAATAATTATTTGTTAAAATCAACTACTTGGGTTCCAACTATTCTGTTTCATATTCATGGACTGATTTGGATGTTTCGGTACTTCCACTGTGGTCATAGTTTTATAAAGTACCGAATAATAAAAATGTTATAATTATGCTATTTATAAATTCTATAAAAAATATTAACAACTTATGAAATATTGTTTTAAAAATAATAATACAAGATTTCCTGGAGAGGTTAGTCCATAAATACAGAAGGTCGATGTCTTTTATTGGTAGTGGATTAGGAGAAAATAAGATTCATGATGGTTTCACTTTAAAAATATAAACATTATTATAAATATATATATTTTAATTTAATATTTGATTATCACTATCTATGTATGGAATCAACTAAAAAAACCACATCCCTTTAGGGACGTGGTTGTATACACAAACACACAAGCGACGATTTGATTTTCTAATAGATTAGAGGATAATTATGAAGATAATAAATTAACTTCCCAAAGTTATAATTAGTTCCAAATATATATATATATATATATATATATATTAGTTATATCAATACAACTAAATTTCCATTTAATTTGGTTATGTAATATAAAATATGTTTCTTCATTGGGATAGAAGTGCGTACATAAACATGAGTGATGTTTTTATTTTAAAATAGAGTGAATAGAGGTAGATATTTTTTTCCATAAAAAAACAAAAAATTCAGTATATTAATTTTAATAATTTTTTAGGTTATAAATTTTTGGGTATATTTGACGAAGGATAAATATCAAATATTTTTCAAATATTTTTTTTAATATTTCCTTACTTTCTGAATATTATTCTTCAATAGAAACCTTAAGAGTTTAATGTTGGGATTTTTCTGTGAAAATGATATCTATGACATGGGGAGATAATTACAATGAAATTTTGGTATAATTTTATCATGATACGTGTGCATTGGGTTTTTCTTTAATTGAGGAATGTATGTCTCAATTTATAATTGTGGTGAGTGGAACACTTTTATATAATAAGAAAAACAAAATATAAAAAATGTATTAATGATGGAAAGTCACTCCAACATAGTATAATATTAATGATAGGATATATTATTTTATAATTATAATTTATTAATAAATTTTAAACATGTCTAATATATACTTAATCCTTATAATTTTTTTAACCACTTTAGTAACACTTTTAACTGTTACCATGGAGACAAACTTTTATTATGGAAACTATTCATTTTCATACAAAAAATTGTACTCCTTTCAAAATTAGGAAATTTTGAAACATATTATAGAATAAATTTTATATGATTCAATTTCTATAGGTGGTGATAATTATATTTAATTAATCTTACCAAAATGAAACAAACCCCACATTTAGAAACAGTTCATTTCAAGAATATAATATATTTTATCAAAATATAATGAATAATTTGGATTCCAAATGACTTGTATGGTTTACTAATTATCATGAGGAACATATTATAGTTTCAAAAAAATCACGAAATGAAAGAAACATTTTGAATTATAGATTACGAGAAATGAATAAAAATTAGTTTTTATTTTAATAAAAAAATTACTTAGATTTCAGAAATTCAAAACATAGATTTTGAAGTAAAATATTATAATTTTATGTAAATAATATTGCATAATAAATATGTATTTAGTATATAAAAATTGTTCTAAAAAATTTAATTCATTCATGAATCATAATAATGTTCTGAAATCAATATTACTTGTAAAATTGTTTTTTTACTATTTATCACAAGAAACAACTATTTTTGGAAAATCTTAAAATATCATTTTATGCTACATATGATATTATGAATCAAAAAAATCATAATAATTTATTTCTAAACTAATTCATTTTTACATTTCAATAAAAATATAAATTGTAATGAAACTTTTATTTTATTGAAAGAAGTCTATTTTAAACATCATTTATTCATAATATTATATCATATGAATAAATAAATTAAGGAATGTTAATATATTATTTCATATATTCATGTGCTTTAAAAGTTTTAAATTTATTATATCACGTCAAAAAAATCATTGAAAAATATTACATTTTTAACATTGAATGATTTTAATCATATAATATTAGTTATTAATTTTATTATAATTAAATTTAATCTGTCAAAAAAATAATACAATATAATTATCATAAATTATTGAAATATTTTTTTAATAATATTTTATTTTTATATTTTAATAAGTGATTCGGTTCGATGTTTTTTATAGCATAAGGTATCAAAAATTGTAATATTTAATAGATAATTATGTATCTGAATCCCATATAATGACATTATCCCCCATAAAATAATTATGTCCCCACAATTATAATTATGTCTTATGAAAAAAGTACCTTAGGACACAAATATAAAAATATAATATTGATATTATTATGATAATTACTTTCAAACTCACTAATAATAACCTAGTATTTTATAATCAATTATTTCAAAACCCTTATATGTATCACTATAAGACACATTGTAGAGACCCGAATCCTGACGTACATGGACTTTACATTACTTTTGCGGAATACTTAGTACATTACAAAAAAACACACACACAAGGACCGTAATAGTTTAGTGTCTTTGGAAACTCGGACTATAATCTTCTAATCGTGGTGAAAGATCTTCAACATCTCCCATAAAGATCTTCCTTTTTTTTACCTAAAACCTTTCTTTATATCCTGGGGAAAAGAAAACATAAAAGGGTGAGCTCAAATGCTCAGTAAGGGTAAACAAAAGAAATATCAATCACATCATATTCATAAGAACATAACATTTTGGAAATCATAACCTGCAAAAGAGAGCATAATTTCATAACATGGGATAAATCATGGCAGTGAAATTTAATCACAATAATCATAACATAAAACATGGAACTTTGTGGCATACACACATAATCATAGAGAATCATTTCTTGTTAGTCAAGACTCATTGCCAAGACTATCTTAGTGGACAAAGTCCCTTTCTGAATCGAGTAATCCTCGTTTCAGTCCTGTTTCACTGAACCGGTATAACCTACCATTCCAGCCATGTCTATCTCATGAGATATAAAATCTTTACCCAATGCATTGGAGGGAGATATAGGTCCCACCCATCTCTTAATGAATCCTTTCTTATGTGTGCCACAAAATCATAAATCATACATCATCGCATAACCCATGTAATAAAAATGGGATTCTTGAAACATCATGACATCATAAATCAATTCATATAAGATAAAGGAATTCATAAACATAATTCCATCACAACATAGTCAAACCAATGTAAAAATATGGATAGAAATAGAACCCTTTATTATCTTAGATGGAAAATAATTTTGATAAAACACTTGAATTGAATTCTTGAGGAAAATATCCTTTCTTCTTCAAAAACATTTTTCCTTTCATAACATGTCATACAACTTTGAAATAAAAGAAGTTGATTAAAAATAAACTTGAAAACTTGTAAAGGAAGCTTCTTTTAAGTAATGTTTTAAAAATCCATTCATGCCGTATAAGTTAAAAAAAACATTCTTCGTACTTTTGTCGGAAAAGTCAAAAAGTACCTCTTACGGAAAAACGACAAAAGATTCCTTTCTTATTCTTTACTAAAAACTCACCTAAAGGTAAAATTGGATTTAAACTATTTCAAGTGGATGGAAACAATATTACATATTGAGGGAACATGGATGTGGATGATAAAATACACCCCAGTAAATACTTACGAATAAACAATCTCGGATAAAAATGAGATTGTGATATTTCCCTTACCTTAGGTCCGATTTGCTTTGTTCGTGTCCGAAGCTCCTGTATAATGGTTTAAATAATGTTATTGACTTATTCCAGAATCATACATATTGATATGAGATCATATATGGTCATATTATTAGCTTCTTGTTAGTAATATTTCATTGTTACTTGTTACTCGAGTCTTTATAACTTTTTGTTCTTATGCGTGTTTTGTCGAATAAATTCTTATTCTTATCTTTAGGTTATAGATAATTCATTTCCAGAATGGTATTAGTGTAGTATATACCATATTCATTCATTCAATTCATTTATATAATCATTATGAAATGAAGATCATGTAGAACGAGTCGCATCACATCGTGGAGACGGTATTCCGTACGTACGCACGAGTGATGATATCGTTCCTATGATCGTGGAATTGTATTGGAGTATATATATATATTATTTCAGTATCAATATTACTTAATAATAATCATATATAGTTACTTATGACACCATTATACCCATCCTTGTAAGGTGATGGTGGAAAATAGATTACACCACGGCGTGGAGACGGTATTCCGTACGTACGCACGCGCGGTGATTTCATTTTTCCGTAGGATGGATAGAAGGTGAATTAGGGTTGTTTCATATTTATAATAACATATCAGTATGTAAGTAATACTGATGTTATTACTTTATCATGAAACAACTAAAGAAGAAGAAGTTGAAGAAGAAAGAAATTGAAAAGATCGGTAATGGATATTACCTCTTCTTTGGAACGCCTTTTTGAATCCTCCACTTAAGGAACTAAGATTGGTCTTTGGAGAAGACCAGGACCTCTAGGATTATTCTAGGGAAGTGGAGAAGGGAAAATGGCAGGGGTTGGCCGAGCTTGAGTGCTCAAATTGGTGTGAGGAGGAGGGGGAGGAGGTGCCCTTTTATAAGGGAGGAGAGGGGCACCTTAGGAATATCTCAAAATATTATTTTATATTAAAGTCAAAATCGGTTTATAATGGTTCCAAAGGGTCTTATTTCGAAGCTAAAGTGGGGATGGGTCGAAATCCTATCAACCAATAGGATTTAGACAAGTTTAGGGTATTATTTTAACCTTATCAATTAGATTTAACTCTAAGTTAATTAATTTAACTTTTACCGTGTCTTTTTGTTTTCTTTCACTATATGGTTAATACACTTACTATAACATGCCAAACGAACCCCAAATTGTTTATTATTAATATATATATCCTTATCTAAGTCATTTGTCCGAACCTTAGATTTTTAGGAATAAAATAACAATTAATAATATAATATTTGATTTAAAAACTATTTTGTGTCAATTTTGACACTATTTGATATATGATTTTTGTGAAAGTCATAACAGAATTATATGTTCGAACCAAGTTGATTAAATCAACACTAATATATCATAGTAACCTAGAAAATTAGTGGAATTCATAAAAAGTCTTAAATTACATTTATTTTGGTATTTATATTATCAATTATGTCAATATTTCATTAATAAGATAATTACTGCATCATTTTTGTGTCATAAATAAATTATATTATTTGATGTCTAAAAATTACAAATAAAATACCATCATGTAGGAATTCTTTTTAGCTTTCTAATGAATATTTATAGTCGAATTTATCTTATGTATAACCCCATATTAAAAATGATGTACTTATTAAACTTTGATTTTAACTATTTTAACCCTTCTTTAAATAAATTAATAATAAATGTCCTAATCTAATCCAAGTGGGCCTAAATGGTCATATTTTATTCCTAAGTTTGTTTTTGGTCGAATTACACTTGT
Organism: Viscum album; assembly: GCA_963277665.1. Taxonomy (NCBI): domain Eukaryota; kingdom Viridiplantae; phylum Streptophyta; class Magnoliopsida; order Santalales; family Viscaceae; genus Viscum; species Viscum album. Next base: position 1,934,444,996 of record OY728160.1, read on the forward strand.
CCAATAGAATTATGACATGTGTTAGGGTAATATTAATATCATATTTACCCTTAGTTACCTTATTTACTATTAACCGTGGTAAAAAAAGTAAAAAGTTACTATTCACCAAAAAAATTATTTTTATCTCATTGAACCACATTTTAGTCCTTGATATTAACCGTGTCTCTCGGATTTTCGAAATTCCATTCACAGAAGCGGTAAAATTAAGTTTTATGCAAAATTCAATTTTTAACCTACCACTTAGTAGTTTCACTATTCATCAAAAATTGATGTTTTTTAGAACAATGCCAAAATTTCATCCCAAGCTATATTTCATATTCCGAATTCAAAAATGAAGTCTATTTTACCAAATTCATAACATAAAAGTTGCATTAATTAATTTTATAATTAAATCCCGCTGTTAAAACAAATAGCGTGTTTTTAAGAAACAATATCTATCAAAAGATTGACACTTGTTTATGTCTAGTTTAAATGTGAAACTACATCCAATGACCAACATTGTATTAAATTGTAAAAATATATTCTAAATATACTTTAAAACCACTCAAATTAATGATTTGTCACTATTAATTATTTCGATTAAAAAAAGTTGTTTTTAATTATAATTTAGTAATTTTCACTATTCATCAGAATATGAAAGTTATCCGAAAAGTACCAAAATTTCACCTTAGGCTAAATTTGATACTCCGAATCCAAAAATGAAGTCCATTTTGAGAGTTAAAATTTCTAAAATTTAAAAAGTGGTTATTACTATTCATAACGGCTAGTTTTAATAATATTTTAATAGCATATCATTGTTTCGTGAAACTCAGGATTACGTACCACACACGCTATCGAAGAAGGTTGCGATTGCGTGTAATGCAAGGCAAGTCAAGGATGCGTGTTGTGCAAGCTCCTTTTGGTGTAGCGTATAACACAAGACATTAGTAAAATAAGGAAGAATATTTTTCATAAAATCTCGGGCTGTTACATTCTACCCCCCTTAAAATGAATTTCGCCCTCGAAATTCATCGGGGTTATAAATGGTTTACTATTCGAAAGTTTCTTTAATAGAAACCCACATCGTAAAAGGGAATACCAAAACTTGGCTTTAAAAACTAAAGTATGAAATGTAACGATTACCCAAATAAACTAATCACTGGGTTTCCACATAGGTGAAAATATGGATATGGAAGAGAAATCTAACCATCATGTTCTGATGGAGAGTGGTAGAGAACATGGCTATGGAAAAGCCAGTAATCAAAAATCCATAGATTTGTGATGATATAAGGTACCATCTGATTCATCAGGTATAAGATCACTAGGACAACATTTTTGGTTTTCAAGATCATTTCCCTAAAGTTGAAAATTTTCTTAGAATAAATACTTACTTTATTTTGGTACAATCTCACTTTTGTTCATGCCTTGAACAATTTATACTTCATCTCTTAAATAAATGAAGTTGAATTTGTTATTTGTGAAGTGTTAGAAGATCATGTGATAGAATGACTGTTCATTCCATCTGTCTCAAACAAAAGGTTAGCAAAAGTTATTAAATATACATAAGTCATTCTATAGTGAGATTAATCATATATGGTTCCTAAAATGGACTTATACTTCATATATCATGCGGATTAATATAATAAAACTAGTTTCTACTAAACAGGGACTTCCTGTAGGCCAGTGGTAGGCGATAAAGGCCAGTCGCACTTCGGTTGTGGGTTCGATTCCTACAGCCTTGTCCGAAGCGATGGGCTGTCGCCCGTCCTGCAGGTTGTCCCTTTTTCTAAAACTACGTTACTATAACATCCCATCAATAATATCGAAAATCTTCTATCCTTAAACAATACTAACTTATGTCCAACATAATCCAGTCTAATCTTTAGGCTTATACATAATACTGCAGTCCACTCTCATAATATAGTGACAACGATTACCAGAGATTTAATACTGTCGTTGATCCCCACATATCATAAGATATGTCTTGTTGGTCACATTCCAAACATTCAAAGTCCTTAATCGTGTATTCTCTTGAATACCTTAGTGAAAACATGAGTGCAGTTAAAAGTTAACACTTTCCACATACCAAAATCCTCAAAATTCTATATACTCAAACCATGATATCACTTAGTCCTTATATCAATCATGAGCTCATGAATACTATTAAACATTTCATTTTCTCGTCTTCATTATGCGCATATCATCTTATTTCCAAACAATATCTCAATCACTTTGAATACCACATCAATAAATATTGCAATACTCAATGATACAACATTATTTTGGAATCCCATTACATAAACACTTAATCATTCCACCACATCGTTGTCATATTCAACATTTCCAATAGTGATCGCATGTGATTTCCCTTTGTCCTTTGCCTTCAGTGGTTGCTCATGTTGATCATCACTAACCCTTGGATTAGGGCAATTATTAGCATAATGCCCCATTTCCTTGCACTTGAAGCATTGAAGTGTTGGCGGTGCATTCTCTGCAGTGTTTTCTTTATTCACATCATTAGAAACCCTTTTTCCATTACTTCGACACTCAGCTGCTCGATGACCTTCTTTTCCACACTTAAAACATTTTCTAGTCCCTTTTAGACAATCTCCACCATGCTTCTTTCCACACTTTGTGCATAAGGAAACATTCATCTTCTTTTCACCATTATTCTGAGATTTCTCCTTGAACTCCATCTTTCGTTTCTTGTCAAAACCATGAGATGGATATGTAACACCAACTTCCATTTCTACCTTGATAGCACAACGCACAATTTCTTCATAGCTACTGATGTCTCTTATAGCTAATTCCCTTCGAAGACTTAGTTTTAAGCCACTGAAAAATCGATCAACTTTACTTTCAGGTTGGATGATAATTCCAGAAGCATACCTTGCAAGTCTTGTAAAATTTGCTTCATAGGTACCAACAGATTCATCATCCCTTTGCTTTAGTTCAAGAAACTCTTTCTCAATCTTTGTTCGAAGAATACGAGGGAAGTACTTACTGAAAAACAAGTTCTTGAACTCGTCCCATTCCATGGACTCAATTTCATCTCTTGGCCTCGTATTCTTGATAAGATTCCACCATTGATCAGCTTCACCTTCCAAACGATATACTGCTAAGATGACTTTATCATGTTCAGAACATTGAAGAACTGAAAATATCTTTTCAGTAGTACTAATCCATTGTTCAGCAACTAATGGATCAGTAGACCCACTGAAAGAAGGTGGACGTTGCCTCATGAAGGACTCAATAGAATATTGTTCCCTTCTCTGCTCATTTGGAAGTCCAGAATGATTCATAGCTTGTGTAAGTATAGCAATAAGATTTTGCACTCCATCTCCCATAACATTTGTTTGTTCAGGAGGGCAATCATTTCATTGTCCATTGCATTGATCAACACGGTTCCTTCGGGTTCCAGCCATCGTCTAAAACCCATAAAGAATAGTGTGAGAGGCAAAAATCATGCTAGGGAAAACAACATAATAAAGGGGGAGTACCTTCAATATCCAACATCTTAGGTTTAATTCTATGATCGTTAGCGTAATTCTATTACTATAACCTATACGTATACTTAACCTTAGAGACATCCCTAGACATACCTTAGAAATAACTCTAGGGATCTCACTAACGTTTTCGCATCCTAGTTTCCAAAGGTTGACTAAACCTTTCCTCTGATACCAACTGTAGAGACCCGAATCCTGACGTACATGGAATTTACATTACTTTTGCGGAATACTTAGTACATTACAAAAAAACACACACACAAGGACCGTAATAGTTTAGTGTCTTTGGAAACTCGGACTATAATCTTCTAATCGTGGTGAAAGATCTTCAACATCTCCCATAAAGATCTTCCTTTTTTTTACCTAAAACCTTTCTTTATATCCTGGGGAAAAGAAAACATAAAAGGGTGAGCTCAAATGCTCAGTAAGGGTAAACAAAAGAAATATCAATCACATCATATTCATAAGAACATAACATTTTGGAAATCATAACCTGCAAAAGAGAGCATAATTTCATAACATGGGATAAATCATGGCAGTGAAATGTAATCACAATAATCATAACATAAAACATGGAACTTTGTGGCATACACACATAATCATAGAGAATCATTTCTTGTTAGTCAAGACTCATTTCCAAGACTATCTTAGTGGACAAAGTCCCTTTCTGAATCGAGTAATCCTCGTTTCAGTCCTGTGTCACTGAACCGGTATAACCTACCATTCCAGCCATGTCTATCTCATGAGATATAAAATCTTTACCCAATGCATTGGAGGGAGATATAGGTCCCACCCATCTCTTAATGAATCCTTTCTTATGTGTGCCACAAAATCATAAATCATACATCATCGCATAACCCATGTAATAAAAATGGGATTCTTGAAACATCATGACATCATAAATCAATTCATATAAGATAAAGGAATTCATAAACATAATTCCATCACAACATAGTCAAACCAATGTAAAAATATGGATAGAAACAGAACCCTTTATTATCTTAGATGGAAAATAATTTTGATAAAACACTTGAATTGAATTCTTGAGGAAAATATCCTTTCTTCTTCAAAAACATTTTTCCTTTCATAACATGTCATACAACTTTGAAATAAAAGAAGTTGATTAAAAATAAACTTGAAAACTTGTAAAGGAAGCTTCTTTTAAGTAATGTTTTAAAAATCCATTCATGCCGTATAAGTTAAAAAAACATTCTTCGTACTTTTGTCGGAAAAGTCAAAAAGTACCTCGTACGGAAAAACGACAAAAGTTTCCTTTCTTATTCTTTACTAAAAACTCACCTAAGGGTAAAATTGGATTTAAACTATTTCAAGTGGATGGAAACAATATTACATATTGAGGGAACATGGATGTGGATGATAAAATACACCCCAGTAAATACTTACGAATAAACAATCTCGGATAAAAATGAGATTGTGATATTTCCCTTACCTTAGGTCCGATTTGCTTTGTTCGTGTCCGAAGCTCCTGTATAATGGTTTAAATAATGTTATTGACTTATTCCAGAATCATACATATTGATATGAGATCATATATGGTCATATTATTAGCTTCTTGTTAGTAATATTTCATTGTTACTTGTTACTCGGGTCTTTATAACTTTTTGTTCTTATGCGTGTTTTGTCGAATAAATTCTTATTCTTATCTTTAGGTTATAGATAATTCATTTCCAGAATGGTATTAGTGTAGTATATACCATATTCATTCATTCAATTCATTTATATAATCATTATGAAATGAAGATCATGTAGAACGAGTCGCATCACATCGTGGAGACGGTATTCCGTACGTACGCACGAGTGATGATATCGTTCCTATGATCGTGGAATTGTATTGGAGTATATATATATATTATTTCAGTATCAATATTACTTAATAATAATCATATATAGTTACTTATTACACCATTATACCCATCCTTGTAAGGTGATGGTGGAAAATAGATTACACCACGGCGTGGAGACGGTATTCCGTACGTACGCACGCGCGGTGATTTCATTTTTCCGTAGGATGGATAGAAGGTGAATTAGGGTTGTTTCATATTTATAATAACATATCAGTATGTAAGTAATACTGATGTTATTACTTTATCATGAAACAACTAAAGAAGAAGAAGTTGAAGAAGAAAGAAATTGAAAAGATCGGTAATGGATATTACCTCTTCTTTGGAACGCCTTTTTGAATCCTCCACTTAAGGAACTAAGATTGGTCTTTGGAGAAGACCAGGACCTCTAGGATTATTCTAGGGAAGTGGAGAAGGGAAAATGGCAGGGGTTGGCCGAGCTTGAGTGCTCAAATTGGTGTGAGGAGGAGGGGGAGGTGGTGCCCTTTTATAAGGGAGGAGAGGGGCACCTTAGGAATATCTCAAAATATTATTTTATATTAAAGTCAAAATCGGTTTATAATGGTTCCAAAGGGTCTTATTTCGAAGCTAAAGTGGGTATGGGTCGAAATCCTATCAACCAATAGGATTTAGACAAGTTTAGGGTATTATTTTAACCTTATCAATTAGATTTAACTCTAAGTTAATTAATTTAACTTTTACCGTGTCTTTTTGTTTTCTTTCACTATATGGTTAATACACTTACTATAACATGCCAAACGAACCCCAAATTGTTTATTATTAATATATATATCCTTATCTAAGTCATTTGTCCGAACCTTAGATTTTTAGGAATAAAATAACAATTAATAATATAATATTTGATTTAAAAACTATTTTGTGTCAATTTTGACACTATTTGATATATGATTTTTGTGAAAGTCATAACAGAATTATATGTTCGAACCAAGTTGATTAAATCAACACTAATATATCATAGTAACCTAGAAAATTAGTGGAATTCATAAAAAGTCTTAAATTACATTTATTTTGGTATTTATATTATCAATTATGTCAATATTTCATTAATAAGATAATTACTGCATCATTTTTGTGTCATAAATAAATTATATTATTTGATGTCTAAAAATTACAAATAAAATACCATCATGTAGGAATTCTTTTTAGCTTTCTAATGAATATTTATAGTCGAATTTATCTTATGTATAACTCCATATTAAAAATGATGTACTTATTAAACTTTGATTTTAACTATTTTAACCCTTCTTTAAATAAATTAATAATAAATGTCCTAATCTAATCCAAGTGGGCCTAAATGGTCATATTTTATTCCTAAGTTTGTTTTTGGTCGAATTACACTTGTCCAATAGAATTAGGACATGTGTTAGGGTAATATTAATATCATATTTACCCTTAGTTACCTTATTTACTATTAACCGTGGTAAAAAAAGTAAAAAGTTACTATTCACCAAAAAAATTATTTTTATCTCATTGAACCACATTTTAGTCCTTGATATTAACCGTGTCTCTCGGATTTTCGAAATTCCATTCACAGAAGCGGTAAAATTAAGTTTTATGCAAAATTCAATTTTTAACCTACCACTTAGTAGTTTCACTATTCATCAAAAATTGATGTTTTTCAGAACAATGCCAAAATTTCATCCCAAGCTATATTTCATATTCCGAATTCAAAAATGAAGTCTATTTTACCAAATTCATAACATAAAAGTTGCATTAATTAATTTTATAATTAAATCCCGCTGTTAAAACAAATAGCGTGTTTTTAAGAAACAATATCTATCAAAAGATTGACACTTGTTTATGTCTAGTTTAAATGTGAAACTACATCCAATGACCAACATTGTATTAAATTGTAAAAATATATTCTAAATATACCTTAAAACCACTCAAATTAATGATTTGTCACTATTAATTATTTCGATTAAAAAAAGTTGTTTTTAATTATAATTTAGTAATTTTCACTATTCATCAGAATATGAAAGTTATCCGAAAAGTACCAAAATTTCACCTTAGGCTAAATTCGATACTCCGAATCCAAAAATGAAGTCCATTTTGAGAGTTAAAATTTCTAAAATTTAAAAAGTGGTTATTACTATTCATAACGGCTAGTTTTAATAATATTTTAATAGCATATCATTGTTTCGTGAAACTCAGGATTACGTACCACACACGCTATCGAGGAAGGTTGTGATTGCGTGTAATGCAAGGCAAGTCAAGGATGCGTGTTGTGCAAGCTCCTTTTGGTGTAGCGTATAACACAAGACATTAGTAAAATAAGGAAGAATATTTTTCATAAAATCTCGGGCTGTTACACACATACTTGGGAATGACTTCCAAAAATAATACCTTGACTATTGAGGGATATTTTCAATATAAGACATGATATATTTATCTTTTTCCTTCATATGTTGAGTAATTTTTCTACCAGCATAAGATATTATATAAGAATATATACTTACATTGTTTCATTTCATTCATTAAGCCCAATTTCATTGTTTGATTTTCATTAGAACATTTTTCCACCACTAATTTATCTCATATACAAAATGATATAAAACGTGATTAATTTTTCATGCCAAGGAAATAAATTATCTTTTTAAAAATAAAAATATTAAATAAATTGGAGGGTAATTTATTTATCAAGTATTTATAAATTTACATAAATCAATAATTGTTATCTTAAGAAAATATAATACTCAGTATAGATAATCCTTCCTGAGAATATGTGATACATTAATCTATAAAAATTTATAATAACATAAAAACAACAACTTAAATCTCTATATGAATCAATATATCCTAAAACACCTAAAAATATGTTTTCAAAAATTGAAGCCAAAAAATTTATTTCCTTACAAATTCTTGCAAATTCAAAAAAAAATTATCTATAATCTTCATTAGTCAATAATATTTTCACAAATAATACTAATATAATTGAAATAATCATATATTCTCAAAAATATACTTAGTCATTCCTGAAATTAAAAGAATCACCACAAATCCACAACAACTTCATATATTAATGTAAAATATATGTCAATATACATTCCTCAATTTATGTTAACCATTTTAAAATAAATTAATGTATTAGAAAAAAAATTCCTTTAACTTATTTCCTATAATGTTCCCAAAAATATGTTAATACTCATGAAAAATAACATTGACCACGTAATCCCTAACTAACATTAAATCTCATGGTTATCCATATGAAAAAATTATATTCCCAAAAATATAGTAACATGTTATCAGAATTAATATTAATTACATTAATATTAAAGATAATATAAACCATCAAGGTCATCTTTACCATATATATTTTATTAATAATTATACAACATTCTTCCCAATAACCTTCAAAAAAAATTAACAAATATTCCTAAGGGTTACATAAAACTCATTCATATATTAAAAATAGAAAAAAAATATCCCTAACTATCATTAGTACCCTTTAAAACATCCACATAAGTCTTCTATTGGGTATCTACAATTTTAAACAATGATCAATATAAAACATTATCAACCCTTAAACAATTTGTTACCTCATAACTCTTGAAACCCTATATATAGAACCATCATTTAGAAAACATCCTTCAGTAATGATTTCCCTTGAATTATAGTCTCATTCTATAACTATTCCTTTTTGTATTCAAATATATGAACTAGGTATTATGATTCATCGACATCAATCGTATCATGTCTCCTACTTTTCAAATAAGGAAAAAAATTAAAATAATGCATACCTCTTATATGTATTTCAGATTTTCTTAATATTATTATGTATAGTATATTAAATTTACAAACCTTAATTAAAAAAAATCTTGTTTATATTCATTATGATTATTCTTTTAAGGTTAATAATTTTGTATTCCTTATAGACACCACAATTAAAACATAGAATTAGTGTCTTAGGAGGATCATTATTATCCTCCGTTATGTTAATAAAATTTATTGTTTTTAAAATTATTTTTCTTTATTAATGACACCCCACTATCCAAATAAAAAACATTATTATTCTTTTGAGGCATTCCAATGTGATTTGTTTCCCAATTTACTGATATATAATAGAAAAATACTCTCTCACAAATGGTCCATATCCCAAATAGTTAAATGAAAATAATTTCTATATTATTCAGTACTTTAGGAAATCATCCCAGTGTTAGTTTATTATTAATAACATGAGATACTTTATTAATCATTAATAGATTACTTTTCAAACTGACTGGATTACTATTTGGTTCCTCTTTCAAATGCCCTCCAAACTTTTCTCCACATCTGTAGTTAACATTGTTCCCAATGGTTCAAACTATTTAAAAAATATCAAAATTATTACTCTAATTATATTAAATTAAATGATAATAAACAATAAAAATCAGATGATAAATATAGAGATATAATTTATAATTCCATCTCCTATTAAAATATTTTTAATCAACAAAATGTTACAATTTTTAAAATTAATATAATAACATGTATCGTTTTAAAATATTGTTAAACTCTGATATAAAATACGTCTTATAAACCCATTCAGATTTCAAATTTTTTTAAATTAAACTCATATAATAGTATCATAACATCTATATTTTTCTAAAATATACTTTGGACCAAAATATATCATCCAAGACCCATACACTTAGATATGATTTGGAAAAACATACTTTTTTACATAATCGTTTTAATAAAAACTCAAATGACTTGATTTTTTTAATTATGAAAACCTAACAAAAAATTAATTATTGAGTCAATTATATTCCCATGTTATAATTAGGTTTATATAATCCTAAAATTTTCAAAAAAAAATTAATATAACAGAACTCATGTGTTTCACATTAGATAAATATTATTTTATTAAATACTATGATTTTATTATTTAATAATTTGACTAAAACATTTACCAAACAAATTATCCACAAATGATACGAAAATGGGTATATCATGTTGATAAATCAATAATAAAACTAAGAAAAAGAAAAATATAAGAATATTTTTTCTCAACAACTCGGTATGGGAAAGCATGACACAAAAATTTATCATATAATAAATTAATTATAAAGGGGATGGAAGAGAAAAATAATAATTATATATGTATTATAAAAAATATTTTGAATTAGGAATATATATTTCGATGGAATATGAATATAAATAAAATTAGGGGATATAATAATTGTCTTCATATTTATATACTTAATAATGTCATAAATCAAGATTTTACTATCAGTGTATCAAGTGAATACATAATAAAAAGATATGTAAGGAATATTCCAAATAATAAATCCATTTTGTCTCATAATACAACTTAATGAATCTATGTGATATCTAATATCAGACACTAACAATCACATACCAATCCCAATGTTTTAATTTTATGAAAATAATTAATAAGAAATACAAAACATAATCAACATAAGAATTAGTTTAGAAAAAAAGAATACTAAACATCAATATTTCCCCAAGATAATGAAAATAAAAATATTATAATAGAACATTAAGAGATGTAAGGTTGTTCATATGATCAAAAATTTTCAATATATATGTAAAATAATCACTAAATGTTGTTTAAAATATGAAAAAACCCTTTTAGAAAGTCATTTGGAAGCTACAGTAAACAAAATATAAAATTCATTTTACTTTTAAAAAAATTCTAAAACAAAGAATTCTAAAACAAATTGGAATAATATTTTCATTTAAAATTCACTGAAAATTTTATATAAATCTAGATATTGAAAAAAATTAATGATTCTGAGAACATTTGTACGCATAAAATTATTAAAATAAAACATTTTTCATTATTTTTGAAAAAAATCTAAAATGAAACATGTAGGATCGAAATAATGATGTAGATGTTCAACATACAAGAGGGGGGATGAATTGTACACTTTAAAATTTTCCTTAAACAAGGAAAGATCTATGTTTAAAAAAGTTATACTAAGAAAATTACCAACCCCTCTAACACCAATTGAAAATTGGGACAAAGTATGAAGTTACAAACATCTAGTTCTATACACTTTCTTAAATCTGTAAAGTGATTCTGAAAATCTATTTCTAGAAATATGGATCCGGAAAATGAAACTTAACCAAAGTTCACAATATGAGATTCTACCTTAAAGAATATAGAATCAAACTAAGTCAGAGTACAATTGTATAGAAATATAAGAAGGTTATACTTTCTTTACAATACAAAATGCAGCGGAAAAACTTGTAACAAAAACAAGTAACAAGATATAAATCTTTTAACCCAAAGAGAAGGGTATCCAAAAACCGTAGATAAAGGTCCCTTGATTTATACTTTCAAGAAATTCTATCTTACCCACACTCAGGTAAGCCCTCGATACGAAGATCAGATTCTCTGTTTTGCTATCCTCGCAAGCCCCCAACTTCAAGGTAGTTGGAACCTCTGTCTTCCTCAGTAAGGAAGCCCTCGAACATAAAGGTAGTCGTCACCTCTGTCTTCCTATCCCCAGAAGCCCTCAAATGTAATCACAAACATTCGGAGTATCACAAATCAATTTGAATGAGAAGTTCATTATGCACAAGGCATGAAAATCTTCTCTCTCTATAAATCACATTAACAGTGTGTGGTCTCTAGAGTGATCAACTTCTTCATTATTAAGCTCTTTCAAATGATCTCCTATTTATAGGCTCGGTAGCAACGGTCATCTAACTCCTCCAACGGTCATATTTTCCTTAAATTTTGGAGGGACCTATACACGTGTCACTCAACCAATGTTTAGTTAAAAAGTAGAATGGAAAACATCGTTTTAAAACAAAACATGTGTAACTAAAAGCATGACATCATTTTATAACAAACTTACCAAATGAGAGTGTAAGTAAAAAGTTTGGAGACTAACCAAAAATTATATTCGGAGTCTATCCAAAAATTATATTCGGAGTCTTTATTACAAGGATATTTGGATTCTATTTATCAGAAGAATTTGGTGTCGAATTTCATAAAATTTCGTATCCATAATTCATAATCAGAATTCACAACCAGAATTCGTAATGAGAATTCATCACATAATTTTTAATGAGAATTCGTCATCATAATTCGTAATGAGAATTCATCACAGAATTCGTAATGAGAATTCATCACAGAATTCGTAATGAGAATTCATCATCAGAAATCGTAATGGGAATTCATCATCATAATTCGTAGTGAGAATTCATTACAGAATTCGGAATGAGAATTCGGATCCTGAAACAGAATTCTTCATATCTAAGTATTATACGATTCTAAGAATAGAGATATGAATCTAATTTTTATACTTACAAAAAATATTGATATGAACAATGAAAACAAGAAAGAGCTAAATTTTCTTAAGGTAATTTGCCTCATAGAAGTAAAGTAGGGGTAAAAACATATTTGCTTAAAGATAAGGTGTTTGTGATTTTCAAAACAAGAAGGAATGGGAAAGTCATAAGGAAAACCTTATTGACTCAACAATCTCCCCCTTTTTGGAATGAACAAACATCCTTATGAAAAAGAATATATGATCTTTGAATAAATTTCTAGACTTTGAAATTAAAGATTATCTCCCTTTGTTTATGAATGATAGTGAATATGAATAACTCCCCCTTAGGCTTTGTACCTCTAAGGATCATATTCAAGATTTCCAGAATTGAATTTTCATTATCATAAGAATTAAAAACTTCGTAATGAGAAGCCCCCCCATAGAAATTCTCCCCTTACTTAGGAATGGTTCTTCTTTACCTAGAAATTTTTATTCTCCCTTTTAGATTCTTCCTTCTCCCCCTTTTGAGTAATTTTTCATTCTCCCCCTTTGTGATTTTCAAAAAGAATTTAGGGAATGGAAAAGATAATAAAGTGCCTAAAATATTAGTTCATGAAACCATCCAAAAGACAAGTAACCAAAATTTCATTACTATTAGAAAGAATTAGGACAAGGAAACTAGTACAACAAAAGATCAGAGTGGTCTATTATGTTTCTTTTTACTTGGGCATAAGCATTTTGACAATTGTCTTCAGCTTCTACATTTATTCATGGTCCTCCTCCACTTGCTCTTCTAAAGAAATGATTATTGTATCTTGAGCATCCATAGCCACTACCTGAGCTTTAGGAGCTGCATCTTTCTTTACAACCTTTTCTTCCAACAGAATCCGAAGATCTTTTTCTTCCCTGTAGTACTGGACAAGAGAACTTAGCTTCTTATTCAGATCATTGACCTCCTGCATCCAAACACCCTGCTCAAGAGTTAAATTCTTCTCAAAAGAGTTTGTAAGATCCTTGATTTTAGAGTCTTCAGTATCAAAATCATATTTAACATCTACTTGGAATTGATCAAGCTCTCCCATTTCTTGAACAACATTCTTAGAGCACTTGGTTATCTTCTTGCAAGAAAACCTATGAGCATCATAATTGATAAGAAATTTTTTATGATCAGCCTCAAGCTTTGCAAATTTATCCATCACCATGGATACAGAGTCCGAATTTTGATTTATGCTATGCTAAATCATCTTGCATCTGGATTCTACTGCTGGAAAAATCGAAATGATGTCCACCAGCTTCTTTAAGGATTGTTCAACAAAGTCATGTCCAAAGACAAATAACTCGAAATCTGATATTCTAGTTGGAGATGGTTCTTCCTTAGACTGTATCAGCTTCCTTTTGGATGATCCTCCAAATTATTTCCTTCTTATAATATCTTTTGTTGGAGTTTCAACAACCACTTTCTTACCGTTATTTTCTTTCGGAACAGTCTATTAATCAAGAGATTCTTGCTCACTTTTTGAAAGTTGAAGAATCTCAACTTCATCAACTTTATGCTTCTTTTCTCCAGCTTCAACATCCTCAGGCTATATAAATTCATGATTATGACTTTCTTCCTCAGACGTCTTGTTCACTTCCTCTTCACCTTTCTCATCAACTCTAGGTGTAGAAATTTTTTACGATCCAGCTTGGGAAGTCTGGAGTGAAAATTTCTGGAAGCATTGTCCTTTTCATGATAGTATTAAACTTGTTTTGTTACATCACCAGAGCCACCACTGCTCTCTGCTTGCTACATTTTTTCCACAAATTCCTGAACTCCCAGTATCAATTACTTCTCATCTTTCTTCTTTTTATAATTTTCCAGAGTCTTCTCACCCGGAGTTCCAGGAAAACCGTCAAGCAAAAAAAAATTCTGAATGGGTAAATTTACGGATGATACATCAGTGGATTTCAAAAGAGATTAAAAAATCTCTGCCTCTGACATCTTTTTCTTCATCTTCTTCTCCTTAGATTACTTTTCTAATTCATCAGTCGCTTTCTATTTCAAGGACTTAGCCTCAGCGGGGTCCAATCCGAATTGAGGCTCCCCTTCTTTTCTCTTTTATTTATCTTGCCTCCACTTGGCAACCACCTCATTTGGATAAGCCTTTTGTTTCTTGGGTTTTGGGGGTGTAGATTGAGTTTCCTTGGACTTAGGGGTTTTCTCAGCAACTTCGACTTCCTTCAATTTACTTTTCTTTCCAGCTTTCTTCGATAGTTTCGGAGGTTGTTGATCTTTCTGAGCTGCCTCATCCTCTTCCTCTAGTAAAGAATAGAATTCTCCAGATTCAATAGAAAAGGTTATCTTCATTCTCTTCAACGTAACATCACTAACAAGAATTACCTTGCAATTACTTGGCTTGGAAGTTCAAGAAACATTAAACAAATCAAGACACCTGATAATAAGCTTGGAAAGCAAGGTCGAATACATTATAATCTGAGATTTCAGATTTCCTTCTTTAATATTCTTAACTATAATCAAAACATGAATCATCAAATTTAGCTTCCTTAGATTTACCAAAAAATCTAGGATGTAAATATCACTCTTCTTGAGATTATCCTTATCACCCCTTCTCAGTATGAAAAAACCTTGTACCCACAGCTCTAGAATCTGATTATTCGAAGAGAGATGAGTAGTATTAGTGGTTTTAACATCATCAAGTCCAAGGAATTACTTAGTCATGACTTTATTGAAACTTCCTTTCTCATCTGGCAGCTTGTGTGAGAAAAATTCAGCTTCAACTTCATATGATAGACCCACCAAGCTTGCATCCTTGGTGTAAGATAATTTGTAATTCTTCCCATAATACTTGAATAAAAACTTCTCTTTTCCATCATCCTCAAAGAAGGAAACAGACTCATAGAATTATAAAAGAAAATCTGTAAAAACCGGATCCTAATTGGATATCTTTGATAAACATACATCCTCTAAGCCATTTAGTTTGATGTTATTAGATATAAGATAATCATATATGTAGAAATTAGGATGCACCATCCTCTCCCTGTAAATTAACCACTTAGATATGGGCTTCGCAGTTGACATATCTTGAGAAGTGCCTTCTATAGACATTCAGAACTGATTGCTTCTGATGAAATCGGAAAGGACTTGGGAAAGATCGGAGTGGCCTTGAGAAAGAGGGACAGAGCTTTGAGACGCAAAGGCTTGATATCTAAAGTGGGACAACCCTCGGGGGTCCCCTTTATATAGGCATTGAGGCGACTATTGTACTTCTATGGTTGATCAAACGGTTGAGAAACATTGAGATTTGATCTAACGGTTTAAAAACAATCCGTAAGGATAAATTGACTCCGATATTTTGTGTTTTTAAGAAAAACATATGGATTTAAGAAAACAAGAATCTGGAAAATTTAAAAACACATAAGAGAATACCAGCAAGTAAAATATGATTACAAAGACTTAAGTATGGAAATCATTCCATGTGGATTGGATAGAAATATTATTCATAATAGGTGACATTCTTCTTGATGAAAATTTTATTATGAAAATCTTATTACGAAAATAATTTAGGAAAAAAAATATGAGTATGGAACAAAAATTTCATTACGGAAAAAAACTCAGTACAAAAATTTCTTTATGAAAATTCTTGGTATAATAATTTCATTACAAAAATTCTCAGTACGAAAATTTCATTACAAAAGTTCCAGTACGAAAATTTCATTAGGAACGATCTTGTACAAAAATTTCACTACAAAAGTTTCAGTACGAAAATTTCATTACAAAAGTATTAGTACGAAAATTTCATTACAAAAATTTTAGTACGAAAATTGCATTACAAAAGTTTCAGTATGAAAATTTCATTACGAAAATTCTCAGTATGAAAATTTCATTATGAAAGTTCTTGTACGAAAATTCTCAGTACGAAAATTTCATTATGAAAGATTCAGTACGAAAATTTCATTAAAAAAATTCTTAGTACAAAAATTTCATTACGAAAATGCTCAGTATGAAAATTTCATTGAGAAATTTTCAGTATGAAAATTTCATTACGTAAGTTTCAGTACAAAAATTTGGAAAACTCACTACAAAATGTTTTGAAAAACATAGTACAAAAATTTTTGAAAAAATATGTATGAAAAGATTCGAAAAACTCAGTATAAAAAGTTTTTAAAAACTCAGAAACTAATGTACTCCCCTTATGAAAATGAGTTTATTACTGTATGGAGAATGATTCAACAAGAAGTTAATACAGAAATATTAGCTTATGTTTATCATTCCTAACTTCTGTTTAATGTATTCAAATCTAGCGAAAGGTAAATATTTTGTGAAAATATTAGCAAGTTGATCTTGCATTCCGATAAACTGAAAAATGATATCTCATTTTTGTGTATGATCCCTAAGAAAGTAGTGCCTAATATTTATGTGCTTTGCACGGGAGTGATGTGTAGGGTTTTTAATAATGGAAATGGCACTTGTGTTATCACAAAAAAATTGAGTATTAGTAAAACTCAAGCCATAATCTGTGAGTGTGTGTTGAATCCACAACACTTCAGAACAACAACTTCCAACTACTACATATTTAGCTTCAGCAGTAGAAAGTGCTACTGAGTGTTGCTTCTTGCATTACCAAGAAACTAATGAATCTATTAAGATATCACAAGTTCTAGATGTACTTTTTATATCCATTATACACCCACCAAAGTCAGAATCTGAAAAACTCTTTAAGATAAAATCATTTCTAGAAGTATAAAATAATCCTAGATCGGTGATTCCCTTTAAGTAGCAAAAAAACTTTTCAATACCTTTAAATGAGATTCCATAGGATTTGATTGATATCTGGCACATAAGCATACTGAAAACATTATGTCTGTATGACTAGATATCAAGTATAGTAGGCTTCCTATCATACCTCTAAAAGATGTTTGATCCACTGGTTTCTCGACTTCATCAACATCAAGTGTGTTTGAGGTAACAATTGGAATACTCAAACTTTTAGTGTTTTCATATCCATACTTTTTAAGAAGATCAAAATATATTTATGTTGAGATATATAGGTTCCTTCTGGTTTTTGAGAAATTTGAAAACCAAGGAAAAATGTTAACTCACCCATCATACTCATTTCAAACTCAGATTTCAATAGATTTTCAAAGGAATCAGTTAATGATTGTTGAGTTGAACCAAATATGATGTTATAAACATATATTTGAACAATAAAAACATTTTTCTTGCCTTTCTTTATAAAAATGGTTGGATCTGCATTTCCCTTAACATAGTTATTTTGAAGAAAAAATCTTTTAAGTCTATCATACCAAGCTTGTGGGTCTTGTTCAAGGCCATAAAAATCTTTGGTAAGTCTACAAACATGATTAGGATGTTTTGTATCTTCAAATCCAAGAGGTTGTTCAACAAAAACTCCCTCTTGGATGTAACCGTTATGTAAAGCACATTTCAAATCCATTTGAAAAATTTTAAAATTGAAGAATACAGCAAAGGCAAGTAAGATACGAATAGATTCCAGTCTTGCTACTGGAGCATAGATTTCTTCATAGTATATTCCCTCTTGTTGATTATAGCCTTTCACAACTAATCTAGCTTTATTTCTTATGATGATTCCATTTTCGTCACACTTATTTCTGAAGACCCATTTTACTCTAATAATAGAATTTTCATTAGGTCTTTCAACCAAGGTCTATACTTTATTCCTTTCAAATTAATTTAGCTCATCTTGCATGGCTTTGATCCAATCATCATCTCCTAAAGCATCATTAGTGCTTTTTTGTTCTAATTGGGAAGGAAATTCTAGATGTTCTATTTCATTTTTGAAGGAACTTCTATTCCTTACAGGTTGATTTACATCACCATTGATACTATCACTGGGATGATTCATAAAAAACTCCAGACTTGGGTTTTGTAAAACTTTTTCATCAACATAGGGTAGAAATTATTCTGTGGTAAATGTTTTAGAGTAATTTTACTAAACATTTTCCTTATCAGAATGATATTCTAACAAAGGTTGATAATCTGTTTTTTAAAACACATTTGAGGATGTAGGTTGGGATGGTTTAAATACAAAAGGATCAGACTCATGAGATTTTACATGCATTGTTTCCACAATATTACAAGTGTTTTTATTGAAAACTCTATAATCCTTAGAAGTTGTGGAGTAGCCTAAGAAAATTACTTCATCTGATTTTGGTGTGAATTTTTGTAGATTATCTTTAGTATTTAGGATGAATACCTTGTAACCAAAAACCTTTAAGTAGGAATGTATATGTTTTCTACTATTCTATAACTCATAAGTAGTTTTATTAAGAAAAAGTCTAATCAAAACTTGATTTATAGTATAATAAGCAGTACTTAGAGCTTCAGCACAGAAATGTCTTGCTATAGAATATTCACTCAACATGGTTCTAGTTATTTCTTGAAGAATTATATTTCCTGTTCCAACTACACCATTTTTTTGAGGAGTTCTTGGTACTAAAAGTTGTGAGTAATACATTTTCTACAACAAAAATTTTCAAAATCAGAATTTTGAAATTCTCTTTCATGATCACTACGAATAGTTTTTAGTGTATGATTTTTATCATTTTTAACTTGGGCTCTAAAACTTTTGAAATATGAAAAAGCTTCAGACTTCTTTGCTAGAAAATAGACCCATAAAAATCTAGTGTAATCATCAACTAGAAAAAACACCTAGTATTTTCCTCCAATGCTTTCAGTTTGTGTTGGACCAAAAAGATCTATGTGAACCAAATGTAACACATTAGTTGTTGAGACTTCACTAATTGATTTTAAACTAGATTTATGTTTCTTTCTATATTGAAAAGGATCACAAACTTTAGAAGAATCAAATCTAAGCTTCGGTAGATCCTTAACTAGTTTCTTCATATAGAGTTTACATAAGTTTCTAAGGTGACAGTGACCTAGTATTCTATGCCATAACCAAAAATGATCTTCCATTGCACTTGTACAAGGTAATTCTTGGCTTCTAAATTCTTCTATGTTCAAAGTGTAAATATTCTCTTGCCTATAGGAAGAGAGAATAAACTCTTCCTTGGAATTTTGTACTAAGCACTTATCATTCCTAAAATTTACAAGGTATCCTTCATCACATAATTCACTTATGCTAATGAGGTTGTGCTTATGACCCTTAAGAAACAAATCATTTGAAATCAATTTTTTACCAAGAAGAACAATATTACATATACTAACAATTTCTCCCTGAGCGTTGTCACCGAAAGTTACTTTTCCTCCTTTCGTCTTGATAATCTTTTCAAAATAGTTTTTGTTACCAGTCATATGATTAGAACATCCACTATCCATATACCATGTATTGCTATTGGTACTTCCTTTATCTTCCTGAAAATGAGATAAAAGTTAGGTTTTCAGAATCCGTACTTTCTTGGATGTGGAATTGTTAGACAACAAAATTATGGGTATCCACATTTGATTAGAAAAATATGCATTATGAAACCCAAGAGATTGAACTCTATTCAAGGAACAGTTTCTCTTACAATGCCAACCACTTTGACACATAGTGAAAAATGGGGCTCTAGAAGGAACAAAATAGTTGTTTTTGAAAACCAGTTTTTGGTGAGTATAACCTACTCTAGTATTGTTTCCTTGAGGTTTAATTTGAGAATAAATATTGTCAAAATTTTCCTTCCCAGAAGTAAATTTTGCAAGAACCTCCTTAAGAGAAAATATTTCAGATTTTAGTCTGATGACTAAATTCCTATCGTTAGGAATCATTTCCTTGGAGTTATATTTTTCATCAAAAAAATTCATCTCGAAAATAGAATTCTTAAGATCTTTAGAAATTTATTCCTTTTCAGAATTTTCTTTCTCAAGGTCTTTAGAAAGATGTCTAAAAGCTCTTGTTTATCTCTATGATTTGTAGTAAGATCTGAAATCTCTTTTGTAATAATTTCTTCCTTAGTATTTTCCTTGTCTAATTTCTTAGGTATTTTAAATTTTTTTCTTCAAGTAACTTGGAAAATCTAGATACTTCTTCATATGAAGGTTCTTTATTTTCTGAGGATGAAGTATCTTCATTATAAGTACTATTTTCAGAATAGTAATTATTATCAAGAGAAAAATTTGTTAAAGCCTTGCAGAGCATACCTTGGCCATAAGACATGTATATGGAAAATAAGTAGTAGCAATGAATCCCATATTCTTCTAAGCTGATGAATCATTTTCCTAAGATTCTCTTTCTGAAGAGTCTCCATAGCTAGCACTCCAAGTAGTACTATCTTTCGGACTTTTCTTAGCTTTAGCTTTTTAAACTTTCTTCATATTCCTTTTACAATGCCTTTATTTTCTTTCCTTCTTTTTAAGTATAGTTAAATCAGGTCTTATGTGTCCACTTCTCTTGCATTCATCGCATGTGACCTCTGAATCTTTCTTATCTTTCTGTTCCTTCTTCATATACTTGGATTGGAAATTTCTTTGTCCAGCTATCTTGTTCATCCTTCGAGCAAGATTTTCTAACTCACTCTCTAAGACTTCACTCTCACTAGATTCAGAATGGATAGTAACCTTCTTAGATTTGGATCTAGTTACTCTCTCGGGAGTCTTAACTTTCATGTGATTTGATAATGTAGTAAAATCAACAATACCATTCCCATTATTCTTTTTGATGTTGTCAGCATCTCTCTTCATCCTTTTTTTCATGTTGGAGAAGAGTTCCAAATAGCTCATCTATGGAAATTTGAGTAACCTTCCTATTCTCATCAATAGCTGTTCTCTTTGATTCACACTCATTTGGCATAATATCAATGATCTTGTCAACAAGAGCTTCATCATCCAGACCTTTTTCTCCCATATATTGTAAGCTATTCACAATATTCATAAATCTTTGTTGCACCTTACAAATGGGATCTCCATAAGGAAAGTTAAAACCATGATACTCATCTCTAAGCATATCTCTTCTGGTCTCAATCACTTTGGATGTACCAAAATGTGTAACTTCGAGTTTCTTCCATATACAGTTAGTTGATTCACAAGAAGAAATTTTGCTATATATATTCCAAGTCATTGAATATTGTAGAGTATTGTGTACCTTATAGTTTAATTGATAATCATGCTTCTCTTGGTTTGTGAAAGTACTAACTTCCTTATTAGGAATTTTATAACCTCCAGTAAGCATAAAAAAATTTTCTACTCTAGTATTGATAACTAAAGTCTTCATTCAACCTCTCCAATACACATAATCATTTCCATCAAAAATTGGTGGTCTTGTAGGATTTATGTTGTCTATGGAACCAACATTGATTCCTGCCATCCTAAAAATATTTCTACACATAAACTAGTTAATAACAAAAGTTTGGATTCAAAGAGAATATTCCTAAGAAAGAAAAATATATAAAAATGAAAAACTGAGAAAGAAAAACTTATATGTGAGTATAATTATTTCAGAGACCCGCTCTGATACCAATTGTACGATCGAAATAATGATGTAGATGCTCAATATACAAGAGGGGGGTGAATTGTACACTTTAAAAAATTCCTTAAATAAGGAAAGATCTAAGTTTAACAAATTTTAACTAAGAAAATTCACAACACCTCTAACACCAATTGAAATATTGGGACAAAGTATGAAGTTACAAACTTCTAGTTCTATTCACTTACTTAAATCTGGAAGGTGATTCCGAAAAACCGATTCCGGAAATATGGATCCGAAAAATGAAACTTAACCAAAGTTTTCAATATGAGATTCTACATTAAAGAGTATAGAATCTAACTAAGTCAGAGTACAAGTGTATGGAAGTATAAGAAGGTTATACTTTCCTTATAATAGAAAATGCAGCGGAAAAACTTGTAACAAAAACAAGTAACAAGATATAAATATTTTAACCCAAAGAGAAGGGTATCCAACAACCTTGGATAAAGGTACCTTGATTTATACATTCAAGAAAGTTTGTCTTACCCACACCCGAGAAAGCCCTGGATACGAAGATTGGAGTCTCTATCTTGTTATCCTCGCAAGACCTCCACTTTAATGTAGTTGAAACCTCTTTCTTCCTCAGCAAGGAATCCCTCGAACTTCAAGGTAGTCAGCACCTCTGTCTTCCTATCCCTGTAATCCCTCGAATGTAATCACCAACATTCGGAGTCGCAAAAAGAAAGATGAATGATCAGTTTAGTATTCACAAGGAATGAAAAGATTCTCTATCTAGAAATCACCTTAATAGCATTTGGTTTCTAGAGTGATCAACTTCTTCATTGTTATGCTCTTTCAAATGAGATCCTATTTATAGGCTCGGTAGCAACCGTCGGCTCCCTCCTCCAATAGTCTTATTTTCCTTAATTTTCAGAGGGACATGTACATGTGTCACTCAACCAATGGTTAGTTAAAAATTGAATAGATGACATCATTTTATAACAAAACATGTGTAACTGAAAGCACGACATCGTTTTATAAAAAACTTAACAAATCCGAGTGTAAGTTAAAAGTTCGGAGTCTAACCAAATATTATATTCGGAGTCTAACCAAAAATTATATTCGGATTCTACATTACAAGGATATGCATATTCTGTTTATCAGAAGAATTCGGAGTGGAATTTCATAAAAGATCATATACATACTTCTTAATCAGAATTCACAACCAGAATTCATAATGAGAATTCATCACAGAATTTGTAATGAGAATTCGTCATCAGAATTCGTAATGAGAATTCATCACAGAATTCGTAATGGGAATTCATCACAGAATTCGTAATGAGAATTCATCACAGAATTCGTAATGATAATTCTTCATTAGAATTCATAATGGGAATTCATCCTTAGAATTCGTAATGATAATTCATTACGGAATTCAGAATGAGAATTCGGATCCTGAAACATAATTCTTCATATCTATGTATTATACGATTCTGAGAATAGAGATATGAATCCAATTTTTATACTTAAGAAAAATGTTGATATGAACCCTGAAAAAAAGAAAGAGGTAAATTTCCTTAAGTGAATTTTCCTTATAGATGTAAAACAGAGGTAAAAACATATTTTCTTAAAGATAAGGTTTTTGTGATTTTCAAAACAAGAAGGAATGGAAAAGTCATAAGGAAAACCTTATTGACTCAACAAATCATACCTAAATTGATAAAAATAAACAATTTTATAAAATTTTAAAAAAATTTATATATGTTTGAAAATAAACATTGACAATGATTTGAATTTATAAATGAGTATTCCTAGAACAATTTAATAAATACTAACATTGATGAAATTCCTTTAAGACAAAATATGGAAAGAATTGTTAGTTTTTCTTTAAAATGTTTTATCATTTCATTTTCTAACCATAGGGGGTAAAAATAATAATTTAGATTCCAAAACCACATACATAGAATATTAGAATAAATTATATGGGGTTTAGGAGATAAAACTATCATATTTCCTCTATAATAAATTTAAAAATAAAAAATCCAAAATATGGATTAGATTATGGAATAAACGCTTACATTCAATTTCTATTTGGAAGAAAATGTCCCAACATCATAAATAATAAATTAATATTCATTATTCATTCATAAAATATTTTTAATTTTATTTATCTTAATGGATATAATTTATTCCTGTATTTCTTTTTACCTAATTACTCCAAATTTTTCGTAAAAATTAAATTATTAATGAATTAGATATTTTATTCTTTATATGTGGTTTTATTTTGTGTTTCTAGTCCTTTATTTATGGTCACAGTGTAATAATATTTAATATATCAATAAATTTATAATTATCATGTTTATATAATCAATATAAATTTATAAAAATACATGTAAAATTGATATATTAAATGTAATACATTATTTCATAGACACAGTAGTTTGTACTTGCACATGGAATCCATTTTAATTTATCAAATATTTAAAAATGAAATAAAGTTGATAAAATTTTAACAGTATAGAATAACAATATTATTATAAATATTATTTTTATACATTATGTCATTCTTTATGATAATCCATGTATGGGGGAAATGACTAACAAGAAACATCACTTTTTGGAGGTGATAGTATACACATACATGAGAGACCCCATCATTTTTTAGTGGATGTAGGATAAGACAGTGTATAATTATCTATTAAATATATATGAATAACCATCCATAAATAGAAATGATTAAAATTTAAAATCATTACATCATTGAGATGGTGCTCCATATGTTTACAAGATTGGTTTTTCTTGTTCCTATAAAATAGAAATATAGTATAATATAGTTGTTCCATAAATATAATATAATTTTTGGGAAGTAACAAAACTTATGTATTTATGTTGGGATGGATAAAATAGATTTTATGGATGAAAAGGTATATATAAACTTCAATAAATTTGGATAATACTTTTACATTCACCTTGGATATAATATTTTGTCTTACACACTAATCATACTAGTATTGGAAATTTTTTAATACCAATACATCTATGTTGTGGGGACGAGTGATGGGAATGAATTTTGGTAGACTTCAATAATCTAATGGAGCACTGGATGTGTGAATAACTTGAGAGAGGTTGTGTCATCTTATATGTGTTGGTATTGGCCCCTATATAAATATTAATAAAAAATATATAATAACTTTCATCCTTAATTTAATTTGCTCAAATTTTGTATAGATTCAATGATATGAAAGTCTAAGTTCTAAATACCCTAATATAATTATATTTATACATTATTTAGTAATATTTTAAGGCTTATGTGTAAGTTTACCTCCCTCTTAAACCACATTAACCATTATCATGGGGGAAAATTTTACAATGGAAACAATTCATTATAATTAAGAAATATTTTTAAAACATTACCAAATCAGAACATTCTAATTAAAATTTTGAATAAATTTTCTATGAATCCATTTCTAGAATTTTAATAAATTTCATTTATTATTTTCTCTCAAATTACAACACAAACTATTTTTAGACAAATAAAGTATAAAAATAATTTTATACCTTAATCATGTAAAATTATTATTCCTATAGAATTAATTAGATTATAATTAATAAAATGGGACTTATTTGAAATTAAGAAAAAGTGAAAATAAAATAAAACCATTTTGATATATATTTAAAATAAAAGAACGAAAAATAATTTTTATTTGAATAATAAATAAAAATTATTTAAAAAATGTAAAATATTTATTTCTAAATTAAATATTATATTATAAAATGAAGAAAATTTGTAATGTCTCATCTTGGGATCAACAAAACTATTTCTATATACCGGTTCTTATATGACCACATACACACCTCCCTATATACCAGAGGTTATTCACTAGTAATGAAGGTCTAAATAGGAATGTGGGGAGACTATACCATCTTTATCAAAGTAGAAACACAATAATAATGATTAAAGAATATACTACAATCAGAAAAAATATTAAATGATACAACATTAAGAAAATGCCCACAATATATAACAATAATATGTACACTTTAAATATTAGGAAATCATACAACAAAACCCAATGTACCAAAACTATAAAAACACAAAACACGATCCCCCATAAAAACTAGGTCTTAACATACCATACTTTTTCATATTATCCTAAGAATACATGAAAAACTAGATCTATATCCAGAACATATACCTAAAACAAGTAGCATATTCTCAAGTTCCTGTGTTTCATAGAAGACTAGTTTGGGTTTGAGTACAACTCGGTATCACACAACACATGGTGTCAAATGAAATAAATAGTCTAAAAATATTTTTGGTGCATATCCAAATGATCAAAAAACAATACAAGAAAACAATCTTGTTAAATGAAAAAATGTTTTAAATAGTCATTTCGACTCTTTGGTTCCATCATGTCACCCAAACAACCAAACCATATTTAGCTGTTCCAAAAGTTTGAATCATAAATAATACGGGTTATACATTCTATATAAAAATAATGAATTTTTTCCTATTTTTAATTCGTGGTGAAAAATTCCATTGAACTAATTACCAATATTATATCACATACTATTAGTTCCTGGATAGTCATTCCAGAACCATGTCCAAAAATAATCTGTAAAATGTATATCATATCAAATCAAGGATTCCAATCCCAATATAGAGACTTCCCAAAAAAATATAAATAGTTCCATTTCCAATATACTAACCCATGTATTTAGAGTGTCATGGAAAAAATATCAATATTTAATATTTTCCAAGGTCCAACATACATAATGTTTTTATCAACGGTGCACTGATTACAACATTGATTCATTCTCAGGATCTAATAAACTCAACCTATTTTCCAAATTCAATACATAAACCATATAAACATTAATTCATTTAATTGAAAAATTAGATTTCCTTTAAACCCATTAACAAAAAAGAACATTCCCAATTAACCATTCTCGCTTTTTTATATCATAATGACTAGAACAAGACCCTATTTTAACCCACCTTAAAGGCACCTATAAAACATGGATCATCTACTTTTAGAAATGATACAAGTCCCAATACATTATTTTAAATTTAAACCATTGAAATATACATTAATTAATTAACACTATAACACCCTTTAGGCTTTTTAGGTACTTCCTTACTTATTCTTTGTTTTGTGTCCTTTTTGGGTGAATTTGAAGGATTCTTAGGGATAGAGTGCATTTTCTAGTGAAAAATAACTAATTTATTTGGGTTTTATGTTTATTTAAATTCATGGAGTCTAGTTTTAAATGTGTTAATAAATTATTTGGGTTCTTCCCAAGTTTCGTGAAATCTCATAGTGGGGTTTATCAGTTTTTCTGCCTATACGTATGTTTTTGTAGAATTCTAGGTGATTACACTTTGTGAAATTATATTAAACATCTATAATACAAACTAGGAATATTTTGTGAAATAATCTCTATATATAACGTTTATACACACCATGTAATGAGTTCACATTGTGTAATATGAAAAATAATTTTTCTAATAAAAAGGGAGATGGGTTTTTCAGGGAATTTATAATTCATGGATTACAAGACATGTAATGGGATCACACACCATGTAATCATCCCGAGCTGGGATTTTAGGGTTCTTAATGGATGACTTATCATTTAATTCCTTTTTTCCTTCCTCCCTCTTATACTATAATCTCATATGGGTGATTTTGGACACATATAACCCTTCTTTAATGATTTTGTTTAGTGATTGATTATTATTGTCGTTGCAGTTCATTTATATGTGTAAGCATTCTTTCTGGTTCTTCATTGTTTGGGTCACAAATATTGCATTGGCTACGGATCTGTTTTAGATATGTGATGTTAGAATGTTTTCTATTTATCCCAATTATCTTCCTAGAACACCTTGTCTTTCAAATTCCCTTATTAGGGTTTCCATTCATTAATGTCGAAGGAACCTCAGTTTATACTTGTTTGAGGTAGTTGTTTCTATACAAAGGGTTAATAAATTGCATTTCATGTCATTATTGGTACATTACTTTGTATTGTTCATTTATTTCAAGTTATATTCATTCTTAAGGGATTTAATGGAAATTAAAACGGTTTTTAAGGGGTTTTACATTGAAAATGGATTTTCTTAATTTGGAAATGATTTTTCAAACACTAAAGTTGATTGTATTGGCTTTGAATTTTTTTTTTAAAATTTTAAACCTAATTTTTTAATTTATTTTGAAAATTTACACATTTTTAACTATGGGTGCATCGAGAAGGAGACATGGGTATACATATAGTATGTGGCACCACAAGGAGGTAACCTTATAGATGTTCACTGATTTGGGTAGTTCTTGAAATTGAGTGGATATAAGGTTATGCATGTTTAGGATCTTGACTGTCTAGTTAATATTTCCCCATATCATATGACCCAATATGAGGTTCTTTTTCATTTATGGTAATTTTTCTATTGATTTTTTTATCATGGATATTTTATAATAGGTTTTATATATGAGGTTTTATCACATAGCTTGGAATGATAGGTTGTTTCAATAAAATTCTATTACATGCTTACATATAGATTCAGAGATATGATTTCATACCTATATATCACTTATAACAGAAATATTTTTTAATTTCATAATATTAATGGCTTTTAATATAAAAAAATTAAAATAATTTTCAAATGAATTGGGTTAACGAAAATTAATTGTAAAACTATTTTTTCTTTAAAAGATAGAACTGTTTCACTCTTGATATTAGGCTTTGTATTGAATTTGTGGTAGTAACCTACTGGGATTTGTGATCAGGTCTTAATTTCCTCTAGGATATTTTTATATTCTTTATTTAAGGATATAGGTAATTTTTAGGCCATCTTGTAACATTTCAACTTCTCATTTGTCCTATGCCTTCAGTTTGGTTCGTTTTGGAGGTGACTTCTAGTCACATGGAGACTTATTGGTATTTATTTATCAATAATTTTGGGTTTATCCTCTTTGTGTTAGATTGTATGGATCTATCTATATGTTTTCATTATGAATAGAACTATGTTTATATGTCTTGTTTTGTTATACATGAGACTTTGTTCTGTTTTCTTACCTCACCTCACATTGTCATGGCCAACTCAGATGTATGGTTTTCTTAACCCTAGTTAGTCTGTTATAATATAGTATCATAGAGAAGGATCAGCCTAAAGTATGTTACTTTTTCCTAATTTTTCTTCAATTTCATGGGTAGGGAAGAGTTAGGACCACTGAAATTTAGATTGTAAGTATGGAAATGGGGCATGGATAGCTCGGTTTTGTTACTAAACATTAGTTACAATGGGAGGTCTGAACTTTTTTCCATGTTTGAGACATGGGTTTTGGGGTTACTAGAATGAAATATAGGGGATTCTTATTTAAATTGACCAATTCATTTTGTTAATGTCTTTCATTGAAATAATTCTAATTTTTTTAATTCTTTTGGTTTTAATCCATTGATTTGATTCCTAAAAGTGGTACTAATATTTTTGGAATGTTCTCATGATAAAAAATTTTATACTATAGTTTTTATTAGAAAATTCCTTTGAGAAGAGATCTTTAGAATCTAAGAGATGAATCTATGTGATACTTTCCACTGGTTAATCCACCAATGGACACTTAATTGGTAAAATTTGTTATCCACACAATTTAGACTCTGTGTCAAGTTGGTTTTAGAAACCCAAGAGGTGGGTTGGATCATGGATTTGATTTTACTAAGAAATATCTTCCCATATTTTGTGGTAAAAAGGGATCATATTAATCTAAGGATTTCATGATTGGATTGATGGGTTCTATAATTTCATGATGACTCTTGGGGAATCTAAGGTGAGTATAGCCACATACCTGGTTTATGGGACAATAATGAGATGGTCGACTCAATTTTGAATGATATGTTACATTAGGACCTTACACGGGAGTATTTTAATAAAATATTTACCCTATAGTTTTACACAAAAATATTATGTGTGAAAAATACAAGGGATTTTCAGACCATGGAGCAAGGGGAGCATATCATAATGGAGTATTCAAACTAATTTTCTGAGATGGTTAATATGGAATCGGTGCTTGTCACCAAATAGTGCCTAATGGATCAGAGGATTGAGTTGGGACTAAGGACTGATATTATTTCAATGTTTATTCTCATGTTCCTTCCAAGATTTGTGGAGGTTGATGATAATGTAGCTTCTGATGGGATATCCATAGTTGGGAAGACAGTTTTTTGTAGAGATTCGGTTTGTGTACTTGTTATCTAGAGTGCATACTCTAGCCAAAAGAGGAAACATAAGGGTGTTCAGTTCCCTTTAAGATCTATTTTAGGGGTTTCATCAGGAATGTATAAGTTTTTCTCTATCATTTTGTTGGTCAGTTTGTAAGAGGCCTAAATCTATATAGATTTTTCATAAATTTCATCATTATGGGTTATCAGGCGATCTAAATCATTTCAGTGAAATTATATCCCCAGGAAGTAAGGAGGTATCCACTCTCACCAAGGTATTATAGGTGCATGAAGTTTCTTCCAAGGAACATGGGTCAAATACTCAATCCAAGATGAAGTTCAT